>JBBGZY010000285.1:7043333-8286666 GCA_037952925.1 Lithobates clamitans
TCTGTAATTCCATATGCTTACGGTCATAAGTAATTCACTACCTATATTTATATGCTCACGGTCATAAGTAATTCACTACCTATATTTATAGGTCACTATTTGTATATATTGTTGTTGATCAAATTTTATCACATGGTTTAGCAATATTTCACCATTCACTTCATATGTCCAGCGCTGCACATTCTATATTATGTCTCCTTATTAACCCATTAACAACCTGCCCATAGCCGAATGACGGCTACAGGGTGGTTTCTTAACTCTGGGAGGGCGTACAGTGGCCCCCGAGAACATCCATGACCGCCGGGTACAAAGGACCAGGCGCATCACGGATCATGGTAAACGGCCGCTGGACGCGGCCGTTTACCATGTGATTGCTCCGTCAAATGATGGAGCAATCACATGTAAACAAACCGGTGTCATGTCATGACGCCGGTTCCTCTCTCCCCTTTCTGTATCGATCAGTACAGAGTGGGAGGGATCGGATGGCAGCAGCGCTGTGGGCTGGATGTGTAGTGCCCACAGCGCTGCTCTGTGACATGTGCAGTCACATCCATGGATCCATCCATCCATGCTCAGCCATCCCTCCATGCTCAGAAATACCCTGTGCAAAACTCTGCAATTCCCTGTGCAATACTCTGCAATTCCCTGTGCAATACTCTACAATACCCTGTACAATACTCTGCAATAGTCTGCAATACCCTGTGCAATACTCTGCAATTCCCTGTGCAATACTCTGCATTTCCCTGTGCAATACTCTGCAATAGCCTGCAATACTCTGTGCAATACTCTGCAATAGCCTGCAATACTCTGTGCAATACTCTGCAATACCCTGTGCAATACCATGTGCAATACTCTGCAATACCCTGTGCAATACTGTGCAATACTCTGCAATACCCTGCAATACTCCGAAATACCCTGCAATACTCTGCAATACCCCGCAATACCCAGCAATATCCTGCAATACCCTGCAAAACCCTGCAATACTCTGCAATACCCCGAAATACCCAGCAATACCCTGCAATACTCTGCAATACCCTGCAATACCCTGCAATACCCAGCAATACTCTTCAATACCCTGCATTACCCAGCAACAGTGGCGTTGCTAGGGGGTGGCTTTTGGGGCTAAAGCCCCGAATCTGGTGCCCATAGCCCTGAGTCTTTGCAGGGGTCCCCAAGGGGAGGGGAGGCTCTCTGGGGACCCTGATTTTCAGGGGGAGGCTCTCTGGGGACCCTGATTTTAAGGGGAGGCTTTCTGGGGACTCTGATTTTAAGGGGGAGGCTCTCTGGGGACCCTAATTTTAAGGGGGAGGCTCTCTGGGTACCCTGATTTAAGGGGGAGGCTCTCTGGGGACCCAAATGTAAGGGGGGCTCTCTGGAGACCCTGACATAAGTGAGGGGCTCTCTGGGGACCCTGATGTAAGGAGAAGGCTCTCTGGGGACCCTGATGTAAGGGGGGGCTCTCTAGGACCCTGATGTAAGTGGGGGGCTCTCTAGGTTTATATATACACACACACGTATATTACTGTATATACATGTGTATGCCCGCCCAAGCGTATGACTTTCTTTACTAGGCTGCTATGGGCTCTAGCCCCAGATCATTTGTAGACCTAGCAACGCCCCTGCCCAGCAATACCCTGAAATACTCTGCAATACCCTGCAATACCCAGCAATACCCTGCAATACTCTGCAATACCCCGCAATAACCTGCAATACTCTGCAATACCCTGCAATACCCCGCAATACCCTGCAATACCCTGCATTACTCTGCCATACCCCTAAATACCCTACAGTACTCTGCAATACCCTGCAATACCCTGCAATATCCTGCAATACCCCGTAATACCCTGCAATACCCCGCAAAACTCTGCAATACCCCGCAATACCCAGCAATACCCTGCAATACCCCGCCATACCCAGCCTTACCCAACCATACTCTGCCATGCTCAGCCATACTCTGCCATACTCTGCCATGCTCAGCCATACTCATCCATGCTCTGCCATGCTCAGTCATACTCGGCCATGCTCTGCCATGCTCAGCCATACTCGGCTGTACTCGGCCTCTGTATGTGGCCAGACTGTGGAAGTCTCACACATGTGGTATCGCCATACTCAGGAGGAGTAGGAGAATCTATTTTGGGGTGTAATTTTTGGTATGTACATGCTATGTGTTAGAAATATTGTATAAATGGACAACTTTGTGTTAAAAAAAAAAGCGTTTTAACCATTTCACGCCCGCCGTCATATGACGTCCTTGACTTTGTGCTGGGATATCTGAATGATGCCTGCAGCTACAGGCATCATTCAGATATCAGCTTTTTCAGCCGGTGATTCCCTACACCATAAGAATGATCATAGCAGCTGTTCTGCTGCTTGATCATTCTTACGGGAGGCGTGATGGGACTACCCCCTCTGCCACCACCCTCCGGTGCTTCTACCGACTCACCGCTACGATCAAAGCCAGGATCGTTTTTTTTATTATTTCAGGCTTCCCAGCCTAGAGGTGAGATGTGGGGTCTTATTGACCTCATATCTCACTGTAAAGAGGACCTGTCATGCCATATTCCTATTACAAGGGATGTTTACATTTCCTTGTAATAGGAATAAAAGTGATCAAAAAATACATTTTTTGGAAAAAAGTGTCAAACTAAAATAAATAAAGTAAAATGAACAATAAAAAAAATGTAAAAATTTTAAAGCGCCCCTGTCCACGTGTGCTCGCATACAGAAGCGAACACATATATAAGTCCCGCCCACATATGAAAACGGTGTTCAAACCACACATGTGAGATATCACTGCGATCAGTAGAGCGAGAGAAATAACTTTGGCCCTAGACCTCCTCTGTAACTTAAAACATGTAACCAGTAAAAAATTTTAAAGCGTCACCTATGCGGATTTATGGGGATGGGGAAGTAGCAAAGTTTGGCGCCATTCCACAAACGTGTGCAATTTTGAGGGGTGACATGTTAGGTATCTATTTACTCGGCATAACTTCATCTTTCACATTATGCAAAAACATTGGGCTAACTTTACTGTTTTGTTTTTTTAAAAGCACAAAACTGTTTTTTTTAAAAAAAAAACGCGTTTGAAAAATTGCTGCGCAAATACCGTGCGAGATAAAAAGTTGCAATGGCCGCCATTGTATTCTCTAGGGTCTTTGCTAAAAAAACATACATATATACTGTTTTGGGTTTCTATGTAATTTTCTAGCAAATAAATGATGATTTTTACATGTAGGAGAGAAATGTCAGAATTGGCCTGGGTGCTCCAAAACGCCTGAAGGTGCTCCCTGCATGTTGGGCCTCTGTATGTGGCCACGCTGTGTAAAAGTCTCACACATGTGGTATCGCCGTACTCGGGAGTAATAGCAGAATGTGTTTTGGGGTGTAATTTGTGGTATGCATATGCGGTGTGTGAGAAATAACCTGCTAATATGACAATTTTGTAAAAAAAAAAAAAAAAGAAAAAAAAATCTTGATTTTGCAAAGAATTGTGGAAAAAAAAGACAACTTCAAAAAACTCATCATGCATCTTTCTAAATACCTGTGAATGTCTTCCTTCCAAAAAGGCATAATTTGGGGGGTATTTGTACTTTTCTGGAATGTTAGGGTCTCAAGAAATTAGATAGGCCGTCAGTACTTCAGGTGTGATCAATTTTCAGATATTGGCACCATAGCTTTTGGACGCTATAAATTTGGGCCAAAATTTATGAAGAAAAATTACTAATTTGCTAAATTGTATTGTATTGTATTGTAGAAATTCATTTTTTTACAGAATTTTCAGTCTCTTTTCTTTTATAGCGCAAAAAATAAAAAACCCAGCGGTGATTAAATACCACCAAAAGAAAGCTCTATTTGTGTGAAAAAAAAGGAAAAAAATTTGATATAGGTACAGTGTTGCATGACTGAGTAATTGTCATTCAAAATGTGAGAGTACCGAAAGCTGAAAATTGGTCTGGTTATTAAGGGGATTTAAGTGCCCAGTGGTCAAGTGGTTAAAACCTTTGGTCTGCAATCACTTTATCACCTCGGTACCACGTCCTCACCCTGTACAGGTGGAGAACCATGAGGAGTATGAAATACAGTCCATTGTTGACTCCCGTAGGTTCCGTGGGCACATACAGTACCTGGTGCATTAGAAAGGGTACGGTCTGGAGGAACACTTTTGGGTCTCAGCCTCAGACGTACATGCCCCTGTTCTCCTCTGGGATTTCTGTGGACCTTTTCCCTTCAAGCCTGGTGGTTCTCCGAGGGGTTGTTCAGGAAGGGGTATTGTCAGGGCTGGGCTCAGCCCTTCCTTCTTCCAGCTGTCGGCTAATTGCCAGCTCCTATCTCTCCACAGTTACTCAGCTGTTGATGATATCCTGCTAGTCAGTCCTGCCTACTTAAGCTGTCCAGTCCAGAGGATCTCTGCCTTCGCCTTGGTCAACATCACAGAAACTATCTACTGCGATCCTGTTCAAGACTTGCTTTGCTGACATCTCTTCTGGCTTCAGATCCTGCTTGCTGTTCCACTACATTGATCCCTGACTTCTGGCTTGGCTGACTATCAGTTCGGGTTACTGTACTTTGGCTATGTTTTGACTATATTTGTTCTTTTTACTTTTATTATTAAACAAGTGCGATTTAACTGTACTTCTGTCTCGGCCTGATTTCATGGTTTCTGACATTGCCTTAAGTACATAGACATTAAAGTCCCCATGGTTGTACTAGGAATGTTTCATTCCGATTGAGATTTGCTAGGGATTTAGATTCTTTTTATGCTGTAAAGAACTTGCCTTGCCAAAAAGTCATGTACTGTCTGTTAAATGGTATTATATAATGGAAAGTGCATGGTGCACGATATACAAGAAAAATACCAATAAAAAAATGACAGTAGACTGGAGGTGTGTTCTTGATCAAGCTTTGCTGCTACTGTTGAAGTTTAAGATTTGGAAGTGAGGTGTGTGAAGGTCCCTCTGTATGTTTTTCAGCATTTGTATAAAATATCCATAAATAATACATTTTTTTTACATGGTGTAAATAAAGATGTGTTAATAGATAGTTTGTGAATTTACCACTGTTTATTGGCCAGGGACTATGTCATAACTTTGTGAGCTATGTTAACGTTGCCATTTTTCAGTCATAGGATTTAAATAGCTGTTTAACTGCATTTTGTATTAACGTAAACGTAACACTATCAATTATACATTTCTTTCAGGTAGCATATATTCAAATGTAACACTTTAATTTTCGTTTAATATTTGGGGATGAAAAAATAAGCAAAAAAATAATAATGTTTTCCTCTTATGAAATTTTGTGTATAATATTCAATAACAATACACAACCTAAAATATTCTTATGTGTGTTCTAATATTAATATACCAAACATGAATATATTATTCACATTTTGGGTTTATTTCTTGGTCTTAAATGAATATATCTGTATACATAGTCTAAAGTGAATGTATTACTCTGGGAAAATGAATTAACCATTTCAGCCCCAGAAGATTAGGCTGATCAATGACCAGAGCACATTTTGCAATTTGGCATTGCGCTGCTTTAACTGGTAATTTTGCGGTCATGCAATGTTGTACCCAAACAAAATTTGCGTCCTTTTTTTTCCACAAATAGAGCTTTCTTTTTATGATATTTGCTTGCCTCTGCGATTTTTATTTTTTGTGATATAAACGGAAAAATACTGAACATTTAAAAAAAAATGATATTTTCTACTTTTTGTTAGAAGAAGAATCCAATAAACTAAATTTTTGTCATTTAGGCCAAAATATATTCAGCCACATGTCTTTGGTAAAAAAAAAAATGTCAATAAGCGTGTATTTATTGGTTTGCACAAAAGTTGTAGCGTCTACAAACTATGGTACAATTTTTGGAATTTACACAGCTTTTAGTTTATGACTGACTGCCTATCTCATTTCTTTAGGTGCTAAAATGGCAGGACAGTACAACTCCCCCCCCCCAAATTACCCCATTTTGGAAAGTTGACACCTCAAAGAAATTGCTGAGAAAGAATTGATTTCATTGAATATTTTATTTTTTATCACGAGTGATTGAAAAATGACAAAAAAACCCCCCAAAAATTACACAATGTTGTCACTAAATATATATTGCTCAAACATGCCATGGGCATTTGTGGAATTACACCCCAAAATACATTCTGCTGCTTCTCCTGAGTACAGGGATACCACATGTGTGATACTTTTTGTGAGCCTAGCCATGTACAGGACCCCGAAAACCAATCACCGCCTTCAGGCTTTCTAAGGGCGTACATTTTTTATTTCACTCTTCACTACCTATCACAGTTTTTAAGGTTAAAAAAAGCCAAGATACCGCAAACCCCCCCCCCCCCCCAAATGGCCCATTTTGGAAAGTAGACACCCCAAACTATTTTCTGAGAGGCATGTTGAGTACACAAAATATTTTATATTTTGCCACAAGTTGCAGGAATATTACATTTTTTTTTTTTTTTTTGCACAAAGTTGTCACTAAATTATATATATTGCTCAAACATGCCGTGGTTAAATGAGGAATTACACCCCAAAATACATCCTGCTGCTTCTCCTGAGTACGGGGATACCACATGTGTGAGACTTAAAATGCCAGGATAGTTCAACACCCCCCCAAATGACCCCTTTTTGGAAAGTAGACACCCTAAGCTATTTGCTGATAGGCATGTTGAGTCCATGGAATATTTTATATTTTGCAAGTTGCGGGAAAATTAAAAAAAAAATTTTTTTTTTAAACTGTTGTCACTAAATGATATATTGCTCAAACATGCCATGGGCATATGTGAAATTACACCCAAAAATCCATTCTGCTGCTTCTCCTGAGTACGGGGATACCACATGTGTGAGAGTTTTTGGGAGCCTAGCCGTGTACAAATCAAAATTTAAAGGCTGCGCTGCAATAAATGACATAAAACAAATGAAATAGTAAATGCATTTTGACAAATATCTATTTCTATGCGTGAATTATAGCAGTGATGACATGACCCACACAATAATAACCAAAAAATTAATAAACAACGTAAAGTCCAAACTGCAAAGTGCACAAAAGTGTATAGTTCATATAGAGGCAAGATTTATGCCAGGAAGAGAGTGGTGAACATCCGAATGGTGTATAGCATATGATTAAGTCACCCAGGGTTCAGTGATGATAGAAAAAACTCCTCCACCTATGTAGAAAGATGTCCCCTTACCGACTCCAAAGATCTCTTTTCGGGAGATCAAGCAGGCATATGGCTGTATAACCCCAGCCTCGGGTATGGACCCGGAAGGTGACACTCATAAACCTCTAGGATGGGAGTCCTCTGTGTGGCGAATGGTCACTCGATTGTCATGAAAAATAAGTGACAAAGGCTCCCATAGCGTAACAAGTTTAAACACTTTATTTAAAAAAAGTAAAAGAATCACACTCACATGGTAGTAGAAATAATAATCGCATATACAATTGCCGGCTGGCTGCACACTGCTGCCCGTGTCTTCCGGGATCAGCGAGGATCGTGATGACGTCAGCACGTCGCTCCTCCCTACGCTGTTTCGTCAGAGGTGACGTCTTCCAGGGGCACGGGCGGCGTGCTGACTCACCACCTATAAGTATCCTAACAGATAGATAGAAACGCCCCCATCCGAGCTCAAGGTGTCCCGCGATCGTGATCGCCATTTTGAAAGAGGGCAAAAATGCCCTTCTCTCGCACGGATGGATCTGTGGCTTGATTATATGTATGAAAAGGATTTCATTTGCTTAGCACTAATCCTCTCCTTCCCATCTCGACCTGTATGATAGAGTTCATAATAAAAAACCTTCTGTCTAGAGTGGCATATCCCGTTTTGACAACTGAGAACATGCTGTCATTATCGCCATTTTTAAAGAGGGCATATGCCCTTTCCGGGATGGACAAATGCATGGCTATATACAATGTTTAGAGGAAATTTCACCTAGTCCCCACTCCTTCTGAAGTTGTCGTCACAAGGATAATTATGATAATCACAGGTGCCACAACGAACATTTATCAACTCCTCGAGATGTGGGCAGAAACAACAAAATGTAAAAAATATGAAAAATAAAATATGAAATAAATTGAACAATTAAAACAGTTCAAGTCTGGGTGTTCCTCACAGTCCCAAAGTTTGGCACATTATTTAAAACTCCAAATAAAAATATCAAATGGTACTATCTCCCCTATGTTAAAAAAATTCCTTATCGGAAAAAAAGTTTCCTTTCTTACAAAAAAACTTTTTTCCAAAACATATAAACCCAACTTGAATGTTTAAACTAATTCGCCAGTTTGTATCTTTGCCACAAAAAATGAGACCTAAAGCCTGTCTCTATAGCCAATATAAAATATTTTCTTTGTTTCAGTAAAGACAAAAAAATTGGGAATAGGGATTCCCAGGTTCCATTACCCCAAGAAAAAACCAAACAGGGATTATGGATAAGTGGAGAACATAAAGATAATATCAAATTTGGCCACATGATATCCTCTATGTCCCCTTATACCTATCTGGGTAAACTTAATTAGTCGCTTCCGCTCGTCTCTTGTAAGCAGAAAATCACATATCGCTATGTGTTCCTTATATGAAAATGTGGGGTCCCACATCAGTTTATGTTCCCCCATAAAAAAGGCAGCAGCAGGTCACCCTGAGCATGTTGAGTCCATGGAATATTTTATATTTTGCAAGTTGCGGGAAAATTAAAAAAAATTTTTTTTTTTTAAACTGTTGTCACTAAATGATATATTGCTCAAACATGCCATGGGCATATGTGAAATTACACCCAAAAATCCATTCTGCTGCTTCTCCTGAGTACGGGGATACCACATGTGTGAGACTTTTTGGGAGCCTAGCCGTGTACAAGTCCCGAAAAACCAATCAGCACCTTCAGGCTTTCTAAGGGTGTAAAATGCTGATTTTATTCCTCACTACCTATAATGCCCTGTACACACGGTCGGACATTGATCAGACATTCCAACAACAAAATCCATCGTTTTTTTCTGACAGATGTTGGCTCAAACTTGTCTTGCACACACACGGTCACACAAAGTTGTCGGAAAATCTGATCATTCTGAACGTGGTGGCGTAAAACACGTATGTCGGGACTATAAACGGGGCAGTATCCAATAGTTTTTGTCTCTTAATTTATTCTGAGCATGCGTGGCACTTTGTGTGTCGAAATTGTCCACACACGGTCGGAATTTACCCAAACGGATTTTGTTGTCGGAAAATTTTATAGCCTGCTCTCAAACTTTGTGTGTCGGAAATTCCGATGGAAAAAGTCAGATGGAGCCCACACAGGGTCGGAATTTCCAACAACAAGCTCTGATCGCACATATTACGTCAGAAAGTCCGAATGTGTGTACAGGGCAAAACAGTTATGGAGGTTCTGAAATGTCCAGAGAGCACAACACCCCCCCAATGACCCCATTTTGGAAAGTAGACACTCCAAGGTATTTGCTAAGAGGCATGGTGAGTATTTTGCAGCTCTCGTTTGTTTTTGAAAATGAAGAAAGAAAAGAAAAATGTTTTTTTTTTTCTTTTTTCAATTTTCAAAACTTTGTGACAAAAAGGGAGATCTGCAAAATATTCAACATGCCTCTCAGCAAATATCTTGGGGTGTTTACTTTCCAAAATGGGGTCATTTGGGGGGGTTTGTGCTATCTGGGCATTTAATGGCCTCCAAAACTGTGATGGGCAGTGAGGAAGTGAAATCACGCCCTTAGAAAGACTGAATGCAGTGCTTGGTTTTCGGGGTGCTGTACGCAGCTAGGCTCCCAAAAAGTTTCACACATGTGGTATCACCATACTCAGGAGAAGCAGAAGAATGTATTTTGGGGTGTAATTTCACATATGCACATGGCATGTTTGAGCAATATATCATTTAGTGACAACTTTGTGCAAAAAAGAAAAAAATTGTCATTTTCCCGCAACTGGTGGCAAAATATAAAATATTCCATGGACTCAACATGCCTATCAGCAAATAGCTTGGGGTGTCTACTTACCAAAAAGTATTTGGGGGGGGGGAATTTGAACTATCCTGGCGTTTTATGCACAACATTTAGAAGCTTATGTCACACATCACCCACTCTTCTAACCAATTGAAGACAAAGCCCTTTCTGATACTTTTTGTTTACATGAAAAAATATTTTTTTTTGCAAGACAATTACTTTGAACCCCCAAACATTATATATTTTTTTAAAGCAAAGGCCCTACAGAATAAAATGGTGGGTGTTGCAATTTTTTTTCCACACAGTATTTGCACAGCGATTTTTCAAATGCAATTTTCTGGGAAAACACTTTTTTAAATTTTAATGCACTAAAACACACTATATTGCCCAAATGTTTGATGAAATAAAAAAGATGATCTTATGCTGAGTACATGGATACCAAACACGACATGCATCAAAATTGCGCACAAACATGCAGCGGCGACAAACTACATGCATTTTAAAAGCCTTTAAAAGCCTTTACGGATTACCACTTTAGATTTACAGAGGCGGTCTACTGCTAAAATGACTGCCCTCAATCTGACCTTTGCGATGATACCTCACATGCATGGTGCAATTGCTGTTTACCAGACCGACGCTTGCGTTCGCCTTTGCACGTAAGCACAGGGGAACAGGGGTGCTTTTTTTTTTTATTAATTTTGCTTTTTTATTTTATTTTTAAACTGTTCCTTTCATTTTTTTTTAATCACTTTTATTGTTATATCAAGGAATGTAACGTAATGTATAGTATCCCCTATGATAGCAATAGTTAGTGATAGGTACTCTTTTTTGAAAAAAATGGTGTCTATTAGACCCTAGATATCTCCTCTGCTCTCAAAGCATCTGACCACACCAAGATTGGTGTGATTAAATGCTTTGCCAATTTCCCAATGGCGCTGTTTATATCCAGCAAAACCTAAGTCATGAAATGCTCGTACCAGTTTCTTAGGCCATAGAGATGATTGGAGCCATTCTGGTCTCTGATCAGCTCTATGGTCAGCTGGCAGAACCACCGTCTGCATTCTCGGGTTCCCTGTTGGGATAGGAGAGCCTGAGAAAACCATGGCAGACGGTGGAAGAAGGGGGACTGCTTGTAAAAGCAGCCTAGAGGCTAATTAGCCACTAGGATTGCTTTAACATCAAAGTCGACCGCTGCCTGAAAAGAATGATACCAAGATGATACCTAAACCTGCAGCAATCATTCTGGTATAACCACTCAGTATGTCGCTGGTCCTTATTTTGCATACATTGTAATGTTCTTTTTTTCATGCAGCCTGTGGGCTGAGCGAAAAAAAGAAATTGATTGTGGGTATGCCCACCATTAGAATACCGCCCTTCATTCACCCACTTTTAATGATGGGCATACATGCACCATTTTGTGGTGGTGAAATCACCTCTTACAGCGCTGTAGTTGCTGATTTACGTATAGTGGGAAAAAACGCTGTTGTTGTCAAGATAAATAAATCAGTGCTGCAGCTGAATGGCGTACCTGCTAAGCAAATGATGGTTAACAATAAAACAAAGTGGGGGGGGGGGGGCGTGACCGGATGCTGAGGTAAGGGAGAGCGATGCAGCCGGACCTGACCCTCACCCCTCGCGCTCACTCCCGCTCCTGGGATAAGGACGTAGCATGGCTGGGAAGGGACGCTGAGGAGGGGGGAACGCCTGAAGCACCTGGGGGCTGTAATAGCTGCGGCACACTTCCTGGATACACGGCGCTGTGACACGCTGTCACGCTGCCCGGACGGAGCGGAGCTGAATTCACACACACTGTGCTTGTGGCACGCTGTCACGCTGCCTGGACGGAGCGGAGCTGAGCCCACACACACTGTGTCTGTGCCTGTGTTCAGCTGATCGCACACGGCACTCCTGAGAAAGACACCGGCGGTGCTCAGCCCAGTGAGAGAGGGGGGCGCTGACATCCAGGACCGAGCTGGGGTGTTGGAGAGCCCTTGAAGAAGAGCATTAACCAAGCAGCAAAGGAGCCTACCCACAGGGGGTGAGTAGGTGGTTATTTACTTACTCACCTGCAGTACACCAGCTTACAAAGGCTTGTTAAAGAAAAGGCTCATACAGCCCATATAGCTAATAACTTGGTGGGGATGAAGAGGTATACCCCCAGGCCAGAGCGATACTTAGCACCGCGGTGGGAATAGTACCCTGTCGACATGACGAGGAGGAGGGGGATGGAGGATGGACCAGCGCAGGGGGGATTGGGGGCCCCTGGACCTCGTGGTACGAAGGAGAAGGGGAACCAAGTGGCAGCCAAACTGGAGCGCTTTGCACATACCCCAAATCAAACCCCCAAAAAGGCGAGTAGTACAGGGGGAGCCCAGCACCAAATTGGCCACCCTGGGAGGAGAAGTCAGGCCCAAGAGAATGGGACTATGGTAGCTATACCACTAGCGGGCCCAGCAGCAGCAGGAGGAGGCCCAGAAAAACAACAGGTCTTGAGTACAGAGGGGGCAATAGGGGGAGGTCAGTGTGACCCGACTAATGAAAAAGAGCCATCCCTAACTGACATTTTTCTGGCTGTTAACAACTGTAAACATTCAATTAATGAACTGTCTGAGCAACTTAAGGGCATTAGGGATGAATTGTTAACTGTCAAGGGAGATGTGTGCGCAGTGTGCATACGAACAACAGCTTTGGAGGAAAGGTTCAGCCAAATGAAAGATGAGGTATTTCCTTTAAAACAAGAAGTAGCACTCATGAAAATCCAACTGAGGGACTGCCTACAGAAAATGGATAACATGGAAAACAGGTTGCGCAGGGAAAATCTGAGGGTACTTGGGCTCCCAGAGGGCTGTGAGGGTAACAATCCCATCAAATTTATGGAGGAGTGGCTGAGAGAGAAATTCGGCAGGGACTCATTCTCAAACACCTTCGCCATAGAGCGCGCACATAGGATAGCCCCCAGGACCTCAGCTCCAGGGGGCCATCCCAGGCCTTTTATTTTTAAACTTTTATGTTTTCGGGACAAGGTCACTATCCTGCTGAAGGCAAGAGAGTTAAGAAATATCCAGCATAATGGTGCCAGGATTTCGATATATCCGGACTTCTCCCCCGAGCTACAGAGACAAAGAGCTAAATTTGGAGACTGTAAAAGAAAGCTTCAACAACTAAGAGTTAACTATGCGCTATTGTACCCGGCACGGTTGCATGTCACGGCTCTGGGGGAGGTCAGGTTTTTTTCCACCCCTAAGGATGTGTCAATTTGGTTAGAGAAGAATGAAGAGAGAATAAGATGGGGAGAAGAAACTTAGACACTTTTTTTGGACATTGTTGATTTTCTCTTTTTTTTTTTTTTTTCCTTTTTTTTTGTATGCTGAGGTTCCCCTTTTTTCCCCTTTTCCTTTTTTTTTTTTTTTTTTCCCTTTCTCAGCTTTTTGTTCTATATTTATTGTTTTTTAGAATGTAATCTGGAGTGGAGTGGTGCGGGGGGTGGGGGGATAGTAGGGGATTAAATATAAATATAAGTTATAAATGCAAATATATTAATATTAGTAAGAGGTATTAGTTTAGCTTGAAATCACTAGCACATTAACTATAACACTAATAAGGATAACATTCAGGGGGTAGTTCCCCTCCTACTAGGTTTGGTGCACTGCTTTTTTTAGCCTTAGAGAGTTTTTGAAGGTCACTATAGAAGCCAAGAGGAGGAAAGTCAAAATACTTTGCCTGCAGGAGACCCATTTAGTAAAGGACTCAATTAAAACCTTAGACAACACGCAATTTCAGATACAGTATCACTCCACCCACTCCTCCTATTCTAGAGGGGTGAGTGCATTGATAAGCACTGGTTTGCCCTTCTCCTGCAGTCAGAGTAAGGTAGACGAATACGGGCGGTATATCTTTCTTTCCTGCTTGATAGAAAATAAAAGATTTATTCTGGCCAACGTTTATATCCCTCCCCCATTTAGCATGGCAATACTAGATGATCTAGCCAGTTTTATCATGAACTCCCCCGGGACCCTGGTCATAGTGGTGGGTGATTTTAACATGACAATGGACAACAGTATAGATAGGTTCCCCCCCAAAATTGGATCTAGAGTGGCACCTAAGAGCCCCCTTATGCAATATTGTGATGAAATAGGACTGGTAGACATCTGGAGGAGGAGGCATCCTGGGGTGAAGCAATATTCATGCCACTCCAGGACCCATGCCACTTTATCCAGAATCGACCTGGTTCTGGGGAACGAGGAAGCATTAAACGTAGTGGAGGAAATAACGTATGAGCCAAGGGCCGTTTCAGACCACACGCCTGTTATTGCCGCTGTGAAGGTAGGAGAGCACCATATCAGGGGGAGCTGGAAGGTCAATCCCTTCTGGCTTGATTTAATAGGAGAAGAGGAGAGAATGAAGGAGAGCCTATCGGAGTTTGTTAGAATAAACCTGGGCTCGACCTCAGTGGGGGTTGTTTGGGACTCCCTGAAGGCATATCTCCGGGGAGTACTAATCCAGAAAATCGCATTTAATAAAAAGCAATCGCAAGCAGAAGAACAAAAGGCTAAAGAGAGTGTAGAAGTAGCAGAAGCGCAGTATGTAGACATACTATCCCAATCCAGCTACAAGCTCTGGGTGGAGAGACAGGACAAGTACAGTAGGGTGCTCCGCGAAGGGCTGGAAAAGAGGAGATTATTTCAGAGGCAGAGCTTTTTTGGAGAGGGGGAGCGAGTTGGGAAGGCTCTGTCTCTAATAATCAAGGCAAATGGCCCCCTAGGTACAATAGCAGCAATCAAGGGGGGGATGGAGTAATGAAAAAAACCACTCCCGATATACTGTGTGAATTTAGGACATACTTTGAGAAGTTGTACAGCTCTCATAGAGTAAATGTGGAGGCCGAAATGCAGGTCTTCTTTGAGGGATTAAGGATAACCCCATTAACAAGTGAAGATAGGGAAATGCTGGATGCTCCACTGACCCTTGCAGAATTGCAGAGAGCGGTGGGAGATATGGCAGGCCAGAAGACACCGGGTCCCGACGGCCTGCCCATAGAAATATTCAAAAAATATGGGGAGGTATTATTGCCCCTACTTTTGGAGGTGTTTAACGGAGCCAGGGAGGATGGAGTCCTGCCACCGTCCATGTCAGAAGCTATAATAATAACCCTGTTGAAAGAAGGGAAGAACCCAATAGATATGACCTCATATAGGCCTATCTCGCTCTTATGTTCGGACGTGAAGATTTTGGCAAAAGTAATGGCCGCAAGGCTGAATAACATAATTTCCAAAATAATACATACGGATCAGACTGGGTTTATCCCGAATAGATCTACGAGTACGAATATAAGACGAGTGTACCTGAGTATGCAAATACCGGTGGAAAATAGTGGGGGGAGAGCGGCTCTTTCATTGGACGCGGCCAGAGCCTTTGATTCCCTGGAATGGCACTACCTGTGGAGGGTTCTAGTGGAATACCAGTTTGGCCCTGGGTTTATCCAATGATTAAGGCTGTTATACAGTGACCCGAGGGCCAGGGTTAAGATCAATGGCCAGTGCTCGGAAGGGTTCCAGCTGAGCAGGGGTACGAGACAGGGGTGCCCTCTGTCCCCCCTGCTCTTTGCCCTGGCAGTTGAGCCTTTGGCGATAGCCCTGAGAGCGGCGCAAGGGGTGCAGGGATTTAAAAGAAGAAAGGGGACGGACAAGGTAACTATGTATGCAGATGACATCCTGCTGTTCTTGGCAGATACACAGAATTCATTAAAAATAGCCATAGGGATAGTTGAGGAATTTGGCGTTTTCTCCGGGTTGTTGATTAACTGGGAGAAATCAGTAATCCTACCCATAGATCCGCTGAATGAACCCCTCCCTTGTCAAGTATCCCAGGTTAAAATAGTCAGCCAAATGAAATATCTGGGTATTAATATAACCAATGATCCAGGACAGTATATATCCGGTAACTTAGTCCCACTTATGAAAAAAATGAAACAGAAGTGTCGGGTGTGGGGTCGCTTGCCCCTCTCGGTCGTCGGACGCTGCAACCTGATCAAGATGGTCTGGCTACCCCAACTTTTATATGTTTTGCAGAATTCCCATGTGTGGATTCCTAAGCACTGGTTTAAAAAAATAGACAGTGTGTTTAGAGAACTTATTTGGAAAGGTGGGACGGCCAGGATCAGTTTGCGGACATTGCGACAGCCAGAGGAGAAGGGCGGCCTGGCAGTACCGGATCCGTATGGATACTTTCTGGCCTCCCAACTGCAGCAAATGGGAGGCAGTAATAGGCCATGGGAGGAAGGAGTGGGCGGTAGCGTCTTGTGGAATGACATCGGCCATGACACGATCGCAGAGGCATTAGAGGCAGACTCATTTAGTACTAAATGCCCCACTACCCAACTGATGGTTAAGGCTTGGGTACAAGCCAAAAGAATTCTGGGATATACGGGCTTTGCAGAATTTTCCCCACTCTGGGATAATAACAACCTCAATGAGCTTAAAAAAATGGGACACTTTGTGGAGTGGGACCGCCAGGGTATCCATTGCCTGGCACAGGTATATAAAGAGGGGAGGTTAAAATCTTTTAAGGAGTTGGTAGAGGAGTATGCAATTCCTAATAGATCTTTTTACAGGTATTTGCAACTCAGGCATGCCCTAGAGGCACAATTTGGGAAGGATACTCTAGTGTGGTGCGAAACGACCTCTTTGAGAAAGCTTATTGATGTACATACTACGAAGGGGTTGATTTCTGAAATGTACGGATGCCTGAAGGCCTCAGCCCAGGGGGGTATGGTGGAAAACAAAAATAGGATTAAATGGGAGGGAGATGTGGGGGCACTGTCTGATGATCAATGGAAGCAGGTTCTGTCGCTGGGGCCCAGGGTCACTCTTTCTCCTTCACAGGTGATGTCCCATTTTTATCTTTCCTATAGGGCATATTACACACCATTGAAATTATTTAAGTGGGGTAAGAGGCCCGACCCAAAGTGCCAAAGGTGTGGGGGAGGGTATGGAGACCTGATCCACATGTTTTGGCGATGCCCCAAACTATATATATATTGGAAAGAGGTCGTGGAAAAGATAAATTTGGTGTTTGGGACGTCATTGAGAGTAGAGGCGAGGGAGTGCCTGCTGAGATTAACGGGGGATAAGGTGGCCTCAAGGGATATACAGACAGCAAGGATTAGATGCCTGTTTCAGGGCAAAAAGCTTATTGCACAGTATTGGCAGAGAAAGGAAGCACCGACGGTTTCAGAATGGGTGAATGCAGTTAGAGAGGTAATTTGCAGAGAGAAATATATATACAAAAAGAGGGGTAACTTTAAGAAATTTGAAAAAATATGGAAAGCTTGGCTGGATCTGGAAGAGTTGGAGTAATAGGAGGGGCGGGTTGTGGATGATTTGGGGAGGGGGGGATGGTTGAATGAATAACAAAATGTATGGCAAACTGTATGTTGGGGAGCGGATGAGGGGCGGGAGAGTGAATGGGGGGAAAAAGGAAGAAAATTATTTTCGAAGCCTATAGCATAAGGACGGGTTGAATCGACGCACATTAGAATGATAATATAGGGATAGGTATTTATGTGTTTTTACTTATGATAACATCCCTTGTTCCCTGTTTATATGTTTGTTGTAATGGAAAACTTTTTTCTTTTCAAATAAAAAGAATTTAACAAACAATAAAACAAAGTAACATTACAGTATAACAGTAAGACTTACCATACCTGCAAAGCAAATATAATAAAACATAGTAAAAATAAAACATTGCAATCTGTGCCTAAAAAATATGTGCCGAAGCATGGGGGCAATCCGCCCCTAATGTTAGGAGCAAATCGCTTCTCCACCCCTGCCCCCATGCTTCAGCATATATGCTCTTTTTTTTTTTAACTGTGGTGGTGAAATTGCCTCCGACAGCGCTAGAGTCATGGCTTTATGTATCGTTAGAGCAAACGTTGTTGCTGTCAAGATAAATAAACCCGTGCTGTGGCTGAATGGCTTATCTGCTAAGCAAATGATGGTTAACAATAAAACAAACATTACAGCATAACATACCATATCTGCAAAAGCAAATACAATAAAACATTGTAAAAATAAAACAGAGAGAGAATATAGAACAATAGTGAGCGAACAGTAGAGTGGACAGTAGAGAGCGAACATAAGAGAGAGAACAATAGAGAGAGAGAACAAAAATAAAACCACAACTATTTTTGGCTTTTTTATTTTATATTTTTTTGTTTTTTATGTATATTTTTTTTTTTCACTTTTTTCACTTTTATATAAACTGTAAAAAAAACTGTAAACTGAACGTTGCAGATTAGGGTCTCTCAAAATGTGATGGTCATCACATCTTTCGAGACCCTGTGTACGTTTGCCTAGGACTGTGTAATGCTGTACCCTACACTAATATTCAACTAGTATGTGGTAGCGTTTGAAACAGTCACCAATGCAGAGACCAGGTTGGTCAGGATAGGAGGGACAATAAAAGTGGGTGTCATGCCTAAATCCGCATTTTCTGCAGACACAACATCTTCTTTGGGGTGTTCTTTGGGTAGGGGTACCAGGGAGGACATACGGAAAATGTCTCTCATGCAGCCGGCTCACTGCATTTGTGTTGGGAAGGTGGGCCATAGCACCATCTGGAAACAGAAGGGCTGTGGCGATCTCTTCCTGGAATTTAAGGAAGGATCCAGTCCATCTTGAAGCTTTATATAGCACAAAAGCGTTCAGCAGAGCCAATTGAAATAAATATATAGACACTTTTTTGTACCAGCGTCTGGCCTCACGGACAATTAGGTATGATGCCAACAACTGGTCACTGAGCTCCACCCCTCCCATATTAAGGTTGTATTCGTGGACACAGAGAGGTTTCTCCATAACACCAGTCGCCGTAGCAATTTGGACTGTCATATCTGCGTGAAGGGAGGACAGAACGAAAACATTCCGTGAATCCCTCCACTTCACTAGTAACAAATTGTTACACTTCAAGCAGGCTCTCTCCCCCGTCGGATTAGATCACGTGATGCCACATGCTCCAATGCCATAATCAAAAAGATGACTAAAAAGTGGCACACTCGTGTAATAATTGTCCACGTATAAGTGGCACCCCTTTCCCAATAAGGGTGACACCAAGTCCCACATAATCTTACCAGCGCTCCATATGTAGTCTGGGTAATTCTCCAGCTCTAAGTGACTATCTTTTCCCTCGTAAACCATAAAACCATATGTATAGCCTGTTGCCCTGTCACAGAGCTTATACATCTTTACCCCATATTTGGCATGCTTGCTAAGAAGATACTGTTTGATAGACAAGTGGCCAGAAAACTTAATCAGGGACTCATCAGACAACTTGATTGGGAGTAAACAAGGCTGCAAACTGTTGGTTGACGTGGTTTACGAGGTTCCGAATTTTGTGGAGCTGATCAAATCCAGGTTCACCCTGAGGATGACAGAGTTCATTATCACTGAAATGAATGCAAGATCTGTTCGTATCGTTTCCTGGTCATGGAGGCAGAGAACACGGGCATATGGTGAATTGGGTCAGTGGACCAATATGGCCACAACTCACTCTTTTTAGTTATGCCCATGAGGAGGGATAGGCCCAGGAAGATCATAAATTCGGAGACCATAATGGGTCTCCAATCTCTGGCAAAAGTCAACTGGGGATTAGCAGCGATGAATTGACCAGCATATAAATTGCTTTGGTCCACAATAGATCTATAGAGATCTTCGGTGAAAAACAGCAAATAAAAATCAAGTGACGTAAAATCAACTGTTTTCACCTGAATTTTGGGTTGGCCAGTGAATGGGGGAAGTACGGGTGCTGCAGATTAGCAATTGACAAATGCAGCAAATGCTCGATGGGCCTGTGTTTGTCTTCTTGGTGGCAGCAAGACACTACTCATGCTAGCCACCTCACCAGCTTGAACTGAACTTATGGAACGCGCCACGTCACCAAGTGTTACTGCAGTGCTGGATGTACGACCAGGATGTACTAGGCCGCTGGTGCTTGCCAGTTCACCAGAAGGATGAGCGGCACTAGTACTGGCTCTCTGTTCCATATGAAAGCCCTGTGGTTCTTGCACCTCAGCGACAGCAGAAGAGCGGGGTCGGGTATGCCTGACCTTGGCAGGGACCACAACTCCATCGTCAGAGCTATCTGTCAGGGTGCCGCTGCTGTCTACAGGTTCGTATTCTGAGCCTGAATCTGACAGATGAGTGACTTCCTCTTCACTATCTGTCATGCTCAGAAATGTGTAGGCCTCTTTACTACTGTAACTTCAATTTGACATTTTGGTCTCTAAATTTACTGGTACAGTAGTGAGACTCACAGGAAAAAAAGCTCCTGACTGTCAGCGAGTTCTTCAAACACTGCAAAAAAAACTGTTAGCGTTCACAGGGATCAGGCCTGACTCTGCAAATGCTGCAGTTAGGTGTTTTGTGTTTTTGTAAGTGACAGTGTTCGATTGATACTGCACTTGGGTGGGCTGAGCTGGGTGGAGGGGCTAAACGCAGGTGCTAGCAGGTATCTGGGCTGATCCCGCTAACACTGCGATTTTGGGAACCCTAAATTGCTGGGTACACTAGTATAGATCGGATCAGATTAGATATTGATCCGTTCAGACACTATACTACTAAGGAAGGTGTATGGTGCGTGGGTGTTAGTGCTACTGGCACTAATCTGATGCTGCCTGGGGCGATGCAGACCCTATCTGGCACTAAAACCTAACTGATGTCACCCGCCGGGTGATCAGGGGGTTAAACCTTTATTTAGGTAAAAAATGGTGGGCGCCCTGACGCTATAAAAAATAAACTAGCTAACCAGCGTCATCCGTGACACTTATACAGTGATCACTGGTGACAGGGGCTGATCAAGGGGTTAAACATTTATTATGGGGATTGGGGGGGTCTCTACACCTATTTGGGCCTAATACTAATTACCCTAACACTGAATTTGTCACTAATGACACCTTTACAGTGATCAAAAAAAAAAATATGAACACTGCACTGTGTGACACAGTGACAGGGGTGAAGGGGTTAACTGGAGGGGGTGATCAGGGGGTGGCAAGTGTACCTACGTGGACTGGTGTCAGTGTAGTGTTGGTGCAATTACTCTGGGATGTCTTCTCTCCTCTCTCTGGAACGAAAAGACTTCCACGAGGAGAGATGACATCACTTCCCCTGCTGTGTTTACACTTACACATGTAGGGTAAATATCTCATTCACCAGGAACGATCACCAGGTCCAGGCCAGATATTATTGGCCTGGGCCTGGGGATTGACCGTGCTGGATAGAATCTGATCGTCTCGGCAGCCGAGGTAACACGTGTGCGCGATGTATAGCTACGACGCTTTGCGCAGCTGGACCAACCTGCCGCAGTATAACTGCGGCGGCTGGTCCGGAACTGGAAATGTTAGTGTTGGTAACTTACCCAAAAATGAATCTTTAAGATAAACATGAGAGTGAGTGAATTATTTTCTAGGAATGAGCTTTTATAATTGCAGCACAGGTGTGTATCTCATGACAGGCTCCCTTTAGGGTGGTTTTAGCAAGATTCTCTTCTGAACGCCTCAGTATGTTAAACTTCATTGCTCAATAGTCATGTCGAAAGCCTAGTACACTAGGTAAAGGGTACTGTCCTGTAATAGAATACAACATGTACCAGAAAGACACATTTATTTAAGCAAGCAGGGACATCTCAATGTATACAACTACACTGGCACATTCATATAAGAATTTTCCAATATGCATTCTGTAATTTGCAAGGTTTACTTTCAAAAAGAGTTTTACAGGAAATATATCTTCCTTATTATAAATAGGCCTTTCGTTGGCTACATTTTGTTGCCTAAGGATAGCGGGTGATATTGCAGCAGTTGAATGACCATGTTTTCCTCCTAACTCAGACTGGCCATACACTATACAATTTTCTTATTCAATTTCCTTTAGATTTACCTTAAACTATGTAGTGCAAGGGCCTGCCTGATAAAATACAAGTTGAAAGGGTTTAGGTTTGACCTCATATTATATGGTTTTGATAAATCTAAAGGAAAGTTGAACAAGTAAATTGTATAGTGTATGGCCAGCCTTAGAGTGGTATATGTGAAACTTGGCATCTCCATCATCCTCTTCATCCTTAAAAACAATGTTTCAAAATAGTGAATTGCAAAACAATGTAGCTAGTATGCATTGGTGAATTGTTTTGATTGTGATTTTCCTGACATCCAATCAAAATCAAGAGACTTAAAGGGGTTGTAAACCCTTGTGGTTTTTCACCTTAATGCATTCTATGCATTATGGTGAAAAACCTCCTGTGCTGCAGCCAGGGGCGGATCCAGGGGGGGGGCAACAGGGCAATTGCCCCCCCCGAAATAATAGCACACACACTCTTAATGTAACTGTCTCCTGCGCTCCGCTGCCGGCCCGAGTCTCTCTCACATGTGCCGATCAGCGGCGCCGAGAGAGAGACTCGCGTGTGGTATGTACGGGTGGCGGCGGCGGTCACTGACACTGAAGGTGGGTGGAGCCTCTTCCCTGCTCTGCACTCGTTGCTAGACGCCAGGCGGCCCTGGCATTAGCAACGAGTGACGTCACGGTCAGTCACACTCACACTGCAGTGAGTGAGTGAGTCACGGCGTCACGTCGGAGGTCGGACTCGAGTCTCTCAGAGCCGACCGACGTGACAGTGTGACAGGGCCTGGAGCGGGCGGCTGCTGTGTGACTGAGGCTGAGCGAGGCAGCGAGCAGGCAGGTGTTGAAGCCGCTCCCCTTCTGATAATGTGACTGAAGGGACGTTGCGTCGCGGCCATCTTGGTACTCCCGCACTTGTCCACAGTAAGCCTAGTGTTTGTAAGTCGGCAAGCGGACATCTTTATACACCCACCAGAGTCTTGCTTATCATAGTTATTTTCAACAGTAAACTCAACTTATATTTCACTAAATAAGCTGAGTTTACTATTAAAAATAACTGTGAAAAGCAAGACTCCGGTGGGTGTATAAAGATGTCTGCTTACCGACTTCTAACTCTAGTCTTACTGCTGACAAGTGAGGGTGTACCAAGATGGCCGCAATGCAACATGCTTTTGCATGCATGTTCTGATGAGTTACAATATCTCTCACTGCCCGCCCTCACTCTAGGACACATCCACTGGCAACTTGGCAAGTGACAATCCGCATGTTGTGGCAGGCGACATTGGCAAGTGACAATCCGCATGTTGTGGCAAGCGACATTGGCAAGTGACAATCTGCATGTTGTGGCAGGCGACATTGGCAAGTGAAAATCCGCATCTTGTGGCAGGCGACATTGGCAAGTGACAATCTGCATGTTGTGGCAGGCGACATTGGCAAGTGACAATCCGCATCTTGTGGCAGGCGACATTGGCAAGTGACAATCCGCATCTTGTGGCAGGCGACATTGGCAAGTGACAATCCGCATCTTGTGGCAGGCGACATTGGCAAGTGACAATCCGCATCTTGTGGCAGGCGACATTGGCAAGTGACAATCCGCATGTTGTGGCAGGCGACATTGGCAAGTGACACGCTGCATCTGGTGGCAGGCGACGGTAGCAAGTGACACGCTCAGGGCTCCCAATGATTCTGCATTATGGTGAGTTGAACGATTTCATTTTACATTACAATGTAATAATATAAATAATGCGCCTCAATCATCCTGACACCACATCAACCATGGTGCTGTTATGATTGAAGCGCCAACACCAGCCATTGCCCGACAAATTGCCCGCAAAATTTTATGGCAGTGCCCCTCCCGAGACTAGGCTCTGGATCCGCCCCTGGCTGCAGCAGCCCCCTAGAGCCCCCCTTTTTAGTTCCTGAACACGGTCTTTCCAGTGACAGGGACAAGCACATCAGCTCCTGCCTGTGTCTCGGGTCCAGATTGGATAGATTGATAGCAGCGCAGCCATTGTATCACGTACCTGGTAGCAGAGCCTGATAAGATGAGGAAGGCCTCTCTTACACCTCTGACTCGGGGCCCCTGATAGTGTAGGCAGGAGACGCAGGAGTGCAGAGTTGCACGGGTGCCAGAAAGTCTTGCTAGCAGCAGGGCAGATGTCCTTGCTGGGCAGCTGAATTCATCAGATGGCTTCAGCAAGTAGACAGGTAGGCAGGCAGCTGGTGCTGGTGACAGCAGGCAGGGTAGCAGGGTCAGGCAGGCTGGGTCATACACAGACTTGAATAATCGGGTACAGGTCACAGACAGGAACATAGTCAGGAAGCAAGCCGGGTCTGGAACTGATCAGTGGATCTAGAGCTAAAGGAGCAGACAGAAGAATAGTTACTGGACAAGCCAAGGTCGATGCAGGTGGAGTTCAGGGACAAGCCGGGTTGATAACTGGAAGCAGGATACAGGTTCACAGGATGCCAGATATACAGGAGGCTGAAGACAAGGCAGCATTGAATTTGAGCACTGGCTGGGTTTAAATAGTCTGTTTGGCGCCAGCGTCTGTCACAGATGCACGCAAGCGTTGGCGTGCACAGGGATGCACAATGGCTTGTGTTTGCGCGCCATGCGCATATCTATTAGCCAGTGCCCAATTCTTATGAGCATGAAAGGGAATCAGTCTTAGTTTGTGCCCAAGAGTTCCTCCAGAGGGATTATTCTGTTTGCTGGCATGTGCATCCTGACACATTGGCTCCCGCTGCTGTCAATCAAATCCAATGACGCAGGAGTCGGAGGGGCGGGGCCGAGTCCTGCTGTCTGTGTCAACAGACGGAGCAGCAGGACACGGGAGTGCACCTGCACGAGTGCCCCGAGGGAGAGCGGCTCTCCAACGAGGCACGCAAGAACAGGAGGAGCCAGGAGCGCCACTGGGGGACCCCAGAAGAGGAGGATCGAGGCCCCTCTGTGCAAAACCAACTCCACAGAGGTAAGTACGACATGTTTTTTTTTTTTTTTTAAACACAAACCTTTACTTGTCCTTTAATTCTTGGCCAAAATGTTCTTTTAATCCTTCACAATTTTTCTTCAGCTACTGAAAACAGCATATAGTTCTTGACATACCTGAAAATCTTTTGAAGAAAGATGGTCATGTATTGTCATGATTGTTTTCATTACTGGCAAGATTTTTTTTCTGGCAGTAAAAACATTTGGGATTGTCCAGTAGGACAGGACTTTTAAGAGATAGCAATGTCCAAAATAGAGTAACTATATACAATGGAATGAAATACAGTTTTTAGTTTTTTGATTTCACAAGAGCTCTTAGTGGTTGCATGGTATTGTATACTGAACATTATCAGTGCATGTGGAATTTTCTAAATTAGTTCTTTATATTTTATTTTAATAAATAGTTGAAGACCAATATTTTCAGATGGACATAACATAATCCCAACATTTATCAGCATTTTTCATTTAATACAAAGATGAGAGTGTACAAAACACAAGAGGATGGTTCCCCTGTTTTCCAGCAACAGGAACAGCAGTCTGTGTGAGAAAAGCTATTTCCACCAACTGAGCCCAAAAGCAACACATTCTGAGGTGACAATGGCCAGGCACTATCTAAAGGTTGCACTGATTAATGCTTGCTTCAATTCTCTGTTCAAACTGTACAGATAATGTAGGTAAGATCATGATAAGATAATGAGAAAGGTTGTAGATATGTTTGTAAAAATAGACAACCCTGTTCCTACAGTGTATCCCACTGAGCCAATTTTGTGTGGAACAAGCACTCTGCTCATATACACATGTCACATTTGCCTGCCATGTGGATTCATTTAAGCTACTCTACAGGCTGCCACCTAGCCCACCCACCTCTAGCCTATTGCTGGTATAGAAAATAAAAAATACAAACCTACCTAAATGCCACTTTAACTGAATTAAACCCATGATCCCCTGACATTGTGGTCATTAGTTTTTTCTCTTCTTCTGTGCACAGGAGGTGGGATTCTTCTTTGGGTGTGCAGCAGTTGGGTCCTCTCAGGATTTAGAAGAAAAATCTACTGTGATGACCCATCCTCACCAGAGGACTGGTGAGGATGGGTCATTATAGACACATCTACATTGTTGTGTTACCGGTCCCCCACATTCCCTGGTCCTCAGAAACGCTGAGAGGGACATTCTGAGGGACACAAGCAGCAGTTTTAGGTAAGTATAACAAGGTTTTTAAAAAAACAAAACCTCAGTATGTAGTGAAAAGATCCTGAAGGTGGGTTGTTGTCAGGGCTGAGCCTTCTCTGAGCTAGCTGCTCAGCTGTCGGCTAATTGCCAGCTAATCATCTCTCCACAGTTACTCAGCTGTTGATTATATCCTGCTCATCAGTCCTGCCTTCATAAGCCGTCCAGTCCAGAGGAGCTCTGCCTTTGCCTTGGTCAACATCACAGAAACTAAGGCACTCTCCTGTGATCCTGTTCAAGACTTGCTTTGCTAACATCCCTTCTGGCTCCAGATCCTGCTTGATTGATCCCTGACTCCTACTTGGCTAATTATCTGTTCCTGTTACTGAACTTTGGCTATGTTTTGACTACGTTTGTTCTTTTTACTTTTATTAACAAACATGTGTGATTTAACTGTACCTCTGTCTCGGCCTGATTTCATGGTTTCTGATAGTAGGCGAAGGCCATGAATTCAGAAGATGCAGTCAATCCACTTGTTGGTAATATTTTTTCCAGATTGGATGAACTGGATCACCACATGGATCAGTATACCGTGGCGTTACAAATGCTCCTGAGTCGCACGGCTCACCTGGAATCTCCCACTGTGGCCGCCTTGGTACAACCTATGTTGCAGGCTGACCCTGCTGCTGCTCCGGTCTCTGTGCAGGCACCCGCCTCGAGTATTACCTTTATAAGAGGCATGTCTGGTTCACCTCCAATTCCCCAGCGATTTGAGGGCGATCAAGTCCAATGCAGAGGGTTTCTCAACCAGGTTGAGATATACTTTGAGATGCTGCCCCAAGCGTTTCCCATGGACAGAAGCAAAGTAGGTTTTGTGATATCTTTGCTTTCCGAGACAGCCTTGGCCTGGACAAACCCTCTATGTGAGATGCAAAAACATGTTGTCTTGAGCTACCCTGAGTTTGTGGCTTCGTTTATAAGGGTATTTGATGTTCCCGCATGCTCCACTTCTGCTGCCAAGTGCCTCATGTCCATCAAACAGAGTACGAGAACTATTTCCATCTATGCCATTGAATTCCGTACCCTGGCAGCAGAGGTTACGTGGAACAATGAGGCCCTCATGGCTGCTTTTTCTCATGATCTTTCGAATACCATCAAGGATGAGACAGCAGCCCGAGATATACCCACTGAGCTGGAGAAGTTGATCACGTTTGCCATCCTCATTGACTCCAAGCTCAGAGAAAGACTCTCTTTTGAAGGAGCTCTTGTGAAAACATCCTGCCTCCCTCACCTCCCATGCCTCCTGTTACCAAGTCAGTCAGTGAAGGTGAACCCATGCACTTAGGCTTCACGCGTCTCGCTGAGGATGAGAGAACCTTTAGGAAGAGGGAGAGATTGTGCCTTTATTGTGGCCAGGCAGGTCACTTTTTGAAGTCTTGCCCTACCCGTCCAGGGAACGCCCGAACCCTGAGGTCCTGTCACGGACAGACCTTAGGTGGCATTGTTTGGTCCCCAGTTATCCAGAAGGATAAGTCCCTGGTCCCAGTTATCCTTTCTTGGGCTGAGTCTTCTGTCGAGATACAGGCTCTAATCGACTCTGGGGCTGCAGGCCTGTACATTGATGCTGCCTTTGAATTAAAGCACTCGATTCCGCTGCAGCTGCGTGACACTCCATTTGCTATTGAGGCTCTTGACAGGAGACCTCTACATCCTGGTCATGTGACTCATGAGACGGTTCCATTGTCCATGGCCATATGGGGCTCTTCAACATGAGATAATCCAATTCCAAGTTATTTCCTCACCTAAGTTTTCGCTGGTTATTTTTTATCCACAATGCAGTGAGACATGCTTCGAGAAGGTAGCGAGGGTCCTGTGCACCTCTTCACCCCCCTCTCTGCCGGAAGAGTAACGTGATTTTAGCAATGTCGTTGACAAAGGTCAAGCTGGCAGTTTGCCTCTACACCGGCCGTATGATTGCGCAATTGACCTTCAACCTGGTGCCATACCCCCTCGTGGCTGTGTTTACCTTTTGTCGGTCTTGGAAGATAAGACCATGGAGGAGTATGTTGCAGATGCACTTTCTCGAGGTTTCATCCGCAAATTCTCATCTCCTGCTGGTGCTGGTTTCTTCTTTGTGAAGAAGAAGAGTGGTGAACTGAGACCCTGTATTGATTATAGGGGTCTCAATTGTTTCACGATTAAGAATGCCTATCTGATTCCACTGATAACGGAATTATTTGACTGCCTCAAGGGAGCAATGGTTTTCACAAAGCTTGATTTGAGAGGGGCATACAATCTTGTGAGGATTAAGGAGGGTGTCAAGTGGAAAACTGCATTTAATATCAGAACAGGCCATTATGAGTACCTCGTATTGCCTTTTGGCCTTTGTAACGCCCAGGAATTTATTAATGATGTCCTCTGAGATTTGTTGCAGTTATGTGTGGTGGTTTATCTCGATGATATCCAATTATTTTCCAAGTCTCTGGAGAGCCACCACACAGATGTCTGTCGTGTGCTTCAAAAACGAAGAGAGAACTATGTCTATTGTAAACTGGAGAAGTGCGAGTTCCTCTGTGAACAGGTTGAATTCCTGGGTTATGTAATTTTCACTTCTGGTTTTTCGATGGACCCAGAGAAACTTTTGGCAGTTCTACAGTGGACCCGACCCATGGGTTTTTTCATCCTCTGCAGCATTTCCTGGGCTTTGCCAACTATTATCGGAAGTTTATTTGTAACTTCTCGTCTCTGGTCAAGCCCCTGACTGATATTCATCAGAAAGGACAGTAACCCACAGAGTTGGTCTCCGGAGTCCATTAAGGCCTTTGAGAGTTTCAAGGCTGCCTTTTTTTCTGCTCCTGTGTATGCACATCCTGATCCTACGTTACCTTTTATCCTTGAGATTGATGCTTCTGAGACTGGTGTTGGCACCTTCTGTCTCAACGTCCTACCTCTGAGAGCGCTATGCATCCTTGTGGCTACTTTTCCAAGAAATTGTCACCTGCAAAGTACAATTACGAGATTGGTGACAGAGAGCTGTTGGCGATCATTTTAGCCCTGAAAGAATGTACTAAGAATGTAAAGGCTGACGCCTTGTCACAACAATTTTCCACCACTTCCAAGTTGGAGTCAGTTCCGGTTCCTGTGATTCCTCCTGATCGTATTCTGGCTACAGTTCGCACCAGTCTCACTTCTCCTTTGGGTGACAAAATTCTTGCTGCTCAGGTCCATGCTCCTCTTGAGAAACCCTGTGACCGTTGCTTTGTCCCAGACAGTCTCCGTACTGCCGTGCTCCAGACTTACCATTCTCTCCAAAGGCTGCTGGCCACCCTGGGAAGAATCAGCTCGTTTGGGCCATTTCCCAACAATTCTGGTGGCCTAGTCTACGTGCTGATGTAACTGCCTTCGTAGCTGCCTGTTCTGTGTGTGCTCAGAGTAAGACTCCACGACACCTTCCAGTGAGCCTCCTACAACCCATACCCAACGGAGAGAGGCCCTGGACCCACCTGTCTATGGATTTCATTGTGGAGTTACCCAACTCCCAGGGCACAGTTATCCTTATGGTGGTTGGCCGCCTCTCAAAGATGTGTCATTGAATTCCACTTAAGATGTTGCCCACTTCTAAGGAACTGACTTCCATTTTTGCTCAGGAGATCTTTCGCTTACATGAGCTACCCAAGGTGATTGTCTTGGACAGGGGTAGTCAGTTTGTGTCCCGGTTCAGGCAAGCCTTTTGTGCACAGTTGGGAATTCAGCTTGCTTTCTCCTCTGCATATCACCCGCAGTCTAATGGGGCCACAGAACGAGCCAATCAGTCCTTGAAGTAATTCCTACGTTGCTATAACAACTGGTCAGACATATTACCGTGGGCAGAGTTTGCTCACAACAGTGCCTTGAATTCTGCTTCCCGATTGTCCCCGTTTATGGCAAATTATGGTTTCCAGCCTTCCATGTTGACTGACTCATTTGTTCCGCAGAGTATTCCTGCGTTAGAGGAGCATCTCTGCGGTCTTCGTTACACTTGGGCACAAGTCGAGGAGGCTTTACGACATGCTAATGATAGGTACAGACTCCATGCAGACCGCAGACGCCTGCCTGCGCCTTCCTACCAGGTTGGGGACAGGGCCTGGCTGTCATCTTGCAACCTCTGACTTTGTGTTCCCTCACTGAAGTTCGCACCTCGGTTTATTGGGCCTTTCCGTATTCTTCGCAGGATTAACCCAGTGGCTTACGCATTAGACCTTTCTTCTAATATGCATATTTCCACACCTGTCAACTGGAATGCTTCTTTTTATTTATATGTCACACTACCAACCTAAGAAAAGCGGTTGTCCTATGGAGCAGTGGATATGTATGTTCGCATGTTGACCCCCATGAAGGTGGGTTAGAGGCTCTGTCAGGCCAAACACGAGAGTGAGAGGCCTTAAAAGCTGGTGAGTTTGAATTTCAGAAGGGAGTGGAATCACGTCACAGAGGTGTGGTGGATGTTTTGAAACACAGCTGAGCAGTTTTACAGTCACCCTCACTTTTTCTTGGACTTTCTTCATTTTTTGTTTCATGATTGATTGATTTTTTGGACTTTATATATATATATATATATTTTTTTATATTTTTTTATCATTTTATTTTATATATATTTGTTGGATTTATATATTCGTATACCACTCTCACTAAGTGATGTGTATATATATAATTTCTTACTAGCTCATATTAATTTAAATTTTTTTGGACACTAGGGATTATTAATGTAATATATGTCAATCTTCCATTTTTTGATTTAGTCACGTCTGTATTCAGCTCTATTTCCTTTGGTGAATTCGGTTTAAATATGCATATTTCGAATGTATTTCATGTCCCCTTATTAAAACCTTTGGTCTGCAACTGCTTTACCACCTCGGTGCCACGTTTTCACCCTGTACAGGTTGAGAACCATGAGGAGTATGAAGTACAGTCCATTGTTGACTCCCGTAGGATCCGTGGGAGCATACAGTACCTGGTGCATTGGAAAGGGTACGGTCTGGAGGAACGCTCTAGGGTCTCATCCTCAGACGTATATGCCCCTGTCCTCCTCTGTGATTTCCATAGACATTTTCCCTTCGAGCCTGGTGGTCCTCCAAGGGGGAGGGGTCATTGAGGAGGGGGTACTGTCAGGGCTGAGCTCAGCCCTTCCTTCTCTGAGCTGGCTGCTCAGCTGTCCGCTAATTGCCAGCTCCTATCTCTCCACAGTTGCTCAGCTGTTGAGCTGTTGCTCGTCAATCCTGCCTACTTAAGCCATCGAGTCCAGAGGAGCTCTGTCTTCGCCTTGGTCAACATCACAGAAACTGAGATGCTCTCCTGCGATCCTGTTCAAGACTTGCTTTGCTTGCATTCCTTCTGGCTCCAGATCCTGCTTGCTGTTCCACTACATTGATCCCTGACTTCTGGCTTGGCTGACAAACTGTTCCAGTTACTGAACGTTGGCTATGTTTTGACTACATTTGTTCTTTTTACTTTTATCATTAAACATGTGCAATTTAACTGTACTTCTATCTCGGCCTGATTTCATGGTTTCTGACAGTTGTAAACTAAAAGTGGTTGCGGGCATTATATGTAGGCATGCTTCAAACGTCTGAAAGTAACTTTATGTCTAGCCTCCTACACACATTGAATTGAATGGCTCATTTGAATGATTATATTTATGTTATGGAATAGAGATAAAGTATGTGTGCAGACACCTAGGTGGTGTTGGGGGGAAACTATAGCAATAGGATATGTAGGTTTTGCATGTCCTATCACTAATTCTTTTTCACGTATTTTGTAAGTAAGTTGGGCTTTAGTTAGAAAAAGTCCACCCTTTTATGTTGTTTTCCTTGTTCTGTGAAACATTTGAGCACACATTATCTTCTCATTCCCAATTTTAGCCACACACTTTTATTTTGTTCTTTCTCATCACTCTAACGTCGAATATCACACAATTTGCCTATAAATATTCACTCTGTATCAATGCACCTATGTACACATTAACAATTGTACATTTTATAAAAGTATAATATATAGTTTTACACATGCTGTGAAAGTTTCCATGTATTTGGCTTAAATGGGAAAATGCAGGTCGGTTCCCCAAAGAAGAATTTCTGCCACACTTGCCGGTTTTGCCAGTTGACATTCATGATACCAGAGTGGAATTCCCAGACTTAAGTTGGTTACATGGTTTTGTTAATGTTAAAGGTTTAGGGTTGCTCTAGTCTAGAGTTTAGGTTAGAATTAGGATTAGTGTTATGTTAGGAATAGCTTAAAGCTATAGTTAGGAAAATATTTTTGGGTTAGAGTTATGCCGCGGAATTCCGCTCAGGTTTGCCTTGCATACACAAGGACACACAAAAGTTCTCTGAACTTTCAACCGTTAAGAGCATGGTGATGTATAACACTACGACGAGCTGAGAAAATGAAGTTCATTGCTTCCCAGCATGCGTCAAATTGTTACCGAGCATGCGTGATTTTTCGCACGTCCGAATTGCATACAGACGAACGCATTTTCGGATAGGAACTTTTCTCGACCGAAAAATAGAGAACATGCTCGCAATCTTTTGCTGGCTGAAATTAAAAAGACAGATGGAGCATACACATGGTCGCATTTTCCGACAAAAAGCTCTCATCTGAGTTTTGCTGGCAGCATTTCCAATCGTGTGTACGCGGCATTAGTTTTAGGTTAGGATAAACTTACCGTATATACTCGAGTATAAGTCGTTCCGAGTATAAGTCGAGGCCCTAATTTATCACAAAAAAAATGGGAAAAACTTATTGCCCCGAGTATAAGACGAGGGTGAGAAATGCACAGCTACTGTAAGTGGAAAAGAGGGTCAACAATGTCCATTTGCAGCATCACTGTGCCCTTTGCATGCCTCACTGTGCCCATTTGCAGCCATAGGTCCCCTGAACTTCAAACTCAGTAGTTAAGGGTTTCTAGATGCCCCCTAGCTGCAGCCAAAATTTTGGGTCTCTGAACCCAAAGGGTCCCGAAATGACTTTGCTGCAGATGGACACAGTTGACCGAATTTGGGGCCCCGTATCTCGGGCCACTTAGTGCTAAGAACCCCAAATTTGGTGTGCAAACCCAGTGGAACTAGCACCATACAATTTCCAAAGCTGGGGTTTCTAGCACCAAGTGGCTCCGAGATACAGGGCCCCAAAAATCAGTTCAGAAAATGTCAAGCACTTTTCTGCAGCAGAGAAACTTCATCTTTGGATATGTTGTGGTACCAGTTCCACTGGGTTTGCACACCAAATTTGGGGTTCCTAGCACCAAGTGGCCCTGAGATCCGGGGCCCCAAAGTCGGTTCATAAAATGAAATTTTTTGCTGCAGAAAAGTGCTTGACTCAAGTATAAGTCGAGCGGGGCCCTTTCAGCACAAAAAAATGTGCTGAAAAATTCGACTTATACTCGAGTATATACGGTAGATTAGGGTTGGCTTTGTTTAATAACAAAACCAATTGTTGCCTAAATAGTCTACATGGTGAAATTTAAGGTTAGTAGTTGTGCTGCTAAATCAATTTCTCCTAAATCACTCCAGTACCCTCTAGTTCCCAGCCTTAGGGAGTTAATTGATTACATTATTATGGCAGTCAGGTCAACACTCCTAGAACTTTGGAAATCAAGTTGGAACCCAGAGATGTCAGACTTATTAAATCAAATGAAATTATATTTTTTTCAGGTTGATGTTGATGCTCTGATAAGGATGAAGAAAAAAAAAAACCTAAAAAAAATATGAATTCTTTATGACTTTTCAGAATATAATTTTGAAAATAATTAGAATGGAAAGGCAAGTTTTGTAATGGAAGTGTGAAACATTTTTGAGAACAGGAACATTTACATTTATTTTTTTGTGCAACACATATATAACTAGTTTATAGGTTTTTTTTGTTTTTGTTTGTTATTTTGTATACATCTTATTGCTTCTGCAGGACAGGAAGTGAAATAAAATCTCTCCTACAGATTACAATCAGTAAAAACAAAAGAAAAAAAAGTTTTAGCTATACATACGCTTTCAAAAGTAAAATATACAAATAAATCACAACAAGCTCACAGACTTAGCCCGGAAGCAAAAACATTTTATAGGACCCTTAGCTGTCCTGGACATTTTTATGCTGTGAATTAGTTAAAGGTTTAGAACTGTGTAGAAGTGTACATATAGAAGACATACAGCCCACATAGTGAAGATTCTATGGATAGTGAAGTTGTAAATAAGCATATCATATGCTCTTAACGATGGGGGAAGGAGGATAAAAAAAAAGATAAATGCACCTAAAGTACACTGATCATTCATTAGTAAATAATTAAAAGATTTTTAGAGAATTGTTATTTACTTTGCATATGTAGCAGAGCTTTTTCCTTTTGCCTTTAACCTCAAAGCAACTGCTAAAAATTTTCTTTTGGGCTTACCGTTACCATCCTCACAGTGTCCATCCTAGGGGTACTTATCACTCGCTCAGTTGAAACACTGTCTCCAACACTTATGCCCCGTACACACGGTCAGATTTTCCGATGGAAAATGACTGATTGGAGCGTGTTGTCGGAAATTCCGACCGTGTGTGGGCTCCATCGGACATTTTCCATCGGATTTTCCGACACACAAAGTTGGACAGCAGGAGATAAAATTTTCTGACAACAAAATCCGATCGCGTCAATTCCGACCGTGTGTGGCCTGTTCCGACGCACAAAGTGCCACGCATGCTCAGAAGAAATTCCGAGACGGGACAGCTCGTTCTGGTAAACTTAGCGTTCGCAATGGATACAGCACTTTCATCACGCTGCAATGTTAAAAATGGTTTAATACAGCGCAATCTCTTCTTCTTTATAATGTGACAAGAATTAAGTAGTTTTGCTGCTCATATTCACACACACTTCTCACAAACTTATTTTGTTACTATTTATCGGGATTCCCTCAATATATTTTGATTTCTCACATCTGACAACATATTTTTGTATATTTTTTATTTATTTTTTGGCTTTAATGTAGAATCTTTTTTTGTGTTTCTATTTTTTTCTTTTTTTTTTTTGCGATTTTGATTTGTACTCCAAAAAATGTTTGTGTGTGTTTTTTGTGACAAGTTCCCACAACACCATTGATATGTTGTTCTATTTAATCTGTAGGAGATTGTTTGGTGTTGTTGTCCCTTGTTAATTTCACATTTTATGTTAGAAATGTACCTGAATCGTCACCAACAAACTGTCCTTTTTGGATGAAAACACACACAGGAGAGTAGAATTTACCCAAAAAATTTATTAAGGGGTCACAACTAAACAAAGAGGGAGGCAACGCTGGAGAAACTGCAGAAGTGGGTGAAGCCTTGGACCCCCAGGGCACACATCAACTATTTAAAAGCAAAATTGGTGGCCTGAGGAGTCCTTATCTAAGGGAGGGCAGTGTGGTCCAGAAGTCCCAGAGATCCGGAAAGCAGCAGATGACATCTGTATCCCCAGGCTGTGGTCATACGAGAGACTGCATCTTCTATCAGACCAGACTGAACCCAGGGTCATCACTCTTTGGTCTTCTTTCCACGCTTCCTTCCACGCTGTGGCTGTGGTGGTGGAGTTGTGGCAGCAGGAGGAGGAGGAGGAGGATTGTCGATCTCAATGACATCCGTCTTGGGTGTTAGTTCCCCACTCAACCCCTTACGTAGGACTTTATAAATCAGGTCCTCAGAGAGCCTGCGTTGACCCTCCTGCATGCCCTGCAATTTGGTGGCAGCCATGCAGGCAAAGGCCTCTTCAGGACTGGGGAAGGCTCGGAGGGACGCAGAAGCCTCCTGGATCAGCCTGTACACTGAATCCTGCACGGGACTCGGAGTGGCCTTACTGGCCCTTTTGTATGGAAGGCGGAGGGGCGGGACCTGAGACTCAGTCAGGCTGCGACTGGTCCCAGGCTTCTCTTGGCTGCCACTTAGCCCCGCTCCTCCTGGCTGCCACTAATCCCCGCCTCCTCCTGGCTGCCACTAATCCCCGCCTCCTCCTGGCTGCCACTAATCCCCGCCTCCTCCTGACTGCCACATTCCACAACCTCCTCCTGGCTGAGGTCTTCCTGTGTATGAAAAAGGGACATAGTTTTAGTATTTTTTCAATCAATCACACACAATTTTCACCTCCTGACTGTTGCAAATTGAATGTTAACAAATATAACAGACTATCCTTCTGAGCTCAGCATTTTGCATTCTTGTCCCAATTATTTTTGCCCACTACTGTCTATTGATATGTAAAACACTTTTTTCAATCAGCAAATAGTGATCAATAATAACATCTAGTAAACATCATTTATTTATTGACCAGAAATCTGTAGAAGAATGCTATACCTGACTCCAGCTGGGCTCCTCCATTTCTTCCTGGCTGGAAGGCCCAGGTTGGACATCAGAAGCCTCAGCTGGTATGGAAGGAAGCGTGGAAGGAAGAGTGGAGAGGGATTCCCTGACTTCAGTGTGGTCTGACAGAAATCGCCGTCTATCATAGTACCACAGCCTGGGGACATAAACGTCATCTGCTGCAGCTCCGGACCTCAGGGAATCTGTGACCTTCTTGCGCTCCCTCAGATAAGTGCTCCTCAGGCCACCAATTTTGTCTTTTAAATAAGGGATGGTTGCTGTGGGGACCACCGGCTTCACCAACTCCAGCAGTTTCTCCAGCGCTGCCTGCCTCTTCTGTTTATGGTTATAGTGGGGGTGTCTCACCTGCCACAGACAGGGCAGCTCCCTGTACTTGTCTATGAACAGGGGCAGGAAATTGTGGTCGTTGAACCCATCCATTTTCTCTGCAAGACACAACACAAGACAAACCCTAATGTCAGGCCAAACTCTCCTAATCTTGTTACAATATAGGCTTCCATTTTGAAGCAGTATAGGCGCAAGTTTAGATCTTACCTTCGTTATCACGATCGGCGTCTCCGATGCTCCTTCCTCCGCTCACAGATCGTACGTAAGACGCACGTGTGTTACGCCTTATACACACTGCGCATGCGTATAACTCCGCCCGCCCCTGACGTTCTTTCTAGTCTATTCCCCGCCCCTTTTCATTCGGCGCAGTGGGGGAAGAGCACATGGCGGATAGACAGCAGGTGCGAGCTAATTGTAGCAACGAGGTGGAGGAGGGGGAGGAAAGGCCGGAGCCTGAAACGTCCCGATCCAGAAGGAGATTTAAGGACTCAAATATGTCCTTTGGGGAGATGTTGGAGATGGTGGACATCCAGAAGAAGGCCGACTATGATGGAAAGTATGGGCCTTACCCCAACCCCAATGTCCGAAAGGCCAAGATCATGGCGAAAGTGGTCAGGAGTCTGCACCGGAAATTCGGGGTACGACGATCGAAAGATCAGCTCAGGAAGCGGTGGTCGGACCTGAAATTACGAGAACATGAGCAGTACAGAAAGATCCGGAGAGTGCTGCAAAAAAGTAAGTAGTTGTGCTGTGTTCCTATTCTTTTTGTGTTTATTACGTTTGTGCTGCTCCATGTGCTTTCAGGAACTGTTGTACAGTTTAAAATGGCAACTTTCATGTTCATGGGCACATTATTCGTTCGGATCAAACATTTTTCGTTCCAAATATAAAATACCATTGTTTAGCTCATATGCATTTGGCCACCATTTTGACGCCCTATACTTGTCTTAAAAGAATTGGGTTGTGTAGATGGCTTTGTTACTAGAATGAAATGCAAACTAGATTCTGTGTAAGGAGAGGACACTGAGCAGCTGTTTACACATCTGGACACTGGAGCACTAGTGTGGGACAAAAGAACACCCTTTTTATTAGGAGGGGCACACAGGTGCTCCAGTGTATACTATAGGGGGGTCTCCATCTGGGAAGTTTGTACCAAACAGGTAAAGTATTGCAGCTTGACAAAGGGCATTAAAAAAGCTACATGTTGGAACTCTGCTAAAATAGACAATTGGACCCCACTTCCAAGCAATGTTTCATCTTTATAGTTCTGCCATCAAATATCTGTGTGCTAATTATACCATTTTTGCTTTACATAGGGGAGAAAAGACTCAGAGGACATCCCTCATCTGAGGAGACCAGAGCCCCCCCCCCCCTCTGGAAGAAAGGGAAATCCACCCAACACAAGCTGAGCAGGAGGATGAAGACGTAGTGGAACTAGTCACCACAACAGGTGAGTGTCTGCAACCACAGGCTCAGATAAGAGATGGATGGCGGCATTTTTTTTAAATCAAAATTATTTTGGGGTTCCTCTCTTTTTAGGTGATCGTGAGGTTGTGGATGAAGATCCTTTCACATCCGAAAGTGCCCAGATCCTGATCGGGGAGATCATGGGGTGTAATTTACAATTGGAAATCATCAAGCAAAACATCAATGATGTTATTCCAAAATATAAAAACATCATTGATGTTTTGGGGTGAGTTTAAAACCCCTCCAAATCACTTTCTTCTTTTGTGTGCTACAATGTGCTAAATGTTTTTGTGATTTTTCTGAAAGCCAAATTTGGAGAATGCACACAGTGTGTCAACATGTGCTATCTGCCATCACGGGAGATCAATGGACGCGTTTTGGGGGTGCAACCCCTTCCTCAATAATAAAGTAGCTGAGAGGAAGGGCTTGCTCCCCCAAAACACATCCCTTGATCCCCCGTGATGGCAGATAGCACATGTTGACATTGGGAAATTTGTGTGCATCTTCCGAATTTGGCTTTTCCTGGGGTGATTTCCCCCCATCTGAACGCAATATCAAACACAGTTTCTAAATACTCATGTCTGATATTGCCTTCAAGTTCTACCAAATGTGAACTTTGTAAGATCAAGATTTGTGTCTTTCTTGTTGGTTTTACACAGGCCTGTTTTCTATAAAATGGACATTTTGATTTGGGATAATGCCACCACAAAAATTGGTATACAACAAACATGTTGGTTTGTCAGCAAAACCTTTGGTAGATGCACATGTGATTGTGCAGGTATTAAAAAGATTGTTAATCAAGAATGTGTGGATTATTGTCTCAACGCTACAACACTTTTGGGGTGATGTAATTGTTGTTTTATGAGAAAATGGGGGTTATTTCCTAAGGGCAAATACACTTTGCACTACAAGTGCAGTTTCAGTGCAGTTGCAAGTGCACTTGTAGTGAAATGTGTTTTTGCATTTAGTAAATAACAGCCAACAGTGCTTTGTATAAGGTTACACAATCACGCCATTTTCTGCACTCAACACATTTCTGTCAGGGTCAGCTCAAACAAACACAAGCAGTAAATGTCCACAAAGATTTTTTTTTTTTTATTTGAAAAAGGCTTCACATATTGTCTGGCATATTGATAGCCCCCTACCCGCAAAGAACTCCAGGTAGCGTAACCGGACATCACGGGCACTCAGGGAGGGCAAGCCAGGACGGCCACTTTCAAGCGCCGTCAGTGTGGTTTGATGTAGGATTCCGGCCTCAGGTCCAACTGAGCCAGCATAGTTGGCCGAATGTTTCCGTAAAAAGTTATGGAGAACACAGCACGCAAGTATTATATGGTTCAGTTTATACTCCGCCATATGGATAGGTGTCAGAAATAGGCGGAACCGGCTGGCCAGGATTCCAAATGTGTTCTCCACCACTCTTCGGGCTCTGGCCAGACGGTAATTAAAAACCCTCTGTTCCGGGGTGAGGGTCCTCATCGGGAATGGCCGCATCAGGTGGTCCCCCAGCGCAAATGCTTCATCAGCAACGAACACAAATGGGAGTCCTTCAACATTGTCCTCTGGAGCTGGCAAGTCCAAGCTGCCATTCTGGAAACGCCTGTAGAACTCCATCTGGGCGATGACTCCACCATCGGACATCCGGCCATTCTTCCCCATGTCCACATACAGGAAGTCGTAATTAGCCGACACCACCGCCAACATCACTATACTATTGAACCCCTTATAGTTGAAATAGTACGACCCCGAGTTGGGTGGTGGGACGATGTGGACATGTTTCCCATCAATTGCCCCTCCGCAGTTAGAAAAGTTCCAGCGCTGGGCAAAGTGGGAGGCCACAGTCTGCCATTCCTGTGGCGTGGAAGGAAACTGTTGAGGAAAAAACAATAAACATTACTATTTTTACTCTGAAACATGGCAAGCAGATTAGACACAAACATTATGGGGCAACCTCCAGATAGCATTTAGTAAGGAGAATTTAACAACGCCAAAGTATAAGGTACACCTATCAGATTCCCCCTCCCCCCCTCTCATGGGCCATTTCTAACATTATAGGGGGTGTGTGTAAATCTTGGACAGGTAACCCTCTTCATTGAGTGATGAATGCCTAAATAATGGGTATTACTTTGAACAGCCCCTCCTTAGTTACACTATTGGCAGCCCAATGGACAGGTAAGAAGTGTTATAATACATAGATATAAATACACACTGTACACATTTGAGGACAGTTGGACATTCTGCTATTACCTTTCAAGATAATAATAGGATACAAAAACTTTAAACAGTACCATTGGAAAGTATACAGGCAGGCCCTTGCACTACATGCTTTGGGGAATTCATCCATAAATCTGACCACTAAAGAGATGGGTATAGTGTGTATGGGTTTGCCAAAGTCAGCAGATAGATGATTGAGGATAGATAGAGAATTGGAATCAGCTGACTTAGCAGCTGGGGGAGGGAGGGTTACTAAAAATTATTTGGGGACACCACAAAAAAAAGCCTCTGGCACTCTGCCTGAATTTGAAACAAAAATAACATTACCAAACATTTTAGGGGGTGTTTGGGGTAAAGCACTACTATGGAGCAGATAAAATACATTGTTAAGTGACTACATGAGGTGAATATAGGGCAGGAGACACCATGCTGGGGAGGTTATTGAAGGGCAAATATGTATGAAGGACCTAAAATAATAATTACATAAAAATCCAGCATGCATGAGGACAAAGGGGACATTCACAGCATATTACAATCATGGTAATTAGGAAATGAGGAAAGAAATACAAGATATTATCAAACATTCTATACAATAAAATGTGATATAAAAGAATAAAAATCTTACCTTCATATACTCCTTCTGTAGAACCTGGATGATGGCAGAACAGGTCTCTGGGATAATGATTCCCAGAGCCTGGGGGGAGATGCCTGTCGAGAACTTGAGGTCCTGCAGGCTTCTCCCTGTGGCCAAATACCGCAAGGTAGCGACCAACCTCTGCTCCGGAGTGATGGCTTGCCTCATGCAGGTATCCTGCCTGCTAATATAGGGGGTCAGCGAAGCCAACAAACGGTGAAACACGGGGTCCGTCATCCAGGGAAAGTTCCTGAAATCATCAGGATTATTCTCACGGATCTCACGGAGCAAAGGCATATGAGAGAACTGGTCACGCTGAAGCAACCAATTCTTGGTCCATGAACTCCTCCCCACCCTGTTCATGGACTGGACTTGTGTCAAGGTTAGGACCCCAACACCAAGCCCCCGCACAGCACGAACTCTACGAGGAGTATGCATACGAAACATGGCTAGAAAACGGTCGGCTGCTCAGAACGAAGTAACAGAACGCACTGAAGAACAGCAAGGCCTGTGAAGAGCGACCTGAAAAACAGCAACGAGCAGGCAAGATCACACAGAAAACTCTGATACGAACTGACTGCACGCACTGAAGAGCAGATACAAACCCACAAGCAAAAACTGAACGGCAGAAAACGATCTGAAAGCCACGAGTCTGAAAAAGCGTGAATCGTCTCTCACCAAACTTTTACTAACACGAGATTAGAAAAAAGGAGCCCAAAGGGTGCCGCGCTTGGTTCTGAACCGGCCTTTTCTAGTCTCGTCGTATGTGGTGTACGTAACCGCGTGGTTGGCGATCGGAAATTCCGACAACTTTGTGCGACCGTGTGTAGGCAAAACAAGTTTGAGCCAACATCCGTCTGAAAAAATCCTAGGATTTTGTTGTCGGAATGTCCGAACAAAGTCCGACCAAGTGTACGCCCTATAAGTCCTTTTTTCCAAGTTTTATTAAGTAACAACATACACAATAGTAAGGTAGTGGGTGAAAAGGGATTTAGATACCTTGGATCTTGCGGTTTGAGGTAATTTCTATATCCAGCGAATAACACTTCCACAGCTGGATTCAGCAACCACTGGATAGGCCTCTCTCACCGACCTAGCAACCAATGCGATGCTCGAACATGGTCTCTGCCACAGACCTTACAATCTTGAGTGAACTAATTGTGGTGATCTACACGGTCTCTGCCACAGACCTTACAGTCTTGAATGAACTGACTGCTGTGTTTGATACAAGATGAGTCTCCGACTGAGTTCCCAGGCTCCTTCCAAGATACCAGCCTTATGCTCGGTCCTCTCCCGAAGAGTCCTCCCCTGGTCACTGCACTAGGGCCCTTGGTTCCTATTTCAATCAGGACACTACTTGCATGGAGTTTGCATGTTCTCCCTGTTTTTGTGTAGGTTTCCTCTCACACCCCAAAGGCATGATGGTAGGTTAATTGGCTTCTGTATAAATTGTCCCTAGCATGTGTATGTCTGCATGTGGATCCTTGAGGGCAGGGACTGATGTGAATGTACAATACAATATATATGTAAAGCCCTGTATAAATTGTTGGTGTATATAAATACCTGTAATATATAGAACAACACAGTGTTCTTAATATAATTGCCTTATGCTTACTGAGCAAGTATTTTCTTTTTTCTTTACAAAGTCTCACATCAGAAGATTCAAGGAAGAACAATCCTTTTTAAAATTTGTACCTAAAGTTCAAAAATGAATTTCTAGCTTTAGAAGCACTTTTAACTAGTTGAATTTGACTTAGATGGATTATACAAAGACCTGCTTTTTGCACATCATGCAGCAAAATTACCTCTAACTAGCAGAAAATGGATATCTGTGTAATCGTTACTGAAAAATACAACAACTCCATATTCAATGGCACTTTAATATTTATTGAAGTAGCATTTTAAAATACGGATAAGTACACTACTTACTTATCTTGATCATTGTTCTCTATAGCTTCAAAAAGCAGCTACCGTATTTATCGGCATATAACACGCACTTTTTTACCCCTGAAAATCAGGGGAAAATCGTGGGTGCGTGTTATAGGCCGATCCCCGCCGATTTTGTGTCATCGGAGTGATCGCAGCAATTGCCGCGGTCGCCGCTGACATACACAGCCGTGGATAGATTCAAATATGGCACCGAGACTGCAGAGATTCGTCGGAGCTGAAATACACATACCCGAGTGTTCTTGGCTTTTTTCGCCCTATGATGGACATAAAACACGTCCAAGGGGCGGGACTGGGCGTGACGGCGGCGCCGAAAAAGCAGAGAACACTCGGGTATGTGTATCTCGGCTCTGACGAATCCCTGCAGTCTCTGCGCCATATTTGAATCTACCCACGGCTGTGTATGTCGGCGGCTAGTGCACAAAGCTGCACTGACATGGCTGGACTGGGGCAAAGCTGCACGGGCAAACCTGCACTGACAAAGCTGCACTAACATAGCTGCACTGGAGCAAGGCTGCACTGGGGCAAAGCTGCACTGACAAGGCTGCACTGACAAGGCTGGGCTGACGAGGCTGCACTGGGGCAAGGCTGCACTGACACTGAAAAGGCTGCAGATGGACAGATAAGGCTGCATTGATGGGCATTTTAATGTAAGTTTTTTTTCCTTAAACTTCCCTCCTAAAAGTTTTTTTTCCTTAAAATTCCCTCCTAAACTTGGGGTGCGTGTTATACGCTGGCCCGTTTTATACGCCGATAAATACGGTAAATGCTGGAAGTTCACTTGTTAAATGAAAGCATATATGTTTGCAGGAAACCTGCCCACTCAACAAATACAACATGATATACAGTGATTGACAAATCTAACCAAGCTGGGAGTAATTGCCATGGACAAATATATTAACCCAATCACTAAACCTCATATCAGTGATGAATTATTGTGGAAGTTTGCCAGGACAAATACTTTGTGACCATTGCAGAGAATAAAACGGTATTTCTGTATACCTGACAAGACCAGCTAGGTATAATCACAGAAATTACCACACTCACAAGACCCTCTCAGTACTGAGGAGATAGCTTCTTGGTGAACACAAAAAGAGATGATGCAGAGTTTATGTCCAAAGCTATCTGACATAATTTTGGACGGGTATACAATTTATATATGGCTAATCATTAACCAATCAAAATATGGGAGGGGGGAGTGGTTAATAAAGAAATGTACATTTCATATCATTACATATCATTATATATCAAATGACCAACCCCTTAAACATGGCTGACATAGCAACTATAGTAACCATGCCATCTGATTTCATTACTCATAGTCATGCCTTTGGTGTTCCCCTTTACACAGGAAAATGTCCCAGACATCTCTACACTGCAGAAGCTTTATATAGAAAGGTACAGAGCAAAGATACTTCTGTAAGCTATATTTTCTTATATGTGCGCCTTATAGAAAACTTGTTACAAAGCTGAAAAACAGAACTAGTTGACTTAAGTCGAGTCTGAATATACAAGTTAAGATGTATGAATTTATATGACTTTATGGTTGCACAAAATGGAATCATTTCTGTTCAGTCATATTACTACAATCCCCTCTTTCAGACACGAAGGTCACGAAGGTGATGAAGGTGACTGATTTCTCTGCATTGTGACACACACATAACAAACTTAAAGCAGGCACACAGAAACAATTCCAGAAGGCACTATAATACACACAGCAATATCCTTGATCCAGGAAAATACTCCATTGAAACCAAACCATCCCACGTTACCCAGGGGGTTCCCAAGTAATTATTTAGCCTTTTCATCATGTAAATACCCCCTCTGGTTCCAGAGGGGAACCTTGCCCAAGTCATGTCCTTTTACAAAAACAATGACCTGGCATAATGGTCTTTGAGGAGGCATTTAGGATGAACCCCAGCCTTGAGCAAGTGACGTCCCTTACTGTCCCCGAGAATTCCCATTATTGGAACCAATAAGGCCAAGTAACACCATCCCTTGGGATCACTCGGAATCCAGGGCTAGTGGCTGTCTGCTAAGGACCCGCTGGGTACCTTCAGAGAATCCTTCAAGGGCAAGCTGTGAGAGTAGCCTTGCCATCGCAGTATGGGGGTCAGAGGTATGCATGAAGGTATATATAGTGTGATTTAGGGCACGATCTGAAGTGTCAAACACTGTGGAGTTCCTTCAGACCTTGAATACACATCCCCTCTATGTCTAATGAGTGTGTTATTAGTGGTGTTATCGGGTGGGCCACATACAACCTTAAGGGCCCCCCCAGAACACAGAGGCTGGCGGATGACATGTGAACCAATACATATATAGTACAGTGTTCATGCCAGCATCCCTCAAAACATTATCCAACAGCTGCAGATTCAAGCCATCTTACACACTGAAGTGGTCAAGCATGTCCTGGGCATACTACAACAACAATCCCAATATGCCCCCCGACCTCCACCCAGACCACCTTCCCACAACCCCACCACCACACTAAACATGCAAAAATAGAAAACAATAAACACGTAATCTCAGCTGCATAGCAATTGTCCATGGTAAGCAAAGGGAGGAAGGTGCGTGACAGTCCATAAAAGCAAGTGGGAGGGCATGACAGCCTTTAGGTCAAACAAAAATGGTCCCAAAGAAATACACAAAAAAAAGAGTCTCTTGGATGGCTTCTGAATGTCCACTAAATTCGCAAAAAAGGAAGGAAAAGGAAATGTCCACATTATAGCTCTCATTCTCCTCAACTTTTCCCAAAACTTTTGGTTTGATTCTGGGACCATCCATATGTACAGACATGAATTCTCTACCCCAAAACACTGCCTCTTTGTAAGGACAGAACTCGATATCCACAGACAAACTGGAACTAGACTTGGGTCTTTGGGCTGGCATCTGGATCTCTCTCATGTGGTGCTCACTGGAATTTCGTAGACCTTGGGCGTGTGTCATTTGGCTTGCCCTCAAGGTCTCATTCCCAGGAACACTTTCCAGCAGGCGTCCACCTTTAGTCATCTAAGCACCTCCTATGGTATTTGAACAACAAAGATGAACAACTGAGATTTCCATGTAAAAACTTCAGTCATCTCTTCATCTGGATAGGGTATAGGGCAGGGTATGAATGGGGTGTAGGGTATGACTGGGGTGGGCATTTCCTCATGTGCATGGGGCTGTGGGTGAATGCTCCTCATCTGACATGAGATGAGTAATCACAGAATTTACCTGATCAACTCAGGCCTTAACCATTGGAGTTATTAAAAATAATATTCCTCATTGACTCAAACATAAGTAAAGCATGCAAAAAAATGTAATGAAAATGTTTCTCAGCAGGGGTTTTCATTATATAGATTCAATATTTTTAACTATACATTTTTTCAAATCCAGTATTACAGCAGAACTTCAACAAAACTTAAACCCCTTTAGTTTCTTCTATTCCCGGGACCCAAGTAGACCGGATTGACTTAGAACAGAATATTTTACCCAAACACATATTCTGACTCAGAAGTATCCCGACTTTGCAAATATGTCTGATCATCAACAACAAACAAAACATTGATGGATAAACAACATTACATCATTAACACTTCACGATTGACACTCTGGGAATTCAAAAGGTAAATATCCACAATAGTCATTCTGATTGCTATTTCAAACAAATCCTTCTCATAACATTTTATTACCTCATATATATGAAGCAATGCATTTCGATCCCGGTTACTTAATTTCAGTAACTCTTCAAATATTTTTCCCAAATTTCACCCTTTTGTTACCAAAATCCCTTTATCAATTTTAATTTAACCCCAATTTTTTTAGGGAAATACATATTATCAGGAACATAGGCCTAAACACAATATGAGACAACTCGTTCTGTTCCATTCATTCTTCATTCTTCCATATTTTCCCTTCGAACACCTTTAAACACATTTTAAAACATTAATATTTTTCCCTAGTGCATAGGATTACACAACCTTAAATCACTTTCAATCAATCAATCAATCTCTTTTTTTTTTACCAACCACAATTCCTCTGGCATAGCGCCTGGAATACATAACTTCCTTTTATTTATTTTCATATCATGGATTCCTACTTCTCAGTTATAATATTCCTAAGCTTGTATTAACCAAAAAAGACAAAATCAAACATTTTAAAATCTCCAATCAATGTTAAAACATCTTAAACACAATTAACCCCATTTGCACAAATGATCATTCCCATGCTTTATAACAGGCAATGTCCCTATACAATGCAAAGCTCCATTTTTTTTTGTCCTTTTTCTTTTTCGACCTCAACAAATGTGCCCATCAGCCCAACTTCCATTTTAAGGTAGCACATCCCATGCACCTCCAGACCCTTGCTTTTTCAACCTGGCTCCCTAATTTACTTGGATTCACTAAGGTAAACCAACACCTCGGCTTATTTTTGAGCCAGTATTTGTAACATTCACTCACTCCTGTTTTCTTATCCGTTCTTCTCTCTTCTTTTTATTCTCCTTCTTCAAGAGATCTTTTCTTTAATTTCTCTTATCCCCGATCTGGTCACCGCTCTCCTTTTCACCTTGGTCATATGTTTCATTTCATCTCCTCACTCCTCACCGTGGCTATGGGCTTCATCCTATTCTTATTCTTGTCCCATTGACTTGTATTGTCATGGATACATACCACTTATTTCACTTTATATATTATACTTAACTTTTAGCTTTTTCATCTATTATGTTTTTGCTTGTTCTCTATCTTTTTTATCCACTACCTGACCCTTGCTTTCTTCCTGGTGGGCAGAGAGCTGTGACCTGGCATTAGCATGCAGCAAAGCCCATCTCCACCATCAAAAGCTCTGGTGAAGATCAGCTAGTGCTTCTACCCTGCGCCTGGGGGCAGTTTTTGTATACTATTTATCCATCTATCCTCTCCACTGCTTACAGCCACTGACTTCTGAGCCTGATCCCAGATCATGACACAGTTAAAAAATGAATTACATGTGCAAAATATGATGTCACTGACACTGTTCATAAAAGTCGTATTATTCCATAACACCACATGCAGCTAAAATGGTATAATCTTAGAATGTAATTTGAAGGACTGGTGCTTTTTCCATGTCTCTCTCAAAGTTGGCCTGAAAGGAACTTCTCCCCACCATTTAGCCCCAAAAAGCACTTCCTGTTATAAGGTGACGGTGCACTTACACTGACTCCCAGTTGCCATTTTGTCACATGGGCTTCCAATGGAAATTATATGTGTCACATTTAAAACATATTACCGGTATGCAGACGTGGTCCACTAATCTTACCATCAGGAAACCCACCCTGAGAGGCAATGCAGCCATCAATAGATTACATGCATGTAGATAGCAAGTGGCTTCAAAGAGGATGCAGCAGTATTGATATGCAAGTATTGATAGCAATGTTTGCAAAGTCCTTTTTTAAAGGACTTTGTTTTTTTTTTACACAGTGCTTCAGAATGCTAAATGTGTATTCTCTTAGGGCTGCTATCTATATTTTGAGATATCCAATGGAAAACACCAGAGCTTGCACAACTTGGATGTTGCAGCCTTCAGAAATTATCATCTCTGTGGTGTGGCTAATTGCATCTAGTTTACTTTTATAGATAGCATAACTAAGGCACTGGAGATGTGCAGGACAGAGTTAATGTAAGAAAGGCTATTTACTAAAGTAAAAAATCAATTATAGAGCTGTTTATTCTCCACATGTAGGACAATTTATAGTTATTGAATCTGAAGCTCTTCTTATTGTATACCACAAATGAAGCCCTTACTCCATTTTACATCATTAATTGTTATTTTAAGAGGAAACGCTAAGAAATGCTGATAAACTACTGCCAAATACCATATAATATATATATGCAGGTCATGTGACATTTATACTCTTACTCTTTACTGTACTGTATGGTCGGTGGGTGGAGGAAGTGGAAAGCCTTTGAATCTTCCTCCACATGTCACTGCAGGAAGTTTTTTTTATGTCAATCATTCGATATGTGGTGATGTCTGAATAGGGTTTTTTAAACTGTGTGCTGAAGATAAAAGCTTTAAGACATTTGTTTTCATTCTCTCTGTCCCCTTTAATGGACAGCCCGGGAAAGAGAGGAGGCTGGATTTGCCGTAATTGCTTGTTTTACAGCTGTAGAGGTCCTGCCCATCAACAAATGCAAAGGAGACTTTTCATCGGCTGCTTGGGCCAAGAGCAGACTGACTGGTATTTTTTTATGCCCTTCCCACCTCCTGACAGGGAAGAAGGAGTGACTTTTGAGGGGCACAGAGGTCTTGGGAAGCCCCACAACGTGAACAGGCTGTCTGAGCTGTGCCGGGGTCTGCAAGTAGAGTGGGTGGATAAATATACTCTGGGCCCTGCGATAGTGTTGAGCGCTGAAGACTGCTGCCCTTGGCTTGGAAACAGGGCTCATAGAAGTGCTGCTGTAGCCAGAACTGAGTTGCAGCCTGTGCTGTGTGCTGGTGAACCCAGATTCAAGTGCAGAGGGATGAGCTGCAAAGGATCCACAATGCTGCTGATGCTGCTGCTGGGTGGGGAGCGTTGCTGCTCAGAGACTGTTTTCTTCCAGAGAGAGCTGCCACAAAGTACTGTATTAAATTGTTTCTAAACCCTATTGGTGTGCTTACATCTAAATGATTGGACACACTAGAAGTCACTGATTTACACTGAAATTGTATTAATCAAGTACAAGGGTTCTTAACCTGAGGTTCGTGGACCCCTAAATGGTCCATGGATGGGTTTTGGGGGGCCGTGAGGGTCAGGTAAAAAATAACATTTACTTTCATTATACAGTCCTCCCCCTTGTCCTAATCATTAGTTTCCCATTGTATAAAATTAATGACACTGACTCAATGTTGGCCTATATTTGCCATTAGTGTCTCATAAAATATCTTTAATGCTCAATAAGAAAGTGTATTTTTGATGTATATGTATGTACATGAATATCTGTAATCACACATTAATTATGATACGTCTCCCAGTACCAATAGGATCCTCTGAAGAAGCTCTTGGCTTAACACGTAGTGATCCATTAGTGATGGTACATTGATTCCGTTGTTTGGCCCTGTACATGGAAGATTATCATATACTTATCTCTTCAATCACTACGTTACTAATCCATGGGCCATCTGAATAGGTTTCTCTGTACAGCTATACTTTCAACCATTTGATACATGGGAGATTGTCGTATGTATGTAGAATGCACAATTCTTCTCAATATGATTTTTATGACATTTTTTTTTTTTTTTTTTTAGCAAAAAACAAGCTTTATTATTGAATTGAGGACATTTATACATTGACAGTATTAGAAATTGCATGTCAAGAGTTGGTCGAGAAAGAGAGGCAAAAAAATAAGGAGTAGGGGGGCGTAATACATTGCTTATACATATGTATGCTTGTTGAAGAAAGATACAATGTCACATCAAATCATACATGATTACAGCAACATCAGTAGCAATACCTATCAGATAGAGTGGTCTCAAGTAGCAGTCCCTTCCCTTGGTTTAGAAGAGTATGGTAAGCTAATCCGTACAGGTGCTTGTCTTATCTAGCCATTTATCCCATACTTTATGGAATTTAGTTGGGCAGCCTCTGTTTTTGTACATCACCTTTTTGTATGGTAGTACTGTATTAACTTCCCTGATCCAGGCTTGTAGAGTAGGGGGTTCTGTTCTCATCCAGTGCTTGGCTACTAGTTTCCTTGCACTAAATAGTGATTCGCTTAGGAGTGTAATCATGGATCTGTCTGTGATGGCATCAGGGAGTAACCCAAGAAGGCATGGCCTGGGGTCAAGTTGAACTGGTGATCCCATGTGGTCGTGAAGGAATTTTATGATTTGTGCCCAGTAGCTTTGTATTTCTGGGCATGACCAGAGTAAGTGGAAAAATGAACACGGGTTGCTGGAGCATCTTGGGCAGTGTGGGTCCTGATGTGGGGAAAATTTAGCAATTCTGGATGGTGTTAAGTATGCTTTGTATATTATATACAGCTGGGTTAATCAGTCAAAAATTTTAGGTGACATAATTTTAACGTTTGATAGTATATCTTCCCAGTCAGAGATGTCTATAGGTCCCACATCATCCTCCCATCTAATTCTTGCTGTGTCCACAATTCGTGCTACCGATTTGGTACGGAGTGTAGTGTAGAGGGTGGATATTAACTTTTCTGGGTTTGTCCCTGTGATTATGTCTACAAGTGGTAGTACCTGGGGGTTGGGAAGTCCGTGTCCGAACTGGGTTTGGAGCGCGTGCCTCAGCTGTGTGTAGCTAAATTGCATCTGGGGGGGAGATCAAATTCCTCGCAAAGTGTCTGGAAGCTTCTTATTCCAAAGACAGTAGTAATCTGGAACAAGAACACTATTCCCTTGGCTGCCCATCTGGTGGCACCTGGTAGAGAGATCAATTCCCTCAGCTGGGGGTTGTGCCATAAGGGTGTGTGCGAGTGGTAGTAGTCAGCTCCAGATAGTTTGACTGCTTTTTCCCACACATGTCTATGCTGAGCTAGTAATAGGTCTCGGTCTTTATGTTTGTTATGTTTACTGGCTTTCCTGAATATCACCTGCAATGGGGAGTGCATATCGCTGTTTGATTTTTTGCATATTAAGGCTTGGTATCTAGTCTCGTTGGTTTTATGGATATGGTAAAAGTGCGAAAGTTGTGCCACAACGTAGTATGTGTATAAGTCTGGTAGGGCCGCACCTCCCGAGGTGGTTGGGTTTTTGCGTATGTTGCAGGCTAGCTTATGTCTGCTGGGCCCCCATATAAAGGAGTTAACTATTTTATCAAGAGATTTAAAGATACTAAGAGGGATGAGTACCGGGGAGTTCCAGAATATAAATAGGAATTTTGGGAGCAGTATCATCTTAAATAAGTTGATCCTGCCTGATACGCCCAGGGGGAGTCTTGCCCAAGTTTGTGTACGGGATTTTAAGTGTTGGAATAGTGGTTCAATATTATTGATAATGTAATCTAGCGGGTCTTTGGTAATCTCTACTCCCAAGTACTTAATAGAGGAAACTCTCTGCAAGGGGAGTGAAGCTGCAATTTGTGGCGGGGGCGATACGTCAAGAGGGAGGATTTGGGATTTGGACCAGTTCATGTTTAGGCCTGAGTGTTTTCCGAATTGTTCAATGGTCAGTAAAGCTGCTTGAAGGGATGGACCCGTGTCCTCTAGGTAGAGGAGCATGTCGTCTGCATATAGACTTAACGTCTCAGTCAAAGATCCTATGCGCAACCCGCGTATGTCCGGATTTGTCCTAAGGGTGATGGCAAGGGGCTCCACCGCAAGGGCGTATAACAGCGGGCACAATGGGCACCCCTGACGAGTTCCCCTTTTCAGAGGGAAGAGGTCAGACATCCATCCGTTCACCACAACCCGGGCCATAGGGGAGCAATACAGCAATTGTACCCATTTTACGAAGTTTGGGCCGAACCCAAATCTTTTTAGACATTCCCATAGGTAACCCCACTCCACAGAGTCGAACGCCTTTGCGGCGTCGAGGGTCACGATTGCTCTGTCTCCGTGTGGTCATGTTCCGCCTGAACGTTCATGTGAAGGCGTCTTAGATTCATGGCTGTATTTTTCCCCGGCATGAACCCCGTCTGGTCGGAGTGAATAAGCGTAAGGATGCTGTTATTGAGGCGCATAGCTAGTATTTTAGCTAATATTTTAATGTCGCCTTGAAGAAGCGAGATTGGGCGGTAGGATTCAGGTAGGCGGGGATCTTTTTCTGATTTGGGAATTACTATAATTACCGCTTGGCGGAGGGTTTCAGGGAGGGTCTCAGTGTCAAAAATATGTTGGTATAATGTCAGTAATTCAGGGGTCAGAATCTCCGAGTATGTTGCATAGAAGTCTAATGGAATGCCATCGCCTCCAGGCGCCTTAGCAGGGGCAAGGGATGCTATGGCAAGAGCTATTTCATCTACTGTGAGAGGAGCTTCCAGCTCTTCCACTTGGGATTCTGAGAGTTGTGGGAAGGGGACGTTCTGAAGGAAGGTCCTGGTTTCCTGAGGGGTAACCTCAACCTTGGAGGAGTATAGATCGGTGTAATATTTCTGGAATGTTTCAGCGAACAGTTGGGGGTCCGAGAAGGTTTCATTATGTGGGCCTGCCAGGGTTACCGTTACTGGAGGATGTGACTCTTGTCAGGCTAAGTATGCTAGTAGCTTCCCTGCTCGCTCTCCCTGCTCAAATGAACGCTGTTTCAGAAAGAAAAGTTTCTGTTTAGCTTTCTCGTAGTGAAGTTGGTCCAATAGGCGGGTGTGGAGTTTGAGTGCGGCTGCCCTGTCGGGGGAGGGGTCATTTTGAAATTCCCTTGTCAGTACGTCTGCTTTGGCTGAGGCTTGGTGAAGAGTTAAGTTAGAGGAGGTTTTTATTCTGCGAATTCGTGAAGATAGGATAGTGACATATAATTTGAATGCTTCCCACACCTGTCCCACCGAGGCTGTGTTTCTGTTTGTGGTAAAGTAGAATTGCCACTCTTTGTATATGTCTTCTTGGTCTTTCAACAGTGATAACCAGAAGGGATGGAGACGCCACGTAGGGGGTCCCATTTTCGGGTTGAGCTGTAAGGTCACCCAACATGGAGCATGGTCGGATAGGGTTGTAGTATGGTAGCCCGAGTCCGAAAGGCGGGGAAGCAATGTGTTGGACACCATAATCAAATCGATTCGGGACATAGTGGAGTGGGTTGCTGAAAAGCATGAATACGCCTGAGAGGTGGGATGTTTGTAACGCCATGTATCTGTCAGTGAGAATTCTTGTAGTGTCCGTCCAAGTCGAGTAGTGTCTGGGAGAGTTGTGTTTGGGTTTGTCTGTGTTTTGTCTTTTTGGGGGTTTAGGACCATATTAAAGTCGCCCAACCATATGGCTGGTATGTTGGGATGTTGTGCTATGTATAATAGGCCTTCAGTGACTAGATTAGATTTGTATGGTGGGGGTATATAAAATGCCATTATGAGGTATTGTGAGCCATTTAAGGTGCAGTGTAGGAAGATAAATCTGCCTTGGGGGTCAGTGCGTATGGTGATGACTGCAAAGGGAGTAGTTTTGGCTACATGAATTGATACCCCCCTCGAGTGCGGAGAGTGGGTGGCATGAAATGCCCATCCTATCCATGGCCGCCTCAATGCGAGTTGAAGTTGGCCAGTGATATGTGTTTCAACTAAGACTGTTATGTCTGCACGGTATGTTTTAAGGCAGGAAAAGACTGCAGCACGTTTAATTTCATCACGGATCCCACGGATATTCCAAGTGAGAATTTTTAGGTCAGCCATGATGGTATGGTGTTTAATTGTATTTGGAGGGGCATGTGCAGGGTATCTACATGGGCCAGAGCCATCACTCTCCGCACTAAAGCAGGTCCACACCTCACCCCCATCCCGATTGATTGCCTGTACATGTTCTCATAACGTTAATCCTCAAGCTATAACACATATTCTTCATCTTAACTTTTGCTTTAACATTTCCCTTGCCCTCCCTCCCTGCCCTCAGGCACCCCAACTTGACTGTTGCTTGCATCCCAAAACTTGTGCAACATATATAAGCTATTTCTTGCAAGTTACCTGTCATAGAAGGAAAAATTTCCTGAAAAAAACAAAAACAGGTGCACATTAAACCGATCAATCGCGGCAGCTGTCTATAGGACAGTGCCAGTATTGATATGACGGTCTCCCGTCGAGGACGAACAAGTTCTGGATATAAATTCAGCGATAGAGTAAACGCTGCTACGTTTTCGCTCCAACGTGGCATTTAGAAAAATAAAAAAAGTTCAGCACATTTCGAATTAGCCTAATGTGGCTGCGTGAAGGTGTTCTTTCCCCTGTGCACCTCCATAACATGGTGCAAGTTCAAGAGGAAGTTCAGGAGGGTAGGAGGAGAAGGCACTGGCACAGTAATTCCTGGTGTATGGCTCTTCACGCGGAAGGTCAACAACAGCAGGGGGAGAGTTCCTTGGGGGAGGGGAGAAAGTAGAAACGAGGAGCAATGGGGGAGAAAGGAGAATATGTATATATGAGCCCATGGCAGTTCAGCAGTGAAGAGGGGCATAATAGGAAGTTTCAATCAGCAGAGGGGGCCTTGGTGCCACGTTGTTATCTGCCATGCATTGTGGGTGGTTTAGGATCGGTATACATTTTGTAATGGTCGCTTGCGGCACAGGTCAAATGGGAAAAGGGCGTGTAGAAAATTAAGAAGGAGCACTTACGGTAAACGGCCGGTTTGTGTTTCAGGCAGGTCGATTTCTTTGTGCGTCCAGGTGGTCCACCCATGTCGAGGCCTGACCAGGGTCTTCAAAAAAATGCATTCGATCCTCTCCTACTATGCGCAAGCGAGCCGGGAAGAGCATCGAATATTTAATGTGTAGTGCTCTCAGGCGGCGCTTGGTGTCAGAGAAGCGCGCCCTCTGCCTCTGGACCTCCGCCGAGAAATCCGGGAACGCTGAGATGAAGCCAGATCGAAATGGAATGCTCCCCTTCAGTCTGGCTAGTCGCAGGACCGCGTCCCGGTCTCTGAAGTTTAGCAGCTTTGCAATGAAAGTACGTGGGGGTGCACCCTCAGGCGGGCAACGAGCCGGCATGCGGTGGGCACGCTCCACCACAAACGTAGTCGAGAAAGCATCCCTGCCATACGTTGTGATTAAAAGCTGCTCCAGGAAGGTGGCTGGGTCCGTGCCCTCGGAGCCCTCCGGTAATCCAATAAATCGGAGATTGGACCGGCGGGCACGGTTCTCCAGATCATCATGCTTTTGGGCTAGTTGTTGTATCTGGCGCTGTAATTCGTCTTGTGAGTGCTGCATGGGGTGTAATATGTCCTCCGCCTGCCCAATCCTAGTCTCAGCCTCGGTTACTCGCTCCCGGAGTTTGGTCATATCGTGCCTAATTAGTGATATATCCACCTTCACCTCCTCTATCTTTGAGGTCAGTGTGGATTGGCATAGAGAGATTGCCTCCAGTACCTTAGCTGTGCCGTCCGGCTCAGGCTCCAAGTGTGAGGCCGCGTGAGGTGCTGCCGAGGCGCCATCTTGTCCCTCCGGGTCTCGCTCCGTCCGTCTGTAGCAGTCGAGAGATGTGGAGGCCGCGCTTCTTTTCGGCGGAGACATGGTGACCTGAGGTCGCAGCGTTGGATCCCACAAAGGCAGGGGGATAAGACAAACTTTTAGGGGTGCAGGATGTGTAGGAAGGATCTGCCACGAGCGGAGCTACAGACACGCACGTCTGCTCACATCGCTGTCCAGGCCACGCCCCGCCTTTATTTGCCATTAGGGATGAGCCGAACACCCCCCAGTTCGGTTCGCAGCAGAACATGCGAACAGGCAAAAAATTTGTTTGAACGCGCAAACAGCGTTAAGGTCTATGGGACGCAAATGTAAAAAAATCTAAAGTGCTAATTTTAAAGGCTTATATGCAAGTTATTGCCATAAAATGTGTTTGGGGACCAGAGTCCTGCCCCAGGGGACACGTATCAATGCAAAACAAAGTTTTAAAAATGGCCTTTTTTTCGGGAGCAGTGATTTTAAAAATGCTTAAAGTGAAACAATAACAATGAAATAATCCTTTAAATATCGTGCCTGGGGAGTGTCCTAAGTCTGCCTGTAAAGTAGCACATCTTTCCCATGTTTATAATAGTGCCACAGCAAAATGACATTTCTAAAGGAAAAAATGTCATCTAAAACAGCTTGCGGCTGTAATGTATTGTCGGATCCCAGATAAAGATAATGTAGATAAAAATACCAAAAATACAAAAAAAAAATGGCGTGAATGCCCCCCCCCCCCCAATCCATACCAGGCCCTTCAGGTCAGGTATGGATAACCCTGCACCAAATTTTTTTTTTAAATTGCCCCCAGGCACTATATACTCTGAACAGCAATATATCCTATATGGCCTGCCTTATATACTCAGAAAATTGGGCCTTAGGTGTTGGTGGTACAAGAAGACTGTAAGCCCTCACAGTTACTATTGTTGGGTGCAGGTAAATGGGCCCTGCTGTGAAATATTATTTTAAGAATTGTAATTACATGCCCTGTTAAACAGGGGCAGAAAAATTGGGCCTTGGGTGGTGGTGATGGTGGTGCCACAACACTGTAACCCCTCACAGATACTCATGTTGGGCGCTGGAACTGACCTTGCTGTTAAATATTATATCAAACATTGTAATTGCATGCCCCTGTTAAACAGGGGCAGAAAAATTGGGCCTTGGGTGGTGGTGCCACAACACTGTAACCCCTCACAGATACTCATGTTGGGCGCAAGAACAGGCCCTGCTGTGAAACATGACTGCCAGTTCCTTGTCCTTCTGTGGCACCCCCTCTCTCTAGGCTCATGTTACTCCCTTCCTCAATCTGGGAACCAACATTGGAGCCTTCAAATCGCTGCGCATCCTCCTGCAGCATATAACCCGACACTGTGGTCGAATAATTCTGGGGACTCCTCCATGCATGATGGTGGGTCTACGGAAGGAGTGACTGTGGACAAGGAGCCAGTGGAATAGGCCACTTTGGCAGCTGCGTTGGAAGGCAAACTACTCTGAAGCCTGGGTGACAGAGGATGAGGAGGATGAGGATGGCTTGGTTATCTACTCCACCAACTCTTCTGCATGTTGTGGCTCAATAACACGACCAGTAGCAGCAAAAAAGGACAAGCGTGCCCATGGCCACCTGCAGAGGATGCACCATGTCCATGAGGATGAGGAGGATGAGGATGGCTTGGTTATCTACTCCACCAACTCTTCTGCATGTTGTGGCTCAATAACACGACCAGCAGCAGCAAAAAAGGACAAGCGTGCCCCATGGCCACCTGCAGAGGATGCACCATGTCCATGACCACCACTGTTGACTTTAGACACAGAGGCTGCTTGCCTTCTTTTAGTGGCCTGTGAGCGTCTGCCTCTCCTTGGTGGCCTTCCAGAGATGATGTATTTTTTATTTTGCAACACCACACTACACTGTATTAGATACTGTGTACACCCCCTGAAGTGTATTAGAAAGTGTACAATGGATGCACTGTATTGTATACTGTGAATACCACCAGAAGTGTAGTAGAGACTGTACACACTGTATTAGATACTGTGTACACCGCCTGAAGTGTATTAGCAACTGTACCCTGCAACTGTACATGCACTGTAGTTATAGGCTACACTGAATGCAGAGTGTGTATATATGTATATATATATATATATATATATATATATATATATATATATATATATATATACAGTATCTCACAAAAATGAGTACACCCCTCACATTTTTGTAAATATTTTATTATATCTTTTCGTGTGACAACACTGAAGAAATGACACTTTGCTACAATGTAAAGTTGTGAGTGTACATCTTGTATAACAATGTAAATTTGCTGTCCCCTCAAAATAACTCAACATACAGCCATTAATGTCTAAACCCCTGGCAACAAAAGTGAGTACACCTCTAAGTGAAAATGTCCAAAGTGTCAATATTTTGTGTGGCCACCATTATTTTACAGCACTACCTTAACCCTCTTTGGCATGGATTTCACCAGAGCTTCACATGTTGCCTCTGGAGTCCTCTTCCACTCCTCCATAACGACATCACGGAGCTGGTGGATGTTAGAGACCTTGCGCTCCTCCACCTTCTATTTGAGGATGCCCCACAGATGCTCAATAGGGTTTAAGTTTGGGGACATGCTTGGCCAGTCCATCACCTTTATCCTCAGCTTCATTAGCAAGGCAGTGGTCGTCTTGGAGGTGTGTTAAAGGTCGTTATCATGTAGGAATACTGCCATGCGGCCCAGTGTCCAAAGGGAGGGGATCGTGCTCTGCTTCAGTATGTCATAGTACATCTTGGCATTTTTGATTCCCTCAATGAACTGTAGCTCCCCAGGGCCGGCAGCACTCATGCAGCCCCAGACCATGACACTTCCACCACCATGCTTGACTGTAGGCAAGACACACTTGTCTTTGTACTCCTCACCTGGTTGCCCCCACAGACACTTGACACCATCTGAACCAAATAAGTTTATCTTGGTCTCATCAGACCATAGGACATGGTTCCAGTAAGCCATGTCCTTAGTCTGCTTGTCTTCAGCAAACTGTTTGAGGGCTTTCTTGTGCATCATCTTTAGAAAAGGCTTCCTTCTGGGATGACAGTTATGCAGACCGATTTGATGCAGTGTGTGGCGTATGGTCTGAGCACTGACAGGCTGACCCCCCACCCCTTCAACCTCTGCAGAAATGCTGGCAGAACTCATACGTCTATTTTCCTAAAGACAACCTCTGGCTATGACGCTGAGCACATGCACTCAACTTCTTTGGTCCACCATGGCGAGGCCTGTTCTGAGTGGAACCTGTCTTGTTAAACCGCTGTATGGTCTTGGCCACCATGCTGCAGCTCAGTTTCAGGGTCTTATAGCCTAGGCCATCTCTATTTGGGTGATTTCTGTTATCATTATGATTTAAAAAGGATCCAAAAACAATGTGATAATAAATGGCTTCATATGATTGCTATCCTTAAATAAAAGACAGTTTTTTGGCATGATCAGAAATATTTTCAATATTAATAGCAAAATTTCACAATTTCTGCCAGGGTGTGCAAACTTTTGAGCATGATTGTACATGTTCATTGAAAGAGCTGATCACATTTGCCTCTGTACAATGTAGGAGACGGATAGTCTGCTACTGGTGGGCTCCTGCTATTGTGAGAAGGTGTTCTGTGTTTACACTTATGATAATGTTGATTGTGTTTTCTGAGCTAAAAGACGGCAAGGCTGACATGAAAGGTTAAACCTCTGAGTCACCAAGGTCATTAAATGATTAGTTAATTAGCTCATGCTAGTTAATGTTTCTGGTTACATTGTTTCTGGTTTATATTGTTAGGGTAATATGATCGCAAGGGGGGGAACCTCCTTCTCAAGTGTTTAAAAGTCTGTATTCTTGTTCTAATAAACAGTTCTATTTCTGGTGTATTCCAAAACATGTGTTGCCTGGTTCTTGGGGTTACTATAGCCAGATCCATTGGTTCATGTTCCAGCCTTGCAGCCAAACGAGTCCTGCCTTGTTCTTGGTTGTAATACGCGGCTATAATATCTAATATCTATATTCAGACTGGAGGAAGCGTTATATGACGGAAGCACTCAAGTGAAGTGTGGGAAGCAATTCCGTGACAGTAGGCTCTTAGGAAAAGTAAAGTTGTTATTGCTGCATTACAATTTGTTTGCTAAAGCCAACTGAAACATCAACTGAGGAGTCTGCCCCCGTTCTGTGCTAGAGTCACAAGTTAGAGAAAAATATATGTTTCTCTGTTTGCTACCTTTATTAGCAAGCTCTACACTGACTGCATCCAGACCCATACCAAGAGACACCATGGGGAAGTGCCTATAGATCGATAATCATCAGTCAGTGCTGGGGCTGTATACACTGTCCTGGGATGCTGGGGCTGTATACGCTGTTCTGTTATGCTGGGGCTGTATACTCTGTCCTGTGATGCTGGGGCTGTATACTCTGTCCTGTTATACTGGGGCTGTATACTCTGTCCTGTAATTCTGGGGCTGTATACTCTGTCCTGTGATGCTGGGGTAGGGTTGCCACCTGTATGGGATTAACTCAGACAGTCAGGGTTTTGCAACTTGTGCCTGGGTTTGTGTTCATCTGAAACCTGGACACAACATATCTCCTGTCAGGCAAAGCTGTCTGTCCTGTGGAGCCAGTGCAGCAACTCAGACCCTGTCGGCGGATTCCTGTCAACTGCGCCTCTGTGTTCCTTTGTCTTCTCCCCTGCCAAGCGCCTGCTGCCCCCCCACATGATCTGCCTGAATGATCTGCTTTGAAGACAGTCATTGGCTGCTAGGACCGCCAGTGTCCTAGCAACCAATGACGCTTTTGCCAATGCCCGCCTGTGGAATTTTCCTAGCTCTAGAGCCGGACCGCCTACCAGCTCCGTCACCTAATTCTGGCTCCCTCTCTGGTGCCAGCTGTGCTAGAACAGCCTGAAGGAGGCCACTGTGGTGTGTAGGCAGTGTGACCTCTTCTAATGTGAGCCGTGCCACCTTCGCCGCCATCCCACTGTCCCGGGGACCGCTGGCCAAATACCAACTGCTACCGGTGGTCCTGGGGCTGTATACTCTGTCCTGTGATGCTGGGACTGTATACTCTGTCCTGTGGTGCTGGTGTCAAAGAACTCGTGCAGCAGGTGCTCATTCCTGTGCCTTAAGGGCTCATTCCTATTCAGCAGCTTCTAATTCCCGTTCAGCAAGTGCTGATGCTAATGCACATGTGCAGAGTCACAAACCAAGATGAGCAAGGACTGGAATGAGCATGCGCAATGGCGCATCCCTGCGAGCACGTGAGTGTACACGCTAGCATGCGCACGCATCCATAGACTCTGGCTCCCGCTGAACAAGGCTTGTGACCAGACTCCACGCCACCATTGGAAGGACTTCTGTGTCTTCAAGTTACAGCTCACTCCCACAGCTGCCAGGCACCTGCACCTTTCCACTGCCCTAGCAATCTCTGTCTCCACTTCCAGGGGTGCTTGGACAGGAATTGTGCAAGAAGCCACCCTCATCATCTCGGGCTCCACAGTAAAGTATATGACAGCTGGGGCTGTATACTCTGTCCTGTGATGCTGGAGCTGTATACTCTGTCCTGTGGTTCTGGGGCTGTATGCTCCTGTTGTGTGATTCTGGGGCTGTATACTCTGTCCTGTGATGCTGAGCTAAATACTCTGGACACTATGGGTGGAAGCTAGTGAAATACAGGGGACGGAGTGGGTGGATTCTATAAGGGGTGGGGCTTATGAGAAGTGGGATGGGTCAAAAAGTAGGGGCAGGTCTGGCGCCCCCCATCCTAAAACTTCACCAGCTCCACTGGCCCGAAAGCTTTGGTGGTTGGATCAGATTGGTCTGGTTCTATTAGATTGGTTGGATCAGGTTGCTTTACGCAATTTCTTTCATTAACTGTCACTGTGCTCAGAGCTAGAAGTTCAAATGCTGTTCTTGTTCATTAGTCACTGTTAGCAAGAACGGTGGGGGGGTGGGGGGGGCCTTTTTCTGGCTACTGAGACCATTTGGGACAAAGACCAGCATCTTCAGTGGTGAGATGCCTCTTGGTCCTCTTGTTAACTATATTTTGGGTTTAATGACATTTTAACTAAAGCTCCCTACTTAATGGTCCATCAGATACATTTCTTCGGTGTTCCCACTGTTTGTCTTGTTTGTCACTTAAGCTGAATGTATTGGAAAAAAAAATATAGGCAGTCCCCGAGTTACAAACATCCATCTTATAAAAAAAATCATATTTACAAACTGATGGAGACAACAGGAAGTGAAAGGAAATTTACCCATAGGAAGGGAAATTTTCACTCCTGTAAGAGTTACTATGGGGAAAAAGATGTCTCCACTGAAGCAATCCCTTTTTCCACAACAACCCAAAATTTTCAAAATTAAATTGTTACAGGGACAGAAAGTGAAGTGAACAGGTGCACAGACAGCAAAACAAATGTTACAGGGGTATTAACCATTCCCTATGCTATCCAAAAAAAACTTTAAAATTATTGTTTTGGTTGGAGTTACTTAAAAAATGTATCTGTTCCATCTTACATACAAAATAAATTTAATTTAAGAACAAACCTACAGAACCTTGTTTGTAACCCCGGGACTGTCTGTATAGTGGACATCTTCCAATAGGGACGACATTTGTACCAGTGGCTACTTCCTAAAAGGGGACTTCCCTTTTCTTCCTGAAAGGACACAGGACACAAAAAAAACTAAGAGGGTTTAACCACTTGACCACTGGGCACCTAAACCCCCTTCCTAACCAGACCAATTTTCAGCTTTCGGTGCTCTCACATTTTGAATGACAATTACTCAGTCATACAACACTGTACCCATATGAAATTTTTGTCCTTGTTTTCACACAAATAGAGCTTTCTTTTGGTGGTATTTAATCACCGTTGGGTTTTTTATTTTTTGCGCTATAAAAGTAAAAACACTGTAAATTTGGTAAAAAAAATGAATTTTTCTTTGTTTCTGTTATAAAATTTAGCAAATTAGTAATTTTTCTTCGTAAATTTTGCCCAAAATTTGTACTGCTACATATCTTTGGTAAAAATAAGTACAACTTGGTGTATATTATTTGGTTTTTGTGAATGTTAGAGAGTCCAAAAGCTATGGTGCCAATATCTGAAAATTGATTACACCTGAAGTACTGACGGTCTATCTAATTTCTTGAGACCCTAACATGCCAGAAAAGTACAAATACCCCCCAAATGACCCCCTTTTGGAAAGAAGACATTCCAAGGTATTTGAAAAGATGCATGGTGAGTTTTTTTGAAATTGTCATCTTTTCCCACAATTCTTTGCAAAATCAAGATTTTCTTTTTCTTTTTTTTTTTCACAAAATTGTCATATTAGAAGGTTATTTCTCACACACAGCATATGCATACAACAAATTACACCCCAAAACACATTCTACTATTACTCCCGAGTATGGCGATACCACATGTGTGAGACTTTTACACAGCCTGGCCACGTACAGAGGCCCAACATGCAGGGAGCACCTCCAGGCATTCTGGAGCACCCAGGCCAATTTATATATTTCTCTCCTACATGTAAAAATAATCATTTATTTGCTAGAAAATTACATAGAACCCCAAAACATTATATATATTTTTTTAGCAAAGACCCTAGAGAGAACAATGGCAGCTGTTGCAACTTTTTATCTAGCACGGTATTTGCGCAGCAATTTTTCGAACACTTTTTTTGGGAAAAAAACAGTTTTGTGCTTTAAAAAAAAACAAAACAATAAAGTTAGCCCAATGTTTTTGCATAATGTGAAAGATGAAGTTACGCCGAGTAAATAGATACCTAACATGTCACCCTTTAAAATGGCACACGCTCGTGGAATGGTGCCAAACTTCGCTACTTAAAAATCTCCATAGGTGACGCTTTAAAATTTTTTACTGGTTACATGTTTTGAGTTACAGAGGAGGTCTAGGGCCAAAATTATTGCTCTCACTCCAACGTTCGCAGTGATACCTCACATGTGTGGTTTGAAGACCGTTTTCATATGTGGGCGGGACTTACGTATGTGTTTGCTTCTGCATGCGAGCACACGGACAGGGGCTCTTTAAAAAAATTTTATTTTTTTATTGTTCATTTTACTTTATTTATTTTAGTTTGACACTTTTTTCCCCCCCAAAAAATTTTTGATCACTTTTATTTCTATTACAAGGAATGTAAACATTGTTGTAATAGGAATATGGCATGACAGGTCCTCTTTACAGTGAGATATGGGGTCAATAAGACCCCACATCTCACCTCTAGGCTGGGAAGCCTGAAATAAATAAAAAAAAAACGATCCTGGCTTCGATCGCAGCAGTGAGTCGGTAGAAGCACCGGAGGGTGGCGGGAAGGGGGGGTCCCCTCTCGCCTCCCATAAGAACGATCAAGCAGTGGAACAGCCGCTATGATCATTCTTATGGTGTAGGAAATCGCCGACTGAAAAAGCTGATATCTGAATGATACCTGTAGCTGCAGGCATCATTCAGATATCCCCGCTCAAAGTCAAGGACGTCATATGACAGCGGGCGGGAACTGGTTAAAAATTGTGGGGTATTGTGGAGTATTGCGGAGTATTGCGGGGTATTGCAGAGTATTGCGGAGTATTGCGGGGTATTGCAGAGTATTGCGGGGTATTGCAGATTATTGCGGGTTATTGCGGAGTATTGCGGGGTATTGCAGAGTAGTGCAGGGTATATTGCAGAGTATTGCAGGGTATATTGCAGGGTATATTGCATAGTATTGCAGGGTATATTGCAGAGTATTGCTGGGTATATTGCAGAGTATTGCAGGGTATATTGCAGATTATTGCCGGGTATATTGCAGAGTATTGCAGGGTATATTGCATAGTATTGCAGGGTATATTGCAGAGTATTGCTGGGTATATTGCAGAGTATTGCAGGGTATATTGCAGAGTATTGCAGGGCATATTGCAGAGTATTGCAGCGTATATTGCAGAGTATTGCCGGGTATATTGTAGAGTATTGCAGGGTATATTGCAGAGTATTGCCGGGTATATTGCAGAGTATTGCCGGGTATATTGCAGAGTATTGCCGGGTATATTGCAGAGTATTGCCGGGTATATTGCAGAGTATAGCAGGGTATATTGCAGAGTATTGCAGGGTATATTGCAGAGTAGTGCAGGGTATATTGCAGAGTAGTGCAGGGTATATTGCAGAGTATTGCAGGGTATATTGCAGAGTAGTGCAGGGTATATTGCAGAGTAATGCAGGGTATATTGCAGAGTATTGCAGGGTATATTGCAGAGTAGTGCAGGGTATATTGCAGAGTATTGCAGGGTATATTGCAGAGTAGTGCAGGATATATTGCAGGGATGGCTGAGCATGGAGGGATGGATGGATGGATGTGACTGTATTTGTCACTGAGCAGCATCGCTGTGGGCTGCATGTGTAGTGCCCACAGCGGTGCTGCCATCCGATCCCTCCCCCTCTCCCCTCGCACTGTACCAATCAGAATAGAGAGGGGAGGGAGGAACCGGCGTCATGACATGACGCTGGTTTGTTGACATTTGACGGATCGATCACATGGTAAACGCCCGCGATCAGCAATTTTTCTATCAATTTTATATTCATATTTTTAACCCCTGTAGGTCCTACATGATATTACATGGGGTGGCGATATATGTATTTTGTTTGACTTTTTCCATTTCACTTTTCGTATATCCCTCTGGTGACAACTGGGAGGGAATAGCATTTGTTTTTGGTACACATTCTCCATCTGGAAGAGTGTGTAGGACACCTTAGGATGGATTCTGCCAGAAGGGAGGGGGGTGACTTTATGAACTTCCCCCATATGCTTCAAATATAGCCTCTTTGGGGTATACCCATAGGTACTTTTTGAGTAGCCTCCCTCCTCTTAGCTTTATAACTATATTACATTATTTTTATAATAATTTTTACTTTATTATAATTATTTTTTTATTAACATTAGCCTTGTTTCTGCTCCCTATGTCTCTGATTAGTTGCTAATTTTATGTTAGCCTGCTTGCCATTTTATGTTAGCCTGCTTGCCATTGTGGGTGAATGTTGTTATTACCCACGCTGACAGGCCAGAGGAATGAAGGAGGCGCTCTTGGGAACGATTTCATATTGTTGCCAAGGAGACTGGAGTTTGCATCTCGATCTGTCCAGGGGGTGACGTGGAAGGGAGGGGCAGAGCGCACATTGCATCTGCGCTCCCTGTTGCTGTCCACTTAGTCTGTGAGCGATGTGTATGAAAGGGGCGTTTTGTTTGTTGTGCTCCCGCCCCAATCCCTGTCTCTATATGAACGCCCCTGTAGAGGGCGGGCTTCTTCCCAGGACGCAGCAGCGTTAGCTGCCATTGAACAAGATGGATTTGCCTACAGCCACATCACCCTGAAAGCACCCGATCTTGTCTGATTTTGGAAGCTAAGCAGGGTGGGGCCTGGTTAGTACCTGAATGGGAGACCGCCTGGGAGTACCAGGTGCCGTAGGCTTAAAATTTCCTTTTTTTTTTTTGACCCGGAAATGGGGGCGGGCTGTCTTTCAGGACACAGCAGTGTTCACTGCTATTGGAAGATAAGGATTTGACCTGGAAGTGCTTTAGCTCATAACGAGGGGGGAATGGTGGCTGACTATCAGTAAGTTATCAGTGTATTCAGCTTGCTTGTGCCCTATTAGATTTGTAGCCACTCCCGATTCTCTACTACTTAGTAGTTAAGTCCATTCACCTGTGTATTTACGCCCTACTTGTATGAAACTAATTTAGTTGTGTAGATGTGTTTGTTACTAGAATGAAATGCAAACTAGATTCTGTGTAAGGAGAGGACACCGAGCAGCTGTTTTCACATCTGGACACTGGAGCACTAATGTGGGACACAAGAACACCATTTTTATTAGGGGGGCCACACAGGTGCTCCAGTGTATACTATAGGGGTGACTCCATCTGTGAAGCTTGTACCAAACAGGTAAAGTATTGAAGCTTGACAAAGGACACTGAAAATGCTACATTTTGGAACTCTGCCAAAATAGACAATTGTACCCCACTTCCAAGCAATGTTTCCTATTTATAGTTCTGCCATCAAATATCTGTGTGCTAAGTATACCATTTTTGTTTTACATAGGGGAGAAAAGACTCAGAGGACACCCCTCATCCGAGGAGACCAGAGACCCCCCACCTCTGGAAGAAGGGGAAATACCCCCAACCCAAGAAGAGCAGGAGGAAGAAGGAGATGTGGTGGAAATTGCCACCACAACAGGTGAGTGTCTGTGACCACAGGCTCAAGTAAGAAATGGATCCCGGCATATTTTTGATACCTGTTTTTGTTTGGTTTCTCTCTTTTTAGGTGATCGTGATGTTGTGGATCCAGATCCTTTCACATCAGAAAGTGCCCAGATCCTGATCGGGGATATCATGGGGTGTAATTTAGAATTGGAAAACCTCAAGAAAAACATCAATGATGTTATTCAAAAAAATAAAAACATCATTGATGTTTTGGGGCAAGTTTAAAACCCCTCCAAATCACTTTCTTCTTTTGTGTGCTACAAAGTTCAAAATGTTTTAGCGATTTTTAGAAAAGCAAAATTTGGAGGATGCACACAGTGTGCCAACATGTGCTATCTGCCATCACGGGAGATCAATGGACGCATTTTGGGAGTGCAACCCCTTCCTCAATAATAAAGTAGCTGAGAGGAAGGGGTTTCTCCCCCAAAACATGTCCCTTGATCCCCCGTGATGGCAGGTAGCACATGTTGACATTGGCAAATTTGTGTGCATCTTCCAAATTTGGCTTTTCCTGGGATGACTTCACCCCATCTGAACGCAATATCAAACACAGTTCCTAAATACTCATATCTGATATTGCCTTCAAGTTCTACCAAATGTGAACTTTGTAAGTTCAAGATTTGTGTCTTTCTTGTTGGTTTTACATATGCCTGTTTTATCTTAAATGGACATTTCTATTTTTTATAATGCCCCCCCCCAAATTGTTATACAACAAACATGTTGGTTTGTTTTAAAAACCTTTTCTAAATGCACATGTGGTTGTGCAGGTATTAAAAAGATTGTTAATCAAGAATGTGTGGATTATTGTCTCAACGCTATAACACTTTTGTGGTGATGTAATTGCTGCTTTCTGTGAAAATGGGGGTTATTTCCTAAGGGCAAATCCTCTTTACACTACAAGTGCAGTTTCAGTGCAGTTTCAAGTGCACTTGTAGTGCAAAGTGTCTTTGACTTTAGTAAATAACACCCAACAGTGCTTTGTATAAGGTTACACAATCACGCCATTTTCAGGACTGACCACATTTCTGCCAGGGTCAGCTAAAACAAACACAAGCAGTAAATGTCACCAAAGATTTTCTTTTTTTTGTTTTTATTTGATAAAGGCTTCACAAATTGTCTGGAATATTGATGGCCCCCCTACCCGCAAAGAACTCAAGGTATCTTAACCGGACATCACAGGCACTCAGGGAGGGCAAGCCAGGACGGCCACTTTCAAGCGCCGTCAGGGTTGTTTCATTTAGAATTCCAGCCTCAGGCCCAACTGAGCCAGCATAGTTGGCAGAATGTTCCCGTAAAAAGTTATGTAGAGCACAGCACGCCAGGATTATGATTAAGTTTATACTCCGCCATATGGATGGGTGTCAGAAATAGGCGGAACCGGCTGGCCATGATTCCAAATTTGTTCTCCACCACTCTTCTGGCTCTGGCCAGCCAGTAATTAAAAACCCTCTGTTCCGGGGTGAGGGTCCTCATCGGGAATGGCCGCATCAGGTGGTCCCCCAGCGCAAATGCTTCATCAGCAACGAACACAAATGGGAGTCCTTCCACATTGTCCTCTGGAGCTGGCAAGTCCAAGCTGAACTCTATGAGGAGTACGTATACGCAACATGGCTAAAAAACGGTCGGCTGCTCGGAACGAAGTAACAGAACGCACTGAAGAACAGCAAGGCCTGTGAAGAGCGACCTGAAAAACAGTAACGAACGAACAAGAACACAATGACAAAGTCACGCGTAGCTTGCTTGCACGCACTGAAGAGCAGATACAACCCACAAGCACAAACTGAACCGCAGAAAACGATCTGAAAGCCACGAGTCTGAAAAAGCGTGAATCGTCTCTCACCAAACTTTTACTAACACAAGATTAGCAAAAGGAGCCCAAAGGGTGTCACGCTTGGTTCTGAACTGGCCTTTTCTAGTCTCGTCGTATGTAGTTGACGTCACCGCGTTCTTGGCGATCGGAAATTCCGACAACTTTGTGCAACCGTGTGTACGCAAAACAAGTTTGAGCCAACATCCGTCGCAAAAAATCCTAGGATTTTGTTGTCGGAATGTCCGATCAATGTCCGACCATGTTTACGGGGCATTAGTGTTCGCAGGGATCAGGCCTGACTCTGCAAATGCTGAAGGTATGTATTTGGTGTTTTGTATGTGACAGTGATCGATTGATACTGCACTTCGGTGTGCTGGGCGGAGGGACTAAACACAGGTGCTAGCGGGTATCTGGGCTGATCCCATTTTTGGGAACCCTAAACTACTGGGGACTCTAGTATACTCTAGATCTGATCAGATCAGATATTGATCCGTTCAGACACTATACTACTAAGGGAGGTGTATGGTACGTGCGTGGGTGTTAGGGCGACGCAGATCCTAATTGACGCTAAAACCTAACTAATATCACCTGCCAGGTGATCAGGGGGTTAAACCTCTTATTAGGTAATATACGGTGGGTGCCCTGACGCTATAAAAAATAACTAACTGACCAGCGTCACCCGTGACACTAATACAGTGATCACTAGTAACAGGGGGTTATCAAGGGGTTAAACCTTTATTGGGGAGTTGGGGGGCCCCTAGACCTACCTGGGGCTACTATTAAGTACCCTAACACTGATTAGGGTCACAAATGACACCAGTACAGTGATCAAAGAAAAATATGAACACTGCACTGGGTGAAACAGTGACAGGGAGTGAAGGGATTAACTGGGGGGGATCGGGGTGGGGGTGAAATATGTGCCTATGTGTACTGTGTCAGTGTAGTGTTGGTGCATATCACATTTGGATGTCCTCTCTCTGGAACGGAAAAGAATTTCAGAGAGGGAAATGACATCACTTACACAGGCAGGGGAGGATTTCATTTGTCAGGAACAATCAGCAGGTCCAGGCCAGAAATCATTGTCCTGGGCCTGGAGACTAATTGGTTCTGAAGCGAATTCGATCGGCGCAGCCGCCTAGGGGGCCGCTCTCCCGACGTAAGGTAACATCGATTTGCCCAGCTGAGCCAACATGCAGCAGTAAAACTGCGGCGGCTGGTCTGGAAGTGGTTAAAGTGAAGCAATAAAAATGAAAAATTCCTTTAAATATAGTTCATTGGGTGTGCCCTTAGTCTGCCTGTAAAGTGGTGCATCTGTACTGTGTATAGACCCTGCTACACCAAAACTAACATTTGTAAAGAAAAAGAAAAGATATTTAAATTGATTATGGTGGCTCCAAGTTATTTCTGCCAATAGAAAAAAAATGAAAAAACTGCGTGGGGTCACCCCTCCCCAAAATCCATACCAGACTCTTATCCGAGCATATCCAAGTGACCATACCCATCCTGAACCATACCAGACCACATGCCCTCAACACGGGGGGTGCTTTTGGGTGAGGTGGCAGTTGGGGACAAGGGCCTCTTCCTGACAACCCTGGGTGGTGATTGGGGGGGTCTGCTTATAAGAATCTGGAAGCCCCCTTTAACAAGGGGGTCCCCAGATCCCGCCCCTGCCATGTGAATGAGTAGGGGTACATTATACCCTTACTCATTCACCTAAAAAAGTGTCAAATATAAATAAAGACAGGAGGCAGTTTTTGACAACTCCTGTATTTAAAAAAAAATAAATAAAAAAAGAAACAATGTCCCCTGATGTAGATCCATCATCAATCATGATGGCAAACAGAAAAAAAATAAAACACTCTGCCATCGACTAAGGCTAACCATCTGATCCATGTTGACAGTTCTTAAATAGGTAGGTGAGTGACGTCACATGGGACGGTGACATCACTCACCTACGTCACTCACCTTACCTATTTAAGAACTGTCATACAGCGGAGCAGGCATTTGGTAGTTAGCCTTCGCCGAGGGCGGAGCGTTTTTTTTTTTTTCATTTTTTTTTTTGATCTGGCAGTGCGGGGGGAATCGTGATTGACGATTTATCTACATCGGAGGAAATTGTTTTTAAATTTTTTGCCTCCTGTCTTTGTTTTTGACACTTTTTTTCGTAAAATGAGTGGGATACAATGTACTAATTCACATGGGGGGGCAGGAAACTGGGGGCCCCTGATTCCGATAAGCCCCCTGTCTGCAGACCCCCACAACCACCACCCAGGGTTGTCGGGAAGAGTCCCATATCCCCATCAACATAGAGTCAAGGTGCTTTGGGATGGGGGCATGTGGCCTGGTATGGTTCAGGAGGGGGGCACTCACTCTTCCCCCCTCTTTTCCTGCCTGCCATAAGATTTTCACATGTATTTTGGGGGGACCCCACATTGTTTTTTTTTTCTATTGCTGGCAAATTTGGCAAGGTTTTTTTTTATTTAGCTCTTCTCCGCTGACATCTAATGACTCATCCATTGTTAAGGACACGGCAGCCATGCTCCTTAACAACCCATTGACTGTGTGAATTTAAAATGGTATTACCACAGTGGAGAGAATGTATCTCCAAATATGTGTTGCCTAACATCATTAAATTTTATATATAGGACAAAATGTAATGATTAAAACATTTAGCAAAGTTTATTAAAGTATTAAAGTTGTGTTGGTGCAAACATCACCATAAAAATACATAATACAAAATACGATATACCAAGCTCATAGAGAGCTAATGAAAGGCATAGAGGTTGCTTTTCATTGAGCCTGACGCATTTCAGGAATGTAGAAGTATATCCCTTCTTCAGGGGCATAGAGAAGATCATGAATTGATGACATTCTATAACAGAACAAAGCATAAATTAAGAACATATAGCAGGACTGGAAATGTGCAAATCCTGACAGCCATGAAAGCATATACATACCAATGCCATATCATATGAAATATAATTAAAAGAGTAAACGATGGAGCTGCATCAGGTGGAGATTTCCCTAGAGGTGTGTCACCCAAAGGAATGGGGGAATCCCTGAGGCCCATAATGTCCCTCACAAGGATTCACAAAAATTGTGGACAACACAGACAGCGAGAGGTGGAACTTCAGAGATGGTACTGGAGGTTTCCAAAAGAAGAAGATTTTGGAAGTTGATATGCAAGTGGATGAAATGGCTCAACCTATAGAAAAAATGAGTATATAGGGGTAGACTGTGGAGGCATTGTGTCAATCAGAAACAGCACAAAAGATGGAGAATAATTAACTATGTCATTATAGGATGTAGATATACTGAATAAACGCTTATTATAGGACAAATATTTATCACTGCATGTCCAGATACACTGAAGAGTAGCCGAAAACTAAATCATGATGAAGCTGTTGTCATATGCAAATTGTTCCAATAGCCAATCAGATCAATGTGTACAATACCTATGGTATGTGCTTCCAAAGAGCATCTAGTGGGGGTTCTATAGAACCTACCTTGTTAGTGTGTCCTATGCACAGACGATTCCCGTCATTCATGTGGTCCTCTGGAGAAGCGACACCTGCATCTTGCAGACACGCTACTTGTGACTGTATGTGGACGCCCGTATGCGCCGTTCCCAGTGTGGTCACATTTCTCCGTGTCATCGCAAATATAATGACGTGTGATAGAGGGCGTGCCACAGTGCAGAGTGTAGAAGGGTTGGGGGGGTGTGCCCATTCGATTACCTCATTGCAGCCGCATCGGCACATGATGAGGAGCAGAGTGACATCTGGTTAGATAATCGCTGTCCTTAGAGGCCACATAGGGATCCCCAGAGCTACGAGTGCACGGCTCCCGTCCATGCCGGGAGTGGAAGGATGTCATGTAAATGCACAGAGAAGGAGCAATGCCCAAGTGAATGGGCATGCCTGGTGAGTGGTGACCTGCAATTCCGCATAAGTAGGCTACCCATCAATGATGGTAGGCCTTTGTGCGCAGAGTGGGGGTATGACGGGCCAAAGGAGGAAACACCAAGCCAAAAACTTGGACACCAATAGGGTCTATATGAATGCATAAAGGCAACTGTTGCATGATATGTTTGAATAAAAGATGAAATCGTAACAATCCTGATTAGTTTTACATGTGCAGAACTGTGAGAACATCCCACCGAGCGCACAGATAATTTGAACGGGCGATGTTTGGGCCGAATTTATGCTAATCCCTAATTACAAGGTCCAGAAGGCTAATAAAACATATTCGGCCTTCTACAAGAAAGGCACATTACTGACCTTTCACATTTGCTGTCCAACAATTAGTGTTTTCATTCTGCTAAATAAAAGTACGTTTTTGGTTGTGAAATTTGTCATATAGAAATCTAAATGAACCTAGGATAACAGGCATTATAAAATACTTTAGCATTATAATATACTCTAGCACAACCACAAGACATCCTTTTAATATATAAAAAATACACTTTAGAAATAGTAAGATATTATCAACATCATCCATATTGGCTTCATTTCCAGAATAATCTAATTAGAAATATCAACAGGCAGCACAGACTGATCATGCAGAGTATCTGGACTGTATGACAATCCAATATTGATTGCTGGTCACAATGTATTCTGAATATAAAATAAAGGAGAGGGGATCAAACTATGGCTAATGTATAATTTCCTATGAAGTTACTATCATGTATTTCATATAACATTTAAAGGTAAATATTTTTCAAGTGGTATGAAGTTCATTGCAAAGTTATATCATAATTTTAATTTTAAATATTCAACATTTGTAGCCACAAGAGAGATGGGATCCCTTTATATATAGCAACTTCATTTTATATTTATTGAAAATAAATAAAGTAAAAACAGCATATAATGAGTTAAATAGGTAAATGAGTGTTAGTGCTTACCGGTATTTTCACAGGTAAATTTAGTTGTCACGCTGTAATCAGTGTGGCTGTGATTTTGGTTGAGGTAAAAGCAAAGTTTGACTAACTGTATTTAGTGAACTGTTAAGTCAGGCCTGATCTGTGTGCTCTGCTGCTGCCTCATAGCTCCCTCTGTATCCAGGCAACTTGAGAAGCTTCTGGATGATAAATGGAGCTATGCAGATGGCAGCATTAATATTGATACAGCCCCAGCCTATTCCAGAGAGGTGGGCTCTGCAGGCATGCTCGGAGACTGTATTTATTTAGAGAGCACACAGAGCTCTAGGTCTTGTAAAGCCTAAGAGGGCACAGGCTGCCATGTGGGGGCCTCAAGTGGGTGAAAAACATCATGAGGTACCTATACAGGAAAGTGTGGAAGGAGGGGGGAGTCAAAAGGGGCAGGAAAGAAGAAAAAACTGGATTAGCTTATATAAAAGAGCTATGTCCCATTCATAGTTAAGTCCTTTTGGGATAATAGTTTCTAGTTGGAAGATCCAATGTACTTTCCTTTTGCACAAGAGAGACAGCAGGTACAATGGACGGCATTACATTGAAAATAACTTATAGTATGTTGCTAAGTATGTTTCTCAGATACAAACAAACTGGGAGGGCCACAAGTCAAAATTTGTCTACTCACATGTTATTAATCTTTCTGAGTGCACTTTACCTCCAGACACTTTAAGGGTCTTATCAAAAGGCCTTAGTTTTGCACCTACACAGGAGTTTGATTTGTTTTCCACTATTATTGACGTGAATAATTATGCACAAGTTTTAACTTTAAAAAAACACTTTTTTGATTGAAATGCACTTTCGTCATCTAGTAATGTCTACGACATTAACTGTATCATTCCTTAAAATTTAGATTCTCAAGGTTTGCATTGAATACATGATCTAAGTTCACTCTTATTGTTTTTCTAGTTATTAACAACAGATAAATTCAAAGCCCCGGATCGTTTCTATATTCATACAACACAAAAATCAGATTTTTACCCGATTCAATATAGAGGTGAAATACTTTACATGTTCCAAAAACTTGTTGAGCAGGATCTCATTACCTTGGCACGGGAAAAAAAAATCTTCTGTACATCCCTATTCCAACACAAATAGATTTAAAAAAGATATTCTTTAATCACTGAAAGAGATTCCAAACATCACGGTAAAAGAAACCAATAAGGATGAAGCAATTGTAATCCGAAACACTAAGAAATACTATCGAGACTAAGAGACTAAGCTCTCTGCCAACTATCTGATTCTCACACATATGATGCTCTGCCAGAGAATCCAACATTGGAGTTCAAAAGAATTCTGCAGGTCATCATAAGGGAGGGTGTAGCCCTAGGAGTCACAGATAGGGATGTAGCTAAAAAATTGCTCCCATCTTCTCAGATTATTCCCATCTTTCATCACCTTCTGAAGGTACATAAATCAGATATTCCCCCTAGAGGTAGACTAATAGTGGCTAGCATAGGCTCCTAGGGTGAACAACTGGGCAATCTCATTGATGAACTTCTACAGCCATTGGTCACCAGACTTCTGTCCTATCTCCGTAATACCAAATAATACAAAAATTGGAAGTTTTCCTTGGACAAATGAAGTAAAATGGTTCACCTGTGATGTACAATCACTATTTGTACATATCATCTACCTTGGGTTTACGTGTTCTCCAATACCACATGGACTTGTATACAGACTTCACACAAGATCTTAAATAGTTCATCTAGTAGTATCCTTTCTACTAGAACACAATTATCTTTTATTTGATAGCACGTACTATGTACAAAATAAGGAGCCTCCATGGGAGCTAGATTTTCTCCCACATATGTCAATTTATATTTATGATAGTGGGAGGAACATATTATATACAATGCCCTGAATCCATATAGACATTAAATTAGAGCCTTCTATCTACACATAGATGACCTGTTTTGTATAGTGGATAGAGATCTACCACTTAATGATTTCCTGTAATACCTTAAAGAGGAAGTAAACCCTGATGGGTTTACTTCCACTTTATTCCCCTGCAAAGTAAAAGCATCCAAAATATGTGATTAGACTGAGATGTAATTGTTCCAACAATGTAGATTTTGATACAAAGGCACAATTTATGGAACAAATGATACACAAACAGGGTTTTAACCCATATCAACAAAAAAACATACAAGAGGGTGCAACCACCTCATACATTACAATTGATACATTTTATTAAATCCACATAAACAAATGGATACTCACATACCAATAAAAAACATCAAGCAAACAAGATCTGCTCCAACTGGAACGCAACGTAACCCATCCTAGGAACAGATAGTTGGCCGTCTGATGCGTTTTGGGGGTCATGCCCCCTTTCTCTGAGGAAAGGGGGCATGACCCCTAAAAACTCTAAAGCTTTAACCTGCATGAAGTAAAATAGGGACCGGCTATCTGCCAGAGAGAATCCTAGAAACGTGTTAATAGATAGAGAGTTCAGAAGAAAAGATCATGAGTTTGATTCTACGACTTTTTTCAACAATCTCATATCATTAACTACTTCAGCTTCGGAAGGTTCACTCCCATTCCTGACCATGGCATTTTTTGCAATACAGCACTGCGTTGCTTTAACTGACAACTGCGTAGTTGTGCGATACTGTAACCAAAAAAAAGGCTGTCCTTTTTTTCCCACAAATAGAGCTCCATTTTGGTGGTATTTGATCACCTGACAATTTTGATAAAAAAAACAATATTTTTTACTTTCTGCTATAAAACACATTGAATAAAAAAATGTAAAAAATCAAAATTTCTGCATCAATTTATGTCAATATGTATTCTGCTACATATTTTTGGTAAAAAAAATCCCAATAAGCATATATTGATTTCTAGACTTTTTAAAAAACTTTCTTTTTTACTAGTAATCAGTGATTTTTACCGAGACTGCGATATTGCGGCGGACAAATCTGACTCTAAGTGACACTTTTTGGGGACCAGTGACACCAATACAGTGATCAGTGCTAAAAAAAAATGCACTGTCACTGTAATAATGACACTGGCAGGGAAAGGGTTAACATCAGGGGCAATCAAAGGGCTCAATGTGTTCCCTGGGAGTGCTTTCCAACTGTGTGGGGGATGCTTTGACTTGAAGAAGACAGAGATCTGTATTCCTGCTTAGCAGGAACACAAGATCTCCATCTTTCCCTCTGCAGAAAGGCGATCTGCCTTGTTTACATAGGCAGACCGTCATTCTGTCTGCTTCAGGAATGATTGGTGGGTCCGGGCGGACATCAGGTCCGCCGGACCCCCTGATTGGCTCCCGCTGTGTTTAATCACAGCGGGAGTGGGTCGCTGGCGGCATGCACCCCAGACGCGAAGATAGAAATCATGTAAAGGCACGTGATTTGCCCTGCCGCCGTATATGTAGGTGGGGCGGTCCTTAAGCGGTTAAACATATTATTTCAAAGTACTTACCCATTCTTTATGGAGATCTGGTTTACAAAACACTTTCTCACAGGGAGTCACATATGTTGCTAGAAGAGCTAAAACAATAGGAAACAACATTTCTCCCAGTGTGTTTGTATCTGAGAAATTGAAACAAATTGGCTACATGCTACATGTTTTTGTAATGCCTCCCATTGTGCCAGCTGTCATCATGCAGTGGATCCACACATCATCAGATCGTGTTCCAACAATATCATCTATGAGGTTAAACAGTTACTGAATTGCCAAACAAAATATGTGATCTCTGTTTTAATCTGTACCTAATAATATAATATAATATACAATATGTTAGCTGCACAACCAGACGCCTTTAGTGACTGATAATGTACTATATATACATATTTATAGCCCTTATTTGGATCTAGGCTCACTGCCTTATGATTAAGCTATGGCTTTGGCAGAGACTCATGGGTCGAGGTAATTTTCAGGTCTATACTAGGTTGGCTGGATGGGAGCGTGGTGCTTCTTTTATTTTATACATGCATTGCTCCAGAGGAGTATCTTCCTTTCTGCCTGGTGACTGTGAGATTTGGGCTTCACCAGCTTGAATGATGTTTATAATTTAGCACTTAGGTTTAAAGTGTACCTTTTTAGATATACTACATTATATAGATTGCTTAGGTATTCCTTCACATCATAGATAAATCTAAAGGAGACTGTGTAGAAATTATACTATCAGATTGTAATGTGTGTGGATAGCTTAACTGGAAACTGACTGGAGCACCAATATGAGATTGTTATATATGAGTGGTGACATTTTTAAGCTAATGCAAGCCTTTTTTAAGTCCCTATACTGCATGATTATTTGTATACAGTATCTCACAAAAGTGTGTACACCCCTCATATTTTTAAAATTATTTTATTATATCTTTTCATGTGACAACACTGAAGAAATTACACTTTGCTACAATGTAACGTAGTGAGTGTAAAGCTTGTATACCAGTGTAAATTTGTCCCCTCAAAATAACTCAACACACTGAAGGGTGAGAAAGAGTTAACAAGACTAAAATATTAAAATATCTGACAGACGAATATCTTTATTTTAGGGTCTTGTTTGTTGCAATGACCACAGGATAGATAAGGTCTGGTAAGAACTGGTTTTGAAATTATGTTTTCAGACAAAATCAAGTGTCAGAATTATTAGTTTAAATTATGTCTGAGATGTTATGTCTCATGTGATGAACTTTGCCCTTCCTCCCTCCCTTCTTTTTAATTTGTGCAATCTTCTTTGTCTTTATGCTGTATAAAAGGTACAGCCCATCCTACCATTAAAGCAAGCATTCTTCTTGCCCTGGCTCTGACAATACCGCATCTGGAAGGCTGCGGCTGGCACATTTGCCAAATGGAAAACTGTGCTGCCTGCAGTTTTAGCAGAAATAAGGATATCCCCTTCCAAGACCAATCACTTCACTATCGCTATCACCCTTGGTAATAGAGCAGGGAAATCTGAGTTTGATACAGGAAGAATATTGTAGAAACTTGATTATGAAGCTGAATGTACGGTAAAGTATTCTCTTCTTTTCCATTACCCTCACAGGAACCGACACACAAGTTCCAACCCAGAGATGTGGTCGTAATTCGCCAGCTGAACAGGACCAAGAAACAAGATTACCCTTTTGGCCTGCCCACTAGCGCAGTCGCAGTGACCAGAACCGCTGTCCTCACGGAACAATCTGGAGCCTGGATTCATGCCGAGAGGATAAAGAAAGTACCACAAAGGACCCCAAAGCAAGACACAGATAACTGAGGTGAAGCAGGTGATGCAAATCCCCAAAGAACAAGTGAAACAGGTGATAAAGACTCTGAAAAAAGATGACCTCACTTCTCTCACCACAGACTTCTGAGAAAGCCTTGTGCCTACTCTGTATGCTGGCACGGATGGTGTTTCTGCCCACATGGATCATCACTAACTGTATCTATCATCTTCAGGATGTGGGCACCCTAAAGGCCATATAAGCGGATAACACAATTTCTTTCCCGATAATTGGTAGAAGTCACTTTACAGATTGGTGTTTTAACTTAGGAAATTCCTTAAATAAAGGTCAAAATCTTTGCACGAATTAGCCATTGAATCCATAAGTACTGCCCTGACTGGACTCTGTGAAGTAATGGAGAACTATGAGTGCTGCACATGTATTCATAATACCAGTATCCGGATTACTATGATATAATTGGTAAACACCGAAAAAAGGTTTCAAACTTCCAAGCTGAAGCCAGAGATATTGCCAAAGATGGGTGGAACCCCTTTAAGGGACTAGGAAGTTTTGGTGATTTTTATGGTTCCGTTTTCCCTAGATTCCGACAGGCAGGAATGTTAATTTTAATGTGCCTGGTTTTTATCCTTGTTATATATATATTATTCAAGCTTATTCAAAGTATTTGTAGTTATACAATGAAATGATCCCACACAGAGAACATTAAGTGATCATGGTGAAATCACTTTGTGATTTAAGAGGGGATTGAAGGGTAAGAAAGAATTAACAAGACTAAAGCATTAAAATAGCAGACAGACAAATATCTTTATTTTAGGGTCTTTGTTTGACCACAGGATAGATAAGGTCTGGTAAGAACTGGTTTCAGCCAAAATCAAGCGTCAGCATTACTAGTTTAAATTATATCTGAGATGTTATGTCTCATGTGATGAACTTTGTCTTTATCCTGTATAAAAGGTACAGCCCATCCTACCGTTAAAGCAAGCATTCTTTGAAACCATTCTGTGTTTTGTGTGCATTGAATGCTGCCAGAGCTTTGAAACAGAATTCCCACTGATTGTCCAGTAACTGAGCAGAATTGGCCCTTACACTCACAGCCATTAATGTCTCAACCACTGGCAAAAAAAGTGAGTACACCCCTAAGTGAAAATGTCCAAATTGGGCCCAATAAGCAATTTTCCCTCCCCGGTGTCATGTTACTCGTTAGTGTTACAAGGTCTCAGGTGTGAACGGGGAGCAGGTGTGTTAAATTTGGTGTTATCACTCTCACTCTCTCGTACTGGTCACATGAGCTTAACATGGTACCAAATGGCAAATAACTCTCTAAGGATCTGAAAAGAAGAATTGTTGCTTTACATAAAGATGACCTAGGCTATAAGAAGATTGCCAAGACCCTGAAACTGAGCTGCAGCATGGTGGCCAAGACCATACAGCAGTTTAACAGGACAGGTTCCACTCAGAACAGGCCTCACCATGGTCGATCAAAGAAGTTGAGTGCATGTGCTCAGCATCATATCCAGAGGTTGTCTTTGTGAAATAGACATATGAGTGCTGCCAGCATTGCTGCAGAGGTTGAAGGGGTGGGGGGTCAGCCTGTCAGTGCTCAGACCATACGCCGCACACTGCATCAAATTGGTCTGCATGGCTGTCATCCCCAAAGGAAGCCTCTTCTACAGATGATGCACAAGAAAGCCCACAAACGGTTTGCTAAAGACAAGCAGACTAAGGACATGGATTGCTGGAACCATGTCCTGTGGTCTGATGAGACCAAGATAAACTTATTTGATTCAGATGGTGTCAAGCTTGTGTGGCGGCAACCAGGTGAGGAGTATAAAGACAAGTGTGTCTTGCCTACAGTCAAGCATGGTGGTGGGAGTGTCATGGTCTGGGGCTGCATGAGTGCTGCCGACACTGAAGAGCTACAGTTCATTGAGGGAACCATGAATGTCAACATGTGCTGTGACATACTGAAGCACAGCATGATCCCCTCCCTTGGAAGACTGGGCCCCAGGGCAGTAAGCCAATATGATAACGACCCCAAACACACCTCCAAGACGACCACTGCCTTGCTAAAGAAGCTGAGGGTAAAGGTGATGGACTGGCTAAGCATGTCTCCAGACCTAAACCCTATTAAGCATTTGTGGGGCATCCTCAAATGGAAGGTTGAGGAGCGCAAGCTCTCTACCATCCACCAGCTCCATGATGTCGTCATGGAGGAGTGGAAGAGGACTCCAGTAGCAACCTGTGAAGCTCTGGTGAACTCCATGCCCAAGAGGGTTAAAGCAGCACTGTAAAATAATGGTGGCCACACAAAATATTGACACTTTGGGCCCAATTTGGACATTTTCACTTAGGGGTGTACTCGCTTTTGTTGCCAGCGGTTTAGACATTTATGGCTGTGTGTTGAGTTATTTTGAGGGGACAGCAAATTTACACTTTATACAAGCTGTACACTCACTACTTTACATTGAAAAGATATAATAAAGGGGGCGTGGCCAGCAGCGCAGAAGATGGCCGCAGTGTGAGAGAGCTACGGGATGCCTCAGCTTCCACAAGGGGCACACAGTGACCTGGGGAACAGTAAAACCCTTCCCCACATTGGATAAGTCCGACCGAATCACTGCATCCAAAAAGAGCAAGAGGGTACACCACGGTGGACCCCGCAAGCTCGCGGACATGTTCACAAAAGTCCGGAGCTCCCCGAGCCAAAATGGCAGCTCCGCTTCAGCTGCAGCAACACAAGACAAGTCTCACTCCGGGACCCACAAGCTGGATACACAGACCAGAACGTCTCCTCGTTGCTGGGAGCAGGCAAGTGACAAAGACTCTCCCTCCCACAGCCCCCAGAAATCTAGGCCCAGACTAGACCCAGTACAGCAGGACACCAGGACACTGATGAAGATGAAGGGGAGGGCGGCCGCATGAAGGAGACCACAGACCCTGATGACCCCATTACACAATTCCCTACCACAGGGCAGCCTATTGTGGACACCACACTGAAGGGCATGTTAGTGGCCCTTCGCAGCACATTGCACAAAGATCTGCTTTCAGCAGTATTAAACATCACAGCTGAAGTGGCAGAACTAGGAGAAAGAGTGGATCACATGGAGGATAAAATAGGAGAATTTTCAGAGGCCTACAACGATCTAGTAGATGCACATAGAGAAGCCGGGGACACCATCACACAACTCAAAATGAAAATCGCAGACCTCGAGGACCACTCCAGGCATAACATCCTCAAATTCAGGGGAGCTGCGGAGTCAGTGCTACTGGGTGACCTTAAAAGATACATACACCAAATGATATCTACCCTACTACCAGAAATCCCAGGACAAGACAATGTTATTGATCGGGCCCACAGACTGCCCAAACCCCCATTTCTTTCTGAACATATTCCTAGGGACGTCATTGAGAGCATCCATTTTTTTAACCAAGCATCCGTTAACTTAGATAGATATGCACCACTAACCCTATAACATACATGACTATCTCACTGGTATGAGTTAATGCCCACGGGCTAAACAGTCCCTTTAAACACAAGGCAGCATGGAAGGAGGCTTTGAATTTACAAGCAGACACCTTCTGCATACAAGAGACACACTTCAATGCCTCCAAAGCCCTACAATGCTCCCACCACCAATTTCCACATGCTTTCACGCTGAACACCCCAGTGAAGAAAAATGGCACTCTTATCGCCATTAACTCCCCAGTAGCCTTTACAATGCAAGAAGTCCACAAAGACCAAAAAGGACGGTATATCATCCTATTGTGTACTATTAATAATATTCCTTATACAATTGTCAACTTATATGCACCTAATGCTGGTCAACTTAAGTTCATGAATCTTTTGTATAAAAAAATAGAGAAGATTCAGAAGGGCTCACTCCTGCTTATGGGTGACTTCAATTCTATAGTAGGCCAAAAAATGGATGTATCTAAACCGAGCTCACATGTTAGACCAACACTACAGGATTTTCTAAAAAGAAACCTCCTATATGACCCGTGGAGGTGTATGCAAGCCAATGAAAGAGATTATACCTATTTCTCAGCCCCCCACGGTTCATATTCAAGGATAGATTTCTTCCTAACAGACCTGAATTAATTACATAATGTCCTTAAGACAGAAATTATGTCTATAACATGGTCTGATCATGCTCCCATCAAAATGACAATTACAGAGGATCATTGAGACCTTCCGACCCGTCTCTGGTGCAACAACGCATCTCTGTTCAATAACCAAACCTGTAGGGAAAGAATCAATGTACTAGAGGAATAACTAGTGGAATTTTTCCAACTTACTTTAACACCTGACTGAAATATGTCCAATGTATGGTGTACTCATAAGGCCTATACCAAGGGGTTACTGATACAGCAGGCAGCTAGGGAAAAGAAGCGCAGGTTGCAGTCAATTGAAAACCTTCTTACTAAGATCCAAAAACTTCAATCCCAACCCAAAAGAACCCATGACCCTAACATTCTCACAGACCTGATGACATGTAGATACAAATTGAGACTTCTTATGCTCTCAGATCATGAGACACAGACGCGTAAAAGCTACTTACTACTCTCAAGGAAATAAAGCTGGTAAGCTTTTAGCTAACCAACTTAAAATGCAAAGAACAAAGAACTCAATAGCATATCTCTTGAACCCAGGAGATAACTCTAAAATACTCCATCCAAAATATATAGCAAACTCATTTCGAGATTACTATCAATCTCTCTATAACCTCCAGAATGACCATTCCACTATACAACCCAAAGATGACGCTATACAAAATTATCTAAATTCCCTTTAGCTCCCTACCATAGACGAAGACACACTCCTAAAGTTGAACTCCCCTATGACCAAAACAGAAATAACTAAAGTCAATAAATCCCTCCCCAACAACAAGTCACCAGGAGCAGACGGCCTATCATCAGAATATTATAAAACATTCCAGACCACCCTCACCCCACACTTGCAAAATATTTTCAACAAAGCTGCAACCTCCGGATCTTTTCCTGAGGAAATGCTTAAGGCTATTATCATTACTCTGCCCAAACCAGGCAAGGAGCCAATATATCCACAAAACTTCCACCCGATTTCACTCCTTAATACGGATCTAAAGATCTTCTCAAAAATTATAGCAAATAGATTAGCAGAAATTACACCCTCCCTAATAAATATGGATCAAGTATGCTTTGTAAAAAGCTGCCATGCCTCATATGGCACTAGGAGAATGATTAATCTCCTTACCATAATGGAAGCTAAGAAGTAACCAACAGCCTTCTTAACGTTAGATACTGAGAAGGCCTTTGATCAGGTCCATTGGGGGTATCTTAAGAACACTCTCAATAAGTTTGGATTTCAAGGTCCCATATCTAAGGCAATCTCAGCACTATACTCATGTCCCTCAGCTCAAATATATATGTCCAATACATTGTCAGACCCATTTAAAATAACCAATAGGACTAGACAAGGGTGTCCTCTGTCCCCCATAATTTTCATCCTCGAAATGGAACCCTTTGCAGAAGCTATCCTACAAAACTCCCAAATTCAAGGCATTAAAACAGCAGAATATGCCCATAAAATTGGACTATTCGAGGATGATGTCCTCTTAACCCTGACCAGTGTGGCTTCTTCCCTGAGAGCAGTACAAAATGAAATTGAGAAATTTGGAATGATTTCCTACTATAAAGTGAATATAACAAAATCCTCAATACTCCCCGTTAATATTAATAGAAAAGCAATTACAGTTTTAAAACGAGAGTTTCCTTACTCGTGGGATAACAACACAATAGATTACTTAGGCATTAAACTGACTTTCCCCACAGCCATACTATATGAAGCAAACTTCCCTCCACTCCTAAAAAATATTAAACAGGACTTGCTTAATTACAGAAAAAATTAAATTTCCTGGATAGGCCACATAGCGGCATTTAAAATGTTGTCCTTACCTAAAATACTCTACCTCTTTCGAACTACACCTATGGCAATCCCAACCATATTCTTCACCACAATAAATAAATATATTAAAGCTTATGTCTGGAACTCAGGTAAACCAAGAATAGCACGTAAAATCCTACATAGGTCAACACAACAAGGTGGGATAAATCTACCCAATATTCAACTTTATCATAAATCAACGTTATTAGACAAACTCAAAACATGGTTTGAACCAGTTGCGGACTGACAACTCATGGGGCCCCCGGGTAATAGGAGATTATGGGGCCCCCGGGCAATAAGAGAAGATTATGGGGCCCCCGGGCAATAGGAGATTATGGGGGCCCCAGGCAATAGATTATGGGGCCACATAATATACACACACACATACAGTATACACACACAGACACACAATATACACACACAGTATACACACACAGAATACACATACACACACTGAAAAGGTACTGGAGAGGCGGGGCAGTTATAATCTTGGGATTTTTAAAAAAACACAGATTTTTACATAATCTGACAGATTTACTGTCCCTGGTTTTATTGAGGCTGGCAACCCTGATGGGGCCCCTTTGTGGCATGGGGCCCTCGGGCAGTGCCCGAGTGCCTGAATGGTCAGTCCGCCCCTGGTTTGAACCCCTACCTACCAAACGTTGGGTTAATATAGAAAAGTGTATCCTCCTAAATTTAGATTTAACCTCTCTACTGATTGCAAGTGCCACACACCAGAAAGTATATATAAGCAAAGCAGCCTCTATCCAGGCAACAGTGGAAGCTTGGAACTTCTCCCTTCAAAAGCTCCCCTACAATGATTCCCTAAGAGCCATAGTTATACCTGTAACTGCCTATTAATACCTTATACCCTCCTTTTTATTGGACCCCAAAACCACTACAGGTCACACACATTTAAAAGAGATGCAACAGTCCCAAGATATGAAAATTCTGTATAAAGCAGCCCAAATACAACATTTCCATAGGACTTACCCAAATTCCTTTGTAAACGTGAACAATGCAATTTGGTCATACTACCATAATATAACATCAACCAAAAAAGGGATATAGTGGTTTTATAAATACCTAAACAGCCAACATACTACAGGTAAACCATCCCAAATTATTTGATGGGAAAAGAATATAAAAACAGAATACTCCCTCATAGAATGGAATAAAGCACTCAATATGACCCTGAGCTCCTCCCACTGTACATCTCACTGGGAGAATGCGATAAAAATAACCTACTACTGGTATTTGACACCAGCTAAACTTAATTGCATATTCCCAGATACCCCTCCAGTAGGCTGGCGCCAATGTGGACAAAAAGGCGACTTACCCAACATTCTATGGTCATGTAAAGATATAAGACAATTCTGGAAATCAGTGTTCGCCTTAATTTCACACATCACCAAAACAAATACTGAGACATGCCAAACAATGGCCCTCTTTGAAATGTACCTAGAACGTTTCCCCATACAGCTTCAGACAATTGTCTCACATATCCTTATAGCTGCCCGACTGTCAATAACGAATTAATAGAAACAGCCAACAATTTCCAACATAACTGAAGTTATCCATAGAGTAAATGTAAACTGCATTTGTGAAAAATATTTAGCGGGTCAAAACAACTCAATACAATCTTTTAATAACAAATGGATGTCTTGGATTCAGGAGTTTAACCTAACCCATTTCTGAAATAACCCTTAACTGATCCCGTCTGATCCACCTGAGCAGCACAGGCTCTTCGGCCCCCCTGGTCACTGAAGGATTAGGGGTAGACTGAAGATACAAGACACATAAAGGATCAAACATTTTAAGGAGGAATGGAGGGCACCTCCACAACCACTGTTCATAAATAACTATATGGTCTTGAGATATATACTACATTCTTTAACTGGGTGCATTTATAGGACAAAGTTACGTACTACCTGATTTCTATAGACGAGCTAATAGTAACAACGTTATTTCACCTTGTGCAGCATTCCACTGTTGATTACAAACGCAAGAAACGATCTGGTTATCTTATTTTATCCCCTTCCCGCCGAGCGTCCGCAGATGTGCGTACTCGGCTTCGGGGGTTATACCGGGATGAGTCGGCGATCGGCTATCCAGGTATAACAACCGATGCAGCTAAAAGCCGCTCGGCTGTTATACCGGAGGAGTGGGAGGGGACTTCCCCCTCCCACCGCCTCCTGCCGCTCTTACCAGGCCTCCTGTTCCATCGGCCAGCCCGATCACCAATCTGCCACCTCTGGCAGCTAGTGACAGTCTGGAACGAAGCCGTGAGCGGCTTAGTTTCAGCCTCCTAATAGTAAACACGGAAGCGACGTCTTGACGTCACCTCCCGTTTACTCGGCTGCCAATGGCGCCAGTTTTAAAAAAATATACAATATTCAGAATCACCGAAAACAGTGATCTGAATACTTTGAAGTGCAAAGGAATGATCGGGGGACTTTTAGACCCCCGATCCCTCCATAAAGAGTACTTGTCAACACCTATTACTGTCACAAGGGATGTTTACATCCCTTGTGACAGCAATAAAAGTGATCAATTTAAAAAAAAAACACACAATTTATTAATATAAAAATAAATAAAATAAATAAGAAAATTTTTTTTTTTAAAAGCGTCCCCGTCCCTGCGAGCTCGCGCAGCAAAGAAAACGCATACAAAAGTCGTGCCTGCATATGTAAACAGTGTTCAAATTACACATGTGAGGTATTGCCAAGATCATCAGAGTGAGAGCAATAATTCTAGCACTAGACCTCCTCTGTAACTCTAACCTGGTAACCGTAAAAAAATTTAAAGCGTCGCCTATGGAGATTTTTAGGTACCATAGTTTGTCGCCATTCCACGAGTGCGTGCAATTATAAAGCGTGACATGTTTGGTATCTATTTACTTGGCGTAACATCATCTTTCATATTATACAAAAAATTGGGCTAACTTTACTGTTTGTTTGTTTTTTTAAATTCATGAAATTATCCCTTTTCCCAAAAAGTTGTGTTTAAAACACCGCTGCACAAATACCGCGTGATATAAAATATTGCAACAACCCCCTTTTTTCTCTAGATTCTCTGCTAAAAAATATATATATAATGTTTGGGGGCTCTAAGTAATTTTCTAGCAAAAAATATGGATTTTAACTTGTAAACACCAAATGTCAAAAATAGGCATAGTCATGAAAGGGTTATATTGTAGGTATACAATTATTTGACCTTTGCAGAAAGAAGAGAAAACCAGAAAAAATATTTGAAAGAAATGTTAAAAAATCAGGGGGGGTGCCCTTAATCCCTGGACACAGTATGATCCTAAAGGGGGTGTTCAGGGAGAGGAGCCACTCTTCCTGAAGTCAATATATACAACTTAATGGTTGATCTTAAAATTTGATGATTTCATAGCACTTATGTATTACATAATATACACTGATCGCTCTGATTCTGCAGTACTCTTACTTCATCGTTTATACTGTTTTTGTCATATAAACATTTACGTACGCTCAATTTTCTTTGTGAAAAACCAATAAAAAAACATTTAAAAGAAAAGATATAATAAAATATTTAAAAAATGTGAGGGGTGTACTGACTTTTGTGAGATACTGTGTATATATATATGATATACACACACACACACACACAGTATACATTATTTTAAATGTATATATACTATACCATCAAATAAAAAAATCTGGAAGTGCCATAAATACGATCAGTAGGATCTCATGTGTTTTATTCAAATATATTTCTTACTTTGGTTCCACACTTAGCTAAAAGTTACTACCTTGTTCTCTCTCCATACATATTGTTATGTGCTATGCAAAATATAATTTTACTATTTAAATTATATTGAATGCATTGAGCTTTAGTGGATTTTGTTATGCACAATTGAGTAGTCTAGTAACTTAGCTGTTTGATCGGTAAGGAAAAAAAAATTCTCTACACCACCTGGTGCATGTTTGATCAAACAGATAGAGATAGCATGTGGTGGCTAGTCAGTTTTATTTACTAGACTGTTTTAAAACATAGTATTCTCTGCTGGATCTCAAAAATCAAATGAACCTTTCCCAGAAAATATGCATGTACCAATCTACAAGGACGTACGAAACAGCCTCTCTACCTCTAACTGAAGTAATAAACGCGACAACACAAGCCAGGTAGGTGAAGATGTATCGCTCTGATTGAAGATGTCAAAACGTTTGTCTGTACAGTCAGCATATTTGAAGCCCCTCGTATAGAAATGTATTGATGCATTCGGTGAAGCGCCTTGCTTGAGAGTGGTAAGTATGTTATTCTATTCTTAGCTGGATATGGTTCAGCCACGCTCTGAGCTGAATAGAGAGTAGTTCTTTATTGAGATAACACAACTCACGCAACTCCTAGACTGTCTGGGATAAAGTGATGACTTCAAGAAGATATTGATTGGTAAAGGACTGACTGAAAGACTGGAGAAAGGAACCAGCATGAGGGCAGTGGATAGAGATTGACCATATCTGTTCAAAGAGTAATTTCACAAGAAAATAGATGATGGAAGAAAGAGATTCTAGGTAAAAATAGATTAGAATAGTGTCTGTGCACTTCCAGGTGAAGTCATTCAATGTAGCTTCTCTACAGTCTGCAACATCATGCTATATTAATCAGGAACAGAGTTTTAACCCTTTAAAAACATATTAATAGTGCTATCAGTAATATACATATTAGCTACTGAAATAGTAGTAGTAGTGATGACGCAGTGCTCAATTTAAAGCCTACCTCAAACCAGAATTTTCTTATTTTAGTTTTGGACAATGTGGAGAAAGGGTTTAAATTTCTACTAACTTTTTGTTTTTGTCTGTGACTTTATTGGGGAGATTTGGCTTCACTTCCTGTCCTTGTGATATATGTAAAAGAAAAGGGGTGTAGTTACCACAGGACAGAGATGGCAGAGACGGCAAAAAAAACATTCTAACTCAAGTTATAACTTTTCCTCCATCTAAAGAAAAAAAAAATGTTTTCTTTTTCTGTTTTTCTGTGAGAGATTTTTCATTGTTTCATGTTCTGCTAAAAACAGAGGGTGAATCTATTAATGTAGTCTATAAAAAAACCTTCACCATTCTATCCAAAATAAAATGAAAAGTTTTGACTAGAGTTGGGTTTTAAGGTACATAAGTAATAATAGGAAAATTGCAGTTGCTGACTTTTTCCTGGCTGACATTTATATCCTTTAACTTCTTTGTTTAGATGAATTACTGACACACAGAAAAAAAACAGTAGTTGAGATTCTGACAATGGCTATAAGTTAATTAAATTTAAAGCTGAACTGTAGCATACACATATAATGCCCTCCTTTGATACCCCCTCCCTCCCCCCATCAACATGCAATGCACATTTTCATCTAATTAATGTTTTTTTTTTTTTTTTTTTTTAATACTTATTTTTGAGACCCAGTGATGTCATTACTGGGGCTATCTGTTGCTCTTTGCTCCAAGTGTAGTGGGAGGGGCCAGACAGCAGAACACATCTCTGGATCCCTTTAGACAAGCCTACTGCTCCCTGCAGGCCATTGAGTGGTGCAGACTTTATTGTTGCAGTCTGTTGATTGATTGACAGGCACATCTAAAGGTTTATTGGGGATGGGTACTTTCATATAATGCTCATGAAAAAAAAATAATGACGGCAAAGAAAGCTAACAGTTGTGGGAGGGGGCCCACCAGAGAAGTCATTCAGACAAGAAATAAAAGCGGGGTCAGGATAGCTGCTACACCTTCAATGGGTTACATTGTGGAGAATCAAGTTCGTCGGGAATTGAGAATAATCATTTTCAACACAGGAAAGGATTTGCTACAAGTGTGGGAATAATAATATTAAGAAGAAGAATACGTAGAAAAAAATGAGACAGCATATATTATAACCTGGTATAATCAATTAAACTTAATGATAATTTAAAATCTTCCAGCCCAAAGGCAATCAGGAGTCTATGATTGTATTCTAGGATTTAGATGTTATACTTTGAAGCATGATAAGCCTGATTCCTGTAGGGACTCATTCACTTCGCTGGCAGAGTAGTGGTGAAAACAGGTGATTGATTTGTATTTTTAAGTGGATTCTTTGTGGAACACTTTTCAGAACTGTATAAAAAAAACAGCCCCCATCCATGTAAATAAGGCCTAAATGGGACATTAGCAGTATCATGTTATTTTTGTTGTTGTTTTAAAGGAAACTTGGCATAAGAAAAATGTACAGACTGTCATTGCTGACCTCTTTGTGTAGAAGCGTGCTATGCTGATCCAATGGCTACAGATTTTTCTGAGTCATTGACCCATAACAGATACAGTACTTGGCAGTGATGGCTTCTTGAGCACTGGATCTTCAGGCATTGTTTGATGCAGAGACTCAAATAAGGCAGCCCTCTGGCTTTTAAAAAACATCCGGCCTTTTTTTAAAACAAGGTACTGTATAAGATGTTGAAGAAGGGAAAATGCCAAGGCAGCTGTAAGAATTATTGTTAAAAATATTAGTTTATTATCCAATGTGTTTAAGGATCTATAAATCCCTAATCATCAACTCTTTAACCCCTTTACGCCACAGTAACTCATGTGTGCGACAGCAAAAAGCTGGGCTTTAATGCTCACATGCTGTAGATATGCATTGCATATGAGAAAACATAGCAGGACCAGCTTCTGATTGTGTGACTATTGTGACAGCCAATCTGTCAGGAAAGGTTTCACCTGCTGGTCACACTGCCAGATCTTTGGGCCACAGTACTGGTGTCCACCACTGGGTGTCTCCCAGCAGTCTGGAGCCAACATCATCTCCTGCAATCAGGAGTTACCTGAGACTGATTGCAGGAGGTGTGTATATATACCCGGCAGATGTTCAACATTTGCCTTGGTATTTTCCTTAAGCCCTGACCTGTATTCCTGAATCCTGTACCTGTACCTTGTGACCTCTATTCCTAAATCCTGTACCTTGTGTCCTGCGTTCCTGAACCCTGCATCCATCCCTGGACCCCTGTTTTGCAGACTTATCCCTTACTCCAGTTGTCCTCTCCCTGTCCCGTCCTGATCCCTGTTCTATCTGAATGATCTCTCGTGTATGACCCTGGCTTGATTACCTTAATGATTATATCTTACTCCTTGAAGAATATTATTAATATCTAAATATTCTTGTATCTCAGAGGCGCTTCTGGATGAATAGCATTGATAGCCAAACTGACTTAAAACAAAGTGTGAGTTTATTGTCACACAATTGGCATCATAAAAACAATGTAAAAATATAATAGTTCAGTTCAATGTAGGTAAAAATATATGAAATAGAATAAAAAGTTATAAAGCTATAATAAGCTTATGAAAGCATGTGTGCTTCATGGCTGCTGTGCTGTCTTTGTGTCGTCCAAGAAGAAACAGGAAATGACGTTCTTAGACTTCTGGCAGAATTCAGCTGTGCCCACTTGTCAAAGTGTCTAGTGAACATGTCAGTTTCATCTATTCTAGTAACTGTGTGTGTGTGTCTGTGTGTGTGTCTGTGTCACCTTCAATATGGAAGCATTGGCTTTATATGTTACATGTGAACGTGTGAACGTCATAACCTCACACCAACTTAGAACCTTGTATGGCACATATTCATTTCTGCTAGCTTCAGTATGCACTCATAGTCATATAAGGCATACAATTGACAAGCCCACATGTAACACTCCATACTTGAAGTAATATGCTGATCATGTAATGTCATATAACCAAACATCTATATAATATGAACACATATCATCAACTTTACATTAAGTAACTATATACTAGTACTTATTAATATGACTGGAACTACAAACTAACTTAACTTAACAGGATATAATCCACAATGTATATTCCTTTAGCTATGTGGACACGTGTCTATTTTCGTCTTCTCATGACATTCTATACCAAGATACTTTAAATGTCATACTCAAATTGGCTACACCAGAAAAATCCAGCAATGCTCAGCTTTAGAAGAAGAATCATGTCAAATCTATTGATCAAGGTCATTCACACATACTCTATTTATCATGATTAATCATAAAACCAAATATATTTTGCAAGCTTGCCATGAATATAATATAACACCTATAAGTGCCGAATTATGAATTTGGAATAATATTCTAACACTTCTGTATTCACATTTGGTTTAGAGAGTTATTATTGTGTCTCACCATGGTTGTTTGCTGGTTTGCTTTATTGTTTATGACTTATCCTTTTAATAAATCTTACTATTATTACCTTACATGTGTTTTGGTCTTTCCTATTGCAGTACACACATTTCTGGTCGCACCGGTTTATGACATAATACCAAGGCCAATCCTGACCAGAAGTGGCTGGTAAGGGAAGCCATTGTGGTTCTGTTTTGGCTAACATGCATCCAGAGGAAGTTACTTATTTTTCTCTGCTGGTGACAGAGGATGGGGAATACTGCCGCCAATTATTGAAAGAGTGTGCCAATGACCAGCTATTAGAGTGTATCCGACTGGCCCATTCTCTTTTTTTTTTTATCCAAAAGCACGTTTTTATTGAGAAGAAAACATATAGAAAAACATACCGACATTACATTTGTATTCAATATAACAATTTACCTTGAATTACATCATAAATGGCTGTACCGCGATTTGTATAAATAATCTAGCATTTCCTGAGACATTGAACAATTTATCTATTTGGCTTGTAGACATCTTAATACCCCCTTTTATTATACTTTTTTTTTTTTTTTTATTGTTTATTATTACTTTTATTAAATCATTAGTTAACATCCCCCAGTATCTCACAGTGGATATGATAAGAAGGCAAATTATACACTGGTATATACATCTGGAAAAAAAAAAAAAATGATTTCGACAGTATGACATATGATATCTCACATACCCATACCCAACAGTCTGCCCACAACCAAATCCACCGGGGCAAGCCCAGGGACATTTAGCCAGGATCCCCAAATTTTCTCAAATTTCTGTGGGCAACCTCTGTGTTGGTAAATTATCTTTTCCTTTCGCAGGAGTTCCCCTATAGCATTAATCCACTCTTTATGAGCAGGAGGCTCTTCTGATATCCAATGTGTCATTATTAGTTTCCGTGCCATAAACATAACTCTAGTAATTGCCACTCTAGTACTTTCCTCCCATCCCAGCTCATCTATTACAATAAGCAAGCAGTGTTTTGGATCAGTGGGCATCGTAACCTGAAATACCCTGTTAACGGTGTCCACCACCCCCCTCCAATAGAGATGGAGCTTTGGGCACCTCCACAGTAGGTGGATCAGGTCCCCATGTTGACTGGCCCATTCTCTAGTTGATCAGGGCAGTATGTTGTTTGAAAACATTCAGCTTTTGATTCCAGTGTGTACAGAGCTAGCTTTGATCAATATTCCTGAAGGCAATGATGATCTTTCTCCCCCCTTCAGTATGGCTCAGGTAGAATCATTAGTGTGGCTTTTTGGAGGATGACTCTGCATATTTCTTTGAGCACTATTCAGTATGTTCCCAACCAGTGCTAGTGGAGTGTGTTAACGCAGTGCTGTCTCTTGTTAGACAGGCAGCATGTAAACTGAATTTGGTTCAGCCATTCCTATAAGCATGGTCAGTAGAGATGAGCTTCATGTTCGAACATCGGCTGTTCGATAGTTCGTCGAATTGCGAACGATATGGGCCGTTCGCGCCAAATTCGTGTGGCACATCACGGCCCATAATTCACTGCGGCATCGCAGTGCATTGCTGGCTGATGATTGGCCAAGCATGCACTATGACCCGCATGCTTGGCCAATCACAGTGCCGTCGGTAGAGAGAGCTGTAATTGGCCAAAGCCAGGGTGGCTTTGGCCAATTATGGCTCAGGGGGTTTAGAACACGCCTCACACAATATAAGGCCGCCTGCACGGCGGCCCTGTGTAGTGTGTTCCGGCGTGCTTAGATAGAGAGAGAGAGACAGTGTCATTTCATTTGACTTAGCTAGATTGGGCAGGACAGTCAGTGAGTTAGCTGCACTTACAGTGTATTGTGTATATATATGCATCCCAGGTGTTGTGTGTATATATATATATATATATATATATATATATATATATATACACTGTATTCAGTTTAGCTAGATCCGTTCCTGTTATCTTCCTACTGACAGGTAGGCTTGTCTTTTTACAGTATTTACAGCTACCTAAAGAAAATTGCTGGTGTTCTTTTGATCATATCAGTACCACAGTCAGGCAGCTAAACTATTTACAGTTAGTGTAGTACGTCCTCCTCACAGTGTTCAGTTAAAGCTACAAGTTAGTTTAGTATGACCTCTGCACAGTGTTCAGCTAAAACTACAAGTTAGTGTAGTGCACAGTGTTCAGCTAAAGCTACAAGTTAGGGTAGTGCGTCCTCCTCACAGTGTTCAGCTAAAGCTACAAGTTAATTTAGTGTGAGCTTTGCACAGTGTTCAGCTAAAGCTACAAGTTAGGGTAGTGCGTCCTCCTCACAGTGTTCAGCTAAAGCTACACGTTGGTGTAGTGTGTCCTCCTCAGAGCGTTCAGCTAAAGCTACAAGTTAGTGTAGTGCGTCCTCCTCACAGTGTTCAGCTAAAACTACAAGTTAGTGTAGTGAGACCTCTGCACAGTGTTCAGCTAAAGCTACAAGTTAGTGTAGTGCGTCCTCCTCACAGTGTTCAGCTAAAGCTACAAGTTAGTTTAGTGTGACCTCTGCACAGTGTTCAGCTAAAGCTACAAGTTAGTGTAGTGCGTCCTCCTCACAGTGTTCAGCTAAAGCTACAAGTTGGTGTAGTGTGTCCTCCTCACAGTGTTCAGCGAAAACTACAAGTTAGTGTAGGGCAACCTCTGCACAGTGTTCAGCTAAAGCTACAAGTTAGTTTAGTACGTCCTCCTCACAGTGTTCAGCTAAGACTACAAGTTAGTGTAGTGCGACCTCTGCACAGTGTTTAGCTAAAGCTACAAGTTAGTGTCGTGCGTCCTCCTCACAGTGTTCAGCTAAAACTACAAGTTAGTGTAGTGCGACCTCTGCACAGTGTTCAGCTAAAGCTACAAGTTAGTGTAGTGCGTCCTCACAGTGCTCAGCTAAACCTACAAGTTATTTTTTTGCGAGCTCTGCACAGTGTTCAGCTAAAGCTACCTGTAGAAGGTTGGTGGTGTTTTCCTGATCCTATCACTACCGCAGGCAGCTAAATAATCTACAAGTTAGTGTAGTGCGAGCTCTGTACAGTGTTCACCTAAAGCTACCTGTAGAAGGTTGGTGGTGTTTTCCTGATCCTGATACTGCAGGCAGCTAAATAAGCTACAAGTTATTTTTTGCCAAACTCTGCACAGTGTTCAGCTTAAGCTACCTGTAGAAGGTTGGTGGTGTTCTCATACTACAGGCAGGCAGTTGAATTTGCTAGCTGCAGTATCAGTACATGGAGAGGCAGACAGTCACAAGCCAATAAAAGAGGGCAAGCAGGTTCTGAGTCTAGAGGCAACAGTGCTGGTCATGGAGACGGTGCATCCTCATCAGCACGTGGCCGTGGGACACGCTTGGCCTTTTTTTTCGGCAGCTGGATGTGTTGAGCCACAACGTGCGGAAGACTTGGTCAAGTAGATGACCAAACCCTCCTCATCCTCCTCATCCTCTCTCACCCATGCTCAGGGTACTTTGTCTGGCAAAGTAGTGGCCTCTTCCCTCAGCTCAATGTCATCAGTGACTCCTTCCCTAGCCCCACCATGTCCTCCTGAGGAGTCCCTCCAACTGTTTGACCACAGTGTTGGGTACATGCTCCAGGAGGATGCCCAGCGTTTGGAAGGCTCTGATGATGATACTGAGCTAGATGAAGGCAGTAACGTGAGCACGGACAGAGGGAGTGCCCAAGAAGGACAGCAATCTCTCAGTCATGCTCCCCCTGCTGCAGCATACTGCCAGGTTTGCTCCAGTGATGAGAAGGGAGGGGATGATGAGGTCACTGACTCAACGTGGGTGCCTGATAGGAGAGAGGAGGAGGAGGCACATCACCAACGAGGCAGGATGCCCTCCAGGGGCCAGCCTAAGGGCAGCACACTCAGGGATAAGATGAGGATAACAAAAACTGTCCAAAAACTCCTGTGAGATTCCACCAGACAAGCATGATATCATGCCAGTAATGAGTGACTGATAGATGTGCCCTTCACCGAAAACTGAATGGCCTCTCATCTGATGACCAGGACCCTTTAATTACAGAGGGTCTTAAAAGCATTCCCATAAGGGTCATGTAGAATGATGGTCCAAATCGGTAGTAAGGAGCTCCGTCAGATATCATGTAGCAGGGGATCAGGATTTATCTCATATGACATAGAAGAGGGACAAAAATAGTGCTCTCCGTTTGCCCAAATTTTATTAAAAAGATTTAAAATCACATTTACATAACAGGCACTTCACAAGTGCCAGGACGAAAGCAGTGCATGACACGGCAGTGTGTAAACACAGGATGGAGCATGCGCTGTGGCCGCGGATGACGTAACGACGTCACGTTCTGGACGCGTTGCGGCCCAGTGGGCGGGGACTTCTTCAGCAGATAGCGTGACTACGTGGGCACCCGTGCTTTATGGAGGTAGGTTGCCATAGCGACAGCAAACAAACCTGAGATGACGTACACCAGATAAGAGAAACGATTCCGGAAGTGTCCCCTCATATAACATTCGGAGTACACGGAACCCAATCTAAGTGTACTCATCATACAAAATACTATTTACCCACATAATCAAATGCAGTAAATAAGATAACAATAAAACTGACACAATTTGCATATAGATTGTCTCATATTAAAGAATTAAGACACACAATCAGAGATAAATATTCAGAAAACGTGTCACTAATTCAAGGGTATAGTCATTACAGAACTATAAAAACTTTAAAAACTTTAAAGCTTTTTAACATCCATCAACCATGACCACCGACTGCTCCAGTACAATCAATATCCAGGCAATTAAAAAGTACAAAATAATAACCTAATAATAATTATAAAAATAATTATAAAAACGACTTTATCGATCAGAGATAAAACAGTTAGTGTCGAACTCTACATTTAACCCTTCGGGGCACATTACTCTTGTCTCATAGATCCAATGGGATTCTCTTTTACTTAATTGTCTGATGAAATCTCCCCCCCTCCAGTGCTTTGTAACCCTTTCAATTCCCCAGAATTTCAAACCTTTAGGATTCTGTTGGTGAAAGGCCTTGAAATGTCTGGACACATTATGGGTCTTAAGGCCTTTCTTGATATTGTTGACATGTTCAGCCAATCTAACATGTAGGGGTCTTAAAGTTCTACCAACATACTGGAGCCCACAATTGCACTCCAGCATATAGGCAACCCCAATAGTGTCGCACGTGATTAACTGCTTAATTTCATACTCTTTGTTAGTGGCTGAAACCAGAAATTTTTTCCGTTTTTTGATGTTTCCTTTGGAGTGCCTGCAAGAGACGCATCTTCCACAGGCATAGAAACCTCCCAAAAAGGAAAAAAGCTTGTCTGACGCAGGGACTGGCGGGTTGAGAACACTAGGAGCTAGACGATCCCTTAGTGTAGGAGCTTTACTATAGATACATTGAGGCCTATCCGGTAATACAGGGCCTAAAACTTTATCCTGCTTCAAAATTGCCCAATTTTTTTGGATAATTCTCTCGAATTTACGGTATTGTATGTTATAGTCCAATACCATTTTAAATTTGTGATTATCACCAGTAGGGACCTTGGTAGAATTAGCAATTAATTCACTTCTGTCCAGTGACATAACTCTAGACACCTCTTCGTCCAATACAGCCCGATTGTAACCCTTCTGTTCAAACCTAGAGGAGAGGACTTGCGATTGACTCACAAAGTCTTCCACGGTAGTGCAATTGCGGCGTAACCTAATATATTGACTCCTGGGGATGTTACACAACCAAGAGCTGTGATGACAACTCCCCAGGGGAATATAAGAGTTACGGTCCGTGAGGCCCCTCCCCAGGACGGAGCTGTCAGCAGAGAAGGGGAGGGGCCAGGACGGAGCTGTCAGCAGAGAGGGGAGGGGCCAGGACGGAGCTGTCAGCAGAGAGGGGAGGGGCCAGGACGGAGCTGTCAGCAGAGAGAGAGAGTTGGATGCATACACCGCACTGCACGCTATACTTTACGATCGGCTTGTTTTATGTCAATACCTGTATAGGATGGTGCACTCACGCACCCACAGCATGTGAGTACCCCTAAGAGGGGAGAGTTTGTTTAAATAAAGATCCTTTATTATGTTACAATGTTGCGCTATGGAGTTTCTTTTCTCTTACATATGATATTATGACGTTATTTGAGAACATTGGAGACCTACACGGTTGATTCCATTGAGCACAGGAGTGGCTCCAAAGCGTGTTTTGACAGAGTTTAATTACTGTGTCACACACTTCAAGGTGAGCGCATGCACTTTTGGGGTCACTGGAGAACACTAAGGCATGCTTTATGGTGATACACTTGTTGGATGAACAGGATGGATGGACTTCAATGATTATGGACACAATTTTTGAGCACTTTATATTTTATGAACTATAAGGACTTTTTATAAGGAATGGTTTCATTTTCATTCCTTGTTTGGCACTCAGATTTTGTATTTATTTTTAATTAATTTTGCACATTGCACTTTTTGGGAGTTATGTGTACAAAGTACTAAGAGCTATTTCTGATTATTTATTATTCAGCATAGACACATTTGATTTTGTTTTTGGAATTATTTTGGCACGTAGCACTTTTTGTAGTTATTTATGTAGAATAATTTTAGTTTAGCGCAGACACATTTGTATTTTTTAAGCGTATCTAAAAGACCCACACCAAAGAACAAAGAGGACCTCTCCTTGCTCCTCATCAGCTGAGATCTCCAACCCCACTATACCTTCAGTCCTCTCTGAGACCTGCACTGAGAGGAATGAAGGTGTAGAATTAGGTGTGTCACAGCCAAGTACTTGTGGGCAATCTGCTTTCGGTACACCGACGTCATTTTGTACAAGGCAAATTTCCCTGCTCCAGCTGCTGCACCGCCGACAGAAGTTCGCTTCCAGCCATCCACATGCCCAGCGGTTGAATGCTAGCTTGGCAAAATTGCTAGCACTTCAACTGCTGCCTTTTCAGTTGGTAGACTCTGCCCCCTTCTGTGAGTTTGTGGAATGTGCGGTTCCTCAGTGGCAGGTACCCAAACGCCACTTTTTCTCATGGAAGGCGATTCCGGCTCTCTACCGGCACGTGGAAGGCAATGTCCATGCCTCGCTGGACAGGGCGGTCAGCGGTAAGTGCATATTACCGCTGACTCATGGTCCAGCAGACATGGACAGGGACGTTACCTAAGTTTCACCGCGCATTGGGTGCCACCGCGCCTCCAAAATGCCACTACTAATGATTGTGACACACCTCTCTCCTCCACCCCTTCCTCTTCTTCTTCCTCCATGGCCTCTTCCTGTGCTTTGTCCTCGGAACCAGCGGTGCTCCGTAGCCATTCAAGGGGCTACGCAAGTACGCAGGCCAAAAGATGCCATGCCTTTCTTGAGCTGGTGTGCTTGGGGGACAGGAGCCACACTGGGGCAGAGGTTCTGTTAGCTCTGCAGGGGCAGGTTCAGAGGTGGTTGACTCTACGCCAACTTAAGGCAGGAATGGTGGTTTGCGACAATGGCACCAACTTACTCTCTGCCCTCCGACAGGGACAAATGACCCATGTGCCCTGTTTGGCTCACGTCCTTAACTTGGTGGTGCAGCGGTTCTTGGGCAGGTACCCGGGCTTACAGGATGTCCTGAGGCAGGCCAGGAAAGTCTGTGTGCATTTCCGCTGGTCATATAATGCCAGTGCTCGGCTGGCAGACCTCCAAAAGGAGTTTAACCTGCCCAAGAACCGCCTAATCTGTGACATGCCCACCAGGTGGAACTCAATGTTGGCCATGCTGCAGCGGCTGCACATGCAGCAGAGGGCCATCAATGAGTACCTGTGTGACTATGGCACCAGGACAGGGTCAGGGGAGCTTGTTTTTTTTCCCCATGCCAGTGGGCCATGATCAGGGATGCATGCACTGTCCTGTCACCATTTGAGGAGGCCACGAGGATGGTGAGCAGTGACAGTGCATGCATCAATGACACTGTCCCCCTTGTCCACCTGTTGGAGCACACGCTGCACGGAATAATGGACAGGGCACTTGAGGCAGAACAGGGGAGGAAGAGGAGGATTTCCTTAGCTCTCAAGGCCCCTTTATCCAGACAGTGTTCCTGCGTGCCCGCCGATCACACAGGAAGAGGACGAGGAGGAGGAGGATTGTGTCAGTATGGAGGTAGAGCCTGGCACTCAGCATCAGCAGCAGTCTTTAAGGGATCAGTCCCAAGAAACACATGGACTTGTACGTGGCTGGGAGGAGGTGGCTGCGGACCATGTCGTCCTTAGTGACCCAGAGGACTCCGGACAGAATGCCTTAGCAAACCTACGCTGCATGGCCTCCCTGATCCTGCAAAGCCTGCATAAGGATCCTGGTATTCGTGGTATCAAGGAGAAGGACCAATACTGGCTGGCAACCCTCCTTGATCCATGTTACAAGGGTATGGTTGCGGACCTTATCTTGCCGTCGCAGAGGGAGCAGAGGATGAAATATCTTCGGGAGGCCTTGCAGAAAGGTCTGTGCAACGCGTTCCCAGAGACTGGGAGGTTACAAACTCCTGTTTCTGGACAACGTGTTGCTGAGGCTTCGGTCAGTCAAAGAAGGAGCGGTGGAGAAGGTGGCCGTCTGACCGATGCGTTCAGACAATTTTTTAGTCCGCAGCCCCAAGGTATGATCGGTTCCAGCAACCATCGCCAGCGTCTGTTTTACATGGTGCAGGAATACCTAGGGGCAAGATCTGACTTGGACACCTTTCCCACCGAAAATCCTCTGGGTTACTGGGTCTTGAGGATGGATCACTGGCCAGAGCTTGCACAGTATGCAATTGAGCTACTGGCCTGTCCTGCATCCAGCGTTCTTTCGGAACGCACATTCAGTGCTGCTGGAGGCTTTGTAACCGATCACAGGGTGCGTCTGTCCACCGTCTCGGTCGAGCGACTGACCTTATAAAAATGAATCAGTCTTGGATCACCACCAGCTACCAAGCACCTGATGCTGATGTAACCGAATAATTTTTTTTGAAATCTCAGATCCCTTCAAAGACTGCCTATGCTGATGCTGAGTGACTATCCTGAGTAATTATCTTCTTCCTCCTCAATGATCATGCTGATAGCTTGTAAGAACATTTTTGGTTCTGGGCGCCGCCACCAGTGAGTAAGGCCCAATTTTTCAGCCCCTGTTTAACAGGGGCGTGTAATTACAATTTTTGATGCAATACTTTGCAGCAGGGCTCGTTCCTGCGTTCCAACTAGAGTTTCTGTGAGAAGTTGCAGTGTTGTGGCACCAGCACCAGTGCCTAAGGCCCAATTTTTCAGCCCCTGTTTAACAGGGGCATGTAATTACAATTTTTGATGCAATACTTTGCAGCAGGGCTCGTTCCTGCGTTCCAACTAGAGTTTCTGTGAGAAGTTGCAGTGTTGTGGCACCAGTGCCTAAGGCCCAATTTTTCAGCCCCTGTTTAACAGGGGTGTGTAATTACAATTTTTGATGCAATACTTTGCAGCAGGGCTCATTCCTGCGTTCCAAATAGAGTTTCTGTGAGAAGTTGCAGTGTTGTGGCACCAGTGCCTAAGGCCCAATTTTTCAGCCCCTGTTTAACAGGGGTGTGTAATTACAATTTTTGATGCAATACTTTGCAGCAGGGCTCATTCCTGCGTTCCAACTAGAGTATCTGTGAGGGGTTGCAGTGTTGTGGCACCAGCACCAGTGCCTAAGGCCCAATTTTTCAGCCCCTGTTCAACAGGGGCATGTAATTACAATTCTTGATCTAATATTTCACAGCAGGGCCCTTTCTGCACTCCCACTAAGAGCAAGTGAGGACTTACAGTGTTGTGGCACCATCACCACAACCACCACCAAAGGCCCAATTTTTCAGCCCCTGTTCAACAGGGGCATGTGATTACAATTCTTGATCTAATATTTCACAGCAGGGCCCATTTCTGCACCCACCAAGAGCGAGTGAGGACTTACAATGTTGTGGCACCAGCACCACCACCACCACCACCACCAAAGGCCCAATTTTTCAGCCCCTGTTAAACAGGGGCATGTAATTCCAATTCTTGATCTAATATTTCACAGCGGGGCCCGTTTCTGCGCCCACCAAGAGCGAGTGAGGACTTACAGTGTTGTGGCACCAGCACCACCACCAAAGGCCCAATTTTTCTGCCCCTGTTCAACAGGGGCATGTAATTACAATTCTTGATCTAATATTTCACAGCAGGGCCCTGTGAGGGCTTACAGTGTTGTGGCCACAACAACACCTAAGGCCCAAATTTCTGCTGCGTATATAGGGCAGGCCCCTACTTTCAAACATCCAACTTACAAACGACTCCTACTTGCAAACGGAAGGAGACAACAGGAAGTGAGATGAAATCTACCCCTAGGAAGGGAAATTCTCTCCTGTAAGAGTTAATATGGGAAAAACATTTCTACTTTCCACTGATGCTTTATCACCAATCCTTGTTTCACAAAAAAAAACAAATTTTCAAAAAACATTTGTCATTGGGACAAAAAGTGAGGTTCAATCTTCTGAAGAGGAGCACAGACAGCAAAACAAATGTCACAGGGGTGATAACCCTTCCCTATGTTTTCCAAAAAGCTTAAAAAAGATTTTTTGGCTGGAGCTAAACACGTTAAAAATGTACCCGTTCAAAATTACAAACAGATTCTACTTAACAACAAACCTACAGTCCCTGTCTTGTTTGCACCGCCTGTATACTGCTGTACAGAGTATATAGGGCCTGGTGGCCCCACACCTTTCCTTTTTTTTAATTTGGGTGCGGGGTTCCCCTCAATATCCATACAAGACCTAAAGGACCTGGCAAGGGACTGGGGGGTACCCATGCCATTTGTCTCACTGATTTTCATCTATATTGCCAGGACCCGGCATTACATTAAAGCCGCAAACAGTTTTAAACGACTTTTTTTCCTTTTAAAAAGACATTTTGTGCAGGGACTGTTCTAAGCACGGGAAACACGCGCCACTTTACAGGCATAGTATAGACACCCCCAGGTACGATATTTAAAGGAATATTTAACTTTTTCTTTTTTACTTTAAGCATCATTAAAATCACTGCTCCCGAAAAAACGGCCGTTTTTACAACTTTTTTTGCATTGATACATGTCCCCTGGGGCAGGACCCGGGTCCCCAAACCCTTTTTAGGACAATACCATGAAAATTAGTCTTTAAAATGAGCACTTTTGATTTCGAACGTTCGAGTCCCATAGACGTCAATGGGGTTGTAACGTTCGTGCAAATTTTCGGTCCATTCGCAGGTTCTGGTGCGAACCGAACCGGGGGTGTTCCTCTCATCACTAATGGTCAGATATATTGCACTCAGCCTCAGTCAGCTTGCAACAACCCATTCCTGTTGCCAGACACCTGCCTGCTCAAATGTCTCTCTCTCCATCACCCACGGCAACCCCAGTATCAGTACCATATATACCCTGCTACCAACTAAGTATCAGTATCCTGTTTCCACTTGCTGCACCTATCCTGCCTTTAATCCATCTGCCTCTTCTCTGCTGCCTGCAACAATCCCACAAAAATTCTCCCCAGCCACTACTCTCTCTTCCTTACCGTATTCCAGCTCTTCTCTTCAATCAGCTGCATCCCCTACTTACAGCCCTGAAGTCACTTACAGAACTTCAGTAGCTAAACTAAAGAAGAGAAGAAATGGAAGTTTTTCCCAACCCATAATAACCAATCTGCTCAAGCCTGCTTCCACACCAACTTATCTGCTCCAGTCTGCTTCCACACCAGCTGATCTGCTCCAGCCTGCTTCCACACCAGTCGATCTGCTCCAGCCTGCCTCCATGCCAGCTGATCTGCTGCAACCTGCTTTCACACCAGCTGATCTGCCCCAGCCTGCTTCCACATCAGCCGATCTGCCCCAGCCAGCCTTCACGCCAGACGATATGCTCCAGCCTGCCTTCATGCCAGCCAATCTGCTCCAGTCTGCCTCCATGCCAGCCAATCTGCTCCAGTCTGCCTCCATGACAGCCGATCTGCTCCAGTCTGCCTCCATGACAGCCGATCTACTCCAGTCTGCCTCCGTGCCAGCCAATCTCCTCCACATGCCAGCCGATCTGCTCCAGTCTGCTCCCCATGTCAGTCCATCTGCTCCAGTCTGCCCCCATGCCAGCCTATCTGCTCCAGTCTGCCTCCATGCCTGCCGATCTGCTCCAGTCTGCTTCCATGCCAGCCGATCTGCTCCAGTCTGCCTCAATGCCTGCTTATCTGCTCCAGTCTGCCTCCATGCCAGCCGATTCCACTCCAACCTGCCTCCATGATTGCCAATGGGATCAGGCTAGCCTCTGATGGTCCTGAATCTGATGATCCACCTAACTCTGCCAACCTTCTGCCTGCTGTCTGGCCTGATGCTCCAGTATTTTCTGGTCAGCCTGATGTTCCAGTTCCCATGTTCCAGCCTATACTATTCTGTTATTTTCCATTTTTTTCTATTCTATTCTTTTCTTATGTATTCAAATTCAAATTTATTTGATATTCAAATTTCAGAAGATGGTTATATTCTTTTGTTATTCTATTCTATTCTCTTTGTGGCTTTTATATTCTAGTCTATTCTTTTATTTTCTGTTATATTCTTTTCAAGTCTATTATTTTTTTTCTATTCTATTCCTTTATTTTCTATTCTAGTTTATTCTCTTTGGAAATTGGAAAATATTCAAATTTGAAAACTTTTTGAATTTGACTACTATTCCAATTAGAAAACTTTTCAAATTTGAATTTGAAAACTATTCAAATTTGAAAATGATTTGAAAATGTTCCGACTTAGAATTTCATCCAAATGTTTTTGTTATTTCAGATTTGTTTAAATTTGGTACTATTGTGATTCGGAAATTTGGATTCATCTGAATTTAAATTCAGCACGAAACAAACCCCACATGTCCAATCTATATATATCTATATATACACATTATCTGTATATATACACCAGATCTGAGACGAAATACCCCAGAACACCTTTCGTCATCTCATTAGGAGCATGCCCCGGTGCTGTCAGGCATGCATACAAGCACATGGGGGCCATACAAACTACTGAGTACCATTTTGAGCTGCTGCAATGAAATTTAAGCAAAATGGACTAGCCCTTCTGTAGGTTGATGATTTTCATTTTCATCAAATGATGTAGAATCCTTTTGTTCCTAACACATTATCCAGTCAGTATAGATATCCAGCATGATATTTTTCCCCTTTGAGATCTGAGGTGTTTTCAAAGTGTTCCTTTAATTTTTTTGAGCAGTGTATGCTCACGTCACACAGTCCCACCTCTTTGACCTGTGCCCATCATGTCACACAGTCCCACCTCCTCACCCTGTGCTGCATAAATCTCACAGTCCCGCCTCCTTGCCCGAAGCATTTGATAGCCAGAACACCGGTCCAATCCTGTGAGGCACCGGACAAGGAGGCGAGACTGTGTGACGTGAGCGGTGCAGGGCAAGGAGGTCGGACTGTGTGACGTGAGTGGCGCTGGGAACCCAGCAATTTAAAGGAAAACTGTCACAGCGGTCAATCCCCGCTCTCTGATGGTGAGGTGAGACTGTATTGGAAGGCACAGGTGAGGCTGTACTGATTGGCACATGTAAGACTGTATTGATGGGAACAGGTGAAGCTGTACTGACAAGCACAGGTGAGACTGTACTGACAGGCACAGGTGAGACTATACTGACAGGCACAGGTGATACTGTACTGACAGGCACAGGTGACACTGTACTGACAGGTACAAGTGAGGCTGTACTGATGGGCACAGGTGAGATTGTATTGGCAGGCACAGGTAGGGCTGTACTGATGGGCACAGTAAGACTGTATTTGATGGGCACAGGTGAGACTGTACTGACAGGCACAGGGAAGACTGTATTTATGGGCACAGGGGAGACTTTACTGACAGGCACAGGTGAGTCTGTATGGATGGCACAGGTGAGAGTGTATTGACGGGCAAAGGTAAGACTGTACTGACGGGCACAGGTCAGACTGTATTGGCAGGCACAGGTGAGGCTGTACTGATTGGCACAGATAAGACTGTATTGATGGGCACAGGTGAGACTGTACTGACAGGCACAGGTGAGACTGTACAGACAGCACAGGTGAGGGTGTATTGATGGGCACAGGTGAGGCTGTATTGATGGGCACAGGTGAGACTGTACTGACAGGCACAGGTGAGGCTGTACTTATGGACACAGGTAAGACTGTATTGATGGGCACAGGTGAGACTGTACTGACAGGCACAGGTGAGACTGTATTGAGGGGCACAGGTGAGACTGTACTGACAGGCACAGGTGAGACTGTACTGACAGGCACAGGTGAGACTGTACTGACAGGCACAGGTGAGGCTGTATGGACGGCACAGGTGAGGGTGTATTAACGGGCACAAGTGAGGCTGTATTGATGGGCACAGGTGAGACTGTACTGACAGGCACAGGTGCCACTGTACTGACAGGTACAAGTGAGGCTGTACTGACAGCACAGGTAAGACTGTATTAACAGGCACAGGTAAGGCTGTACTGATGGGGACAGGTGAGGCTGTATTAATGGGCACAGGTGAGACTGTACTGACAGGCACAGGTGAGGCTGTACTGATGGGCACAGGTGAGACTGTATTGATGGATACAGGTGAGACTGTACTGACAGGCACAGGTGAGACTGTATTGAGGGGCACAGGTGAGACTGTACTGACAGGCACAGGTGAGACTGTATTGATGGGTACAGGTGAGACTGTACTGACAGGCACAGGTGAGGCTGTACGGACGGCACAGGTGAGGGTGTATTGATGGACACAGGTGAGACTGTACTGACAGGCACAGGTGAGGCTGTACGGATGGTAAAGGTGAGGGTGTATTGATGGGCACAGGTGAGGCTGTATTGATGGGCACAGGTGAGACTGTACTGACAGGCACAGGTGAGACTCTACTGACAGGCACAGGTGACACTGTACTGACAGGTACAAGTGAGGCTGTACTGACGGGCACAGGTGAGACTATATTGTCAGGCACAGGTGAGGCTGTACTGATGGGCACAGGTAAGACTGTATTGATGGGCACAGGTGAGACTGTATGGATGGCACAGGTGAGCGTATATTGATGGGCACAGGTGAGGTTGTATTGATGGGCACAGGTGAGACTGTATGGACGGCACAGGTGAGGGTGTATTGATGGGCACAGGTGAGGCTGTATTGATGGGCACAGATGAGACTGTACTGACAGGCACAGGTGAGGCTGTATTGACAGGTACAGGTGAGGCTGTACTGATGGGCACAGGTAAGACTGTATTGATGGGCACAGGTGAGACTGCACTGACAGGCACACGTGAGACTTTACAGACGGCACAGGTAAGGGTGTATTGATGGGCACAGGTGAGGCTGTATTGATGGGCACAGCTGGGACTGTACTGACAGGCACAGGTGAGACTGTACTGACAGTATATATATATATATATATATATATATATATATATATATATATATATATATATTCAGACCCCCTTAAATTTTTCACTCTTTGTTATATTGCAGCCATTTGCTAAAATAATTTAAGTTAATTTTTTTCCTCATTAATGTACACACAGCACCCCATATTGACAGAAAAAAACAGAATTGTTGACATTTTTGCAGATTTATTAAAAAAGAAAAACTGAAATATCACATGGTCCTAAGTATTTAAACCCTTTGCTCTGTATTTAGTAGAAGCATCCTTTGGATCTAATACAGCCATAAGTTATTTTATGAAAGATGCAACAAGTTTTTCACACCTGGATTTGGGGATTCTCTGCCATCCTTGCAGATCCTCTCCAGTTCTGTCAGGTTGGATGGTAAACGTTAGTGGACAGCCATTTTTGGGTCTCTCCAGAGATGCTCAATTGTGTTTAAGTCAGGGCTCTGGCTGGGCCATTCAAGAACAGTCACGGAGTTGTTGTGAGACCACTCCTTCGTTACTTTAGCTGTGTGCTTAGGGTCATTGTCTTGTTGGAAGGTAAACCTTCGGCCCAGTCTGAGGTCCTGAGCACTCTGGAGAAGGTTTTCATCCAGGATATCCCTGTAGTTGGCCGCATTCATCTTTCCCTCAATTGCAACCAGTCGTCCAGTCCCTGCAGCTGAAAAACACCCCCACAGCATGATGCTGCTACCACCATGCTTCACTGTTGGGACTGTATTGGACAGGTGATGAGCAGTGCCTGTTTTTCTCCACACATACCGCTTAGCATTAAGGCCAAAAAGTTCTAACTTGGTCTCATCAGACCAAAGAATCATATTTCTCACCATCTTGGAGTCCTTCAGGTGTTTTTTAGCAAACTCCATGCAGGCTTTCATGTGCCTAGCACTGAGGAGAGGCTTCCGTCGGGCCACTCTGCCATAAAGCCCTGACTGGTGGAGGGCTGCAATGATGGTTGACTTTCTACAACTTTCTCCCATCTCCCCGACTGCATCTCTGGAGCTCAGCCACAGTGATCTTTAGGTTCTTCTTTAACTCTCTTACCAAGGCTCTTCTTCCCCGATAGCTCAGTTTGGCCGGACGGCCAGCTCTAGGAAGGCTTCTGGTCATCCCAAACGTCTTCCATTTAAGGATTATGGAGGGCACTGTGCTCTTAGCAACCTTAAGTGCAGCAGAATTTTTTTGTAACCTTGGCCAGATCTGTGCCTTGCCAGAATTCTGTCTCTCAGCTCTTCAGGCAGTTACTTTGACCTCATGATTCTCATTTGCTCTGACATGCACTGTGAGCTGTAAGGTCTTATAAAGACAGGTGTGTGGCTTTCCTAATCAAGTCCAATCAGTATAATCAAACACAGCTGGACTCAAATGAAGGTGTAGGGTCTGAATACTTAGGACCATGTGATATTTCAGTTTTTCTTTTTTAATAAATCTGCAAAAATGTCAACAATTCTGTGTTTTTCTGTCAATATGGGGTGCTGTGTGTACATTAATGAGGAAAAAAAGAACTTAAAAGATTTTAGCAAATGCCTGCAATATAACAAAGAGTGAAAAATTTAAGGGGGTCTGAATACTTACCGTCCCCACTGTATATTGTTTGGGGTTTTTAAAAAATCTTCAGGCCTAAAATGGGCAGTATGCCCTACGTCATCAGGTCCTCCTGGCTGTTTATTGACAGTGCACAGTAGTGTGTAGATCCATAGCTGATATTCAGTCCACTAGTAGCTTTTGAGTATGCCCGCTGTCACCTGCTTTCAATCAAAAATAAGGCCATCCTGATTACACCACCACTATCTGTGGTACCATACAGAATCCAGCATCATCCTTTTACTTCACGCACAACCATCTCTAGGGTTTACAGAGAATGGTCAGAAAAAGAGAAAATATCCAGTGATCTGCAGTTGTGTAGACGAAAATGCCTTGTTAATGTCAGAAGCCAGAGGAGAATGGGCCGTCTGGTTCCAGATAATAGAAAGGCAACAGTAACTCAAATAATCACTTGATACAACCAAGGTATGCACTATGCAGAATACCATCTCTCAATGCACAACACATCGAAACTTGAAGCAGATGGGCTACAGCTAAGAACAGGAAACTGAGGCTACAATTTGCACAGGCTCACCAAAATTGGACAACAGAAGATTGGAAAAAGGTTGCCCGGACTGATGAGTCTCGATTATAGCTGCGACATTGAGTTGGTAGGGTCAGAATTTGGCGTAAACAGCATGAAAGCTTGGATCCATCCTGCCTTATATCAACGGTTCAGGCTGGTGGTGGTGTAATGGTGTGGGAGATATTTTCTTGACACACTTTGAGCCACTTATTACAAATTGAGCATCATTTAACCACTTCCCGACCGCCTCACATACATATAGGGCGGCAGGTTGGCCCACCTGCGTGAATCACCGTATATGTACGTCGGCCCCTTTAAGAGCCATAGAAGGGGTTAAAAACTCCCATGTTGTGGCTCATCTGAATCGCTTTTCAGGCGCTTCAGAAGTGCTGCCCATTCATTACAATGAGCAGGGCGTTTTGGGAGCGCTAAATACAGCACTCCCAAACCACCCCAAAGATGCTGCTCTTAGGACTTTTTGGAACGTCCTGCAAGTGCACCGCCACAGTGTGAAAAGTCACACTTGAATGAATGGGAGGCTGTTTTCAGGCACTTAGCAGGCGCTATTTCCAGCACTAAAGAACCTAAAAACTGCCCCAGAGTGAAAGGGGTCTTATATACCTTCATGCCTTCACAGTCTACCTGATTTACTCACTTCTACAGCATTGGAGCCCAAATCTTTTTGATCACTTGTTTCCTTTTCTCTGGGGATCATGATGTGCGTCCAGCTTTCCTGTTCGCCCCTCCTCAGCTCCTGGGATGAAATTTTAAGCAGCCACCAGTTTTCATGTTCACATGGTTTAGACTTAATTGACATGTAAGTACATAGTGGGATGAGATAATTTCTCCCTTCCTTTACATACAGTTAGGTCATTAAATATTGGGACATCGACACAATTCTAATATTTTTGGCTCTATACACCACCACAATGGATTTGAAATGAAAGGAACAAGATGTGCTTTAACTGCAGACTTTCAGCTTTAATTTGAGGGTGTTTACATCCAAATCAGGGGAACGATGTAGGAATTAAAACAGTTTGTTTATCTGCCTCCCACTTTTTAAGGGACCAAAAGTAATGGGACAATTGGCTGTTCAGCTGTTCCATGGCCAGGTGTGTGTTATGCCCTCATTATCCCATTTACAAGGAGCAGATACAAGGTCCAGAGTTCATTTCAAGTGTGCTATTTGCATTTGGAATCTGTTGCTATCCACTCTCAATATGAGATCCAAAGAGCTGACACTATCAGTGAAGCAAGCCATCATTAGACTGAAAAAACAAAGCAAACCCATCAGAGAGATAGCAAAAACATTAGATGTGGCCAAATCAACTGTTTGGAACATCCTTAAAAAGAAAAAACGCACCAGTGAGCTTAGCAACACCAAAAGACCCAGAAAACCATGGAAACCAACTGTGGTGGATGACCGAAGAATTCTTTCCCTGGTGAAGAAAACACCCTTCACAACAGTTGGCCAGATCAAGAACACTCTCAAGGAGGTAGGTGTATGTGTGTCAAAGTCAACAATCAAGAGAAGACTTCACTAGAGTGAATACAGAGGGTTCACCACAAGATGTAAACCATTGGTGAGCCTCAAAAGCAGGGAGGCCAGATTAGAGTTTGCCAAACAACATCTAAAAAAGCCTTCACAGTTCTGGAACAACATCCTATGGACAGATGGGACCAAGATCAACTTGTGCCAGAGTGATGGGAAGAGAAGAGTATGGAGAAGGAAAGAAACTGCTCATGATCCAAAGCATACCACCTCTTCAGTGAAGCATGGTGGTGGTAGTGTCATGCCGTGGGCATGTATGGCTGCCAATGGAACTGGTTCTCTTGTATTTATTGATGATGTGACTGCTGACATAAGCAGAAGGATGAATTCTGAAGTGTTTCGGGCAATATTATCTGCTCATATTCAGCAAAATGCTTCAGAACTTATTGGATGGCGCTTCACAGTGCAGATGGACAATGACCCGAAACATACTGCGAAAGCAACCAAAGAGTTTTTTAAGGGAAAGAAGTGGAATGTTATACAATGGCCAAGTCAATCACCTGACCTGAATACGATTGAGCATGCATTTCACTTGCTGAAGACAAAATTGAAGGGAAAATGCCCCAAGAACAAGCAGGGACGGAAAACAATTGTAGTAGAGGCCTGACAGAGCATCACCAGGGATGAAACCCAGCGTCTGGTGATGTCTATGCGTTCTAGACTTCAGGCTGTAATTGACTGCAAAGGATTTGCAACCAGGTATTAAAAAGTGAAAGTTTGATGGATGATTGTTAATCTGTCCCATTACTTTTGGTCCCTTAAAAAGTGGGAGGCGGGGGGGGGGCGTGGCGACCAGGCTCCAAGATGGACGCTTAGCCTAGGAGCTCCGTCCGTCCGCCGGAGAAAATCCACCGCCATCCGAGTCCACCGGCTCCATCCGCGGGAACAATCACCGGCATCCTCCACACAGCGACCCATGGAACGCTATAACGATGTCTAGAAGACGAAAAGACCCCCAGCAGCCGCGCAAGCTCTCCAGCTATTTTCCCTCAGAGACGAGTGGGCTACGACAAAATGGCGGCGGCGCGCGAGATCAACGGCCTGATCACAGGGCCGAAAATCACAACAACCACCGCGGAGTGCTGCTAACCTCATCCTGCGCTGCCAAGGCTCCCAGTGAATCATCCTCAGGGCCGACCAGCCCCACTACCAGAAGCCCAGCAAAATCTAAACCCAGGAGAGACTCCCCTGCTAGGCCGCACATCGATCTCAACATGGAGGTAAGCGGGCAGCAACACTCATCCACAGCACAGAGGGCACCTGAAGGAGATCCCATAGCAGATTTCCCCACAGCAGACAGACCCATCTCTGACACTACCTTAAAGGAAATATTATTATCCTTACGGTCATCTCTGCAAGCTGATATGATCAGGGGGATTAACAAATGCCACAGAGAAGTACAAGCCCTAGGCACCAGAGTGGATCAAATAGAACACAAGATGGAGGAATATACCTCATCATATAATGTGATGGTAGAGGCCCACACAGCACAGGGGGAAGATATAACATGGATGAAGGATAAAATCGCAGACCTCGAGGACAGGTCCAGGAGGAATAACCTCAAACTGCGGGGAATCCCAGAGTCTGTCCCTCCTAATCAACTGCTGCAATATGCACAAGCCATGTTCTCCACACTAATACCAGAATTAACAGCCCAAGAACTCACTGTGGACAGGATTCCCAGAGTCCCCAAGCCATCATTCCTCCCTGATGACATCCCACGAGACGTTCTAATGAGAGTTCATTATTATCATGTAAAAGAACGAATACTACTGGAGTCCCGTAAACCGGATAAAATCTCTCCACCATACGTTAACATAAGGCTGCTCCCTGACCTCTCCAGACATACGCTACAAAGGCGCCGCAACCTGGCGACTATTACTAAAGCGCTGAGAAACCACAACATCCTCCACAAGTGGAAATATCCAGCAACACTCTCGATCACCCATAATGGAACCACCACACTGGTTTCCACGTTGGAGGAAGGAATCGCCAATCTAAGAAAATGGAACATCCTTCCAGATCAAGCCGCACATCACTCCACCACAGATAATCTACAATCCATGCACAATGATTGGCAAGTGGTGTCTCATAAGCGAGCACATAAGAAAGCTGCTGGTGGAAACTCATAAAACAACCACCTGAAATCATACGAAATTCTCCTGAGACAGGAGATCTATGTTTGAATTCTCCTCTACCCCTCCGAGTAACAAGCAGCAGACATCACTGCACATGGATCCGTTTCAAGATCCTCTTCTTATATTACCCATGTTGACTCTATTTTTAGTTATTTTTACCCTTTGTTCTTTTGTTCTCCATTCGATATTCACAGACATCCCCATATCCATCGTATTCCAACTACGGAAGACACCTGGCATCAGACTGCTTACCCACTACGGAAGGAACCATACCACAGAAAACCGCACGGTCACAGTGAGTACCTGCACCACACAACCAAAAAGCAACACGCGATACCCAAGCAATGTCGATTACATGCCTCTCCATTAATGCCCGGGGTCTGAACCACCCCGCTAAAAGATTTTCCTTATGGAAGGAAGCATGTAAACACAGAGCCGACATACTCTGTGTCCAGGAAACTCACTTCCAAACAAACAAAACTCCACACTGCTCCCATAAAGACTATCCACATATACTCCTGGCCTGCACACCCAACCGAAAGAAGGGTGGAGTCTTGCTAGCCATAAACAACTCTGTATCCTTCCAACACAAGGAATCATTTATAGACGAGGGAGGGAGATACATAATCGTCACCGGAGACATTAACTCCAAACCATATACCTTAGTCACGCTATATTCTCCGAACTCAAACCAACTTCGATTGATAAAAAAGGTACTCAAAAAAGCTAACCATATGAAATACGGTAATATCCTGTTGTGCGGGGACTTTAACCTAGTTGCAGATCCTTCTATGGATTCCACTACAATGAACTCTAGAGGCCCAGTATCTCTTCAAACCCTTCTCCGTACAGAAGAACTGTTCGACGTATGGAGATGCCACCACGCCAATGAAAAGGACTATACCTTTTTTTCACATAGACATCGCTCATACTCACGTATAGACATGTTCCTTACAGATAAGTGGCTTCTACAACTAGCAGAATCTACTAAAATACATGACATCACGTGGTCAGACCACGCTGCAATATCTATGACTATTAAAGATAAGGGTGTCCCCTCTTCACCCCCCATCTGGCGCTGCAATATACGACTATTACAGGAACCCCACACCCACACCAAAATCTCTCAACATCTTTAAAACTTCTTCCTTGATAATGTAGAGTCAGTACAGGACCCGTACACTATATGGAACTCACACAAGGCCTATATGAGAGGATACTTATCCAACTAGGCGCCCAAGAAAAAAGACGTCATACACAAAAATTGAATACCTTACTAAATTCACGACACTGAAACACTAAACAGATGAATACCCACCTCTACCCTAACACAGAAACTTGCTACACTCAGGGAAACATTGAGGGAACATCTATCCCAACAATATGACAAACACTTAAGACGCTTACAGCTAAACTACTACGCTAACGCCAATAGAGCAGGCAAATACTTAGCAAACAGATTAAAAGGAAGGCGTAACAAATCCAGAATAGCATATCTTAAACATCCTACCTTACATCACAAAATCATAGATCCTCAAGCTATAGCAAACCAATTTGCTGATTATTACAGCTCATTATACAACTTACACACGGACCCCGACACACCTCAACCGACAACAGACAAAATCCAATCTTTTTTACAGGGACTAAACCTCCCACACCTCTCTGAACACCAACTAAATAGTCTGAACACTTCTTTTTCATATCAAGAAATAGAAACTGTCATAGATTCACTTCCAAACGGTAAATCGCCAGGGCCAGACGGGTTCTCTAACGAGTACTTCAAGACTTTTAAACACATTCTCTCACACCACATGCAACCAGTCTTCAACAAAGCAGCCACTTCTGCAAACTTCCCTCAAGAAATGCTGAGAGCACACATAGTGACCTTACCAAAACCAGGAAAGGACCCCATTACACCGGCTAATTTCAGACCAATATCCTGGCCAAACGATTAATGAGCATCATTCCATCAATCATCCAACGCGACCAGATGGGTTTTGTGAAGGGGAGAAAAACTTCGGATGCACCTAGAAGGATTATCAATGTAATACACTATGCTGAAACAAATCTCTGCTTTTATCTATTGATGCATAGAAGGCGTTCGATAGGGTCCACTGGACATACATGGAAATGGTACTATCCAGATTTGGTTTCAAAGGCCCCATCTTAACAGCTATACTGGCACTTTATTCGTGCCCGTCTGCACAGGTATACTCAGCTGGCTTTCTATCCAAACCATTCAACATATCCAATGGGACCAGACAAGGTTGCCCCTTGTCACCGATCATCTTCAATCTCATGATTGAACCATTAGCTGAAACAATTAGATCACACCCCATGATCACCGGGTTCCAATTTGGTTCGAGCATGCATACCATTAACTTATTTGCGGACGATGTCATACTGCTTTTGACTAATCCGTTGACATCCCTAACCCAAGCCCATAAAATACTAACAGATTTTGGAGATATCTCGTATTATAAAGTGAATTTTACCAAATCCCTAATTCTAGCCTTGGGAATATCATCCCAAATACGGAAGATTCTGCAAAACACATTGCCTTATATGTGGAGCAAAAAAGGAATTACCTACCTAGGCATCACATTAACCAATTCTATCTCCACACTGGTTAAAACTAACTTGAATATACTAATTACCAAACTGGAAAAGCAGTTGAGAGATATGGCGAATAAAGAAATCTCCTGGCTAGGTAGAATAGCAGCCTATAAAATGCTAATATTGCCACAAATCCTATATATATTCCGTACCATACCACTTCATATACCACAATTTTATCTCAACCACCTGTCTAGACTTGGATGGAAATACATCTGGGGAGGCAAAAAAGCTAGATGTCCCCGTAATAATCTTATTTCTCACAGGAAAGTAGGAGGGGCTGGCCTAGTAGATATAGATGACTATCTATGGGCAGTTAGACTGGACCACATCAAATACTGGTTTCGTACACACGAAAATCCACTATGGGTAGACATAGAAAAGACGATTGCACCGACAAAGGACCTCACACTACTACTTCTAGGTGATATATGGTCACCATGGGACTTATCAAGTATCTCGCTTTCCATGCAGACTTCTTTAAAGGCATGGAGATTCATTCTCCGGATAACAGCAACTGCTGCAGGGGAAATAAACTATAGAATACCATTGCATATATTAGAAGCAAAAATACCAATGCTCTCAGTCAAAGAATTAGTGAGATGCGGCATCACACACGTATCAGACCTATATGATGGAACACAGCCCATGCACACAGAACAAATAATGGCACAATACCAATTGCCCAACAACAAACTGTTCTCCTGTCTTCGAATATCACACTTTCTCAAATCTCTCCCTAGACCACAACTAAAAATCTCGCCAAAAATTTGGCAATTTTACGCTACAGACAGGCAGGATACAAAAGGAATTTCACAATTCTATAATCTACTCCATGACAAGCAAACATTTAAAAAAACCATAGCAATGAGCAAATGGGAACACGACTTGGGTACTTCATTCTCCAACGAGCAATGGCAATGTGCGTTCAAGGAAATACACAAAGCCTCCCATTGTGTAAAACACTGGGAATTGACCATAAAAATAACAAACAGGTGGTACTATACACCATATAGATCAGCTTCCTTCTTACTAGAATCATCACCGCAATGCTGGAGAGACTGTGGGCATATAGGAAATTTATTACACATGCTATGGCACTGCCCGAATGTCAGGAGTCTCTGGAACCAAACATTCCAACTAATCTCTTCCCTAACAGGTATATTGACTTACCCAACCCCGGCCTTAGCACTTCTACATTTAGGTATAGATAGGTTTCCACCAGTTTATAGACCAGTCGTGAGTCACGTTCTACTAGAGACACGACTACTAATATTACGTAATTGGAAGTCAAAAAATGCCACAAACCTCTCTGATGTTACAAAAGCAGTTCACAGGAACTACACATTCGAACGTCTTATAGCAATCAACTCTATGCAATGCAATCTGTTTGATAAATGTTGGTCAATATGGCCTACACAGCAATAGCACCTCCCGAATGTCTCATATGATAGATACTCTATGTGTGTTCCAAGGCAGTTCTTATGACTAAACTGATGTTTTGATACCACCCATTTTAATTTATTGCATGTCTAAAAACTTTATGTATACATGTTAACCAAAGAAGTATAACTGGATGTATATTGTGTATATCGAATTACCTTACCTGATTTGTATACTGTTTTAAATGAAAATTTCAATAAAAAAATATTGAAACAAAAAAAAAGTGGGAGGCACATATACAAACTGTTGTAATTCCTACACCGTTCACTTGATTTGGATGTAAATACCCTCAAATTAAAGCTGAAAATCTACAGTTAAAGCACATCTTATTTATTTAATTTCAAATCCATTGTGGTGGTGTATAGAGCCAAAAAGATTAGAATTGTGTCGATGTCCCAATATTTATGGACCTGACTGTATATAGTCTCCCTTGTGATTGAGTGTAAGATTGGACCATGTCGTTTTATTTATGCTTTTTTACAGACATTAGTGCACTCGCCCCTGATTATGTGGTAGGAAACCATAAAACGTGCGTCGGGCCAATTTTGGTGCACCATTTTCTTTTTAGATGTTTTTATTCCATCCATTCCCAAATTACCCCACCATATTGCTTTTCAAGCAATTCTTTTTGATGGTCAACTGTCTTATACCTTAATATGTCATCTCTAAGTTGCTATGATTGTTTTCATGAATATCTGGTTAATAATATGTGATTAATATGCTTGTTTACCATGCATGTACTCATTTTGCTATGTCATGTCTTTTAATGTATTGAATAAAACATGTCTTCTTCTTACATTAACTTATCTTTTAGCCATGCTAGACCTACCTCATTTAAAGTCCCAAACCCTCTTTTTCTTGCAAATAGATTTAGGAATGGAGAGGTCTGATCTCACACGCCTCATTTAAAGTCCCAAACCCCTCTTTTTGTTTCAAGAGCTGGTTCTGTCCAGCTCAGTAGATTGCTTTAAAAAGGCCTGGATTCTTTCCTTCATACACATAATATACCCGGATACTAACATTTATAGGTAAAGCTGATCCAGGGAATATCTGATTGCCTTTTAAGGGATCAGGAAGGATTTTCTTCCCCTGCTGGAGCAAATTGGATCATGCTTTGCTGCTTTTTTTTTTGTCTTCCTCTGGATCAACTGTGGGTATAGGATTGTATATATATATATATATATATATATATATATATATATATATGTTTTTTTTTTATTGGTTGAACTAGATGGACTTGTGTTTTTTGTCAACCAACTATATAATTATGTAACCAAAGGTTTAACATGATATTTTCCATTTCAGACCACAAATGTAAGCTGGGTGGCTATTCTATTCATGGTACAGAGCTTCCATCCCTGCTTTGGGCATATTAATAGCAATAATCTGTGACCAGCTGTTTCTCCTTCTGATTAATGATATGGGCACATATACAGGTATATACTGTGACGGGAGTCACTTTGAGCGGGGGTACCCGTGGAACCCATAATCCCTTGGGGAGGTTGGGAAACCCTTGTTTAGGCTCCCAATGCAGCTCCTATGTGTAAGTTACCCTGTGTCTCTATTAGGGGCACAGGGTAACCGAGAACCCCAGTCTGACCTGTACTATTCAGACTCACTGTAGAACCACACTGGTATGTTGTGTATGTGTATGTATATGTATATATAGTATATTGTCTCATATTATGGTGTGCTCTGTGTTGGGTCATTTGGGGTGTGGCTGTATTCCACTGTTCTATTGTGTCTGTCTGCCTTGAGCATTATGTGATGTGTATGTAGATTAGCTGTGAGAGGGGTTGGGGCAAATTTCTCCAACAGCTCTCCCTGTGGATTGAACAGTATACCCCACCCAGAATGCAGAGGGGGGGTTGTCCCGAGTATTACCTGTGTTCCTGTGTTTCAATAAACAGTTCATGTTGAGCAACCAAATGAGTACTGCCTAGTTTATAGTTGTCAGCGGTTAGAATATCTGATATCTATATTCAGACTGGGAGGAAGCGGTATATGATGAGAGCACTCAAGCAGAGTGTGGGACCTTTCGTTACATTAGTGGCAAGCAGTGGGACCCTTCCTGCAGTCTGGGACATCCAAACCTCCACTTGGATCCAAGATCAGGATAGCAGACTTAGGTCATCCCATCAGAGATATGGATCTGGCATCAGAGTTCCCGGGGCTGCTGCGGATCGTCTTTTCAGGATACTCCTGGACTGTGTCCACGGATGAATGCCTAGAGCTCAGGCAGCAGATTTGGGTAGGACTCTTGATTGGCGCCCTCCAGGTCACTGGTATGCAACAGGGCAAGTGCTTTCCAACCCCGGAGCAACAGGCCAGTGACCAGCGGGCATTGTGGATGGCATTCCTGGCAGAGCGGCCCCAGAAGCAATTGGTGACTGAGTTGAACAGGCTGGTCCAGCAAGAGATAGAGCTGGACAATCGGTACCGGGCTCTGCAATGGCACATAGAGCAGGGATATTTAGGCGAGACAACAGAATGCTCTTCGGAGGGATATGGCTTTGGCGGCCCTGGATTGCTGTAGGAGAGCCTCACATATTGTTTTGTGATTGGCAATGAAGGGGAAACTAACTACCCTTGAGGACCTGCGAGATTATAGAGAGGCTATGCTCGGTCTTGTGGGGGTCTCAGAGCTTAAACCTGATCTGGATCTTTTTGCTAAGGAAGGAATATTATCTGAAAAGAGCAAAAAGGGAAACTGCTAGAACATGTTCAGCATTATGGATAAATAATGAAGAAACTCCTGCGCTGTCAGAAATACCTATGCTAAGGGGCACTACTGCAACACCTAAATGTCTGATCCAAACAGACAAAAGTGGTGTGAATAAAGTAAGTGGTGATTGCGCTGTGATAAAAAGGGGGAAGGAAGAAAGAGGGAGGGGAAGGGGCTAGCTCAAATGTATAGAGAGGTGAATGAAAAATGAAAAAATTATACAAAATATAAGGGTATAATGAGCATGAGGGCTAGTATCATACTAGCACATAAAGATTATTGTAAATACTGAAACAGAAGAAAAGAAAAATCTCAGTGCAAAAGGGCTAGTATCATACTAGCACATATGTGGTAACTCAGCTAATACATATCAAAAGAAAAATCTCAGTGCAAAAGGGCTAGTATCTTACTAGCACATATGTGGTAACTCAGCAAATACTTAATGGTGACTCCAAGTAAATAAATAAATGGTGAACAGTCCCACTGCCTTGTAGTACAAAGTGCTCAAACAATGAGTCATCAATTCCAAAAGGCAAAATGAAAAAGTATACAAAATATAAAAGTATAAATAAAGTGCAATCTCATGAGCACTAAATCCAAATAAAATGAAGAAACAAAATTGCCTAAAACGTATAAAAAACTATGAAATGAGTGACAAATACAGTGTGGGTACAAAAAAAAATTGAACCAAATAAAAATATATAAATCAAACAAAGTCCATGTGCATGAGGGCTAGTATCATACTAGCACATAAAAAATATGTATAAATCAAACAAAGTCCATGTGCATGAGGGCTAGTAGCATACTAGCACATAAAAAATATTGTAAATACTGAAACAAAAGAAAAGAAAAAATCTCAGTGCAAAAGGGCTAGTATCATACTAGCACATATGTGGTAACCCAGCAAATTCTTATTAGTGACTCCAATAAAATAAATAAATGGTGAACAGTCCCACCACAATGAGTCATCAGTTCCAAAAAGGCAAGTCCACAAGCCACAGGGAAGGGAAAAAGGTCTTCAGTGGGGACACCTCTGTGCTCGCAAGCAGCTCACCTTACTGCCGCAAGACAACAGCTTGTAATCCAGTAACCAATCACCAGCAGGCAAGGGTCCCATCCAGTAGTTCAGGCGATTCGGGTGGTGGGTGTGCAGGATGGTATATAAAAAACATAAGCAGACAGTATATAGTATAACTCCATGGCGGCCACGGTAGAAAAAGGGGACAGGACACAGAAGGGGGATGCACTCACTTTTGTAAAATGAGTGTGGGCATCAATCCAACGAACACCGGGTTCGTATACCTCAAAAGGGTGTCTTCAAACTGTCCCTGTTTCCTCACAATGGGATGAATATATGTGGAGTGTTGGAAGAGAGTGCACATAGCGTGATCCCGTATATAAATCAGTTTATTAGGTTAAAAATAACATGGTACACTTACATTTACCAGAAGGCTATAGTAAAAAACATCCACGAGCGCCGAGCTCGTATCTTATCGTCAGTCTGTGACTGTTCCTGTGCTCCAATCCTGACGCGTATCATCACGTCACGTGACTTCATCAGACTTCATCCTCTGATGAAGTCACGTGACGTGACGATACGCGTCAGGATTGGAGCACAGGAACTGTCACAGACTGACGTGGATGTTTTTTACTATAGCCTTCTTGTAAATGTAAGTGTACCATGTTATTTTTAACTTAATAAACTGATTTATATACGGGATCACGCTATGTGCACTCTCTTCCAACACTTCACATATATTCATCCCTTTGTGATGAGCATTGAGGAAACGGGGACAGTTTGAAGACACCCTTTTGAGGTATACGAACTCGACGTTCATTGGATTGACGCCCACACTCATTTTACAAAAGTGAGTGCATCCCCCTTCTGTGTCCTGTCCCCTTTTTCCACCGTGGCCGCCACGGAGTTATACTGTATACTGTCTGCTTATGTTTTTTATATACCATCCTGCACATCCACCACCCGAATCGCCTGAACTACTGGATGGGACCCTTGCCTGCTGGTGATTTGTTTGGTATGATACTAGCCCTCATGCACATGGACTTTGTTTGATTTATACATATTTTTTATGTGCTAGTATGATACTAGCCCTCATGCACATGGACTTTGTTTGATTTATATATTTTTATTTGGTTCAATTTTTTTTTTGTACCCACACTGTATTTGTCACTCATTTCATAGTTTTTTTATACGTTTTAGGCAATTTTGTTTCTTCATTTTATTCGGATTTAGTGCTCATGAGATTGCACTTTATTTATACTTTTATATTTTGTATAATTTTTTCATTTTGCCTTTTGGAATTGATGACTCATTGTTTGAGCACTTTGTACTACAAGGCAGTGGGACTGTTCACCATTTATTTATTTACTTGGAGTCACCATTAAGTATTTGCTGAGTTACCACATATGTGCTAGTATGATACTAGCCCTTTTGCACTGAGATTTTTCTTTTGATATGTATTTGCTGAGTTACCACATATGTGCTAGTATGATACTAGCCCTTTTGCACTGAGATTTTTCTTTTCTTTTGTTTCAGTATTTACAATAATCTTTATGTGCTAGTATGATACTAGCCCTCATGCTCATTATACCTTTATATTTTGTATAATTTTTTCATTTTTCATTCACCTCTCTATACATTTGAGCTAGCCCCTTCCCCTTCCTCTTCCTTCCTTCCCCCTTTTTATCATAGCACAATCACCACTTACTTTATTCATGTTCAGCATTATGCCAGAGAATCGGCAGTGGAAACTCCAGAGATTGCAGTCTCCAAAGCTGAAGTGCTGACAACAAGGCAGAGCTCGGCTAACCTCTGCCCAGCACCAACAGCAGATTCAGCCTCCCTGAAAGAAGAGGGAGTCGGCCTTTCTTCCACAATACTGAGAGAGACATGGGATTTTCTGCCAACAACATCTGTGGAGTTACCAGAACCTTCTGCAGCTGAAGCACTGACAACTGGACAGAGGGTCCAAGACCTCTGCCCCACACCTACAGCAGTTCCGGAGGCCCAGGGTGAGAAGGAGATGGCCACTTCCCAGCAGCAGATTAAGATCCAGGGGGAGAAGATTCTATCCCAAAAGTTGGCCAGATTGGAAGAAGCAATCTTTCCTTCCCAGGAAAGATCCATGCACCTGGGAGACAGTACAAGAGACATGTCATCCCAGCAGCCAGGTGAGGGTAAGGGAGATGGAGCAGCCAGCTCCCCTTCCCAGCAGCAGATGGCACCCCAGAATGATGCCACCAACCCAGCACAAGACCTGGCATCAGAGCAGAGTGCTGCTGGCCTTTGCCCTCAACTAACTAAAGATGCGGTAGCCACCTTTGTACTGCAGGGATGCTGTGCAGTCAGCACAGATCCCCAACAGCATGATAAAGTGAGCCCAGCCACCCTGTCTTCTTTTCAGTGGCTGACAGGACTCCAGGGAGAAGGGACAGTCTGCACTTCCCCCCAGCGACGGGTATATTATCTGAGAGAGGCAGAGGCTGGCTGGGTGAGTAATGCTATGTTTGGGACAATTTATTTGGTGTACTATGTGGATACCGGCATTGGGGTACTGGAACTATGGACTAACTTCGGAGTCAACCCGTCTGGGGTCTCCTCCTGTGTTAGTCTGCTGCCGAAAGGGGCGAGATGTGATGGGAATCACTTTGGGCGGGGGTCCGTGGAACCCAGAATCTCTTGTTGAGGTTGAGAAACCTTTCTTTTAGCTCCCCATGCACCTCCTCTTTCAAAGTCACCCTGCATCTCTAATAAGGGCACAGGGTGACCGAGAACCCTAGTCTGACCTGTACTAATCAGACTCGCTGTACAATCACACTGGAATGTTGTGTGCATATATATATATATATATATATATATATATATATTATATTTATTTATATATACATACACAGAGCACATCATAATATGAGACAATATACTATATATATATATATATATATTCATATATATATATATTGTATATTGTCTCATATTATGATGTGCTCTGTGTTGGGTCGTTTGGGGTGTGGCTGCATTCCATTGTTCTATTGTGTCTGTCTGGCTTGAGTATCATGTGATGTGTATGTAGATTAGCTGTGAGAGGAGAGAGGGCGAATTCCTCCAAAAGCCCTCCCTGCTAATTGGACAGTCTACCCAGCCTGGAATGCAAAGGGAGGGGGATTGTCCTGAGTATTACCTGTGTTTCAATAAAGATTTCATGTTGAGCAACCAAACGAGTACTGCTTAGTTTGTGGTTGTCAGCGATTGGAATATCTGATATCTATATTCAGACTGGGAGGAAGCGGTATATGACGAAAGCACTCAAGCGGGGTGTGGGAGCTTTCGTTACATATACACTGAGCAAAATTATAAAAGCAACACTTTTGCGTTTTCCCCTATTTATCATGAGATGAACTTAAAGATCTAGGACTATGTGTACATAGAAAAAGTCATAGCTCTTTAAGTTCAGCTCATGATAATTAGGGGCAAACACAAAAGTGTTGTGTTTATAATTTTGCTCAGTGTATATATAAATATATATATATATATATATATATATATATATATATATATATATATGTATGAAGCACTGACTCCCGAAGGAGCTGCTGATATTTTTGATTTGGGCCTGTACTTTGTCTTACCACCCCCAATGACTTGACTCTATCCCCTTGGCACAGCGGTGGTGCAGTGTTATGCCCCATACACACGGTCAGATTTTCCGACGGAAAATGTGTGATCGAAGCGTGTTGTCGGAAATTCTGACCGTGTGTGGGCTCCATCGGACATTTTCCATCAGATTTTCCGACGCACAAAGTTTGAGAGCAGGCTATAAAATTTTTCGACAACAAAATCCGATCGCGTCAATTCCGACCGTGTGTGGACAATTCCGACGCACAAAGTGCCACGCATGCTCAGAAGAAATTCCGAGACGGAACAGCTCGGTCTGGTAAAATTAGTGTTCGGAATGGATACAGCACTTTCATCACGCTGCAATGTTTTAAATTGTTTAATACAGCGCACTCTCTTCTTCTTTATAATGTGAGAAGAATGAAGTAGTTTTGCTGCTCATATTCACACAGACTTCTCACAAACTTCTTTCTTTATTATTTATCGTGATTCCCTCAATATATTTTGATTTGTCACATCTGACCAAATTTCTTTTTTGTTGTTTTATTTTTGTTTTTTGTTTTTTGTTTTTTTCAAGGCTGTTTTTTTTTGGGGGTTTGTATTTTTTCAAGGCTGATCTTTGTTTTATTTTAGTTTTAGTTTTACTCCATAATATTTTTGTGTGTGTTTTGTGTCAAGTTGCCACAACACCATTGATATCTTGTATTATTTAATCTCAAGGAGATTGCTTGGTGTTGGTGTCCCTTGTTAATTTCACATTGTATTTTTGAAATGTACCTGAATCCTCACAAACAAGCTGTCCTTTTTGAAGGAAAACACACATAGGCGAGTATAATTAAACCAAAAATTCCTTTATTAAGGGCTCAGAACCAAACAAAGAGGGAGGCAACGCTGGAGAAACATCATAAATTGGCGAAGCCTTGGACCCCCAGGGCACACATCAATTCTTTTACTGCAAAATTGGTGGCCTGAGGAGTCCATATCTAAGGGAGTGCAGTCTGGTCCAGAAGTCTCAGAGATCATGAAAGCAGCAGATGACATCTATGTCCCCAGGCTGTGGTACTACAAGAGCCTGCATCTTTTGCCAGACCAGACTGGACCCAGGGTCATCACTTTCTGGTCTTCTTTCCACGCTTCCTTCCCAGCTGTGGCTCTGGTGTTGGAGATGTGGCAGGAGGAGGAGTAGGACCTGGAGGAGGAGGAGGAGGAAGAGTAGTAGGACCTGGAGGAGGAGGAGGAGGAGGAGGACTATGTGTGAGGTTACAAATGTGGGTAGCACATGTTATTTGGCCCCTCAACCCCTTATTGAGAGCTTCCAAAATAAAGGACTCACACAGGAGTCATTGGCCCTCCTCCATCTGCATCATTTTGCAGGCAGTTATGCCAGCAAAGTCCTCCTCCACAGTGTGGGGCCTTCTCAGGGCCTCTGTAACCTTCCAAAAGAGGCCTATGGCAGCCTCCTCCAGGTTACTCCTCTTCCTGCCACTTTGTCTTTGAAGGTGTAGGGGAGGGACCTGGATATCAGGCAGCCTGCTTGGCCCGGCCACCTCCTGGCTGAGACTTTCCTGTGTATGAAAAAGGGACATGGTTTTAGTTTTTGCATCATCAATCACAATCATAAATTAGTACTCCAAACTAACATCTAGTTAGCATCATTTATTGGACAACCATGAAGATTTAGAGGAATGCTATACCTGGCTCAAGCTGGGCTCCTCCACATGTTTCTGCCTGGAAGGCCCAGGTTGGGGTTCAGAAGCCTCAGCTGGGGGGGAAGGAAGCATGGAAGGAAGAGTGGAGAGTGCTGGCCTGGGTTCAGTCTGACCTGCCAGAAAATGCAGTCTGTCATAGTACCACAACCTGGGGACATAAATGTCATCTGCAGCTCCTGATCTCTGGGAATCCGTGACCTTCTTGTGCTCCCTTAGATAAGTGCTCCTCAGGCCACCAATTAGGATCTTCAAATAGGTGATGTCTGCCGTGGGGATCACCGTCTTCACAAATTCCAACAAAAAATCCAGCGCTGCCTTCCTCTTTGTTTGGTTCTTATATTCAGGGTGGTTTATCTCCCATAGACAGGGCAGCTCCCTGAACATATCAATGAAGATTGGCATAAAGTCCTTATCTTTCAAGATATGCATTTTCACTGCAAGACACAACACAAGACAAACCCTAATGTCAACCTAAAGTCTTCTAAAGGTGTGCAAATATAGGCCTCAATCTAGAAGCAGTATAGGCCCAATCTTACCTTCGCAATCACGATCGGCGCCTCCGTTACTCTTACCTCCGCTCACAGATCGTACGTATTACGCACGCGCGTTACGCTTTATAGACACTGCGCATGCGTGAAACTCCGCCCGCCCCTGACATTCTTTCTAGTCTATTCCCCACCCATTCTCGTTCGTCGCAGTGGGGAAGAGCACATGGCGGAGTCAGAGCAGGTGTCTGATAATTACACCAACGAGGAGGAGGAAGAGGAAAGCCCGGAGGCAGAAACGTCCCGATCCAGAAGGAGACGATTTAAGGCATCAAATATGTCCTTTGGGGAGATGTTGGAGATGGTCGTCATCCTGATAAAAGGCCGACTATGACGGGAAGTATGAACCTTACCCCAACCCCAATGTCCGAAAGACCAAGATCATGGCGAAAGTGGTCAAAAGTCTGCACCGGAATTTCGGGGGGAAGACGATCGAAAGATCAGCTCAGGAAATGGTGGTCGGACCTAAAATTAAGAGAGCACGAGCAGTACAGAAAGATACAAAAGACAGAGAGCGCTGCAAAAAAGTAAGTAGTTGTGCTGTGTTCCTACTCTTTTTATGTTTATTACGTTTGTGCTGCTCCATGTGCTTTTCTTAACTGTTATCCAGTTTAAAATGTTCATGGGCACATTATTCATTCGTATCAAACATTTGTCTTTCGGCCTATAAAACACCATTGTTTTGGCCATATGCATTTGCCCACATTTTTTAGGGCCTACTTGTGTGAAACGAATTTGGTTGTGTAGATGGGTTTGTTACTAGAATGAAATGCAAACTAGATTCTGTGTAAGGAGAGGACACTCAGCGGCTGTTTACACATCTGGACGCTGGAGCACTAGCGTGGGACACAAGAACACCCTTTTTATTAGGGGGCCCACACAGGTGCTCCACTGTATACTATAGGGGTGTCCCCATCTGTGAAGCTTGTACAAAATAGGTAAGTATTGAAGCTTCACAAAGGACAAGAAAAATGCAACATCTTGGAACTCTGCCAAAACAGACAATTGTGCCCCACTTCCAAGCAATGTTACATATTTATAGTTCTGCCATCAAATATCTATGTGCTAAGTAGACCTATTTTTTTTTAAATAGGGGAGAAAAGACTCAGAGGACACCCCTCATCCGAGGAGACCAGAGACCCCCCACCTCTGGAAGAAAGGGAAATCCACCCAGAACAAGCAGAGCAGGAGGAGGAAGACGTGGTGCAAATTGGCACCACAACAGGTGTGTGTCTGCGACCACAGGCTCAGGTAAGAGATGGATGCCGGCATATTTGTAATACATGATGTTTTTTAGTTTCTATCTTTTTAGGTGATCATGATGTTGTGGATCCAGATCCTTTCACCTCGGAAAGTGCACAGATCCTGATCGGGGAGATCATGAGGTGTAATAGGGACTTGGAAAACATCAAGAAAAACATTAATGATGTTCTTCAAAAAATGAAGAACATCATTGATGTTTTAGGGAGAGTTTAAAACCCCTTTGTTTTTTGTGTGCTAAAATTTTTTGACATTTTTTGACAAATATGAGAAAAGCCAAATTTTGAAGATGCACACAGTGTGTCAACATGTGCTATCTGCCATCACAGGAGATCAATTGACGCGTTTTGGGGGTGCAACCCCTTCCTCAATAATAAAGTAGCTGTGAGGAAGGGGTTGCACCCCCAAAACACGTCCCTTGATCCCCCGTCATGGCAGGTAGCACATGTTGACATTCGGAAATTTGTGTGCATCTTCAAAATTTGGCTTTTTCTGGGGTGGCTTCACCCCATCTGAACACAATATCAAACACAGTTTGTAAATACTCATGTCTGATATTGCCTTTAAGTTCTACCAAATGTGAACTTTGTAAGTTCAAGATTTGTGTCTTTCTTGTTGGTTTTAAACATGCCTGTTTTATCTTAAATGGACATTTCTACTTTTTCTAATGTGACCCCAAAAATTGTTATACAACAAACATGTTGGTTTGTTTTAAAAACCTTTTCTAAATGCACATGTGATTGTGCTGGTATTAATAAGATTAATAATCAAGAATATGTGGATTATTGTTTCAACGCTGCTACACTTTTGTGGTGCTTTAATTGGTGTTTTCTGTGTTTCTTTATTTGAAAAAGGTTTCAGACATTGTCTGGCATATTGATAGCCCCCCTACCCGCAAAGAATTCAAGGTATCTTAGCCGGACATCACGGGCACTCGGGGGGGGCAAGCCAGGACGGCCACTTTCAAGCGCCATCAGGGTTGTTTCATTTTGAAATCCAGCCTCAGGCCCAACTGAGCCAGCATAGTTGGCAGAATGTTGCCATAAAAAGTTGTGTAGAACACAGCACGCCAGGATAATATGATTCAGTTTGTACTCCGCCATGTGTATGGGTGTAAGAAATAGGCGGAACCCGGCTGGCCATGATTCCAAGCGTGTTCTCCACCACTCTTCTGGCTCTGGCCAGCCAGTAATTAAAAACCCTCTGGTCCGGGGTGAGGGTCCTCATCCACATACAGGGTGGGAGGGTCCACATACAGGAACTCATAAGTAGCTGACACCACCGCCAACATCACAATACTATTGAACCCCTTATAATTATAATAGTATGACCCCGAGTTGGGGGGTGGGACAATGTGGACGTGTTTCCCATCAATTGCCCCTCCGCAGTTAGGAAAGTACCACCGCTGGGCAAAGTGGGAGGCCACAGTCTGCCATTCCTGTGGCGTGGAAGGAAACTGTTGAGGAAAACAAAAAAAACGTAGTATTTTTGCACATAAACATGGAAAGCGGATTAGACACAAACATTCTTGGCCAACATCCAGATAACATTTATTAAGGGGAATTTTACAACACCAAAGTATAAGGTACACCTATCAGATTCCCCCTCCCCCCTCTCATGGGCCATTTCTAACATTATAGGGGGGGACTCTTGGACAGGTATCCCTCGCCACTTCATTGAGAGATGAATGCCCAAATAATGGGTATTACTTTGAACAGCCCCTCCTTAGTTACACTATTGGCAGCCCACTGGACAGGTAAGAAGTGTCATAATACAAAGATTTAAATACACATTGTACACATTTGAGCACATTTGGACATTCTGCTATTACCTATCAAGATAATAATAGTATACAGAAACTTGAAACAGTTCCACTTGAAAGTATACAGGCAGGCCCTTGCACTACAGGCTTTGGGGAATTCATCCATAAATCTGACCACAAAAGAGATGGGTATAGTGTGTATGGGTTTGGCAAAGTCAGCAGATACATGATTGAGGATAGATAGAGAATTGGAAACAGCTGACTTAGCAGTTGGGGGGAGGGAGGGTTAAAAATGATTTGGGGACCCCCCAAAAAAAGCCTCTGGCACTCTGCCTGAATTTAAAGCACAAATCACATTTGAAAACATTTTAGGGGGTGTTTGGGGTAAAGCACTACTATGGAGCTGATAAAATACATTGTTAAGTGACTACATGAGGTGAATATAGGGCCAGGAGACCATGCTGGGTAGGTAAGTGAAGGCAAATATGTATGAAGGACAAAAAAAATATCTACATAAAAATCCAGCATGCATGAGAACAAAGAGGACATTTACATCATATTACAATTATGGTAATTAGGGAATGAGGAAAGAAATACAATATATTATCAAACATTAAATACAATAAAATGTGATGTTAAAGGATAAATCTTACCTTAATATACTCCTTCTGCAGGACCTGGATGATGGCAGAACAGGTCTCTGGGATAATGAACCCCAGAGCCTGGGGGGAGATGCCTGTCGAGAACTTCAAGTCCTACTGGCTTCTCCCGTCGCCAAGTACCGCAGGGCGGCAACGAGCCTCTGCTCCGGAGTGATGGCTTGCCTCATGCAGGTATCCTGCCTACTCATATAAGGGGTCAGCAAAGCCAACAAATGGTGAAATACGGGGGCCGTCATCCGGAGAAAGTTCCTGAGATCATCAGGATTATTCTCACGGATCTCACGGAGCAAAGGCATATGACAGAACTGGTCACGCTGAAGCAACCAATTCTTGGTCCATGAACTCCTCCCCACCCTGTTCATGGACTGGACTTGTGTCAAGGTAAGGACCCCAACACCAAGCCCCCGCACAGCACGAACTCTACGAGGAGTACGTATACGCAACATGGCTAGAAAACGGTCGGCTGCTCAGAACGAAGTAACAGAACGCACTGAAGAACAGCAAGGCCTGTGAAGAGCAACCTGAAAAACAGTAACGAACTAACAAGAACAGAATGACAAGAGTCACGCATCACTTGCTGCACGCACTGAAGACCAGATACAAACCCACAAGCACAAACTGAACAGCAGAAAATGATCTGAAAACCATGAGTCTGAAAAAGCGCAAATCATCTCTCACCAAACTTTTACTAACACGAGATTAGCAAAAGGAGCCCAAAGGTTGCCGCGCTTGGTTCTGAACTGGCCTTTTCTAGTCTCGTCGTACGTGGTGTACGTCACCGCGTTATTGCCGATCGGAAATTCCGACAACTTTGTGCGACCTTGTGTACACAAAACAAGTTTGAGTCAACACCCGTTGGAAAAAATCTGTGGATTTTGTTGTCAGAATGTCCAATCAATGTCCGCTCGTGTGTACGGGGCATTAGTGTGAAGCTAATAATGAAGGATAACCCCACAATGTACAATATAATAACAGTATACTTTTGTTATTACCTGGGTATCCAATGTAACCAGGAACAAAACTTTTACAGGAATCAGTATAAAAGTGGTATTACAATATTTGGTCTGTCACACAAACATAGTACAACAGCCCAATGAGTATACACAATAGTTGGAACACATAAAGTTATATTAACTGGTCTTTGGAAGTGCGTCTCCAAGTGGGACTAGTGCCAGAATGGGAAATACCTTCATTCTGGGCACCTTCCCACTTCCAGTGCGCCCTTGTAACACAATAAGACAATATTAATAGATAGAGCATGAATGCAATCCCAAGGGAGCTCCCACTGCTTTAGAGTGTAAACTCTCTATTAACCAGCAATTAGAATGCAAGGCCTTGCAATGAAATAGGCAGTCTTCTGTTTTCTGCTAGCTATTTACTAATCATAAATTGTAATCCAACGGTTAAATAAACCAGGGTTCAATAAAGTAGATGTTGAAGGTATATTCTTGTAGTGTAGTAACCTGTGACTGTCTCCGATGCAATTAACTTTGTGTAACACAGTGCTAATAGTGCAGTGAAGGGTAGGCTTGAGGCCTATTTGAACTCAGTCTCTAGTTCCTTCAATTCTCCTGTGTAGGACTACATGTCCCAGCACACTGTGTTACAGATTCAGGTGTGTAAAAGTGCGTTAGGAAAACTTTGGGCAACAGCCCTCTCACCACACTAGGTCCAGACACATGGATGCCTCCAATCCACAAGATCTCAGTCAATATGCTACGGCCACGCCGTCACGCTGTTCCATTTCACAGATGAAACAGAGTCCTCTGTTACCTCCTTCAAGGGTCTCTGGAATGATCACACTGCTGCTCCAGCACGCTGTAATGTAAGGCAGGATCAAAGGCTGCTGTTCCGATCCACACGATGTAGGCCGCAACTCTGTGGAGCACCTCCTCACAGATCCTTGTAGGCAGGCCATGCGTCCAGAAGAGAGCTAAGATGGCCGTGGGGAGCCTTTTATAACCTACCCAGCATGCAGTTCAGTGCTGAGTGTCCATGGGAGGTCACTTGGCATTGTGGGTAGATCAATTCTTTGTAAAATGTAAACAAACAGTCACTTCCTGTAACATTCCTCTCATGGTCTTGAAACAGAATGTAAAATAAAGTCCATTTCACATTTTGGCCACTAGATGGTGCCAAACACCAAAGAATGCATTGTCCATACTTTTAACATTACGTTAGAAAGACAGGCAAAAATTGTCAGTGCTACACACTCCCCCTGCTTTAAGTCTTTGGTCCCCAAAGATATTTAGAATCTTATTTCTATTACAAATTTTTGCCTCTAGGCGATTGCATAATACCGACAGAGGAGCCTCCCACCAATTCTCATGTGATGGGGAGCTGTTCTGTGCACTCACAGCTGACACCATGGTGTCTGATATAGATGTGTCAAGGGGTGAGGTGGGTTTGTCTCCCTTTGAATCAACAGTAGAGAAACCAGGCATTTTTGGCAACCTTTGAGGGGTGAGAATAACTTCTTCGGAACTCTCATCCATCACATCACAGGTCGATCCCTTGAATTTGGAAAGGACTCTCCATTTCCTCTGATTCATTGACTCAGACACAGTAGGCTCACTAGCCTTCTCTTTCCATTCAATTACTTCTGCCTTGGATTTTTCTCCATCCACTGTGGAAAAAGTAGACACTTCCAAACCTTCTTCTGGCAGGGAGGGTAGAGGGTCACATCTGGGGACAACAGGGGCTAACAGCTGCTTCACCAAATCTGTGTTGGTTCCAACAATCAACAAACTTCTTGAGGACCCTGTCAGCCAAGGGCAGACCATGGCCAGTGTCTCAAAGTTCTGGGGCTTCCCAGCCTTTGATGGATCACACGACAACTTGATCTGCAGACATCCATCCCAAGGGTAATCTTCTGCTTGAATACCCTTAACCTTTAAGTCTTCCAACTTTTCCAATGGCAGGTATGACAGGTACCTGCTGTAAAAGTCTCTGGTCAGCAGGGTAACCTGGGCACCTGCATCAAGAATGGCTCTGGTATAGATTCCTTCAACCAGAACAGGCACTATAGGCAGAGAGCCTACCAACTGGACAGGAGGCCTGTTGGGAACATCTGGAGCAGACTATTCGCGTGATTGAATTCGTGCTCCCCTCAGCTTCCAGCGTTGAGGGTGCCGCTTCTGGCATTGTTTTGCAGGCTGACAAGCACTTCTCACTGAGACGGCATAAACTGCAGGTGTTCTCCATTGCTCCCTTTCGGATTCAGAGAAAGTTCTTCTTGAAGGCCCAGATCTTCTCCCCATCCTTGGGTCAGTTCTCTGGGGTCCCATGCCTCTCTTCTGTCTACCTTTGTGGACTAGGACATACTCGCTGGTAGTGACCTACACCTCCACAGTTTCGACAGACCTCCTGCTTCATGGGCTTCTGGCCGGACATCCCAGTATATTCTGTCATCAATTTGTTCATCATTCCTGCCATCTGGGACACTTGCATCTTCAATGCGGCTATCTCAGACATGAGATCCAATGACTCGGGCAACATCTCTATTATCTTGGACATCTGAGTCTTCAGATCTCTAATCTCTGAGTCTCTATCAGCTGCACTGGCCACTCTGATTCCAACAACAAATTCAGACTTTTGACTCTTTTTCTTTTCCCTTTCCATCTCCATGTTGGCTGCTTCATTAGTTCCCTCTATGAGCGCCTCATCTGAAATGAAGGGATTGTCCAAATACTGCCATAGTTGGAACTTGATGTAATCACTCCTCAGTCCTGTAGCCACGGACCTCAAAAATTTCTTCTGGATCAATGCAGCTCCGAACTATTCATCTGAGCCTTCTCCTTCTGAGGCAAACAACAGTCAGTCCTTTAACTCGATAGCTTGGAACAAGAAATTCTGGGGAGATTCTTTATTGTCTGTGCAAGATTTATCAATTGGTGGTACAGTTCAGAAGCATTTTCCTTCTTGTAATGGCTTTTTAGTATTCTCCTGAGTTGTACCAGGGTCAGTCCATTCTTCATTTCCAGCATCCCTCTGAGATTTAGGCCGGGAATAATGGCTTTCACTACAGCTCCCACAATCTCAGATTCAGGATACCCTCTGTGAGATCCCTCTTCGATCTGACGTATCAGGTTTGTGTAGGACAGCTTGTCTTTCTGTTCCCTCTCACCTATCTGACCTTCAATCTTGAAGTCCTTCCTGATCGTCACCTCTGGCAAGTTACCATGGGGAAGTCTTTGCATGACTGAAACAGGTCTTGGCTTTGAATGCCTGTTACTCGAGTCCTTGCATATAGTACTTAGCTTTCTGATCCATTCCTCAATGATTCTGGAGGTTTCCTGGAGCTTCTCCTGTATATTGTGAGATTGTTTCTCCAGATCAGCTAGTTGTTGCCCCGGTTGGGAACCTCTCTTGTGTCCGATATTTCAGCGACGGCTCTCTTTTTTTTTAAAGGGGCCTCGGACCCACTTTTGGTTGGGGTTGACTGAAAATTGACTTCCCGTACTACCGACTCTGCTTGCCTGGAGCTGATAGGACTTTCATCTGGTCTCTCTGGGTGTGTCAGGTAAAACTTAGTCTTGTCAGACAACTTCACACTAGTACCTTGAAAATTTTCGGGGACACCTCCCCTCCACTCTAGTAGCGCATAAGTGCAAGAGGTCCCATAGTCTGGTCCCACAGCGATCACCCAGGCCTTCCTATCTGGGGACAATGCCTGTACAACTTCTTTTACGTTTTTCTTCCCAGTCTTCCCCTGGGAGCTCAATCGTCACGCTCGCTTCTGAGCGTGTGCCTTCTGCTTCGCACCACTGAACCACAGTGACGGGGTCCATCCTGGTGCCTTCTGGGGTATCTGGGGGGTCAATTGCAGAGTCACAGTATCCCAGACGAGCCCCCACGTGAAGCACTGACTCCTGAAGGAGCTGCTGATATTTTTGATTTGGGCCTGTACTCTGCCTTACCACCCCCAATGACTTGACTCAATCCCCTTGACACAGCTGTGGTGCAGTGTTAGTGTGAAGCTAATAATGAAGGATAACCACACAATGTACAATATAATAACAGTGTACCTTTGTTATTACCTGGGTATCCGATGTTCCACCTGCTAGAAAAAGGAACAACACTCCACACAAGTTGTACTTAACCAGGAACAAAACTTTTACTGGAATCAGTATAAAAGTGGTATTACAATATTTGGTCTGTCACACAAACATAGTGCAACAGCCCAATGAGTATACACAATAGTTGGAACACATAAAGTTATAATAACTGGCCTCTGGAAATCCGTCTCCAAGTGAGACTAGTGCCAGAATGGGAAATACCTTCATTCTGGGCACCTTTCCACTTCCAGTGCGCCCTTCTAAAACAAAAAGACAATATTAATAGATAGAGCACAAATGCAATGCCTAGGGAGCTCCCCTGCTTTAGAGTGTAAACTTCCTATTAAACAGCAATTAGAATGCAAGGCCTTGCAATGAAATAGGCAGTCTTTTCTTTGTCTTCTGTCTTCTGCTAGCTATTTACGAATTATAAATTGTAATCCAACGGTTAAATAAACCAGGGTTCAATAAAGTAGATATTGAAGGTATATTCTTGTAGTGTAGTAACCTGTAACTGTCTCCGATGCAATTAACTTTGCGTAACACAGTGCTAATAGTGCAGTGAAGAGTAGGCTTGAGGCCTATTTGAACTCAGTCTCTAGTTCCTTCAATTCTCCTGTGTAGGATTACAGGTCCCAGCACACTGTGTTACAGATTCAGGTGTGTAAATGTGCGTTAGGAAAACTTTGGGCAACAGCCCTCTCACCACACTAGGTCCAGACAGATGGATGCCTCCAATCCACAAGATCTCAGTCTATTTGCTATGGCCGCGCCATCGCGCTGTTCTGTTTCACAGACGACTGGGAGTCCTTGATTACCTCCTTCAAGGGTCTCTGGAACGATCACACTGCTGCTCCAGCACGCTGTAATGTAAGGCAGGATCAAAGGCTGCTGTTCCGATCCACACGATGTAGGTCACAACTCTGTGGAGCACCTCCTCACAGATCCTTGCTGGCAGGCCATGCATCCAGAAGAGAGCTAAGATGGCTGCACGGAGCCTTTTATAGCCTACCCAGCATGCAGTTCAGTGCTGAGTGTCCATGGGAGGTCACTTGGCATTGTGGGTAGGTCAATTATTTGTAAAATGCAAACAAACAGTCACTTCCTGTAACATTCCTCTCATGGTCTTGAAATAGAATGTAAAATAAAGTCCATTTCACATTTATATATTTATGCCATAGTGATAGGCTCTTAAAGTGGAGGTAGTTAGAATTACCTGAATTTGGCGCATGTCTCAGTAATGTTACCGTAACTGACTAAAATGCTTGCTTAAATTAGATATCACTTTGATATTAGCTTTTAAATCATTGCATGGAAAGTAGTAAAATAGTAATTAGGAGAAACTTGAGAGAGCGGGTCAGCTTCTATCTGCCATTTCTCCCTTGGCTCTCTTCTTTTTTCTTTTTCCTTTCAGAATAGAATTACCACAGAGGTGGCTGTTCAAAAGGTTAATTAGACTTGGCCATTTTCTAGTATGCACTGTATTTCCCAATGGTTGCTGGAAGAGACTGCTGAAGTAATTAACCCGGCAATTATGTTAACTTCTGTATTTATACACCCAGAGTCAGTGCTGCCAGCAGGCTTGAGAAAGGCGGTAACGCCCCCAAAACAGGTGTTGTCACAGCAACCCACAATGTGAGGTGTGGGAGTGTTCATGATTCACTGTTAGAATGACATCAGTATACCTTTCCTCTGAGCCCTAGAGGGGATTGGCAGATGCAGGGGGCCAAAGCGCTTTGTTTTGCAAGCCTGCTGGTAACAGTGCAGGGAAGGGATTCTTCTGGCTTTTCCAGGCTATGCCTCTGGCAAAGACTATAGCCATACATATGTGACAGGCTGTGAAAGTGTGCTCCATTTGTGAGTGCATTTTTTTTTTCTATTGGTATTTGTTAGATATTTTTTTATTACACTAGTGGTGCCAGAGTATTGTATTCCCTTTTCTCTGAAAGGAAATTACCACCATAAAAGTGTTGTTAACACTCTTTTGAATTCCCTAGAGAATGTCCTGTGCTGCATTCAAAAATTAAACACAGGTAGTCAATACCTGCTACTGGGAAAGGTAGCCTATACCTTCCAACTCTCATTTGTAGAGACTATAGAGATCTGTATATAAAAAAGTTGGTACTAAACTTTTTAAAACACCTAAAAAAGAACACTGAATTTAAGGGGGAAGAAAAGGAAATATTACAAAGTTAATATAAAATGTACATGTAAAATAAGCTTTACTGAATTTATTAAGAGTATTTTAGTGCCACAAGCTCTCCAATGTTTACGGTCACTAACTTTTACTACAGCTGTAAAACCATTACCCATAGGATGCACTTCAGTACTGAGCACCAAAGTCTAACCACATCCCTTGAGCTGGCTATTTAAACACAGACAAAGAAAGCATGAAATAAACATTAGCAATATGCAAAAGTCAAAAAGCAACCTATACAGCTCATTCTCCATTCTATCCATCTTCATTTGTATTTTCTTTGATTATAATGTTCACAAATCTAGGCATCCGCTGAGGAGGAATAATAGTCCATGCCTGAGCTGCCTGCTGCAATGTTTCAAGTCGACAATAAAGAAAAGCATATTTAATTATTCCTTTAGAATCAATGTTTCCTTTATGTTTCTATTCATGTGCAGTAAAAATACATATTTTTTATAAATGTCTACACTGCAATCCAGAATCTTAAAAAGGATAGCCTCAGAAAAGCAATAGAGAAATAATATTGGCATTAATATTATTTGTTCTTGAAAATAAATACCATTTATGGATGGAAGAAAATTCTGTGAGTGTATATTTACACAGTGCAAATCTCCACTAATAGATCAAGAAATATAAATAAAACATTACATGATCTAACAGTAGATTGGGTTTAATATTAATTAGGAACATAAATTTGGCTGTCTCCATATTGAATTTCCAAACACACCCCACCATATTACTCCAACGATAAGACAGTGTGGCTTGAAAGGATTCCTGTAGGATAGGTTTTATCTCTCAGAACCAAGACTTTGATACAGCATAGTCATTGCCCACCTTCCAGAAACAGTGCTATATGTATTAACAATTGAAACTACAACTAATGTAAGCGGTAGCACTTTTTTACCATAGTACTTTCATGTAAATCACAATACCACAATATACTTTTAATACCTACCTGTAACTAAAGTTTGCTGTACTTTTCTCTCCCCAGTAATGCAGGTTCCCGTGCCGGTACATACATCCACATCAAGTTTACTTCTGCATTTGGCATCTTTGACCATCTTGATTAGCCACAACAAGAACACACCTGTATGTTCTTTTCGTAACTTCTATTGGATTCCCTGATCTGAAGAGGGCTGCATCTCCTGAGCATTTTTGATTGATGTCATCTTTGCCACCCATGGTCTGCTACAAGCTTTGCCTGTGGTGGAGCTCTGAGCGCTGAACGTGATTGTGTATCCTGATTAGCATTACATAACAAGCATGCTCAGCTCAGTGAACATTAAAAAAATTAAAATTGCTAGTGGCGACTAGAAGGAGAGATGAGTAAGTACATGCTGAGGAGAGTTTGGGGATTAAAACATACAGATACAGTATGTGAAAGTCAGTGTGAGGTCAGAACCCCTGATCTTGTTTGATCCAGGTTTGCGTTTATAAAGTATTGAAGTCATTGGATGAGCTTTACATCCAGGCAACTTTTCTTAAGGAGAAGTTAACAATGGCATCCTCCATATTTTCTCAGTGCATGTTTTCTTAAACTATTAAACCAACTAATAATCATAATTTATTTATTTATTGTTTTTTAACTTGTAATTTTTATTAAGATATTACAATTTACAAGTATAGAAACTTCGGTTTCAAAAGTACTCAGTGTTAACAGAAAGGTTACAAGCATTGTAATCAAGATGTAAAAATATTGTGTTAGAGTCAGTAAATGCAGAAGAGATGCAAGATATTTGCAACAGGTGGTCGTGGCTAAATGAGCATAGGCTATAGAACATGGAACAAGTAACAAATAATAGGTAGGCTGTCTAGTAATGCTCTCGGATATGTCAGTGCTGGGGTTTGCGGGAGCATCGCGTAGTACTGTAATTGTTTATGTCAGTCGTGGGGAATATAACTTTTCATTATGTGAGTGGGGTGCTTCTTGTGTCGGCTATCCAAGTCGCCCATTGTTGGAGGAACTTGGTCATGGTGAGATGTGCTTTGGCAAACATGTATTCCAGGTGGAAGTGCTGATTTAGTATTGTGATCAGCTGGGTTATGGTCAGAGGGATGGTAGATTTCCACTTTCGGGCAATGGAAAGCCGGGCGCAATAAAAATGTGAGTGACAATTGAGTGGAGTTGATATGGCCAGTCCTTGAGTCCTACTCCCAACAGGGCCATTTGTGGAGTGAACCCACAAGTTACTCCGGTGATTGATCCAAGCAAAATTTGTACATCCTTCCAGGATCCTGAGATTGCAGGACAAGTCCACCATATGTGTGCAGAAGATCCTGGATGTCCACAAGCCCTCCAGCAGGTGGAGGGGGAGACGGGAAAATTTTGCATAATTTTTCTGGAGTGTAGTACCAGAAATGTAGCAGCTTCTGAGTTGTTTCCCAATGGGAAAGGCATCTGGAAAACCGTAGGGTGGTGCAGGATGCATGGTGCCATATGTTGGAAGGAGCTGAGAAGTTGAAAGCTCTTTCCCATTTATACATCCCTGGGAGTTTTTGTGTAGTCGGAGCTGAGTTTAGGAGTCTATATAGATGTGAGATCCCCTTTTGAGAGGGACTAGGTTGTTCATAGAATTGTAGAATCCCTACAATCTGATTGGATTCCGACCACTGTACCTCTTGAAGTGCGTGACATATTTGTAAATATTTTTAAAAGTCCTGCATATTCCTGCTGAGAGCCAGGTCAAGAGTGCAAGATTTGGGCAGACGAACTCAAGGGCTGAGATTGGGATGTGGCTTAAAGCTTCATGAGACAGGCCCTTGGTTTGTTGGATTTTGGATTCCCATACTTTAATAGTTGCATTGACTGTGTTGAGGAAAGAGTGTTGCGGTCTGTGATGTAATACAAGTGCAGCAAGAAGTTGTGAGCCTTTAGCCTGAAGGGCTGTGTGTTCAATTTGAACCAATGATGTTGTAGATAAGGATGTCCACTGTTGTTTGGCTTGGTTGAGGAGTTTAGCTTTATAGTAAGTTCGGACATCTGGTGCTCCTAGTCCCACCTTTGTTTTAGCTGTGCAGAGAGTGGAGGATCGTACTCTTGGGTGCTAATTGCCCCAAATTAAGTTGTTGAGAATATGTTGTATTGAGGTAAGGCAATTGGAAGGATCCGAAAAAGATATAAAATATGTGGCATCAGAAACATCTTGGTAAGGGTGATCTTACCAGCCCAGGACGATCTCAGCTTGCATAGATCAGAGCACAGGTTGTTTAATTTCTGAAGTAAACACTCAAAATTAAGGCGTAGCGTACCTGTGGATGGAACTGTTAATTTAACACCTAAGTAAGTAATGATTTTGGCTGGGGCCCATGGGAAGGGGGACGAGCATGATAGAGATTGATTTAGAGAGCTATTAAGGCCTACACCGAGCATAGTAGATTTGGTGCAGTTAATTTTATATAGTGATAGTTGTCCAAATAGAAGAAGTAGGTCGTGAAGGATAGGAAGGGATTTTTCTGGATTAGTCATGACAACTGTTACGTCATCCGCGTAAAGCCCTATTTTGTGGGCCCTTCCACCTATCTGTAGGCTTGTAATCTGTGGGTTACTTCTGATTGCTTCGGCCAATGGTTCCATCATTAGAGCAAATATAAGAGGTGATAAAAGGCAGCCCTGCCTTGTACCGTTTGAAATGCAAAAGGGTTTAGAGACCATACCGGAGATCAGAACTCTGGCAGACAGAGAGGAGTATAGGGCTAGAATAGCTGCGGATATGTGACCTGTAAGACCAAATTTTTGCAAAACTGCTTTTAGGTCCAATGCACCCTATCAAACGCCTTCTCTGCATCCAAAGAGAGGAGCAGAGAAGGCGTGTGATGATGTTCGGCCCACTGAATAATATCAATGAACCTTCTGGTTCAGTCAGATGCTTGTCTGTGTGGGACGAATCCGACTTGGTCTGGGTGTATTAATGTGGGGATATAGGGAGATATGGAGGAGGCTAGGATTTTGGCATATAGTTTAATGTCTGTGTTTAGTAACGAATTAAGTCTGCTGGATTATCTGATGGCTTGTCCGATTTAGGGATAGTGACAATTAGGGCTTCCAGGGATTCTTCAGGTATTTTTCCAGATACAATAAAATGGTCAAAAGTTTTACGCAGGTATGGGGTCAGGATGGAAGCATAAGTTTTAAAGTATTCACTGCAGAACCCATCGGGTCCAGGTGCTTTATGTAGTGGAAGTGATCAAATGTCTTTTAAAATGTCAGTGTCAGAGATTGGTTGACTGATTGTTTGTAGTTGGTCTGGAGTAAGAGCAGGGAGTTGTAAAGATTTCAAAAATTTGTCTATTTGGGCTGGTTCTGGTGTGAGCTCTGAGCTAGATGTGCGAAAATTGTATAATTTCAAGTAGAAGTAGCTAAAACAGTCCGCAATATCTTGCTGATTGGGATTGCTGATTCTTTGTCCCTGTGAAGTGTGCAGGTAGAGAATTTTAGAAAGGGCTGCCTTCTTTTTAACCTGTTTGGCCAGTAAGGCTCCAGGTTTTTTGCCATAAGCATACCAGTTTAGCTGTAATCTCTTAATGTGGTAATCAAAAGATGAGTGCATGTAGTTACGGAGGTCCTCTCTAAGGGTGCAGAGAATCAGTTGTATTAGGTCGGGTTTTATTACTCTGTTCAGCCTTGTGAATTTGGTCGGTAAGGGAAGTAAGCCTCTCTGCTCGTTTTCTCTTATGGGCACCCAGCTTTATGAAAATCCCTCTAACAACTGCCTTGTGGGCATTCCACAGTAGCGGGGCATTGGTTATAGATCCGTTGTTCAGGCAAAAGAAAGACTCCAATTCTGACTTGATCTGTCTCTGATATAATGGGTGTGAGAGTAGAGAGGTGTTCATACGCCAGGTTGTGCCTCTCTGAGTTGTTGGGTTAGTAGAAATTGTTAAGGATACTGGCGCGTGATCTGACCAGGTGATTAGTCCTATATTGGCTTGAGATACTGTCTGGAGAGTGGATTTATGCAGCAGAAACAGATCAATTCTAGAATAGGCCCCCTAGGCAGCAGAAAAAAAGGAGTAATCTCTTTCCGTGCCATGCAAGCAGCACCACAGATCATAGAATTCTTCTAGAAGCATGAAAGAGTGAAGAGCTGTTGGTGTCCTTCTGCTGGTGGAGGAGGAGTCTAGGGTCGGGTCTACTATATCATTGAAGTCACCACAGAGCACTATTCTATCTTTGGGGTGGTTTGTTTTGGATCATACGGTAAAACCGTTTCTGATGTGTATTAGGAGCGTATAAATTAACTATCACACAGTGCACATTGTTAAAGAGGGAGGATAGAATGAGATATCAGCCCATATATTTTGTGTGCTGGAGCTGAAAAGATATGGATCCCTGTACAGCTATCATAACCCCTCTCGTTTTCTTATTATTATTAGCAAAGAATTGTTGGGGAAATGTGCGATGGGTACAGGAGGTGGCTTTCCCTTGTGCAAAATGCATCTCTTGCACACATAAAAGATCTGCTTTCAGCGACAGGGCTTCCCTCCATAGGCTTGATCTCTTAAATGGGCTATTAAGCCCCTCTGCATTAATGGAGGGTATAAGAAGCGTCATTGTGATAAAAAGAAAGGGTATGGCCCCAAAGGCCCGAAGGTGTGGATCCGATGAGTTTAAGTGTAAACTAACAAATCAATTGTGCAGTCTTAGCTTAAGTTTCAGTATAGAAACGCTTGAAGCAAACTAGTTGGGGGAAGAGAAATAGAACAAAATATATGTAAGATAGAGTAAGGTGTGCTTAGCACACAATGTATCGGGGTACGTGTGAACAAGTAAAAATGTGTGGTAAAACAATAGAATAACTGCACCCCGAGGGTGATATGTAACAGGTTGCTTAGGCACCTATAGGACCTGCTGCCAATAAACATGGAAGAAGAAAATAAAATGATTAATTACAGCAGTATATAGTTACCGAACACCTATGAGAGGGAGTGTTTAGCGCTTTGAGTACGGTTGTCCCCTACCCCCCGCAGGGGAGTTTGGGTATTCATACCCTAATTTTGCAGTTGTTTGAGGCCATCTTTGGGGGAGGTAATGACCAATTGTTGAGATTGGTAGGTTATTAGAAGTATTGTCGGAAAACCCCAGCAATAAGGAATTTCACGCTCCCTTAAGATTGCAGTTATGGGTGCAACTTCTTTCCTCCTTTGAGATGTTGCTGGAGAGATATCCTGGTAGAGCACTATGTTGGCATAGGGGGAGGTAGCTTATGGTTGGATCTGGCTGCACGCAGCAGACATTCTATAATATGGTAGAAGTGTACTCTGACCAGAACATCTCTAGGGATTGTGTCGGGTAGGTGGTCCAGTTTCGGAACCCGATGTGCTCTGTCCAGTAGCATATCCCTTGGTGTTAGGTCTGGGATGAGTTTGAGGAAAAGTTGGTGTAAATAAGCAATCAGGTCATTTTGCTTCACAGCCTTAGGGATACCCCTAAGTTTGATATTGTTTCAGCGGGAGCAACCTTCGAGATCTGTCACTTTAAGTTGGAGTTTGCGGATCGTTTCCGTTTGTTCCTCAGGTGCGTCTATCAGTTCATCATGCGTTTTGACCACCTCTCCTATCTGCGTGTCTAAGATGTTGGTGATGTCCTCAATAGAGTCAATGCAATTGGTTAGGTGAAAGATAGAAGTGCGCATTTCTTGTTGCAATCCAATTTGCAAGGATAATAGCATTGCTTTCAATGAGGTTTCTGAGGCTGGAGCATCAGAGGCAGGAAATGCAGCTAATGGTGTTGTATGTACTGCTGCAGTGTCAGCTTGTGATTGTGAGGAGGCTGCCCAGTGATATTTTTTAGTCTCAGGAGGCTTATGGGGCAAATGTGCTGGTCACAGCGCTATTCTCTTACCTCTGTCAGCAGAGGAAATGGTAGTTGCATCCTGTGCTGTCTCCTCCATCGCGTCTGGGAGCTCCCGCTCTGTGTGATCCTCTGGCGTGTGTTTCAATGAGGAAGAACGGCCATTCTCCTCGGTGCCATCTTTCCCTCCTTCTCCTGCCTGCATAGTGTACTAATGTGTGAGTTGGCGTGGGGCTGTCATTCTGTTCTTCTTGCGGGACATAGCCTGTCTCCCCCTCCTAGATGGAGGTGTTTTCGGCAGTATTTTATGCTTCTGGCCACTGTTATCACCCTCGATAGTGCAAAGCGGTCAGTTCAGTCAGCCAGCTCGCTCAGCGGCTAGGACACGCCCCCAATAATCATAATTTAAATATAACAGAACATTAGAAAAATGCAAAAAAAAAATCATTGGTTCAGTATTTTCCTAAGGCCTGCCAACTCTAAGTTGAAGAAATCTAAGTTTGATAGACTATTAATTAAAATTAAGGAAATAATTATATTAAATTGCCATTGTGTTATATATCTACAGTATATATTAAAAAAAAAAATTAGTTTATTGAGTTCTTAAAATAAACTCTGCCTTCATTAGATTTGGGATAGTAAATATCACACAACAGTTTATATGCAGTTAATAAAGGGTTATATTCAACTTTATTGGGTGCATGCAAGTATTCAGCAAATCACAGGAACAACAATGCTAAACATAGTCAAGGCAGGGAACAGCACAAACTGTCCTTCAGGGAGCAACTGGTACTCCTGATTACGCAGTCAGGGGTCCAGTGTCACATCCTAATTATAATTATAAAAATCATTACAATCAGGGCTAGTTTTATGATAAGGCACAGCAGGCATGCACCTATGGGTGGCTAGTTCAGCTAGCTTCTTGCATAGTTATTAGCTCCTCTTTTTTTCCATAATCAATAGAAATACATTCATCTTGTACAAACTTAGGTTAGAACCAATAAAATACAATACTCTGTGTAAAGGTAGTCATCTTAAGAGAGGGGTATTGAGTTGACCACCAGTAATCCAGTCCTCAGTATAAATACAGTCCTTAATATAATTGTATTTTCAAACTATAGATCTCTTCAGTTGTTTGTTCAACCACGGAACATGCACATACCTTGTTAAAATGCAAACCAAGTATTTTCAGATGATTACCTGCAAGTTTGTCAAATTGCATTATTTTTGTGCTAGAAAGACATCCACCAAGCCCATAAGCAAGGCATGTCATAATGATCTCTCCATATAAAACATTTTCATCTTCCCGACATGATAATGATACTGTATGTATATTAATACTGTGTGTATACGGTATATACAGTGGGGATGGAAAGTATTCAGACCCCCTTAAATTTTTCACTCTTTGTTATATTGCAGCCATTTGCTAAAATCATTTAAGTTCATTTTTTCTCATTAATGTACACACAGCACCCCATATTGACAGAAAAACACAAAATTGTTGACATTTTTGCACTTAAATATCACATGGTCCGAGTATTCAGACCCTTTGTTGTGACACTCATATATTTAACTCAGGTGCTGTCCATTTCTTCTGATCATCCTTGAGATGGTTCTACACCTTTATTTGAGTCCAGCTGTGTTTGATTATACTGATTGGACTTGATTAGGAAAGCCACACACCTGTCTATATAAGACCTTACAGCTCACAATGCATGTCAGAGCAAATGAGAATCATGAGGTCAAAGGAACTGCCTGAAGAGCTCAGAGACAGAATTGTGGCAAGGCACAGATCTGGCCAAGGTTACAAAAAAATTCTGCTGCACTTAAGGTTCCAAAGAGCACAGTGGCCTCCATAATCCTTAAATGGAAGATGTTTGGGACGACCAGAACCCTTCCTAGAGCTGGCCGTCCAGCCAAACTGAGCTTTTGGGGGAGAAGAGCCTTGGTGAGGGAGGTAAAGAAAAACCCAAAGATCACTGTGGCTGAGATCCAGAGATGCAGTCGGGAGATGGGAGAAAGTTGTAGAAAGTCAACCATCACTGCAGCCCTCCACCAGTTGGGGCTTTATGGCAGAGTGGCCCAACGGAAGCCTCTCCTCAGTGCAAGACACATGAAAGCCCGCATGGAGTTTGCTGAAAAAACACCTGAAGGACTCCAAGATGGTGAGAAATAAGATTCTCTGGTCTGATGAGACCGAGATAGAACAGGTAAGCTGGATGCAGGTAAGCTGGATGCAGGTCAGCTGGATGCAGGTCAGCAGGATGCAGATGCGCCAAGAAGTGGGCACGGCAGGTAGGAGCAATGTCAGACAAGCCAGGTCATACACAGTGGATCAGTTCATACAGAATCGGCAACCAAGGGATGGTCAGAGTTCAGGCTGGTTCTGGCAATGAAACATCAGGCAGGCAGGTAAACAGAGCAGGGTCAAGGAAAGCCAAAGGACAGGACTGGAGACAGCAGCGAGGTCAGAGAACCGGGTCAGTATGAGATCGGGTGCAGATTCGGTAACAGGTAACAGGAAAAACTGCAGATCAGACAGCAAGGACTGAACGGTAGGAGCCCCTTTTAAAGGCCACTGGGCGCCAAAGCCGCGTTACTGTACTCTCGTGCATAATCCCAGTGATTGGTGCATGCGCATGCCCATTGGTGCACTGGGATGTGCCTGAGCCCTGTTGCAGGTCTAAGAGCCGTATGTCCATGACATTGCCCCCTCCTTAAGGGCAACCTCCCGGTGCCCAAAAGAGCTCTTTTTTGGGGATGACCTGGGATTAGTTCCTGGGTATGCACATTTTGCTTAGGTTCCCATGAGTTCTCCTCTGGTCCATACCCCCTCCACTTGATTAAATATTGAAGTTGATTACCTCTTCTCCTGCAGTCTACTACAGCCTCCACCTCATATTCTTCGTCCCCATTAACCATTATGGGTTCGGATGCCCTGATCCTCTGTCCTGGAAGGGGTCGGGTACTGTGGGTTTCAGCAGGGACACGTGAAACACTGGGTGAACTCTGAGCGAATTGGGCAAGATAAGTTCATAAGAGACCTCATGCAATTTCCTTTTAACTGGGAAAGGGCCAATAAATCTGGGTGGCAGTTTTTTCGAGGGGTAAGCCATTTTGAGGTTGGTAGTGTATAACCACACCTGATCACCTGGTTGGAGACGTAATTCCCCTCTTCTCTTCCTGTCGTATAGCTTCTTGTTGGTTGCCTGCGCTTTGGACATAGTTTCTTGCAACAACTTGTAGTTGAGACCTAGAAACTCTACAGTGCTTTGTACTGCTGGAAGTGGAGATTCCGGAACAAAATTAGGCAGGAAGACAGAATGGAATGCATAGTTTGCAAAGAATGGTGACTAACCTGTGACTGAATGGCTAGCATTATTGAAAGCAAATTATGCTAGAGGTAAAAGTGCTACCCAATCATCCTGGACAAACATGGTAAAACAATGGATGTACTGCTCTAGGGTCTGGTTTGTCCTCTCAGTTTGTCCATTAGTCTGGGGGTGGAAAGCAGATGACATGGAAAGTTCCATTTTCAGGATTTCCAGAAGCGAGAGGTAAACTAGACTCCCCTGTCAGATACAATGTTTGTTGGTACCCCATGTAGTCTTATGATCTCCTGGATGAACACCCGAACAGAAGGCAGAAGGCGTATTCTTTAGGGGTATGAAGTGGGCCATCTTGGATAGACAGTCGACCACTACAAAGATGGCTGTATTTCCTTCAGAAGGGGGTAGCTCAACTATAAAGTCCACGGCAATCATGCTCCAGGGTCTGTCAGGAATTGGTAATGGTCTGAGGAGACCCCAGGACTTGGTCCTGGCAGACTTGCTTTGCGTACAGATGACACATGACTTGACATATTCCCTGCAATCTTTCTCGAGATTTGGCCACCAGAACATGTGCTGAATTAGTTCGAGAGTCTTGTGGACCCCAAAATGGCCGGCCAGGGGGTGGTCGTGACACAGGCTCAGTACTTTTGTCTGGAACCTCTCTGGCACAAATTTTTTTTGTCTTTCCAAAGCAATCCATCATTAGGTATCAGGGTCACTCCTGGTGGACAGGACACCTCCACTGAGGCTTGTTTTAGGCTGGACATCAGGTCTGTCTGGAGAAGCAGAAAATTGCCTTCAGATAAAATAGTATCCGGAACTGAGGTTTCTTTGGGGTCATCGTACATGCGAGAGAGAGCGTCTGGCTTGATGTTTTTTGACCCTGGCCGGTAGGTGATGTGAAATGAAAATCTGGAAAAGAATAGCACCCACCGTGCTTGGCGTGGCTTCAGACGTTTGGCAGTTCGCAGATATTCCAGATTTTTATGATCCGTGTAGATAAGTATGGAATGTGCCGCACCCTCCAGCAGGTATCACCATTCTTCGAGTGAGGCTTTAATGGTCAAAAGTTCACGGTCACCTACGTCATAATTCCTCTCGGCAGGAGAAAGCTTACAGGAGTAGAAGGCTCCCGTATCTTTTCAAGTGACAACACTGAAGAAATGACACTTTGCTACAATGTAGTGAGTGTACAGCTTGTATAACAGTGTAAATTTGCTGTTCCCTCAAAATAACTCAACACACAGCCATTAATGTCTAAACCGCTGGCAACAAAAGTGGGTACACCCCTAAGTGCAAATGTCCAAATTGGGCCCAAAGTGTCAATTTTTTGTGTGGCCACCATTATTTTCCAGCACTGCCTTAACCCTCTTGGGCATGGAGATCACCAGAGCTTCACAGGTTGCCACTGGAGTCCTCCTCCACTCCTCCATGACGACATCACGGAGCTGGTGGATGTTAGAGACCTTGCAAAAATGTCAACAATTCTGTGTTTTTCTGTCAATATGGGGTGCTGTGTGTACATTAATGAGGAAAAAAATTAACTTAAATGATTTTAGCAAATACACTGCCACTAACTGAATAACCTGCCTGCTTAATCGAAATCAAGCTATCTCTCTGTCCACGCCAACAACAATACACACTGTCGCCATTTAAGTAGCCTTGGGGGGCGTGGACTTAGTCCCCATGATCCATGATTGGCCAAATTTCCATAAAAAAGGGCACAGACCATAACAGGCACAATGGCACTGATCAAACAGGAAAGCAAGTAAAAGTTGTACATTTTATTAGCATTATAGATATGGCCGATCTCCATAGTTTAACCTCTTCCCCCCGAGCGTACGCAGATGTAGGCATCATCCCGGTACCGTTGTTTAGAGCGGGCGATCGGCTATCCGAGTATAACAACCAATGCGGCTAAAAGCCGCTCGGCTGTTATGCCGGAGGAGCGGGAGGGGACGTCCCCCCCTCCCACAGCCTCCCGCCGCTCCTACCAATCGGCTGCCTCCGGCGGCTGGGGGCGGGCTGGAATGAAGCCGTGGGTGGCTTTGTTCGAGCCTCCTAATCGTAAACACGGAAGAGACGTCATGACGTCACTTCCAATTTACTCGGCTGCCAATGGCGCCGGTTTAAAAAAAAAATACACAGTATTCAGAATCACCGTTTTCGGCGATCTGAATACTCTGAAGTGCAAAGGAGGGATCGGGGGTCTTTTAGACCCCCGATCCCTCCATAAAGAGTACCTGTCCCTCCATAAAGAGTACCTGTCACCACCTATTACTGTCACAAGGGATGTTTACATTCCTTGTGACAGCAATAAAAGTCATCAAATTTTTTTTTTTTTTAAACACAATTTATAAATATATAATTAAATAAAATAAATAAGGAAATAAAAAAAAAATTTAAAGCGCCCCTGTCCCGAGCTCGCGCAGCAAAGAAAACGCATATGGAAATTGCGCCCGCATATGTAAGCTGTGTTCAAACCACACATGTGAGGTATTGCCGTGATCATCAGAGCGAGAGCAATAATTCTAGCACTAGACCTCCTCTGTAACTCTAACCTGGTAACCGTAAAAAAAAAATTTAAAGCGTCGCCTATGGAGATTCTTAGGTACCGTAGTTTGTCGCCATTCCACGAGTGCGTGCAGTTATAAAGCATGATATGTTTGGTATCTATTTACTCGGCGTAACATCATCTTTCACATTATACAAAAAATTTGGGGTAACTTTACTGTTTGAATTTTTTTAAATTCATGAAAGTGTCCCTTTTCCCAAAAATTTGCGTTTAAAACACTGCTGCACAAATACCGTGTGATATAAAATATTGCAACAATCTCCATTTTATTCTCTAGATTCTCTGCTAAAAAAATATATATAATGTTTGGGGGTTCTAAGTAATTTTCTAGCAAAAAATACGGATTTTAACTTGTAAACACCAAATTTCAAAAATAGGCTTAGTCATGAAAGGGATAAACAAGCTTTGGGGCACAAGTGGATGTAGGGTAACTAATCTCTTTACAGAAGAGATGCTTGTTATGTAATGGATTATATTTCTCTTTATATATTTTATAACCTCATGGCATGTTAATTACAAAGTGATAATAGTTTATTTTTGTTTCAAACTTCATATTAAAATCTTTGCAAAGCAGAATTTTAAATAAGAATGAATGGCACTTCTGGAATAATGTCACTGTATAAAAGTGGACTTCATTGTTCATTTATCATGTATTTCCTATCATTACAAAACACACATTCTTGCCTTCATTCATGACAGAAGGTGATCCTTTCTTTTATGTATCTATCATGTATTACCCATCATTAGTACTTCCTGGAAATGGCTATCTCCATAGTGAATATGTGACATGAGTACACTTTAAATAACTCCTATGAGACACAAGTTATTATGTTTCCTGACATATGTCTTGAGAATCAATGATGTAAATGGAAAATATTGGGATAAGAATAGTTGGACATTAATCTATATTCCAGGAACACTTTTGAACACCTTTGTGCTATGAATGTGACCTCTGTGCTGTCAGTCACTAAAAAAATCAATGTTTGCACACTGAGTCTTTATACTCAGACTCCTCTGGTGACTTATCTAATTGAATAAATAAAACAACAGACAGTTCATTATGTGTGGCCATACAGTCACCTTCATCATACATGGCACCTCCATTTTCATATTATTTGAGGCACTGAGATATCAAGATCTCTGTATGTAAAGTGAACCCTTACTTTGCAAAACAACCCATTCAGTTTAAAATATACATTAAAGCCAAAATGTTATATAATATGTAGCGCTGGTAGATTTCTAGTCTACCGCTGATAGGTAAATTTTGTGGGTTACTTGTTAGGTGGAGTTAGATTTGCCTCTGCTCCAGCTTGGCTGAGTTGTGTGTAGTTTTGCACTGTGCCGGTAGGTGTCGTTGTCACCATGGGCCAGTGTTGGAAAGGCAAGGTGCTGAAGCGTATGAGTGCTCCTCTGGCGACAACTCGGTGGATCTGGTCCTCCGAGTTGCATTCTGGGAGAGGGTATTTATGGGACAGACGCCATGTTTAGGGGTTCAGTTTCAGCCACCTGCTGGCCCTCCTGGCCGACAGGTACGCGTTAGGCGTACCACCTCGTGGTGCCCCCTTCCGGAGACCCGCGTCGCTGTGGCGTGTGGGTGGGCCCAGAAGCCTGTCTGGGGCCTACCACAGCGGCAGAGGAATGGTCCTGGGCTGTCTATCCTGAGTGAAGAAGCTGGACAACTGAGGAGATCCCAGGGGAGGACCTGTCATGGAAGGATCATGCAGAGTGCTGGTCTGGAGAGGGGCCTGGTGACTCAGTTGGAGGACGTATCCTGAAGTAATCTTACTGCATAGTACTGCAGGGTTGGCTTAAAGGTCTAAGTGCTGTGTCTGATATTCATCGTAAACCATTACATCCTGTGGCAAAGGGTCGTACGGGTTTTGCTTCAAACAAGTCTGTGGCAGAGACTTTTGTTCGTGCTGTGCACTGGCTGCTAGGCGAGTGAGAGTAACCTATCCAGGCGGGCAAAGATTAAATCCCACAAGGGGAGTATATTCAGCTACAAGCGTTCAATTCCTAATGATGTACTAAAGAATACTAAAAAAAGGTATTTGAGCTTCCCTGCAGTTTTCCTTCTGCCTCTTTCCTGCTACTTCCTTTATTGCCCTGTTCATTAAAGCATTGGAAAAGATACTCAAAGTGTGTGGTGCCTACATTGTCCGGAGGTAAACTCAACGGGACACTAGACCCGGTGCCGGTGAAATAGAGGTGGCGGAAGTGAAGGTAACAGCCCGCTTTAAACCAGCAGCTCCATCGAGAGTTAGTGCTACAAATATACATTATAAATACCCTTTTCTCTGTTTTTATAAGTGATCACATAATCTCTGTGATAATCTCAGAGTTTAGCGAAGTGAAGGTGAAACAGCAGTACAATGACCTTCCTAATGAATAGCTGCGCAGGGGGTGTCAGCACGTGATCTGGCCATTGGAGGATGTACTCCCAGCACAGCCAGAAAACCAACCAAGCTGGGATACATGTGATCTGATGCCTGGTGTGGTCAGTTTGAAATAGGAAAGCAGGATAACTAGGTATTTCACACAAAGGAAGCAAAATAAAGAGAGCTGAATACGTTTTAACACAAGTGCATTGTACAACAGACACATATCAGGAATATGAAATGTTGGAGTAACATATTCCTCAAAGCTGTAATTTTGACAAAGAGCTAATTACACATTTAAATACATATACCTTTTTTTCAGATTTGTGAGTGCTTAGCCAATTATATGATCAAGCCAGTGTTTGCTGCTGTGTAGGTGAATACATTACTCTATTAAAACAGATTGAGACATTGATGTTAGTTTTATATAAAAATGCAATTAACATTGTCAATGGCCTCATCTTACTGTTCTCCAGTTAAAGCTGAACTTCAAGTATAAGGCCCTTTTACACGATCGGACCATTCAGGTCCGCCTGTCAGTTTTGACGGCGGACCTGAACGGGCGCTCCATGTTAGCCTATGGAGCGACGGATGTCAGCGGAGACATGTCCGCTGACATCTGACCCGGTCCGATCCGCAAAAAGCAGACGGATGGCCCTACGTCCAGATCCGTCACAGGCGAATCGGATCGGGTGAGATCTGATGAAAACGGACATGCTGTCCATTTTCATCTGATCCCTCCATAGGCAGCAGCGGCGCCTAACAAGCCCCTCCCCGCTCAGTGAGCAGAGAGGGACCTGTCATCCGCCGGCTCAGCGGAGATCAACGGAGAGATCTCCCGCTGAGCCGGCGGACAGAGGAAGGCTCCGTGGAAACGGAGTCCGCCTCGCATGTATGAGGCCTAATTGTAATTGCATACTCACATTGGTCCAGCTGCTGACAATCACTGTAGTAGTCGACACTATTACAGTGCCTGCTGCTATTTTCCTGGTCCTATTCTGAATGGCTGACCCAATGCATACTGAGAACAGAGGTTCACTTGCTTGCCACCTGTCACTATTCAGGACACCTTTTATTTTTTTCTGATTGGGCGAGGTGGAGATTGTGAAGTCCCTACCCTGTCTATCCACCTCATTGAATCAGCGACCCCCTGTGTAGCAGGGAGCAACTACTCACACAGGACTTGGGAGATAGCGGCTATCACTGTAGTAGCGCCTTATGAAATATGCATACTTACATTGGTCCAAGTTGGACCACAGTAACAATGCAAATAAGATCATACCTAGGGTTCAATCTTAATCTAAAGAGCTTGGTCACCATCTTGCTGCCAGTCTGTGATTTAACAGTGAAGCAGCATACTGGTGTATTCGCCAGCCTGCTCACTCATGCAAGCATTTCCAGTTTATTAACTGATGACACTGCACAAAACAATAGAGCTCTTAACTGGCTCAGAATACTATATCCCAAGTGAACTGTGCGGTGATGTCAGAGTATTAATGTACTCTGAAAGAAGAGATGGCTGCTCACAAAAAATATCAACAAACAGTTATTAAAATTATATATATAAATGTATATACTATATACATATGTATGTTTCCTGGCTCCCCTGAGGACAGTTTTGCTAAAATAAATTGTAGGGGGGCACTTTGTCTGGTGTTATCATGCACCATGCATGCATGCTGTACAGCACGTTTCTGATATGTATGCTTACATTTGCTGCTACTTATAAGTATATCTATGAGTGAATAAACTCAAGCTAATTGTGCAATATTACACAATATTACACTATGTGTGGTTTGTTTCTTTTTTGAATCCATTGTCTATTGAGCATATTGGATGATCTAAGGGGAGTAGCTTGCATGCAGTCAGTCTGATTTCAGTGATTCTGATACCCATTAAAGTGGCATGATGGCATAACCTCCATATAATAAGGGGTCTAACCATCCAGTAGAGGGCATAATTTTATGTGGTGGTGGGGAAAAATTGCCTTGGCATAACAAGTCACATGGTGGGAAGAATTTGTATCCTGCTGACACTGTGATCATTAATTGGACTTATTTATGCTTAAAGCACTCGCAGTGCATTTTGGGACTTTTGGATTTATCTATAAGGACTTTTTGTTAGTTTTGTTTGGGTGTGTATATGCATGTATGTATGCATATATGTGTATGATTGTGTATTTAGATTATTGGTAATTAGTATATTATATTTGAATTCTTAATTATTGTATGACTTTAGAGCGATGGGACATTGAGCCCTTTCATGCCTAAGCCTATTTCTGACATTTGTTGCTTACAAGTTAAAATCTGTATTTTTTGCTAGAAAATTACTTAGAAACCACAAACATTATATATATTTTTTAGCAGAGAATCTAGAGAAAAAAATGGTGATTGTTGCAATATTTTATGTCGCACTGTATTTGCGTAGCCGTCTTTCAAACGCATATTTTTGGGGAAAAAGACACTTTCATGAATTAAAAAAAAACTAAACAGTATTGTTAGCCCAATTTTTTTGTATAATGTGAAAGATTATGCCGAGTAAATAGATACCTAACATGTCACGCTTTGAAATTGCGCACACTCTTGGAATGGCGACACACTATGGTACCTAAAAATCTCTATAGGCAGTGCTTTAAAAAAAAAAATATGGGTTACCAGGTTACAGAGGGGGTCTAGTGCTAGAATTATTGCTCTCACTCTGACCATCATGGTGATACCTCACATGTGTGATTTGAACACTGTTTACATATGCAGGCGCAACTTACATGTGCGTTTTCTTTGCAGCACTTAAATAAAAAATGTGATCAGTTTTATTGCTGTCACAAGGAATGTAAACATCCCTTGTGACAGTAATAGGTGGTGACATGTACTCTTTATGGACCCCAAATCCCTCCTTTGCACTTCAAAGTATTAAGATTGCCAAAAACTGCGATTCTGAATACTGTTATTTTTTTTAAAAATGGTGCAGCCACGTAAACCGGAAGTGACGTTGTGGCGGAAGTGTCGGACCGTGGATCAGGTCTCCTGGTGGGACGGGGGATGGGATGATCGGCGGAAGGCGGCAGGAGGGGGGGACATCCCCTCTCACTCCTTCAGGATAACAGCCAAGCGCCTTTTAGCCGCATCGGTGTTATCCCTGAAGAGCCGACCACGCACTGTAAAAAATGGTAATGGGATAATGCATGCAGCTGCATGCATCATGCCGGTATAACCCCTTAAAGCCGAGGCCCCATATGTGTGTGCGGTCAGCGGGAAGGGGATAGTTTATTACTTATGGAGAAGATGTGGAATTGGATACGTTAAATTATTGTTTATAGTTCTTTTTTTTGTCTTTTCTTGTAACTAGTTGTTTTGCGATTGTCTACTACTGAATGATTACTTTTTTTTTGTATGTTTTTTTTACATGTACAAAATAAACTAGAACTATCTAACTAACCAACTTTTTGTGTTTAAAGTGGACCTTCAGTAATTTTTTCAACTTTCCATCTATTAAATCTTCTGCCCTTGTTGTTTTAACTTCGGATAGTAAAACATTTTTTTTCTGTAAATACCTTATACAGTCCACTTCATGTTTCTTGTCTGGTTATTAGCCTAGGCTTATGACATTATGCACAGCTCTCTCTCTCACTCTTGTGAGAGTTTGCCAGGAAGGGAGGGGGGGTGAGTCATAGGAGGGCCAATGAAAGCTGCAGGGTTGCAGAGCTGGAGGTGTTTCTGTGTAAATCCAGAAAGTGAACAGGCAGCAGCTTCAGCTGCCCACAGTTAAAATGGCTGCAGCCAGACCTAAAGGAGGGAGATTTCTGCAGCATATTTGGCAAGTACAGAATTACAGTATATATGAAGTAATATGCAAAATGGTTGGAGCGAAGCTTCAGAATGGCAAAGATGTTTTTATTACAAATTATGTGAGCAGATTGTAGTTCCTCTTTAAGATTGTATGTTGTAACAATTTTAAGTGCTGTTAATACTACTGTTGCACTTTATGTGATATTATTGCACATATATTATTATTTAATCAAAACTTTGCAGTTATGTACTGGCTCAGAATGCTGTCCTAACATTCAGATTGTATCTGCTGTCCTTAGGCGGATAACTTGAGGCTGTTGATCAGGTTGCCTTCAGGTTTTTATTCTGGTTTTATAGCATACTGCATATCATTATTTTTATAAATAATACATAACTATATTATGGTGTTTGTTATCTGTGCCTGGAGTTTGCTTTAACCCTCCTGGAGGTATTCCCGAGTGTGACTCAGAGTTAAATATCAGTACCATTAGCAGTAACCCTGATTGCATTGCAGAATCCTAGTACAGCATACTTACCTTGTCACCAGGATCCTGCGATGTCCCCCCCGATGTGTCCTCCACCGGATCTTCCGCCCGATGCTCTGTGTTCTGGGCTTCGTTCCTTGTGAGTGCCGCGACGCATGGGGGCGGAGCCCGGCGGCCAAATCAAAAGTACAAAAGACATAACACATATGGTACACTGTAATCTTACAAATTGCATTACTGTATCAAATCATTTCACCTCCCTTTTGTCCCTAGTGTTTTGTCCAGTGCCGTGCATGCACTTTTATACTATATATACCGTTCCTTCTGCCTGGAAACTTGAGATTGTCCATGGCAACCAAAAAGTGTCCCTTTATGTCAAAAGTGAATTTAGACCAGCTAGAAAACAGCAATAATAAATTAGAACACTTGCAGAATTGAGCAATAGTGAATCGTGGGGAAATGCATTTTATTATTATTATATTATTATTTTTTATAATTTTTTATAGTTATTTATTATATTATAATTTATAATTTTGTGTTTCAAAGTTTATCATACCCGGGATGTCTACTAGACTCTTGTTTGGACAGATTTAAGTGTGTTATTCCTAAGAATTACAGGCCTACAATATAAAACGCCAAATTTCTATGCAAAACAATGTACCGCATTTTGATGAAAAAATCTGACATAATCATACCGCCAGGGAGGTTAAGTATTGTAGCAATAAAATATGACATGGTATGCATAAACGGAAAGACCTGGTACAAAATGGTGCAGGCACAAATAACACATTATTTGCAGGGCCATTTTCAACCTTCAATGGAGCAGCATGGGAGTTTTCCCAGGTTTTTAGTGTGTATAGAAACAGAAAGTCATAATAATAAGGGACAGAGATTTAGCACTACGGTACAATTTAGAATACTGTCTAAAGTAGTACCAGACTCAATTATCCTGATCTGATGCAACAGAGGTATGGGCAGGGGGTAGGACATAGAAAGAAACCAGTGACCATGGATATTGCCAAGACAGATCCAGTGTCCATCACATCATTTTAAATTGCCTGTGAGAAAGTATAATAGAGAGACATTTGACCATATATACAAAGGAAGTCATCGTTCAAAAAAAATTGTCAACCTTGGACAATTAGTATCCATGAAGATAATGATGTGAGAGGATAGCTGATTTTGTCCGATATGTAAGAAAATTATTTGCATATGTCCTAATCTGCCCAAGACCCGTCCCATCCACTGTGGCTTTCACACATTTTTTGTCATTTTTTGATCTGTTATGGGTGCTGAAATGAATGTGCTTCCATGATGCATGATTATGATGAAGACCAATTATGGTGGAGGCCTATAAAACATGTCAATCAAGACAAGAGCTATTTCATTTAATAAGTTTCAAAAATTTCAATTCATGGATGCAAACAGGTTGATTTTACTCAGAGACCCTGAAGGTAATATTGTAAGTCTTGTTTCCCATTGCATTCCCATTTCCAGCCACCTGCTATAGCTATTCAGTTTGGTCTCACTTACCAGAAATTTCTGAAGAGAACTAGTCCAGCTTCAGTCATTCTGGTCCCTGGTGATGGCACAATACTTTAGTTGGAAGCAGAACATTCGATAAGGATAATTGAGGAGAGAAAGTTAAGGAGTAGCCCATACTTTGCTTTCTCCTAAGGGTAAGAAGCCCTCAGAGATAAGAACTGTACAGGCTTAAACTTTGCTATAGCCTTGTCCTCAGACACTTCCCATGACTAACTCATGCGGCTCCCAGTCAAAACTATTTATACTCTAGCTGTCTACCCAAGATGTCCCACTGCTGGCAGGGACAGGGCTGGCATTAACTATAAATGACTCTTCCACCGCCTGATATATTGCATATGGGACTTCTAGGGGATCCTATGGCACCTGCACTGCTTGTTAATCCAAGTGATCCTATAGTGTCATCTTGAGCCCAGAAAGGAGAACTACACAGGGCATATCCATGCCCTTAACCACCTCAATACTGGGCCTTTTCACCCCCTTCCTGCCCAAGCCATTTTTCAGCTTTCAGCACTGTCGCACTTTGAATGACAATTGCGCGGTCATGCAATGCTGTACCCAAACAACATTTTTATAATTTTTTCCCCACAAATAGAACTTTCTTTTGGTGGTATTTGATCACCTCTGTGGTTTTTGTTTGTTGCGCTATAAGCAAAAGAAGAGGGACAAGTTTGAAAAAACACAATATTTTTAACTTTTTGCTATAATAAATATCCAATTTTTTTTTTATTAAACAAATTTATTCCTCAGTTTAGGCCAATATGTATTCTTCTAAGTATTTTTGGTAAAAAAAATCGCAATAAGCGTATATTGATTGGTTTGTGCAAAAGTTATAGCGTCTACAAAAAAGGGGATAGTTTTATAGAATTTTTTTTTTTTTTTACTAGTAATGGAGGTGATCTGTGATTTTTATGGTGACTGCGATATTGCGGCGGACATATCGGACACTTTTGACACATTTTTGGGACCATTCACATTTATACAGTGATCCGTGCTATGAAAAAGCATTGATTACTGTATAAATGTGACTGGCTGGGAAGGGGTTAACACTAGGGGGTGACGGAGGGGTTAAATGTGTGTCCTGGGAGTGATTCTAACTGTGGGGGGAGGGGACTGACTGGTGGAGGCGACCGATCGGTGTCCCAATGTACAAGGGACACACCATCGGTCTCCTCTCCTCTGACAGGACGTGGATCTGTGTATTTAGACACACAGATCCACGGTCCTGCTCAGTTACTAGGCAATCGCGGGTGCACCCTAGTGGCCCGGGAAGGCGATCACGTCATATGACGGCGGCTCAGAACAATAGCTGCTTCGTCCCACCGTCATATGACAGTGGGCAGGCGGCTAGTGGTTAACATACAGTGGGGACGGATAGTATTCAGACCCCCTTAAATTTTTCACTTATATAGACAGGTGTGTGGCTTTCCTAATCAAGTCCAATCAGTATAATCAAACACATCTGGACTCAAATGAAGGTGCAGAACCATCTCAAGGATGATCAGAAGAAATGGACAGCACCTGAGTTAAATATATGAGTGTCACAGCAAAGGGTCTAAATAGTTAGGACCATGTGATATTTCAGTTTTTCTTTTTTAATAAATCTGCAAAAATGTCAACAATTCTGTGTTTTTCTGTCAATATGTGGTGCTGTGTGTACATTAATGAGGGAAAAAATGAACTTAAATGATTTTAGCAAATGGCTGCAATATAACAAAGAGTGAAACATTTAAGGGGGTCTGAATACTTTCCGTCCCCACTGTATATTATCTTTACACTTCCCCCCTCTTCTCATCTTTTTTAAATATTGCAGTGAGGCGTTCACTAGTCTACAGAGAAAGACGGAAAGATAGCTAACTGGTAACAGTCAACATAGGCAGAAATCACAGTAAGTTAAGAATTCACTTAATTTCTGGCAGGATCAACAGTCCTGTTTGCACTTATAAAACAGATTTTAAAAATGCTTTCAGTGGTGTATTTGCAAGATCAAAAGGAGAAGTTCATTGTTAGGGTTTACTTTACTTTAAATAGAGACAGAATTACCAATTCTGACATAAATGAACTAATTAGCAATTGTTATTTACTAGATTTAATTATCTATTGGACCAGTGGCAGATTTTTTTTTTCTGCGTGTGTCCAGTGAATATAATGTGACCTTCTCACAAACTATTGATGCCAAGAAGCTCGCTGTGAAGAGTGGGAGATAAGCAAATGGATAATCTGCTTCTTACGATGTCTTTTATAGCAATGTTGAGGCAGAATAATAGCTCTCCAAATAGCTAGATATATCTATTACAGAATACTTGCAGTATCAATGTCCAAACATCATACAAATAAACACAGCTGTAAACACAGTTAATGTAAGTAATTTTTCTCCTTATAAAATACATGCCTCAGACTGAATTTTCAGGATTGAGTTAGGGTTCATTTACAAGAGATGTGAATTAAAATCCATGCAGTAACACACATTTCCATGTTATGTTGTAATATTATTATTATATTGGAATTATATACAGTAGCGCAGAGCTTTACAATATAAAGGGAAAAAATACAGTTACGATACAATAAAATATAAAAGGGTTAGGAGGGGCCTGCTTATAAAAGCTTACAATCTAGTAGGGTGGGACAAGTGGTACAAAAGGTAATAACTGTGAGGGATGAGCTGATGGAAGAATTAAAAATAAAGCTTTTAGGTGGAGGGGGGATAGCCTACCTGAAGAAATGAAGATGAAGACAATGAAGATGAAAACCAGACTTCTGAATGTCTGTATATGTGCATGGCCCTATGTGCAATAATAAAATAATTGCTGCTGCTGCAGCACCCTTAACCGCTTCCAGACCGCCCACCGTACATATACTGCGGCAGGGCGTTCTGGCTGCACGAAATCAGGTACCTGTACGTGATTTTGTGCACTCGGTGCAGGGGTGTGTGCTTGCCGCCGGAGCGCTGCTCCCGCTGTGGTTGGATACAGCGGGAGCCAATGATTGGGTCCAGTGGCCACGATGGCAACTGCAACCCACTGATCACTCTGTATAAACATGAATCAGCGGTGTGAACAAAGCACACCACTGATCTGTCAGGGAGCAGCCAAGCTGAAACCCGATCTCTCTTTTCCTCCAGTCTGTCCCTCCCCCACACAGTTAGGGTCCTTTCACACTGAGGCGGTTTGCAGGCGCTATTGCGCTAATAATAGCACCTGCAAACCGACCCGAAACAGCCGCTGCTTTAATTCCAGTGTGAAAGCCCCGAGGGCTTTCACACTGGAGCGATGCGCTGGCAGGACGGTAAAAAAAGTCCTGCCAGCAGCATCTTCGGAGCGGTGAAGGAGCGGAGTGTATACCGCTCCTTTACCGCTCCTGCCTATTGAAATCAATGGGACGGTGCCGCTTTACCGCCGGCAAAGCGCCTCTGCAGAGGTGCTTTGCGGTGGTTTTAACCCTTTCTCGGCCGCTTTTTTGTCTGTCACAATGTTGCAGCCTTTTAAAAATCGCTGATCACCTCCATTACTAAAAAAAAACAATTAAAAAAATTAAAAATCCCTACTTTTGAGCTAACCAATCAATATACGCTTATTGGGAATTTTTTTATCAAAAATATGTAGCAGAATACATATTGGACTAAATTGATGAAGAAATTGGATTTTTTTTTTATTTATTGGGAATGTTTTATAGCAAAATTGTCGGTATTTATTTATAGCGCAAAAAATAAAAACCGCAGAGGCTATCACATAACGCCAAAAGAAAGCTATATATTTGTGGGAAAAAAATGTATTAGGGTTCAACTTAGCACTGATTTCCAATTTGTCCGCCACAATGTCACAGTCCCGTTAAAAATCGCTGATCACCGCCATTACTAATAAAAACAATAAAAAAAGTCCCTACTTTTGCGCAAACCAATCAATATACGCTTATTGGGAATTTTTTTATCAAAAATATGTAGCAGAATACATATTGAACTAAATTGATGAAGAAATTACATTTTTAAAAAAAAAAATTATTGGGAATGTTTTATAGCAAAATTGTCAGTATTTATAGCGCAAAAATATAAAAACTGCAGAGGTCATCAAATGATGCCAAAAGAAAGCTATATATTTGTGGGAAAAAAATGTATTAGGGTTCGACTGCGCATGACCGTGCAATTGTCAGTTAAAGCAACACAGTGCCGTATCCCAAAAAATGGCCTGTCAGGAAGTGGAGCTGAAGTGGTTAAAGTGATTGTAAAGGTTTTTTTTTTCTCTTAAAATAACGAACATGTTATACTTACCTGCTTTGTGCAAGGGTTTTGCACAGAACAGCCCCAATCCTCCATTTCTTGGGTCCCCTGGTGGCAATCCTGGCTCCTCCTCCTCATCGAGTGTCCCCATGGAGAGCTGCGTTCCATGGGGGCACTCCTGTGGGCGTGCTTCAGAGTCATAATGTTTTGCCCATTGACACAGACAGCAGGACTCAGCCCCCCCCCAGCTCCCGTGTCACTGGATTTAATTGACAACAGCGGGAGCCAATGGCTCCTGCTGGTATCAATCAATCCAAGGAGGACCCAAGACAGTGGCTGGAGCTGCTGGGCTCGTGCTCATTGCTGGAACGATCGGGTTCAGGTAAGAAAAAGGGGGGTTCAGGGGGGCTGCTGCAACACAGAAGGTTTTTCATCTTAATGCATAGAATGCATTAAGGTGAAAAACCTTGTGACTTTACAACTCCTTTAAATGAGCTGCTGGATTTAATGGATCCTCCTTCTCTTTCTATCAGTCATCTGACCCACAACTTCCCCAAACAACTCACTCACCCACCAGCAACAACTCAATGACAAATATCCACGCTAGGGATGAGCCGAACACCCCCCGGTTCGGTTCGCACCAGAACCTGCGAACGGACCGAAAATTCGCATTAACGTTAGAACCCCATTGACGTCTATGGGACTCGAACGTTCGAAATCAAAAGTGCTCATTATAAAGGCTAATTTGCATGGTATTGTCCTAAAAAGGGTTTGGGAACCCGGGTCCTACCCCAGGGGACATGTATCAATGCAAAAAAAACTTTTAAAAACGGCCGTTTTTCGGAAGCAGTGATTTTAATGATGCTTAAAGTAAAAAAAAAAAAGTGAAATATTCCTTTAAATATCGTACCTGGGGGGTGTCTATAGTATGCCTGTAAATTGGCGCGTGTTTCCCGTGTTTAGAACAGTCCCTGCACCAAATGTCATTTTTAAATGAGAAAATCTCATTTAAAACTGCTTGCGGGTTTAATGTAATGTCGGGCAATATGTCCTGGCAATATGGATGAAAATCAGTGAGACAAACGGCATGGGTACCCCCCAGTCCATTACCAGGCCCTTTGGTTCTTAAACCCCGCACCCAAATTAAAATAAGGAAAGGTGTGGGGCCACCAAGCCCTATATACTCTGAACAGCAGTATACAGGCAGTGCAAACATTACAAACATTACAAACATTACAAACAGGGACTGTAGGTTTGTTGTTAAGTAGAATCTGTTTGTAATTTTGAATGGGTACATTTTAAACGTGTTTAGCTCCAGCCAAAAAATCTTTTTTAAGCTTTTTGGAAATCATAGGGAAGTGTTATCACCCCTGTGACATTTGTTTTGCTGTCTTTCCTCCTCTTCAGAAGATTTCACCTCACTTTTTGTCCAAATGACAAATGTTTTTTGAAAATGTGGGTTTTTTTGTGGAACAAGGATTGGAAAGCATCAGTGGAAAGGAGAAATGTTTTTCCCATATTAACTCTTACAGGAGAGAATTTCCCTTCCTAGGGGTAGATTTCATCTCACTTCCTGTTGTCTCCTTCCGTTTGAAAGTAGGAGTCGTTTGTAAGTTAGATGTTTGAAAGCAGGGACCTGCCCTATATAATCAGCAGAAATTTGGGCCTTAGGTGTTGTTGTGGCCACAACACTGTAAGCCCTCACAGGGCCCTGCTGTGAAATATTAGATCAAGAATTGTAATTACATGCCCCTGCTGAACAGGGGCAGAAAAATTGGGCCTTTGGTGGTGGTGGTGGTGGTGCTGGTGCCACAACACTGTAAGTCCTCACTCGCTCTTGGTGGGTGCAGAAATGGGCCCTGCTGTGAAATATTAGATCAAGAATTGTAATTACATGCCCCTGTTGAACAGGGGCTGAAAAATTAGGCCTTAGGCACTGGTGCTGGTGCCACAACACTGCAACCCCTCACAGATACTCTAGTTGGAATGCTGAAATGAGCCCTGCTGCAAAGTATTGCATCAAAAATTGTAATTACACGCCCCTGTTAAACAAGGGCTGAAAAATTGGGCCTTAGGCACTGGTGCTGGTGCCACAACACTGCAACCCCTCACAGATACTCTAGTTGTAACGCAGAAACGAGCCCTGCTGCAAAGTATTGCATCAAACATTGTAATTACACGCCCCTGTTAAACAGGGGCTGAAAAATTGTGCCTTAGGCACTGGTGGTGGCGCCCAGAACCAAAAATGTTCTTACAAGCTATCAGCGTGATGATTGAGGAGGAAGAGGATAATTTCTCAGGGATAGTCACTCAACATCAGTATAGGCAGTCTTTGAAGGGATCTGAGATTTCAAAAAAAATTATTCAGTTACATCAGCATCAGGTGCTTGGTAGCTGGTGGTGATCCAAGACTGATTCATTTTTATGAAGGTCAGTCGATCGACCGAGTCGATGGACAGACGCACCCTGTGATCGGTTACAAAGCCTCCAGCAGCACTGAATGTGCGTTCCGAAAGAACGCTGGATGCAGGACAGGCCAGTAGCTCAATTGCATACTGTGCAAGTTCTGGCCAGTGATCCATCCTCAAGACCCAGTAACCCAGAGGATTTTCGGTGGGAAAGGTGTCCAAGTCAGATCTTGCCCCTAGGTATTCCTGCACCATGTAAAACAGACGCTGGCGATGGTTGCTGGAACCGATCATACCTTGGGGCTGCGGACCAAAAAATTGTCTGAACGCATCAGTCAGACGGCCACCTTCTCCACCGCTCCTTCTTTGACTGACCGAAGCCTCAGCAACATGTTGTCCAGAGACAGGAGTCTGTAACCTCCCAGTCTCTGGGAACGCATTGCACAGACCTTTCTGCAAGGCCTCTCGAAGATGTTTCATCCTCTGCTCCCTCTGCGATGGCAAGATAAGGTCCGCAACCTTACCCTTGTAACGTGGATCAAGGAGGGTTGCCAGCCAGTATTGGTCCTTCTCCTTGATACCACGAATACGAGGATCCTTACACAGGCTTTGCAGGATCAGGGAGGCCATGCAGCGTAGGTTTGCTGAGGCATTTGGTCCGGAGTCCTCTGGGTCACTAAGGACGACATGGTCCGCAGCCACCTCCTCCCAGCCACGTACAAGTCCATGTGTTTCTTGGGACTGATCCCTTAAAGACTGCTGCTGATGCTGAGTGCCAGGCTCCACCTCCATACTGACACAATCTTCCTCCTCCTCCTCCTCCTCCTCCTCCTCTTCCTGTGTGATCGGCGGGCACGCAGGAACACTGTCTGGATAAAGGGGGCCTTGAGAGCTAAGGAAGTCCTCCTCTTCCTGCCTCTGTTCTGCCTCAAGTGCCCTGTCCATTATTCCACGCAGTGTGTGCTCCATCAGGTGGACAAGGGGGACAGTGTCACTGATGCATGCACTGTCACTGCTCACCATCCTCGCGGCCTCCTCAAATGGTGACAGGACAGTGCATGCATCCCTGATCATGGCCCACTGGCGTGGGGAAAAAAAAACAAGCTCCCCTGACCCTGTCCTGGTGCCATAGTCGCACAGGTACTCATTGATGGCCCTCTGCTGCGTGTGCAGCCGCTGCAGCATGGCCAACGTTGAGTTCCACCTGGTGGGCATGTCACAGATTAGGCGGTTCTTGGGCAGGTTAAACTCCTTTTGGAGGTCAGTCAGCCGAGCCCTGGCATTATATGACCGGCGGAAATGCACACAGACTTTCCTGGCCTGCCTCAGGACATCCTGTAAGCCCGGGTACCTGCCCAAGAACCGCTGCACCACCAAGTTAAGGACGTGAGCCAAACAGGGCACATGGGTCATTTGTCCCTGTCGGAGGGCAGAGAGGAGGTTGGTGCCATTGTCACAAACCACCATTCCTGCCTTAAGTTGGCGTGGCGTCAACCACCTCTGAACCTGCCCCTGCAGAGCTGACAGAACCTCTGCCCCAGTGTGACTTCTGTTCCCCAAGCACACCAGCTCCAGCACCGCATGGCATCTTTTGGCCTGCGTACTTGCGTAGCCCCTTGAACGGCTACGGAGCACCGCTGGTCCTGAGGACAAAGCACAGGAAGAGGCCATGGAGGAAGAAGAAGAGGAGGGGGTGGAGGAGAGAGGTGTGTCACAATCATTAGCATTTTGGAGGCGTGGTGGCGGAACAACCTCCAACACTACTGCACCTTGTCCTGCATTCTTCCCAGCTGCCAGCAGAGTCACCCTATGCGCCGTGAAACTTAGGTAACGTCCCTGTCCATGCCTGTTGGACCATGAGTCAGCGGTAATATGCACCTTACCGCTGACCGCCCTGTCCAGCGAGGCATTTTTCTTTTACTTTTATCATATTCTTTGTCCTATTTTTAATATTTTTCACAAGAAAATATTTTTTCACTATGTTTATTCATTATGAATGTGGATATATTGTACTGACTTCTAATGTGGGGTAGAAATGATTCGTTTTAAGACAATTCAACCTTTGTGAGAAATATCTGGGAAGTAATAACCCCTTGGTATGATGGTTAGCGTTCTAATGTAGAGGGAAGGGATATTGTTAAGCTGATCGCCACGCATGTACCTGTAAAATACCTTTTAAATATTGATTGAAATATATTCAATATAGAACTGTGAACCAGAATGAAGGGAAGGGCTATAGATTGCACACACGGAGACACAGGAAGTGTGTGAATGCTGAGTGAGTTGCACCCGCCCACTCTAATTCTGGTGTGGATAAATAGTTTGATTGATTCGCCGGTTAGCCAACCCCATGATTAAATCTTTATGATGAAACATGTTGGGGCGTAGCTACACGGCGATCTCACACGAGTGCTAGAGGAGTGAGTGAAGGGGGACAGAGCGGAACTCCAGTGAAGGGACGAGTGCTGCGGACGGGTGAGACGAACGTGAGCACACACACCTCCTGGGTCCGCCGTGGCCTGCCTGTTGTTATTTTGGTTGCCATTGCTTGCTGTGCTGTGGGAGTTCTCCATTTGCCGTGAAGTGACTTGCCTGTTATTTTATTTTAAATGTGAGTTCAATACAAGTTGTTTTATGTGTGATTAAATCTTTTAAACGAGATTACACTATTGGAGCTTCTTTTATTTTTATGTCATACTACCAACCTGAGAAAAGCGGTGTTCCTATGGAGCAATGGAAGTGTATGCTCGCATGTTAACCCCCATGTAAGTGGGTTAGAGGCTCTGTCAGGCCAAACACGAGAGTGAGAGGCCTTAACAGCTGGTGAGTTTGAATTTCAGCAGGGAGTAGATTCACGTCACAGAGGTGTGGTGGATGTTTGAAAACACAACTGAGCAGTTTTGGAGTCACCCTCACTCTCTTTTTTTTGGACTTTCTTCAAATATTTTCACGATTATTTTTCACGATTGATTGGTTTCTGGACTTTATAGATATTTACTGTGCTCAATTTTCATTATATATTTTTTCTTGGATTTATATATTTGTATATCACTTTCACTGAGTGTTATAATTTATATTAGCTCATATTGAATTTTATTTAATATTAATTTTTACTTTTTGGGATATTTAGCAATATATGCTTTTTCACTTTTTCTCTAGTCACGTCTGTATTCAGCTCACTGGCTGGATAAGAGTGTCTGGCATCTCCCTACCTGGGGATTAGCGCCACTATTTCATCTATAATTTTCTTTTGGTGAATTCGGTTTATATATATTTTATTGTTAAGTGGCAGCTTTGGTAGGGTTTAACATTTATTAACATAGCGCGGAGGTGGTAATACAGGTCAGGGGTGGCGTAATTTGCACCTGGTTATCTCCAGTTTCCAAGAGGCATGGACATTGCCTTCCACATAGCGGTAGAGAGCCGGAATCGACTTCCGTGAGAAAAAGTGGCGTTTGGGTACCTGCCACTGAGGAACCGCACATTCCACCATCTCACGGAAGGGGGCAGAGTCTACCAACTGAAAAGGCAGCAGTTGAAGTGCTAGCAATTTTGCCAAGCTAGCATTCAACCGCTGCGCATGTGGATGGCTGGGAGCAAACTTCTTTTGGCGGTGAAGCAGCTGGGGCAGGGAAATTTGCCTGGTACAATCTGACGTCGGTGTACCAAAAGCAGATTGCCCACAAGTACTTGGCTGTGACACACCTAATTCTACACCTTCATTCCTCTCAGTGCAGGTCTCAGAGAGGACTGAAGGTATAGTGGGGTTGGAGATCTCAGCTGATGAGGAGCAAGGAGAGGTCCTCTTTGTTCTTTGGTGTGGGTCTTTTAGATACGCTTGCCAACGAACTGCATGGCAGGTCAACATATGTCTGGTCAAGCATGTGGTACCCAGCGGAAGATGTTTTGGCCACGCGAGATACGCTTGAGACATATGTTGCAAATAGCAGCGGTGCGATCTGATGCACTCGTCTCAAAAAAGGCCCACACCAAAGAACTTTTTGAATAAAGCACAGAGACTGCAGCTCCCTGCACATGTGGAGCTTTGGGGTGTGATGCAGTCAATGTGCTGCCCTTAGGCTGGCCCCTGGAGGGCATCCTGCCTCGTTGGTGATGTGCCGCCTCCTCCTCCTCCTCCTCTTCCTCTCTCCTATCAGGCACCCACGTTGAGTCAGTGACCTCATCATCCCCTCCCTCCTCATCACTGGAGCAAACCTGGCAGTATGCTGCAGCAGGGGGAGCATGACTGCCAGATTGCTGTCCTTCTTGGGCACCCCCTCTGTCCGTGCTCATGTTACTGCCTTCATTGAGCTCAGTATCATCATCAGAGCCTTCCAAAAGCTGGGCATCCTCCTGGAGCATGTACCCAACACTGTGGTCAAACAGTTCGAGGGACTCCTCAGGAGGACATGGTGGGGCTAGGGAAGGAGTCACTGATGACATTGAGCCGAGGGAAGAGGCCGCTGCTTTGCCAGACAAAGTACCCTGGGCATGGGTGAAAGAGGATGAGGAGGATGAGGACGGCTTGGTCATCCACTCCACCAAGTCGTCCGCATGTTGCGGCTCAACACGGCCAGCTGCTGAAAAAAAGGCCAAGCGTGTCCCACGGCCACGTGCTGATGAGGATGCACCGTCTCCACGACCAGCACTAGACACAGAGCCTGCTTGCCCTCTCTTATTGGCTTGTGACTGTCTGCCTCTCCTTCTTGGCCTTCCAGACATACTAATGGCCTGTAGCTGCACTAAGCTGGGATATATATATATATATATATATATATATATATACATATGTATGTACTGATACTGCAGCTAGCAAAATCAAGTGCCTGCCTGTAGAATGAGAACACCACCAACCTTCTACAAGTAGCTTTAGCTGAACACTGTGCAGAGCTCGCAAAAAACTAACTTGTAGCTTTTTTAGCTGCCTGCGGTAGTGATAGGATCAGGAAAACACCACCAACCTTCTACAGGTAGCTTTAGGTGAACACTGTACAGAGCTCTCAAAAAAATAACTTGTAGGTTTAGCTGAACACTGTGAGGTGGACGCACCACACTAACTTGTAGTTTTAGCTGAACACTGTGAGCAGGACGCACAGCACTAACTTGTAGTTTTAGCTGAACACTGTGAGCAGGACGCACTGCACTAACTTGTAGCTTTAGATAAACACTGTGCAGAGGTCTCACTACACCAACTTGTAGGTTTAGCTGAACACTACGAGCAGGACTCACAGCACTAACTTGTAGTTTTAGCTGAACACTGTCAGCAGGACACACAGCACTTACTTGTAGTTTTAGCTGAACACTGTGAGCAGGACGCACTGCACTAACTTGTAGCTTTAGATGAACACTGTGCAGAGGTCTCACTACACCAACTTGTAGGTTTAGCTGAACACTGTGAGCAGGACGCACCGCACTAACTTGTAGGTTTAGCTGAACACTGTGAGGTGGACGCACCACACTAACTTGTAGTTTTAGCTGAACACTGTGAGCAGGACGCACTGCACTAACTGTAAATAGTCTAGCTGCCTGACTGTGGTACTAATAGGATCAAAAGAACACCAGCAATTTTATTCAGGTAGCTGTAAATACTGTAACAAGACAAGCCTGCCTGTCAGTAAGAAGATAACAGGAACGGATCTAGCTGAACACTGTGAGCAGGACGCACTGCACTAACTGTAAATAGTCTAGCTGCCTGACTGTGGTACTAATAGGATCAAAAGAACACCAGCAATTTTCTTCAGGTAGCTGTAAATACTGTAACAAGACAAGCCTGCCTGTCAGTAGGAAGATAACAGGAACGGATCTAGCTAAACTGAATACAGTGTATATATATATATATATATGTAACACCTGGGATGCATATATATACACAATACACTGTAAGTGCAGCTAGACTGACTGACTGTTCTGCCTAATCTAGCTAACTCAAATCAAATGACACTGTCTCTCTGTCTATCTCTTTCAACGCCGGAACACACACTACACAGGGCCGCCGTGCAGGCGGCCTTATATAGTGTGGGGCGTGTACTAAATCCCCTGAGACATAATTGGCCAAAGCCTCCTTGGCTTTGGCCAATTACGGCTCTCTGTTCAGACGGTGCTGTGATTGGCCAAGCATGCGGGTCATAGTGCATGCTTGGCCAATCATCAGCCAGCAATGCACTGCGATGCCGCAGTGAATTATGGGCCGTGACGCGCCACACGAATTTGGCGCGAACGGCCCATATCGTTCGCAATTCGCTGAACGGGCGAACAGACGATGTTCGAGTCAAACGTGGGTTCGACTCGAACATGAAGCTCATCCCTAATCCACACCATCAATCTTTAGAAAAATGTACTGGTACAGTATTCAGAGAAGAGGAGGAGAGGGGCTGGGAAAACAAACAGCAAAAATCTCTCACAGTAATAATTTTTCTTCTTCTGCAAGCAAATGCAGATTTGAGTAGGCCAGACAGACAGTTACCTTGAATATTTCCTCTCACAAGCTAGTAATTGACCTTTTAGCCAAGACTGTCAACCAGTCTTACTGGACCCTGATGCAGAAACTAGCATTACTCTTATGAAGATGCACCCCTTTAGTTGACACCTTCCTGCAGTTCCCTAGCCTAAGTAAACTTTCAGTCCTTGCGCATTGTCTCTGGGACTGTGTCCTCCAAGAAAAGAACCTCTGGATATTTCTCACCCTCACCATGCAGCAAATCTGAGAGTCAATGACTGGATCCCTCACACACTTCCTCTCCAGGAAAACTTGAGGAGGGATGACCCTTCTAGAAGGTTTTCCAAAATATTTATCCCCTTCCCCAGCCCAGATCACTGGCTTACAACACTTAGTGTTGGGCCAGGGGAAAATAAATATTCGTATCCCACAACATTGTATCTTCTCACTCTACCCACAGTGCTGTGCTTAGAGAAAACCCATCAAACACAGAAATCAATAACAATAACATTCAGCCAACATTTGGACCTGGAACACTCATAGTCCCTGCACTAACTTTACTTAAAGATTTATTTATTCACCGCTGCCATTTTTCTTTATGGATCTCCTGGATTATTTGGTAAAGTTTAAAGCAGGATCAGGAAAAAAGATATTTTACCAAGCCCAGGCAGTGAAATTTGTAAGTTATAATTGAATGTGGTAGAAAACGTTATTAATAAGGATAAAGCATGGTAAAAATGGCAGAATCGGGGGACATTGTTTTTTTGTTTTTGTTTTTTTTTTTATAAAGAATTGTCAAATACTGCCTCCTGTCTTTATTTATTTTTGACACTTTTTTGGTAAATAGGTAGAGGTACAATGTAACCCATACTCATTCACAAGGGAGAGGGTGGGATCATGATAAGCCCCCCTGCCCCAAAGAACCCCCCCATGTTGAGGGCATGTGACCTGGTATGGTTCAGGAGGGAGGGGGTGCTCGCTCATCCCTCCTTTCCTGACCTGCTGGGCTACATGCTTGGATAAGTGTCTGGTATGGATTTTGTGGGGACCCAATTCTATTTTAAATTTTGACATGGGGTTCCCCTTAAAACCCATACCAGACCTGAAGGGCCTGGTATGGATTGGGGGGAGGAGGGAACCCTCACCCCGTTTTTTTAACATTGTTGTATTGCCAGCAATGGTATTGTATTGCCAGCAACTTAAATGTAATTTTTTTACTTATTAAATGTCAGTTTTTCTGCAGCAAGTTATATACACAGTACAGATGTGCCACTTTACAGGGAGAATAAGGGCACCCCTAGGCACTATATTTAAAGGAATTTTTATTTTTTATTTTTTCACTTTGAGCATCATTAAAATCACTGCTCCTGTAAAAACTATCTCTTTTAAAAAATGTTTGCATTGATACATGTCCCCAAGGGCAGGCCCCCATACCCTTTCTATGACAAATAACTTGCATATAAGGCCTTCAAAATGGGTACTTCAAATTCAGGTCAACTAGACTTCAATGGGGTTCAGGTCCAAACTTTTGCAATATTTGAGAGTTCTGGCGTAAACTGAACAGGGGGTGTTTGGCCCAACTCTAGTGTAGATTAAAATGTGCATTTTTCCTTTACTTATTATGCTGAATCTTAACATTTGCACCATATCTACTCTTTTATGCAGTGTTCTACTAGTACAATGTTTAAATGGTATTAAACTCTGCAGAAATTTTTTTTTTAAAGATTGACGTCCTGCGTATTTATGCCATATTATGCCATTATAAAAACTATACCTGTCAGCATTTTTTGCAAATTGACTTTAACACTGCTTTAAAAAATTGTGCAGCGCATGGTTGGAAGAACTGGGAGGAGCATAAGCCCCTGCAGCTTTCCTCTCTTTGAGTTGTGTTTGGTACAACAACTGCGCAGCCACTTCACACTTTAAGGGGTCAGAGGGCTGTATTAAGGAAGATATGGTTAAAATACATCAGAGCTGGATGAATGCTTGTCACATCCATCCCAAATTTTTTTTAGAACTAAACCCATTAAGTATTTTAGTCCAATTAAGAGCAGGTACCACGACATTTAAATAGAGGCCAATTTAGTGGTTACTGAGTTAAGAGACAGAGATAACTGCATAATTTTATCAAGTTATATGTTTATTTATTAGTATTTATTAGTTATTAGCAAATAATAATTAATTGATAAAGTAAATGTATTAAAACCCTTCAACAAAAACTCTTTTACAAAAACTAAAAAAGAAATACATGGCTGTAGTTTAACCACTTAAGTCCCCGAAAGATTTGGCTGCTCAATGACCAGGCCATTTTTTGTGATATGACACTCCGTCCCTTTAACTGACAATTGCACGGTCTTGCAATGTTGTATCCAAACAAAATCAATGGCCTTTTTTTCCCCACAAATAGAGCTTTCTTTTGGCGGTATTAGATCATCTCTGCGGTTTTTATTTTTTGCGCTATAAACAAAAAAAGGCCGACAATTTTGAAAAAAAAACAATATTTTATACTTTTTGCTAAAATAAATATCCCCAATTTTTTTTTAAATAAGCTTATTTTTTTCCTCAGTTTAGGTAGATATGTATTCTACATATTTTTGGTAATAAAAATCACGCCTGTCAGGCCCCCTAGTGGTCAAAAGGTGAACTGACGTACAGCCACGACGGTTCACCCAGGGGAGCTAACCTGCCGCAGTATAATTGCGGCGGCTGGTCAGGAACTGGTTAAATAACACTAGTGTAATCATTTGTAATCTGTGTTTCAATGAACCCTAATCCTCTGCTTACCAGATATCAGGCTAGGAAGATCAATGTCAGTATTGCAAGCCAAACAGTCTTTTACATTACACGGCAGTATGTCTTTCCTGTGCCGTAAATTTTAAAGGTTTATCATGACTGTTGGATCTCTGAAATAAATCCTGTCCCCTATAGTGTGTGCCATATACCACCAACAAAACACCATGAGCCCATGGTCCCCATGACCAGTACTGGTCATGTTAGAGCTTCACCTGTCAGAACCACATGCGATTTAACTATGACAGGAGGCTTGGGAGGCTGCTGCTCTAGATGCACTTTATTTAGGTGATGTATTCATTATATAAATTCTATTTTTAATTTCAGAGGATTTTATTTATATTTTCTCCAACTTTACATGCAGGCCAGGCTGTCCATTAATAGTGGCAGTTAAAGGTGTTGGATCACAAAATTCACTTTTTATTAATATGTTAAGTCAGGAGCTAGCTGGAGTTGCACATTAATTTATTGCTTACTTAAATTTATATGCAGCACATCCTGTTTAATTTGCATTATCCCTTCTCTTTTTTTCTCATTAAAGTTTATTGAAGAAAAACAAAGGTTTACATATGAACTCGGGTTACAAATCCAATTGTTACTTGACATGTTATGTATGAACAAGGTAGTACAAATAACAGTTGACAACAACTTAGTGGATAAGGTCAGGTAGGCTGCCATAGCCTAGTAGTAGTGTCTGAAGACCAAATCTCTGCATCAAAATACAGTTAAAGCAGTGAAATAATTACAATCCAAGATTATATGTATAGAGAAGGTGTTGAGTGTAAGGCAAGTGCCAAAATTAGGTAAGTAAAGGAGGGGGGGTATGCTGGCTTCAGGGTGTGTGTGGCTGGTTGGTCACATGTACAAAGCCAATTGTAGAGTCATGGATAACGAGATTAACTTCCCTGCCCAGGGATCTGAGTGCACTCCTCCTGCAGGTTGTCGTATATTGCCCCAAATTATTATGGCCCCAGTAACAATCATATCTTGGAACGTCCGAGGGTTAAACTCCCGGGTCAAGCGTTCTTTAGTCTTCAACTTCCTTAAACTCCACCGGCCAGATATCTGCATATTACAGGAGACTCACCTCACTGGGGGTCGAGTCCTTAGTTTAAAGAAACCGTGGGTGGGACACTATTATAATGCCACCTTTTCATCGTATGCCAGAGGGGTTAGTATATTAATTCATAAGAACCTAACCTTTACACTGCTGGACCTGCACTTGGATCCCGAGGGCAGATATGTAGCAATGCATGCAGTTATCGCAAATATGCCTATGGTGATAGTGGGACTTTACATACCTCCGCCAGCATCGCTGTTAATCCTAAATAAAATTGCTAGATTTATAGCAGGATGCTCCACTGACACTGTAGTCCTAGCGGGCGACTTTAATATGCCTCCCTGCCCTGCTGTAGATAGGCTAACCCCGGATGGGTCTGTGGAATCCCCACTTTCTAAATGGGCATCCACGTTTGATCTAACGGATGTTTGGCGATGGAAGAATCCCACCTTGAGATCCTACACCTGCCAATCAGCCTCCTATAGAGCCATGTCCCGCATTGACCTGATCTTTGCCACTAGATCTCTTCTCACTAAGGTACAGGAGATCTCTCATCTGCCTAGAGGTATATCTGACCACTCCCCCATTCTACTTAAACTAAACGTGGGTCCTGCTCCCGCCGACTGCCTCTGGCGTTTGTCCAGGTATTGGGTCTCTGATGACCGTATAGCTCCGGGGGCGGAGTTGGCTGTGCGGGAGTACTGGGCAGCTAATCCACCTGCTACCGAGCCTGCTTCTACATGGGAAGATTTTAAATTTCATGCTAGGGACCACTATCAGAAAGCAATAGGCTCCACCCGGCGCCAGACTGGCGAGGCACTGCTCCAGGCTGAACGCAGGGCTGGCCGATTGGAGGCCCAGTATACTGCCAATAAGGATGAAATCTGTAGACTTGACTTACAGTGTGCGATGAGGGAGGTGACACTCCTGCGGGTGGCAGCCACGAGGAAGACAATGCTGCACCAGTCGCAGCGTATCTTCGAGCAGGGTGAGCGGACCGGGCGTCTCCTGGCATGGTTGTCTCGGGAGCAGGCGGCGACGACCTCTGTGGCTAATATTAAAGAGGCCTCGGGTCGGCTGCTGTCTGATCCTAGAGACATAAACAGGTGCTTTGCCTCATATTATGAGGACCTCTATTCTTCCAGAGTACAATACTCTGCTGACGAATTACAGACGTACATTGATGCCATTGAGCTGCCCTGCCTGTCGGTAGCAGCTAGTCAGAGACTTGACGCTCCGCTCACCCTTAAGGAGATCCAAACGGCTATTGGCTCCCTCCAGTCGGGAAAGACCCCGGGTGATGATGGATTCCCTGTGGAATTTTATAAAGAACACGTTGACACCCTTGCCATTAGACTGCTCGAAGTCCTCAATGCCTCCTTCGATTCTGACTCCCTGCCTCCTTCCATGTCTAGAGCTGTAATCATTGTGATTCCCAAGCCTGGAAAGGACCCTGAGCTTTGCTCCTCATATAGGCCTATATCGCTCCTTAATGTGGATGCAAAGATCCTTGCAAAGGTTTTGGCTACCAGGCTCAATACAGTTATCTTATCCCTAATCCATGGTGACCAGACTGGGTTTATGCCAGGCAAGGGAACAGATATCAATTTGCGTAGACTGTTTACGGTGATTGCGAGCTCGACTGGTGGGGGGGGAGCTGGCGTGGTGGCCTCCTTGGACGCGGAGAAGGCCTTTGACTCGGTGGAGTGGGAATATTTATGGCATATTCTACCTAGATTTGGCATGGGACCTAAATTTGTAAAATGGGTACGCCTTCTGTACTCAGGTCCGATGGCTAGAGTTCGCACGAACGGTGTTTTGTCCGCATCATTCCCACTCCACCGGGGCACCAGGCAGGGCTGCCCGCTTTCTCCGGCTCTCTTCGCCCTTGCGATTGAACCATTAGCGGTGATTCTCAGGGCGGCGACGGCGGTGAGAGGCATGTCGTTTCCCCCCCTGACTGAAAAAGTTTCATTATACGCGGACGATATGCTCTTATACCTTCAAGACGACCAGCAATCACTGGGGGCGGCTCTGTCCATTATTAACCAATTTGGTGCGTTCTCAGGAGTCCGGGTAAATTGGGATAAGTCGCTCCTGTTCTCCCTGTCGGGAGTCCCTAGGCCGATAGACTCAACCACCCCCCTGAAAAGGGTAGCGCAGTTCAAATACCTGGGTATACAGGTTCAATTGGATCAACGGAAGTATTTAGAAGATAATGTCTACCCCATCTTACAGCGCTTTATCCAACGATGCTCAGTGTGGAAAACACTTCCACTGACCCCGGTGGGGAGGATAAACCTAATTAAGATGTCCTTCTTACCAAAGTTCCTGTATGCCTTCCGGCATACCCCAGTTCCCATCCCTAACTCTTTCTTTGTCAAATTGGACCAGGCTATCACGTCTTTTGTCTGGGCGGGGGCAGCTCCCAGAATAGCTAAACACACTTTACAGCTGTCGCTTATGGAAGGTGGCCTCTCCCTACCAAATTTCAAGAAGTATTACTGGGCGGCGGTATTGGTGTCTGTGCGTTGGTGGTTTACTCAGGACAGAGCCAACCCAGCGGTTAACTTAGAGGCGGCGATTCTTGGCTCATACTCAGAACTTAGCAACCTAGTGTACAGGGGACCGAGATACAGCCCTCGAGTTACCACGCCGATGAAGACGACGGTGAGGGTTTGGGGTCAAGTATCAGGCTACCTTAATAATCGTAATGCTGTCTCACCACATACACCATTATGGGGGAATCCCAAACTGCCGCATTTCCAGACCATCCCCGACCCGCAGGTATGGGCCAGATACGAAATCCGGACAATACGCCATATTTTTAAAGATGATCGCCTTATGTCGCTCACAGAATTAAAAAGTAAATATCATCTTCCCTCGTGGATGTTCTTTAGATATGTACAGCTCAGTCACGCGGTCAGGGCTCAGTTCCCTAGCGGGATAGTTATTGCCACACACTCAGTTGAGTCCTTACTTACAGTAACGGATATTGACCGTATACTGTCTTCTATATATATCAGGCTCACTTGTAAAGACACCTCCACATTAACCCCACTGTTCACTAAATGGCAGCTAGATATCCCTGAACTGACTGAGGAAGACTGGTCTGAAGGCTTGCAGCAGTGCATCCCACTCATGATCTCAGCAAGGGACAGGTTTATCCAAATGAAATTCTTACATAGAGTGTACTATACCCCGCATAGGTTAGCCAACATTTATCCAGGAGTAGAAGATGTTTGTCCTAAGTGCAGGCAGTCGGTGGGAACTTTCTTCCATGTTGTATGGTCATGCCCGATCCTTCAGACCTATTGGCGGGAGGTGGTGTCAGATATAAATGGGGTGGCAGGGCTACACCTGGATGTAGACCCGCTTGTGTTTCTACTAGGCATCACAGACAACCTGGCAACTACTAAACACACAAAGCTATTCGTGTTCTATGCAGCCTACTACGCCAGGAAAGAAATCCTGCTCAGATGGAAACTGCCTGACCCCCCTACTACAAAAGCATGGCGGGCGCAGGTGAATGCAATACTACCAATGTATAAACTCACATACATGGGTAGGAACTGTCCTCATAAGTTTGAGAAGATATGGGCGGCTTGGGTGGAGGCTAAACATCTGACGGTTTAATTTTACCCCGAAACAATTGATGGGTAACAGATATGCGGTGCTAATAGGGGGGCGAGCATACTGGAGTGGGTGGATGGTTACTGGACCCTCCTCCTCTTACTCTCTTGGTTCTTGGTGGGGGCCTCTCTCCCCCCCCCCCATATAGGGAAAAGAAAAGGCGTCGTATATGTGTTAAAACTGCAGAGCGAGAGTGTGCTTTAACATGTAGGGTCCATTCATGCATGGAGTATACTGATTCCCTTGAGGATTGTTTTTTTTTTTTTTTTTTTTTAGTCTGTCCACGGTGTTAGAACTTATATATCAAACGATATAAGTCTTTATAAACCTACCAGTATAATTTGTAAACCCTGTTTTGTTGTACTCCTGCCTGCAATGTATGACTTGCATTTTCAAGTGTAATGTATAATACATTCAATAAACATTACCTGTGTTAAAAAAAAAAGTAAAGGAGGGGGTAGAGAGAAAGTGATAGGGAGGGGACAGAGAGGGGTAGGGGGGGGGTTAAGGGTATTCAGTGCACAATTTGCATGTTGTTGTTCAAGTACCAGGGTCGGCATGCAATCCAACGTGAGTTAATGTGCTTTTGAAAGCTGAAGTGGGACACATGAAAGGATGCCAAAGGTTGTTCCCTAGTGAGTATATCCCTTCTCTTTTTGTATGTGGATGATGGCACTCTAATATTTCTAATTACAAAAAAAAAATAGAAGTACCATTTTTCTGAATCGATACACAGCTGTCATATGACTCGGTTCTTTCCCAGTCCGTCTGCAGGGAAACAATGGCAGGAGGAGCTTCAAATCCTCTGCTACTGGTCACATGTTTAAAATAAAAAATAAAAAAAACACCATTTGGGATGCAAAGTAAAAATAAACAATGAATATCAACAAACCTAAATTGTCATGCACAGTATATCTCTGTGAGATCCATCGGACATTTTTTGTCGGAATTTCCGTCAACAAAAATTTGAGAGCTGGTTCTCAAATTTCCGACAACAAAATCTGTGTACACAATTCCGATGCACAAAATTCCACGCATGCTCGGAATCAAGCAGAAGAGCCACACTGGCTATTGAACTTCATTTTTCTCCACTCGTCGTACGTGTTGTACGTCACCGCGTTCTTGATGTTTGGAATTTCCGACAACATTTGTGTGACCGTGTGTATGCAAGACAAGTTTGAGCCAACATCTGTCGGAAATAAATCCAGAATTTTGTTGTCGGAATGTCCGATCGTGTGTACGCGGCAATAGGCTGTTTCACGCCCCTCCAGCCTGTGTCCTGGAATAACATGGAGGTGAAGCTTCCATCAATCAAGATGTAACATCCCACCCCCATTGTGTTTATTTGATTAGTGGGCATGGAGGAGGAGGGAGGTAGTGGGCTGTCAATTACCACTGTGTATATGCTCAGTCATCTCTGACTATACAGTCTGGGCTGCTCAAATGTGAAAGGGAGGCAATACTCAGGGTAGAAAATACACTAAAAACTGAGCATGTGCACTAGCTGTCAACACTGCCCTGCAAACTCTCCAGCTGAAGTGGGAACATGAAGGGTCGGGGGAGATAGAGAACAGCAGGATCAAACAAGTTTGATCCTGAATACAGAATACAGAATTTCATAGCGACTGAGTATGAACAGCATGTAATACAGCATTTATTAATAGTTTTAAATGATGTGAGTTTAATGATACTTTAAAGTGGAAGTAAAGACCTTTTCATAATTTATACCTAAAGATATATAGCTAATAAGGCTTACCTGTAGGTACAGTAATTATCCTTTAGGAGACATTTACTTTAGAAGCACCAGAGATGTGGCCAGCGCATGTCTTGACATGCGCATGGGAGTGACATCATCGCAGCTTGCCCAGTCACACAGTCACAGCCCGCAAACCCAGAAGAAAGACCAAGTGAAGATGGAAGCCCCAGGGGAGCCGTGACAGTGCTCCGTTGGAGGGATTTGTTTTCAGGTAAGTTTTTCATGATGTGCTAGTACTGTATGGGATGCATATCAGCACATTATGCTCTTAACTTGCACGGAGAAGATTTTTTCATGTTCTTTTTGCAGTTTACTACTGCTTTAAAGTATATTTAAAACTACAAGCAATTTTTGGTTTTGAGCATAGTTTAAAAAAAAATACAAATCGTACCATTCTAATTAGGACACATTGTGAAAAAAAATATACCGGTATGTGTCTGTGTGTATTTATATATATCCACAGAAATCATTTGCCAGGGAATGTATTTAATACTAAAGTGTTTTAAAACTGAATCTTCTTATCTTTAGATATTTTTATCAAGTGTATTTAACTTCAAATGGAGAAAAGAAAAAAACAAGGTTGTGTAAGGACGCACACACTTCAATGTATACATTAGGCCCATTTATTTGTCTCTGGGCTAATCTATTTCAAAGTACAAACACATTAAAGAAGAACTGTGGTCTAATTAAACAGCAAAGTATGGTTTTAAAATTATGAGCTTTTGTAATTATTATTGTCATAAATTAACACTGACAGACTGATAGACAAGCTTTCCATTGAAGTGAATGGAAGCTACATCATGTGGAGCCTAAGTAGAATTTTAGGAAGAGACGATACGATTGTACAGTGAAATTCTCAGGGGAGCTGGGCTGTACATAAATAGGGACATACTAAAACATTTAACGTGAAATAAAGTGCCTAAACCTCAATCAATTGCCCTGAAACTTTGCACAGCCTAATGCCACATACACACGGTCGAAATTTCCGACAACAAATGTTCGATGTGAGCTTGTTGTCGGAAAATCGGACCATATGTATGCTCCATCGGACATTTTTTGTCGGAATTTCCGAATAAATGTTTGAGAGCTGGTTCTCAAATTTTCCGACAAAACTTGTCGGAAATTCAGAGCGTGTGTACACAATTCTGATGCAAAAAATTCCACACATGCTCGGAATCAAGCAGAAAAGCCACACTGGCTATTGAACTTCATTTTTCTCGGCTCATTGTATGTGTTGTACGTCGTCGCATTCTTGACGTTCGGAATTTCTGACAACATTTGTGTGACCGTGTGTATGCAAGACAAGCTTGAGCCTACATCCGTCGGAAAAAAAATCCACGGTTCTTAACTTTCCAAACCTATCCTAGAAGTTTTATGCATTTCGATGTTCCGCAAGGCAAACTAGGGATTCTGTTGTGGAACGGCAGCTTACTGCTTACTCTTCTGCACGAATCGCTGTATATGTACGGCGGCTCCTTTAAGAGCCATAGCAGGCTGTCAAATCCCTGTTCTGACAGGCGAGGAGAGACAGATCGTCTGTTCCTACTATGTAGGAACAGCGATCTGGCTCCTCCTCTAGTCAGTCCTATCCTCTCACAGTTAGAAACACACCTAGGGAACACATTTAACCCCTTCCTTGCCAGTGACATTTACACAGTAATCAGTGCATTTTTATAGCACTGATAGCTGTCCAAATGTCTATGGTCCCAAAAAAGTGTCAAAAGTGTTCGATCTGTCCGCCATTACTAGTAAAAAATAAATAAATAATAAAAATTCCATAAAAAAGCTATAAATCTATTCCCTATTTTGTAGATGCTATAACTCTTGTGCAAACCAATTAATATACGCTTATTGCGATTTTTACCAAAAATATGTAGAATATATATTGGCCTAAACTGATGAAGAAATTATTTTTTTTACTTTTTTTTGGATATTTATTATAGCAAAAAGTAAAAAATATTATTATTTTTTTCAAAATTGTCTCTCTTTTTTTGTTTATAGCCCAAAAATATTGTTTGGGTACAATGTTGCATGACCGTGCAATTGTCAGTTAAAGCAACTCCGTGCCGTATCGCAAAAAATGGCCTGGTCATTAACGGGGCTGAAGTGGTTAATCAATAGCCTTGAAATTTTGCACAACCAAATTTTTTATCTTCCCAACCCCATCCTGAAATGAGTGACATTTAGCTTAAAGGATATGTAAAGGTTCATTTTATTTTAAAACAAACATGTCATACTTACCTCTTTTGTGCAGTTGGTTTTACCCAGAGTGGCCCCCGATCCTCCTCTTCTGGGGTCCCTCAGTGGCACTCCTGGCTCCTCCTCTTCTTGAGTGACCCGTTGGAAAGCCGCTCTCCCTTGGGGGAACTCGTGCGGGTGCGCTCCTGTGTCCTGCTGCTGCGTCCATTGATACAGACAGCAGGACTCAGCCCCAGCTTTCGCGTCATTGGATTTGATTGAAAGGAGTGGGAGCCAATGGCTGTGCTGCTATCAATCTATCCAATCAGGGCTTCAGACACCAGCTGGAGCTAGTGTACTCACCCCCGTCACTGGAAAGACCGTGTTCAGGTAAGGAAAAGGGGGGCTCTGGGGGGCTGCTGCATCACAGGAGGTTTTTCACCTTTAAGGTGAAAAACATTGAGGGTTTGCAACCCTTTTCATTTTTTGGGAGCTTAATGTGGTTTAAATGTACACAAAATAACTTGTGCAAAGTTACAAGGCAATTGATTGAGATTTAGGCACATTATGGTATGGTAGCTCTTTTTAAATTAAGCTGTTCACATTAAATGTTTTAGCATTGTAAAATGTATGTTAATGTAAATAACTTTTGGTGTGATTTACTAAATTAGCTGAAATTTTCAGAATATGTTGGCATAGATAGAGTCTTCTATGGGGTGAAGTTTGGGGGAAATTGGTTAACATTTAAGGTCTTTTTTTTTCACCTTGTCTGAAGCAGCTCGCCTGGCGGACGAATACACAGACGCCCGCAAACTGGATAACCCTGTGGTCAAGACAACAGCTCGGGTGGATTATCGATCAGCGGCACCCCCTCCAGCTGGCACCTACCAACCACAGTCGTACCACCCTACAGCACCACCTCCAGCGGCCACTTATTCTCAGCAGCCCAGGTTCAACTCCCAGGACTACTCACAACCCCTCAGGTGTTTCGGGTGTAAACAGCTAGGGCACAAAAAGCCAGACTGTCCGTTGAATCCAGCCAGGCAGTCCCAGTCATGGAGAAAGCCAGCAGGGGGGAATCCCCGCACATCCATGCCTGCAGCTCACTGCGTTGAGGAGGAAGAACATTGGGGTGTCCTGCACAAGGCTGATCTAGTACAAGCAGCTAACCAGGACAACAGGCAGCAACACAGGCAGACCGTCCGGGTTAATGGAAAGGTAGCTAATGGCCTACGTGATACTGGCGCCACCATGACCCTACTACGGAAGAACCTCATCCCAGAAAGCCAACACACCGGGGACACTGTAGCCGTAAGGGTAGCAGGAGGCACAATTTTCCAGCTACCCGTTGCCCGTATTCACCTGGACTGGGGGGTTGGTTTGGGACATGTGAATGTGGGGGTGATGAAGGATTTGCCAGCGGATGTACTACTGGGGAATGATTTGGCCCCCCTCGTTTCTGCTTATGTCCCGATGGGCCCCGCTGAAGCCAACCCAGTGACTACCCGTGCCCAGACCCGTACTGTTGGTACCGCCCCGCTTGCTGCTGAGACCCAGGTAAGACAATCTTCCCCGACATGTACCTTAGATCAGGCTCCCCTAGTTTGGGATACCCCAGAAGCATTCGGGAGGGAAACCCGGGAGGACCCGACCTTACACAAGTATAGGGCTAAGGCAGATACTCAGGAAAAGGGAATAGATGGGGAGCTTTATGAATGGGTGGGGGATAGACTGTATAGGATCCCTAAGCCATCCCCGGGAAATAAAGTCCCTTCACAGAAACGACAGCTGGTGGTACCTAAGAAATACCAGATGGAGATTCTGCGAATTGGGCATGATGTACCACTAGCAGGACATCTAGGGTCCTGCCACACAGCCCATAGAATTACACAGAATTTCTTCTGGCCCAATTTTAACCAGGATGTGCGACAGTACTGCAAAACGTGTGACACATGTCAACGGGTAGGTAAGCGGGGGGACCACCCAAAGGCCAGACTTATGTCCATGCCTATTATTGGGGAGCCCTTTTACCGCATAGCTGTTGACATTGTGGGTCCCTTGGCCAGGCCTAGTCCATCCGGGAAGAAGTATATTCTCACCGTGGTGGACTACGCCACCCGTTACCCAGAGGCAGTAGCTATGTCCAACATTAAAGCAGAGACAGTAGCTGATGCCCTGGTTAAAATATTTACTAGAGTGGGTGTCCCTAAGGAGATTCTCTCTGACCAGGGAACCCAGTTTACCGCTGTGCTCACCCAGCAGTTATAGAAGGTATGCAATATTAAGCCCTTGCTGAGCTCACCCTACCATCCCCAGACTAATGGTCTCTGCGAGCGCTTTAACGGGATCCTCAAGCAAATGCTGAGGACCTTTTCAGACGCTTGCAGAGACTGGGAGATATTCCTGCCTCACCTGTTATTTGCGTACAGAGAGGTACCCCAGGAATCTACTGGGTTCTCTCCCTTCGAGTCACTCTATGGAAGAAGGGTCCGCGGACCCCTCGATCTCATTAGAGGACACTGGGAGGGAGAGACCGAGCGGGAGGGGACCCCCATAGTGCCCTATGATCTGGAACTCAGGGATCGCATGGTGCAACTGTCTCTGATGGTAAAGGAGAATCTCCAGGCGGCACAGGGGAGACAGAAGAGATGGTACGATCGGGGGGCCCAACAGCGTATCTTCCAGGTTGAGCAGAAGGTCTTAGTGCTCAAGCCTGTGAAGACCGACAAGATGCAGGAATCTTGGCAGGGCCCATATAAAGTAGTAGCCCAGGTATGTGATACTACCTATGTTATTGCCAGCTGTGCAGATGAAAGAATCCAGCGAACCTTTCATGTGAACATGCTGAAGGAGTATCAGGAACGGCAGGAGGATGTGGCTGCAGTATGTGCCCCTGCTGCAGACGACTCTGAAAGTTTACCCCTCCCTGACTTACTAGAGAGAGACCCCCAGACTGACCTCATTAGTCTCGTACAGCTAGGGGACCAGTTAAGCCCCACAAAGAAGGAACAGGCTAAGTGGCTTCTGTGGGAGAAACAGGCGATTTTCTCCCAAAAACCGGGCTACACGACCCTGGCTGTGCATAAGGTAGAGACCCCTGGACAAGCACCCCTTCGTCAGCCCCCCTACCGTATCCCTGAAGCAGTCCGAGAAGGAATGCGGAAGGAGATACAGGAGATGATTCAGTTAGGAGTCATTGAGCCCTCTGACAGCCCTTGGGCCTAGCCTGTAGTCCTGGTGCCTAAGAAAGACGTAACTACCCGGTTCTGCGTGGACTACAGGCGACTCAATGAGAAGACCACCACTGATGCCTACCCAATGCCCAGGGTAGACGAACTGCTAGATCGCATAGCCAGGGGACGTTATTTAACTACAATAGACCTGTGTAAGGGCTATTGGCAGATTCCCCTGGCCGAGGATGCTATCCCCAAGTCGGCATTTGTTACCACGTTTGGCCTGTACCAGTCTAAAGTCATGCCATTCGGGATGAAAAATGCCCCGGCTACCTTCCAACGTATGGTGGATCGGCTCCTCGATGGCTTTTAGGATTTTGCATGTGCGTACCTGGATGACATTGCGATCTACAGTGGGTCTTGGGAGGAGCACTTAGTTCACGTAGGGGTGGTTCTGGACAAAATTCGTGCCGCAGGCCTGAAGTTGAAACCAGACAAGTGCCATCTAGGTATGGCGGAGGTGCAGTACCTGGGACACCGAGTAGGGTGTGGGAACCAGATCCAGCCAAGGTAGAGGCAGTAGCTAACTGGCCCACACCCCGTACTAAGACCCAGGTATTAGCCTTCTTGGGGACTGCCGGGTACTACCGGCGTTTTGTCCCTGATTACAGTGCTATTGCCAAGCCCCTGACTGACCTGACGAAAAAGAATTTACCTAGGCAGGTCCTGTGGTCTCCAGCTTGTGAAGCCGTGTTTCTAGCCCTCAAGCAAGCACCTGTAAATGCCCCTGTCTTGGCTGCCCCAGTACCTAACAAACATTTCCTTGTCCACACAGATGCTTCCATGTTTGGACTGGGGGCTGTGCTGAGCCAAATTGGGGAGGATGGAAGAGAATACCCTGTCGCATACCTGAGCAGAAAACTATTACCCCGGGAAGTGAGCTATGCAGCAGTGGAGAAAGAGTGCTTGGCCCTGGTTTGGGCCCTTAAAAAGTTGAACCCTTATTTGTACGGACAGGAATTTTCATTAGTCACTGATCACAACCCATTGGTCTGGCTTAACCGGGTCTCAGGAGACAATGACAGGTTGCTGCGGTGGAGCTTAGCCCTGCAACCTTACAATTTCACCATCAGCTACCGACCCGGTAAGCAAAATGGCAATGCTGATGGGTTGTCCCGGCAAACCAACGTCACTCCGGCCTCCTAGTTCCGGACATCCCCAAGTTGACCCGAGAAGGATCAAGCCGGGTCTGCCGGAGTATTCCACAAGGAGGGAGCCATGTGATGGGAGTCACTAATAGAGGCACGGGGTGAATGGGAACCCCACTGTGATCTGTGCTGGTCAGAGACTCAATGCTGTGTATGTGTGTGTATGTGGTGTGTGCTGTTTGCTGTGCTGGTTTGGGGTGGGGCTGTGTTCCAATGTTCTATTGTGTTTGTCTGCCTTGGATCACAGGATGTGTATTGCTGTGAGGAAAGAGGGAGGGGGGATTCCTCCAGCAGCCCCCCTGTTAAGACTGTTTACTGATGAGAAGTTAAGCACACCTGACCTGTGTGTCCATTGTTATTGGACAGTTTAACCCGCCCTGTTTTCCAAGGGTGGGGGGGAAATGTTTTGAAGTGGGACCTGTATAACATGTGTTTTTTGAATAAAGATTCATTCCTGTTGGAAACCTGAAGACGGAGCCGTGTCTCGTTTTTGGGGTGGATTATTTGTATGGGTTCCTTGTTCGGCTGATTGGAGTGTTCGGTAGCTGCCTTTGTGTTTGGGTATGAAATGTCCTAAACGACTTTAACCCCTTTCATACTCGGGGTGTCGTTACACAATGTAACCCAAACTCATTCACACATTAATCTACTCTTTTATGCAGTGTTCTACTAGTGTAATGTTAAAATGGTATTAAACTCTGCAGAAAAAGTTTTTTTAAAGATTGACGTCCTGCGTATTTATGCCATATTATGCCATTATAAAAACTATACCTGTCAGCATTTTTTGCAAATTGACTTTAATACTGCTTTAAAAAATTGTGCAGCGCATGGTTGGAAGAACTGGGAGGAGCATAAGCCCCTGCAGCTTTCCTCTCTTTCAGTTGTGTTTGGTACAACAACTGCGCAGCCACTTCACATTTTAAGGGGTCAGAGGGCTGTATTAAGGAAGATATGGTTAAAATACATCAGAGCTGGATGAATGCTTGTCACATCCATCCCAAATTTTTTTTAGAACAAAACCCATTAAGTATTTTAGACCAATTAAGAGCAGGTACCACGACATTTAAATAGAGGCCAATTTAGTGGTTACTGAGTTAAGAGACAGAGATAACTGCATAATTTTATCAAGTTATATGTTTATTTATTAGTTATTAGCAAATAATAATTAATTGATAAAGTAAATGTATTAAAACCCTTCAACAAAAACTCTTTTACAAAAACTAAAAAGAAATACATGGCTGTAGTTTAACCACTTAAGTCCCGGAAGATTTGGCTGCTCAATGACCGGGCCATTTTTTGTGATATGGCACTCCGTCGCTTTAACTGACAATTGCACGGTCTTGCAACGTTGTACCCAAACAAAATTAGTGGCCTTTTTTTCCCACAAATAGAGCTTTCTTTTGGCGGTATTTGATCATTCTGCGTTTTTTTTTTTGTGCTATAAACAAAAAAAGGCCGACAATTTTGAAAAAAAACACAATATTTTATACTTTTTGCTATAATAAATATCCCCATTTTTTTTTTAAATAAGCTTATTTTTTTCCTCAGTTTAGGTAGATATGTATTCTACATATTTTTGGTAATAAAAATCATGCCTGCCAGGCCCCCTAGTGGTCAAAAGGTGAACTGACGCACAGCCACGACGGTTCACCCAGGGGAGCTAACCTGCCACAGTATAATTGCGGCGGCTGGTCAGGAACTGGTTAAATAACACTAGTGTAATCATTTGTAATCTGTGTTTCAATGAACCCTAATCCTCTGCTTACCAGATATCAGGCTAGGAAGATCAATGTCAGTATTGCAAGCCAAACAGTCTTTTACATTACACGGCAGTATGTCTTTCCTGTGCCGCAAGTTTTAAAGGTTTATCATGACTGTTGGATCTCTGAAATAAATCCTGTCCCCTATAGTGTGTGCCATATACCACCAACAAAACACCATAAGCCCATGGTCCCCATGACCAGTACTGGTCATGTTAGAGCTTCACCTGTCAGAACCACATGCGATTTAACTATGACAGGAGGCTTGGGAGGCTGCTGCTCTAGATGCACTTTATTTAAGTGATGTATTCATTATATAAATTCTATTTTTAATTTCAGAGGATTTTATTTATATTTTCTCCAACTTTACATGCAGGCCAGGCTGTCCATTAATAGTGGCAGTTACAAATCCAATTGTTACTTGACATGTTATGTATGAACAAGGTAGTACAAATAACAGTTGACAACAACTTAGTGGATGAGGTCAGGTAGACTGCCATAGCCTAGTAGTAGTGTCTGAAGACCAAATCTCTGCATCAAAATACAGTTAAAGCAGTGAAATAATTACAATCCAAGGTTCTATGTATAGAGAAGGTGTTGAGTGTAAGGCAAGTGCCAAAATTAGGTAAGTAAAGGAGGGGGTAGAGAGTAAGTGATAGGGAGGGGACAGTGAAGGGTAGGGGGGGGGGTTAAGGGTATTCAGTGCACAATTTGCATGTTGTTGTTCAAGTACCAGGGTCGGCATGCAATCCAACGTGAGTTGATGTACTTTTGAAAGCTGAACTGGGACACATGAAAGGATGCCAAAGGTTGTTCCCTAGTGAGTATATCCCTTCTCTTTTTGTATGTGGATGATGGCACTCTAATATTTCTAATTACAAAAAAAAATAGAAGTACCATTTTTCTGAATCGATACACAGCTGTCATATGACTCAGTTCTTTCCCAGTCCGTCTGCAGAGAAACAATGGCAGGAGGAGCTTCAAATCCTCTGCTACTGGTCACATGTTCAAAATAAAAAATAAAAAAAACAGCATTTGGGATGCAAAGTAATGGGATGCATATCAGCACATTATGCTCTTAACTTGCAGGGAGAAGATTTTTTCATGTTCTTTTTGCAGTTTACTACTGCTTTAAAGTATATTTAAAACTACAAGCAATTTTTGGTTTTGAGCATAGTTTAAAAAAAAATACAATCGTACCATTCTAATTAGGACACATTGTGAAAAAAAATATATGTGTCTGTGTGTATTTACCGTATATACTGGAGTATAAGTCGAATTTTTCAGCACATTTTTTTGTGCTGAAAGGGCCCCCCTCGACTTATACTTGAGTCAAGCACTTTTCTGCAGCAAAAAATTTCATTTTATGAACTGACTTTGGGGCCCCGGATCTCAGGGCCACTTGGTGCTAGGAGCCCCAAATTTGGTGTGCAAACCCAGTGGAACTGGTACCACAACATATCCAAAGATGAAGTTTCTCTGCTGCAGAAAAGTGCTTGACATTTTCTGAACTGATTTTTGGGGCCCTGTATCTCGGGGCCACTTGGTGCTAGAAACCCCAGCTTTGGAAATTGTATAGTGCTAGTTCCACTGGGTTTGCACACCAAATTTGGGGTTCTTAGCACTAAGTGGCCCAGAGATACGGGGCCCCAAATTCAGTCAACTGTGTCCATCTGCAGCAATGTCATTTCGGGACCCTTTGGGTTCAGAGACCCAAAATTTTGGCTGCAGCTAGGGGGCATCTAGAAACCCTTAACTACCGAGTTTGAAGTTCAGGTGACCTATGGCTGCAAATGGGCACAGTGAGGCATGCAAATGGGCACAGTGATGCTGCAAATGGATATTGTTGACCCTCTTTTCCACTTACAGTAGCTGTGCATTTCTCACCCTCGTCTTATACTCGGGGCAATAAGTTTTTCCCATTTTTTTGGGGGTAAATTAGGGTCTCGGCTTATACTCGGAACGACTTATACTCGAGTATATACGGTATATATATCCACAGAAATCATTTGCCAGGGAATGTATTATATACCAAAGTGTTTTAAAGCTGAATCTTCTTATCTTTAGATATTTTTATCAAGTGTATTTAACTTCAAATGGAGAAAAGAAAAAAACAAGGTTGTGTAAGGACGCACACACTCCAATGTATACATTAGGCCTATTTATTTGTCTCTGGGCTAATCTATTTCAAAGTACAAACACATTAAAGAAGAACTGTGGTCTAATTAAACAGCAAAGTATGGTTTTAAAATTATGAGCTTTTGTAATTATTATTGTCATAAATTAACACTGACAGGCTGATAGACAAGCTTTCAATTGAAGTGAATGGAAGCTACATCATGTGAAGCCTGAGTAGAATTTTAGGAAGAGACGATACGATTGTACAGTGAAATTCTCAGGGGAGCTGGGCTGTACATAAATAGGGACATACTAAAACATTTAACATGAAAATGGCTTAATGTAGCTTAAAGTGGGGTTCCACCCAAAAAAACAAAAATACCTGAAAAATTGTAAAAAACAAAACAAAAAAAACATTTGAATATTTTTTTTTTTTTACTTACCTCTAAATGCCTGTTGCTAGGTGGTCCCTCGTAGTCTGCCTATTCCTTTGCCTGGGCTGGTGACATCACTTCCCCCCAGGCACAGGAAGGGCTCGGCTCTGCTCCCTCCCTCCTGTCAATCATCTGGGACCCATTACAGGTCCCAGGTGATTGAGCGGCCACTCACAGCGAACGACGCCGCTCGCGCATGCGCAGTGGGTGCCAGGCTGTGAAGCCACAGCCCGGCGCCCACAGTTGAAATGCTGGCGCCGACGAGCCGAGGGGGGGGACGAGCAGGGCTTCGATCCCCCGCATCGCTGGACCCAGGGACAGGTAGTAGGTGCAATTAAAAGTCAGCAGCTGCAGTATTTGTAGCTGCTGACTTTTAATTTTTTTTTTTTTTTTTAATGGAGCCCCTGGGTGGAACTCCTCTTTAACGTGTATTAAAGTGTCTAAACCTCAATCAATTGCCCTGAAACTTTGCACAGCCTAATGCCACATACACACGGTCGAAATTTACGACAACAAATGTTCGATGTGAGCTTGTTGTCAGAAAATCCGACCATGTGTATGCTCCATCGGACATTTTTTGTCGGAATTTCCGAATAAATGTTTGAGAACTGGTTCTCAAATTTTCCGACAAAACTTGTCGGAAATTCAAAGCGTGTGTACACAATTCTGATGCACAAAATTCCACACATGCTCGGAATCAAGCAGAAAAGCCACACTGGCTATTGAACTTCATTTTTCTCGGCTCATTGTATGTGTTGTACGTCGCCGCGTTCTTGACGTTCGGAATTTCTGACAACATTTGTGTGACCGTGTGTATGCAAGACAAGCTTGAGCCAACATCCGTCGGGAAAAAAATCCACGGTTCTTAACTTTCCAAACCTATCCTAGAAGTTTTATGCATTTCGATGTCCCGCAAGGCAAACTAGGGATTCTGTTGTGGAACGGCAGCTTACTGCTTACTCTTCTGCATGAATCGCTGTATATGTACGGCGGCTCCTTTAACCTCCCTGGTGGTTTTCCCGAGTGTGGCTCAGGGTTAAAAATCAGGACCATTAGCGGTAACCCCGAGCCACACTCGGGATTACATCGCAGGATCCTGGTTTGCCTTTACTTACCTTGTCCCCGGGATCCTGCGATGTCCCCCGCAGTGTCCGTGGGCTCCGTCCTCCTCCGAAGCCTCTCCTTGCCAGGCTCCGTTCCCTGCGGGCGTCGCGACGCACGGGGCGGAGCCTGGCGGCAAATTCAAAAAAATGTCAAAATCATAACACATACAGTACTGTAATTTTACAGATTACAGTACTGTATGAATGATCACATCCCTTTTGTCCCCAGTGCTTTGGCCTATGCCCTGCATGCAGTTATATGTTATATATACTGTTCTTTCTGCCTGGAAACTGGAGATTGTCCATAGCAACCAAAAAGTGTACCTTTACGTCAAAAGTGGCTTTAGAAAATAGCGATAGTAAATTAGAACACTTGCAGAATTAAGCGATAGTGAATCGTGGGGAAATTTATTTTATTACTATTTATTTTTATTTTTTTTAATTATTTATTTTTATTTATTATATTATAATTTATGTTTTTGTGTTTCAAACTTTATCATACCCGGGATATCTTAGAGCCCTTTCATACTGGGGCGGGGGGCGGCGGCGGTGGTAAAACGCCCTATTATTAGCGGCGTTTTACCGTCGGTATGCGGCCGCTAGCGGGGCCGTTTTACCCCCCGCTAGCGGCCGAGAAAGGGTTAAATACCACCGCAAAGCGCCTCTGCAGAGGCGCATTGCCGGCGGTATAGCCGCGCTGTCCCATTGATTTCAATGGGCAGGAGCAGTAAAGGAGCGGTATACACACCGCTCCTTCACCGCTCCGAAGATGCTGCTGGCAGGACTTTTTTTACCGTCCTGCCAGCACATCGCTCCAGTGTAAGGCCCTCTGGGCTTTCACACTGGATACACAGCAGCGGCACTTTCGGGTCGGTTTGCAGGCACTATTATTAGCGCAATAGCGCCTGCAAACCGCCCCAGTGTGAAAGGGCTCTAATAGACTCTTGTTTGGACAGATTTAAGTGTGTTATTGTTAAGAATTACAGACCTACAATATAAAACACCAAATTTCCATGCAAAATAATTGTACCGCTTTCAGCACCTAAAATCCGAAATAATCATACCGCCAGGGAGGTTAAGAGCCATAGCAGGCTGTCAAATCCCTGTTCTGACAGGCGAGGAGAGACAGATCGCCTGTTCCTACTATGTAGGAACAGCGATCTGGCTCCTTCTCTAGTCAGTCCTATCCTCTCACAGTTAGAAACACACCTAGGGAACACATTTAACCCCTTCCTTGTCAGTGACATTTACACAGTAATCAGTGCATTTTTATAGCACTGATAGCTGTCCAAATGTCTATGGTCCCAAAAAAGTGTTAAAAGTGTTCGATCTGTCTGCCACAATGTTGCAGTCCTGCTAAAAATCGCAGATCGCCGCAAATTACTAGTAAAAAATAAATAAATAATAAAAATTACATAAAAAAGCTATACATCTATTCCCTATTTTGTAGATGCTATAACTCTTGTGCAAACCAATTAATATACGATTAATGCTTTAACATTTTTACAGCTTACATGTTTAGAGCTACAGAGGTCTAGTGCTAGAATTATTGCTCTCGCTCTAATGATTGCGGTGAATGTAACCTGTGTGTATCTGGCTCTGATACTAGCCAGTGCATCACCAGCCACTGACCTCACCGCACATCCCTGATGTGTATGTACAAGGTATGTGAGCTCCTTGAGGGCAGGGACTGATGTGAATGCACAATATATATGTAAAACGCTGTGTAAATTGATGAAGCACGACCCACGTTTGCAATACGTTTCCAAAACATGCGACAAACACACACATTTCTGTGTGTTTTGTGGCACATTTAGAAAATGTGATGGTGTGAATGCAGCCTAAACATGGACAGTTTGTTCAAAGCACACTTCCTAAAGACACAGGGGTCGATTTACCAAAACTGGAGAGTGCAAAATATGGTGCAGTTGTGAATTTTAGCCAATGAGCTTATAACTTCAGCTTGTTCAATTAAGCATTGAAAATAAAATCTGGAAGCTGATTGTTTTTATGCAGACTTGCATCAGATATTGCCCTCTCCAGTTTTAGTAAATCAACCCCACCATGCAGACTCTTGATACATGTGCATGCAGCAGAGCCTGACTGGCTCACAATGCTGGCCTTCTCCCTCCCAATCTGTGTGTTGATATATAAAAGATTACAGGACAAACCCAGGTACTAACATTATTTATATTAAAAAATATATATTTATATTATTAATATAAAAAAATATATACTGTATATAATCATATATAATCATGTTTTTAATGAATAAATAATTGCACTGTTTTAAAAATGAATCTCTAGTTCAGCTTTAAGCTTTTCTTTCTTTTGCACAAATAAAATAACAGACGCTGTTTAGCTGCAAACAAAAGCTGAAAAAAAAACACAATCCCTTTCTTTTGCTTTAGCTTCCTTGGCGTGGGGGACATCCAGTGGTCGCTTAGTGTAATCATGCTTCCCAAGGGTGCCTTCGCTTACAGGAGCCACACTAAACATTTTTGTTCTTCTTACAATCATACAAAGACAATAAAGTTTACATGTAATATCATTTTTTTTTTCTTTATTGGATGATATTTGACAGTTGTTCATTTCTTACTGAGCAGCACCACAAATACAAAGAGAGATCAAGCTTGCAATATCCATCTGCTCTTTTCCTCGATCGGCGTTCATAAAAAAAACTACGGACAATTGGGATATGACCCAACAGCACTGAGCCCTGTTGACAGAGAATTCCCTATTCACTACAGCTCTCATCTCACCTCTTTAGACAGAGAGCGGCGCAGCTGAATATTGATGTACTGAGGACATAGAGCCAAAAAAACAGAGTTGTGGAATTTAGGCAATGCTGCAAAAAAAGGCTTTAGGAAAACTAAGCATTTTTAAGTGCGGCATCGAAGATCTGGGAGTCAGTCCAGCTCTGGATGAAACAAGCAGAAGGCTAGGAATCACAGGAGGTTTACTTTTGGCTCATGTAACAACAAAAATAGGCAGCAGATAAAAGAATAAAGATGTACATGGAACAATAGGCACATAGCACAAGCGAGCAAATGCGATGTTGTAGTGTTTTTCCGAGAGCAGATACCGTTTCTAATGTCTTTGCTCTTGCAGAACAGAGAAGCGTGGAAACTGTAGCAATAAACTATTCTTGAAAATGAGCTTTTAATTAAAATACGCTATAAAAATGCCCCCAATCTGACCGCAAATCAGCCAGCCAGCAGTATCTATTGTTTCATGCTTCTTTTGTGTATTTGATCCTTTATGCTGTGCAAAGCAAACATGTTATGTGTATAGGCCGGGAAGTGCTTGTATTCTTCATAAAAAGATAGTCTTTTTTTGTTTGTTTTTTGGAGTATCAGTGACTCAACTATACAATACTTTTGTAGCTAATTAGTCTTTTATTCTGTTTCAAGCAAGTCAAATATGTTGCAGATATATGGATTAAAAAAAAAAAAAACTGGTAACTTTTTATATTTTTTTGTGCATGTTCTTCTACTGATAAGTGCTTTGTGTTAGTGTGTGTGGTGTAAGATAAGAAAAGAGAAACTTTTGGAAATATACTGTAACATGCACTGAAGTGCCTCTTTATTTTTTATATCTGTTTGTTAGCTCAAGCCAAATAGGGAGTCCTGTAACTTAAATTATAAAAGTACATTTTAATGCTCTTAGGCTCTCTGTAACTTAAATTATAAAAGTACATTTTAATGCTCTTAAATGCTCTTTTAATGCTCTCTTCAAAAATTTCCAAATTAATTTTATTTGCCGCTGCGATCCAGCTTCCTGTTAGAAGGTGTCTATGTTTGTTCTCCATGGTCCCATTGTATATAGAATCCTAGCCAACATCTCTTGCTAGCTCCCAAGATGGTTACATGACCACAATTAACGTGCACTGCTCGTTCCAGAAGAAGGAAGTTGGGGGTAAAAGGAGAGGCTTAGGAGCTCACAGAGGATGTTACAATGAGGCAGACAAACACAGTAACAAAGGATTTTTATTAAAATACTTTACAAGGTTATTAACCACTTCACATCCCGTTCATTATCATATGACATCCGCAGGAGGGATCTCCCATCCTGGGCAGGTGTCATATGACATCCTGGGCTTCCCGGCCGTCTGGGGGGCGCACGCCTGGTGGCCGCAATGTCCGTTCGGGCACAGGCGATTGCACGATAACAGAGCAGGTCCTTGGATCTGTGTGTGAACGTTCCAACCAGTGACGCTGTTTCCTGTTCTCCGTGGAACGCACGCTATCACAGCGGCGATCACGGAAACATTCTGAATGCCTGTTTGCAGCCTCCATCCTGTGAGTAGTGCTATCATGCGCACCTGATTTATTTCCCTACGGTATTTCACCATGTCCTTTTCCTTCTTATGTTTGGGTGATATTTGATGTTCGCTGTTCCCCAGCTTTTATCCTATTGGGAACGGTCCAAGTCCCATCTTATTTTTCCTGTAGCAACTGGAGCATTTCAGGTGACTGTATGTACTTTTTTCAGGCTGTGGAGCTGAAAGTCTGCTATCACTGAACAGTGGGATTTACCTTGGGGAACGTGCACACCCATCCTGAATTATATCACAATATGTGCGCCTGATTTTATATATCTATCACCTATTACCAAATGTCAATTTTCAATTGTTAGGGGTATTCTTTTGTATACATTTATTTTTGCAACACTTAATTCTTTATTATATGTCACTTGTTTTGTCCAGCACACAGTGCGTTTTTTGATCACATCCAGATTATTGTAGTGATATCTGCACAATTTTTTTCACAGATTTATTTTATTGTGTCCTAGTTGCTAGCGCTGTACCTCTTCGTACTAATATTATTAAGTCGTAGCACTTATACTCAGCAGCTGCAACAGCTTTCAATTTTAATGTAATTTTATTTTTACATTTACTCATATATTTTTGCCAGCGCTGCTTTTATTAATTTATTTTAACTCTTAACCCCTTGATCGCCCCCCCCCTGTTAACCCCTTCCCTGCCAGTGACATTTATACAGTAATCAGTGCATTTGTATAGCACTGATCGCTGTATAAATGTGAACGGTCCCAAAATGGTGTCAAAAGTGTCCAATATGTCCGCCGCAATATCACAGTCACAATAAAAATCGCAGATTGCGGCCATTACTAAAAAAAAAAAATAATAATAAAAATGCTATAAAACTATCCCCTATTTTGTAGACACTATAACATTTTTGTGCAATCCAATCAATATATGTTTACTGCATTTTTTTTACCAAAATTATGTAGAAGAATACATATTGGCCTAAACTGAGGAAATTTTTTTTTTTTTTTAATTGGGATATTTATTATAGCAACAAGTAAAAAATATTTGGGGTTATTTACTAAAGGCAAATCCACTTTGCACTACAAGTGCACTGCAAGTGCACTTGAAAGTGCACTTGCAGTGCACTTGGAGGTGCAGTCGCTGTAGATCCGAGGGGGACATGCAAAGATAATAAAAAACAGCATTTTAGCTTGCACATGATTGGATGATAAAATCAGCAGGACTTCCCCTCATTTCAGATCTTCCCCTCAGATCTACAGCGACTGCACTTCTAAGTGCACTTGTAGTGCAAAGTGGATTTGCCTTTGTAAATAACCCTCATTGTGTTTTTTTCAAACTTGTCACTCTTCTTTTGTTTATAGTGCAAAAAATAAAAACTGCAGAGAGGATCAAATACCACCAAAGCTCTATTTGTGTGGAAAAAAATTATAAAAATTTCATTTGGGTACAGTATTGCATGACCGCGCAATCGTCATTCAAAGTGCGACAGCGCTGAAAACTGAAAATTGGCCTGGGCAGTAGAGATGAGCTTCGAGTTTGAGTCGAACTCATGTTCGACTCGAACATTGGCTGTTCACAAGTTCGTGAACAGCGAACAATTTGGGGTGTTCACGGCAAATTCGAATGCCACAGAACACCCTTTAAAAGTCTATGGGAGAAATCAAAAGTGCTAATTTTAAAGGCTTATATGCAAGTTATTGTCATAAAAAGTGTTTGGGGACCTGGGTCCTGCCCCAGGGGACATGGATCAATGCAAAAAAAAGTTTTAAAAACGGGCGTTTTTTCAGGAGCAGTGATTTTAATAATGCTTAAAGTCAAACAATAAAAGTGTAATATCCCTTTAAGTTTTGTAACTGGGGGGTGTCTATAGTATGCCTGTAAAGGGGCGCATGTTTCCCGTGTTTAGAACAGTCTGACAGCAAAATGACATTTCGAAGGAAAAAGCCCATTTAAATCTACTCGCGGCTATTGCATTGCCGACAATACACATAGAAGTTCATTGATAAAAATGGCATGGGAATTCCCCACAGGGAACCCCGAACCAAAATTTAAAAAAAAAATGACGTGGGAGTCCCCTTAAATTCCATACCAGGCCCTTCAGGTCTGGTATGGATATTAAGGGGAACCCCGCGCCAAAAAAAAAACGGCGTGGGGTCCCCCCAAAAATCCATACCAGACCCTTATCTGAGCATGCAACCTGGCAGGCCGCAGGAAAAGAGGGGGGGACGAGAGTGCGGCCCCCCCTCCTGAACCGTACCAGGTCATATGCCCTCAACAATGGGAGGGTGCTTTGGGGTAGCCCCCCAAAACACCTTGTCCCCATGTTGATGAGGACAAGGGCCTCATCCCCACAACCCTGGCCGGTGGTTGTGGGGGTCTGCGGGCGGGGGGCTTATCGGAATCTGGAAGCCCCCTTTATTAAGGGGACCCCCAGATCCTGCCCCCCCTGTGTGAAATGGTAAGGGGGTACTTACCCCTACCATTTCACTAAAAAACTGTCAAAAATGTTAAAAATGACAAGAGACAGTTTTTGACAATTCCTTTATTTAAATGCTTCTTCTTTCTTCTACCTTCTTTCATCTTCTGGTTCATCTGGTTCTTCCTCCGGTGTTCTCGTCCAGCATCTCCTCCACGGCGTCTTCTATCTTCTTCTCCTCGGGCCGCTCCGCACCCATGGCATGGGGGGAGGCTCCCGCTCTTCTCTTCTTCTCTTCTTCATTTTCTTCTCCGGGCCGCTCCGCACCCATGCTGGCATGGAGGGAGGCTCCCGCTGTGTGACGGCGTCTCCTCGTCTGACAGTTCTTAAATAACGGGGGGCGGGGCCACCCGGTGACCCCGCCCCCCTCTGACACAGGGGACATGACGGGACTTCCCTGTGGCATTCCCCGTGACATCACAGGGAAGTCCTGTCAAGTCACCATGCGTCAGAGGGGGGCGGGGTCACCGGGTGGCCCCACCCCCCATTATTTAAGAACCGTCAGATGAGGAGATGCCGTCACACAGCGGGAGCCTCCCTCCATGCCAGCATGGGTGCGGAGCGGGCTGGAGAAGAAAATGAAGAAGAGAAGAAGAGAAGAAAAGAAGAAGAGCGGGAGCCTCCCCCTATGCCATGGGTGCGGAGCGGCCCGGGGAGAAGAAGATAGAAGACGCCGCGGAGGAGATGCTGGACGAGAACGCCGGAGCAAGAACCAGAAGAGCCAGAAAAACCAGAAGAAGAAGATGAAGGAAGATAGAAGAAAGAAGAAGCATTTAAATAAAGGAATTGTCAAAAACTGTCTCTTGTAATTTTTAACATTTTTGACAGTTTTTTAGTGAAATGGTAGGGGTAAGTACCCCCTTACCATTTCACACAGGGGGGGCCAGGATCTGGGACTCCCCTTGTTAAAGGGGGCTTCCAGATTCCGATAAGCCCCCCGCCCGCAGACCCCCACAACCACCGGCCAGGGTTGTGGGGATGAGGCCCCTGTCCTCATCAACATGGGGACAAGGTGTTTTGGGGGCTACCCCAAAGCACCCTCCCAATGTTGAGGGCATGTGGCCTGGTACGGTTCAGGAGGGGGGGCGCACTTTCGTCCCCCCCCGCTTTTCCTGCAGTCTGCCAGGTTGCGTGCTGGCATAAGGGTCTGGTATGGATTTTTGGGGGGACCCTACGCCGTTTTTTTTTTTTTTTGGCGCGGGGTTCCCCTTAAAATCCATACCAGACCTGAAGGGTCTGGTATGGAATTTAGGGGGAACCCCACGTCATTTTTTTTTTTTATTTTGGCCGGGGTTCCCCTTAATATCCATACCAGACCTGAAGGGCTTGGTATGGAATTTAGGGGGACTCCCACATCATTTTTTTTTTAAATTTTGGTTTGGGGTTCCCTGTGGGGAATTCCCATGCCATTTTTATCAATGAACTTCTATGTGTATTGTCGGCAATGCAATAGCCGCGAGTAGTTTTAAATGGGTTTTTTCCTTCGAAATGTCATTTTGCTGTCAGACTGTTCTAAACACGGGAAACATGCGCCCCTTTACAGGCATACTATAGACACCCCCCAGCTACGAAATTTAAAGGGATATTACACTTTTATTGTTTGACTTTAAGCATTATTAAAATTACTGCTCCTGAAAAAACGTCCGTTTTTAAAACTTTTTTTTGCATTGATCCATGTCCCCTGGGGCAGGACCCAGGTCCCCAAACACTTTTTATGACAATAACTTGCCTATAAGCCTTTAAAATTAGCACTTTTGATTATTCATGTTCGTGTCCCATAGACTTTAACAGTGTTCGCGTGTTCGAACGAACTTTTTTCCTGTTCGCATGTTCTGGTGCGAACCGAACAGGGGGGTGTTCGGCTCATCCCTACTGGGCAGGAAGGGGGTGAAAATGCCCTCTATTGAAGTGGTTAAGTAGTAGATGTCTATATATATTATTTTTGGAGAATTAGGAGATAGTTTAGTTCCCCTTTAACTTCTCTTATTCGCTCTTTTTTGGTCAGTTAAATGTACTTTACTATTGAAAGCATTTTGCTATATCTTTTTAATAAGTTCAAAAATACCTATTGATTCTCCCAGAATCTCAGTGCTGTCCTGTAACCTGTGCAGTTTTATCTCAAGAGTTATTATCAGTTTTGCCAAGCTCGCTTTTTTTTAGAATACAAAATAGCTCCTTCCTATATTATTGAGGTGAGGAAAGGTGCTCTACAGTCCTATCATGTTTTATCTTCTGGGGCACATGTGTGATGTCTAGGGATGAGCCGAACACCCCCCTGTTCGGTTCGCACCAGAACATGCGAACAGGAAAAAAATTCGTTCGAACATGCGAACACCGTTAAAGTCTATGGGACACGAACATGAATAATCAAAAGTGCTCATTTTAAAGGCTAATATGCAAGTTATTGTCAATAAAAGTGTTTGGGGACCTGGGTCCTGCCCCAGGGGACATGAATCAATGCAAAAAAAAGTTTTAAAAACGGCCGTTTTTTCAGGAGCAGTGATTTTAATAATGCTTAAAGTCAAGCAATAAAAGTGTAATATCCCTTTAAATTTAGTACCTAGGGGGTGTCTATAGTATGCCTGTAAAGGGGCGCATGTTTCCCGTGTTTAGAACAGTCTGACAGCAAAATGACATTTTGAAGGAAAAAACACATTTAAAACTACCGCGGCTATTGCATTGCCGACAATACACATAGAAGTTCATTGATAAAAACGGCATGGGAATTCCCCACAGGGGAACCCCGAACCAAAAAAAAAAAAAAAAAATTGATGTGGGGGTCCCCCTAAATTCCATACAAGGCCCTTCAGGTCTGGTATGGATATTAAGGGGAACCCCAGCCAAAATTTTAAAAAAAAATTGACGTGGGGTTCCCCCTAAATTCCATACCAGACCCTTCAGGTCTGGTATGGATTTTAAGGGGAACCCCGCGCCAAAAAAAAAAAAAAAAACGGCGTGGGGTCCCCCTAAAAATCCATACCAGACCCTTATCCGAGCACGCAACCTGGCAGGCCGCAGGAAAAGAGGGGGGGACGAGAGTGCGGCCCCCCCCCCCTCCTGAACCGTACCAGGCCACATGCCCTCAACATTGGGAGGGTGCTTTGGGGTAGCCCCCCAAAACACCTTGTCCCCATGTTGATGAGGACAAGGGCCTCATCCTCACAACCGTGGCCGGTGGTTGTGAGGGTCTGCGGGCGGGGGGCTTATCGGAATCTGGAAGCCCCCTTTAACAAGGGGACCCCCAGATCCCGGCCCCCCCCCTGTGTGAAATGGTAAGGGGGTACTTACCCCTACCATTTCACTAAAAAACTGTCAAAAATGTTAAAAATGACAAGAGACAGTTTTTGACAATTCCTTTATTTAAATGCTTCTTCTTTCTTCCTTCATCTTCTTCTTCTTCTGGTTCTTCTGGCTCTTCTGGTTCTTCCTCCGGCGTTCTCGTCCAGCATCTTCTCCGCGGCGTCTTCTATCTTCTTCTCCTCGGGCCGCTCCGCACCCATGGCATGAGGGGAGGCTCCCGCTCTTCTCTTCATCTTCTTCTCTTCTTCATCTTCTTCTTCATCTTCTTCTTCATCTCTTCTTCTCTTCTTCTCTTCTTCCTGTCTTCTCCGGGCCGCTCCGCAGCCATGCTGGCATGGAGGGAGGCTCCCGCTGTGTGACGGCGTCTCTTCGTCTGACGGTTCTTAAATAACGGGGGGCGGGGCCACCCGGTGACCCCGCCCCCCTCTGACGCACGGTGACATGACGGGACTTCCCTGTGGCATTCCCCGTGACGTCACAGGGAAGTCCCGTCATGTCACCGTGCGTCAGAGGGGGGCGGGGTCACCGGGTGGCCCCGCCCCCCGTTATTTAAGAACCGTCAGACGAAGAGACGCCGTCACACAGCGGGAGCCTCCCACCATGCCACAGCATGGCTGCGGAGCGGCCCGCAGAAGACATGAAGAAGAGAAGAAGGAAGAAGAGATGAAGAAGAAGATGAAGATGAAGAAGAGAAGAAGATGAAGAGAAGAGCGGGAGCCTCCCCCCTCATGCCATGGGTGCGGAGCGGCCCGAGGAGAAGAAGATAGAAGACGCCGCGGAGAAGATGCTGGACGAGAACGCCGGAGGAAGAACCAGAAGAGCCAGAAGAACCAGAAGAAGAAGAAGATGAAGGAAGAAAGAAGAAGCATTTAAATAAAGGAATTGTCAAAAACTGTCTCTTGTCATTTTTAACATTTTTGACAGTTTTTTAGTGAAATGGTAGGGGTAAGTACCCCCTTACCATTTCACACAGGGGGGGGGCCGGGATCTGGGGGTCCCCTTGTTAAAGGGGGCTTCCAGATTCCGATAAGCCCCCCGCCCGCAGACCCTCACAACCACCGGCCACGGTTGTGAGGATGAGGCCCTTGTCCTCATCAACATGGGGACAAGGTGTTTTGGGGGGCTACCCCAAAGCACCCTCCCAATGTTGAGGGCATGTGGCCTGGTACGGTTCAGGAGGGGGGGGGGGCCGCACTCTCGTCCCCCCCTCTTTTCCTGCGGCCTGCCAGGTTGCGTGCTCGGATAAGGGTCTGGTATGGATTTTTAGGGGGACCCCACGCCGTTTTTTTTTTTTTTTTTGGCGCGGGGTTCCCCTTAAAATCCATACCAGACCTGAAGGGTCTGGTATGGAATTTAGGGGGAACCCCACGTCAATTTTTTTTTTAAATTTTGGCTGGGGTTCCCCTTAATATAAATACCAGACCTGAAGGGCCTTGTATGGAATTTAGGGGGACCCCCACATCAATTTTTTTTTTTTTTATTTTGGTTCGGGGTTCCCCTGTGGGGAATTCCCATGCCGTTTTTATCAATGAACTTCTATGTGTATTGTCGGCAATGCAATAGCCGCGGTAGTTTTAAATGTGTTTTTTCCTTCAAAATGTCATTTTGCTGTCAGACTGTTCTAAACACAGGAAACATGCGCCCCTTTACAGGCATACTATAGACACCCCCCAGGTACGAAATTTAAAGGGATATTACACTTTTATTGTTTGACTTTAAGCATTAATAAAATCACTGCTCCTGAAAAAACGTCCGTTTTTAAAACTTTTTTTTGCATTGATCCATGTCCCCTGGGGCAGGACCCGGGTCCCCAAACACTTTTTATGACAATAACTTGCATATAAGCCTTTAAAATTAGCACTTTTGATTTCTCCCATAGACTTTTAAAGGGTGTTCCGCGGCATTCGAATTTGCCGCGAACACCCCAAATTGTTCGCTGTTCGGCGAACTTGCGAACAGCCAATGTTCGAGTAGAACATGAGTTCGACTCGAACTCGAAGCTCATCCCTAGTGATGTCAATATCATGTTACCTGGCTAGCTCTGCTCAACAAGTAAGTGTTATCTCCAGCATAAAAGACAACTAACCATGTGCAGGTTGGCTACTCTGCCTGTGTTATCTGGCTTTCCCCAGATAAACAGTGCAGGAGGGGAGGATCTATGCGTACAGGATAAAACAGCCTTTTTACACAATGCAGAGGATTAATTACTTAGGTTCCACAGTGAGTATAACAAGCATGCTATGCTGCATATACAGACATATTTTACTGTTGTGGGTTTAGTAACACTTTAACCTCCCTGGCGGTATGATTATTTCGTATTTTAGGTGTTGAAAGCAGTACAATTATTTTGCATGGAAATTTGGCGTTTTATATTGTAGGTCTGTAATTCTTAGCAATAACACACTTAAATCTGTACACCAAGAGTCTTGTAGATATCCCAGGTATGATGAAGTTTGAAACACAAAATCATAAATTATAATAAAATAAATAAATATAAATAATTAAAAAAAATAATAATATAATAATAATAAAATAAATTTCCCCACGATTCACTATCGCTCAATTCTGCAAGTGTTCTAATTTACTATCGCTGTTTTCTAGTTGGTCTAAAGCCACTTTTGACGTAAAGGGACACTTTTTGGTTGCTATGGACAATCTCAAGTTTCCAGGCAGAAAGAACAGTATATATAATATAAAACTGCATGCAGGGCATTGGACAAAGCACTGGGGATAAAAGGGAAGTGAAATGATTTCATACAGTAATGTAATCTGTAAGATTACAGTACTGTATGTGTTATGATTTTTACATTTTTTGAATTTGACGCCAGACTCCACCCCCATGCATCGCGACCCTTGCATGGAACGGAGCCTGGCACAGAGAGGCTTCGGAGGAGGACAGAGCCCACAGACAGCGCGGGGGGACATCGCAGGATTCTGGGGACAAGGTAAGTATACCGCTCCAGGATCCTGGTAATGGTGCTGAAATTTAACCCCGAGCTACACTTGGGAATACCGCCAGGGAGGCTACTGTAGTTTGTGATATGGTTTCCCCTGCATGTGTATCACTTCCCGGTTTTAGGGAATATACATGGAAGCCAGCCTCCTGGTGAGGAGTCTGGTGTGGGAGCTGCATAGTGAGGACCAGTGCACCATGTGTACCATGTGATCTGCCTGCTTCTCTGACCACATTCCCCTCCAATAGGACCTGGTCTTTGGGGCATCCACGTGTATGGACTTATTGCAAAGACTTCTGTATGCTAAAGGTGTGGGCAGCACCACTAATCACATGCATCACTTGCAAAACCATTACACAGAGCAGGAAAGTATAACATATTTTTTATTTTTATACAAAAAAAACAAGACCTTAGTATCACTTTAAGATTATTCAGAATTAATTGAAAGGTAAAGATGACCTCTTTCGGACCTGCATTTTACCTACTTGAATTTTTTTCTTTGGCACTTTAAAGTGAACCTTTCCATTGTTTAACCATTTAAATATTACTGATATCTTTGTAGTCTACTACAGTGCCTTGAAAAAGTATTCATATCCCTTGAAATTTTCCACATTTTGTCATGTTGCAACCAAAGTGGTAAATGTATTTTATTGAGATTTTATTTGATAGACCAACACAAAGTGGCACATAACTGTGAAGTGGAAGGAAAACGATAAGCGTTTTTCACATTTTTTTTTACAAATAAATATCTGAAAAGAGTGGTGTGTATTTGTATTTGTATTTAGCCCCCTTTACTCTGAGACTCCTAACTAAAATCTAATGGAACAAATTGCCTTCAGAAGTCACCTAATTAGTAGATTACACCTGTGTGTTATTTAATCTCAGAATAAATACAGTTGTTCTGTGAAGCCCACAGAGGTTTGTTAGAGAACCTTGGTGAACAGACAGCATCATGAAGGCCAAGGAACACACCAGACAGATCAGGGATAAAGTTGTGGAGAACTTTAAAGCAGGGTTAGGTTATAAAAAAATATCCCAAACTTTGAACGTCTCACATAGCACTGTTCAATCCATCATCCAAAAATGGAAAGAATATGGCACAACTGCAAACCTACCAAGACATGGCATTCCACCTAAACTGACAGGCCAGGCAAGGAAAGCATTAATCATAGAGGCAGCCAAGAGGCCCATGGTAACTCTGGAGAAGCTGCAGAGATCCACAGCTCAGGTAAGAGAATCTGTCCACAGGACAACTATTAGTCGTGCACTCCACAAATCTGGCCTTTATAGAAGAGTGGAAAGAAGAGAGTCCTTGTTAACACATAAGCCATAAGAAGTCCCGTTTGCAGTTTGCGAGAAGCCATGTCGGGGACACAGCAAACATGCGTAAGAATGTGCTCTGGTCAGATGAGACCAAAATTGAATTGTTTGGACTAAAAGCAAAACGCTATGTGTGGCTGAAAACTAACACATTCACATCACCCTGAACACACCATCCCCACCATGAAAAATTGTGATGGCAGCATCATGTTGCAGGAATGCTTTTCTTCAGTAGAGACAGGGAAGCTGGTTAGAGTTGATGGGACGATGGATAAAGACAAATACAGGGCACTCTTAGAAGAAAACCTGTAATGCCGCGTATACACGACCGTTTTTTCCATCGGAATAAACTCTGAAGGTTTTTCCAACGGAGTTCCGACGGAATTCCGCTGAAACTGTCTTGCGTACACACAATCACACCAAAGTCCGACCATCAAGAACGCAGTGACGTACAACATGTATGACGGGACTAGAAAAAGGAAGTACAATAGCCAGTAGCCAATAGCTTCCATCTCTTAATTGCTTCAGAGCATGCGCTGTTTTTGGTCCGTCGGATCAGCATACAGACGAGCGGTTTTCCCAGTAGGAATTGGTTCCGTCAGAAATATTTAGAAAATGTTCTATTTCTAGGTCCTTCAGAATTTTCGAAAAAAAAAAGTCAGATGAGGCATATACACGATCTGAATATACGATGAAAAGCTTTCGTCTGACTTTTTCTGTCGGACATTCAGCTCGAGTGTACGCGGCATTAGAGTCTGCATAGACTTGAGACTGGGGAGGAGGTTCACCTTCCAGCAGGACAACGACCCTAAACATACAGCCAGAGCTACAATGGAATGGTTTAGATCAAAGCATATTCAAGTGTCAGAAAGGCCCATTCAAAGTCCAGACCTAAATCCAATTGAGAGTCTGTTTCAAAACTTGAAAATAGCTGTTCACAGACACTCTCCATCCAATCTCACAAAGCTTGAGCTATTTTGCAAAGAACAACGGGCAAAAAGTTCACTCTCTAGATGTGCAAAGCTCGTAGAGACATCCCCAAAAATACCTGAAGCTATAATTGCAGCGAAAGGTGGCTCTAGAAAGTATTAATTTAGGGGGGCTGAATACAAATGCATGCCACACTTTTCACATATTTATTTGTAAAAAAAAAATTGAAAACCACTTTTTACTTTCCTTCCATTTCACAATTATGTGCCACTTTGTGTTGGTCTATCACATAAAATCCCAATAAAATTAATTTACATTGTTGGTTGTAACAGCTGATTCAAGTTGATCCTTCTTTCTCCAAAATGCACAGCTTAAATGCAGTAAACACCATTGTCATTGTTATGCAGTCTCAATATCTTACCCCTACCCCTGTCTGCTGACATATCAGGACATATCAGGAGAACACTGATATAAACTGTCACAAGAAAGACACGGGGCTTGTCTCTAATAGCTTGAATGTTGTGCTGAGCAAAAGGAATGATGGTAGTATTTGTTCACTTACAATGCAGCATTAAATTGTTGTTTAGTTAAAGCGGACCTTCACCCAAAGGGGAAGTTCCACTTGTTTGCACCCCCCCATCCACTGCCACATTTGGCACTTTTTAGGGGGAGAGGGGAGTGGGTACCTGGTTTTGGCAGATGTTCCACTGTGATCTGAGCCAGAAGTCTGGCTCCCTCTCCTTCCCCCACAGTCTTTTGGGACACATCACAGGTACCAGAAGACTACAGGACCACAAGGCTGGCTCGTGCAGCAGGAAACTGACCGTGAAGCCGCAAAGCTTCACTTCCTGTTTCCCTTACTTGAGATGCCCGCACCTGCACCCAAAGCTGATTGAAGAATCGGCTCAAGTGATGACATCACTGGATCCCCGGACAGGTAAGTGTCTTTATATTAAAAGTCCGCAGCTACAGTATTTATAGCTGCTGACTTTTAACTTTTTGAGGAGAGCCTGAAGCTCATCTTTAAAGAGATTCTACAAACTAGGGATAAGCAGAGATATTTTTCCAAAATGTATTTTGCAGTGGCAGTACTTATTTTGTCGAAATTTTGCCTAATATTTCACTTAGACAAGTGACTACGTAGATCAAATACTCTGGAAAAAAAAGGACTGTTGAAAAGCCAGGCCAACCCTTATGCTAACCTTAAGAGCTAAGTCAGATGCATGGTCAGGGGCGGTAAAAGCAGGCAGTGGAACTGCAGTTTTACCGACCCCAACCACCTACCCAAAAAAGGGCATGCAGCCGCTTAGGTCTGTACACCTGCTGCAGCAAACGAAGCGGTGACATAAACGGGCTGATTTACTAAAGACAAATAGACTGTGCACTTTGCAAAGTGCAGTTGCTCCAGAGCTTAGTAAATGAGGTAAGGCTTCACTTTGCAAAGAGTATCCAATCATATAAAAAAAACAGCATTTTTGCTTGCACATGATTGAATGATGGAAGTTATCTAAAGCCATCCAAAGCCCATTGCACCTAAAAAAAATCCACACAAAACACCTTAATTGTGCTTTTTCCATTATATTCAAAGTATTGCACTTCAATCCCAAACATAGCTGGAATGTTTCAATTTTAGACACAATTTGGCAGAAAGGGGTACTCCTCTACTGTCAGACTACACTGTTAAGCAGCTACTGTTCGGTAAAAGTGCTTCAACATTCCCATGTGGGAAAGGCCTTAGAAGACAAGGTGCAGCTGTTATCCCCATTATCCACTTGTGATGTGACCTGTTTGCACTTGCTTTTTACTACAATAAATGTGCTTTTTTCTACACGGAAGTGCGGCCATCCAGAGTCTTCCTCCTTGTCTTCCAAGATTTGTGCAGGGCCAGCACCTGTGAGGCTGAGTGAGGGCGTTCACTACCAGAGAGGAGTAAGTGTCCTGTGAGCTTTTTTCTTCTCCATTGCTGTATCTGGGAAAGGCCTTAAATGGATCAACATTCGTTTGTCCTCTGCTAAGTCATCAAGTGTTTTGATCCATCTATGGACAGCTTTATTCAGATAAACATTGTGCTAACAACTTCCATTTACTGCTTGTACTGTCTAGTACACTCTAATGGACATTGTCAGATGCACCTCATCTTTTCTTCAGAACTACAAGTCTGCTTGGGGTTGTTTGTTTTAAGGGGTGTGGCCATTGACCACCTATGCCAGCATACAGTTGTACAGCAGTGGGGGGCTTGAGCTTTGCTGGTTGCAGAGCCATAGGTCTGACTCAGCAGAAGGTGTGACAGAGACCACTGCTTTTACACAGCAAATTAGGGACCTGCTGACAGAGAACCGACTTTTCTACTCAAGAATAAAGCCTCGTACACACAATCGGATTTTACGATGGGAATTGTGTGATGACAGACTGTTGGCGGAAAATCCAACCTTTTGTACGCTCCATCGGACAGTTGTTGGATTTTCCGTGGACAAATGTTGGATGGCAGGCTTATAAATTTTCCACTGACAAATGTCTGTTGTCGGATTTTCCAATCGTGTGTACACAAGTCCATCAGACAAAAGTCCAAAGTACAAACACGAATGCTGGGAAGCAAGGACAAGCCAGAAGCGGTCGGTCTTGTAAACTAGCGCTTGTAATGAAGAATTAACATTTGTGACGTGGCAAATTATGGAATGTCGAAATGCAGCACACATTCCCTTCTTCTTTAATGGGATAATAATGAAGCTGCTTTGCTGGTGATACTGATGGAGTTCTACCAAACATATTTTAAAAGGCTTTTATTTTCTAGTGGTATCAAGAATAATATTATTATGCTTTCTTTTTTTTTTTTTTTTTGGGCAAGTTACCACAACATCATTATCCCATAGTTTTTAAGATCAAAGATACAACTATGTTGGTGTCCCTTGTTAATTTTACATTGTATTTTTTAAAATGTAACTGCCTACTCCCAAACTGTCATTTGAAGTAAAACACATAGCCAAGTATTATTCTCTATCTATCACCAGGTGAGCTTTATGCCCTTATGCCCCCCTTCTCTACATGTTAATGCTGACGACCTGTCACATGCGTTTTGTGCATAGAGGGTGTTCCCTGTTGGTCTATGGGTGGTATGTGCATGCTATGCTCTGGCATAATGGTATGCCCCTACCCCACTAACTGACTAGCACCGTTTTATAGTATCTTATAGTGCCTTATTTGATGGATTTGATGGATGAGGTGTCGTACTCCTGACATCCTCCACCGCTATTGTTCTGATCTTATTTGATCTGATTGAAGCTGGCACTTTTCACCTTAATAATAATATAAATATAGGTTTAGATTTCTGATATCCATTTTATTTATTATTTTCTAAGCTTTTGGTAATAATCTAACATACATAATTGAAATGGTGTATTTTATTTTATCTTCATCATTTAAATTAGGTTAATTTTTTTACACTTGATATCAACCTTTATATGGGTTGACATTACCTATATTATCCTGCCATATAGGAGGAAAAGTTTTTTGTTGCCCACTGATATTATATCTTGGGGCAATTGATACAGTATTCCTTGTGGTTATACATTCTCTATATGTATCCTTGCAATATATTAATAATTTAATTTCCCCCTTATTAATTTTTCTGCCAGATTTCTGCCCATTCTTCTGCACGGTCCAGTCCCCTTGTCGGCACTACCCACTGGGATCTGGCACCCATTGGTTTTTTGCTCCGGGTGATGTACTAGGGGGCACTTGGTGGTGGCTACTCTTTTGTCTTTCCAACTTGCAATAGACTAGGTGAGCACAACTATTTTTCTTATCATGTATTCTTTATCATGGTCTGTATTTATTTATTTATGGCCGAAATGTATCTATAATTATAATAATTACTTATATATTATATTTTGTATGCAATCTAGAGAAAATCAATGATGTCCCTAATGCCCTGACGAAGCAAAGTATATGCAAAACATGTTGGCTGGCTATTATATATGTTCTCTGAACACAAGCTATTGCATGGTCACCCTGACGTTTGGTTGCTAACTCTGTAATGTATATTTTAAATATGTTTAAATAAAATGTATACTTTTATATTAACCATCGCTGGATTGGCTCACTGTTAACAGACACATTATCTCCCCTTCAAAATCCCATTTTATTAGAGAGAGTTTTATCTCCCTCTTCATTCTTTGGTCTGTTATTTAGGGATTGGGAGTTCTGTCTCTGTTTTCCCTGTAAACAAGTCCAACCATTTACTTTCTTGATCGCTATATTGTGCATTAAAAAAAGAAAACAAATAAAATTAGACATGCTATCTGCCAAAAGAACGTAACCAAAAAAGCATCCAAAAATATAGAAAATATACCAAATCAAATCATTATTCAACCAAAAAATAAAATAAAAGCATCATGCGTGTGTTCTGCTTCTTAATATAGGGGTCAACAATGCCAAGAGCAGGTGCAAGCAGGGGTCCATCATCCGGAGATAATTATGAAAATCATCTGGATTATTCTCCTGGAGCTCCCGCAGCAAAGCCATATGACATACTTGGTCACGATTAATAAAGCAACCAATTTTTGGTCCAAGAAATCCTCCTCCTCCTGTTCCTGGACTGGACTTGGGTCAAAGCAATGACTCCAAGGCCAATAATAAATAACACGTTATCTCCTCCAATTCCGCAACATGGCTAGTTGACGAATGGCCTTTTAGAAACGAACTGAAAAGCTTGACTCAACACTCACCAGACATCTACTAACACAAAATTAGCAGAAGGAGCCCAAAGGGTGGCACTAACGAGCTGAAAAACCACGTAGTACATCACTACGTTTGTGTTTGTTGGCCGACAATTCCCTGCCGTTTGTATACAAGACAAGTTCCTGGCCAACGCCCTTCGGACAAAAGTCCGGGGTTTTGTCTGTGGAAAATCTGATCGTGTGTACGAGGCTTTAGCATGGATATCCAGGATCAGATCTTGACCTTACTTAAAACGCACCTTCATTCAAAAGTGAAAATGCAGCCTACTCAAATCCCAACCCAGTGCCCTAACACTTTTGACTTTTTTTTTGTAAGGACAGTGGGTACCTTTTTTTGACAGATCACCTCTCCAAATATATACTTAGCGACTGCAACTCATGCCCCCAGCCTCCTGGAACAGGTCTCATATTCCAAGAGACTGCAGAATCAGTCTCGCAGCATTGCACACTTGTGCAAGCTCAATGGGGAGCCGGCTGTGATTTTTTCAAAAAAAGGGGGGTGCTCAAGCGCTGACGTGAATAAATAACCAGAACCGACAAAAATGAATAAATTGAAATTGCTAAGAGATAACCAAATAATATAGCTGCAATTCATTGATGTATAATAGGTGCTGCAATAAAAAGTGAGTGAATAATTGCGCTGATATTAACCTCTTCTGTGTATACCTAAGTGTAAAAATTCAGTGTGTAACAAAATTTCCTCGCACATAAAAATATATAAAACATACACTAATAGCATAAATAATATAATAAAATGTGCAATATAATACCACAATTATCCGGAGACCCAAAACCTTCTATAATTAATTCTGTGATTTATCAAATTTATAACCAAGTTTCAAAACCTTACTTGCATATAATATAGCAATCAGTGCTGCTTTTTAACATAAACACTCTGTTGTGCACCAATAACAAAATAAAAAATAAAATATTACGTGAAGAAAAATATGAGCAATAATTAATCACAATGTCCTATTTAGTAGAGTGCTAATAGCATTCAAATCTGTGCATTGGAGCATGAAAAAAGTCAATAGCAAATGCGTGAATCGCCTATAAATCGCCATTTTATTATATTATTTATGCTATTAGTGTATGTTTTATATATTTTTATGTGCGAGGAAATTTTGTGATTTTTTCAAGCAGTCACAGTCAGACCCCATATCCAAAATGGCAGTGCTGGGAACCTGCAGAAGTAAGCAAGCTGGCTGCATGAAGACAATGCTGGACCCTCAAGCACTCGAAAGCACCTTATTTTCAAAAGTCAGCAGCTACAGTATTAGTTTAGACACCAAAGACTAAGGTTCTTCTTTAACTGGAACAACTAGAAGCACTACATTTATTCTTGCTGGAGAAGAGACGCTTTAGAGGGGACATGATAGTGATTTACAAATACCTCAATGGTTATCCCAGTGTAGGAAAAACTATCCATGGAGTGTAAGAGGACAGGGGGCCACACAGTGAGATTGCAGTTTAACCTTAAGCTGCATAGGGGGTTTGTCACTGTTAGGGCGACAAGGATGTGGACCTCTCTTCCACAATTGGTGGTGTCAGCAGGGAGTATAGATATATTTACAAGACTCTTGGATATGCATCTTAAAAAACACAACATACAGGGATATTGTAAATGATGACACTGACACGTACACCTACACAGGTTGAACAGGATGAACTAAAGTTTTTATTCAACTTTACCTACTATGTAACTATGTAACTGGTTCACATACAGTACCTCTGGTAACAATATTGAATTTCTTCTTACTTTTCCTTCTTTCTAGTTTTATCACCATGGCTGCAAAAAAAAGGCTAATCTTTTAGTCACAGCTCACATAAAGCTCCAGTGTTTCTCCTTCTTATGTTTTTTCTTCCCGTAACCCACACACAACACACACACAGCTGCGCTATAATAGCGGATAACATACTGTGTCTATTAGCTATGGCTCTGGATGTTTTATCAGTATTCTTGTCTGATAAAATAAACCTTTCTTCGAGCATCTTTCTAGCAGTGATGGCTACTTGTCATGTCAAATATTTTAGATGCAAGCACAAGAGAGGGAACACAAAGTGAGCAGCAAATGTGACATAAGATACAGGCTCAGGGTGAAAATATGTGATGACCTCAACTTGTCCAGTGCTCTAGATAAAGAGCAACTAAAAAGCTGAATTATTTCAAATGGACCCACTATCCTTATATACAACCACAGAGATATCTATAAAACATCTACAGCATATTTAATGAGAGATAGAGACATACTATTATGCATACTGCAGTAATCCATAGCAGGAATGTAGAGATAACCTTTGGCAAAGGAACTCTAGCTAAATTTCTGTTTTTTTTTCCTTGCTGTCTGTAATAGCTACCCTTTTGTGGCCCGCATGCTGTCATGAATGTCCATTTCTTCCCTAAATGTTACATTGAATGTCTGTTTGCTACCCACATATTGTAACAAATGCCCATTTGTTGTCTGTGTATTATCACTATCGCCTGTTTGCTGCCCATAATGATTGCTCGTTTGTTGCCTGCATAGTATAACATGTATTGTAATGTTTGCCTGTTTGTTGCCTGTTTGTTGCCTGTGCAAAGTGTAATGATTGTAACAATTCTCTGGTTATCTTGTATTACAACATTTGCTCCTTTGTTGCCTGTATATTGTAATGGTTACCCTTTGTTGCTTCCATATTGTAATGATTTTCCATTTTTATCCATATACTATACCAATACCCAATTTGTTTCCTCTGTAATATATCATTTGCCCATTTGTTGTCTATGTATTATGACAATAGCTTTTTGTTGCCCACATTTTGTCACAATTGCCTTTTTAGTGCCCATGTATTGTAAAGATTATCCTTTGTTGCACACAATTTGTAACAAATGTCTGCTTGTTGCCCACTTATTATCATGATTTTCCATTTTTTTACCCACATATTGTAACAATCGCCTGTTTGTTGCCCTTGCAATTAATTGTCCATTTCATATCTATTGTAAAAATATTGTTTCCCACATATTTTTGCCAATTTGCTGTATGTGTATTTTAACAATTGCCCTTTTCTGCCCATATTTTGTCACAAAAGGCTATTTATTCTAATGTAATATAATTATTGCCCTTTGTTGCCCATGTTTTGCAATGATTGCCTGCTATGGCCCACTGATTGTTACTATTTCCCTTTTGTTGCCCACATATTGCCAGAATTGCCTTTTTGTTGCCCATGTATTGTCACAGTTGCCCATTTGTTGTCTGTGCATTTGTGATTTCCTGTTTGTAGCCTGCATATTATACTGATTGCCTATGTGTCACCCATGTATTGTCAGGATTGCATTTTTCTGTCTAAATGTTTTCTAGTTAGCATTGTTTGTTTAGAGGACCATATTACTATAATTTAATCTTCTACAGGCCTGTCACTAATACACCACTAATAAACCCTAATTGTCAGTGGCAATCATTGACTGGTTGCTAGGGGTGACTTGGGAGGGAGGTATTACAGGGTTTTTAAAGCAACACAAGAAAGTTTTCTTAAAAACATTCTGACCCAGCTATAGCCGAAATACAGCTCCAGCGAGGTCGTCCAGTTCTGGGAGGCCGTCTATTGACATGCTACTAGGACCCTGCTCCCCTTGTGCATCCTCGGGGGAGCACATTAGGCACTCTGTGTGATGGGTGTGTCCGTCGGACACAGTTGATCACAGATTGAGGTAAAGGGTCAATCACAGCAGCCATTTACCATGTGATCAGCTGTGTCCAATCATATCCCATCACATGTAAACAAATAAAAACAAAGCAGTGGGCGGGCAGCTGCGATTACAGACTGTACAAGAGCCCTGAGAGCTGGTTGGAAGGAAGGGACATTCCCCCTTCACACAACACACAGGAACAGAGCTGAAGCTATCAATCACAGGATATGTGCTGGAGATCCCACCCTTGTCACCTTCTGTAGTTCTTCTACAGAGGAACTAGATAGCAGAGAGAAATTACACTTATGGGTTTATTTACTAAAGGGAAATAGACTGTGCACTTTGCAAAGTGTAGTTGCTCCATAGCTTAGTAAATGAGGTAAAGATTCCCTTTTCAAAAAATCCTGAATCATGTGCAAGGAAAATAACATTTTTGCCTGCACATGATTGGATGATGGAAGTCATCAGAGTTTCTGCTCATTTACTAAGCTCATGAGCAACTGCTCTTGCAGAGTGCAACTGTATTTTGCAAAGTGTGTACAGTCTATTTACCTTTAGTAAATCAAGCCCCAAGTGCCTTGAAGAAAGGCAAGTAAACACCACTTTAATGGTCACAAATATGTATGATTAAGGGATGTTGATGAAGGTAATGCATACTAAGGTTCATTCCAGGTGAATAATAGTGTCAAATTACTGGTGTGTGCCCACCAAGCTGGCTGTGAATGTCTGGTATGGGTTTACAACCGAACATGACATTGGATGGTGCTGTCAAGAACCTAGCTTAAATGGTTATATTAGAATTCATGTATGTTTTTAATAATTCGTTTCTAAATTATGTTATTGTTTTGTTATTTAACAAAAGCTTTGGCGATAACATTTTAAGAAAAATAATTTGTATTGTAGTGTATTATTTATAATGTTTATTGTGTTTTGTTTTGATGTTCAATATCACTTTACCCTCCCAGCTCTCACCGGGTCATGAGCATAGGCATGCTTTAATTTAAGCTAATATTTGGTAGCAAAACTCCCTTATAACCTTCAATACTTTTAAATAGTAGACCCAATAAAGGTTATAAATATTTAAATCAACATATACGTCAATTGAGACAAAAAAAAATGTATACTTGTAATTCAGGAAAAGGAAAGTATAGGACTATATCTAAAATTTCAAGTAAAATGTGAGTTTTTGCATAATCAACATTTTAACTTTTTAAAATTCTACTTACTGTAGGCTATCAATCAATTTTAGGGCTGCAATTCTTGCTACATTTCCATCACAGGTTTCAAACATTCATTGTTTTAATCACAGACCTTACAATGAATTATGTCTTGCAGCAAATCATTTGCTTAATGCAGAAATCACTCGACTTGGGTCTTAGAATTTATTGGTTGTTGATGCTAGTTTGACATCCCTTAGACATTATGCAAATGACTAATGAAAAAGCTAGTATACACTGATCAATATATGGGCTGGGCCATTGCTATAAATTACATAGCATTTTATGGCTAATACTGAGATATTACTATTTCCTAACACATTGTATAAATATATTGATTACACAGTGGCAGGCCAGCGTGCAGTAAATAAAACCCTATATTATTGCATGAAGAGCAAGCAGTGCTTTTTGTGTATGCAATAAAAAGTACATTTTTTGGTCATTTGTGTTTAAATCGATTACAAGTCACACATAACCATTTTGCATTTAAACTCAATCTGGTACACAATCTTCTTCTGAATAGTTCTAATGCTCATATTGGCACTTATCTTGCGCAGGTAGCTGAACAGGTTATTAAAGTCCTGTGCCTGTTAATCCTTGCTCTGAACACCTCTAAGGCCTTATTTAGATATCATGCACACTTGATTGACATCATTTTTTGTACAAGATTTTCCCCCTGTGTCATGTGATTATTTTGGCAACAAGACCACTGGAATGAGCTCTTGGAGGCAGCATTGGGTTTGCTTTATATGGAAAGCTACATTTTTTTTGTACAGACCAACAAACAGGAAGAAGTCTGTGGCTGAAGAGGAGTGAAAGTTGGCCGGAAGAGAGAAACAAATTAAAGAGAAGCTTAATTTAATAATACACAGTCTGATTTTAGTTTCCGTAATGACCATCTCAAAGCAGATATACTGCTAAAGAGTGGCCGTTCTGTGCAGAATCGTGTATATATAAATACTCTATATATATTTATATACGTGATTCTGCACTTCCAGGTAGGGGGTGTGCGAGCAAAAGCCGATCAGCGGGTGCCAGTCAATGGAAACATCTGGAACAGAGGCTGGACGGAGCTCTGCCTATGTAAACAAGGCAAAGCTCTGTTCTGACAGGGGGAAGTGATGGATTTTTTTCCCTGCTTTCCCTGCATACATTCAGTACACAAAAACAATGGCTAGGCACACATTTAACCCTTTAATTGCCCTAGATGTTTACCCCTTCCTAGTCAGTTTCATTGCCCACAGCAATATCACAGTCCCACCATAGGTCGCTGATCACAGCCATTATTAGTATATATACAAAATAATTAATTTAATTATTGGGATTTTTTTCCCCAAAAATATGTAGCAGATTGGCCTGAATTGAAAAGGAATTCGATTTTTTTTTATTGGATATGTTTTATAGCAGAAAGTAAAACATATTGTTTTTTTCTCTTCAAAATTTTCATTTTTTTTTTGTTTATTACACAAGGAATAAAAATGCAGTGGTGATCAAATACTACCAAAAGAAAGCTCTATTTGTGGCGAAAAAATTGCTTACATTTTATTTGGGTGCAGCTCTGCATGGACCACACACTTGCCAGTTAAAATAACACAGTGTCCTATTTGCAAAAGATGGCCTGGTCATGAAGGGGGATAAATCTTCCCGAGGTCAAGTGGTTAAAATGGTTGTAAACATTAGTCATGAAATCTGAGCAAGTCACATACAGTATATCTGTAGTGTTTCCAAAGCTCTAAGTGTTGTTTCTCTCTGGTGCTTCATTCCTCTGTTATCAGCATGAGTTTTCCCCGACAAATGAGATAAATTTGTGATGGGGAGGGAGCTCAGTGCACAGCTTGTCTATTCAAAACACAACTCTGTATCCTTCCTTTGTTCCTGTGCTGTATGTGAAGGGGGTGTCCCTTTCCTCCAATCAGCTCTCACACAATGTAACTGCAGCTCTCTGCCCCCTCCTCTGTGATTCTGAGAGATGCAGAAGGATTTTATCACAATACCCCAATGGGGTTTACTTCCTCTTTTGCTCCCCGCAAGGTCTGCAAATTAAAAGCATAATGGACTAGTATGAATCGCATACTAGCCTATTATATGACACTTACCTGCAAACAAAGCCCGCGCTGTCCCCTGTGCAGGCCACGTCCATCTTCGCCCCTCTTCCTTCTGGGGCCGCGGACTTCGGCTCTGTGACTGGCCGGAGCTGTGTGACGTCAGTCACGCACGCGCTGGGGAAGAAATGGCACGGTGGTCTGTTTCTGCACAGAGCATGCGCCGATGACGACATTGGCGCTCTACAAGTGAAACATCTCCGAAACAGCACACGTTTAGGAGATATTTCCACTACAAATAGGTAAGCCTTATTCTAGGCTTACCTATAGGTAAATGTCACACAAAAGGGTTTACAACCACTTTAAGTAGGAGGATCTGTTTCATCTTTGTGTATCATCTGAGGCTATTCACTTCACTGAGTATATGAAAGGGTTTACAAACACTTTAAGTACAGCTACAATAAACTGGTCACAAGGGCAAGATCAGAGGGTGGTGATAAATGGGGAGTACTCGGAATGGTCAGGGGTGGAAAGTGGGGTTCCCCAGGGTTCTGTGCTGGGACCAATCCTATTTAATTTGTTCATAAACGACCTGGAGGATGGGGTAAACAGTTCAATCTCTGTATGCGGAGGATACTAAGCTAAGCAGGGCAATAACTTCTCAATATGTGGAAAAATGTAAAATAATGCATTTGGAGGGCAAAAATATGAATGCAATCTACTCACTGGGGGGAGAACCTCTGGGGGAATCAAGGATGGAAAAGGACCTGGGGGTCCTAGTAGATGATAGGCTCAGCAACAGCATGCAATGCCAAGCTGCTGCTAACAAAGCAAACAGAATATTGGCATGCATTAAAAAGGGGATTAACTCAAGAGATAAAGCAATAATTCTCCTATTTTACAAGACTCTGGTCCGGCCTCACCTGGAGTATGGTGTCCAGTTCTGGGCACCAGTCCTCAGGAAGAATGTACTGAAAATGGAGCGAGTACAAAGAAGGGCAACAAAGCTAATAAAGGGACTAGAGGATATTTGTTATGAAGTAAGGTTACAAGCACTGAACTTATTCTTTGTGGAGAAGAGACGCTTGAGAGGGGATATGATCTTAATTTACAAATACCATACTGATGACCCCACAAATAGGGATAAAACTTCTCCGTGGAAGGGAGTTTAATAAGACACGTGGCCACTCATTAAGATCAGAAGAAAAATCTTAGACTGCGTAGAGGGTTCTTTACTGTAAGAGAAGGCAAGAATGTGGAATTCACTTCCGCAGGTGGTGGTATCAGAGGGGAGCATCAATAGTTTCAAAAAACTATTAGATAAGCACCTGAATGACCACAACATACAGGGATATACAATGTAATACTGACATATAATCACACACATAGGTTGGACTTGATGTACTTGTGTCTTTTTTCAACCTCACCTACTATGTAACTATGGAACTATGGAACTATGTAAATATATTTTTCAATCCAATAGTTGTACCTCATCATTGCAGGCATGGTGTGTTGATTCAAGAGCTACGATTCACATGACAAATGACAGAAATTTCTTTATTTATCTTGACCAGAGTAAGACAGAAAAAAATTACCACAGTTAATGGGCAAATAATGGAATAATTTTACTGTCTAAATTTCCAGAGTGTCATCAGAAAGATACCTGTGAAAAATGTCTTCTATGTCCCTGATCTTTAAACAAATCTTTTGTCAGTGAAAAAGCTCACAAATCAAGGCAATTTAGTGACCTTCCAAGATGACAGTCTTACTATCAAAGGGGATATCTTACTTGAAACGCTAAAATTGCAGATGAACTGTATCAGCTGAACTGAAATGAGGTGGTTAATACTGCCAAGGAGGAAAAACATTCAAACTGCATTCACATATGGCACAGACAACTTAGGCACAGACGTCCTGCCATAATAAAGAAATTAACAGAAAATGACTATGCAAATGGTAAAAAAAGAGTCCATGTGATAAAACAATGAAATGCACCAGCTGTATAAAAGGAAAAATGACAAGAAAAGCATTTCCAAAGTAGAGTAACAGCAGAGCTAAGAAACTTCTAGACTTTATTCATTCAGATCTTTGCAGCCCAATGGAAAAAATGACTCCAGGAAAGAAGAGGTATTTTTTAATTTTTATAGATGATTACTCCAGGTATACTACAGTATAACTGTTACACAACAAAACTGAAGTACCAGAGAAATGTGAACAGTATTTGGCCCAAAAAAACAGCAAATTTGGCAAAATGTAGAGTGTATTGCACGCAGACAATGGAAGTGAATATACAGATGATAACACAGGCGATTCTCAGAAAGCATGGCATAATATTTCAAACTACTGTACCATACAACCCAGAACAAAACGTGGTTGCAGAAAGAGTGAACCATACTCTATGTGAGAGTGATATAACTTTGCTGTTTGATACATGCTATCTCCAAAATCAACTACCAGGAAAATCGAATGAGAAAACTCCATATGAACTGTGGAATGGAAGGGCCCCAAATTTGAACCATCTAAACATTTTTTAAAAGCAAAGCCTATGTGCACATTCCAAAAGAATAACATACAAGATGGGATGCTTGCGCAAAAGAAGGTGCACTTGTGGGGTACAGTGAATCTCAAAAGGGATACAGAATTCAATACCAAGACACAAACAAGGTAGCCATCAGTAGAAGTGTAATTGTCAATGAAACTTCAGTGTGTTCAAAATTTCATGAACTAACACAAACACTTCAAACTGAGGGAAATCCTACATCAGTGTCACATGAAGATAAGTAACAAAGTGACACAGAAATAGAAATTAAAGCAGACAATCCAAACACTGTAAAAGAAGAAACCAGGCCACAGAAAATCCACCAGAAGCAATAAAGACATCCCAGCCAAACGTCTGTCCTACTGTATTTTGTTCGTGTAGCATTAAAACCAGAGCCTGATTCGTGGAATGAGATAGAAGGACTTCCAACTCATGATAAACAAAAGTAGATCAGAGAATTTGACAAAACTGCTTACAAGCAACAGATTTAAAGAACTGAGATCCAAAATGGGACTAGTATAAGTAGTAGTAATAGAGTGGGGGTGTCAAAATACATTGTTCATGTATTTCTGTACAACAACTACAGATATATTCTTCAGCCAAAAGATGGCAGTGTTTATACAGTTTTAGCTGCATCTATGGTTAAACTCTATGTCTTTTCCCTGACTAAAGTTTCCTGTTTCCTGTCTGAAGTTAGGCAGCAAAGCCCATGTGTACTGTGCACTGTGTGTCAGAACTTACATCCCCACTAATGCAATTTTCACAAATTTCCAGTGGCTTTGTGTTTTCAGTGGAGGGAGGCAGCACCAAATGGGTCTGGAAGAGAACACTCTGTCTGAAAGATCTACCAGAAAAATTGCACATTTCAGTATCCAACACTTTTTTACTGATGTTTTCTCCTATTGCAAACATCTACGGTCGGGCAGAGTGACCTCCTGGCCGACAGTTGAAAAATATTTTTGGATCCAGCAGAGGCGCAGGTCAGTAAATCTATTCAACACCACTGATGGGGGTTTATTGCTGCTCCCACAGAACACCAATGATGGCTTTTATTGTATTTCCCTCTGACACTAAGGAGGATTTTTTTACTTCCACTGACACCAATGATAGGGTTTATAATAGGGTTTATTTATACATCCACTGACACAAACAATAGGGTTTATTTTTAATGAGTGCAAAGGGCACTAAATGGGACTTCACCTCAGGCAACAAACAAGCTGGCTACACCACTGCTTGTACCATACTGTATGGGTATTGTTTGAATCAGGGGTTACATTGTTTTGCTATCCAAAGTCAAAACTTTTTTTTATTGTTGGATAGATTAGATAATAGTTAGAACCCCCATCTTTTTTGCCATTTGTGCATTCTTTGGGATTTACCTCACCTTTCTGTTCAACAGGAAGTGATTGGAAATCTCTTCATTGAGAGGGAAAAGTTTTTGCCATGACAGTTGTCTCCATTGGAAGTTTTCTCAACTGTTCTTGTTCTGATAACAACCAGACTTTTGGATTTACCTTTGCTTTCGATCCCAGTGAAAATGTCCTGGTGGGGGCGTGGCCTGGATGGGACCCGAGATGGCTGCTTGAAGAGACAGCTCCCGCACAGTGAGGACGAAAGAAGCCGATTTTGGGGTATTTGAGACACGACCCACGATGGGAAAGTCCAACAGGAGCACCTCCACACCCCGCACACAAAAAGAATCCGCACCGCAGCTTAGCGGTAGGAACCCGGACATATTTCGGACCCGTCAGTCAGCACTACTAGAGGCGACACAGGCCTCGTCGCAGGCCGTGCACGCCACACAGGCCTCATCCCCGGACTCGATTAGGAGCATAATGGACGGCGGCGACCCCAGCGCTCCGCGTCCAAGCCTGCTAGACCTCCAAAGAGAACTCCAAAAGGTCACCATAGATATCAAACATACCATGATGTCCGCGATCTCTGACCTAAAGGAGGACATCCATGCAATAACTCATTGGATCAACGATGTGGAGGAGAACGCCAGAATGCAAGCCTCAGCCATCAGGCAAGTACAAAAAACATACGATCTCCATTTGCCACACATGTTTGAGTTACACAGAGAGGTGAAAGACTTAGATAACAGAGGCCGCAGGCATAACATACGGGTGAGGGGGGTCCCGGAGGGGATTGACCAGGCCGCACTCCCTCACACAGTCAGTGCCATCTTTAATGACTTGCTTGATCGCCTGGCAGACTCCCCCATAGAGATGGAGCGCCTACACCGAGCCTTGCGACCCCCTCCCCGAGACACTAAACCACCCAGACATTATTTGCTGCATCGTCAATTTCCCCCTAAAAGAGGAAATCCTCAGGAAGGCGAGAGAAAAGGGCCGTAATATTTAATGGAACTGAGTTGAAATTATTCCAAGACTTGTCACAAATCACGCTGCAGAATAGACGCACCCTACGCCCCCTGCTGGAGGTGCTTCACTCTCGCAACATCCAATACAGATGGAAATTTCCTTTCTGTCTTTCTGCATCAACCAGAGGCCGCACAGCATTGCTAAGGACTCCGGAAGACCTGCCCAACTTCTGCGAGCAGATGGACATTCCCCTGATGGATATCCCTGAATGGTACTCGTTCTATTTCCCCACAGAACCGTGGAAACCAGTCTCCACTAACTCTTCCCCCAAAGCTCAAAGGCAACACTCGAGACGCCACAGGTTAGATCCTACATCTCCTGGAGATCGACTATCACGCCGAGACATGCCTGCACATAGCCCTGGGCGTCATGACACCCCGCGTCGGAACATCCCGATGGCGTAATAGTCTCCTGGGTAGTCTACCATACATAAACACGGTCAACACTAACTTTATCTTTCCTTCCAGCAATGGTTCAGCCTTCTTTGCTTGATTCAACACTCTTTTTGAATACCGCACTCATTCGAACCCGACATAATTCAGGACTTCTCTCAGCTATCGCACTTCGCAGACTCTGAATATGGAAATCGAGGATCACTGAGACTTTCCACTTCATGCCTACTACAGGAAGAACGAAATGCCTTATATGGACTCATGTATGTGTAACCTATTCATCCGTTATCCAGGTACTGCTTACTCGCAACCACACACATGCTGATGGAGATGGCTCCTCTAACTCAGTTTGGTCACCCTCTTATAATATTGGTTTCCATTCCTATGGAATATCCGTGTAGCCTTAGAGGGTCACCAAAGCAACTCCATAAGCTCTGAACATTATCATTCTATGCAAAGGGTAATCCAAGCCACTTGCACGTAGATAATTACAGATAACCTGCTCACTTTAAACACAAGCCCGAACGAGCCGATCCCCAAGACACACTGTCTACTACACTAAGGGCTAAACAAACACTTTCAGGGATTAAATAGCCTATACCGAGGTGGATTACAGATACCGACATGCCAGTTCGCTCACCCTCTCATAGAGCAGTCATAACTGAGTCTTGGTTTTAAAAAAAAATTTTCTTGCGGTACCGCTATCTGCTACTCCCGCATCTACAAAGAGCCACGCCTTGCTGGTAGAATGTAATGTACTGTCCTATTCTGATTGTTATGTTTTTGTTTTATCTTGGTTTATTTTGACCTAGTTTGTCCAGTTGCTCTCAGTTAACATAGATCCAGGTTCTTATCCAGTTTTGTAGTTCCTAGGGTCCGACCACTACAGGTACAGTGGTCTAATCATACCCCATGCCCCCTACATAATGGCCTTATGACTTCCGAAACTTAGGCAACTGTAGATTTCTTACACCCATCGAAGCTGAGACATATATCTCTATTCGTCCTCACCAGTGCAACAGATCTCACCCCCGTTCAGCTTTACGTACCCCACATAGCTGTCCACACGGACTTGAGCTACCAACCCGGAATTATTACTAGGTGGATAGGCACGCCTAGGACCACCTCCGGTAACTGACTTATCCAGTTTATTAACTGGTGTTTTTTCCCCCTCGTACAAAACTACCCTCATCCAAACATCTAATCCCCTCCCTCTCCCTCCTTCCCTTCTCTTCCCTCTCATACCTGCTCCTCTCTTGTTTCATTTCCACAGGGGGGGGCGCTCCTCCGCCCCGCTCCCCGTCTTCACTCTTGGGGACTTTCTTAACCAGACAAGCATTACTGGAGTGCACGATAGCACCCACATAAATTAACTCCAATATTTACTACACACATACCATGCAGAAGGAAACCACCAGCAAGCGACAACTCTCACTTAAATGCCTGTCACTCAATGTGAGAGGCCTAAACCTCCCTGAAAAGAGATCTCAAGTTCTCTCAGAGCTAACGAAACATAAAGCACACTTCCTATTATTGCAGGAAACGCATTTCCGAGCCAAAGCCATACCTAAATTGACAAATCATGTATATAAACAGGCCCTACATTCTACAAATCCATCTTCTAAGACAAAAGGGGTTTCTATACTCATTTCCAAAAACGCAGACTTTCAATTGTCTGATTCGTTGATTGATCAGGAAAGCAGATACATCTTTATTAAAGGCACGTACGTGTCCAAACCCATTACAATAGCGAATATCTACTGCCCAAATAATCACCAGGTTACATTTTTCCGGAAAATTTGTGACCTACTTTCCTCCTTCCAAACAGGCATACTGATACTAGGAGGAGATTTCAATGTCCCATTGAACTATTGTCTTGACTCCTCTACAGGCACTTCCACACTCCCATACCGGGCCTTAAAACAGATCAAACTACAAAACCTCACTTACACGACACCTGGCGCACCATATACCCGACAGATAGAGACTACACGTACTTCTCCCCTGCACAACGGAAATATTCTAGAATTGATTATATATTCTTATCCCAATCAGATCTCTCATCTCTTTCGCAAGCCACAATAGAGCCCATGTTCCTGTCTGACCACCACCCCATTACGATAACCCTTACATTCCCAGACTCACAAAAGATTACTAAAACTTGGAGGTTGAATCCATCCCTCCTAAAAGATCCTGAAACAATTCGGCAACTGAACGCCCGAATCCAAATATATTTCCAGGAAAATTCAACCCCAGGTATCACTCCGGTGACGCTTTGGGAAGCACATAAGTGCATTTTAAGAGGCAAACTTATAGCCCTAGCTACGGCGGAAAAAAAGAGACACCAGGAACAGATCACGGCCCTTATCACAACAATCCACAGACTTGAAACAGCACATAAAAAGTCCGTCTCCCAATCTACATTACAAGCCCTCTCACAGGCAAGATCCTCTTTGTTGGATGAACTAGGGAAACACACTAGGCGAAGATATTTCTTCGGTCAAAAAGTGTTCTATGAACATGGTAACAAAAGTGGGAGACTTCTTGCTCGTACAATTCAGGCAGCTAAAACATCCTCCACTATTCATCACCTCCGCACTGCCCAAGGCACACTTCTTTCTAAGAATGAGGATATAGCTAAACACTTTGAGGAGTTTTACTCTAAGTTGTATAACTTACCACAAAATGCACCAGACTCTCCTTCCGCACATGACCGGTCCTCACAAATTCCTAACACAATACTGCCCCAAACCAATTTCATCAAAAAAAGCTGAGGCCTTAGAGCACCCAATGACAATAGAAGAACTCAATCTTGCTATTAAGCAAACGAAAATGGGTAAGAGCCCAGGCCCAGATGGCCTACCTCTTATATACTACAAAACCTTTTTAGAGACACTAGCGCCCAAAATGTTGTCGGCTTTCAACTTTCTTTCAAACCCACTCGCCTCATCTTTTACATATGTTAGAAGCCCAGATAGCAGTGATACCCAAAACAGATAAAGACCCAATGCTTGTCTCCAACTACAGACCCATATCACTGCTCAATGTGGACATTAAGTTATATGCTAAAATCATTGCAAATAGATTACTACCCCTTATCCCAGACCTAGTCTTGCCCGACCAAGTAGGTTTTATTCCGGGTAGAGAGGCAAGAGATAATACTATCCGCAACCTGAATCTTCATCATTGGCTTACTACATCTAATGCTAAGGGATTTCTGTTATCCCTAGACGCTGAGAAGGCGTTCGACAGGGTGGCCTGGGACTACATGCAAGAATTACTCAAAGGCATTGGCCTTCTACCACGCATGTTTGCACATATTATTGCTCTATACACCAATCCAACAGCGAGGGTTAGAGCAAATGGCCTCCTGTCGAACGCCTTCCACATCAGCAATGGTTCTCGTCAAGGGTGCCCTCTATCCCCCCTAATATTTGTCCTGTCTATTGAACCCCTTCTCAACAGATTAAGGGCCAACCCCGATATTCAGGGTGTCTCTATTTACCGCAGGGAATTTAAGGTAGCCGCTTTTGCGGATGACATCCTACTATCACTACAAGCACCCCGCACATCTCTTCCTAACCTTTTGAAAGACATTAAACACTTTGGAATATTGTCCAACTTCAAAATTAACTACTCTAAATCCCAGGCCCTAAATGTTTCTCTTCCACCACCAGAAGTTAGTCACTGCCAATCCTCGTTCCCATTTCAGTGGGAACATGACGCTATTACCTACCTGGGCATAAGAATTCCCAGGCGTCTAACAGATCTCTATGACCACAACTTTCTCAACGCCTTGACGAAAATCCAGACAGGGGCTACCCTGAATGTCTCCTGGTTTGGACGCTCGGCATTGATAAAGATGATAGTTCTACCCCGACTTTTGTATGTTATGCAGACGATTCCGATCCACTTGCCTCCATCTTTCTTTAAGTCCTACAAAAAAGCCTGTTCAAAATGTATCTGGAAAAATAATTCCCCACGCATCAAATATACGAAGCTGACATGCACTAAAACGAAAGGGGGGATTGCTTTACCAGACCTGTATAAATACTATTTAGCATGCCACCTTACTAGAGTGGTAAACTGGAAAACTCATAAAATAGGTAAGATATGGACCGTTTTGGAAAATGCCTTCAGTAATATACCTTTGCACACCCTGACCTGGATTCCAGCGAAACACTATCCCCAAGACGTTAAAATACATCCGCTCATATACCCTTCATTGCGAGCTTTCTCCACAGCTAGGAACTTATACCAAATATCCTCAACACCAGGACCACTGACCCCTCTTAGAGCTAATCCAGATTTTCCTCCTGGAGAATCGAATACTTTACTATTACAAGAGTGGCCATATGATGATATTCATACTCGTCATTTTTTTGTTGACGGGAGGATACGTACATATAACGAATTAAAATCCATCTCCCGCACGAAAGATTTCCCCTTTTGGTCCTATAGACAGCTAAGACACTTTTTTACATCGACTAATGCTAACGACATTTGGACAAGACCACTTACTCCATTCGAAACAATGTACTCCCAGTCCATTTACTCCTTCCTCCAGGACGACTCGCAACTCCCATAGACAGAAATCTCAAGAATATTTTGGGGGAAAGACCTACAAATCAATTTCACTGATGAGGACTGGGAATCCATCCTCACATCTGCCCACAAGGGGTCACTGAATGTAGCAATACAAGAGAATGGTTACAAAATAGCCACGAAATAGAATAGAAGTCCTGCTCGCTTACACCAATTTTCGCCCTCCATTCCCAACATCTGTTGGAGATGTAACAAGGCTATAGGAAACATGGTACATATATGGTGGGAATGCCCAATACTCCAACCATTTTGGAAAGAGGTACATTCCATTATTACACATGTAACAACCTACTCCCCAAACTTTAACCCGGCCCAATATCTCCTCCATCATTCAACCCTGTCCAAAAAAGTTTACCACAAATCATTAGCAATGCATATGGTGAATGCTTCTAGATTGTGTATCCCCGCACATTGGCGCTCAACTACTCCCCCGACCATTACAGAATGGCTAACTAGGATTGCAAGGATCGAGGAGATGGAAGAACTGATTTATATCTCCCAAGATCGCATACAGAAATTTACCGTCATATGGGCTTGCTGGATACATTTTAAAACCACCGATTACTATAGATCCTTCTTTCCGTTCTAAACTCCCTGCCTTTCCTAGCCTAAAGTTCATAATCGCAAATATCCCCTGAATGCGTCCGTGGGGTCTGGGTTGAGGAGCGGTCCCCCCTCTCTTTATCTATCACTTTCCTTTCTCCCCCCCTCTATATCTCCCCCTCAACCCCTACCCTTCCTTTTTCCGCAACCACCTCCCACTCATTCATTTATATTTTCTGAATCTGGGGTCATACTCCTCGTATGACTGACCTAACATGCTTGAATCTCCCACCACTGTCCCTCTACATACAATAAACCCGAGGATCAGGGCGGTTATCTGACCTTTCCAGCACCAGAGGTACCGAAGTATTCTCACCACAGTATAAGCACCATTGGTGCAATTTCTGATACCATGGTTACCCCCCCTCTTGTTTATCTGTATTTCAATCATTATATATGCAAAATCCAAGCTTGTTACAATAATTTGTCTTCTGTATCAACATCTAATGAGTGTCATGTTTGACTCCTTATGCTACCTTTTCAATGTATTGTACCTGCTACCTTATTCTCTCTCAATAAAAATCTTTTTTGTGGAAAAAAAAAAAAAAAGAAAATGTCCTGGTGACAATGGTCACCAGGACAAATACAGAAAATACATCTACCTAATCCGAACACAGAAAATACAAATCTGGTAGAGGTTCTAACTCTACACCACTCTAAAATGAAAACATGTCCTGGAATTAGATATCCTTTTCGTTCTAGAAAGCCCAAGGTTATATGGACTGCAGGTACACCATAGTTATGTGCTGCTAGAGTTTACAACACTGTTTTACATTGTATGAATTGCAGTGTCTCCTCTTGCCCTGGTTTACTAAAATCTACATACTCTAGCCACTTCAGACCCGGAAGGACTTGCCCCCATTCCTAACCAGGCCATTTTTTGCGATATGGCACTGCATTGCTTTAACTGACAATTGCGCAGTCGGGCGACGGTAACCAAACAAAATTGATGAACAAAAAAAGAGCGACAATTTTGAAAAAAACACAATATTTTGTATTTTTTGCTATAATAATTATCCAAAAATGTTTTTAAAAAAACAGATTTTTTTCCTCAGTTTAGGCCAATATGTATTCTTCTACATATTTTTGGTAAAAAAAACATCGCAAAAAGCGTATATTGATTGGTTTGCACAAAAGTTATATTGTCTACACAATAGGGGATAGATTGAAGTCATTTTTATTATTTTTTTTTTTTTACTAGTAATGGCAGCGATCTGTGATTTTTATCAAGACTGCGACATTGCGGAGTACAGATCGGACACTTTTGACACAATCTTGGGACCATTGACATTTATACAGCGATCAGAGCTAAAAATAGCCATTAATTACTGTATAAATGTTACTGCCAGGGAAGGGGTTAACACTAGGAGGCGATCAAGGGGTTCACTGTATTCCCTAGGTGTGTTCTAACTGTAGGGAGATGGGACTAACTAGGGGAGGAGACCGATCAGTGTTTATACTTAGTATGAACACACGATCAGTCTCCTCTCCCCTGAGAGAACCAGGATTTGTGTGTTTACACACACAGATCCTGGTTCTCGCTCAGTCACTAGCGTTCGCGGGTGCCTGGCGGTCATCGCGCCCGGCAGGCACGTGCATCGGCTCCTTGGACACGCAACGGGCATGTGCGCACGCCTACTATGATGTCTTAAAGGGCTGACGTACAGCTATAGTGATTTGTGCAGCCGTGCCAACCTGCCGCAGTATAACTGCAGCGGATGGTCGACTAGTGGCTAGATACGATGCAAACCTTGTGCTGAGATGTTACAAACAGCCCTTTGTGATATAAAAGAATATGAAAATAGAACAAGTAGGAAAAAAAAAATCAAAGGCTAAAGATGAAAGAATTTATATTAAAGTGATAGACAGTAATTGCATGGAAGCTAAGCACACCAAGGATATTATTATCAATTTCTGGAATATATTTTCATGTGAGTCAGATATACAGAAAAAAAAGTTCATATGGTTCAAAGTCAAAGACAGCAATCACCTACGACATTTTCCCCTTGCTGAGGATACTTCAAGGATATACTGTAAACAAAAACACTTGAGCTCTCATACCCTGTAAATACTGCAAATACAAATTAAATGTTTAAGTGGATATAGGGTATATTACATGCATGTTTAATTATGTGAGTTTTTATTGATTTCATTTTATTGTTGTAATCATTTTTATTTACTAATCATGTCTTTTTTGTTGAATCCACATCAGCTTGTAAGTGTACAGCTGATAGGCCTTGTAAAGTCTCCAAAAAACTGAGTGTATCCAGCCATGCGCTGTTTCCTTCCTCTGATCCCCTAAGTCACCTCTGAGTCTTATGGAGGAAGGAACCACAGTGTGAGACAGGGGACACAGTTATCTTGCAGGTAGCTGCCATTTTCAATACACTAGAGACCCAACAGGGTCTTTTGAAAGCCCCCCCCCCCCCTTCCTAGGAGACATCTACCAGCAGTAATCAATTCTTAAGACCTATGTTTACTCAAAACTTTGTATGCACTCTTAAAGAGTACTGACTATGCCTGTCCTTTCAGCCCACCTCCTATATTCATAGAATCTGTACAATAGCTATTATAAATGAAAAACAGTATGTGAATAGAGGAGGTTGACCTTTAATTTATCTTCCTATCCTCTATTCATGGAAGCTATAGAACAGCTCTATGAATGGTGGAAGGGGACGAAAAGGGTGGGCATAGTTGGGAATATTGACAAGTGCATATTACAGGCTCCTCAGGTTGTATTAAGCCCTGCAGGATTTCAAAGGACTGCAGCCAGCAACACAAGTGACACTTCACATTGATTGAAAGTGCAGTCCCAATGCTAATTTGGTTTATATTTTTAATAAAACGTATGCTTTATTTTTTTCCTGCTTATCTTTTCCCAAAGTCTTTAGGCCAGCAACATAATGTGTAGGGACCTCTTCTTCTTCAGATCTTCTCCAGCAGTGGACAGTTCCTAATGATGCAGGGAGTGGTGCTGATGTGATACAACCTGTACTGCTATTTACATTTAACAATACCTGGATGACATTAAAAAAAAGACAACCTGAAGATGAATTAGGTGAACCAATACTCAAATGTAAACAGAATGCTTGTCTTTCAACATCTTTGTAATTGAGATTTTCCATATTTCCTATAGAAACTGTGCCTCTACCTTGTCAGAAATATTCAGTGTCTCACAGTACATTGTTTCATTAACCATCGACTGTATTACCTTTCCGGAAGGCAGACTTCATTCTATTTAACAGGATTGTAACTCCTAAACATATAAATGTTTGTTGAATAATGTTAATATTATGCTACACCTTTTATAGATATTAAGTTCAAATGTAACCAACCAATATTTTTTTTTATTCTACATGTTGCTTAATTTTGAAAAAAAAAAAAAAAACATCAACTGCATGCCTTGATATTTAAAGAGAATGCTTCACAAAGCAAAACATTTACGCAATAATGATCTGATGGAAGCAGTAATTACATGACTTGTTTTGCCTAGCTTGTAGGTACAAAACCTTTGATGCGCAAATCAAAGATTACTCCATTCGAAAATAACATTCTTGTTGTATTGGTCCTAACCTGCCTTAAAATTTTTTAGGACTTTGTGCCAATAATCTTTTATGAGATTAAAAATATACAGGAAAATGCTTTGCCTCTGACATCTACAGGCAAAGGATAATGGTTTTTAACACTAAACATCTTCTGTATGAAACTATTTTATTGCACAGGGGTTAAAGAATGGCTAATCAAAACAGAACTCCATTGAAAACTTTACTTAAGAAAGGGAAAATGAGTAGCGGGTATGTTGTTACATGGTTTTTGCCACAGAGAAATAAAAATGTTGGTGGAAAAATCAATCCTTCATTTGTGAGTTCATTAACCACCTGCTGACTGCAAGAAGCCGCGCTGTGCATAATCACGTATATATTCGTGATTTTGCACTTCCGGGTAGGGGGTGCATCGCTTCTGCCACATCAGAAGCTGATCAGGGGGTGCCAGCCAATCATGTTCACCAGCACCCACTGATCATGCGGAAAACCCACAGAGGCAGAGCTCCATCTGTCCCGTACCTGCAAAGTAGGGAATTAAATCCATCACTTCCCTTAGTAAAAGCACCACACATAGTACACACAAACACAGTCTAAGTACACATTTAACTCTTTGATCACCCTAGCTGTTTAACCCCTTCCCAGACAGTGTCATTAGTACAGTGACAAAGCATATTTTTAGCAGTGAGCACTGCATTAGTGTCACTGGTAGGGATGAGCCCCATGTTCGAGTCGAACATAAGTTTAACTCAAACATCGGGTGTTTGCCCATTCTCCAAACAGCGAACAAAATGTGGCAAATTTGAATGTCACATAACATCACTGGGTGGCCCCGCCCTCAGCTATATAACAGGTGTCATGGTGAAGAGGCTTCAGTCAGTGAGAGCCCCCAATGGAGGCAGAGTTTTTTCCGCTTTTTTTTTATTGGGTCGCAGGACGATTTGATTGAAGATGGATGGACATCGCGGGACAGTTTATTTATTTTTTATTTTTTTAATAAAGGACTTGTCCCAAATTGTCTCTTGTCATTTTTAACATTTTGACACTTTTTTGGTGAATGTGTAAGGGTACAATGTACTCGATACCCAGTCACACAGGGGGGCAGGATCTGGGGGTCCCCTTGTTAAAGGGGGATTCCAGATTCCGATAAGCCCCCCACAGACCCCCACAACCACCGGGCAAGGCTTGTGGGGATGAGGCCCTTGTCCCCATCAACATGGGGACAAGGTGCTTTGGGGGCGACCCCAAAGCATCCTCCTCATGTTGAGGGCATGTGGCCTGGTACGTGTCAGGAGGGGGAGTACTCTCTCAACCCCCCTTCTTTTCCTGTGGCCTGCCAAGTTGTGTGCTCAGATAAGGGTCTCGTATGGATTTTGGGGGGACCCCTATGCCATTTTTTTCAATTTTGGCACGAGGTTCCCCTTAATATCCATACCAGACCTGAAGGGCCTTGTATGGATTTTGGGGGGACCCCCACACAATTTTTTTTATTTGGGTGTGGGGTTCCCCTTAATATCCATACAAGACCCAAAGGGCCTGGTAATGGACTGGGGGGGACCCATGCCATTTTTTTCAATGATTTTCATCTATATTGCTGGGACCCGACAATACATTACAGTCACAAGTAGTTTTAAATGAGTTTTTTCCTTTAGAAATGTAATTTTTCTGTGGTACTGTTATAAACACGGGAAAAATACTTTACAGGCATACTAAGGACACCCCCCAGGCACGATATTTAAAGGAATATTTCATTTTTATTGTTTCACTTTAAGCATTACTAAAATCACTGCTCCCAAAAAACAGCCGTTTTTAAAACTTTTTTTGCATTGATACATGTCCCCTGGGCAGGACCCGGGTCCCCAAATACTTTTTTTGCCAATAACTTGCATATAAGCTTTAAAAATTAGCACTATTGATTTTTCATGTTCGTGTCCCATAGACTTTAATGGTGTTCACGTGTTCGTACAAACTTTTTTGCTGTTCGCATGTTCTGGTGCAAATCGAACCGGAGGGTGTTCGGCTCATCCCTAGTCACTAGTTCCCACAAAAAGTCAGAAGCATCAGTTAGTGTCAGAATATCTGCCACAATATTGCAGTCCTGCTATAAGTCTGATCGCTGCAATTACTAGTATAAAAAAAATCCAGTATATATCCCTTAGTATGTAGATGCTATAACTTTTTTTACCAAAAATATGTAGCAGAATACAAAGTGGCCTAAATTTATTAAAAAAAATGATTTTTAATTTAGGAGGTGATCAATGGTATTAACTGTGTTCCCTGGGAGGTGTTTCTAACTGTAGGGGGATGGGACTGACCGGAGGAGGAGAGAGATCGCTGTTCCTGATCACTAGGAACAGCAGATCTCTCTCTCCTCTACTGTCAGAACAGGGATCTGTCTGTTTACATTGACAGATCCTCGTTCTTGCTCTCTGTGGAGCGATCACGGGTGGTCGGCAGACATCGCGGCCGTTGGCCACATTGGCTTTGGCGTCGCCTCCCGCAGCTCTTAACCACTTGCCGCCCGCCATATAGCAAAATGACAGCGGCAAAGTGGTTTCAGACTGACACACCGCAACAACGATCGCCGCAATGCGTGCCCCTGGGGGCGCGCAGCAACTTAATATCCTAGTCACATCATATGACGTCCAGTCAGGATATTGAAACCACTTTGCCTATCAGTGCCGCCTATCAGTGCCCATCAGTGCCCATCAGTGCCGCCTATCAGTGCCCATCAGTGCCGCCTATCAGTGCCACCCTAAAGAAAGCTCTATTTGTGGGAACAAAATGATAAAAATTGAGTTTGGGTACAGTGTAGAATGACCACGCAATTGTGCGACAGTGCTGAAAGCTGAAAATTGGTCTGGGCAGGAAGGTGTATAAGTGCCCTGTATTGAAGTGGTTAAAGAGGCCAATGTACACCTACGGCGGTTTGCGCAGCTGTGCCAACCTACTGCCGTATAATGTCAGCGGCTGGTCGGCAACAGGTTAAAGTACAAATAAATGCTTCTGTATGAAAACCAAGAAAAAAACTGCGCTTATGATAAACAGTAATCGAAAACTACAGCTGCTCCACTCTAGTGAGATATTATCACAAAACTGTATATATATATATATATATATAAATGTGTTGCACTAAGAAACAGAAATTAAAAAAATACATATGAATAAACATCAGTGAGTCCAAGAGTCACCAACATGAGGTAAATGTGAACAGATTCTTGACGGTTGTGTCACCAACTGTTTCCACCTCGTGCACAAACTATCACCAGCAATAAATGTGTGCTCTTACCAGAGATTGTTGACCCCCTATTACAGGGGGTCAACAAGGGCCATTGTGTTTAGGATACTCCAACTCCTTTAAGGGATCCACACAAGGTAGACAAGAAATACAGCTCCAATCGGCCAGTGTGAGCAACGAATCCTCTCAATCCGATGGTAACACAAAATGAGAATTAAAAACGCCAATATGGTGACGGCCCCGGAAAAAGTACTTATAGCGACAAAACTGGCCGGGCAAGGGTGTCACTTCCTGTCATCGTGATCAAAGGATCTGTTTATGGAAGTTTTATGTCCGGCAATTGCTGTCTTTTACCTGCATACCTGTAAGTGCATTACCTTTTAATAAATCCTGTTGGAAAAGGTTTTATACTATATTGCCGTTTTTATCTCTCATTTGGGTGTTACCATAGAATTGAGAGGATTCCTTGCTCACACTGGCCATTTGGAGCTGTATTTATGGTCTACCTTGTGTGGATCCCTTAAAGGAGTTAGAGTATCCTAAACACAAAGGCCCTTGTTGACCCCCCGTAATAGGGGGTCAAAGCTCTCTGGTAAGAGCACACATTTATTACTGGTGGTGACTTGTGCAGGAGGTGGAAACAATTGGTGATACAACAGTCAAGAATCTGTTCACATTTATGTCACGTTGGTGACTCTTGGACTCACTTTGATGTTTTTTTCATATGTATTTTTTATTTTTTGTTTTTTAGCGCAAAGCATTTATATATAAAATGTTTCTGTATGACAGTCTAAACAAATGCCAAATCCAGTTACTATATCAGCAAGTAAGAAAAATTGTCCTTTGCCTTCCCTAAGTAAGACAAATCCGCCTTCACTTGTGTCTGGGATGTGTCTCACAAGCTCCCCCTCCCAGACACTGCAGCTTACAGTAGGGGGGTTTCCATAACAGAGGCAGTGCTGTCATTCCAGAAAACAGTGGGCAGGGCTAGGTGTGGAAAGCAGCTGATTGACAGACTACAGGATTGACAATTCTCATAGCCACACCCCCTGCAACATTTTTGCATTCCACTGCAGTGCCAGCAGGCAACACACTAAATGATAGTGGCAACTCTGCGCTGCTCTAAATCCAGGAGTGATGTAGTATCATGGTTATCTCATCCAAGGAAGCTGCATTCAATGGTGTTCCCTGGCAGGATCAAAAGGAATTTGTGTGGCTTTGAAGGCAGACGAGAAAACTGTAAATATAGATGCAATTATAATTAAGTTCTGCAGAACATATTTTTTTATTAAAGGGAGACCACAGTTCTAGTTTAAATGTAATTTTAAATGCAAGCAGTGTAAGTACCTGAATTTGAACTGGTATCAACCTATTCTAGTCCACATACAGCAGGGGTCAGGTGTGTGAGAAAGAAGCAGCACAAGGCGTCCATAAGGTTAAATGCTGAAATGGAGCATGCTGATAGGAGGGAAAGCAGAGTGACAGAGATGAGCTTATCACTGTGCTACTTTTCTTTTCACTGTTCAGTGACAGTCTGCTGGGTGTCAGACTGAGGACATTTAAAGGTGGAATCAAAATATTTCAAGGAAAGCTATTTTTTATCTTTTAATGGGTTGTTTATTTTTATCTTATTATTTTGGCTGGAGTTTTTCTTTGAGAAATGTTATGTACACCAAGAAGGCACTTTAAGAAATATTATGATGAGTGAAGTTTTATATTACGTAAGCAGTAAAGGAGAGATGCTTAGTGTTCTTTTTATTCATTTTCTCTATAAAGTTCTTTCAACACTAATCTCTGTGTTGTACTGTTTCGTAGTCTATAGTGCCCATATCACCTAAATTATTGATAAATTATTCTTGATAGACTTGTTATCTCCAACGCACAGCTTATTAGTGTGAAATTCTAAATAATTTATTATATCAACAATGGTGCTACCTGTTATCGTTCTCTTTACTTTCATTAAAAATAAACTTATTAAACATTTATGCCATAGCTCATGAGCAGCACATATTTAAATAGCAGGATCACCACATTTCTTTGTTCAAGGACAGCAGTCAGAGATTCAAGAAGTAAATAGCTGAGATTATAAAATAAGGAAATAGAGAGCTAACAGTTGCAAAGCTTCTTTGGGCACTAGATGTGGTAAGCACATAATTGTGTCAATTTACTCACACTTGACCTCCTGCCATATTGGAGATACAAATCCGAGCCTCTGGGACTTAAAAGAGGCAAACTGCGTAAACCATCCTTTCTCAACCTTTTTTACCCTTGAGGAACTCTTGAAAAAAAATCTTAGGTCCTGGGGAACCCCTTAAATCTGATCTATAGTTCATGGCACATTAGCGCAATCTGTGAGCTGTAGATATAACAATAAAAAAGGAATAAAATAACTAACTCTGCATTGGTGTTCAATTAAAAACCCACTATCCAATTGGAAACTCGCTTTCACATTGTAACCTACCAATTCAAATGGTTGGGGTAGAAAGCTGTTTCAGTACATTTTTTTCTGTTTTTAATTAAAGGTGTTTTTTAGAAATGCTTTTGTACAATAGCCTGACAGCAGTATTAAACACAAATTATTTAACCATGTTGGACTGTTTTTTTTTTTCTTAATCACTTGCTTACTGGGCACTTAAACCCCCCTCCTGCCCAGACCAATTTTGAGCTTTCAGCGCTTTCGCACTTTGAAAGACAATTGGGTCATACAACACTGTACCTAAATGAAATTTTTATCATTTTTTTCCCACAAATAGAGCTTTCTTTTGGTGGCATTTAACCACTTCAGCCCTGGAAGGATTTACCCCCTTCCTGCCCAGAGCACTTTTTACAATTCGGCACCGCATCGCTTTAACTGCTAATTGCGCGGTCATGCAATGCTGTACCCAAACGAAATTTGCGTCCTTTTCTTCCCACAAATAGAGCTTTCTTTTGATGGTATTTGATCACCTCTGCCGTTTTAATTTTTTGCGCTATAAACGGAAAAAGACCAAAAATTTTGAAAAAAAATGATATTTTCTACTTTTTGTTATAAAAAAAATCCAATAAACTCAATTTTAGTCATACATTTAGGCCAAAATGTATTCGGCCACATGTCTTTGGTAAAAAAAAAATGTCAATAAGCGTATATTTATTGGTTTGCGCTAAAGTTATAGCGTCTACAAACTAGGGTACATTTTCTGGAATTTGCACAGCTTTTAGTTTATGACTGCCTATGTAATTTCTTGAGGTGCTAAAATGGCAGGGCAGTACAAAACACCCCCAAATGACCCCATTTTGGAAAGTAGACACCCCAAGGAAATTGCTGAGAGGCATGTTGAGCCCATTGAATATTTATTTTTTTTGTCCCAAGTGATTGAATAATGACAAAAAAAAAAAAAAATTTACAAAAAGTTGTCACTAAATGATATATTGCTCACACAGGCCATGGGCATATGTGGAATTGCACCCCAAAATACATTCAGCTGCTTCTCCTGAGTACGGGGACACCACATGTGTGGGACTTTTTGGGAGCCTAGCCGCGTACGGGGCCCCGAAAACCAAGCACCGCCTTCAGGATTTCTAAGAGCATAAATTTTTGATTTCACTCCTCACTACCTATCACAGTTTTGAAGGCCATAAAATGCCAAGATGGCACAAAACCCCCCCAAATGACCCCATTTTGGAAAGTAGACACCCCAAGCTATTTGCTGAGAGGCATGGTGAGTATTTTGCAGCTCTCATTTGTTTTTGAAAATGAAGAAAGACCAGAAATTTTTTTTTTTCTTTTTTCAATTTTCAAAACTTTGTGACAAAAAGTGAGGTCTGCAAAATACTCACTATACCTCTCAGCAAATAGCTTGGGGTGTCTACTTTCCAAAATGGGGTCATTTGGGGGGGGGGGGTTTGGGCCACCTGGGCATTCCATGGCCTCCGAAACTGTGATAGGCAGTGAAGAGTGAAATCAAAAATTTACGCCGTTAGAAAGCCTGAAGGCGGTGCTTGGTTTTCGGGGTCCCGTGCGAGGCTAGGCTCCAAAAAAGTCCCACACATGTGGTATCCCTGTACTCAGGAGAAGCAACAGAACTTATTTTGGGGTGTAATTTCACATATCCCCATGGCATGTTTGAGCAGTATATCATTTAGTGACAACTTTGTGCAAAAAAAAAAAAAAATTTGTCTCTTTCCCGCAACTTGTGTCACAATATAAAATATTCCATGGACTCGACATGCCTCTCAGCAAATAGCTTGGGGTGTCTATTTTCCAAAATGTTGTCATTTGGGGGGGTTTGGAACTGTCTTGGCATTTTATGCACAACATTTAGAAGCTTATGTCACACATCACCCACTCTTCTAACCACTTGAAGACAAAGCCCTTTCTGACACTTTTTGATTACATGAAAAATTTTTTTTTTTTTGCAAGAAAATTACTTTGAACCCCCAAACATTATCTATTTTTTTAAAGCAAATGCCCTACAGATTAAAATGGTGGGTGTTTCATTTTTTTTTTTTACACACTATTTGCGCAGCGATTTTTCAAACGCATTTTTTGTGGAAAAAACACATTTTTTAAAATTTTAATGCACTAAAACACACTATATTGCCCAAATGTTTGATGAAATAAAAAAGATGATCTTAGGCCGAGTACATGGATACCAAACATGACATGCTTTAAAATTGCGCACAAACATCCAGATGCAACAAAATTAATACATTTTTAAAAGCCTTTAAAAGCCTTTACAGGTTACCACTTTAGATTTACAGAGGAGGTCTACTGCTAAAATTACTGCCCTCGATCTGACCTTCGCGGTGATACCTCACATGCATGGTGCAATTGCTGTTTACATTTGACACCAGACCGACGCTTGCGTTCACCTTAGCGCGAGAGTAGGGGGGACAGGAGTGCTTTTTTTTTTTTTTTTTCTTTTTCTTTATTATTTTTTTGCTTTTTTATCTTATTTTTAAACTGTTCCTTTCATTTTTTTTTTTTAAATCATTTTTATTGTTATCTCAGGGAATGTAAATATCCCCTATGATAGCAATAGGTAGTGACAGGTACTCTTTTTTGAAAAAATTGGGGTCTATTAGACCCTAGATCTCTCCTCTGCCCTCAAAGCATCTGACCACACCAAGATCGGTGTGATAAAATGCTTCCCCAATTTCCCAATGGCGAAATCTAAGTCATAAAATGCTCGTAGCTTCCGGTTACTTAGGCCATAGAGATGTTTGGAGCCACTCTGGTCTCTGATCAGCTCTATGGTCAGCTGGCTGAATCACCAACTGCATTCCCAGCTTCCCTGTTGAGACAGGAGAGCCAGAGAAAAACACGGAAGACAGTGGGGGGGGGGCATTCCCTCCCACGGCTTGTAAAAGCAGTCTAGAGGCTAATTAGCCGCTAGGATTGCTTTTACGTGAAAGCCGACTGCTGGCTGAAAAGAATGATACCAAGATGATACCTAAACCTGCAGGCATCATTCTGGTATAACCACTCAAAGTTGTGAATGGCGTACCTGAAGACAAAAAAATGGTTAACAATAAAACACAGTAAACAGTAATGTATAAAAAATTGCATACCTGAAAAGCAAACATGATAAAACATAATAACAATAAAACATTGCAGAATAGAATACAGTAAAAAAGAGCAGAACAATAGAGAGAATAGAGAGAGAGAGAACAATAAAACGACAACTATTGTTTTTTTATTTTATATTTTTGTTTGTGTTTTTTTTTTTTTTTACACTTTTTTTTGTAACTGTAACTTTTATAACTGTAACCGGTTCCAGGTTCGGGTCTCTCAAAATGCGATGGCATCTTGGGAGACCCTGTGAAAGTGTGCCTAGTCTGTGCAATGCTGTAACCTACGCTAATACTCAACTAGTGAATGGTAGCATTCAAAATATTCACCAATGCAAAGACCAGGATTGTCAGGACAGAAGGGACAATAATAGCGGGTGTCACGCCTATATCCGCGCTTGCTGCAGACACATCTTTTTTGGGGGGGTTCGTTGGGTAGGGGTACTCGGGAGGACATAAAAATGCCTCTCATGCAGCTGACTGCATTTGGTTGGGAATGTGAATGGGGGAAGTACGGGCCCTGCAGAAGCGGTGGGTTCCCAATTAGGATTGGCAAATGCAGCAGGAAGGGCATTATGGGCACGACGGGCCTGTTTGTCTTCTTCTTGGTGGCAGCGGGACACTACTTGTGCTTGCCACCTCACCAGCTTGAACTGCACTTATGGGACTCGCCACATCACCAAGTGTTACTGCAGTGCTGGTTTGACTACGACCTGGGTGTACTAGGCCACTGGTGCTTGCCAGTTCACCAAAACGCTACAAAAAAAACTGTTAGCGATCGCAGGGATCAGGCCTGACTCTGCAAACGCTGCAGTTATGCGTTTAGTGTTTTGTAAGTGACAGTGATCGATCGATACTGCACTTGGGTGGGCTGGGCTGGGCTGGGCCGGGCGGAGGGGCAAAACGCAGGTGCTAGCAGGTATCTGGGCTGATCCCGCTAACACTGCGTTTTTGGGGACCCTAAACTGCTGGGGACGCTAGTATAGATCTAATCGGATCAGATATTGATCCGATCAGATACTATACCACTAAGGGAGGTGTACGGTGCGTGCGTGGGTGTTAGCGCTACTGGCGCTAACCTGACGCTGCCTGGGGCTGGTGCTTGCCAGTTCACCAAAACGCTACCAAAAAAACTGTTAGCGATCGCAGGGATTAGGCCTGACTCTGCGAACGCTGCAGTTATGTGTTTAGTGTTTTGTAAGTGACAGTGATCGATCGATACTGCACTTGGGTGGGCTGGGCTGGGCCGGGCGGAGGGGAAAAACGCAGGTGCTAGCAGGTATCTGGGCTGATCCCGCTAACACTGCGTTTTTGGGAACCCTAAACTGCTGGGGACCCTAGTATAGATCTGATCGGATCAGATATTGATCCGTACAGATACTATACCACTAAGGGAGGCGTATGCTGCGTGCGTGGGTGTTAGCGGTACTGGCGCTAATCTGACACTGCCTGGGGCGATGCATATCACCGCCGGGCGATCAGGGGGCTAAATCTTTATTCGGTAATAAACGGCGGGTGCTGACACTATAAAAAATAAACAAACTAACCAGCGTCACCCGTAACGGTTATACGGTGATCAGTGGTGAAAGGGTTAACTAGGGGGCAATCAAGGGGTTAAAACATTTATTAGATAGTATATGGGGGTCCCTGTCGCTATAAAACGCTGACGGCGAACCTAAATATTTACGTCCCTAACTAGCGGAACCAGTGACACTAATACAGCGATCAGAAAAATGATCGCTTAGCGACACTGGTGACGGGGGGTGATCAAGGGGTTAAAACTTTATTAGGGGGGGTTAGGGGGGTACCCTAGTCCTACAGGGGGCTAAACCTAACTGCCCTACCACTTCTAACTGTCACAAACTGACACCATGCAGTAATCAGGAAAAAAAAAAAACCTGCTTGGTGTCAGTGTGACAGGGAGGGGGGAGGGGTGATTGGGGGGGGATCGGGGGGCGATCGGGGGTGTAATGTATGCCTGGCATGTTCTACTGTGTGTGTGTTTTACACTCACTCAGATGTCTTCTCTCCTCTGCGCCGGAACAGAAACTGCTGAGCCGAGGAGAGATGACATCACATCCTCTGCCTCTGAGTACTATACAGAGGCAGGGGATGTTTCTCATTGGCTGGGAGCGATCGCGAGGGGGGGCCACGATCGGATTGCCTCCCCCTCATCTCTGATCGCTCCCAGACAAATGCCGACTGCCGCTGGCACCGGGGGGGTCCGATCGGACCCCCCGCCCACGGGAAGGCAATCACGTACCAGGTACGTGATTTTGCCTGCTCGTGCCATTCTGCTCACGTATATAGGCGTGAGGCGGTCGGCAAGTGGTTAATCACAGCTAGGGTTTTTATTTTTTGCTAAACAAACAAAAAAAGATTTTTTGAAATTTTTGAAAAAAAAAATCATGTTTAATAGTTTGTTATAAAATTTTGCGAACAGGTAATTTTTCTCCTTCATTGATATGCGCTGATGAGGCGGCACTGGTGGGCACTGATAGGCTGCACTGATGGGCATGGATAGGCACAGATAAGGCGGCAATAATAGGCACAGTTAAGGCGGCACTGTTAGGCACAGTTAAGGCGGCACTGATAGGCACAGTTAAGGCCGCACTGATGGGGACAGATAAGGCGGTACTGATGGGCACAGATAAGGCGGCACTGATGGCCACTGATGGGCGCTGATGGGTGGCACGGATGGGCACTGATAGGTACCACTGATGGGGAGCACTGATGGGCGGCACTGATGGGTGTCACTGATGGGCAGTGATGGGCGGCACTGATGGACACTTATGGGCACTGGTAGGTGACACTGATGGGCACTAATAGGTTGCACTGATGTGGGTGCTGATGGGTGGCACTGATGTGGGTGCTGATGGGTGGCACTGATGAGTGGCACTGTGGGCACAGATAGGAGGCACTGTGGGCACTGATGGGTGGCACTGAGGGCACTGATGGGTGGCACTGAGGGCACTGATGGGTGACGCTGGTGGGCACTGGTAGGAGGCACTGCTGCCTATTGCTGTGTGTCAGAAGATCGCCGTGATTGGGACTGATGTCCCGTTCACGGCCGCCGGTGATCGGGTTTTTTTTACCTGCTCTGTTTACATCACATGATCAGCTGTCCTTGGCTGACAGCTGATCATGTGGTAAGGGGTCGGGACCGACCCCTTACTCTGATCTGTGATCAGGCGAGTCTCATAGACTCGCTGATCACCGAGCGCGCCGCGCGTGCCCTGCAGGGGGCGTGCAGGCCACTCGTGCACGGGACGATGTCAATAGAGATCCGCGCTGTTGCCGTCATTTGGCAATGGCCCGGATCTGAAGCGGTTAAACAAAGAAGTTTTGCAGATATGTTTTGTAAGATAGCCCAACTTCTTCAAGTTACAGCAATATAAAAATACACATTTTTAACCATGTTGGGCTGTGTGAAGCTAGATAACAGAATCAAAGAGGGAATGCTGAAAATAAAAAGATAATATCTTGACAAATTGTTTCCTGCACGAAGGAAAAAGGTAGTAATGTCTGCAAGTAATATCAAATAAGATGAGCCCATAATGTCAGAGTAAGTGGTCCACAAAGTAAACAGGGGTTGATTTACTAAAGGCAAAAAGACTGTGCACTTTGGAAAGTGCAGTTGCACATGGCAAGAGCAGTTGCTCCAGAGTTTAGTAAATGAGCAGAATGCTGACTTTCACCAACCAATCATGTGCAAGCAAAAATGCTTTTTTTTTCTACTTTCCTTGCATGTGATTGGGTATTCTTTGCAAAGTGAAGCTTTACCTCATTTACTAAGCTCTGGAGCAACTGCACTTGCAGAGTGCAATTGCACTTTCCAAGGTGCACAGTCTATTGGCCTTTAGTAAATCAACCCCACACTATTTACCCCAATCTTTTTGTATAATATGAAAGAAGATGTTACTCCGAGTAAATAGATACCCAACAAATCACACTTTAAAATTGCACAAACTTCAATACTTAAGATTCTACATAAGCTATGCTTTAACATTTTTTACAGGTTACCGGTTTAGATTTACAGAGGAGTTCTTGTGCTAGAATTATTGCTCTCACTCTAATGTTCACAGAGATTCCTCACATGTGTGGTTTGAATGGTGTTTACACATGCGGGCGTGACCTACGTATGAGTTTGCTTCTGCACGCGAGCACCAAGGGATGGAGGCACTTTAAAAAAAAAAAATATTATTGTTTATTTTATTTTTATTTTTAAACTTTCTCTTTATTTCTTAATTTTTTTATCACTTTTATTCATATTGCAAGGAATGTAAACATCCCTTATAATAGGAATAGGGCATGACAGGTCCTCTTAAATAATTAACGAGGGCTGTGTGATTTTTACACTTTCTACCATGATTTTGGATGTAAGTGCTATATATTTTCTTTAATAAAACCTTTGGAAATACTGCACCATGAAGCCTCTTCTTTCTATCCTATGATATGCCACGATGCTGGAGATTACCTAGAGAAGGTGTTTTTGTGTCTCTGAGATTTCCACAATATCGGACAGCCCGCTGAATGAAAGAGGATCTTTCCCTTGGATCAGCCCAAGGAGGAGTATTCCCTGTCGGCCATTTCTGGTGTGAGCATGTATGATCTCTATAATTTGAGATCCAACAGTTCTGCTAAGCAGCGCAGGTTTATCTTTGTATGAACAAAAGCACTGAGTGAACTTGATTTACTAAAGGGAAAAAGACTGTGCACTTTCCAAAGTGCAGTTGCACTCTGCAAGTGCACTTGCTCCAGAGCATAGTAAATGAGTAGAAGCTCTGCTGACTTTCATCATCCAATCATGTTCAAGCAAAAATTATTTTTTTTTTATTTTCCTTGCACGTGATTGGGTACTCTTTGCAAGGTAAAGCCTTACCTCATTTACTAAGCTCTAGAGCAACTGCACTTGCAGAGGGCAATTGCACTTTGCAAAGTGCACAGTTTTTTTGCCTTTAGTAAATCAACCCCACTGTGTCCATCTAACCTTTTTTCACACTGAGGAGCGCTTTTTTTTCAAAATTATCGGTCTATTTTTTTTTTTGCATAAAAAATAAAAAACGCAGAGGTGATCAAATACCACCAAAAGAAAGCCCTATTTGTGGGTAAATAAAGGACGTCAATTTTGTTTGGGTACAACATCGCACGACCGTGCAATTGTCAGCTAAAGTGACGCAGTGCCGAAACGCAAAAAAATGCTCTGGTCAGGAAGGGGGTAAATCCTTCCGGGGCTGAAGTCTTTAATTGTTTGCTTTCTAATGGATGCAATGTCACCTGTGCTGAATGGCTGACCTCCTGTGTTTAGTAAGCAGGAGTGCAGGGCACAGAAGCAAGTGGAGATCACTGAATCAGTATCTACTTCAGTGATTTCCAGCACCCAGGGGCATTGGCCAGGTATGGTATGTGGTTAGTTACATTGGTACAAGCTGGATCAATGTAACAATGTATAATACAGCCATTCCTAGAATTTTTCTTTAACCACTTCAGCCCTGGAAGATTTCGCTGCTGAATGGCCCTTTTTTGCGATTCGGCACTGCGTCGCTTTATCTGACAATTGCACGGTCGTGCGACGCTGCACCCAAACAAAATTTATATCCTTTTTTTCCCACAAATAGAGCTTTCTTTTGGTGGTATTTGATCGCCTCTGTGGTTTTTATTTTTTGCGCTATAAACAAAAAAAGAGCAAAAATTTTGAAAAAACAATATTTTGTACTTTTTGCTATAATAAATGTCCCCATTTTTTTTTTAAAAAAGCTAATTTTTTCTCAGTTTAGGCAGATATGTATTCTTCTACATATTTTTGGTAAAAAAATGCAATAAGCGTATATTGATTGGTTTGCGCAAAAGTAATAGCGTCTGCAAAATAGGGGATAGATTTATAGCATTTTTACTTTTTTTTATTTATTTTTTTTATTTTTTTTTACTATTAATGGCGGCGAGCTGCGATTTTTATCAGGACTACAACATTATGGTGGACACATTGGATAGTTTTTACACATTTTTGGGACCATTGGCATTTATATAGCGATCAGTGCTATAAAAATGCACTGATTACTGTAAAAATATCACTGGCAAGGAAGGGGTTAACACTAGGGGGCAATCAAGGGGTTAACTGTGTTCGCTGTGTGTGTTTCTAACTGTAGGGGGAGGGGACTGACTAGAGGGGATGACAGATTGTGGTTCTTAGCTATTAGGAACTCACGATTTGTCGTTCCTCACAAAACAGAACAGGGATTTGTGCATTTGCACACACACGTCCCTGTTCGGCCTTGAGTGCCCGCGATCTTCATGGCTGGCAGTCATCGTGACCATCGGCCACGAGCACCGCCACCCCCTCAGTGCGCGTGCCTGCTATCCTGATCCTGCGATGTACAGTTATGGCGATTCACGGGATTGTGCCGACCTGCCACAGTTTAATGACGGTGGCTGGTCAGCAAGCGGTTAAATAAAATACCAGTTTTTCATCCTTTGTTGTATTTCTGTGAATCTGATCTCCTGAACCCTCTTTAGAGCCACTAGCTGCCTACATGCATAAACTCCACAATGGGAAGGTTTCCTGGTGAAGATAACAGTGGACCATGTCTGTGTAATGCATATATAAGCAATCACTTGTAGTCCTCATCAAAAGCAAAATGGGAGCACAATTGGGAGATGGGCAGAGCATTGTCAGCCTATAACAGAAAGTACCTGAACCATTCATGGATCAGAGCAATAACTAATGTGCCAAATAGGAACACAGGTTGCAATAAAAATCAGCTTATTACCTTTCTTCACTGTATTGTTTTGGTTGAAGTTCCCTAAGCTTTTTAAGACTTTATTACAGTTTGCAAAAAAAATCGAAATACTTTGGTGGAAACCAGAAGAGATAAAAAAAATAATAATAACTTCTTGCACTGATGAATTCTATTTTGTTTCATATTTCAAATTTGATGTTCTACAAGACAGAACATATCATTTTATCATTCTGAGGTTTTCATAGGCTAAATCACCTTTTGGAAGAAAAATGTATTCATATTTTTTAATTAAAGCCCAGGACACCTAGAGATCTCAGAAAGAATAAGATTTAACATCTTTCCTATCAAAATGCATGCTAGAATTTCAAAAGGTTGGATAAATGTTATTAATGATTGTTTATTATTCAAATATATCATCATTATGAGATATATTTTTCAATGGTGCTCGGTGTCTGTTACATTATACCCATGTCAACCATATAATGTGCCTGTATTTCATATCTATGTGGTGTTTGATTTGGCAATATCTTTTAAGCTTGTCCTTTTATATTCTGAAATGTTAGCGATTACCTGGAAAAGGTCAGCAGAGAATGATATGTATAGATGCTTGCACCGCTTGTAATCATTTTTATTACTTTTATATAAAACAGCTTTATACAGATGTGGCCAAGCTATTTACAAATTGCATTTCGGTTTAAAGAGACCCTGTTGACAGATCATTCTTTCCAACACAAACTCTTCATATAGGACCATATGTACAATTAACATTATTTATGCATGCTATTTACCTGTAAAAACCTCCCTGGTGCACACATCCTAAAAGCCTGAGACTGCTAGCACTGCCACCACTAAAGTAACACTCTACGGTATTCCTCTTTACTCCTCCCTCAGCTGCTACTTAAAACAGTTATGTAAGGAATTGATGGAGTTGATGGAGTTGGGGTGGTGGTGGTGGGGGGGGGGGGTGAAAGTGTGAAAGTGCTGGTCCCACGCAGAAAATATCTAGACACTCCCAGAAAAGGAAAAATTGACATTGTAATACTTCAGACTTCTTTGTTTAAAAGTTAAAAAAGGATTAGGACACAGAGCTTCTTGACTCATGGAACAATACGGTTATCTGATATAGTGACAGTGATCTGCATATAATTATTTTATATTACATTCTTCTTTTTAAAGTGTTTGTATTTTAGGCGAGAGCTAATGTGTCTCATTTGTGTCACTTTAGGTTTTTTAGCTGTTAATTTGCACCAGAAATGGATGCAATTTAGTTATGATCAATTCCCTTGATGTATTGTCATTGATCACATTATCATAACTCTGTCTATTATATATTATAATGGAGATTATGTCTTCATTTGACATCTTTTAACTCTTGCTGAAAAAAGCTTTTAGACTCCGTATTGAATGCTTAAATATATAATTAATTGTATTTTTAAAGTGAGCTTAATGTACATTGTGCACATAATTTGTTAAATTTTCTTTCTGCTTTTTCTGTACTTAAGTGTTATTATATTACCCCATAGAAGGTAGATTTTAATTCTTCACAAAAGAATGATTTATCCTCACCTAAAGATTTATCCAATCTTGCGTTAGACCTGTTAATATATAATAGCTGAGCGAGCCCAGATGCATATTGCTATACTGTGGGATAGTGGAATAGACATTCCTGCTCTCCCCATACTCTGCAAGTCAAGGTACTTCTGTTGCTCCTAGTAGAGTTTTTTGTTTTTTTACCATCAAAAAAGGTATGGTCAGAAACCCAGTGATGGGTTGGCAGTTTTAAAGCGGCATTTTAAAGCGGAGTTCCAACCAAAAGTGGAACTTCCGCTCATCGGATTCCTCCCCCCCTCCGGTGTCACATTTGGCATCTTTCAGGGGGGAGGGGGGTGCAGATACCTCTATAATATAGGTATCTGTACCCACTTCCGGGAATAGACTCCCGCGGGAGTCACGCCCCCTCCCCCACTCCCCCGCTGTCTCCTGGGAAAGACACAGGTCCCAGGAGATAGCGGGGACCATTGAGAACTCACAGCGCGACTCGCGCATGCGCAGTAGGGAACCGGTAAGTGAAGCCACAACGCTTCACTTCCTGATTCCCTCACTCAGAATGGCGGCGGCAGCACCCAAGGAACAAGGGACAGTTCGGTCTCGGGTGCCGACATCGCTGGACCCTGGGACAGGTGAATGACCTTATTTTAAAAGTCAGAAGCTGCAGTATTTGCAGCTGCTGACATCTAAAAAAAATTTTTCGCCGGACTCCCGCTTTAAGGTGCAGTAATAGTTCTAGGTCTATCTTAAACTCCAAGCTAACAGCTAACATATGAAATAATATGCATGTATGCGAGCTGTTTGCATACAGATGCAAAAGATATTTTATTTCTCTCCATCCAGTCCTGAGATAAACATAGCTCTGTCCTACAGCATGGTCCTTTCTAACCAGAGACCCTTTTTTTTATTGCAGTTATACTTTCGCCTATGGGTCTCCTCTAACCCCCTTTCCCTTTATCCTGTGACTGGAAGTGAAATGAAAAGCAGCACACTGACAAGCTCATCTCTCTGTCACTCTGCTCACTCCTACTATCGGCATGGTTGCTTGTACTGCAAAAAAACTATTGGCCCACTTCCCTTCTCTAAACTTTGCTGTATAGGAACTGCAAGACCCTGATACTATGTCAAATTCAGGTATTTACACTGCTTGCATTAAACAAATTAGATTTAACCATTATTTGGCCTAATAAGAGGATCCAAATGCCAGGGGTGTTTCCAGGGCTTCCCAATTATAAGAACACTGTGGTTGGCTGTAGCAGTGGTCTTATGATCATAAGTCTGTCCTACCAGCTCTCGATCATTAACAGTGACCAGGAGCTGTTGCTGACAGTGCAGTCACAGTGATGGAGGTGCATGATTGAGAACAGTGCCACCACAGAACTGAATGTATGTATAGCTCTATCTATCTATCTATCTATCTATCTATCTATCTATCTATCTATCTATCTATCTATCTATCTATCTATCTATCTATCTATCTATCTATCTATCTATCTATCTATCTATCTATCTATCTATCTATCTATCTATCTATCTATCTATCTATCTATCTCCATATTTGGAAGCACAACATTAAAGCCCACCTTCATGCTGCCACATACAGTATTTGATTACAGCTGCAGAAAAAGTGTTAATGATGTGCTAATGAACACGGAGCTGTATTAACTTGTGCTTTTTATATCTGCCTGGAGTTCAGCTGCAAACCATATATCACAATCTACAACCTTTAGGCCAAATAAACTGGCTATGGCAACATTTAGTGACCATTATAAACGTTACATTAAAGTAAATCTGTGCTTTCCCTGTGCAGGAAAATGCAACAGGTTTAGTTTAAAGCTTTTCCCCTAAGCAGCTTACTTGCAGTGATCCCTCCACCACATATATAGATGGCCTCTCACCTCCAGAATTCGACCTGAAACAGGTCACATAGCGATATACAAATCTCCAGATAGACACTTCCCAAGTCTCCACTCCGGTATTAATCCACAGATCCACACTCAATAGGGCAATCAAACATGTATGTAAAGAAGAACAAAGCAATCTAGTGCTCTCTGTAAACCACGTTTATTGATACAAAAAAATTTAAAATTTGCACTTATATGGGGCTGCACTCAGATCCGAGTGCCGGCATATAAGCTTGTGATAGTATTGAGATGGCATCCTTAAACGGAAGGTGGAGGAGCACAAGGTCTATAACACTCACCAGGGTGATGATGTCCTCATGGAGGAGTGGAAGAGGACTCCAATGGCAACCTGTGAATCTCTGGTGAACTCCATGCCCAAGAGGGTTAAGGCAGTGCTGGAAAATAATGGTGGCCACACAAAATATTGACACTTTGGGCCCAATTTGGACACTTTCACTTAGGAGTGTACTCACTTTTGTTGCCAGCGGTGTAGACATTAATGGCTGTGTGTTAAGTTATTTTGAGGGAACAGAAAATTTACACTGTTATACAGGCTGTACACTCATTACTTTATATTATAGCAAAGTGTAATTTCTTCAGTGTTGTCACATGAAAAGATTATAAAACATTTACTAAAATGTGAGGGGTGTACTCACTTCACTTTTGTGAGATACTGTATATACATTTATATAATGCATATATTTTATTCTTCAGAATTAAACAGCCAAAAAAATGAATTTTCCACATTAATCCCCAGGTCCAAACAACGAAATTGAGTGTTCTGGATGATATTTGCAATTACAGTGCCAAGTGCTTACATAAGTGAACATAATGTTATCATGATTTTTAGTGATCACAAACTTGTGAAAAATCATCAGCATGCTAGATTGTGCCCTCCCCAACCCAACCTGATATCTTATTTTAACGTTACGCTACCAAAATACACAAATCTATTTTTTTCCCTGCATGTGTCGTAGCATGGAAAGGGGAATAAAGTTCTGCTAAAGTAAAATCCATACATTCACTTTCAGTTTTTCTACCACATAACATAAATGTGGCACTAACGAACTATCATTTTAATCAGCAAACATTGCTAATTATGACTATATATTACTCAGCGCTGCACAACCAAAATCAACATACAATCATCTTTTAAGTGTCATTAAAGTCCCAAATATGCAAACAAACAAAAAATATTAAATATAAAAATTCCACGTGTAATGTGTGCTTATTTCAGCTTCTGAATATCCTTAAACTTCTTCTGTGCTTCACACACTGTGCCACACCACCGCCACCATTAGCAGCTCACCTTTTAATTTGACAAACAATAGGTCATTGTTTCTTTAAGGGAAGTAGCCCAATGGATCTAATTAATTAGATGATCTTCTTTGGAACCCACTACTATGGCATATACACCTCCAGATACTTCAATAGAGAAGCTCAGAAAAAAAGCCATATAGAAACCTTCACAGTGCTTTCCATAAAACAATGCATATGAATTTAATAAAACTCACAGAAGAAATACATTCAAAGTGCAGGAAGCTGGTGCACCACAGGTATCTTGCATATAGAAGACCACCACAGGGGTGTCACTGCAGTTTGTGGATGAAACTTAAATACTTGCTGTACCTTTCCCTTTTAAAACTGCTATGTATAACAAAGTATGGTTAAAAAGTATGGGTAAAAAGGTAAAAATGTCTTGTGTCACTGGCTCCATCCCCTTACACATTACGTCACAGGGGTGGCTTCCTCAGAAGTTTTTTTATGGAAAGCACTATGATGGTTTCTATATTGCTTTTTTTATGAGCTTCTATGTGAAAGTATCTGGATGTGTATATTCTGAAGTGGGTCCTTAAGAATATCATCTATTTAACTGGATCCCTTGGGCTACTCCCCTTAAAGAGACAAGCACACTCGACCTAATGTTTGTAGGTCGAATTGTAAGGTGAGCTGCTAATGGTGGCGGTGGTGTGGCACAGTGTGTGAAGCACTGAAGAAGTTTAAGAATATTCAGAAATTGAAATAAGGTCACATTACAAGTGGCATTTTTATATTTAGATTTTTATTTGTGTGCATATTTGTGACTTTCATGCACTTGAAAGACGATTGTTTGCTCATTATGGTTGTGCAGGGCTGAATAATACATAGTTATTTTTCTGTTTGGGTGTGTAGTACACTGGGTTAATTTCAGCAGTAGCATGCTATATATATTTTTCTTAGTTTTCTATAATAATTGTGATAACAGAGTGGTGTGTGCAGGGGCAATATTGTTTCTTTGCTAATTATATTTTGAGGTAAATATGTGGGGTGTGCAAATTGTTTAAACATTGCATGGGTAAGGATTACAGGAACATGCACTTTTTTATTATATATTCTCAATAAAAAACAAGGACATAAAAATATATGTATCCAAATCTACTACCAACTGAAAGCCCTACCTGTCTCAAAAAATGTTGTATAATACAATAGTACATTAAGCTAGAACACAAACAATAAAATGTACGGTGTGAAACTAAGACATCGCCAAAATGAAAAAAAAAAAATGAAAAGACGCTCTGGGACTAAAGGGGATGTAGGTAGAAAAGAGCCTAGGGATTCAAGAGGCCAATAGTTCAATATCAGATCCATAGCTCTGTATGTGAGAAGCAAAATGTATCCCAATGTTCATATCATATGTGTGAAGCAAACAGTTGGACTAGGGCTTAAATTTACCAATAAATACAAATCTTCATTGAGTTGAACTGCCAAAAATTGCCTACCATTGACAACAGTGTAATGTTTACATGGGAAGCCTGCACCTTCCTCTTACAACAGCAGAAGAAGAGGAAAGAGAAACTAATGAGTGAATGAATCTTTCATTTATTAGTTCCAGATCAGTGCATCAACAGATCCCAAGGTTTTTTAATTGTTTTCTTAAAGAATCACTAAAGATACTAAAAAAAACAAAAAACTAACAAACATGTTATACTTACCTCCACTGTGCAGCTCGTTTTGCACAGAGTGGCCCTGAACCTGGTCTTCTGGGGTCCCTCGGCCGCTGTCTCGGCTCCCCCCCGCAAAGACTCAACACTTTGGTGTTGAGTGCTTGCGGGCACGCTCCCATGATACAGCTGGCAGCTCACTGTATCACTCGACCCCGCCCCCCAGTGCGTCACGTCATTGGATGTGATTGACAGCAGCGTGAGCCAATAGCTGCGCTGCTTTCAATCCATCCACTGTAACCAATTGATGGCCAGGCAGAGTGACGAAGAGGACGTCGGGGGTCGAGCGCGGGACTTTCGAGGGGTCAGGTAAGTAAAACGGGGGGGCTGGGGGGGCCGGTATTGTCAGATGTTTTTTCACCTTAATGCATAGAATGCATTAAGGTGAAAAAAAATTTACCTTTACAACCCCTTTAACCACTTAAAGACCAAGCCTCTTTTTGAGATTTGTTGTTTAAAAGTTAAAAACATTTTTTTTGCTAGAAAATTACTTTGAACCCCCAAACATTATACATTTTTTTCTAACACCCTAGAGAATAAAATGGCGGTTGTTGCAATACCTTCTGTCACACCGTATTTGCGCATCGGTCTTACAAGCACACTTTTTTTTGAAAAAATACACTTTTTTGAATAAAAAAATAAGACAAGAGTAAAGTTAGCCCAATTCTTTTTATATCGTAAAAGATAATGTTACTCCGAGTAAATTTATACCCAACATGTCATGCTTCAAAATTGTGCCCACTCGTGGAATGGCGACAAACTTTTACCCTTAAAAATCTCCTTAGGCGACGTTGGTCTTTTTTCTTTTAATTGCAATAAGTTTTTATTGAAATTTTTTCAGATAAGTAACAGAGAAATAATAAAACAAAGAGATAGTTGAACAGTTACAGACATTACCATCTTGAGTTTTTCATAGCAAATGCTGGACAGACAGAGATAGATGTTTTCCCATATCTGTCATCTACTTTCACAGTTGTGACTTCATGTTAAAATTACTTTCCAAGAGTTACCTCTCCCCCACTCCCACACCCCACATGGGAACTCACTGTGTTTGGAGGAAGGAGAGGTTCCCCCTGTCCACGTTTCATATAACCAGTTTATTTATTAGTTATGTTTTGGTTGTCGACAATGAATACTTGCTAGTCACAATTGGGCAATGTCTAACATAGATGAAGATTATAGAATTGTATTAATTAACTTAACAAACAGTAACTTGGTATGTCCATGAGCAACCTATGTAGTGAGCATCATCATATTTGTTATTTTGTGATTTTTCCTTTTACTATTTTTTAAAGAATCCGAGACCCATATTTTGTGGGTACCATGTTGACCAAGGCATCCACATATTAGTTATTTTATTCTGATTTCCAAGACTCCATGCGAATTGTATTTCATACATCTTATGTGTATTTATTAGCTGAAGGGTTTCTGTTATAGTTGGGGGACTGGTATCCCTCCAATGTCGTACTATAGTAAGTCTAGCTGCGATAAGTATGTGGGATACTAATGGTCTAAGAGGAGTTGGAATAGAGTCAATTTCCAATGAAAGAAGTGCCATACCCGGAGAAAATGCAGCTCTTGTACCTGTGATTTGTTCTATTATTTGAAAGATAATCCTCCAAAATCTCTGAATGCGTGGGCACGACCACAGCACATGAAGCAGTGATCCTGTTCTCCCACATTTCCTCCAACACTCTGGAGAGACTCCTGGAACAAATTTGGAAATGCGGTAAGGGGTGAGGTACCACCTTAGTAGAAATTTGTGATGCAGTTCCCATAGGTTGGCACTTCTAGTGGATACGTATGTGATTTTAAGTGCTTTTTTCCATTGATCATCAGTATAAATCTTTTTGAAATCTTTTTCCCATGTTACTATGTTGGTAGTTTTACTAAAGGAGTTTTTATTCTGTAGATATTTGTAAAATAAAGCCGTTCCCTTTAGTTTAGTGCATTTGTGTGTAAGAAAGATGACAATTTGCCAGGGAAGTTGAGTGATAAGTTCATTACTTTTTTTTTCCCTTAGTAAGTGGGATATCTGAGTATATTTATAATAGTCAGTGGTTGGAATGTCATATTCAATCTGTAATGTTCTAAATGTTTTAATCGTGGGTCCTATTAGGAGATCTTCTAGATATATTTCACCTCTGGAGCTCCATTTAGTTAGTGATAAGTCTGGTATTAAGAGCCCCAAAGCGGTAATTGGGAATTTTAGAGGAGTTTGGGGTCCTTCGGGGGTTATATGTTTGAGGAGATAATGCCATGCTTCTATAGAAGCCTGGATAGTTGGGGAATGTGCAAGAGGGGTAGTTGTGTGATATTCAGTAGTTATCAGATAATTGTACAAATTCCCTCCTTTTATTTGAATATTTTCTAATTCTAACCATAGGGAGATATCTTGGTTAGGGAACCAACCCTTCATCTGTGCCAGAATAGTAGCCATGTGATAATCTTTAATTATTGTATGGCCTATTCCTCCAGCATGTTTGGACTTAGTGATTTTGTTAAATGCACTTCTTGCTTTTTTCCCAGCCCATAGATATTTATTTATTTCAGATTGTGCTTGCTGAAAAAAGGATTTGGGTACTGGAATAGGTAGGGTTCTGAACAAGTATAAGAACTGAGGTAAAACCTGCATTTTGAACGCAGCCAGACGCCCAGTCCATGAGAGTTCAAATCGCTTTAGTTTATCTAGTTTGGGTCTCAGAGACTTCAAAAATGGAATATAATTTTCTTTAAATAGTTCGGATACTGTGGGTGTGAGTGTGATACCTAGATAAGATATGCCATTTTCTTTCCACATATATGGGAATTTATGTTTGATATTTTGTTTCACCTTGTCAGATAAGCCTAGTCCTAATAGAAATGACTTGGTTTCGTTTACTTTATAATACGATATTGCATTAAATAGTTGTAAGGTTTGTTGGACCGAAGCCAGGGAAGACAACACATCTGTGAGTATCAAGATGACATCATCTGCGAACAGACTGATGGTGTGCATTCTGTCTCCTATTGTTATCCCCTTAATTTGGGGGTGTTGGCGAATATATGCTGCCAGTGGTTCCATTAATAAATTAAAAATTAAGGGAGACAAAGGGCACCCTTGGCGAGTGCCGTTGGTTATATGAAATGGAGTTGATAATGTTCCAGATATGTAAACTTGTGCTGATGGCTTTGTGTATAAAGCCATAATAGCCTGGAACATCTGACCACTGAAACCAAACTTGCCCAGTACCTGTTCTAGGTACTTCCAATGAATTCTATCGAACGCCTTCTCTGCGTCCAAGGAGAGGAGCAGAGAAGGCGTTCCCTTTTTGTTAGCTAGATGGATGAGGTTAATCAGGCGTCTAGTCGCATCTGCTGTTTGGCGACCCGTTGTAAAACCGGATTGGTCTGGGTGAATCAGTGAGGGGAGGAGGTCTACCAATCTACCAGCTATTACTTTAGCGTAAATTTTTAGATCGTTATTAAGCAACGATATCGGACGGAAATTTTGAGGAGTATCAGGGTCTTTCCCCGGCTTCGGTAATGCTACGATCATTGCCCTCAACATTTCAGGTGGGAAAGAGGAAGAGGAAGCAGCTTGATTAAATATTTCAGTGAGTCTGGGAGTTAGAATGTCTCTGAATGTTTGAAAATATTCACTCGTGAATCCATCTGGACCAGGAGATTTATTACTTGGTAGTGAGTCAATCGCTTTTGTAATTTCTTGTGTCGTGAATGGAGAGTTCAGTACTATGTTTTGGGTATCAGTGAGTTGGGGAAGTTGAACTTTGTTAAGAAATTCAGAAATTGTGTGGGTTTGTGGTTGAGTCGTATTAGGATCTGTGTTTAGGTTATAAAGAGAACCATAGTAAGTGCTGAACGCATCTGCAATATCTTGTGGATGTTGTAGTTTGGTGTGAGTTACAGGATGTAGTATGTAGGGAAGTTTGGTTTTGTGTCTATGTCCCCGTAGTTTGTCTGCTAAGAGTTTCCCTGCTTTATTACCATTTGCGTAATAAGTCATTTTCAATCTCCTAGAGGACTTTTCAAAATCCTCCAGTAGAATCATTCGGAGTTCTAGTCTTAATTTGGTCAGTTTATCTGATAAATCAGGAGAGAAATTTGCTTTGTTCTGAGATTCTAGTGTGTGGATTTGTTCAGAGACATTCAATATACGCTGCTCCCTCTTTCTCTTAGCCCTGGCTCCAAGTTTAATAAGGAGACCTCTCATAAACGCTTTGTGTGCGTTCCATATTATAAAGGGATCAGAGACTGAGTTTACATTAAGCTCAAAAAATTCTGCTAGATCTTTCTGCAATATTGTTTTGGAGGGATCATCCTGGAATAGCCGCGGGTTGGATCTCCAAATGTAAGTGGAGTTGATTTTAACTGTGTCATCCACCAGCAGCGACACCGAAGCATGATCCGACCAAGTGATATTATTAATTGTAGATGATTTAATTTTGGTTATTAATGCCTTATCTACTAAGAAGAGATCAAGTCGGGTGTAAATTTTGTGACTGGCTGAGAAAAAGGAAAAGTCTTTTTCCGTGGCATGAAGACATCTCCAGGCATCGTACAAGTCGTAGTTCCTCAGCAGCGGTTGTAGTGTTTGAGTTTTCTTGTTAGATAATGAACTAGAGTCTATTGTGGGGTCCGGTGGTAAGTTAAAGTCTCCGCACAAGAGTAAGTGACCTTTCCGTAAACGTGAGACCTGTTTCATAAGCCTATGAAGAAAACGGGACTGATGCGTGTTTGGTGCATATACATTTACTACCGTGTAGGTAGTGTTGTTGATGTCGCAGATTAAAATGTGATATCTACCTTGCACATCTTTTATCTCCGAATGTAAGTTAAATGCTACTGTGTCCTTAATTGCTGTGAGTACTCCCTTCTTTTTTGCATCAGCACTTGCAAAAAAAACATGTGGGAATTTGGGATGGGAGCAGATGGGATGTGCCTGATTTTTGAAGTGTGTCTCTTGTACACAAAGGATATCAGCTCTCTCCTGGACGGCTTCCATCCACATGGACCTGCGTTTCGCCGGATGATTAAGGCCTCTTGCATTTATTGTTAAAAAAGCAATGGTCATAGTGTAGAGTTTAGTGTGGGCGCATTAGATGTCATGTGTTGGTAACACTTACATAGGTTGCTGAGTTCATCAACTTTGATCCATATGCGATGTAGAGATGAATTCTTGTGATCGTGGAGTTCTTGAAGATTCGTTTGCTCCAGTAGTCGAATTCTTATTGGTTGTTGCGGCTGCGGACATGTACAATGGTGAACACAAAAAAGAACAGTATAGAAAAAGATAAAAAAAGGAAAACATAAAGGGGTTTCAGTTTCAACTCTGAGTAGGTCTGTATGACCTGATTGTGACGTGTGGTCACATAACATGTAATTGGGGGGTAAAAAAAGAAACAGTTCAGCTTAGCGTTTTTTCCTCTGCTTGGGAAATATTAGAGTTTGGTCTTCACTGACCTCGGACAGATCATGTGTGCTTGCGGGAGTTTTTGGAAGTAACCAGATTCCAGTTATCTGTAGACCGCTCAGGGCTACGAGGAGTTTGGGTTTTTGGGGAGTCTTCTGCAATAATCTGCCATCTTTGAAGGAGCTGCAGTCCCTTGTTAAGAGTGTCGATAACATGCTCCTTTCCATCTTTGGTGATTATTAATTTGGTAGGAAACCCCCATTTATATGCAATCTTGTGATTCCTCAGTGCTTTGGAGATTGTGTTTAGGTTCCTACGTTTCTGCAGGGTGAATTGCGATAGGTCAGCGAAAAATTGTAGATCTTTATATTGTGTTGGAAAAAGATCTTTGCTGCGGGAAGCCGCCATCAGTCGTTCTTTTACTTGGTAAAAGTGTAATCGGAGTATAACATCTCTTGGTATGTTATCTGGTAAGTGTGATGGTTTGGGTAGACGGTGGATCCTGTCTACAGTAATGTCCAATTCCGTTAAATCTGGTATTATGGCCTGAAATAGTTGGGCTGTGTAGGTGCGCAAGTCAGATTGCAAAACTGACTCGGGAATCCCTCTTATTTTAAAGTTATTTCTCCTAGAGCGGTCCTCAATGTCTGCTAGTTTTGCTTTAAGGGCATCCAATTCATCTGTGTTGTTATCGTTTGCATCCACTAGATCATTAATGGTTGTGGCGAACTCCCCCATTTTGTGTTCAATATGATCTACCCTGGACGCTGTTTCTTTAAGTTCCACACCAAATCTATGAACACAGGATAGCATGTCAGCATGTAGTGAACTCCGGAGTGAGACTAACATGTCCTTTAACGTGGTGTCCAGTACCGGTTGATTAGTGGTGGGAAAGAGATCAATTGAGTCAGGGAGATCTCTTGTATCTTCTCCTGAGTCTGGGCCTGGTGTAATGTCCCGGCTAGAATCCGAGGCATCCAGCCTCAATCTTACTTTTTCCGGACTACCTGAGTTAGGGGTATGTATAGGGGAGTGTATACTCCTTTGTGGTGCATTCCTTTTTTGTGGATTGCCCTTGCCCGCTTCATATAGCGGGGTACTAGACATACCTCGCGCCGCTGTCCCGTCGCCGCCATCTTGCTTAGGCCCGAGCGGGTAGTATTCTGTGAGTTTCTGCGGCCTCCGGTTCTCCTTGTTGCGCCGCGGCATGATCGATCGGTGCCCTGAGTCGTGCTGCCGGTCCGTAGGTGGTTGTATCTGGGTTTGGGTCAGTGGAGCAAGCGATGTGGGCCGTTGTGTTCCCGAGCGCTGTGGAGCTCCTCTACTGAGCGTCCATCTCCTTCCGCGGCAAGCTCCGCCCCCCGTCTTTTTTCTTTTATATAGAAAAATAAAATAAAAATCCAGTAGCTATTAAATACAACCAAAAGAAAGCTCTGGCTAAAAAAAAAATATATACAATTCATTTGGGTCCAGTGTTGCATGACAAAGTGACTGTCAGTCAAACTATCACAGCATTAAAAACTGAAAACTGGCCTGGTAACAAAGGCGTATTACAGGCTAGTACTGAAGTGGTTGAGGTGGTATTAAACTTTTAAAACTTTTAAAGACAAAAAAAACTTTCTCCCTGCAAGGTAAAGGCATAATGTGCTAGTATGCATTATAACATTGCATGCTATCACATTATGAAAGAGTTACCTTGAAATGGAGCCCTCCATTTGCTTGCTGTCACCACTGCAAAGGCTTCTATCTTCACCCAGTCCTCTCTTCGGGTTTGTGGGCCGCGGCCACCATGGCCACTGAACAGAGCTCTGACGTCACCGGCTGCCAGCCAAGCAAATATCTCCTAAACGGTGCAAGTTTAGGAGATATTCATTTAACCTTTAGGTAAGCTTTATTATAAGCTTAACTTTAGGTAAAAATCAAAATCCAAAGTTTTCTACCACTTTAACCGCTTAAAGACCAGCCCCCGCAGTTATACTGCGGCAGGTTGGCTGTCCTGAGCGAAGGCGCTATTTTCAGTGCTGTAGCGCCTGCAAAGCGCCCCAGTGTGAAAGGGGTCTTAACCCCTTGATCGTCCCCTATCGTCCCCTACTTAACCCCTTGATAGTCCCCTACTCCGTCCCTGCCAGTGACATTTATACAGTAATCAGTGGCTATTTTTATCTCTGATTGGTGTATAAATGTCAATGGTCCCAAAAAAGTGTCAAATCTGTCCGCCGCAATGTCGCAGTCCCGCTCTCTCGCTGAGTAAAAAAAAAAATATATAATAATAAAAATGCCATAAACCTTTCCCCTATTTTGTAGATGCTATAACTTTTGCGCAAACCAATCAATATACGCTTATTGCAATTTTTTTTTACCAAAAATATGTAGAAGAATACATATTGGCCTTAACTGTTGAAGAAATTTGTTTTTTTACATTTTTTTGGGAATATTTTTTAATGCAAAATGTAAAAAGGATATAAATATTTTTTTTCAAAATTGTTTGGCCTTTTTTTTGTTTATAGCGCCAAAAAAAAAACACAGAGGTGATCAAATACCACCAAAAGAGAGCTCTATTTGTGGAAAAAAAAGGACATAAATTTTGTTTGGGTACAGCGCCGCACGACCGCGCAATTGTCAGTTAAAGCGACACAGTGCCATATCGCAAATAATGGCCTGGTCATTAACAGGGCAAATCCTTCCGATCCTTAAGTGGTTAAACTACAGTTTAAAATAAAAACAAAAAAGCAACCCTGTTTAGCTGAACTGTATACAGTACATTTTACCAACTTTATTTTTGTTGGTGTATACTTTTTCCTGTTCTAAAGAAATCGCTGTTTGTTTCACTGGGTCCTCCACCTCCTTTTTAATTGTGTTGCCCTTTGCTGAACTCTTTCTAATTCAGCAACATTTTTCCTGAGGATTGGTGACAAAATCTGAACTACTTATTCAAGATGAACCCAAACCATTGTATTGTAGAAGAGTATTCCATTCTTGCACATTCAGGCTTGGGAAAGTAATGGCTTTGGCAAATGTTGTGACTATTCCATGTACAATGTGGGAGATTAACGGAACTAAAAAAAAATAAATAAACAATAAGCAATTACAATTTGCAGATCCATTCTGAAACATGTACAAGAAGTTGGGTTTTGATATACACAGTATGTAAAAAAATCCATATAACAAAGGTCAGAACTGTATAAGTCATTTGTAATTGCATAATTGTAGTCTAATACAGCAAAGTTAATTTCATTATATTTATACCACAAATCTATGAAACATTGATAAAACCTTGCAAAATGTCATAAATCACCGAAAACAATTGAGGCTATTAACTGCACAAAGATTCTGTGATAAAATGTAAGGCTTATATAAATAGATCAATTCACAAAGACACAGATATTTTCATGCTTACTGCAGCTTGCTGGCCTGCTAGTGATGTTATGTTTTTTAAGACCATACTTACCAACTATCTTGGTTTAGCTGGCACAGTCCTGCTTTAGATCCATTGCCCCTTGACTGCTGCATCTTGGGCTGGCAACATAGTCAACCCTGAGTTGTAATCTTTTCAGGCATATGTAGGGCAGCCCCGCATGAAGGGGGCCATCTACTGTTTCTTATGAAGGTACTTCCTGAAGGGGCTGATCGGGGCTGCCGACATGACATAATGCTTAGCTGCTCTGTACAGCCCTTAGTGTCCTAGCACTGGCTACTGTGCCTCAGGCAAGGATTGCACAGGATGCACAATTACACAGATCACAGTAGTATAAGAAGTTCCAATAACCTGTTGTATAGAGATTTGGGGGGAGAGCTCTGTACTGTGTGCGTGTGTGTGTGTGTGTGTGTCATTTTTAGTTTGGCCTGAGCCAAACTTATGCACACCTGAGTTCAAAGCATAATGCACAACTGAGTCCTGCGTAATATGCACTTCAGAGCCCTGTGCGTTATGCACTCTGAGCCCTTTGCACTGTGCATTATGCACTCCTGAGTTCTGCACCCTGTGCGTCATGCACTCCTGAGCCCTATACATTAATTAAACGCTTCTGAACCCTGTGAGACATGTACTTATAAAACCTACAGTCTGCACTCTTGAGCCCTTTACACTGTGTGCTGTGCATTGCTGAGCTTTGTTGTACATTTCATAATTCTGACCTCTTTACTCCTAATGCTATATTTTATATTACATATTTCTGACCAAAGCATTTATTGTATCAACAGTTGCTGGTTGCTAAATAGTCATTAACTTTTTGTTTGAATTCCTCTTTAAGGCAGACTAAAAAGCAAATGTAATGTAAGTTTTAAAGAGGTTGTAAACCTTCAAAGGTTTTTCACCTTAATGCATCCTATGCATTAAGGTGAAAAACCTTTTTTAGTGCAGCAGCCCCCCAGAGCCCCCCTTTTACTTACCTGACCCCGATCGTTCCAATGACGGGGATGAGCAGAGCAGCTCCAGCCGATGTCTTGGGTCCTCATTGGCTGGATTGATAGCAGCAGGAGCATTGGACAGTGACACAGGAGCCAGGAGGTAGGGCCGAGTCCTGCTGTCTGTGTCAATAGATGCAGTAGCAGGACTCAGGAGCGTGCCCGCACGAGTGCCCCCAGGAGAATACAGGTCTCCGTGGGGGGACTTGAGAAGAGCAGGAGCGCCACTGGAGTACCCCAAAAGAGGGGGATTTGGGCCCCTCTGTGCAAAATCCTTGCACAGAGGAGGTAAGTATGACATGTTTGTTATTTTAAATGTTGTATGTTACATAGTTACCTAGTTACCTAGTTAGTAAGGTTGAAAAAGGACACAAGTCCATCTAGTTAAAACAAAAAAACAAAAAAACATACAATCTCATATACACAATCCTATACCCACAGTTGATCCAGAGGAAGGTGAAAAACCCCAGCAAAGCATGAGCCAATTTGCTACAGCAGCTAAAAAAATTCCTTTCTGATCCCCTGAGAGGCAATCAGATATTCCCTGGATCAACTTTACCTATTAGGCCCCTTTCACACGTGCGGACCGTATGTCCGTATTTCATCCATCCGTTTTCGGATGAAATACGGACATACATGCATCCCTATGGGATAGCGGGTGTCAGCGGATGTACATCCGCTAACACCCGATGTTGTCCGCCTCCGCTCTCGTCCGATTCTGCGGACGGAAGAAAATCCTATTTTTCTATCCGTCTGCAGAGCGGATTGGATGAACACGGACAGACGGTCCGTGTTCCTCCGATCCCCCATAGGGGAGAACGGAGATCTGACAGGGCGGTCCCTGCACAGTGTGCGGGTCCCGCCCTGTCATCTGCCTGCTCAGCTGGGGAAAACGGAGCGATCCCCGCTGAGCAGCGGATAAACACGGGGCGGATCAATACGGATCCGTCCCGTGTGAAAGGGGCCTAAATGTTAGAACCCAGTTATATTATGTACACCTGGGAAATAATCCAGTCCTTTTTAAAGCAATCTACTGAGCTGGCCAGAACCACCTCTGGAGGGAGCCTATTCCACATTTTCACAGCTCTAATGCCGCGTACACACGATCGGACTTTCCAACAGAAAAGGTCCGACGGAATCATTCCATCAGATATTCCGATCGTGTGTGGGCTTCATCGGACTTTTTCTTTCAAAAATTCTGATGGACCTAGAAATAGAACATGTTTTAAATCTTTCAGACGGAATCAATTCCTTTCGGGAAAACCGTTCGTCTGTATGCTATTCCGACGGACCCAAAACAACGCAAGGGCAGCTATTGGCTACTGGCTATTGAACTTTCTTTTTCTAGTCTCATCGCATTCTAAACAATCAAACTTTGGTGTGATCGTGTGTTGGCAAGTCCGTTTCAGCGGAACTCCATTGGAACTCTGTCAGAAAAACCGTCAGAGTTTATTCTGACGGAAAAAACGGTAGTGTGTACGCGGCATTATGTTATGTACACACAATAGGATTTTCCGACAATAAAACCATGGATTTATTTCCAACGGATGTTGGCTGAAACTTGTCTTGCATACACACGGTCACACAAATGTTGTCGGAAATTCAGAACGTCAAGAACGCAGTGACGCACAACACGTACGACGAGCCGAGAAAAATGAAGTTCAATAGCTAGCGTGGCTCTTATGCTTGATTCCGAGCATGCGTGGAATTGTGGGTGTCGGAGTTGTGTACACACAATCGGAATTTTCGACAACAAGCTCACATGGAACATTTGTTGTTGGAAAATCCTATCGTGTGTACATAGTATTACTGTGAAAAAACCTTTTCCATATGTGTTAGACTCTTGCTTGAGGCACAGTCATTAAAGCATATTATATAGGTACAAGAACTGTGGTATGTGTGCTGTGTATACAGTAGAAGTTTTTTCTTAACTATGCAACTCTCCTTTTTGTAGCACAATTTGGTCATAAACCTACCAAGTGATGCTGCACACAGTACACACTACTTTCCTACTCACCTCTGGGAGCTCCAGGTCTTTCACAATCCTACCAATGAGATTGCACTCCAGGGGAATTACATCACTACAAATAAGAGCACACAAGTAACCAATTCAGAATTTCCGGCAATGTAATGTTCCTAATTTTTTTATTACAAAAACCTTCAACCCATCAGCAATCACAAATGTCACAATACTTAGACGAAAGGTAAGTGACAAATTATGTTTTCTACACATTTTATGACAGATATGTTTGTAGTGTAATCGGTGTTTATCACTGTATTCTCTGCAAGAGCTGTTGGGTTTTTGCACCATAAATAGTTACATAGATACATAGTAGGTGAGGTTGAAAAAAGACACAAGTCCATTGTATATCCCTGTATGTTGCGGTCATTCAGGTGCTTATCTAATAGTTTCTTGAAACTATCAATGCCCCCCCCCCCACTGAGACCACCACCTGTGGAAGGGAATTCCACATCCTTGCCGCTCTTACAGTAAAGAACCCTCTACGTAGTTTAAGGTTAAACCTCTTTTCCTCTAATTTTAATGAGTGGCCACGAGTCTTGTTAAACTCCCTTCCGCAAAAAAGTTTTGGGGTCACCTCACCAGTATGGTATTTGTATATTGAAATCATATCCCCTCTCAAGTGTCTCTTCTCCAGAGAGAATAAGTTCAGTGCACGCAACCTTTCCTCATAACTAATATCCTTCAGACCCTTTATTAGCTTTGTTGCCCGTCTTTGTACCTGCTCCATTTCCAGTACATCCTTCCTGAGGACTGGTGCCCAAAACTGGACAGCATACTCTAGGTGCGGCTGGACCAGAGTCTTGTAGAGCGGGAGAATTGTTGTTTTATCTCTGGAGTTGATCCCCTTTTTAATGCATGCCAATATTCTGTTTGCTTTGTTAGCAGCAGCTTGGCATTGCATGCCATTGCTGAGCCTATCATCTTTTAGGACCCCCAGGTCCTTTTCCATCCTAGATTCCCCCAGAGGTTCTTCGCCCAATGTATAGATCGCATTCATATTTTTGCCACCCAAATGCATTATTTTACATTTTTCTACATTGAACCTCATTTGCCATGTAGTTGCCCACTCCCATTAATTTGTTCAGATCTTTTTGCAAGGTTTCCACATCTTGCGGAGAAGTTATTGCCCTGCTTAGCTTAGTATCGTCTGTAAATACAGAGATTGAACTGTTTATCCCATCCTCCAGGTCGTTTGTGAACAAATTAAATAGGATTGGTCCCAGCACAGAACCCTGGGGGACCACTACCACCCCCTGACCATTCTGAGTACTCCCCATTTATCACCACCCTCTGAACTCGCCCTTGTAGCCAGTTTTCAATCCATGTACTCACTCGATGGTCCATGCCAACGGACCTTATTTTGTACAGTAAACGTTTATGGGGAACTGTGTCAAATGGTTTTGCAAAATCCAGATACACCAGGTCTACGGGCCTTCCTTTATCTAGATGGCAACTCACCTCCTCATAGAAGGTTAATGGATTGGTTTGGCAAGAATGATTCTTCATGAATTCATGCTGATTACTGCTAATGATACTGTTCTCATTACTAAAATCTTGTATATAAAAAAATAGAAAAAAAGGGACACTCCTATGGCCACATCCGTATAAATTGTATGTCATAAGTAAAGGGAAGGGGGTTCAACAAGGACCCCCTGAGCGGACTTTAGAGGCACAACAAACCAGAGAAAGCGTAATCAAAATAACAATATAATCAATTTTATTCAATAAAAATACATACAATACAAGGACATTGACAAAAGATAGTAAAAAATCATCTATATAAAAAAATATACATGATACGGGCCCCAATGTGTCTACGCTTTTCGTATAGAACTTCTTCAGGACACGTTCAGGTTTCAGTAAATACACAAGAGGGTTTCACTTGTAAAGAGGCTTTCACAAGTTCAAAAGCGGTAGTTCAAATTTATTCAAATATAGACATCAAGGTCTTAGCAATAGAGGTGGATGACCATCAACTGTTTCCATTTACAACCAATCTCGGGGTTCAGTTTCAACGAGAAAGGGCCAATAAATAGCCAACAATAAATAGTAGCACTGCAGCAACCATGGGGGGGCACCAATGAGCCCATAAATTGTGTCTGCTCAATGGTCCATGTGGAACCGTGCAAATGCACTGGGGGACCTTAACCACTTGCCGACTGCCTAACGCAGATATACTCCAGCAGAATGGCACGGGCAGGCAAAATCACGTACCTGGTACCATTAGGGGGGTACCGTTAGGGGGGCGTTCCATGCTGAGGGGGAGGCCACTCATTCGTGGCCACCCCCTCGCGATCGCTCCCAACGAATGACAATCTTCCTCTGCCTCTGTAATGTAAACAGCAGCAGAGGAAGTGATGTCATCCCTCCTCAAGTCGGTCTTTTTCATTCCGGCGCCGAGGAGAGAAGCCATCCAAGTAAGTGCACCAACACTACACTTATAGTAGAACAATCTAGGTACATTTTTCACCCCCCATCACCTCCCGATCACTCCCCTGTACCCCCTGTCACAGTAGTTTAGGGTTCCCAAAAATGCAGTGTTAGCGGGATCAGCCCAGATACCTGCTAGCACCTGCCTTTTGCCCCTCGGCCCAGCCCTGCCTAGCCCACCCAAGTGCAGTATCGATCGATCACTGTCACTTACAAAACACTAAACACACATAACTGCAGCGTTCGCAGAGTCATGCCTGATCCCTGCGATCGCTAACAGTTTTTTTGGTAGCATTTTGATACAGTCGCTAACAGTCAGGAGCGTTTTTACCTGTGAGTCTCACTAGTGTACCACAAAATTTAGACCCCAAAATGGCAAATCGAAGGTACACAAGTGAAGAGGCCTACACGTTTCTGAGCATGACGGATAGTGAAGAGGAAGTCACTTATCTGTCAGATTCAGGCTCAGAATACAGAATCCTGTGGACGACAGCGGCTCCATGACAGATCGCTCCCAACGAATGACAATCTTCCTCTGCCTCTGTAATGTAAACAGCGGCAGAGGAAGTTATGTCATCTCTCCTCGAGTCGGTCTTTTTCATTCCGGCGCCCAGGAGAGAAGCCATCCAAGTAAGTGCACCAACACTACACTTACAGTAGAACACTCTAGGTACACTTTTCACCCCCCATCACCCCCCGATCACCCCCCTGTACCCCCTGTCACAGTGACACCAATAGCATTTTTTTTTTTTACTGATTATTGCATTGGTGTCAGTTTGTGACAGTTATAAGTGGTAGGGCAGTTAGTGGTAGCCCCCTTTAGGTCTAGGGTACCCCCCTAACTACCTAATAAAGTTTTTAACCCCCTGAATGCCCCCTAGTTAAACCTTTCACCAGTGATCACCGTATAAGTGTTACGGGTGAAGCTGGTTAATTAGTTTGTTTTTTATAGTTTCAGGGCACCCGCCGTTTATTACCTAATAAAGGTTTAACCCCCTGATGGCCTGGCAGTGATATAAGTTAAGTTTTAGGGTCAGATAGGGTCTGTGTCGCCCCAGGCAGCGCTAGGTTAGTGCCAGTACCGCTAACACCCACGCAGTATACACCTCCCTTAGTGTTATAGTATCTGAACGTATCAATATATGATCTGATCAGATCTATACTATACTACTCCCCAGCAGTTTAGGGTTCCTAAAAATGCAGTTTTAGCGGGATCAGCCCAGATTCCTGCTAGCACCTGCATTTTGCCCCTCGGCCCAGCCCTGCCCAGCCCACCCAAGTGCAGTATCGATCGATCACTGTCACTTACAACACTCTAAACACACATAACTGCAGGCCTGATCACTGCGATCGCTAACAGTTTTTTTGGTAGCGTTTTGATACAGTCGCTAACAGTCAGGAGCTTTTTTACCTGTGAGTCTCACTAGTGTACCACTAAATTTAGAGCCCAAAATGTCAAATCGAAGGTACACTAGTGAAGAGGCCTACACGTTTCTGAGCATGACGGATAGTGAAGAGGAAGTCCTTCATCTGTCAGATTCAGGTTCAGAATATGACCCTGTGAACGACAGCGGCTCAATGACAGATAGCTCTGACGACGGAGTTGTGGTCCCTGTCAAGGTCAGGCGTACCAGACCCTGAACTTCTTCTTCTGTCGTTGATGTGCAAGAACCACAGGTCCCTCGTATGGAGCAGAGCAGTACTAGCGCCGCTATTCCTTCTGGCAAGCACCAGCAGCCTACTACACCCTGTTCGTACATCCAGCACTGCAGTATCACGTGGTGACGTGGTGAGTTCCATAAGTGCAGATCAAGCTGGTGAGGTGGCAAGCACAAGTAGTGTCCCGCTGCCACCAAGAAGATGAACACAGGCCTGTCGTGCCCATAGTGCCCCTCCTGCTGCATTCGCCAATTCTAATTGGGAACCCACCACTTCTGCAGCACCCGTACTTACCCCATTCACTGGCCAACCTGGCATTCAGGTGGAAACAGTTGATTTTACGTCACTTGATTTTTATTCACTGTTTTTCACCGAAGATCTCTATCTCTATCTATTGTGGACCAAAGCAATTTGTACGCTGGTCAAAACATCGCCACTATTCCCCAGTCCTCCCTTGCCAGAGATTGGAGACCAATTACGGTCTCAGAATTTAAGCTCTTTCTGGGTCTTTCCCTTAACACGGGCATAACTAAAAAGAGTGAGTTGTGGTCATATTGGTACACTGACCCAATTCACCATATGCCCTTATTCTCTGCCTCCATGACCAGGGCACGATACGAGCAGATCTTGCGGTTCAGGCACTTCAATGACAATGAACTCTGTCATCCTCGTGGAGACCCTGGATACGATCAGCTCTACAAAATTCGGCCCCTCATAAACCACTTCAACCAACGTTTTGCAGACTTGTTTACTCCCCATCAAGTTGTCTGCGTTGATGAGTCTCTGATTAAGTTTTCTGGCCACTTGTCATTCAAACAGTACCTTCCCAGCAAGCGTGCCAGATACGGGGTCAAGATGTATAAGCTCTGTGACAGGGCCACAGGCTATACATGTAGTTTTATGGTTAATAAGGGAAAAGGTAGTCACGTACAGCCGACAAACTGCACTGACTACATAGGAAGCGCTGGCAAGATTGTGTGGGACTTGGTGTCACCCTCATTCGGAAAGGGGTACCACTTGGACAATTATTACACGAGCGTGCCACTTTTTAGTCACTTGTTTGATCAGCAGATTGGAGCATGTGGCACCGTGCGACCTAATCGCCGGGGCTTTCCCCAGTGGCTTGTAGATTCTCGTCTTAGGCTGGGGGAGAGAGCCTGCTTGCAGTGTAATAATTTGCTCGCTATGAAGTGGAGGGATAATAAGAATGTTTTCGTTCTTACCTCCCTTCATGCAGACACGATGGTTCAAATTACTATGGTGACTGGTGTTGTGAAGAAACCCCTTTGTGTCCACGAATATAACCAAAATATGGGAGGGGTGGACCTCAACTACCAGTTGTTGGCACCGTACCTAGTTGCCCCTAAGCCCAGACGCTGGTACAAGAAAGTGTCTGTTTATTTATGTCAATTGGCTTTGCTGAACGCTTATGTGCTATACAGAGCTTCAGGACAGACTGGATCCTTCCTTAAATTCCAGGAAGAGATCATCAGAGCCCTTCTGTTTCCAGACGGTGCTCCACCTCACCTTCCCCAACCAAATGCAGTAACCCGGCTGCATGAGAGGCATTTTCTTTATGTCCTCACGAGTACCCCTACCCAACGAGCCCCCCAAAAAATTGTCATGTCTGCAGCAAGTGCGGATATAGGCATGACACCCACTATTATTGTCCCTCCTGTCCTGACAATCCTGGTCTTTGCATTGGTGAATGTTTTGAACGCTACCATACAATAGTTGAGTATTAGTGTAGGGTACAGCATTGCACAGACTAGGCACACTTTCACAGGGTCTCTCAAAATGCGATGGCATCTTGGGAGACCCTGTGAAAGTGTGCCTAGTCTGTGCGAACCTGGAACCGGTTACAGTTATAAAAGTTATAGTTACAAAAAAAATGTAAAAAAAATAAAAATAAAATATATAAAATAAAAAAAACAAAAATAGTTGTCGTTTTATTGTTCTCTCTCTATTCTCTCTCTATTGTTCTGCTCTTTTTTACTGTATTCTATTCTGCAATGTTTTATTGTTATTATGTTTTATCATGTTTGCTTTATAGGTATGCCTTTTTTTATACTTTACTGTTTACTGTGTTTTATTATTAACCATTTTTTTTGTATTCAGGTACGCCATTCAGCTGCAGAGCGGATTTATTTATCTTGACAGCAACAGCGTTTGCTCCCACGATACATAAAGCCGTGACTCCAGCGCTGTCAGAGGTGATTTCACCACCACATTTACATACTTCAGCATATATGCCGAAGCATGGGGGCAGCAGGGGCAGCAGGGGCGGAGGAGCGATTTGCTCCTACCTTTTGCGGGTGGATGCCCCCATTCTTCGGCATATATATATTTTAGGCACAGGTTGCGTTAAAAAATGTTTAATTTTTTACTATTTTTTTTTGTATTTGCTTTGCAGGTATCGTAAGTCTTATGCCCTGTACACACGATCGGACATTGATCGGACATTCCGACATCAAAATGCATAGATTTTTTCCGACGGATGTTGGCTCAAACTTGTTTTGCATACACACGGTCACACAAAGTTGTCGGAATTTCCGATCGCCAAGAACGCGGTGACGTACACCACGTACGACGAGACTAGAAAAGGCCAGTTCAGAACCAAGCGCGGCACCCTTTGGGCTCCTTTTGCTAATCTCGTGTTAGTAAAAGTTTGGTGAGAGATGATTCGTGCTTTTTCAGACTCATGGCCCTCCCTCCCCCAACTGCTAAGTCAGCTGATACCAATTCTCTATCTATCCTCAATCATCTATCTGCTGACTTTGCCAAACCCATACACACTATACCCATCTCTTTTGTGGTCAGATGTATGGATGAATTCCCCAAAGCATGTAGTGCAAGGGCCTGCCTGTATACTTTCAAATGGTACTGTTTCAAGTTTTTGTATCCTATTATTATCTTGATAGGTAATAGCAGAATGTCCAAATGTGCTAAAATGTGTACAGTGTGTATTTATATCTTTGTATTATGACACTTCTTACCTGTCCAGTGGGCTGTCAATAGTGTAAGTAAAGAGGGGCTGGCCAAAGTAATACACATTATTTAGGCATTCATCTCTCAATGAAGTGGAGAGGGTTACCTGTCCAAGAGCTCCCCCCCTAAAATGTCAGAAATGGCCCATAAGAGGGTGGGGGGGAGGGGGAATCTGATAGGTGGACCTTATACCTTGGTCTTTCCAAACTCCCTAAAATAAATGTTATACTGATGTTGGCCAAGAATGTTTGTGTCTAATCTGCTTTCCCTGTTTAGGTGCAAAATGATTAATTTTTTTTCTTGTTTGACTCCACAGTTTCCTTCCAACTCACAGGAATGGCAGACTATGGCCTCCCACTTTGCCCAGCGGTGGGACTTTCCTAACAGCGGAGGGGCAATTGATGGGAAACACGTCCACATCATCCCACCACCCAACTCGTGGTCATACTATTATAATTATATAGGGTTCAATAGTAATGTGATGTTGGCAGTGGTGTTGGCTACTTACGAGTTCCTGTATGTGGATGTGGGGAAGAATGGCCGGATGTCTGATGGTGGAGTCATCGCCCAGACGGAGTTCTACAGGCGTCTCCAGAATGGCAGCTTGGACTTGCCACCTCCAGAAGACAATGTGGAAGGACTCCCATTCATGTTCGTTGCTGATGAAGCGTTTGCTCTGGGGGACCATCTTATGCGGCCATTCCCGATGAGGACCCTCACACTGGACCAGAGGGTTTTTAATTACCGGCTGGCCAGAGCCAGAAGAGTTTTGGAGAACACGTTTGGAATTATGGCCAGCCGGTTCCGCCTATTTCTTACACCCATACACATGGAAGAGTACAAACTGAATCATATTATCCTGGCGTGCTGTGTTCTACACAACTATTTACGGCAAAATTCTGCCAACTATGCTGGCTCAGTTGGGCCTGAGGCTGGAATTCATAATGAACCAACCCTGACGGCGCTTGAAAGTGCCCATCCTGGCTTGCCCCCCCGAGTGCCTGTAAGGTTCGTCTAAGATACCTGATTACTTTGCGGGTAGGGGGGCCATCAATATGCCAGACAATGTCTGAAACGTTTTTACAATAAAAAAAATCATTTGAACTACTAAAATCTTTGGTGACATTTACTGCTTGTGTTTCTTTTAACTGACCCTGACAGAAATGTGGTGTGTCCTGAAAATGGCGTGATTGTGTAACATTACAAAGCACTGTTGGGTGTTATTTACTAAAGGCAAAGACACTTTGCACTACAAGTGCACTTGAAACTGCACTTGTAGTGCAAAGTGGATTTGCCCTTAGGAAATAACCCCCATTGTCACAGAAAACACCAATTTGAGCACAACAAAATTTTTGGAGCGTTCAAACAATAATCCACACATTCTTGAGTATCAATCTTTTTAATACCAGCACAATCACATGTGCATTTATAAAAGGTTTTTGAAACAAACCAACATGTTTGTTGTATAACAATTTTTTGGGTCACATTACTAAAAGTAGAAATGTCCATTTAAGCTAAAACAGGCATGTTTTAAAACAACAAAAAAGACACAAACCTGGAACTTACAAAGTTCAACTTTTCAAGAAATTGAAGGCAATATCAGACATGAGTATTTCTAAACTGTGTTTGATATTGCGTTCAGATGGGGTGAAGTCACCCCTGGAAAAGCCAAATTTTGAAGATGCACACAAATTGCCGAATGTCAACATGTGCTAGCTGCCATCACGACGGATCAAGGGATGTGTTTTGGGGGTGCAACCCCTTCCTCCCATCTACTTTGTTATTGAGGAAGGGGTTACACCCCCAAGACGCGTCCATTGATCTCCCGTGACGGCAGATAACAAATGTTGACACACTGTGTGCATCTTCAAAATTTGGCTTTTCAAGAATATGTCAAAAAATGTTTGAAATTTTTAGAGCCCAAAAAGCACAAAAAAGGGAAGGGATTTGGAGGGATTTTAAACTCTCCCTAAAACATCAATGATGTTCTTCATTTTTTTTTTAACATCATTGATGTTTTTCTGGATGTTTTCCAAGTCCCTATTACACCCCATGATCTCCCCGATCAGGATCTGTGAACTTTCAGAGGTGAAATGATCTGGATCCACAACATCACGATCACATAAAAAGATAGAAACAAAAACACACCATGTATTATAAATATGCCGGCATCCATCTCTTACCTGAGCCTGTGGTCACAGACACTCACCTGTTGTGGTGAATATTTCCACCACATCTCCTTCCTCCTCCTGTTGTCTTTGGTGGGTCTCCACTTCTTCCTGAGGTGGGGGGTCTGTGGTCTCCACGGATGCGGGGTGTCCTCCGAGTCTTTTATCCCCTATGTAAAAAAAAATAGGTATACTTAGCACACAGATATTTGATGGCAGAAATAGGAATATGAAACATTTCTTGGAAGTGAGGTACAATTGTCTATTTTGGCAGAGTTCCAAGATTAAGACATTTTTTGGTCCTTTGTCAAGCTTGAATACTTACCTGTTTTGTACAAGCTTCACAGATGGAGTCACCCCTATAGTATACACTGGAGCACCTGTGTGGGACCCCCTAATAAAAAGGGTGTTCTGGTGTCCCACACTAGTGCTCCAGCGTCGAGATGTGTAAACAGCTGCTGAGTGTCCTCTCCTTACCCAGAATCTAGTTTGCATTTCATTCTAGTTACAAACCCATCTACACAACCAAATTATTTTAAGAGAAGTAGGCCATAAAAAATCTATTCAAATGCATATGGCCAAAAAAATTGTGTTTTCTAGGCTGAACGAACAATGTTTAATACAAAAGAATAATGTGACCATGAATATGAAATTTGCCATTTTAAACTGTACAACAGTTAAGAAAAGCACATGGAGCAGCACGAACGTAATAAAAATAAAAATAGGAACACAGCACAACTACTTACTTTTTTGCAGCACTCTCCTGATTCTTCTTTACTGCTTGTGCTCCCTTAATTTCAGGACCGACCACCGCTTCCTGAGCTGATCTTTCGACCATCGTACCTCAAATTTCCGGTGCAGACTCTTGACTACTTTCGCCATGATCTTGGCCTTTCGGACATTGGGGTTGGGGTAATGTCCATACGTCCCATCATAGTCGGCCCTCTTCAGTATGTCGACCATCTCCACCATCTCCCCAAAGGACATATTTGAGGCCTTAAATCATCTCCTTCTGGATCGGGACGTTTCAGGCTCCGGGCTTTCCTCCTCCTCCTCGTTGCTGTAATTAGCATGCACCTGTTATGTCTCCGCCATGTGCTCTTCCCCACTGCCCCGAATGAGAAGGGGCAGGGAATAGACTAGAAAGAACATCAGGGGCGGGCGGAGTTTCACGAATGTGCAGTGTATATAAAGCGTAACACGCGTGCGGAATACATACGATCTGTGAGCGGAGGAAGGAGTATCGGAGGCGCCTATCATGATAACGAAGGTAAGATCTAAACTTGGGCCTATACTGCTTCTAGATTGAGGCCTATATTGTAACAAGATTAGGAGAGTTTCGCCTGACATTAGGGTTTGTCTTGTCTTGTGTCTTGCAGATAAAATGGATGGCATCAATGATCACAACTTCCTCCCCCTGTTCATAGATAAATACAGGGAGCTGCCCTGTCTGTGGCAGGTGAAACATCCACATTATAATCATAAACAAAGGAGGCAGGCAGCGCTGGAGAAACTGCTGGAGTTCGTGAAGCCGGTGGTCCCCACAGCAACCATCCCCTATTTAAAAGCCAAAATTGGTGGGCTGAGGAGCACTTATCTAAGGGAGCGCAAGAAGGTCACGGATTCCCAGAGATCCGGAGCTGCAGCAGATGATGTTTATGTCCCAAGGCTGTGGTACTATGAGAGACTGCGATTTCTGTCAGATCAGACTGGAGTCAGAGAATCCTTCTCAACCCTTCCTTCCACTCTTCCTTCCACCCCAGCTGGGGCTTCCGATGTCCAACCTGGGACTTCCAGCCAGGAAGAAGTGGAGGAGCCCAGCTGGAGCCAGGTATAGCATTCTTCTACAGATTTCTTGGCAATAAATTAATGATGTTTACTAGATGTTATTATTGATAACTAATTGCTGATTTAATAAAGTGTTTTACATATCAATAGACAGTAGTGGGAAAAAATAATTGGGATAATAATGAAAAATGCTGGGCTCAGAATGATAGTCTGTTATATTTGTTAACATTCAATTTGCAACAATCATGAGGTGAAAATTTTGTGTGATTGATGAAGAAAAAACTAAAACTATGTCCCTTTTTCATACACAGGAAGACCTCAGCCAGGACGAGGCTGTGGAATGTGCCACACAGGAGGAGGCTGTGGAATGTGGCAGCCAGGAGGAGGTGGGGGTTAGTGGTAGCCAGGAGGAGGCGGGGCTAAGTGGCAGCCAGGAGAAGCCTGGGCCCAGTAGGAGCCTGACCGAATCGCAGGTTCCTCTAAACAAAAGACCCAGGAAGGGGAGTCACGTGCAGAATTCAGCACTCAGGCTGATTCAGGAGACTTCTGCGTCCCTCCGAGCCACCCCCACTCCTGAAGAGGCCTTTGCCTGCATGGCTGCCACAAAACTGCAGGGCATGCAGGAGGGCCAACGCCTCCTGTGTGAGGACCTTATTTATAAAGTCTTAACTAAGGGGGTGAGGGGCGAAATCACACACAAAATCCACCTGAGTGAGTTGGACCATCCTCCTCCTCCTCCTGCCACAACTCCACCACCAGAGCCACATCGTGGAAGGAAAACCAGAGAGTGATGACCTGGGTTCAGTCTGGTCTGACAAAAGATGCAGGCTCTTGTATGACCAAAGCCTGGGAACATACATGCCATCTGCTGCTTTCATGATCTCTGGGACTTCTGGACCAGACTGCACTCCCTTAGATATGGACTCCTCAGGCCACCAATTTTGCAGTAAAATAATTGATGTGTGCCCTGGGGGTCAAAGGCTTCACCAATTTCTGCTGTTTCTCCAGCGTTGCCTCCCTCTTTGTTTGGTTTGGATCCCTTAATAAAGGAATTTTTGTTTCAATTATACTTGCCTATGTGTGTTTTCCTTCAAAAAGGACAGTTTGTTTGTGAGGAGGCAGGTACATTTCAAAAATACAATGTGAAATTAACAAGGGACACCAACACCAAGTAATCTCCTTGAGATTAAAGATTAAATAATACCAGATAATAATGGTGTTGTGGTAACTTGACACACAAAACACACACAAAAATATTTAGGATCTAAAATAAAAAAAAAAAATTAAAAATTAACAAGATCAGGCTTGAAAACAATACAAACCAAAAAAAAATAATATATATTTTTTCTGATGTGACAAATCTAAATATATTGATGAAATCACAATAAATAATAAAGAAAGAAGTTTGTGAGAAGTCTGTGTGAATATGAGCAGCAAAAATACTTAATTCTTCTAGCATTATAAAGAAGGACAGAGTGCGCTGTATTAAACAATTTTAAACATTGCAGCCTGACAAAAGTGCTCTATCCATTCCGAACGCTAATTTTAACAGACTGAGCTGTTCCGTCTCAGAATTTCTTCTGAGCATGCGTGGCACTTTGTGCGTCACAATTGGCCACACATGGTCGGAATTGATGCGATCGGATTTTGTTGTCGGAAAATTTTATAGCCTGCTCTCAAACTTGTGTGTTGGAAAATCCGATGGAAAATGTCCGATGATGCCCACACACGGTCGGAATTTCCGACAACTAGCTCCGATCGCACATTTTCTGTCGGAAAATCCAACCGTGTGTACAGGGCATTACTGTTATACTGTAATGTTACTTTGTTTTATTGTTAACCATCATTTACTTAGCAGGTACACCATTCAGTTGCAGCACGGATTTATTTATCTTGACAGCAACAGCGTTTGCTCCCACGATACATTAATCCATGACTCCAGCGCTGTAGGAGGTGATTTCACCACCACAGTTAAAAGAAAGAGCATATATGCCGAAGCATGGGGGCAGCAGGGACGGAGGAGTGATTTGCTCCTACCTTTTGAGGCAGATGCCCCCATGCTTCGGCATATATAAACGGTGCATGTATGCCCATCATTAGAAGTGGGTGGATGAAGGGAGGTATTCTAATGGTGGGCATACCCACCGATCAAACTCTTTTTTTTCGTTCAGCCCACAGGCTGCATGAAAAAAAAAGTTTACAATATATGCCCAACAAGGACCAGCAACGTACCGGTATGTTGCTGGACTTTGAGTGGTTATACCAGAATGATGCCTGCAGGTTTAGGTATAATCTTGGTATCATTCTTATCAGCCAGCCGTCAGCTTTCATGTAAAAGCAATCCTAGCAATCCTAGTGGCTAATTAGCCTCTAGACTGCTTTTACAAGCAGTGGGAGGGAATATCCCCCCCACCGTCTTCCATGTTTTTCTCTGGCTCTCCTGTCCCAACAGGGAACCTGAGAATGCAGCCGGTGATTCAGCCAGCTGACCAAAGAGCTGATCAGAGACCAGAATGTCTCCAAACATCTCTATGGCCTAAGAAACCACAAGCTATGAGCATTTCATGACTTAGATTTCGCAGGATGTAAACAGCACTATTGGGAAATCGGGAAAGCATTTTATCACACCGATCTTGGTGTGGTCAGATGCTTTGAGGGCAGAGGAGAGATCTAGGGTCTAATAGACCCCATTTTTTTCAAAAAAGAGTACCTGTCACTACCTATTGCTATCATAGGGGATATTTATAATTTTTGATTTCACTCTTCACTGCCTATCAGAGGCCATGGAATGCCCAGGTGGCACAAAACCCCCTCAAATGACCCCATTTTGGAAAGTAGACACCCCAAGCTATTTGCTGAGAGGTATAGTGAGTATTTTGCAGACCTCACTTTTTGTCACAAAGTTTTGAAAATTGAAAAAAGAAAAAAAAAAATTTCTGGTCTTTCTTCATTTTCAAAAACAAATGAGAGCTGCAAAATACTCACCATGCCTCTCAGCAAATAGCTTGGGGTGTCTACTTTCCAAAATGGGGTCATTTGGGGGGGTTTTGTGCCATCTGGGCATTTTATGGCCTTCAAAACTGTGATAGGTAGTGAGGAGTGAAATCAAAACTTTACGCCCTTAGAAATCCTGAAGGCGGTGCTTGGTTTTCGGGGCCAGTACGCTGCTAGGCTCCCAAAAAGTCTCAGACATGTGATATCCCCGTACTCAGGAGAATAAGCAGAATGTATTTTGTGGTGCAATTTCACATATAACCATGGCATGTGTGAGCAATATATCATTTAGTAACAACTTTTAGTAATTTTTTTTTTTTTTAATCATTATTGAATCACTTGGGACAAAAAAAGTAATATTTAATGGGCTCAACATGCCTCTCAGCAATTTCCTTGGGGTGTCTACTTTCCAAAATGGGGTCATTTGGAAGGGTTTTGTACTGCCCTGCCATTTTAGCACCTCAAGAAATGACATAGACAGTCATAAACTAAAAGCTGTGTAACTTTCAGAAAATGCACCATAGTTTGTAGACGCTATAACTTTTGCGCAAACCAATAAATATAGGCTTATTGACATTTTTGTTTTACCAAAGACATGTGGCCGAATACATTTTGGCCTAAATGTATGACTAAAATTGAGTTTATTGGATTTTTTTTATAACAAAAATTAGAAAATATAATTTTTTTCAAAATTTTCTGTCTTTTTCTGTTTATAGCGCATAAAATAAAAACCACAGAGGTGATCAAATGCCATCAAAAGAAAGCTCTATTTGTGGGAAGAAAAGGACGCAATTTTCGTTCAGGTACAGCATTGCATGACCGCGCAATTAGCAGTTAAAGCGACGCAGTGCCAAATTGTAAAAAGTGCTCTGGTCAGGAAGGGGGTAAATCCTTCCGGGGCTGAAGTGGTTAAGGTAGAATTGGATGTAGATCCCCAGGAGGATACATCTCTGTATCCTCCTGGGGATCTACATCCAATTCTCCCTTAAGCTCTCCCAGTGCATTTGCACGGTTCCACATGGACCATTGAGCAGACACGATTTATGGGCTCATTAGTGCCCCCCATGGTTGCTGCAGTGCTACTATTTATTATTGGCTATTTATTGGCCCTTCGTCATTGGAACTGAACCCCGAGATTGGTTGTAAATGGAAACAGTTGATGGTCATCCACCTCTATCGCTAATACCTTGACGTCTATATTTGAATGAATTTGAACTACCGCTTTTGAACTTGTGAAAGCCTCTTTACAAGTGAAACCCTCTTGTGTATTTACTGAAACCTGAATGTGTCCTGAAGAAGTTCTATATGAAACGCGTAGACACATCAGGGCCTGTATCATGTACATTTTTTATATAAATGATTTTTTACTATCTTTTGTCAATGTCTTTGTATGGTATGTATTTATATTGAATAAAATTGATTATATTGTTATTTTGATTATGCTTTCTCAGGTTTGTTGTGCCTCTAAAGTCCGCTCAGGGGGTCCTTGTTGAACCCCCTTCTCTTTTCTTATGACATACAAATCTTGTATATAGTCCCTTATGATCCCCTCCAAGAGTTTACATACTATTGATGTTAGGCTAACTGGTCTGTAATTCCCAGGGATGTACTTTACTGTTAATTGATTTTTATTAGATTTTGAAAAAGTAACAAGCTGCATTTACATGTCAGATATGAAAAGAAAACCATATATCAATGATACAACGGTATGTTTTTGCAAGGTAACATCTTATATACTAGAGTTACATCATACAAAAGATGTATTTGGTATTACCTAGAGTCAGATCTTATAATATCCGAGTCATTTCCGGCCTTTGTGAATTGGCCTAGAGTTTCTATCCAATTCCTCCACCAGCACCCCTATATGGGATCACATTGTGCCGAATAGAGGAATGGGCTCCATCCTCTAATGGCCTAATGACGGAGCGATGTAATAACAAAATAAATACAAGAACCAAATAAACCTTGGTAGCGAAAAATAGCATGCTAAACGGATAACATTTCAAACTTATATTAAAAGTCCCTCTGGCAAAGACGCTGCTTAGTCAAGAAGCAGAGAGATGCTATTATTTATATTTTAATCACAGGGACAAACAACTTAGTAAAACATTCTACTAGTGATCCCTCCAGTGTAGTCCAACTGAAGGGGTGAGTCCCATTTTTACCTGCCAGAGGTGATGAAAAGATGGGTTGGGGAAAGAGAGAGGAAAGAGGAGTAAGGAGGAGAGAGGTGAAATATTGCTGTAGAGTCTAGATAAGAGAGGAGTTTTGCTATCTGCTAGGCGGCCCCACTTCTAATGGGGTATTATTTCTAAGATTTTGGATGTTCCTCTATTCCTATATATTTGGACCATGGTTCCCAAGTCTTCTCAAACTGTGCTGAGGTGTCTAGTAGAGCGCTTACTAATTTCTCCTGGGCCATTATCCATGACACTTTCCGTTTTGCCGCTATGAGAGAAACTGAGGGCTTCTTCCATGCTTTAGCTAGGGTGATTTTGGCTCCCAGGAGAATAAAAAATACTAATTTTTGTGATGATTTTGAGATCCCCGATATGGGTTGGTTGAGAAGAGCTGTTATGCCGCGTACACACGGTCGGACTTTTCATCTACAAAAGTCCGACAGCCGGTCCGACAGACTTTCGGCGGACTTTCGGCGGACTTGCGGCGGACTTGTTGCAGACTTTCTAACGAACGAACTTGCCTACACACGACCACACAAAAGTCCGAAGGATTCGTACGTGATGACGTACACCGGACTAAAATAAGGAAGTTGATAGCCAGTAGCCAATAGCTGCCCTAGCGTGGCTTTTTGTCCGTCGGACTAGCACACAGACGAGCGGATTTCGGGGTCCGTCGTAGTTACGACGTAAAGATTTGAAGCATGTTTCAAATCTAAAGTACGTCGGATTTGAGGCTAAAAAAGTACGTTGAAAGTCCGGAGAAGCCCACACACGATCGGATTACCAGCCAGCTTTAGTCCGTCAGCGTCCGTTGGACTTTTGTAGCTGAAAAGTCCGACCGTGTGTACGCGGCATTAGAGGTGACTTGGGAATGGTCTTGCCTGTTACTTTGGATATGGTGTAAAATATTTTTTGCCAAAAGTTCCTGATTTTAGGGCATTCCCACCATACATGTATCATGGAACCTTTCATGTGACATCCGCGAAAGCAGAGAGCGGAAACCGAGGGGAGCATCATAGAAAGCCGGGAGGGGGTTAAGTACCATCTGATGATTACCTTTAGGCTAGCTTCAATCAGGGAAATATTATAAATGCCCTTGAAGGATCGGAAGAAGGTCGTGTGCCAATGATCTAGGTCCCATGTGTCCTGTAATTCCCTCTCCCAAGCCAGCATGAACGTTGCTTTCCTATCTGTAGCAGCAAGCGAAGAGTAGATTAAGGAGATACCCCCCCTCTGCTCCAGGAGTCCCCCACACCATATTTCGTATGTGGTGAATTGCGGTGGTTCTGGTTTCTCAATCCAGGCTGATTGGAGAAAATGTGATATTTGAAAGAATCTGAACCGCTCTGAGTTGGGGAGATTCAGATGTTTTACGCAGTGGTTGAGGGAGATCGGCCCAGCTGCAGTAAAATAGTTCCCGATCCGGTACATTCCCCTGTCCAGCCACCACTGAAATGCTTTTATGTCCATACCCGGGGGGAAAGCGGGATTACGGAACAAGTGGGATAGAGGTTTGCTTTGCGATACCAAAGATGGGCTCTTTCTGAGAGTGTCCCATATCGTCAGAGATTGTGATAATGCGGGAGACAAGACCGAGGGCCTAGCCTTTGGTGAGCACCAGAGGAGGAAGTCAATTGTATATGTTGGCACCGCCTGTCTCTCCATTTCTACCCAATCAGGTCTGGCTGTTTTGGTGTAAACCATCGATATCTGTGCTAGTCTAGCCGCCTGGTAGTACCAAAAAAAATTTGGAAGTCCCAGTCCTCCCTTATTTCTTAAATCGAATAGGGAGAGTCTCGGGAGACGATGCCCCTTCGATCCCCAAATAAATTTTACCACCTTGTTTTGAAGTGCTGAGAGGTGATCCTTCTGTATGGCGATCGGAAGCGCTCTGAAAATATAAAGTAGTCGCGGGAGCAGAGTCATTTTTATGGAGTTTATTTTACCTAGCCAGGAAATGTGGTGCGGCGACCATTGTTTGAGATCGCATTCTAATTTTTTGTATATGGGAGGATAATTTGCTTGGTATAGCTGTTCAAATTTAGGGGTAAGATTGACTCCAAGGTATCTTATGCTGGACTCGCTCCATGAAAAGCGGAACGCATCCTGCAGCCGAGACACCAGAGCGGACGGGAGGGACACATTAAGTGCCTGGGACTTGGAGTAGTTAACACATAATCCAGAGACCTGTGCAAAGTCTTCTAGGAGCTTACATAGCACCGGCAGGGAGGTTACTGGTGACGTGAGGTAAAGAATGGGGTCATCAGCGAAAAGGCCGCATTTATGTGTAGTTGGCCCACAACGCACCCCCGCTATGTCCGGATTAGTGCGTATAGCAATTGCTAATGATTCAATCGCTATCGCAAAAATCAGTGGCGAGAGTGGGCAGCCCTGGCGCGTCCCTCTTGCTATTTTAATAGGTTCAGAGAGTTGTCCTTGTAGTTTAATTCTAGCTTCAGGGCAAGAGTATAGATAATGAAGTAACCCTGAAAACCGTGGACCAAAACCCCATTGTTGTATAATTGAAAATAGGTAAGACCAAGAGACAGAGTCGAACGCTTTTTGTAGGTCTAGAGACAGTAACATTCCCTTTTGGGCCCCACTGCCATCCCAGCCCGATTGCAGGAGGGAGACCACATCCACCGTTCTTCTGATTTGGTCAGGACCTTGCCTTCCAGGGATGAACCCCACTTGGTCCTTATGAATGTAGGATCCAATAAAGGAGGCCAGACGGTCTGCCATAATTTTAGTCATTATTTTCAGATCGTTATTGATCAGGGATATGGGTCTATAGTTGGATACCTCTCCCTGGTCTTTGTCTGGCTTTGGTATCACGGTTATGAAAGCAGCGTTCATTTGCGGGTCCAGAGGCTCTCCCTTGGTTTTGAAGTTAATTAATTTAGCAAGATATGGCGCTATAGTGTTTGCAAAAGTCTTATAGTATGGTACGGAGAAGCCATCTGGACCCAGTGCCAAACGCCTCTTTAGGTTTTTGATTACCGCTAGAACTTCTGCGGTGGAAACTGGAGCTTCGAGTCTGTCTCTGTGTTCCGCCGAAAGGGTAGGAATCGGGAGCTTATTTAAGAATTTAGTCAGAGATTGGGGATTATTTGCCTTATGTTCGCTATACAGATCTGCGTAGAAGCCATGGAAAGCTTCCATAACTTTCAGAGGGTTTGTGGTGTGGGGTTGGCCCGCTATTTTAATTTTAGGAAAGGTATAAGAACGAGGGCGCGGTGTGAGACGGGACGCCAAGAGAGACCCAGCCCTGTCCTTCTGATAGTAATATTTCGCTCCTAGCCATGATAAACTTTTTTCTGCCTTAGCTGTAAGAGCTAAGTTTAGTTCTAGGCGCGTCGGGATATGGGTACTACAGCAGGGTCTCTCTTGTGCTCCGCACACAATTTTTGAAAGTTCTTTTCTAGGTTGACTATGTCTATCCCGTGTTCTTTTTTAATTTTGGCTGCTATTTGTATTAATTTCCCTCTTATTGTGGCCTTATGGGCTGCCCATAAGGTTTCCGCGGAGACATCTGCAGTGTCATTTTGATTAAAATATTCAGTGATGGCCCTTTCAATTTCTACTTTCCAGGCGGGGTCAGAAAGAATATTTTCTTTTAGTCTCCAAAGGTTGTATTTGTGGTGTGGGGTTTGGTTATTTATCAGAACACTTAACAAGGAGTGATCTGACCAAACCGTGTCAATAATTTGTGATCTTTGGGTTGCCGGGATCAAGTTATTCAAGACTAGCAGATGGTCTAGATGGGCATAGGATTGGTGGGCATGGGACAAATGAGTGTAATCTTTTTTGGTGGGATTTAACTCCCTCCAAATGTCTGTGAGTCCTTGTGCATATAACAACTTAGCTATTTTCAAACTGGTTTTAGTTGGACAGATGTTTTGGGCGTTGGGGGGTTTAGATCTATCTAGGTCCTGGTCAAAGGCTACATTGGAGTCTCCCCAAAAAATTATGGAGCCTTCTAGCATTGGTCCAAGCATCTTAAACATTGAGCTAAAAAATGTATGCTGTCCTGTGTTAGGGGCATAGTAAGATACCAGGGAATATAGTCTGCCCTCTACGGAACCCTTAACTAGGATGTACCTACCCTCTGGGTCTCGCTGTACCTTATGTAGTGTGAATCTGCAATTTTTATCTTCCACATTAGCTAAATAAAATAATGGAAACTGAGCGTGGATAAAGTTAGGTTTGTACCGGATCGGGAAGTGGGTTTCTTGGAGAAACAAAAGATCAATCTTGCGGGATTTCATAAAATCTAGTACTTTCCTTTGTTTAGAAGGTGAATTCAGCCCTTGGGTATTATGTGTGGCCACCCTCAATAGGGAGGTTAAATTGTCAGTGACCGCCATGGAGCAGAAGTAGAGGCCTAGCCCCCCATCCCTCAGCGCTTACCTGTTCCAGTTGGAGAGTGGGTACCGGAGATAGAACCGCTAACACCTCCCTGCGCGTCTTACTGCAAGAGTGGGTATCACCCAGCAGACAGCCAACTACAAGAGAATAAATTGTTAGAGAGGAGAGTAGAGAAGAGAAAAGAGGAGGAGGGGAAGAAGGTCAAATCAAGTCCTCGCGGAACTTGAGTGAGCAGTGATGGCAACGGAGCACATCACCCCTCACATTAGAGGATGTGTCCAAACCCTGTGAGCAGGGTGGACTCCTAACCCAGGAGACCGGCATCACCTGGTCCTTGGGATTAGTGGAGGTGCAGCCTAACTGCCGCGACCTCGGCGCACCTTAATAAAATAAAGAACAATAAAACTACTGATCGGAGCAAGTCCGGACTGGGGATCCGAAGGGGACCCCGCCAACCCTTTGTCCCACCGTCTACCCCCCCATCCAGGATACGGTTCCGAGTGGGTAGGGAAGACTGCCTAGGCTGTAGCACAGGCAAGATAGAACTCTTTCCTGCAACTAAATCACTTCATTAGGAAGTGTCATGGAGTAGTGCTTTGTTACACTATGCCTTGGATATCTGAATCTTAAAGTAGAGTAGAGGGTAAGATCTTCACATTAAAGTAATATATGAAAACCACCTGAGGATCATGTTGGCTCACAGTGAAATACATAAACCTGAGCAAGGCCCAATAGGGTTACCCCCACGGGACTGCACTGGATCAGAGTATTGAGCGTATGGCATTCTTACTAAGAGAAGGTAAAGAGAGAAAGAGGGGGAGAAGAAAGGGGGGACCAAAAGTCCCCTCTCCCCCCCCCCTCCCCTCAATTAAAAGAAAATTTCTAAAGCCGACCATCTAGTGTTGAGATAATTAATTACACTACTCCTTTTCCCCGTATATTGGGGAAGAAAAAACAGGGGCTACTTCTTAATCTCTCACCCGGAGCCCTATATGCGTTCCGGGGGAAAAAAGATCTCAGATAAAATTCAAAAAGGAAAAAGTAGAAAAAATTTATAAAAAAAAGTCAACTGAGTTTGTGTAGGAGCACAAAGGAGAAAAAAGAGACAAGGGAAAGTCATTCAAACATCTTCTTGACTCGTGGTCTCATGGAGGTCTGGCTTCTTTGGAGCGTTTGTATTTGGGTTTTTCCCACAGGGGCTGCAAGGGGCTTGCAGGAGATGGGCGTTTGTAGGACCCCACCGATGAATTGTTGAAATCCATAGCTGACTCTTGAGAGATGAGACGGAGGTCTAACAGGATCCGTTCTCCTTCTGGGAGGCTGCGGAAAGAGTGTGTTTTACCTCTGTGATCAAACTTGAGCGCAAATGGAAAGGCCCATTTGTATTTAATTTCGTGTTGCGCCAACACGGCTAGTAGGGGCTTCAGTGCCCTCCTTTTTTGTATTGTGTTAGGTGAAATATCTGCAAAGACTTGTGTGGCATGACCTCTGCACGTGAGGGGCTGTTGGTATCTGCACTTTTTCATCACCTCTTCCTTAACCGAGAAGTAGTGTGGCTTGACCACGATATCTCTGGGGAGGCCATCTTTTCTCGGGGGTCCTAATGTCCTGTGAGCGCGGTCAATTTCCAACTTATGTGGAGGAATGTCAGGGATAAGTTGTTTAATGAAGTCTTGAACCACCGTCGTGGAGTCGGTTATAGATTCTGGGAGTCCTCTCAGTCTAAAGTTTTCCCTTCTGGACCTGTTTTCAAGGTCATCGATGCATGAGAGAGCAGTTGATCCTGTAGGACCTGCATATGGTTAGAGTTCTGTCTGGTTTTAGATATGGTCTGGTCAAGTTCATCTTCGATTGCCTCCATTCTGGAGTCCAGGGCCTGGAAATCCTCCCTAATATCGCCAGTTATTTTGGCTGCTGTTTGAGCCAGACCTCTATCCAGCAGGGCTGATAACTGGGAGAAGAGGTCAGGGGCTGTGAGGATAGTGTGGGCTGGAGCGAGCGCCATCTCAGGCCCTGTTGTAATGTGAGGGGAGGGAGGCTGCGAGGGGGGTGTCAAGGGCTGTTCCGTGTGGTGCTCTAAGAGAGCCGTGAACTGTGCCATAAGTTGAGGGGTACTCACAGGGGTCCCAGAAGGGAGAGAGCGGGTCACTGCGGCATAGGAAAGTTTGTCTCCTGGGCTCTCTGCAGCTGTCTGTGTATCTTGCAGCATGGCGCCCGCCATCTTGGATTCGGGCCGCTCCGCCGAGGCTCTGAATAGTGGCTCTAGGTCCCTCCTGGACGATCCGACAGGCATAGATTCGTTCCCCAGCACTTCCTATCGGCTTTTAGGTGGGAATTGTGGTCCCCGGGGTCCTGGTTCCCCCGCTATGTGTGCCGGGTGGTCACGGCAGTGCTGAGCTCCGGGCTTAAGCAGCCATCTTGGAGGAGTCCACGCATGCGCCTCCCCCCAGGGATGTATTTTGAGCCCTTTTTCAATATTGGTGCTACATTGGCTTTTCTCCAATCAGCTAGTACCATTCCAGCCAGTAGACTTCCAGTAAAAATTAGTAACAATGATCTGGCAATTACTTGACTGAGTTCCCTAAGTACCCTCGGGTGCAAGCTATCTGGTCCCGGTAATTTATTAATGTTAAGTTTCCCAAGTCTAATTTTAATTCTGTCCTCTGTTAACCATGGAGGTGCTTCCTGTGATGTGCCATGAGGATAAACACTGCAGTTTTGGTTACTGAAGCCCCCTGATTCCCTCGTGAAAACTGAGGAAAAGAATAAATTCAATACCTTCGCCATCTCCCCATCCTTTGTAACCAGATGTCCTTCCTCATTCTTTATGGGGCCAATATTTTCTGTCCTCCATTTTTTACTGTTTACATACTTAAAGAATTTCTTGGGATTTTTTTTTGCTCTCCTCCGCTATGTGTCTTTCATGTTCTATCTTAGCCATCCTTATTGCACCCTTACATTTCTTGTTGCATTTTTTATAAAGTCTGAATACTGATGATGATCCCTCAACCTTGTATTTTTTGAATGCCTTCTCCTTTGCTTTTATATGCATTTTTACATTGGAGTTAAGCCACCCAGAACTTTTGTTCACTCTTTTAAATTTATTACCAAATGGGATGCATTGGCTAATGCCCTTATTTTATATGCTCTTAAAGCAAACCCATCTCTCCTCTGTGTTCTTTGTTCCGAAGATTTTATCCCAATTTATGCCCTCTAGCAAGGTTCATAGTTTAGGGAAGTTGGCTCTTTTGAAATTCAGTGTCTTTGTATTCCCTTTATTTTACCTAAATTGCCCCGTATTTCCACATCCGTGATTAGGTCGGTATTGTTGGTAATCAGTAGATCCAGTAACGCTTTTTTTCTAGTTGGTGCGTCTACCATCTGACCCATAAAATTGTCCTGCAAGACATTTAGGAACTGGCGAGCCTTAAATGAATGCACGGTTCCCTCCACTCAGTCTATGTCTGGATAGTTAAAATCCCCCATTTAAACTTATGGGCTCCTCTGTGGTGTGTCTTCAGGAGACGCATATACCACCTGGTCAAGAATCCCCATTCTCCACTATATTGTTTGGTGCCCAGTTCCACTCTGTCTTCTCTTCCTATGCTAGAGGTTTCAGTGTATTGATAGGAAAGAATGTCAGCTTTACACATACAATATCACTTGTTGACCCCTACGGTCGATATGTATTTCTAGTATGCTCTTTAGATGGTTTACAGTGTATTATTGGAAATATATATATATATACCGCCCCCTTTTTCGGTGGAGGTCGTCAAGACATTAGCTACCTTTCTGTCACAACATCCGGGGATTCCAGCACTTATTGTTGGTGATTTTAATAACTACTTAGATGCTGATCTGGATAAGATGTCCACAAAAACCCCTTTGAGTAGGATGAGTGGAGGGCTTCGCTCGTCTTGTTATGGAGCTGGGTCTGAGGGATGTTTGGAGGATGAGCCACACACAAGTAAAATGTTACTCATGTTTTTCTGCCACACACAGGGTCTCTCCAGAATTGATCTCGGTCTTGGCAATGATATGATGCTACCATTAGTAATTTCCACAAGATACGAAGCAAGAACTATATCTGATCATTCTCCCTTATGCATAGAGATTCTTACATCTGGCATTTCCAAGAAGGGTTGCTGGAAACTCAATCCGTTCTGGTTGTCACTATTCCCTACTCCTGGCCCTATTCAAGACACTTTAGCAACATTTATTCAGTTTAACAAACCTATATCTAGCCCTGGTGTCTTTTGGGACACATTAAAAGCATTCCTAAGAGGGCAATTTATTAAATCTATTAGTGCCATTAAGACCGAGTCCAAGATCTGGGAGCAGTCTGTTCTGAACGAGGTGAAGAGGGCTGAGTCGGCCTTTGTTCGCTCCCCTTCGGAGCTCACCGAGAAAACTTTTCTTGAGGGTCAACACATGGCCAAGCATTTGGTATTCACAAAAGCTGAAAAAAAAGGTTTTTCCTTCAACAGAAATACTTTGAGGAGGGAGAAACCACAGGCCATATGCTTGCTATGATGATACGATCACAAAGAGGCTCATCCCATATAGAAGCTATCACTATTTCCTCAGGAACTTTGGTGTCCTCCCACGCAGATATATTATCTACGTTTAGGGATTTCTATGCTGATGTGTACTCCTCTAAGGTTACGCCTACTCTGGCAGAAATTAATTCTTTTTTAGATCAATGCCAATTGCCGCAGCTTCCGACCCAGGATGTAGAACAGTTGAACGCTCCCCTTATGGCTGAGGAATTGTTGGAGGCGTTGGCACTTTCCTCTCCTGGCAAGTCTCCGGGCTCGGATGGCTTGCCGGCGGAGGTATACAAGCGCTACTCTGAAACGTTACTATTACATTTGAAGGAGGTATTTGAAGATGCTAAAAAATTAGGAAGTTTACCCCAATCCATAAATGAACCAATTATTGTCCTTCTTCTTAAACCTGGTAAAGAGGCCCATTCCCCGGACTCTTATAGACCCATATCGTTATTAACAACCGATGTAAAACTTCTAGCAAGGGTGCTGGCCACTAGATTAGCTAAAGTTATTCATAAGGTGGTCCATAGAGACCAATCAGGGTTTATCCCATCAAGATCTACAGCCCTTAACATCAGACAACTTTTTCTTAACCTTCAGGTCCCTGTTGATAACCCAGGTAGAAGAGCAATACTATCATTAGACGCCGCCAAGGCCTTCGATAGTGTTGAATGTCCTTATTTATGGGAAATTCTGAAGCGTTTTGGCCTAGGTGATAACTTCATTCAATGGGTTAAACTGCTGTATTCACCCCCCACGGCTAGGATCCGCGTAAATGGTGATCTTTCAGATTCATTCCCCCTTTTCAGGGGTACGAGACAGGGGTGTCCACTTTATCCCCTGTTATTTGCGTTAGCCCTTGAACCACTGGCGGCCATGGTAAGATCCTCACAGTCTATTGTGGGTTTTGTCAGAGGACCAGTGTCCGATAAGATCTCCCTTTACGCGGACGACACCTTGCTCTACCTGGGGGACGTGGATGCTTCCCTTACGAATGTGATGCAGATAATACAGCACTTTGGCTCTTTATCAGGATTTTCCATTAACTGGAGTAAATCGGTGATTCTTCCGGTAGATGAGCCAACAATCACTTTACCGGCCAGTGCCGAACCTCTTAAAGTAGTTTCCTCATTTAAATATTTAGGAGTGCAAGTGTCGGTTGACCCAAAAAAATATTTAGAGGATAGCCTATTACCCCTTTTTAAAAGACTTCAAATGACATGTAATACTTGGTGTAAACTCCCATTATCAGTAATTGGCAGAATAAATTTAATTAAAATGGTCTGGGGACCCCAACTATTGTACATCATGCACAATTCTCCGCAATGGATACCCCGCAGGTGGTTCAACCGTATTGAAACATTGTTTACATCCCTAATATGGAGAAAAAAAGTTGCTAGAATAAGTCTTTCCACTTTGCAGTATGGTAAAGATCGGGGAGGAGCTGCAGTCCCTAACCCTAAACTATACTTCTATGCTTCCCAACTACAACAATTAAGCGGTTTTGGGTTGTTGAGTGATTCTGACTCAGTCGAAAGCATGCTGCGAACTGGAACACTAAATACATCAGTGCTGGCGAATTTGGAGGTGGGACTACCACATCTGCCACAAACAGCGCCCACTGTCATTCTTTTGAAAAAACTATTGTCCACGGTCAAATCTAGTCTGAAAATTCTGGGTTTTTTGGTAGAAACTCCTCTGTGGGATAATCCGAATTTAGTAGAAGTATACAAGTTGGACGGCTTCCAATTTTGGAAGAACGCCGGAATTCATAATATATCTCAATTATTTAACCAGAACGTGTTAAAATCTTTTATGGAACTGCAGTCAGAATTCAAACTTCCTAGACATCAATTTTACCGGTACATTGAGTTACGATATGCTCTCCAAGTGCAGGGCCAGACATCTGTTCTTTCACTTGCCACTCACTCCCTAATAAATGATATTTTCTTTGGGCAGGAAAAAAAGGGCCTATTATCTCATATCTACTCATATTTGCTGTTAGCCATACAAGATACCACAACTCTGCCAAGTAGACGGAGCTGGATAGCGGACCTGGGGGAAGTGAGTGATGACACATGGGACATATGCCTTCAGACGGGGCCGGTTACTTCCGTTTCACAATCACATAAACTTTCACATTTATTCCTGCTACATAGGGCTTACCGCACACCAATACAATTACATCGTTGGGGTAGAAGAGACTCTTCCTTATGTCCTAAACGTTGTGGAGAGGAGGGGTCATTGATTCATCTGATGTGGCGTTGCTCCAAGCTGCATCGCTACTGGGGCGGTGTTACTGAGGTAATTTCCTCAGTATTCCAAATTAGGGTCCCCTTGGACCCCCTGATATGCATCTTGGGAGCGGTAGATGAAGAAATATACCCCCCCCTATTAATATAGCAGTGACCAGATTGCTATATCTGGCTCGTAAGATGGTAGCCCGATTTTGGCTATCTTTAAATATTCCAACCAAAAAACAATGGATAGAGCAGGTAAATTATATTCTTATCAGGGAACATTTAACATATCAGCATAGAAATGCATCTCGGAAATTTAATTCCATATGACAACCCTGGCTGGACACCCCTGGACTCTCACCCCCACTACTAATTATGCACAGATTACTACAGGTTTAGAGAGTACTGATTAACAGGTATGATAGTAGGTGTATTCATATTTGGTTTCAATGAAAATGTACCTATTTGAGCGGACCAGGAACAGGGTTTTTGGTTAGATGGCCAGTTGGTCGTCCGGTTGCGGTGTTGGGTTGGAGAATCTTGACTCTCTTGCACAACGCGGTTTTTCTTTATATTAATGCAAAAATCTATTTGACGCCACTGTTGTAATAATTTCTATTTGCACAACGCCCACTTGGACAAGATGACATTTATGATTCTGATGTTACAATTTATACTATGTAATTTTTAATGATTTGTTGTATGATATGTATTTTGTCTCTGGTGGCTCAATAAGCGAATTTTCAGATTTAAAAAAAAAAATCCCCCATTATGATAACACTTCCCATCCTTGCTGCTAATTCAAATTGTGATAGGAGATCTGTCTGCCCTTCCTCCCTCAGGTTAAGGGGCCTTTAGCATACTCCCAGTATTGTTTCCCCCCTAGCTTCATCCCTTTGGAGCTCTACCCATAAGGATTCAAGCTCCTCCCAACCCCCCTAGTGATGTCATCTCTCACATTCATTTGTACATTATTAACAAAATTAAAATGTAGCGCTAATGATGATGACCAATAGTGCAAAACACATCAGTGATAGTGGCCATTAGAAAAGGCACATGGATGGAACACATGTGGCATGATAAAAAATAGTGAATGATAGATAAAATACAATAATGTCCCAATGTATAGCCATGAACCAAAGAACAGAAAGTCCCAAAGTAAACTGTGTATGAAATGTTGAACTGGTGTGGACATCTTCTCCTCTGTATATCATTGATTGTACGATCGTAAACTGGAAACAGATAAAATACGCTTACCAGAGGAAGTATGGGTGGTTCCTCTGATCTGGGAACACTGTTGCCTCATCTGCGGTGCAGTGTTCCCAGATCAGAGGAACCACCCATACTCTGGAGACTTTCCTGTGGCTGTGACCCTTCCTCGGCCTTTTGGACCGGCAGTCGCAATTTGGATTACAGAGGAAAGATCCCCCTGAGATCCGGGGTTTCTGGAACCAACCATCGTCCATCAAGGATCTCTGAGCCTGTTTGATTCGGTGTCACCGACATCCGAATCCACTTCCTCTGGTAAGCGTATTTGATCTGTTTCCTGTTTACGATCGTACAATCAATGATATACAGAGGAGAAGATTTCCACACCAGTTCAACATTTCATACACAGTTTACTTTGGGACTTTCTGTTCTTTGGTTCATGGCTATATATTGGGACATTATTGTATTTTATCTATCATTCACTATTTTTTATCATGCCACATGTGTTCCATCCATGTGCCTTTTCTAATGGCCACTATCACTGATGTGTTTTGCACTATTGGTCATCATCATTAACGCTACATTTTAATTTTGTTTGTGTTTATAATATTGGTCATATTTTATGTAGCTGCTTTTTATATATTGGGTTAGCGCAGTGTTATTTATATTTTTTCTTCAGACATTTGTACATTATTCTTGATATATAGGCATACCCCTTCCCCTTTTTTACCCTCTCTATCCTTGCGATAAAGAGTATACCCTTGAATGTTTGCCAGCCAATCGTGAGAGCTGTTGAACCAGGTGTCTGAAATTCCTTCAAAATCCAAACCCTCCTCGTACAACAGTATCTCTAGTTCACCCATCTTGTCTGCCAGGCTCCTGGCATTGGTGAACATGCCACGTAGTTTAGACCGGTCGCATATTATCCTCTTATTGGGTGTTCCGAGATTACAATTCAGACTCGCTACTATACTTACCTTGGGTTTATGTGCTTTGGTCGTCCTACAACTAATACTCCCAATACTACCCTCTGGAATGTGTTCCGTGCTGACTATCTCTACCTCTGGACCCTCCCGCCCATCGCCTAGTTTAAAAACCCCTCTAACTTTTCGGCCATCTTCATTCCCAGCTGATCTGCACCCTCCTCATTTAGGTGCAGTCTGTCCCTTCTATAGTACCGGTTATCGACTGAGAAGTCGGCCCAGTCCTCCAGGAACCCACACGCCTCCTTACTACACCAGTTCTTCAGCTACTTGTTTACTTCCCTAATCTCCCTCTGCCTTTCTGGTGTGGCTATATGTACTGGTAGTATTCCTGAGAATACTACCTTGGAGGCCTTTTCCTCAATTTAGCTCCCAAGTCCCTAAAATTGTTCTTTAGGAGACTCCATCTGCCTCTGACTTTGTCATTTGTCACCATGACAGCTGGGTCTTTCCCAGCCCCTCCCAGTAATCTGTCCACCAGATCCGTGATGTGCCGAACCCGAGCACCCAGTAGACAACATACTGTTCGGCGCTTCAGGTCTTTGTTACAGATTGGTCTCTCTGTCCTTCTAAGAATTGAGTCCCCTACCACCAGAATCTGTTTTTTCTTTCCCTTCACTTCCCCCCCACTCTCACTGGTGGAGTTCTTCCCCCGGCAGCTAGGAGAGTCCCTCGGCTCCAGCAGTGCAGGTTCCTGACTGGTTACACCAATGTCACTCAATGGAGCGCACTAATTGGGATGCTACAGCCCTGGATCGGCCTCCCTGGCACTTCCCCCTCTACCATTCCTGACTGTCACCCATCTACACTTTGCTAGAGCCTGCAAATCTTTGTCTCTACCCGCCTCTGTGCTGGCACCTGCCAGCACCTGCCGTGTACATTCCTGGCTCTCTTTTAGTATGGAGGGACTTCTCAGTACTGACAGTTGCTTCCCCAGATTCAGAACCTGGGCTTCCAGGGAAACAATTCGCTTACATTTTGCACAGCAGTATTCACCCTCGATCGGATGATCAAGGAACGCATGCATGCCGCAAGATGTACAATGAGTCACCTCTCCACACCCGCTGGGCATCGTACCTATTAAATTTAATGAGTATTGGGGATTATACCCTGTCCAATTTGCCTAACAACTGGATTCCTGACACTAATAGTCAACAAGACAATACACAGGTATTCAACAAGACAATACACAGATACTCAACAAGACAATACACAGGTACTCAACAAGACAATACACAGGTACTCGCAGAACTACGTGCACTCGCAATACACAAGTACTAATGATCCACACACACACTACTCAGACAACACTCAGGTACTCATTCACTACACAAGTACTATGACCCCTGTTATAACCTCCTGTTTTCAACTCTGGTTTTTAACTCACCACTTAGACCAGTTCCACTAACTCTGGTTTTTAACTCACCACTTAGACCAGTTCCACTTGGACAGAGTTCCAGCAAGCTCAAAGATGAGCAGGCTCACAATGAGTTCTACACAAGGTTTTATAGGCTTCAAGCACCTGTGGCCAATTAACCACTCCCCTTAATCAGTAGACTGAAGGAAGCAAAGAAAAAAAAAGCTGTTCAAAAAGTGTCAGAAAAGGTGTTTAAAAGCTACAAGGAAAAGCCCCCAAAAGAAGCTAAAAATGCAACCCAACAATCACCAGCAGTCAAAAAGCAAGACTTGTTCACTCTCCACTCAATGTCCCTACTGTTTAGCTTCCAACCAGCAGTCTGTAATAGACTGTACTAAAAGTTGTAACTAGCTAAAAAAATGCATAAATAATTTTATTATTGAACAATACCTTCTTGGCTGTGTTTATGTACTTCTTAAGAACAATCTTTCTGTATATACAGTATTTTAAAATTAAATTGTACAATAGGTTAATGATACACTTATTGTAGAAAGAAACTCATCTTAAATGAATGTGCCTCACTCATAATTAAAATACATTATCTGCCTATAATGGCTTGCTGGGGACACAAAACTAAAAAAAGTGTCCCTGGATTTTCTTCTTTAAATCTTCGCAACTATACAGTACAAGACTACAACTTCCGGGAGTAAATTCATCTTAATTTGCATTTTTTTTCGAATAATACTATGCAGTCTTCTACCCAGCCAAAAGATGGAGCTCTAGTCTCTTTTTCATATACCCAGTTATTTCAGCTCTTGGCTGTGCTGGAAGAACCCCCTTGTATGCTGGAGTCATTACAGCAGATGGCTCAGTAGCAGGTTATCATCAGATACAGGGGTTGCAAAGCAAATTTCATTTGTTGTGCTGTTTGTTTAGCTAAGCCATAGTGATTTGAGAATGCTTTGTCAAGTATTAAATGCTTATATGTAAAACAAAGTATATACTGTACATAAAAAAATAGTGTAAATGTATAAACTTAAAAAAAAAACAATAAATACAATTCATCCTAAACCATTACAGGTTCCCTTGCATATGTTGAAAGAATCAGATCTCAGAGATTAAAAAAAAACAAAAAAAACAAGTGGGTTAGCCTAAAATGTAGCAGTGCAGAATTCTAAAGTGGACTTGTGCTGTGAAAAAGAGTAATATTTCTGCTAAAGACAGACAGCATGTCAGCTGGCCAATAAATTACCATTTGCAGAATGAGAAGTCAACAGTAGCAGCCGTGATTCTTCTCTTATGATGAATATTGAAAAAACGTTTTTCCAGTTATAGCTAACATTTTGGCACAACTTTATTTAACTATATAACTAAAACTTTTTTTTGTTTTGAACAGTGGAGCAAAAGATTAAAACCCCTGCCTTTTTTTTTTGTGGTTGTTGTAATGTAAGAGAAATTTAAATTTACATCCTGTCTCTCTATATAACATGCACCCAATATGCACTTATGATTGTACAATATACTTTATCTTCATTTCAATTTTTACATTTCAATCACTTAAATTTCAATATAGGTACAGTTATAGTAAACCAGTGAGACACTTAAAGTAAAATATAGGTACAGTTATAGTGAACCAGTACTTTAACCATGTTAAACCATGTTAAAGTATATGTAAACCCAAACACAAAAATATTATATAAGTGCTAATCACTTATTACAGGTATTTATATAGTGATGACAATGCACGCAGTGATTTACATATATTGTACATTCACATCAGTCCCTGTACTAAAGGAGCTTACAATCTAAGGTCCTTACCTTGCATACATACAATATACATATACATACTGGGGTCAATTTAGACAAGATACAATTAAGCTATCAGCATGTCTTTTGGAGTGTGGGAGTGCCCAGAGAAAACCCAAGCAAGCCCAGGGGAACATTCAAACTTCATGCAGGTTGGGTCATGGATTGACATGTGCAGTTTGTTTCGGTCCAAATAAAAAATTCGGACAAATTTTAGGTTATTCGGAGAATCTTTGAATAAAATAGAAATGAATTCTGTTGAAGAATGATCAACCAATTCAAATTCTGTGGGAAGAATAGCTGGTTGTTAAGGAGCGATCTGGGAAGTCAGATGTTGTGTCCTTAACAACTGATGACTCATCAGCTGTCAGCAGGTTTCTACACTGACAGCTGAAATGTAAACAAAAGAATGTCGGCAAAGAAAAATTCTGAAAAAAAAATGCCTTGCCCCCCCAATTCTTTAGGTCTGGTATGGATTTTAAGGGGAAACCCACGCCAAGTAAAAAAAACACAGTGTGGGGTCTCCCCCAAAATCCCCCCTCCTGAACCATACCAGGCCACATGCCCTCAACACGAGGGGTGCTCTGCCCCCCCACCCCAAAGCACCTTGTCTTCATGTTGATACGGCCTCCTTCCCTTCTTTCTGGCTGGTTGTTGTGGGTATCTATGGGCAGGGGTCTTAATGGAATCTGGAAGCCCCCCTTAACTAGAGAGCCCCCAGGTCACAGCTCCTCCCTATGTGAATGGGTATGGGGTACAGTGCCCTTACCTATTCATCAAAAAAGTGCAAAAAGAAAAAAAAAAGACAACACAAGTATTAAAAAAAAAAAAAAAAAAAACATGTCCCCCACATGTAGATGGTCTTCATTCAAGACACCCGCCGCCACCGCTGACCCGGAAAAAACAAACTCCAGTCCAAATGAAGGCTCCCGCCCTCTGCCAGCTCTGCCACCTGACAGTTCTTAAATAGCTAAGGGGAGGGGCCACCCCAGTCATGCTAGGTTGATGACATCACAGGGGACTGGGTTACCCAATTACATCATTGGGTGACTCCGCCCCTTAGTTATTTAAGAAATGTCAGACAGCAGAGCAGGTCGACGACGGGAGCCTTAAATGAGACTGTAGGGTTTTTTCTTTTTTTTTGGGTTCGGTGGTGTGGCAGGCATCATGATTGAAGATGGATCTATACCGGGGGACATTTTTAATATTTTTTAAAATAAAGGCATTATCAAAAACCTGTGTTCTGTCTTTACTTACTTTTTACACTTTTTTGGTGAATGGGTAGGGGTACTATGTACCCCATACTCATTCACATAGGTGGGGCTAGAATCTGGGGCTCCCTTAAAGGGGGCTTTCAGATTTTGATAACCCCCCCAGCCCATAGACCCCTACAACCACTGGCCAGGGTTGTGGGGAAGAAGCTCTTGTGTTGTGGGGAAGAAGCTCTTGTCCCCATCAACATGGGGACAAGGTGCTTTGGCCTTTTCCTGGCCTGCTGGGCTGCATGCTCAGATAAGAGTCTGATATGGATTTTGGGGAGCCCGCTCCATTTAAAAAAAAAAATGCTGTGGGGTTCACCTTGAAATCACCTTGAAAGAGGGGACCCCACACTTTTTTTTTTAAATGTATTTATTCTTTTGTTTACATTTCCCCACTGACAGCTATTGAGTCATCGGTTGTTAAGGATGCGGCAGCCTGCTTCTCAGCCCGGTCCTTAACAACCAGCTATTCTTTACACAGAATTCAAATCAGACGATCATTTTTCGATTGATCCAAAATCGAATTGTTCCGAAGATTTGGAATTCATTAGAGAATGAATAAATGAAACAAAATTAAACTAAACTAAACTAAATTAATTCCAAAATGAATCAACAAAACAAAATTAGTAACATAACAAATCTATCCGAAACAAAACAAATTTTTCCCTTCTGCACATGTCTAGTCATGGATAGGATTGAAAACTCTACTGTTGCAAGTAGTGCTAAACACTAAGCCACTATGCTACCCTGTTATATGTTAACATAATAGTGTATTTTTAATAATAATTTAGAATATTTTTAAATCTGCAGCTTTATTTAAATAATACCTTATGATTCTGCCACAAAAGTCTTTGTTTAGGCACTTCTGGTTATTGGGTGACAGCTTTCTGTCACTTTCTTCCAATTGTTGTCCTGCAAAGTCACTCTGTCACACTGGTTTCCAAAATAGACTAAAAGTAATCATTTCAACACATATTAGACAGGCATGGTGCACTGTTGTCTCTATCAGGAAATGCCGTGCACAAAATGTTCAGCTGTTGCCATTGAAAGTGTAGCAGGAGGACATTGGTTGATTTATTATGCTATTGCTTATTTTGTTAGTACTCTGTCTAAGAAAATTATTTGTAGTGCCACTAGTGTAGTGCCAAGGAGCCACTGATGTTTGTCCAACAATGCCACACCCTCAGAAAAACCAAGGCTGGGAAGAAATATTTATTGAAGCACATACATAGCATAAACACTACAACAAATAGGTGCAACGGTTGCAAAAAGTGTACACACTACTAAGAAATTGGCGGACAAATGAATGACCCCTAATCCCTATTTAAGGGAAGGTCCTGTCTAAAAGGCAATGCTAGAACAATGGTCCAGCAGTAGGGATGAGCTTCGAGTTCAAGTCAAACTCATGTTCGACTCGAACATCGGCTGTTCGCCAGTGTTCCGAACAGCGAACAATTTGGGGTGTTCGTGGCAAATTCGAAAGCCTCGGAACACCCTTTAAAAGTCTATGGGAGAAATCAAAAGTGCTAATTTTAAAGGCTTATATGCATGGTATTGTCATAAAAAGTGTTTGGGGACCTGGGTCCTGCCCCAGGGGACATGGATCAATGCAAAAAAAATTTTTTTCAGGAGCAGTGATTTTAATAATGCTTAAAGTAAAACAATAAAAGTGTAATATTCCTTTAAATTTCGTACCTGGGGGTGTCTATAGTTTGCCTGTAAAGGGGCGCATGTTTCCCGTGTTTAGAACAGTCTGAAAGCAAAATGACATTTCAAAGGAAAAAAAGTCATTTAAAACTCCTCGTGGCTAATAATGAATTGCCGGTCCGACAATACATATAAAAGTTCATTGATAAAAACGTCATGGGAATTCCCCACAGGGGAACCCCCGAACCAAAATTTTTTAGAAAAATGGCGTGGAGTCCCCCTCAAAATCTATACCAGACCCTTCAGGTCTGCTATGGATTTTAAGGGGAACCCCGCGCCAAAAATCCAGACCCTTATCCGAGCACACAACCTGGCAGGCCACAGGAAAAGAGGGGGGATGAGAGAGCACCCCCCTCCTGAACTGTACCAGGCCACATGCCCTCAACATTAGGAGGGTGCTTTGGGGTAGCTCCCCAAAACACCTTGTCCCCATGTTGATGGGGACAAGGGCCTCATCCCCACAACCCTTGCTCGGTGATTGTGGGAGTCTGTGGGCGGGGGGCTTATCGGAATCTGGAATCCCCTTTAACAAGGGGATCCCCGGATCCCGGCCCTCCCCCTGTGTGAAATGGTAAGGGGGTACCCTACCATTTCACAAAAAAAATTGTCAAAAATGTTAAAAATGACAAGAGACAGTTTTTGACAATCCCTTTATTTAAATGTTTCTTCTATCTTCTATCTTCCTTCAGTTTCTTCCTCCATCTTCTTCTTCTTCTGGTTCTTCTGGTTCTTCCTCCGCATCCAGCATGATGGGAGGCTCCTGCTGTATGACGCTTCTCCTCTTCTGACATTTCTTAAATAACGGAGGGCGGGGCCACCAGGTGACCCCTCCTCTGATGCACGGGGACCTGACGGGGACTTCCCTGTGGCATGCCCCGTGACGTCAGAGGGGGGCAGGGTCACCCGTTTTGCGCAAAAAAAAACAATTTGTAGAAGAATATGTATCGGCCTAAACTGAGGAAAAAAAATGTTTTTTATATATTTTTGAGGGAGATTTATTATAGCAAAATGTAAAAAATAATGCCTTTTTTTCAAAATTGACGCTCTTTTTTTGTGTATAGCGCAAAAAATAAAAACCGCAGGGGTGATCAAATACCACCAAAAGAAAGCTCTATTTGTGGGAAAAAAAGGACGTCAACTTTGTATGGAAGCCACATCACAAGGCCGCGCAATTGTCAGTTAAAGCAGTGCCGAATCGCAAAAAGTGCTCTGGTCTTTGGCCAGCAAGATGATCCAGGGCCTAAGTGGTTAAAGAACAATTGAGCAAGGGTACAGTTATCCTTTAACACCATTCTAAAATGGATGCTAAAAAAATAATATAAAGGCTTATCTTTCCAGAGGACATATTTGCTACATTTTTTATACATTTTATAGAAATCCTAATAAACTGCAGCAAAAACAATGATGCATTTGTAAGGTTACCTGTGCTCATTTCCAGATCACAGTGCGGTAACATTTTTATATTAAAGTAAATAAGCTAAATACAAAGATGGGAATCAAAGTTGGCCAAAACAGAGCAATGTGTCATATATAAATCACATTTATGAGATGCTTATAAATCTGCTATCATAAAATGAAATAATACGGGAGACAAGGACATATGGCAGTAAAACCTTGTGACCATTCACTGCATGCCTGATATGTTTTCTTCTGGACGCAATTTAACCCCTGTAGCACTGGTTCACGATGGAATTCATTGACCCACCGCTGTAAACAATGGCCTTGTACAGCCTCACAGCCCACAGTTCTCATTAAAATGAAGTAGGGTCGTTTACACCATGTTGTGCTCGAAACCAAAACTAACACATGTTATCTTTTTGAAAAAAATAAAAAATGACAAGTTCCATATTGGTCTGTAATGAAGCTTGGTGTCTTTGACTGAGCCATCTGTTCACTCCTCATGAATCATCTCTCCAGCCCACAGATGCTTGTCCGCTCTTAAGGAAATGTGCCTCAACTTTAAAATGAAACATGGTGTAAGCGGTGTAATCAGACATTGCAAAACTGTCCCAGGGCCTTCTGGGACGGAGAAAAGAAAAAGGACAAACGGTAACAGCGTGACTTGACGACAAAAGCCTGTCAACTTCTGTGCTACCATGTGGCTTGTTAAGAAACAGGAAGAGCGTATACTTGAAATCTGTTAAAGAGAATTTGGATTGTATATCTTTTTTGTCTATGCAAATGGAGATTTACATCTCTAAGATAAATGTTGAAAGCTAATTTTAAACCTAAGAATCAAAGGATCCTTGAGGGCAGTGGCTAATGTGAATGTACAGTATATAAGGCCCTGTGTAAATTACTGTGAAACTATATACTGTATATGCTTGTAATAAATACATACATTGAATTAAAATAAATAAATAAATCTTGTGCACATTAATTTGTTTCTTCACCTCAATTATTTCCTCTATAGTAGCAGGCAAGCAAGTTTAAATGCATGTACAGCATCATATTCTTTTATGGTGTGCAGGTCATCTGAGAAGCACTGACATTTCGGCAGCTGAAACATATCAGTCGGAAATGGTGTTATCTGTATTTTGCCGCATGTGATTTTGCAGCGATTTTACCACCATTTTGCTATGATTTTACTGTGTTTATGGTGTGTTTTTACACCATAAGAAATATATCTATTTTTTAAAAACTGTCATTTTTGGTTTTCGGTTTTTGGCCAAGTGCATCCTGCACTTGGTTTCAGCACCAAAATTTCCATTCCGTGCACCTCTACATCTGACCTCTGTCTCCATTTACCCTATTCGGGATACTTGTATCAGCATGTGAGGTACCAGTTAAGATCATGTAGAAATAGGGATATCATTCTCCTGACTGTTCTATCTTATCAATATCTTATTGTAAATGAGGTCTCCAGAACTGGACACAGCATTTTAACAAAAGATCTATACAGGGGAATCAATTCTATTTGATTTTCCCACTGCAATGGGACACTGTTTGCTCATTTTGACATCATCTGAAGTACACCCAAATCTCTTTCCTCTCTAGTGCTGGCCAATACTGTACCCCAAATATTGTACTTTATCATCTACTTAGGAATAATTTTCTGTTCATTGGTTCCTTTAACTATTTGACAACCAACTACATACCATACATCACTGGACTCAAAGTGGCTATACCGGGATGATGCCTGCAGCTAGAGTTCCTGTCACTGCAGCTACAGTACCTGTCACTGCCTATTGCTATCACAGGGGATAATTATGTTTGTCATAACAATAAAAGCGATAAAAAAAACGAGAAATTAAAACATTAGTGTAAAAAAAAAAAGCCCCCATACCCCAGAGCTCGCACGCAAAGGCATTGTTCCCGCGCGCATGCAAACAATGATCGTCCCACACGTGTGAGGTATCACCACGAATGTCAGATCATGGGCAGTAATTTTGGCACCAGGCCTCCTGTGTAAATCTAAAGTGGTAACCTGTAAAGGCTTTTAAACCATCGCCTATGAATAGTAAAATGTACGTTGTTTGTTGCTATTGCACGGGTGTGCGCAGTTTTAAAGTGTATTAAGTTTGGTAATTGTTTACTCAGCGTAACATCATCTTTTTTAAATTTTACCAAACCATTGGGTATTATATTGTGTTTTTGTGCATAAAATTAAAAAAAAAAGTGTGTTTTTTCCAAAACAATTATGTTTGAAAAACTGCTGCACAAATACCATGTGACATAAAAAAAATGCAACACCAACCAATTTATTTTCTAGGTCATCTGCTTTAAAAGAATATATCATTTTTGGAGGTTCTCAGTAATTAGCCCCTTCCCCCCGAACTTGCATGCAAAGGCGACGTTCGTGTATCTGTTTACTTACCGTAATATCATCTTTTACATGTTACAAAACCATTGGGTATTTTTTCCAAAACAATTGCGTTTGAAAAACTGCTGTTGCAAAACCCGCCAATTTATTTTCTAGGGCCCCTGCTTTAAAAAAATATATAATTTTTGGGGGTTCTGATTATTTTTCTAGCAAAAAATACAGATTTTTACATAAGGTAGAAAGCCAGAAAAGGCCTGGGGGTCAATTGGTTAAAATGAAACTCCAGTCGAACTGTCATTTTAGCTGTGGATAGCCTGGTGAAGGGTTTTGATCTCATTAGAAAGACTGCTCTCTCTTACTGTGAGTTCCTTAAAACAGAAAACACACAGAAATTCCCTTAGTGGGGACACAGACGACAATAAAATAATTGGCAGAGGTTTCAACCTTTTACTATGCTATCCACAACTAAGTGTTTAACCATCAGTAATGATAAAGATTTTTAAAAAATGTAACCACTAATTAACAGGCAACACTAGGCTATAAATGAATTACTGCTCAATGTATTGACATTTGATGCCAAACTGCATAGGTAGACATTCACGTGGCAATTTGGTAGAATGATCAAACTATTGATTCCATTTTTTTTTATCGAAATTGCTCACTTGCAATAATGTTTTACAAGAAATGTGTTGAAGCTGTCAATTTAGAGCTTTTTCACACAGAGCAGTGTCTGTTCTATTCAGCGGGTAATCCATGAACAGATCCTCTGGTGAATTGGAGCAGAATGGGATGAAGATCAATTCAATTTATTTACACCTATACCCAGTTTGTGCCCAGTGGATATGGGTGGGCCCATGATAGCTCTATGGATGGCCAGAGGTAAATGGTCTCCGCTAACTGTTTACACCAGGCTATGACCAATCTGGAACAACGGAAAAGAACCCAGTCCTTTTCTGTTTTTTTTTTCCAAACTTGGACAGATTCAGAGGTAGACAGGTGTAAACATACAGAATTCTGTTTATATCAGCACATCCATAGGGCTGAAGAACTGGGCTGAAGGCGGACTTGATGAGAAGGCCAGTGTGAAAGGGCCCTTAGTGTCTTGTCTCAGCTTCACAGTTAACTTAATTTTGGTGGTTGAGCAAACCTGTGAGTGAAAATGGCTTAGTTTCTAGTAATTACTTGTGAACTCAAAATATATACTATATATATGTAGCCACCCTGCTGTAAGAAGGAGTGTCTCTTTACATTTAGTCTGGATGGCTGCAGTCAGCCAATGTCAATTTATAGTCTGTCATGTTCAGCTTTTCCCCTAAGTTCAGCCTGGCTGACAGTTTCCTTATTTGTCAGTAGGTGGCACTGGCATTAGTATGAAATCATACAGTGGGTGTCAAGTCTGTAGTGTGAGGCCGGGTTGCTGAGAGGGCGCCCCTTGCGGCTGAGTGCAGCGCGTCCCTGGATTTGGGTACAGGGAATACGATGCACAGAGGTGCACGAGTTGCCAGGGATACTGCAAGCTGGCTGGTTGGCTGTAAGTAGCTAGAGTGCGTTGTGGCAGCCGTGCGGAGAGAAGTCTTGAACGGTAACAGCAGGGTAAACCAGGAACAGGGTCCGCAGCCAGGCCAGGGGTCAGATACCAAAAGACAGTCCGAGAGAGGTACAGGAACAAGCCGGGTCATACACAGAGGGCAGAAGATCGGAGAGTAGTCAGCCAAGCCGGGGTCAGAGCAAGGAGATAAACAGGAACACAGGTCAAGCCGAGCAGAGATCAAGCAGGGGTCTTCAGAGTATACAAGGCACAGGAACACAGGAGCTGTTTGATAATCCAGCAAACTGCAAGTGTCAGTGGCAGGTTCAAATAGGCCGGGGGGGTGTTCCCACAAGATCAGGGCGTGCTCACTAGACTCGCCTGCCACCATGACGGTTACTGGTGGAATTGCCCACAACACGGCCATTTCCCGGACAGTGGGTTTGGGTTATGAATATTTGTATCTTTTTTCCAGCCAACCACTAGGAGTTTCTTTGGAGCATCATGGGAAAGGGTATAAATATTTAGGGTGAATCTTCACTGAATCAAACCTTCTTCCATCTATGGTCTTAATTTCAGAATAGATTAATATACCAGTAAAAAATCAGCACATTCTTGTACCACCACATAGGTATGCAATGCTGAAAAAGAGGAAACAGGTGTCTCATACAATAGTGTGATAGGTTTATTTTACAAAAAAGGTTGATAAGCACAGAACACTCACATGACATAATCGCATCCAACACCAATGATTGCATTTGTATACAAAGCTAGAGGGCGCTAGTAACAGATCACAGCCATGTTTCCAATCTCCAATATCTCACTCAGTATTGGGTCTGTAGCAACACATCTCCAACCCCAGGGGGACACATTTTGTCACCTGGACTTTATCAGAGATGTGACTTGTGAACGTTATTGATAAACGTATTTGCTAGTCACAGTAGAGGAAAAGTTGAAATTGAGAGACAAGTCCCATTTGTATTACCAGATTTAATGTATAATACACAAAAATGTAGTAAAAAAAAGTTTTTGGTAAGGTGGACCTGTTTTCACTTTAGTTTGTTAGTCATGTTCAAGAAATTCTTTTTTTTTTTAATCAAATTCCCCTGCATATGATTGGATGTTGGAATATACACAGAGTTAATTTTACTTGACTCCCACCACCTATTCATGCACTTTAGTAGATCTAGCCCATACAATGATTGGTTATATTTTGTACACATTACTAGAGAACTCTACCTAGTATAGATATGGCCAGAATACTTATGCAATCTGACTGAGTCGCAGTTGAAGTTTGTTTTTCTGATTTCAGGATGTGGTAATAACTACACTCAATGTTACTGCCAACAACTGAAGATAAAGAAAGGGAACAGGTTGATGGGGCTGCTGTTGGATGAAATTGCACTGCATGCAATGGCTAGCTTGTTGTCTACAACATACAAGCAGTGCAATGTTGCCAGATAATCATGTACTATGTTGTTTGATTAGTTTCTACAAGCCCAAAGCTTCAAGAAATATTACTTTTTGGCAGACAATTCAAATTAAAAAAAAGCAAACAAGGGAAAATACTGTTTAGTCTTTTAAACACTGTATGTATTACTGATTCTTGTGTATTGTATGGGTTCTCCTTTAACTCATCAGACATTCTATACAGGAGATGAAAGATATAACTTATGTATTTTTCTATGAGGAGTTCTGCATCAGAACTTATCTTACTGTTCACTGCTCTATGGCCTTTCTTCTTTGCTTTTGAACTGACTCCCACAAGAAATCTTGTCCTCTTTGATGTACTCAAAGCTTATTTGCAGAGGGAATTGATAGGTGTGCACTACTAATTCCAGAGATGGAGAGTCCCAAAGAAAAAAAAGGTTCTGTTTAAGTGAGTGGTATTTTTTTTATTTTAGACAGTAGTAGTATACTATGCTAGCCATCAGTCATTGCATATTTTTTAAAGTGACTCTGTCACCCCAAAAAAATAACAAAAAAGATAAATCTCACTGCTCATGCCTCTGATTTTCACTCTTTTTTACAGTTTTACAGCTTCTGGCTGAATCCTCTGCATCACTCTCTTAACCTGCTTAATCAAGGAAAAGTACAGGTTTCCTTTAAATTAGATCTAAACCTGTACTAGACAGCATTTAATGTGGTTACCCACTTGAGCCTGTCTGTTCCTAAACTCCGGAAGTCCCAGAGGGTTTTTTTTTTTTTTTTGCCGATGTCTCAGTTCCATACTTTATGTTATTTAGGTTTTGTTGTCTACCCATTCTTTTTTAGGGCTTTAACTTGGTAGCAAAGTAAATACAAATGTTTCATTGAAAGTAAATAGTAAAGAAGTAAAAAAAAATAGTTTTTTCTGTAATTTTTCCCAGTGCAGCATTTATGTACTTTTCCCAACTGCCATATAATTGCCCCAAAGCTGATTTAAAGTGATTGTAAAGCTTTGTTTGTTTCTTTTTGATTTTTTTTTTTTTAAATAACAAATATGTTATACTTACCTCCTCTGTGCAAGGGTTTTGCACAGAGTGGCTCTGGCCCTCCTTTTCTGGGGTCCCCCGGCGGCTCTTCCCCCCATCGAGTGCCCCCACGGAGGGCCGCTTTGACTCGGCCCCGCCCCCTGGCTCCCGTGTCACTAGATTTGATTGACAGCAGTGGGAGCCAATGGCTCCTGCTGCTTTCAATCTATCCGATGAGGACACAAGACACCGGCTGTAGATGCTGTGCTCGTTCCCATCGCTGGAACGATCGGGTTCAGGTAAGAATAAGGGGGGTCGGGGGGGGGGGGTGCTGCAGTAGAAAAGGTTTTTCACCTTAATGCATAGAATGCATTAGGGTGAAAAAACAGGAGGGTTTACAATCCCTTTATATAATATTATACTAATGCAACTTTTATATTCATAACAAAATGGTAAAGCTCAAAGTGAACATATGTGTTTTACATTAGGAGAGATTTATTCCCCTTTCAAAGCTACATTGAAACACAGTTTGCGTACATTTTTAGCGTAACATTAAGATAAGAATACATCAATGAAGGTACAAATTTGCACAGCAGCAATCTCTTCATAGGTTTGTGATCACTAAAAATTTGAATGGCATTGCATTCACTTACCTGAGCATTTGAATATTTTAGCTTTTTTTTTTTTATATAGTACAGTATATTATTATTATTATTATTATACAGGATGTATATAGCACCAACAGTTTGCACAGTGCTTTACAACGTCAGGGCAGACAGTACAGTTACAATACAATTCAAAACTGGAGGAATCAGAGGGCCCTGCTCGCCAGAGTTTAAAATCAAAGGGTATACTGTCTGTATATAAATAATTGGAGGGTGAGTCACTCCTTTCTTGCATCCAAGTCCAACATGTGGAGAAAGTATCAATGGTTGGCTCCCAATTATCCATAAAAAATGTATCAAAAAGAAGGATACCATCTCCAATCTGCAAAATTTGGGGCACCTACGCACGGCACTACATCACTTCCGCTTGGTAGAACACACGCTGCCTCCGGCGTGCATCGGAACAGCGGCATCCCCGTACATTTTGATGGCAGATTATTCCGAGTGCCTTAGGAGGCACTAGATACAAGTATTGGAGCATTTTATTTGAATCACTTTGCACTTTAATGGACTGCTAGCTTTTTATTGTTGCACTTTATGAATTGTGGCACTGTATATATTGCATAGACTATAGACTGTAAGAGCTTTCTTAATTGGTGATTTTATAAGTTGCGTGGAAACTACTTCAACATATTAGGGTGTCTAAAATATAATAATTTACCAGATGCATGTTATAAGCCTTTGCCCAGCCCTCACACATTATGACTGTATTTTGCCTAAGGCAGTGATTTGCTATGTTCTTTAGCTCCATCTAGTGGCAATAATGCAGTATTTTGTTTTTTGAAGTTTCTCTGGTAAAAAAAAAAAAAAAATATTATGGGCCCTAGATGGAGCTGACGATCATAGGAAATCAACATATTAAGCAAAATATGGTCATAATTTGTGAGGGCTGGACGAATGTTTGCGATATTCGTTCAACAAATTAAAAAAAAATAAACCCCTTATGCCCGGTACACACGAACGGAAATTCCAAAGTCCGATGTGAGCTTTTGGTTCAAAATTCTGACCGTGTGAATGCTCCATCGGACTTTTGCTGGTGGAATTTCTGCCAGCAAAAGATTGAGAGCTGGTTCTTTATTTTTTCGTTGGAAAAAGTTCCTATCGGAAATCCGTTCGTCTGTATGCAATTCTGACATGCAGAAAACCATGCATGCTCAGAAAACATTGAAATTCATTTTCTCGGCTCGTCGTAGTGTTGTACGTCAGCGCGTTCTTGATGGTTGAAAGTTAAGAGAACTTTTGTGCGACCGTGTATATGCAAGCCATGCTTGAGCGGAATTCCGTCAGAAAAACCATCCAAGATTTTTCCGCCAGAAATTCTGCTTGTGTGTACGTGACATAAGTTTCCTCAAGGGCAACTATCCTGGCTGTTTAGAAACATTTTAAAACAAAGAAAAAAGAGGGGACTTTAAATGTAGCGAAAATATACATACCATAACTAATTTTAAAAAAAAAACTTTTTTTTTTTACATGAAAAAGACAAAGGTCATAATTGGTATTTAACATAAAATTACAATCTCATGAATATATACTATGCTACAGAATAATATATCATATTAATGTTACCTTGTTAACGCATTTCTCAGTAAATATACAGTATAAGGGCCAGTTCATACCACATGCAGTCCAGTGCGTTTTTTTTCTGCATCAAAAATGCATGGTTTTTTGGTAGGTTATATGGTTTTCAATGGCATAGTTCACACCAGTGCAGTCAGTTCCAGTGCATTCCAGTTCCAGAAAAAAAAGTAGAACATGCTGCATTTTTTCTGCACCGGACTGTACTGGAACGCTGTAAAACGCATCAAAAACGCACTGGAACGCACCTAAATGCACCAAAAATGCACTGCAACACACTTGTCCTTATTTAAGGTTAAAAAAAAAGAGGGGGTAAAAGAAGCACTGGACTGCATCAAAAACGCACCAAAAACGCATCAAAAATGCACTGGAACGCATCAAAAATGCACATGCAGAAAAGGACCTGGAACGCATCCGGACTGCGTTTCTATGGTGTGAACTGGCCCTTACTTCATAAATACTTAACCCCTTGGCGCTGGCCGCACGCAAATGTGCGGCCCCTCGGCGATGCTTGCAATGGGGAGTTTTCTCATCTCATGACTGCCGTGAAAGCCAATCACGGCGGTCATGTGCTGTTAAGCCCTGCCCCACCTCACGTCATAAACCTCTTAAAGGGCTGAGAGGTGTCTGCGTGAAGAGGTTAAATATGCACAAAACACATCAGAACAAGTAACTAAAGTATGATGAAGAATAAATAGAAAAAATGTTTAAATTACCTACTAACATTATATCTCAGGAATCACTAAATGGCGGACTGTGATCTGAACCTGGAACAATTAACAGTCCTATCTGGACTGCGGCCATGCCACTTAGCAGCTGGATGTCCTCTCTGGTCTCCCACCCAGCCGCTGTCGCCCTTGCAGCAGGGTACAGGGTGGTAGATGCTGCAGATCTGGATGGAGAGCGACAAGCGGATAATCATCCAAATGTTCACATAATAGGTTGGCCAGCTCCCACCCTCTATTCACATCTGAAACACTTCCCACCCTCTGCCCTGCTGGGTGGATGTCAGTAGCAGCCAGACAGGAGACCTGGGAGAGGACACCCCGGATGATAAAAGCCTCTGCCTTGTCCAAGGCGGGACTGTGCAATGTGGGAACTGCTTCCATTGCAAGGGCACTGTGATGTAAATTGGGACTGCAATGTACAGTAAAAGGGCACTGTGATGTAAAGAGGGACTACATTCAAGAAAGAGGTGGGGTTCCGGCACTCCTATTATTATGATGCCTTAAATGGAATAGTGCAGTAATAATATAAACAGCACATTAAAAATAGCACAAAAAAAAAAAATAAAAAAAAAAAAGCACATTTAAAAATAGCGGGGGAGGAGAGAGGAGGCAGCCATCCTCAGAGGGTGTCCATAGCCTCTGTGAGCACACAATGAATAGGGAGGGGGGGTTGGCGCTTCCAAAACCCGCTTCCTATTAAAGAGGGACTACGAACGGAGTGAAGGGACACTGTGATCTGAAGGACACTGTGATTGAGAGGGACTGGAATGTAAAGGGGCAATGCAGTGCAAAGGGGGACTGTGATTTGAATGGGAACTGAAGATACTGTGGGACTGCTTTAAAGGGAGACTTTAAAGTGAAGGGGTCTGTGATGTAATGGGGGACCATGGACACTTACGTAAATGGGGGCTGTGACATTAAGGGGGGTTGTGATGTGAAAGAGAGACCTAGTGTACTGATGTAAAGAGGGGACTGTGATGTAAAGAGGAAGGGGGGCTGTGATGTGTTATAGCACAAACATGGGATGTGGACCTCTGCCAGAAAAAATTTTTACTGACTGGACCTCTGTAAATTTTAATTCAAGATCCTTGGTATATCTAATGAAATAGATTTCATCACAACAAAAGTATTATACACGTCAGTTTATTGGTTCTCTGGGATTTCATCCTTATGCCCCGTACACACGGTCGGATTTTCCGACGGAAAATGTGTGATAGGACCTTGTTGTCGGAAATTCCGACCGTGTGTAGGCTCCATCACACATTTTCCATCGGATTTTCCGACCCACAAAGTTTGAGAGCAGGCTATAAAATTTTCCGACAACAAAATCCGTTGTCGGAAATTCCGATCGTGTGTACACAAATCTGACGGACAAAGTGCCACGCATGCTCAGAATAAATAAAGGGATGAAAGCTATTGGCCACTGCCCGGTTTATAGTCCCGACGTACGTGTTTTACGTCACCGCGTTTAGAAGGATCGGATTTTCCGACAACTTTGTGTGACCGTGTGTATGCAAGACAAGTTTGAGCCAACATCCATCAGAAAAAATCCTAGGATTTTGTTGTCGGAATGTCCGAACAAAGTCCGACCGTGTGTACGGGGCACTAGACTGAATAAATCTTCTAGCTCACTGACGTTGGCTATTCTAATGTTTGTAAGGAAAGTTTAGTCCATACTTGGACATTTGTTTGTCTTCGCTTTACCGCACACATTTATATGCACTTAGTCATCCTAATAAAACTTAAGACATCTCAGGTAGGGCGAGTTGTCCTCCCCCCACAATACAGGGTTTCCCCAAATGGGGTGTCTGGGGGCGCTGGACGATGACCCCACCTTCTGCTTAACTCTCGGGATAGACTATATTGTTCCCACATGTTTCCTATTATGGTTTTGCCAATAATACACGTTCATGCAAACCTGTTTACAATGATCTAATGTGTGGCTAAGACTGGCCATACATTATACAATTTTCTTATTCAATTTTCCTTTAGATTTACCAAAACCATATAATATGAGGTCACACCTAAACACTTTCAATGTATATGCAATCAGGCAGGCCCTTGTACTACATAGTTGAAGGTAAATCTAAAGGAAATTGAATTAGAAAATTGTATAGTGTATGGCCAGCCTAACACTATTTCTCTTCTGTAATGTCTCTACTGAAACTTTAATAAAAAAATTGACAAGAAATAGATTTCATCAGATCAGTGCTGCACACACCCCCAAATGCTACAGTGATGCACACAGAAAAGAAAAGAAGAAAAAAAAAGAAGTTACTTGTTCTGATGTGTTTAGTATATATATATATATATATATATATATAGAGAGAGAGAGAGAGAGAGAGAGAGAGAGAGAGAGCGAGAGAGAGAGAGGGAGAGAGAGAGAGAGAGAGAGAGAGAGAGAGAGAGAGAGAGAGAGACAGAGAGAGAGAGAGAGAGTGTCGCACAAAAGTGAGTACACCCCTCACATTTTTGTAAATATTTTATTATATCTTTTCATGTGACAACACTGAAGAAATTACACTTTGCTACAATGTAAAGTAGTGAGTGTACAGCTTGTATAACAGTGTAAATTTGCTGCCCCCTCAAAATAACTGAACACACAGCCATTAATGTCTAAACCGCTGGCAACAAAAGTGAGTACACCCCAAAGAAAAAATGTCCAAATTGGGCCCAAAGTGTCAATATTTTGTGTGGCCACCATTATTTTCCAGCACTGCCTTAACCCTCTTGGGCATGGGGTTTACCAGAGCTTCGCAGGTTGACACTGGCGTCCTCTTCCACTCCCCCTTGATGACATCTCAAAGCTGGTGGATGTTAGAGACCTTGCGCTCCTCCACCTTCCATTTGAGGATGCCCCACAGATGCTCAATAGGGTTTAGGTCTGGAGACATGCTTGGCCAGTCCATCACCTTTACCCTCAGCTTCTTTAGCAAGGCAGTGGTCATCTTGGAGGTGTGTTTTGGGGTCGTTGTGTTGGAATACTGCCCTGCAGCCCAGTCTCCGAAGGGAGGGGATCATGCTTCAGTATGTCACAGTACATGTTGGCATTCATGGTTCCCTCAATGAACTGTAGCTCCCCAGTGCTAGCAGCACTCATGCAGCCCCAGACCATGACACTCCCACCACCACGCTTGACTGTAGGCAAGATACACTTGTCTTTGTACTCCTCACCTGGTTGCTGCCACACATGCTTGACACCATCTGAACCAAATAGGTTTATATTGGTCTCATCAGACCACAGGACATGGTTCCAGTAATCCATGTCCTTAGTCTGCTTGTCTTCAGCAAACTGTTTGCGGACTTACTTGTGCATCATCTTTAGAAGAGGCTTCCTTCTGGGATGACAGCCATGCAGACCAATTTGATGCAGTGTGCGGCGTGTGGTCTTAGTACTGACAGGCTGACCCCCCTTCAACCTCTGCAGCAATGCTGGCAGAACTAATACATCTATTTCCCAAAGACAACCCCTGGATATGATGCTGAGCACGTGCATTTAACTTCTTTGGTCGACCATGGTGAGGCCTGTTCTGAGTGGAACCTGTCCTGGTAAACCGCTGTATGGTCTTGGCCACCGTGCTGTAGCTCAGTTTCAGGGTCTTGGCAATCTTCTGATAGCCTAGGCCATCTTCATGTAGAGCAACAATTATTTTTTTCAGATCCTCAGAGAGTTCTTTGCCATGAGGTGCCATGTTGAACTTCCAGTGACCAGTATGAGAGAGTGAGAGCGATAACACCAAATTTAACACACCTGCTCCCCATTCACGCCTGAGACCTAGTAACACTAACCAGTCCCATGAGACCGGGGAGGGAAAATGGCTAATTGGGCCCAATTTGGACATTTTCACTTAGGGGTGTACTCACTTTTGTTGCCAGCGGTTTAGACATTAATGGCTGTGTTTTGAGTTATTTTGAGGGGACAGCAAATTTACACTGTTATACAAGCTGTACACTCACTACTTTACATTGTAGCAAAGTGTAATTTCTTCAGTGTTGTCACATGAAAAGATATAATTACAAAAATGTGAGGGGTGTACTCACTTTTGTGAGATACTGTATATACACAGTATCTCACAAGAGTGAGTACACCCCTCACATTTTGAAAATTTCCAAATTGGGCCCAACTAGCCATTTTCCCTCCCTAGTGTCATGTGACTTGTTAGTGTTACAAGGTTTCAGGTGTGAATGGGGAGCAGGTGTGTTAAATTTGCTGTTATCACTCTCACTCTCTTATACTAGTCACTGGAAGTTCAATATGGCATCTCATGGCAAAGAACTCTCTAAGGATCTGAAAAAAAGAATTGCTGCTCTACATAAAGATGGCCTTGGCTATAAGAAGATTGCCAAGACACTGAAACTGAGCTGCAGCATGATGGCCAAGACCATACAGCGGTGTCAAGCGTGTGTGGCGGCAACCAGGTACAAAGACAAGTGTGTCTTGCTTACATTCAAGCACACCAAGCTTCAAGCTTCCAACTGTCCCTGATTTCGAGGGACTGTCCCTCATTTGGAAAAAAAGTCCCTCTGTCCCTCTTTCCTCCTCATTTGTCCCTCATTTTGGTCTGATCTATATAGTTGTATATAAAAATGCACTACGTATCTATCAAAAAGTGTTTTACAATGCTAAACCTTTCATTAAATTTCTAAATTGCTGCATTTGTACATTCCAAAGGCCAATATAAAGGCATAGTAGTGGTAAAAAAGCACTTGTGGGTTTAACCAATCATTATTTTGTACAATTCTCTTTTAAGGAGGGCGTGGCAGGGGGACATGTCCCATGCCTAAATACTCTTGCTAATAGGTGTCCCTCATTCTCATCTCAGAAAGTTGGGAGGTATGTAAGTATGGTGGTTGGAGTGCCATGGCCTGGGGCTGCATGAGTGCTGCCGGAACTGGGGAGCTACAGTTCATTGAGGAAACCATGAATGCCAACATGTGCTGTGACATACTGAAGCAGAGCATGATCCCCCCCTTCGGAGACTGAGCCGCAAGGCAGTATTCCAACATGATAACGACCCCAAACACACCTCCAAGACGACCACTGCCTTGCGAAAGAAGCTCAGGGTAAAGGTGATGGAGTGGCCAAGCATGTCTCCAGACCTAGATCCTATTGAGCATCTGTGGGGCATCCTCAAACAGAAGGTAGAGGAGCGCAAGGTCTCTAACATCCACCAGCTCCATGATGTCGTCATTGAGGAGTGGAAGAGGACTCCAGTGGCAATCTGTGAAGCTCTGGTAAACTCTATGCCCAAGGAGGTTAAGGCAGTGCTGGAAAATAATGGTGGCCACACAAAATATTGACACTTTGGGCCCAATTTGGACATTTTCACTTAGGGGTGTACTCACTTTTGTTGCCAGCAGTTTAGACATTAATGGCTGTGTGTTGAGTTATTTTGAGGGGAGAGCAAAATCTTGCACTGTTCTACAAGTTATACCCTCACTACTTTACATTGTAGCAAAGTGTAATTTCTTCAGTGTTGTCACATGAAAAGATATAATAAAATATTTACAAAAATATAAAAAATATTTTAAAAATATATATAGTATGTGAGTATGAAGTTATGTATTTATTTCCAGATGGATAGAACATTGAAAAGCAATCTATGATATCCACATGGTAACCCTGCCCTGAAAAAGCAGATTTTACAGCAAAATGCATTGTCAATTATCAAAAATGTAAATTATGAGTTCTCTGTGGTACACTAAGATATAGCATAATGTATATCCATTAGATTTTGGTTTATGTTAAATACAAAATATGGTTTTACCATTTTCACATAAAGAAAAAATATATAAAATCCTTTTTTCAATTAGTTATGATGTGCATATTTCTTCAGTGCTACATTTAAAGTGTCTTTTTTCCTTGTGGTAAAATATTATATATATATATTTTACAGCTTTTTTCTTCATGGGGATCTAGATCTGGTTTTGTGGAGAGTGGAGACCAGCGTAAGACAGTGATCTATTGCTGGCTGCAATCAGCAGGTAATCAGCAGGTAATAGTTCACAAAAGTAGTGACCTATTGCTGTACTGAAAGGCTGGACAGAGCTGCAACAGTTCTGCCTGAACTTTAGTACGGACTTGAAGTGTCGAGATGTCATTCTTGATGTCACTACATGACTGCTGGGGGCAATTTGACTAGTTTTTCTGTTTAAACTAATCCAATGAGTACCTGGAGTGGGGGTGGCGCAATTTGAAAGCAGTGCCCGGAATTCAGCTTTAAGAAAATGCTGTTTTTACCTTTTTTCTCCCTTTTTGTATCTCCTCCAGCCTCTTTACATCCACTTCTTGTCAAAATGCTTACCCACCAGTAGTGACTATATGTCACTGCTTTGGCCTTGTTTCCTAATGGTGACAGTGGCACAACATACAGTACATACACAACAGTTACTTATATTCTCCACTGGAAGCACATGTGACAGGATGACAACACAAGAGAAACTGGGAGACAGGTGTTGTCACCCCATAAAAAGAAATGCCTGAACAAGGACCTTAATGGCAGAATAACCAGGTAGTATTTGTTTGAAGGTTACAGATTTAAAAAGCTTGCAAATTGCATTAACATGTTAAATATTATACTGTAAGAAACTTTAGTGACTGGGTTTAGATTTATTTTAAAGTACAAGTTGTACTGTGTGTACTTGTCCACTCTTCCTCAATACAACATTCTACAGCTTCTATGAATGAAACTGGAACTATGAATGGAGGAGGCAGAACTATGAATCATTTACTAGTCTGCCATTCATAGAAGCTGTAGCTGTAGAAGCTTCTATGTATACCCTATCTGGGTCAGGGCCATCTTTAATATTGATTTGACCCTGGGCAAACATTTTCTTTGCCCCCCCCCCCCCGCTCTGAGACATACAATAAATAGTAGTGAGACTCAAAATCAGTTTACTGTAGCAGATCAGGCGGTGCTTGGTTGCCAGAGGCTAGAGCATATCATTACCGCTCACCAATCCCCCCCTCAATACACAGCATTTTTCTGGCACCAATCTCACCCCCCTCCTCAATACACAGAATTTTTCTGATACCAAACCCACCCCACCCCCCCTCCAATACACAGCATTCCCCCGGCACCAAACAACACCCCCCCCCTCCAATACACACCATTTTTCCGGCACCAATAACAACCCCCCCCTCTTCAATACACAGCATTTCCCGGCACCAATCCCACCCCCCCTCCAATACACACCATTTTTCCGGCACCAATCCCACTCCCCTCCTCAATACACAACATTTCTCCAGCACCAATCCCCCCCCCCCCCAATACACAGCATTTATTGGGCACCAATCCCACCCCCCTCCTCAATACACAGCATTTCTCCGGCACCAATCCCACCCCCCTCCTCAATACACAGCATTCTTCTGGCACCAATCACACCCCCCTCCTCAATACACAGCATTTCTCCGGTACCAATCCCACCCACCTCCTCAATACACAGCATTCCTCTGGCACCAATCCCACCACTCTCCTCAATACACAGCATTTCTATGGCACCAATCCCACCGCCCTCCTTAATACACAGCATTTCTTTGGCACCAATCCCACCCCCCTCCTCAATACACAGCATTCCTCTGGCACCAATCCCACCCCACCCCCCTCAATACATAGCATTCCTCAGCACCAATCCACCCCCCCCCTTTCAATACTGAACATTCCGAATCTCCAAACTCCACCACCTAAAAAACATCAGTGGGGCTTCACAAGAGGAGCTGCAACTTGCAACTTACTGTATGTCTGTGGAGGAGCTTCTGCCTTTGTAGATCCCCCGCCACCTCCCTCCTCTGCTCTCCTATACAGCTCAATGTATAGAGCAGGGAGGGATGTGAACAGCAGCCAGGAGAGAAGCGCTGTCACTTATAAATATAGAAGCAGCGCTTCTGTATTAACAAGTGACAGTAGCGAGTTTCTCAGCAGCCAGCAAGAGACCAGCCCAGGAGATCGGAGCTGATGGAACTCCAGCTGCAAAAAGGCTGGCAGGCAGCGAGGGCTCCAGGGGCAGCTGCTTTGGACCTTCCTACAATGGCTGGGCTCTGGGCAGATGCCCCTTTTGCCCCGCATTAAAGACGGCCCTCATCTAGGTGAAAAGGGTGGGCATAGTCAGGATATTTTGAGCCCCTTAGTTGTATTTACCTCTGTTGCACTAGAAGAGAATGTACCGGGAGGGCCAGGACAGAGGAAGATTTTCAAAAAGAGGATTTCAAGTTATGTCCCTTGTGCTGATTTTTCTGTTTGTGATTATTGGCAGCAGTTAGGTTTTCAGTTACACAGAAATCTCATGTCTAAAAGATGACATAAGTTGCTACTGCATTTAGAATGCTACATCTTCCACCCTGTAACATCCATCCACAAAATAGATATTTTATTATCTGCTGTATACAGGTACACTTTGATATCCTAATAGAAAGTAGAGAAATTATTGACTAAAGCCTTTTTTGTTCTAAGACATAGAAAAAAACTATTATGACATTAAAAGTTATATCATGCGATTGACTTGAACAAGACGTTTTTCATCACTCTCATTTCACGTTCTAATGCCCAGTGCAAGAAATCTTGAAAACTTTCCCCACAATTAAGGTGCTTTTAAAGACAGGTCAGTAGCTTTGATGGGAAATGTTGCATGACACATCCCCGTTTTACAAGAGATGTCATGCAGATGACATGACATTTCCTTGGGGCAAAACACTATTTCCCTGCCTAATTAACCACAAGAAAAATTGTCAAAAGACCAACCATATTTCACCATAGACTTGAAAGAATGTTTTGAACCATAAATAAAATTACTCTTTTCGACTAGGTACAGTCTGGAGTTACCTCTGCAGATCAGTATACATTATCTGCATAAAGAAAAAGATAATTTACACTAGTTCATTTTATCTAAATAGCTCCTAAAGTGCTTTGTAACCACAGTAATGAGCTATGCTTCCACCTCTCTACTGGAAAGAGCTGTTGTGGGAGGTAAAAGTGTAAAGACTAAAGGAGATGGATATGACACATTTAGATACATTTGGTTTACATATTGCAAATTTAAGACTGTGAAAAATAACCCTGTGAAACGTGTTAGACAAGTAAATAGATGTATCTGCATATTCTTTCTAGTGCTGAAGTTTCTTTGACATTTAAAGGGTCAACACCCCCAAAAATAGTTTAGTAAATGAATGAAATAGTGACTTGTATAGCGCTACCTTTGCAAACTGAATTGCCTCAGGGCGCTTTTGCCGCCGGTGTCCATCTGCGGTATAGCGCGGTCCTTTGCCCCATGGGGTCACTTACAAACACATACACATACAAATATTTGGCCAATTTTTTTCCACAGGGTCTAATTAACCTACCAGCATGTCTTTGGAGTGTGGGAGGAAACCGGAGTACCTGGAGGAAACCCAAGCAGGCACAGGGAGAACATGCAAACTCCAGGCAGATGGTGTCATGGTCGGGATTTGAACTAGCGACCCTATTGCTGCTAGGTGAAAGTGCTATCCACTACACCACTGTGCTGCTCTTTGAATATGATGATATACAGTATCTCACAAAAGTGAGTACACCCCTCACATTTTTGTAAATATTTTATTATATCTTTTCATGTGACAACACTGAAGACATGACACTTTGCTGCAATGTATAACTTGTATAACAGTGTAAATTTGCTGTCCCCTCAAAATAACTCAACACATAGCCATTAATGTCTAAACTGCTGGAAACAAAAGTGAGTACACCGCTAAGTGAAAATGTCCAAATTGGGCCCAAAGTTTCAATATTTTGTGTGACCACCATTATTTTCCAGCACTGTATTAACCCTCTTGGGCATGGAGTTCAACAGAGCTTCACAGGTTGCCACTGGGGCCTTCTTTCACTCCTCCATGATGGAGCTGGTGGATGTTTGAGACCTTGCGCTCCTCCACCTTCTATTTGAGGATGCCCCACAGATGCTCAATAGGGTTTAGACCTGGAGACATGCTTGGCCAGTCCATAACCTTTACCCTCAGCTTCTTTAGCAAGGCAGTGGTCATCTTGGAGGTGTGTTTTGGGGTCGTTATCATGTTGGAATACTGCCTTGCAGCTCACTCTCCAAAGAGAGGGGATCATGCTCTGCTTCAGTATGTCACGGTACATGTTGGCATTCATGGTTCCCTAATGAACTGTAGCTCCCCAGTAGCCCCCGACCATGACACTCTCACCGCCATGCTTGACTGTAGGCAAGACACACATGTCTTTGCAAGCCTCACCTGGTTGCCGCCACACACGGTTGACACCATCTGAACGAAATACCTTTATCTTTGTCTCATCAGACCACAGGACATGGTTCCAGTAACCCATGCCCCTAGTCTGCTTTTCTTCAGCAAACTGTTTGTGGGCTTTCTTTTGCATCATCTTTCAAAGAAAGTTTCCTTCTTACAGCCATGCAGACCAATTTGATGCAGTGTGCAGCGTATGGTCTGAACACTGACAGGCTCACTTCCCACCCCATCAACCTCTGCAGCAATGCTGGCAGCACTCATATGTCTATTTTCCAAAGACAACCCACAGAAAGTCCCTATCCCTGAAAAGTTTCATGATATACAGTATCTATATTTACTGATTTGTCCCAATTCACCATGCAAGCCAAGAAAAAACTCATGCCACTCACAATCACTCACAATCATAACATCATAACATCCTACAAATGGAATATCCAACCAAACTTATTTTCAACAGACAAGGGGAAACCATCACTATCTCCTTTGGAAATAGGTATAAAAATGTTCAAAGAAGGGGGTATTCTACCAGAGAACACTTTCAACCCCAGAGAACCCACCCTTTTAAAGTTATCCCGAATGGTGCTGATATGTGCATAACATCCATTAAGCCAAAGTTTGGGCTAATACTGCCATAAGAATGTGATCATTGTGAGAGCTGAGCTCAAGTTTAATGTTTTCTATTAATTGTTTTGTTATACCCCACAAGGCATGCAGCTAAAGTTGTGCACCCTACCTGTTATTTTCTTCAGGAGACTTTCTTACCGTTTCTACTCTATTCTTGTTTTGTAACTAGTCTCTCTTACTCAAAATCCTACAAGTCAAGAATCTAGCACACTTGAATATATCCCACTTCATGCTCTGGAAGCACACCTCATGATCTCTTTCTTAGCATTGGTTTCTCAGAAGTGAGGACCAAGCACACCTTAGATCATCTGAGATACTTGCTTTTTAAAATCTTATCCCTCATTGCCCCAAGCATTAACTGCCTATCAGAAAGGTCAATACATTAAGCACAGTTAACACCAGAGGCCTCACTAACCCCTTTAAGTGGTTATCTCTACTGAGAGAATTCCATACCATGAAAGAGACATTCTATTCATCCAAGAAACTCACTTCTCAAATCAGGAGCTCCTGAGACTGAGATACAAGAATATTCCATGCATCTAAAAAGCCAACTCCACAAAAAAGACATGTAGTGTTTTGATTGCAATAAAGGACTATATTGCCTCAAATATGCAGACTGTGTTAAATATCCAGCTGGATGTTATATTATTTTAGACTATGAATTTAATGATGTTCTATAAACTCTAGCAAATGTCTATGTGCCCAATAAGAAACAGATAGCTTTTCTCTGTAAACTTCTTACAGTAGTTTGAAAGGCTCAAAAAGGTGCCCTACTGATGAGGGGAACTTTAATCCCAGATCCCATGGTAGAGTATTACTAATTATTAAATTATCTAAACCTCACCAGTCTCTCAATTCCTTCTTATTTCACAAAGAGTTGTTTGCTATGTGGAGATGTTATCACAATACTGAAAGAGATTATACAGTATATACTATTCTTCATTAAATAACTCAAACTCTAGAAGTGATCTGTTTCTTATGGACAAATGAACGCTTCAGAAAAAATGTCTAACTCCACAACTGAAATGATCAAGTGGTCAGACAATGCACTGTCTACCATTACTCTTGCAGAAGGCCCAGGGCCGGTGTTAGGCTAGTTTGCACCCTAGGCAGGACCAGCTACTTGTGCCGCCCCACCTCCCCCCTCCAAAAAAAAAAATTAAAACTACCATTTTAAAAACAGTAGAAAATATTAAAACATTTTAATATGAAACTGCTAAATTTCTTTTCATTTGCAAAAATTCATGCCATAAGATGTCAAAGAGACAAAAAAGAAGAAAACAGCCCAATCCAACAAAGAGACAGCAAAATCCAGCAAAGAGACATCCCCATATAAAAAAGACAGCCCAATACAAAGAGACAGCCAAATCCAGCAAAGATACATCCCCATATAACAAAGAGACTGCCAAATCCAGCAAAGATAGAGTGGCAGGTGGGGGAGGTGCAGTGTGATAGGTGGGGGCGAGTGTCACAGGTGGGGGTGACAGGTGGGAGGGCAGTGTGTACAGTGTGTAACAGGTGGGGGGGCAGTGTGACAGGTGGGGGGCCAGTGTGACAGGTGGTGCGGGGCCAGTGTGACAGATGGAGGGGGACCAGTGTGACAGCTAGTGGAGAGTGTGACAGGTGGGGGGCCAAGGGCCAGTGTGACAGGAGGTGGGGGGCCAGTGTGGCAGGTGGGGGGCAATGTGAAAAATGGTGGAGAGTGTAACAGGTGGTGGGGGGCCAGTGTGACAGGTGGTGGAAAGTGTGACAGGTGGGGGGGCAGGAGCCAGTGTGACAGGTGGGGGGGCCAGTGTGGCCGGTGGGGGGCCAGTGTGACAGGTGGCGGTGGGGGGCCAGTGTGACAGGTGGAGAGGAGGCAGTGTGACAGGTGGTGGTGGGGGGCCAGTGTGACAGGTGGTGGTGGGGGCCAGTGTGACAGGTGGTGGGGGGCAGTGTGACAGATGGGGGCCAGTGTGACAGCTGGGGGGCCAGTGTGACAGGTGGTGGTGGGGGGCCAGTGTGACAGGTGGTGGTGGGGGGTCAGTGTGACAGGTGGTGGTGGTGGGGACCAATGTGCCAGATGGTGGTGGGGGGACAGTGTGACAGGTGGTGGTGGTGGGGGGCTAGTGTGACAGGTGCAATAACTTCACTCACTGTGATGGCCATTAATGCCAGCTTCTCAGGGCTGCCCTTAAAAACAAGAAGGAGAGAGCTGATGCAGGCATGTTGTATGGAATCCTATGTCAGCAATAAACAGCCTGTCAGAGCAGCCAATCATGGAGTCGTGTGCTTGTGGTGCCAATCGATAGCAGGAGTGGGAATTCCGTGTGGTGGTGGGCATAGTCAATGGCTACCTGTGTGTTGTGCTGTCCAAGGGCTCAAGTGAGCATCGAGTAGAGGCAGGAGGACGGCGTACGTATGGTCAACTGTCAATAGGGTTGCCACATCATCCCTTTAATCCAGGACACACATTAATTACACAGGTTCTGTGGCCGATTAAGGTGGTAATTAAACTCACTTGGTGCCTTATCTGCGTTAAATCAGCCTCAGAACCTGTTTAATTAATATATGTCCTGGATTAAAGGGATGATGTGGCAACCCTACCTGTCAAGTGTCCCCCCCCCCCCCATTATTGGGAAGGGATTCCCACACTTCCCTCTCTCCTCCCTTTCAGTAAACAGTGACAAACGGCCCGGGAAGTGAAGGCAGACTGGGGGCGGAGCAGAGCACCCACGAACATGCCGCTGTGTGTGTGTGAATGAAGCTGAGGCGGCTGGCCGACCGTGGTAGTGAGCTGTCACCATGCGTGCCCTCCGCATGCTGGACTACAGAGAACAAGGCATTGACAAGCTCCTGGCGAAAAGTAGGGAAACCAGTGTTCCTGGCTGCACCCTAGGCGGCAGTGCACCCTAGGCGGTTGTCTCAGCCTAGCTCCAATATTTATTTGGAGGTTGAATACCCCCCTTCTCACTCACCCTAAACTTTCAGGGCAGATTTCTGAACAATTTGAACTTTACTTCTCTATCAACAATTGGGGAGAAATTGGGGAGAAACCAACCCCCTACTTGCTGTGGAATTCATATAATAGGTGTATTTGCTTGAAAATTAGTGCATATCTCAAGAAACAAAAATAACTCCACATATGTGAAATCCATTAAGCAGATTTATGATTTGGAAACAGCAAATAAATCCAGTCCTGGAAATGCCAGGTAACAAATGTGCTTAATAATTATGCGAGACATGATTGGTCATTCAAATGCCCTAAACTTAACTACTTTTCCCTCAATTCCTAGCTAGAAAAATTAAACAACAACAAAATAAATAACAGATCACTATTATAGACTCAAATTCTCACAAACGTCAGGACATAGCCAACAACCTTAACAACTTCTACAGTTCTTATAAAATCCATATTTAGACCACCAAACCCCACAACCTACTTCAGAAAGTATATCACAATTCCTAGACTCTGTCCAACTTCTGACCCTGTTAACAACTTCCAACCTGTTCAATTCCTTCACAGAGCAAAAAAAATATGGGAAGACTCTATTTACCACTTTGTTATTTTTCTGCCATCACCCTATGTTTCTATAAAGTAGTCCTTATTATACATAGTCTGGTGAATATTCCTATTGCACGCGTTCCTGGCAAATATGGCTCATAAAATGATGGGTGCTGCACCGATTACCAGTTGGGTCCTGTAAACATCAAGCAAGCGTACATATCCGCCAACACACCATAGATCGACAACTTCCATCCTAAGGTTTCTTTAATGAAAGAGATCACATCACAAAGAAAAGTACAACGTTTTGGAGCCACGCAGGGCCTCTTTGTTGTCATTCACTTGTCTGACAAAGGGGCCCTGCGTGGCTCTGAATCATTGTACTTTTCTTTGTGATGTGATCTCTTTTATTAAAGAAACCTTAGGACGGCAGTTGTCAATCCATGGTGGGCTGGCAAATATGTACGCTTGCTTATCATACATACTCTCCCTCTACAACAATCCACAGTGGTCAATGGCCTATGCAATACATTTTACAATGTTAATGCAGCTGCTTTAATCACACATTTGACAACTGTATTCAACTATGCTGTAGAAAAAGGTTAATTCCCCAAAAAAATGCTGCAAGAAACAAAAGAACATAGCTACTATTCCAAAGCCAGGTAACGATTTATCTACTCCGGGGAACTATAGGACAATTTCCTCAGATATCAAAATGAATGCAAAAGCTTTAGTGAAATGCTTTTTGGATGCCCCTCCAATCCTCATAGATCCCTGTCAAGTCGGCTTTGTGAAAAGATGACAAGCTTCTGATGGCACCTGTTGATTAATGGACTTAATTGGACTTGCCATAAAGAGACAAAGACATTCTCTGTTCCTATCATTGGACATAGAGAAGGCATCTGACCAGATACACTTGCTCTTCACATAGATGATTTTACAAAAATTCTCAGGTATTATACAATCAGCAATTTTCTCCCAGTACACTATCCCTTCAGACCAGGTATATACAAATGGCATGCAATTTACTGAATTTTCTAATAATTTTTGCTTGCTTACCTTACTCTAGCCCAGTCTATTCACCTAAATTTCTTGTCTACTGGTATAAAAGTGTGACAGAGAACACAAAACCCCAGCATACCTCCACATTGCACCTTGCATTACAGTGTGCTGCAATACAAACATGTATGGTAAAAAGTTATGGTTTTAGATCTATTGTAGTGTGTTAAGAAGTCCACATAAATATAATATAATAGAGTTGTAGGCAGAGCTTGAGGTGCCCTAGTGGGGATATTAAAAACTGCACTCACTAATGCCTAAATTCTAGGCAGGAGTTTGCAGTCCTGTGGAATTAGCATTAAGGCACAACTCCAACTTAGAAGCGAGTGACACTTGCATGGTTACCTCTATTACTCCGTGGCTGAACGTCTTGTACTGTTAACACTTGAACACTCCAGACACTCCTTCTGTTGGAGGGCACCACTTCTTAGATGTGCAGCATTTAGGGACCATTACCATAGAGCCTGTACAAGTCTCCACCAATCCATCATTACCGTCACTACTGTCACTCCCCCCCCCCCCCCAGTGGCTAAGCCCATGGTTGCTATGTGATACAGGAAAAAGCTCTCTCTCTCCCAGGACCGCTCTACATCGATGTCTCCTGTGTAACTTTAGACTGGGTCCCTAGGCACTCTGTGTGGTCCTGGTCCCAAAAGTGGGGAACTGGCCAGTAGTGGAGATGTCAACCGCTTAACCCTCCACTACCTGAGTAACCATCACCTTTGCCATGTTGCCCATCTCCTGGCTGATTGTCTGCTTTGCATGTGACACAGACACTGCAGTCCTTTGCAACAGTATACATACTTTCTCTGGATAGCATTCTGTATGTTAGAGTCTGCACTGTATCTTTCTTCTAACTCAGTGCCCTTGTTGTTGTTGCAAGCCCTGTTCTTTTGATACACTGTACCCCTTTAAGAGACTTCATACCAATGGGTTTTAAATGGGCTCCCATTGTCTGAAGTCTCTTACAGGGGTGCATGCACAGTGTATCCAATCACCCCCTAAGGGGGTGATCACTCAAGGAGAGTAACAGGCTACATTTTGACAGTATTCCCAGGAAGCTCTACCCAGGAGCATAGAGTGAGACCCTTTTTTATGGTTTGAACTGCAGGGGGTGGTAACCTAGCAGAAAAGTATGGGAACGACAGAAGGATTGGTAATCTGCAATATATTACATTTTTTGCATTTGTATTTAGATATGCTTTAAGTTTGATCCATTTCACCTTTGTAGGCAACTAGGCATGTGTAAATTTTTAATGTTGTGAGTTACAGTAGTTGTTAATTAATGCTCTTTATTCACGCCATTATATCTGGACATAAACCTGTTGTTAATATTTTAAGTGAACGACCATGCTCCTGGATATTCTTATCAAAGGAAAGCACAATGTACTGTAGGGAACCTGTGGCCTTTTTGGCTCTCTGTGTTGGGTACCAGACTCAGCTGCATGCTGCTATAATTATTATTTGTTTTAATATAGCCCTGCCAGAGTTTAAAAGGCAGTATGAGCTACAGTAAAACAATATAAGTGTGGTAAAGCCGCTTGCATTCTAATTTAGTGCTTACGAAGATTAAGTGCCTTACTCAACGTTGACCAAAGCAAATATTAAACTCATAACCCTTTGCCCAAATTCAAAGGTCTGTATTTAAGACTAAAACACAGGCTACACATGGAAACAGCTGGTGGATATGTACTTCTGCTGGGCTTATTTAAGCAGATCCCCAGGCAGAAAAAAAAATCATTTTTGCATTATTTGCAATGTATTGCTACTGGTATAAATACCTTAATCTATTTTATTATTGATCACATGTGTTGACAAGAGGAAACAGGTTAATCATAATGATGGCTCTCCAATGTGCTGAAATGAGGTGATAGAGTAACTATAAAGATGACTCATCAATGTGTTTCTGCTCCTATTTATCCAATCAGCAAACCGGTTGTAATTGTTTGGCCTGGCCATTTTTCCTGGCACGGTAACAGATGAAGTTTAGTTCACTATTTTTTTTTTTTTTTGCTTTACAGCTTAAGTGTAATTACTTACCTGTAATGAAAGATGTCCCATGTCATGCAGTCAGCTTGATCCAGGGCTGCCAGTACTCTTTCTGCTACTTAAGCTCTGACACTGTGGGGATAATAGCTTCAGGCTTTGGGCTGAGCTGCTGTAAAAAAGCTCCTGATGGGGACCTGCCCCCTCCTCCATTGAGAAAAGTGCTTTCGGGGGGGCGTGGCCTGAAGCGGCATGGAATAGGACGCTGAGACGCTGAGCTCCGCCGGACACATATCCTTTCCAGCATATCCTGCCAGCATTACCGCATCCAGACGCCCCAAAATCACCACCCCACACGGGGCAAGCATAAGCAACATGTCGCCACCAAAAAAAACGGCCACCACGACAGCCAAGCTGGATCAGTACCGCCATCAGGAGCGGAGCTCCCCAGGCCAAGATGGCGGCGCCGCGAGGAGAGAGGAGACGGCGGTGAATGCAGACACTAACAAGGTACTAGAAGCAATAACTGTTTGCCAGGAAGCTATTGCTGCATGCCAATCCTCCCTCACAGCCAGAATAGAGGAGGTTAAAGTGGACATCTCCTTAGTGAGACAGGATTTCCAGAAGCTCAGGGAGAGGGTCACAGAAACGGAAACTAGGATTAGCATGATGGAGGACTCCCTCCCCCCTCTTCAGCATTCTAGTGAGGCCATGCAGGCACAGGTGAACCAGCTCCTACAGAAACAAGATGACCTTGAGAATAGAATCAGGAGGTGCAACCTCAGATTCATAGGCCTCCCAGAGGGGGTAGAGGGAAGGGACCCCCCGGAGTTCTTGGAAACTTTATTATGCGACACCTACGGCAGAGCAGCATTTTCCTCTACATTTACCGTCGAACGTGCACACCGCATGTCAGGCAGACCTCCACCAGTGGGCGCTCCACCTCGCACCTTTATTGCCAAATTCCTGAACTACAGAGACAGAGATAGTATACTACGTCTCAGTCGTGAAAAGGGCAATATTCCCTATGGCAATAAAACAATAGCTGTCTTCCCAGATTTTTCTGCAGAAGTGCAAAGAAAACGCAAGACCTTCATGGAAGTGAAACGCCGCCTGCGTATTAAAAACATCAAATATGCAATGCTCTTTCCAGCCCGCCTGCGAGTGGAAGGAGAAAACAGAGCCCATTTCTTTGAGGATCCTGAGGAAGCCACTGCCTGGCTGGAACGAAGAGATGCATAGAGGCTTGTTAGTAGGATGACCCGGCTTAATTAATGCCAGCAAGATGGGGCAATGGACTGCATGTGGACATTGCTCTCTGCTACACCTGCCCCGAAACGACAAAAACCTCACACATGGTTCATCAACACTTGATTTCGATAAGGCCCTCTGTGTATGTGTGCAGCTTGGATGATTCTTGGCGCAGCGGGAACCGGTTAAGCATGCATTTTATTCCCCTCCTTGTGAAGATATACCTGGACAAAAAGCTCCTAGAGAGTCAGGATGCACAAACGACATGTCTGGAGTGTTATCCTAATCCCCTAACCTTTTTTTTTTATAAAAAATTTTTATTTTCATTTTATTTTATACTTTTTAAGCCATACCTCTCCGGCGGAGGAAGGCAACTGGCTAATGGGCTCACTGCAGTAAGTGGGTCCAGTTCTACGGTATGCTCTGTTATGCAGCGCAGTTTCGCCCTATCACACCCAACCTAAGATGGATTGCAACACGTGACGTCATACAGTGTGCGTTAGCTGCCATTGCGGAGATGAGGATTACTCTCTCTGCCCTGGCAACATTAGCAATCTTTTTCACTCTTCTTGCTCACCATACTTTTTCTACAGGTTGGACGATGTTTATGCCATGTTGGCAGTTAATGGGGAAAACCCGCACCAGTTGGGGAATGTGTTGGGCAGGGAGGGGGGTTTGCAATATATACCACAATGTAAGACGAAATCCCTACATTTGGCTCGCTATGCTTGTATTATGCTTGCTACCAGACGCTAAAAATACAAAACTATACCTCATTTTATATTTGCCCATGTTAATTCTCAAACAATATTTAGTGGTGGACGGAAGTCGTGGAGCTCAATATTTCCAATATCTTAACATATGGCTACCCTAACATTTCTCACATGGAATGTACGTGGGGTGAGAGATCCAATTAAAAGATCTGCGGTATTCACTTTACTCAAACAGCAACGAGCAGATGTAATGGTTTTGGTAGAGACACATGCTGAGGGCTCTGTTCAAAGAGCGCTCAAACGCCCTTGGCTGGGATGGATATACCATTCCGTGCACACCTCACACTCTAGAGGAGTTTCCATTCTTATTGCCAAACACACCCAGTTTGAGCTCCACGGCTTGGTGTCGGATCCACAAGGTCGATATGTCTTTTTAAAAGCCAAGCTATATGGTGAAATGATCTTATTAATGGCATTCTATATACCTCCACCATTTCAGACCTCCATTCTTGTAGAAGGGTTTAATTTTATGGCCTTACACCCTAATATACCAACGATGTGGTTGGGGGATTTCAATAATGTTTTGGACCCTACACTAGATAGAATGACTAACTCCTCTATACCTAACGCCCCTCAACATTTAACAAGATTTGCAAGATTAGTGCAGGATTTTGGTTTGGTGGACGCGTGGAGATGCAGGAACCCCTCATCCCGGATGTATTCGTGCTTCTCCGCGTCCCGCCGCACCATGTCTCGTATTGACTTAATACTGATTTCTAAAACGCTCCTTCCCAAATTGATAGACGCAGGTTTTTCTCCTAGATCATTATCTGACCACTGCCCATGTTGGGTTAAACTCTCCTTTCATCATAACAGACCACCATTCTCTTGGAGACTAAACCCTTTTTGGCTAACTCTTTTTACAGCAGATGATGATCTCTCCTCACACTGGTCACAGTTTTTTGAGACCAATGTAGGCTCAGCGTCCCCCCAGATAGTCTGGGAAGCTTTCAAAAAGCACGCTCGCATGACACTTACTACTCACATTAACAAAATAAAGCGCTCCTCTGGGGCAGCTATTACTGCGGCCACAGAGAATCTGCTTTCAGCCGAAAAGGCATTTACAGAAGACCCCACTCCAGATAAGGCAAATAACCTCAAGCTTTGCTCTAGGGTCACTGACCAACTTTTGTACGAAAAATCTAAAAGAAAACTTTTTTTCCAAAAACAAAAGCTATTTGAGCAAGGGGAAAGAGCAGGCAAACTACTAGCCTATCTTGCGCACCACGAAGACAGACCCCCAGTCGTAATATCGCTTTACTCCCCTGACGGCACTCTTATGACAGAACCGCACCAAGTCACAACAAGGTTTCGAGATTTCTTTACTACGCTTTATACTTCCAAGGCCCCTACGGATAATACCTTAATGGAAGCTTTTTTAGATGATATAAGTATCCCCCACCTAACGGAAGCTCAAATAGAGATCTTAGAGGCCCCATTGACAGCAGAAGAAATTACCAAGGCCATTAAGGAATTCCCCAAAGCTAAGGCTCCTGGCTCCGATGGATTACCAGTAGAATTCTACTCCTCTCATTTAGAAATACTTGTTCCCCGACTACTACAACTTTATAACTCTATCTTTAATAGCTCTGACTTGCCAGCGTCTATGCGGGAGGCTATAATAGTACTAATCCCCAAACCCGGCAAGGATCCGCACCTCCCGGAGTCTTACCGCCCTATTTCCCTGCTACAGGTAGATGTAAAAATAATAGCAAAAATACTAGCCTTACGCCTAAACACAGTTATATTGTCCCTAATACATGAAGACCAGGCTGGCTTTATGCCAGGGCGAAATACATCTTTTAACCTCCGTAGATTGTTTATCAATTTACAAGCAACACATGACAATCCAGGGTCCAGAGTGGTTGTGGCTATGGATACAGCCAAAGCATTCGACTCTGTCGAGTGGAACTACCTCTGGACCTGCCTAGCTCATTTTGGATTCGGCCCCAGATTTATAAAATGGGTCCAACTCCTTTACCAAAACCCAGTCGCAAGAGTAGTGGCAAATGGCTGGCCATCTGATCAATTCTCCCTATTTAGAGGTACCCGACAGGGATGTCCTCTGTCGCCATTGTTATATGCCCTAGCGGCGGAACCATTGGCAATTGCTATACGGGCACATCCTGGTATAGTGGGACTCCGGAGGGGTGAGGTAGTGGAAAAAATCAGCACATACGCGGATGATACTCTGCTGTACCTGGATGACTCACAGGAATCTCTCCCAATAGCCTTAGACCTGATAAAATGCTTCGGAATATTCTCTGGACTAAGGATTAATTGGGATAAATCCCAGATACTCCCTCTAGATAGCTTCCCACTAAACCGAGATAGGGCCACACTCGCTTTACAGACAGTAGACAAAATAAAATACCTAGGAATACAAACAACCCGGGACCCATCAGACTACATCTCCCTTAACATAACGCCACTGATCGATATGATCAAACAGAAAACACAAATATGGGCACGTCTCCCACTTGGAGTGACGGGTCGAATTAACCTAATAAAAATGATCCTACTACCAAAAATCCTGTACATGATTTGGCACTCACCCGTATACCTCATACTCAGACACTTTAAAGTAATGGAAACTCTACTCAAGCCGTTCGTCTGGGGTAATTCTAGGCACAAACTACCCTGGCAAAAGTTGAAGAACCCTACTGACCTAGCTGGACTGGCACTCCCTGACTTCAATATGTACTACCTCGCATCTCAGCTTTCACAAATTTTCCACATTGACAAAATAGACCGAAACAGATTTTTATTTCTTTTATGCCCAAAATGGATACAACAGACTCTAGACCCACTACTATCAATGATGGAGGGGAGGGCTGGTGAGGGCTTGGGAACGGACCGCAGATCTTTATTATACCAATATAAGAAAATCTGGGACATAGCATCAAAAAAACTTTCTATTGAATCACCGAACATTTATACTCCCATATGGCACAATGAGTCCCTCCCAGAGTTTAGACGCATGCAGGACACCGAGATATGGAGTGCCAGAGGAATAATATACCTGACACACATAATAAATAATGGGAGATTGAAAACATTTGAAACTCTAAAGTCGGAATTTGCATTACCCAACTCCATGTTTTTTAGATACATACAATTAAGACACGCTTTTCATACACAATACCCCACAGACGAACTTACCCTAAATGACAACCCATTAATGGCCGCCATAAAGTTCCCAGATCCCAAAAAAATGATCTCTCAATTCTACGCCATGTTAACTACTCCACAGGCAACTGTCCAAGCGTATGCTCTGAAAACTAAATGGGAAGATGAAATAGGTACTATTGAGGATGATGAGTGGAGCGATGCACTAGATACATGCAAATTAGTATCCCCTAAAATAGCAGACCGGCTCACTCAGATATTCATCACACACAAATCTTACCTCACGCCACTTAGGATTTCGAGATATAAGAGGAACCAATCCACTAACTGCCCAATGTGCAACCATGCCGCAGGCACCTTCTTCCACCTAATATGGCATTGTCCTAAGATCCAACAGTTTTGGTCTCAGATTATAAAATTCCTACATGATACCATGGGCTCGCCCATCACACTACAACCAAAACCGTGTTTATTGGGAATTTTTCCCGACCCGGAAATTAACAAATTTACTAAAATATTCTTACAAGAATCTCTCTTCTCAGCTCGTAAGGTAATAGCCAGAGTATGGATGAGACCCACACCACCAGAATTTTCACAATGGGTGCTAGAAATAAATAATTCTCTGCCATACAAGAAAATAATTTACTCCCATAGAGGATGCCCTACCAAATATGAAAAAGTGTGGGAGAGGTGGCTCAGCTCCCCAGATACCTGCACCGAAAGGATCTAGGCTACCCTAGTTCACGAGCCTTGCATTTACAGTGCTCCTGTTTTCGATTGAGGTCCCTACACCACAATGTATTGCAAAATGAGGTCATGATAGATAAATGAAGTCAAAATAACATAACAGAATGTATACACTATCAACTTGAATGTCTTACTCGTTATGATACTTACATGGGGGAAAAGTTGTTTTGGGGTTTTCTTCTTTGTATTTCGTGATAATACATTAAGCTATATATACTGAATGTAATCCATGTCAAGATTTCATGATGTATGTAATCTCCTGTACTTGTTCAATAAACAGAATTTTACAAAGTAAAAAAAAAAGTGCTTTCATTTGTTTCACTGTCTGTAACATGATCTGTGAGTGGGGAAGAGTCTGATAAGTCATATGACTCTCTCCCCTATTCACAGATCATGGGATAGGCTGTGAACGTAATGAAAGAACTATTCTCGGTTAAACCGGAGTTCCACCCAAAAGTGGAACTTCCACTCATTTGTCTCCTCCCCCCTCCGGTGTCACATTTGACTCCTTTCGGGGGGAGCAGATATTTGCCTTTAACAGGTATACTGTCCCCACTTCCAGGAGTCCGGGCTGCGGTGAATTACGTCAGCGGCTCGGCTCCCTCCTCCTCCCCCCGTCGCCAGGCCAGTAGGAGAGTGCAGCGGTGCCTCGCGCATGTGCAGTAGGGACCTGGCGTGAAACCGTAATGCTGCACTTCCGGGATCCCTTACCCGCAATGGCGGCGGCAGCACCCAATAGCTGATGGAAACATCAGCTGCCGTGCCAACATCATTGGACTTCAGGACAGGTAAGTATCCTATTATTAGAAGTCAGCAGCAGTATGTTTTTCAGTATGTGTAGCTGCTGGCTTTTAATTTTTGCAGGGGTGGGCGGTCCTTCTCATTAAGGAAGAGGGAGGAGGGGACATGTCCCCTGTCAGGTGCTCTTTTCATGGCAGCTCAGACCAGAGCCTGAAGCTGTCAATGCCAGCAGTGCTAGACGATTAGGACAGGAAGAGGTCAGGGCATTCCTGTACTAAAGATTTCTCCAGGATACATCTACTTGTATGATGTGGAACATACTTCATTACAGGTAAGTAATGTTGCCAAGCTGTGGAGTAAAATAAATAATAGCTAAACTTTAGCTTTATATAGAGTTTTATATGTTGGACACTGTCTCATACCTGGTAGATACCAACATAGATACTCCTACATATTAATATGGAGTGTAAATGCTGAGCAGGGCAAGGATGCATAATCAAGCAAAGGAGCCTTATTGATCTCTGGTGAGGAGAGGAGAGGTGGAGCTGTCTGGAGTATTCTAAGGAGCCCTGACCAATCTCCAACCTGAATTGGCAGGATACAGGCCTCAAATACCTAGGATCAGCCCAGCTGGGGAGGAGTTGTTCGGGTGGAAGCTGGAGATGGAGTGTTAGGCTGCCGTGACCTTGGAGGGAGCTCCCCAGTCTGGGGGTGGGTGACCTTGGGCCTGGGCTCGGGTTCTGACAGGACCTTCTCACAACCCAAGGAAGTGTCCTGGATAGGAGGCACAAGAGCAAGGAGTGGACAGCAGGAGAGCACTACTGGGCAAGTTTTCAGGGAGGAACAATGGGTCGCAGCCAGGAGGGCTGGTGAGTGGCACAGTCAGGAGGACTGGGGAGGCATGCTTGATAGGACTTGGAGAGTGCAATCTGGGATGGATGCAGAGCCAGTGGAGTGGACTGTGGTGTCATGGGCAGTGGAGAGAGACAGCTGCAGCCAGAAGGGCTGGCAGGGCCTGAAGATGTGGAACTGGGATTAGTAGCCACATGGGTAGCTAGCACTAGGACTACCTACTTTTTTTTGCTACACCAAAAGTGCCTGCGGTCCCTGCCTGCAAAGGGCATTTGCTAAGGGCTGGTGGAGCCAGTGTCAGGCCTAATCTAAAGTGCTAGCTGATCCTGGAAGTGAGGAATTAAGTGATGAGCTGGAAAGTGAGATCAGCAATCAAGTAGTCAAGTGATGTGCTGGAGGAAGAGCAGGAGTTGTATATACAGAGAGTGTATAGTTTCAGTCCCTAAATTTTCTTTTTGATCAACTGGGCATTTCATATTTACCCTATCTCCATCCAAGTTGAATTCCCCCAATAAAATAAACAACAAAAACAAAGCTCTTTGACTGTTTCATGTCTTCTGGATGCTTGAGGATTTTGTGCCTGGCTGGGCAGATGACAGGCAGACCAAATAGATTGCCAACTGAATAAATGTACAGTATATCACAACTGAGAGTGGAATAGTAATGCATGATCACAGCAGTGCACAAATAATGCACATCCCATAAATGAGAGAAACAGGAACGTACAATCACAACAGTGCACAACTAATATTCTTGCTCAAAGAAGTTTAACAGCAAAGATCAATGAAATAAGATTCTATTTTATTTGTCAAGTCAAGCAACTGAGAAGTGAAGGGTAATATTTGTGTTTGACATGAGGAAGTAAATAATACAATGAGCCTGACTTTGAATATTTACTTCAATTATCCAATCGTATGATAAAAAATAAAAATAAAAATTGCTTACTTATTTAATCCTCCCATTTTTGGGTAATTAAAGGGAATAGTGAAACAATGTATTGTAATTCAGCCTATATGTGTTTATGTGTTGGTATATTGCAGATTTCAGAGAGGGCTATTGAAAGTATCAAAAAGGTTATAGAGGACCTAGTATTGGATATCTTATTTTTTTTAAAGGTTATACAATTTTTTTTCTTTTTACAATAAAGTGAAAGACAAGTAGTATATTTTGTATTGACACAGAGATCCATACCCGAACACATAGTAGGGACTATAGTATGGGGGTCATTTATGATAGCGCCAATATGCAATCCTGTAGTCAATGAAAATAGCGCCCAATTAAAGCCAATTAGGACTTCAACTCTCTGAAACTGGGCGGACATGCAAATGGAAATCGCGCTATTGCCGGCGAACATGCCCGTCAGATCGCATATGCAGGAATAGTTGAAGTCAAAGGGGATCGAACCTGCAAAATCCAAAGTCCTCACTATAGGCTTATATGCAAGTTATTTGCCATAAAAAGTGTTTGGGGACCTGGCCTAGGGGGTATCAATTGAATATTTTTTTTAAAAAACAACCGTTTTTTCAGGAGCAGTGATTTTAACCTCCCTGGCGGTATTCCCGAGTCTGGCTCGGGGTGGATTTTTCATACCAAAAGCGGTATCCCTGAGCCAGACTCGGGCTTGTATCGCAGGATCCAGGAAGAGTTTACTTACCTTGTCCCCTGGTTCCTGCGATGTCTCTCCGCTGTGATCGGCAAGCCGCTGTGTCTCGCTTAATTCACAGTGCCGAGCTCCGTTCCCTGCGAGCGTTGCGACGCACGGGGACGGAGTTCGGCGGTAAATTCAAAAGTGAAACACACAGTACAGATACAGTATACTGTAATCTTACAGATTACAGTACTGTATCAAATAATGACACATCCCCTTTGTCCCTAGTGGTCTGCCCAGTGTCCTGCATGCAGTTTTATATATATAAAACTGTTCTTTCTGCCAGGAAACTGGAGATTGTCCATAGCAACCAAAACTGTCTCTTTACATCAAAAGTGGTTTTAGACCAGCTAGAAAAAAGCGATAATAAATTATAATCACTTGCAGAATTGAGCGATATTGATTTGTGAGGAGATCCGTCATCAAACACTAAAAGTAACAAAAGCTACAATTCTGTAACTGAGCAAATTTCAGTGTTTTTGATTTGATTACATTATTATATCATTTTTATTATTATTATATTATTATTTGTTATAATTATTTATAGTTATTTATTATATTATAATTGTTTATTTCGTTTTTAAAACTTTATCATACCCGGGATGTCTACTAGACTCTTGTTTGGACAGATTTAAGTGAACTATTCCTAAGAATTACAGGCCTACAATATAAAACGCCAAATTTCTGTGCAAAATAATGGTACCGCTTTCAGCACCTAAAATCTGAAATAATCATACCGCCAGGGAGGTTAAAATCCATGGATTTTTTCCGGATGTTGGCTCAAACTTGTCTTGCATACACACGGTCACACAAATCTTGTCGGAATTTCCGAACGTCAAGAACGCGGTGACATACAACATGTACGACGAGCCGAGAAAAATGAAGTTCAATAGCCAGTGCGGCTCTTCTGCTTGATTCCGAGCATGCGTGGAAGTTTGTGCGTCGGAATTGTGTACACACGATCGGAATTTACGATAAAGGATTTTGTTGTCGGAAAATTTGAGATCCAGATCTCAAATTTTGTGTGACGGAAATTCCGATGGAAAATGTCTGATGGAGCCTACACACGGTCAGAATTTCCGACAACAAGTTCCCATCGAACATTTTCCGTTGGAAAATCTGACCCTGTGTACGGTGCATTAGTCTGCCTGTAAGGTGGCGCATCTAGCCAAAGTGTGTAACCGCTCCATAGCAAAATGACATTTCTAAAGGAAAAAATGTTATTTAAACTTGCTTGCGGCTGTAATGTATTCCCGGCCTCCGGCAATATAGATTAAAAATGTATGAAAAAAACTGTGTAGGTTCTACCCCATCAGTCCATACCAGGCCTTTCGGGTCTGGTATGGACTTTAAGGGGAACTTTAAGAATTAAAAAAAAAATTAGCGTGGGGACCCCGCTAAAATCCCTACATGACCCTTAGCCGAGCAAGCAGCCTGGAGGACAGGATGGGGGGGGCGAGCGAGGCCCTTGGTTGTCAAGGTCTGCAGGCGGGCGGCTTATTGGAATCTGGAAGCCCCCTTTAACAAGGGAGCCCCCAGATCCCAGCCCCCTACCTTATGTGAATGGGTACATTGTACCCCTACCCATTCACCAACAAAAAGTATTGTAATGTGACTAAAGACAATAACCGGTTTTTGACAATTCCCTTGCTGTGCTTTTGGGCTGTAAAATTCGCTTGCTATTTGCAGCTTAATGGTGGCTAGCATGGATTATGAGCCCCCCTCCCCTCCTCTACATGATAATCTGTAGGTTTCATCTTTGGATCCAGTTTACAGGTCCGGAGACTTTTTGGACCCCAGCCCGCGCACAGGCGCTGCGCCAAACTTTTGGACGTGGCTTTTTCCAGCACCAATTGGGATTCCATCTTATATACAAGCTACCTACAATATTACTCTATATGGCCAATAACCTGGCTACCTTTATGTGCACATGGCCTGGGAGACCGTTGTGAAGTTGGTTTTATGCCTTGGATACTCTTATAGCATTTGCATTTTGGAAACGGTAACTCTCACTTGGTGAACCTTGATGAAGGACTCTTCGAAACGCGTTGGTTCAGTGAGACTGATTACATTCCTAATTTTTGTTTTTTTTCATTGCCATGCTGTGGTATCCTCTATTTCATACCCTTTGCCTTTGATGTATTCGTCTGTATATATTATTTGCATCTGATTTATATATTTTGTATTTTTTGTCACCTTTTGATCTTTGTAATAAAATCAATTTTATACTTATATTGTATTATTTATGGTAATGCCTTAAAAATTCCACCCAAGGGGAATCCTTTGATCTCTTTCTAACGTCAGAGGAGGGTAATTTTTTTCATGTTCAGTGGGTCGGTGGCGTGAGTGTTGGCGGAGGAAAAAGAAGATGAAGATCGGAAGAAGAAGCAGGGAAAGAAGAAGTCAGAAGGAGACTGAAGGAAGAAGGAGAAGACCCGGAGAAGAAGCGGGGAAGAAAAAGACATTTTTAATAAAGGACTTGTCAAAAACTGGCTATTGTCTTTTATCACATTACACTACTTTTTTGGGGACTGGAGGAAGAAGGAGAAGACCAGGAGAAGAGGCGGGGAAGAAAAAGACATTTTTAATAAAGGACTTGTCAAAAACTGGCTATTGTCTTTTGTCACACTACACTACTTTTTTGGTGAATGAGTAGGGGTACGATGTACCCCATACTGATTCACATAAAGGGAGCAGAATCTCGGGATCTAGGGGTCCCCTTGTCAAAGGGGGCTTCCACATTCCGATAAGCCCCCCGCCCGCAGACCCCGACAACCAATGGCAAGACGCTCTTGTCTTCATCAACATGGGGACAAGGTGCTTTGGGAGGGATGCTAAAGCACCCTCCCCATGTTGAGGGCATGTGGCCTGGTATGGTTCAAGGGGGGCGCTCTCTCGTCCTCCCCTCTCTTCCTGCGGCATGCCAGGTTGCATGCTCAGATAAGGGTCTGGTATGGATTTTGAGGGGGACCCCCACGCAATTTATTTTTAAAATTCTGGTTCGGGGTTCCCCTTAATATTCATACCAGACCGTTGCTCGTTCACCCCCCCCCATTTCCCCAAGCATGGAAAAGCACAGTGGCTCACAGTACTGAGTTACTTAGTTTTAATCCCAATCCTGCTAGCTGGCTAGAGGTTTATATGTTGTGGTGTTAAACTTTTTTTTCACCAGTGCTAACATTTTTGATGGGTTTCACATAATTGAACCCCAAGAAATCACATTATAAATCAAGCAAGTGTGGGTTTGCACCAAATCTAGAACTGGGGTGTTTTGGCCCAGATATGGATGTATACATTTGTGTTCTATGGGTCCCTCTTCTGGGGGACCCCTGGATAAACGAGAGGCCAAAGAAAGCAGAGCCAATAAAAAACGTCACCATGTTGCAGGATTCGATGCATTTGAGAAAGTCTATGAGAATCCAGGTAAAGCCCAGGGGCGGACTGACAACTCATGGGGCCCCCGGGCAATAGAAGATTATGGGGCCCCCAGGCTTACAGGTGGCCGCCATGCCAGGAGTAAGTAACCCCTTACACACACCTTTGCACCTTAGTGCTTGGTGTGGCAGGCAGCTGGCAGGAAAAGGTCTTTAAATCAGAAAAAAAAATCCACTTGTTGCAGGCTCTGAACTTCGCAAGTGAGTCTTAGAACTAGTGAAATAGTGAACTGCTGCGGTTGGCCTCAGATCTGGCAGTGGGGCGTGTGAATAAAAGCCATGCTTGATGTGTGCCATATCACCGCACAGGCACGCACCCAGACCTGCCCTGCTGCCTGATCCGAGGCCCGGCTCAGCAGTTCACCATTCAGCTGCTTCCGAATGGCAACAAGTGCATTTTTCACAGGCGTAGGATTGTTAGATCGACTTCTGTTTAGCGGCAGTAGGCACAAATGAAACATACAGTATACATACACACACACAGTATATATACACATAGACACACACACACACATTATACATATATACACATAGACACCAGAGGCGGCTGGTGCTCAAAATTTTTTGGGGGGCGCAAACAAACTGAAAAAAAAAACATCAATTGCAGCCACTGTGCTTATCAAACGCAGCTACTGTGCCCATCAATTGCTGCCACTGTGCTCATCAAGCACAGCCACTGTGTCCATCAAGCGCAGCCACTGTGCCCATCAAATGCAGCCACTGTGCCCATCAAACGCAGCCACTGTGCCATCAAACGCAGCCATTGTGCCCATCAAACGCAGCCACTGTGCCATCAAATGCAGCCACTGTACCCATAAATTGCCGCCACTGTGCCCATCAAGCACAGCCACTGTGCCATCAAACGCAGCCACCAGGCCATCAAACGCAGTTACTGTACCCATAAATTGCCACCACTGTGCCCATCAAATGCAGCTACTGTGCCCATCAAACACAGCTACTGTGCCATCAAACGCAGCCACTGTACCCATCAAATGCAGCCACTGTGCCCATCAAACGCAGCCACTGTGCCATCAAACGCAGCCATTGTGCCCATCAAACGCAGCCACTGTGCCATCAAATGCAGCCACTGTACCCATAAATTGCCGCCACTGTGCCCATCAAGCACAGCCACTGTGCCATCAAACGCAGCCACCAGGCCATCAAACGCAGTTACTGTACCCATAAATTGCCACCACTGTGCCCATCAAATGCAGCCACTGTGCCCATCAAACGCAGCCATTGTGCCCATCAAACGCAGCCACTGTGCCATCAAATGCAGCCACTGTACCCATAAATTGCCGCCACTGTGCCCATCAAGCACAGCCACTGTGCCATCAAACGCAGCCACCAGGCCATCAAGCGCAGCCACTGTGCCCATCAAATGCAGCCACGGTGCCCATCAAACGCAGCCACTGTGCCATCAAACGCAGCCATTGTGCCCATCAAACGCAGCCACTGTGCCATCAAATGCAGCCACTGTACCCATAAATTGCCGCCACTGTGCCCATCAAGCACAGCCACTGTGCCAATAAACGCAGCCACCAGGCCATCAAACGCAGTTACTGTACCCATAAATTGCCACCACTGTGCCCATCAAATGCAGCTACTGTACCCATCAAACGCAGCTACTGTGCCTATCAAACGCAGATACTGTGCCCATCAATTGCTGCCACTGTGCCCATCAAGCGCAGCCACTTTGCCCATCAAACGCAGCCACTGTGCCCATCAAATGCAGCCACTGTGCCATCAAAGCCAGCCACTGTACCCATAAATTGCTGCCACTGTACCCATAAATTGCTGCCACTGTACCCATCAAATGCAGCTACTGTGCGCATCAAACGCAGCTACTGTGCCCAGCAATTGCCGCCACTGTGCCCATCAAGCCCAGCCACTGTGCCCATAAAGCGCAGCCACTGTGCCATCAAACGCAGCCACTGTGCCATAAAAAGCAGCCATTGTGCCATCAAAGGCAGCCACTGTACCCATAAATTGCCACCACTGTACCCATAAATTGCTGTCATTGTACCCATCAAATGCAGCTACTGTGCGCATCAAACGCAGCTACTGTGCCCATCAATTGCCACCACTGGGCCCATCAAGTCCAGCCACTGTGCCCATCAAGCGTAGCCACTGTGCCATCAAACGCAGCCACCATGCCATCAAACGCAGTTACTGTACCCATAAATTGCCACCACTGTGCCCATCAAATGCAGCTACTGTGCCCATCAAACACAGCTACTGTGCCATCAAACGCAGCCACTGTGCCCATCAAACACAGTTACTGTGCCATCAAACGCAGCCACTGTGCCCATTAATTGCTGCCAGTAAGCCCATCAATTGCCGCCGTTTACCCCTATCAATTGCTGCCAGTGTGCCCAACAATTGCTGCCAGTGTGCCCAACAATTGCCGCTACTGGGCCCCATCAATTGCTGCCAGTGTGCCCATCAATTGCCGCTACTGGGCCCCATCAATTGCTGCCAGTGTGCCCATCAATTGCCACTACTGCGTCTTTGATGTCTTCTTCCGTCCTCTCTATCAGGCGTCCAATCACAGCGCCAGCGCTTCAGCCAATCAGGTGACAGGTAACAGACCCGAGCACCTGATTGGCTGAGAGGCGGTTCAGTGTTAGCAAAGTGAATTCCTTCTCTTTGCTAACACACAGCTGAGTGAACAGCGAACGCCCAGCATAGCTCTAATTAGGTGCTTCCCAAAAACACTCCCGCCGCTGTAATTCAGGTGCCCAGCGCCTGAAAAGGGGCTGGGTACCTGAATAGGGGGTATCAGCCGCGACCATAGATAGATTAATGTAATGCATGAATCTATCTATGGTGATAGAAAGGTGCCAGGAGAGAGGGGGCAGCCCCCGTGCGCCCTTTATGGACGCACCGCCACTGATAGACACACAGTATACATATACACATAGACACAGATACACAGTATACATATATACACATAGACACACAGTATACATATATAAACATAGACACACAGTATACATATATACACATAGACACACAGTATTAATATATAAACATAGACACACAATATACATATATACACATAGACACACAGTATACATATATACACATAGACACTTTAGGTGGTTAGGCAGTAGAGGAGGGGACTGTGTCTGTGTATTGGTGGGCAGGTAATGAGTAGGCAGGATAGCAGAGATTGGGGAAGAGGTTCAGAACATGATTCCTCCAGAAGCATGGCACTTCTCACACAGAAAATCGATCTAACAGCTTCAGAGACAGGAGGAGCCCTGCTAGAGGAAAAACACATCCTCCCCCTCCCTCCTGCTCACCAGGGTAAGCTGCTAACAAAAATACAATCAGTTCAGCTCATCAAGCTTACCTTCCAGCAGGTTGCAGCTCTTCCCACACTGCAGGCTGTGTCCCCTCCTCCCTCTCCTCTCCTCAGCTGTCGGCAATCTTCTGCTCTGAAATCAAATGAGCCGCGGTGAGGAAGGGGGCGTGTACACTGTGTTACCATTGGCTGAGGAGGCAGTACAGAGGTGGGGCAGCTATAGCCTAATTTTTTTTACAGCAAAATGATGTCGGCAAGGGACATTTCATGGACAGATGTAAAAAAACACAGATTTTTGCATACTGTCCCTGCTTTTAGTGAGGCTGGCCACTCTGAAGGGGACCCTAGTGGCATGGGGCCCTCGGTCTGTGCCTGAGTGCCCTAATGGTCAGTCCCCCCCTGGTAAAGCCTGAATATTGTGGTGAAGTGGGTCTGAAGACGATCGCGTGGATGTTTTACAGAAGTTGCTGAATTCATAGCCTAGTGATATATTTGCTCTTCAGGGTTTTGTGTCCAGTGGTCAATATGATGTTTCTTTTCATACTGAGGATACCTGCCAAGCTGCATATGAGAATTGGGTGAAGGCAGATCTGGGAGGGAATATGCTCACTAAGATGGACATCAGTTTATTGTTTGATCCTGGGTTAAAGGCCATTATTGTATATTGTTATAATCCTTTTTTGGAGCCGGAATTGGTGAGACAATTTTTTTAGCGGCATCCTGTGGGGACTGACAGAGGAGAGAAGCTTTATAACCAGTATGGCATGTTTAGAGGTAAACTGCGTTTTAAAAAGTGCCACCACTGTGGGCAGCACCGTGGTGTAGTTGCCTAGTAGTAAAAAGGGTCGCTGGTTCGAATCCCAATCCTGACCACAACACTACCTGCCTGGAGTTTGCATGTTCTCCCTGTGCCTGCGTGGGTTTCCTCCCACACTCCAAAGACATGCTGGTAGGTTAATTGGCTTCTGTCCAAAAAATTGTCCCTAGTATATGAATATGAGTTGGGGACCTTGGATTGTGGGCTCCTTGAGGGTAGGGACCATTGTGAGTGAGATGTATGTGTGGAGCTCTGAGATGTATGTGTGGAGCTCTGCATAAAATTGACAGTGCTATATGGGTACCTTAAATAAATAATAATATAATAGATGAGCATCTTAATGAGATACAATGTATAGGGATAATTGTAGACACGCACCCACACTCACTCAGGTTGAACTGGATGGACTGGTGTCTTTATTCAACCTTACTAACTATGTAACTATGAAGAGGGACGCATCAGGTTTTTGTGGTGAGTGTCACCCTCCCCTGTCATTTACAATTGCTGGGGAGTGGTGTACTGTTTTCTATTCTGGGCAACCCTGTTACTGCAGGGGGTGCTTCCAGTATAGACATATTCATGAGGACTGCCCTTCTAAGCATTGCTGTAGCATGTGCTTAATGCCGGGACACAATGCAGCGGATTGAAAGGGAAAAAAATGTGACCTGTGTGGTTCAGAAAGGCATATGGTCAGAAGCTGTCCGAGAATAGTGGGGAGGAAGATATTCTCGTATGCAGAGGCTCTGCAGAGATGGCGGTTTACAGGGCAGAATGTGAGCCGAGAACCGGAGGAGCAGGAGACTGAGCAGGCGGATGAAGGGGGTGAGCAGGCGGCCGGCACGGAAAGTGGAGAGGTGCCAGTCCCCCCAGATGCTGAAAACCTCGCTAGTTGGAAATTTTGAGGCTCCACCTTGTGGGGAAAGGAATTACCATATTGTTGCTGAAGACTTTAATCTTATTAGGACTGCTGCTGACCACCAGGTTTTGGTAGGAAAATGTATTTTTGATCAAGATGTCAAGACTGGGAGGGGAATCTGGAAATTAAGTAATCTGCTATTGGAAGATTAAGGGATTTTTGATAAGTTTGCTTTGCAGTACAAAATGTCGGCTGGGAAGGAAGGGGGATTTTGAATGCTTTTTTGAGTGGTGGGACTGGCTGAAGGAGCCAAACAAGCTCTTCAGACAGGTGTGAAGAAGGCAAGGAAAGAGAGACGAGAAGGGATGGCTCTCCAGCATAGGTTGAGACTCCTGCTTAAATTAAGGCAGGGGGGCTGGGAGTTGGAAGAAGAGATTGGAAAGCTTTGGGAGGAGATAAAAAAGGCTTGGGTGATGAGAGGGAAGAAGCTAATCTTCCAAGCTAAAGTGAAGAACATGGAGGAAGGGGAGACATGTTTGTGATTCTTTTTCAAGAAGCTCTTGAGGGGACGCGATGTGATAAAATCAGTGCTGGTGCAGGGACAGGAAGTGAATGGTGAGAAGAAGGTGGAGGCGGTGAATGAGTTTTATACGGATTTGATTGCAGGTGGACGTGAAGCAAGTGCTGGGGAGATGCGAGAGTATTGCGAGAAAGTGGATGCAAGATTGTCTGAAGAGGATAGGTTTGGAATGTGTGTGGTTGGATCTGAGGAGGAAGTGAGGCGAGTGATAGGTGTGATGAACCAGAATAAGACACCTGGGAAGGATGGGTTGCCTGTTGAGTTCTTTTGTAAAGTGTGGGAGGTGATGAAGAATGAGGTGTGTGAGTTGGTGAGGCTGGTGTTTTTTAGGAGAGGGAGATGCCAAAGTCCTTAAGGGAGGGGGTGATTACCCTCATCTATAAAAATGGCGACAAGAGAGATATTCGGAATTGGCGGCCAATTACACTGTTGAACGTCAACTACAAGGTTGTGGCAAGGTTGGTTGCCGATCAATTCAAGCTTGTGGTTGGCAAAGTGATTAGGGAGCAGCAGCTGTGTGCGGTTCCTGGTCGGTGTATTTCTGACCATCTATTGTTTCTGAAGGATGTCGTATACTATGCGCAATCTAACAACTTGCCGTGCCTTCTAGAGTCGATTGACCTCGAAAAGGCCTACGACAAAGTCTCCCATCAGTATCTGTTTCAGATTCTGTAGGTCCTAGGGTTTCCGGACCAGCTGATAAAGGTTATAAGAGGACTATACAAAGGTGTCTCAAGTCAGGCTTTGGTCAACGGTACCCTAGGGGGGGAGCATCCCTGTGATGGCTGGTGTTAGGCAGGGGTACTCCCTATTGCCTTTGATGTTCATCTGCGTGATGGAGCCATTACTGAGTGCAATGAAGAAAGACAAGGCATTCAAGGGTGTGTTTGTACCTGGAAGTGGCGGAAGGAGTGTGAAAGTGTTGGGGTACATGGATGATGTTGTGTTGGTGGCTGGTGGAATGTCTGATGTGTGGCGTGGAAGATTGCAGGTGAGTCTGTTCTGCAGTGTCTGGGATGAGTGTGAATTGGAGTAAGTGTCAGGTGTGTAGTGTGGGCTGTGAGGTGGGGGTGAATAAGGGACGGAGTCAGAAGGTGGAGAGGATGGAGGTGCTGGGTGTGTGTTTCGACAGGAAGTTGAGGGGGAGTCGCAGTAATCATGTGGAGAAGTTGTGTATGAGCGCGTGAGCGTGTGGAGCGAGTTATCCTTCCGATCATTTTGTATGTCTCTGTTGTTTTCCCGCCTCCTGATGGTGGGGTGAGGAAGATGACAAGGCTACTGTTCTTGTTCTTTTGGGGAGGGAGGATGGAGAAGTGTGCAAGAGAGAATATTACTAAACCAAGGGCCAAAGGTGGCTTCAGACTCCCAAAGATCTGGGACTTTTTGATGCTGCATTACTGGGTGACGTTGGTAAGGACCCTAAGAGGTAACGGAGTCGGGAAGGAGCTGATGCAGTACCTCGGAGGAAGATTGTTTACAAGATGGGGACTCTACAGGCAGGCTCTGGATAAGCCACAGGCATGGGTCGTTCCTCAGTATTTTTTGGTCCTAACCAAGATGTGGGAAGGACGGAGGTTGGTGGGTCTGGGGAGGGAGGTTGGTGACAAAAAGAAGCTTAAAGCTTGAATTGCCGGGGAGATTTTTCTTAATGGATACAGTACTTAAGAGAGGAGGAAAGTGTGCAAATTTGGAAGAGTATAAACACAAAAGGAGTGACTAACCGCCAAAGGGACATATCCTGGGTGACCTTTATGGGGTGTCTGCTGACCATGAGTTTCCTAAAAAGTAGGGATTTGGTAAGATCGGAGTTGTGTCCAAGTGAGGGCTGTGGGAGAGTGGAGGACATGTTCTATGTGTTTTGGAACTGTGTCTTCGCTAAGGAAGTGCTGGGAAAGTTGAAGGACTTCCTGAGGGAGGTGGTGGGAGTGTTTTTTGTAAGGGAGGAAATGGTGGTTCTGGTTTTTTGGAGGTTGGAGAAAAATGCAGGCAGGAAGGCGTGGTGCTTCTCTATTGTCTACAAGGAAGTAATGTGGGATGTTAGGAATCTATGGGTAGGAAGGAAGAGGTTCATTTCTGTAGAAGATGCGGTGAGGTTATTTTTGGCTAGGATGTATATTGTTTATCTTTTGATGTGAAAGGGATAGGGGAGGAAGAAGCTGGGAGGTATTTAACGAGGGATAATGATATATTTGCATGATTATTAAAATGTGCAAAATTATTATTAATTTTTTTTTGCATGATGTGGAGGAGACAGTCACTAAGTACTGTCCCCAACATTCCCCAACATTCTCCCTGTCAGGACAAAATAGGTTAGCCAGAAGATCACTGTACTAATATTGCATAGTTAGTACAGCAAGCTCCTCAATTTCTATTCATTCAACCTGCTAGGTTGAACGAAAAAAAACAACCTGTGTGTACCAGGCTTAAGGGAGTCCATTTAAAAGATGTGTCCGGTTATCAGATATCTTTATGTATATTAGATGCATGCATGCTAAGTAATACCTAAAGGTATTTACCACTTCTCACAGAGATCACAGTGTCTCCTCTGGCAATACCTCCATCTGCTTTTCTATCCAGAAGAATGATGCCATCATTGTTCCAGCATGATCGATGGTTAGCATCTCCTTCCTAGACTAATGGCACATTTATAAATGCAGCTATCGTGTTTGACAAGCCGTAAGGAGGCAATATGTTGCTTTGTGCTGCCTGTTTTAACCCTGAAAATGCAGACTCACCTCACCACAGCTGTGTGTATTACACATGGTTTTAGGACAGTTATGACACAGCCCCCATTTACTTAGATGGTTAGTTGCATTCAGCAGAGCAGAGGTATTGTATATGAGTGGGTGGTGCTGCGCTAATCCTTAACGAGGAGTCAGGTAAATAAACAATATGCGCTTGGTAAAAGAGTGTAATCACATGAGAGTGAAAGGAATTGTGTATATCAAAAGTTAAAAAATTGTGAATGTTCAATGCCTACAATAATGCATAAAATATAACATAGGTGTATAAAATAGAATATAAATATCGCTTCAATCACCTACAATAAAATCCATATAATTACAATACAAAAACGTGATGGTGGGGTTGCCAAAGCACCAGTGACTGGTTTTAAGTTTAGAACAAAGAAATAGAGTGCATAATAGACATACATCTATAGCAAGGCCAGCAAAGTGTATGGTGCAAATAAAGTGCTAGTGCAATTCAAGGTGGGAGGAGTGGTGGCTAGTGATTCTTAAACATGGTGCATATTGTGCATGCTGGAAAAAAATTAATGAAAGCGGGTGAACAGTTAATTTTAAAAAATTGTGTTTACAAATAAGAGAAGTATATTATTTAGCATAGAAAACGTGAGAAAAAAGTCCTTGTTGAAAAAGTGACAGCAACGTGCTATCATGCCCACGTTAAAATTGAAGTGCTAGAGAACGCATCCTTATGCTGCACAGGAGCAGTCCTTATGTGTGGTTGTGACGGCAACGTCCTGGCATGCACACGTTGCAGTTAGAGTGCTGGGGTGAATCACATCAGGAGTTTTCTTCGTGTGCTAGATCACTTTAGTAGGTAATGGCCCCTTACCTTTAAGTAATGGGGCAAAAGCATGTGCCAAAAGAACTGCTTGAAACATCCACCTATGGGTTCCAGCGCGTCCCTCTCTATCCTGGGTCCTGGGTGGGAGTTTCCCTCAGGTGTAGTACAAGGGGGTTGTATTCATAGGGGGTAATCAGCAGAGAAGAAGCCAATAGTGTAATCCAGTTTTTGATTAAAAGTAACACTTTTTATTAATAGATTACAGGTACTCACATTAAAATTGAAAAGCAGTGGTAACAATCCAACGAGCAGGGTGCTCGTGTGCCTCTGTCTGTGTTTGCAGCCTGTCTCGTCCCTACGCGTGACGTCACACCACGTGACTTCATCAGGGGATAGATACAGGCTATCTATCCCCTGATGAAGTCACGTGGTGTGACGTCACGCGTAGGGACGAGACAGGCTGCAAACACAGACAGAGGCACACGAGCACCCTGCTCGTTGGATTGTTACCACTGCTTTTCAATTTTAATGTGAGTACCTGTAATCTATTAATAAAAAGTGTTACTTTTAATCAAAAACTGGATTACACTATTGGCTTCTTCTCTGCTGATTACCCCCTATGAATACAACCCCCTTGTACTACACCTGAGGGAAACTCCCACCCAGGACCCAGGATAGAGAGGGACGCGCTGGAACCCATAGGTGGATGTTTCAAGCAGTTCTTTTGGCACATGCTTTTGCCCCATTACTTAAAGGTAAGGGGCCATTACCTACTAAAGTGATCTAGCACACGAAGAAAACTCCTGATGTGATTCACCCCAGCACTCTAACTGCAACGTGTGCATGCCAGGACGTTGCCGTCACAACCACACATAAGGACTGCTCCTGTGCAGCATAAGGATGCGTTCTCTAGCACTTCAATTTTAACGTGGGCATGATAGCACGTTGCTGTCACTTTTTCAACAAGGACTTTTTTCTCACGTTTTCTATGCTAAATAATATACTTCTCTTATTTGTAAACACAATTTTTTAAAATTAACTGTTCACCCGCTTTCATTAATTTTTTTCCAGCATGCACAATATGCACCATGTTTAAGAATCACTAGCCACCACTCCTCCCACCTTGAATTGCACTAGCACTTTATTTGCACCATACACTTTGCTGGCCTTGCTATAGATGTATGTCTATTATGCACTCTATTTCTTTGTTCTAAACTTAAAACCAGTCACTGGTGCTTTGGCAACCCCACCATCACGTTTTTGTATTGTAATTATATGGATTTTATTGTAGGTGATTGAAGCGATATTTATATTCTATTTTATACACCTATGTTATATTTTATGCATTATTGTAGGCATTGAACATTCACAATTTTTTAACTTTTGATATACACAATTCCTTTCACTCTCATGTGATTACACTCTTTTACCAAGCGCATATTGTTTATTTACCTGACTCCTCGTTAAGGATTAGCGCAGCACCACCCACTCATATACAGTTATCCAAAAGGTTAGGTGTTTACCCTATCGGTGCATGCGGCTTTCCCACCCCTAGCCTCTTCCATTATTGATAGCGCGGGAATAACCCCCCCTATTCACTAGAGCAGAGGTATTGCCCACTGTTTTAGCATTTTGTGGCCGCTGCATGAGTACACATGAGTGACTGCATCTCCTTGTTGAGGTGTGTGATCAGGGAATGCTCATCTGCCATATTTTACTGCCCCTTAGATGTCAATGTGTATGAGCCTAAAATGACACAATCATACAAATACTGTGTGTTCTTTTTTTTTTTCAATGTCTAAAAAAGATCTGTCCCTTCTGTTGATTGCTCCCTACTGCTACAATGTTAAAGTGCTGCAGTCTGGTCCTCCTATTTTAATTGCTGTGACATGGGAATGGAATTGAAATTTGGGAGGGAATGACTTGCTGCCACTATCCCTTAAGAAATCTGTGATCAAGTATTTCTCCTTCTAAACTGTTAGTGGTGTGTGCAGTGACCTGTTCAATTTAGATCAACACGAATAACCATCTGCTGGCAAGATCATAGCATGAAAAAACATTGGATTTATCTAATATTTACTCTTCACATGAAGTATGTACAAATTTAATGTGGGGATTGGAAGAACTATTAATATTCATGTTTTCATTACTCTTTTATGTGACCTGAAAGCCTTCATTTTAAATCTATTTATGGCAGAGACAACAATCCAACATATCCCATATTTATAAAGCATTTACCTTACTTATGACCAAGTTGTCAGTTTCAACTTATGACAGTCTCACTTGAAGGTTTTCTCTGATACATAAGAATTGACTGTCAGTCAATGTGCGCACAGCATGTTACCCGACAAGCCTGCATGTAATTACCCCCTTGTTGTAATGTAAAACTGACTAAAGGGAGTAGTTTGCTCACCTCAAGGCAAGGAATCAGACAAGCTATTAGGTATAGGGGACTGGGAAGCCTCCTTTCTGCCCGGGAGGTCTCTATTTCCCATTCATTTCAGATACTAACATTGGATTGCTTTATAAGTTGTCAGAATCCAAACAAAATACATTTTAACCAACAGAAACATGAAGCAGGAGCCTCTGACCCGAAATTATACATAAAACCTATTTGTGTCCATAGGGAAAAAAGACATGTTTATTTTATTTGGCAAATTGAATTTCAGAGATCTTGCAGGTACGAAGACATCAAAATTTATGGGTACAAGTAAGTGAAAAAGAAATACAATTTCTTACCAGTACTTTACTGCTCATATGCTTTATTTATATTATTATTTATTTCAGGGCCTCAATGTATTGGACCCAAAGGCAGCCAGGCAACTAGGGCTTTCGAAAAGTGTTTATTAGGTTTAGCACTATAATCCTCTTTGTACAAACCTCCATTAATAGAAAATGATGTCTTATACCTTTATTTTCATTATTTAACCTTTTTAAAGATAAAAAAATAAGCATGTGCAGTGCCTTGAAAAAGTATTCATACCCTTTGAAACTGTCCACATTTTGTCATGTTACAACCAAAAACGTAAAAGTATTTTATTGGGGTTTTATGTGATAGACCAACAGAAAATGGCACATAATGGCACATAATTGTGAAGTGGAGGGAAAATGATAAATTGTTTTCAATTTTTTTTACAAATAAAAATCTGAAAAGTGTGACATGCATTTGTATTCAGCCCCCTTTACTCTGATACCTCTAACTAAAATTTAGTGGAACCAATTGACTTCAGAAGTCACCTGATTAGTAAATAGAGTCCACCTGTGTATAATTGAATCTCAGTATTAATACAGCACTTCTGTGAAGCCCTCAGAGGTGTGTTAGAGAACCTTAGTGAACAAACAGCATCACGAACGCCAAGGAACACACCAGTCAGGTCAGGGATAAAGTTGTGGAGAAATTTAAAGCAGGGTTAGGTTATAAAAAATATCCCAAGCTTTGAATATCTCATGCAGCACTGTTCAATCCATCATCTGAAAATGGAAAGAGTATGGCACAACTGAAAACCTATAAAGACATGGCTGTCCACCTGAACCGACAGGCCGGGCAAGGGGAGCATTAATTAGAGAAGCAGCCAATAGGCCCATGGTAACTGTAGAGGAGCTGCAGATATCCACAGCTCAGGTGGGAGAATCTGTCCACAAGAAAAATCTGGCCTTTGTGGAAGAGTGGCAAGAAAAAAGCCATTGTTGAAAGAAATCCTGAAGAAGTCCAACCAAAATTTAACTTTTTGGCTTAAAAGGAAAATGCTATGTGTGGCAGAAAACTAACACTGTGACAGAAACCATGAATCAGACTGAGACAGGAATACAGTCAAATCACACTTGTTAAATAATAATAAAAAAAGGTAAACAGAGTAAACATAATCAAAACATAGCCAGAGTTCAGGAACCTGAACAGATAGTCAGACAAGCCAAAACGTCAGGGAGCCAGAGATGAGCGTAGTAGAACAGCAAGCAGGATCTGGAGCCAGAAGGAATGTCAGTCAAGCAAGTCTTTAACAGGAATGCAGGAGAGATAGTGTCTCTAGAGATGTGACCAAGGCGAAGGCAGAGATCATCTGGACTGGATGGCTTAAGTAGGCAGGACCGAGGAGCAGGATATCATTAATAGGTGAGTCACTGTGGAGAGATAGGAGCTGGCAATTAGCCGACAGCTGAGCTGCCAGCTCAGAGAAGGAATGGCTGAGCCCAGCCCTGACAGACTGCACATCACCCTGAGAACACCATCCCCACAGTGAAACATGGTGGTGGCAGCATCATGTTGTGGGGATGCTTTTCTTCAGCAGGGGAAGGGAAGCTGGTCATAGTTGATGGGAAGATGGATGAAGCCAAACATAGGGTAATCTTAGAAGAAAACCTGTTAGAGTCTGCAAAAGACTTGAGATTGGGGCAGAGGTTCACCTTCCAGCAGAGCAAAGACCCTAAACATACAGCCAGAGCTACACTGGAATGGTTTAGATCAAAGCATATCCATGTGTAAGAATGGCCCAGTCAAAGTCCATAACTGAATCCAATTGAGAATCAGTGGCAAGACTTGCAAATTTCTGTTCACAGATGCTCTCCATCCAATCTGACAGAGATTGAGCCTTTTTGTAAAGAAGAATGGGCAAAAAGTTCACTCTCTAGATGTGCAAAGGTAGAGATTAGGGATGAGCTGAACACCCCCCGGTTTGGTTCGCTCCAGAACATACCGAACAGTCAAAAAATTTGGCAGAACACAGGAACACCATTAAAGTCTATGGGATACGAACATGAATAATCAAAAGTGTTCATTTTAAAGGCTTATATGCAAGTTATTGTCATAAAAAGTGTTTGGGGACCCGGGTCCTGCCCCAGGGGACATGTATCAATGTAAAACTTTTTTGGGAACAGTGATTTTTTTAATGCTTAAAGTGAAACAATAAAAATGAAATATTCCTTTAAATATCATGCCTGGGGGGTGTCTATAGTATGCCTGTAAAGTGGAGCATTTTTCCCGTGTTTAGAACAGTCCCTGCACAAAATGACATTTCTAAAGGAAAAATTGTCATATAAAACTGATCGCGGCTGTAATGAATTGTCGGCTTACATATATATAGTTACATAGTAGATGAGGTTGAAAAAAGACACATGTCCATCAAGTCCAAACTATGTGTGTGATTATATGTCAGTATTACATTGTATATCCCTGTATGTTGCGGTTGTTCAGGTGCTTATCTAATAGTTTCTTGAAACTATCGATGCTCCCCGCTGAGACCACCGCCTGTGTAAGGGAATTCCCCATCCTTGCCACTCTTACAGTAAAGAACCTTCTACGTAGTTTAAGGTTAAACCTCTTTTCTTCTAATTTTAATGAGTGGCCACGAGTCTTGTTAAACTCCCTTCTGCAAAAAAGTTTTATCCTTATTGTGGGGTCACCAGTATGGTATTTGTATATTGAAATCATATCCCCTCTCAAGCGTCTCTTCTCCAGAGAGAATAAGTTTAGTGCTCGCAACCTTTCCTCATAACTAATATCCTCCAAACCCTTTATTAGCTTGTTTCCCTTCTTTGTATTCACTCCATTTCCAGTATATCCTTCCTGAGGACTGGTGCCCAGAACTGGACAGCATACTCTAGGTGTGGCCGGGTCTCGGCAATATAGATAAAACTCATTGAAAAAAATGGGATTCCCCCCTGTCCATTACCAGGCCCTTTGGGTCTGGTATGAATATTAAGGGGAATCCTGAACCAAAATTTAAAAAAATTGCGTGGGGGCCCCCCTAAAATCCAGACCAGGCCCTTCAGGTCTGATATGGAAATTAAGGAGAACCCTGCGCCAATTAAAAAAAAAGAACGGTAACCCGTTTACATGGGAAAGTCCCCATGGCGTCAGAGGGCGCGGGGTCGGGGTCAGCAGGGAAACATCACCGGGTGACCCCGTCCTCAGTTATATAAAAACTGTCAACAGAGATGAAGCGTCACATGGCGGGAGGCTCCCATTGAGGCGGATCGGTCTCGGATTTTTTTTTTACTTTTTCAGTCCGTCGCTGTGTGAAGAAGATGAATGGACATCGTGGGACATTTTAATTTTTTTTTAATAAAGGGCTTGTCCCCAAGCTGTGTCTTGTCGTTTTTAACAGTTTGACACTTTTTTTTGTGAAATGGTAGGGGTACTTATACCCCGTTACCATTTCACACAGGGGAGAGGCTGGGATCTGTGGATCCCCCCCGCCCACAGACCCCCACAAAGACCGGGCAAGGGATGTGGGGATGAGGCCCTTGTCCCCATCAACATGGGGCCAAGGTGCTTTGGGGGGTTACCTCAAAGCACCCTCCCCATGTTGAGGGCATGTGGGCTGGTACGGTTCACTAGGGGGGCACTCTCTCATACCCCCCTCTTTTCCTGCGGCCTGCCAGGTTGCGTGCTCGGATAAGGGTCAGGTATGGATTTTAAGGGGGACCCCTACGCCATTTTTTTAAAAATTTTGCCACAGGGTCTGGTATGGATTTTGGGGGGGACCCCTATGCCATTTTTAAAAAAAATTTGGTGCAGGGTTCCCCTTAATTTCCATATCAGACCTGAAGGGTCTGGTATGGATTTTAGGGAGACCTCCGCGCAATTTTTTTTTTTATTTTGTTTTGGGGTCCCCCATAATATTAATACCAGATCCACAGGGCCTGGTAATGAATTGTGGGGGACCTCATGCTCTTTTTTGCAAAGAGTTTTGTTTTTTTGCCGAGACCCGACAATTCATTACAGCCACAATCAGTTTTAAATGACAATTTTTCCTTTAGAAATGTCATTTTGCTGTGGTACTGTTCTAAACACGGGAAAAATGCGCCACTTTACAAGCATACTATAGACACCCCCCAGACACAATATTTAAAGGAATATTTCATTTTTATTGTTTCAAATCACTGCCATTTTTTAAAAAAAATTTTCATTGATACATGTCCCCTGGGGCAGGACCCAGGTCCCCAAACACTTTTTATGACAATAACTTGCAAATACGCCTTTAAAATGAACACTTCTGATTTTTCATGTTAATGTCCCATAGACTTTAACGGTGTTCGGGCGGCTTTCAAATTTGCCCCGAACACCGCATATTGTTCGGCGTTCGCAGAACATCCGAACAACCAAAGTTCGGCCCGAACTTATGCTCAGGCCGAACTGTTCGCCCATCCCTAGTAGAGACATCCCCAAAAAGACTTGCAGCTGTAATTGCAGCGAAAGATGGTTCTACAAGGTGTTGACTCTGGGGGGCTGAATACAAATGTACGCTACACTTTTCACATATTTATTTGTAAAAAATATTGAAAACCATTTATCATTTTCTTTCTACTTCACAATTATGTGCCACTTTGTGTTGGTCTATCACATAAAATCCCAATAAAATACATTTACTTTTTTGGCTGTAATATGACAAAATGTTGAAAATTTCAAGGGGTGTGAATACTTTTTCAAGGCACTGTAATACAGATAGAAATCATAAGCCCCGATTCACACTTATGCTGTGTGGAATTCACACCCCATTCATGCAAATCGATGCGGGTGTGTATGTTAAGTTAACAACACCCTGAAATCAGTTCCCATGCGATCCGATTCTAGTGCGACCAAAAAAAGGGACCTGCACGTTTTTGGTGCAAATTCAGTCACTCAATACTCACTGCTGAAGATTTGCATGTGATTTACGACATGGGGTTCCCTGCACTGTTTAGTGTGAACCAGGGCTAATAGTCAAAGCATTCTAGGCTTTCTTATAATGAATTTTAGTACTGTGTGCATGCTTGGAATGACCCTAAAGCAGTCAGAATGAATATTTTTTAACCCTATTATACTTCTATACTTATTGGGGATTCTTGGTTTGGATATATTGCAATACCTGTACCCAGAGGCGTAACTAGAACCTTCAGAGCCCTGGTGCAAGAAACCATAAAGGGTCCTTCTGACCGCCGAGCCCTTTCCATCAGTTCCGGGGGCCCTTTATTCTTGTTGCAGGACCCTTTATGAGCCCCGGTTCACACTGCGACACATAAAGTTGCATGACAAATCAAAAAACATTAATTTCAATGGGTGCCATTTTAAAGTCGGGTTCCCTGGGCACCGCCTCCTCCTGCCAAGCCAAGCCACTTGCTATGATGGGGAGACTTGTGCATGCTCATTTGCTCTCTGTTCCTAAGACACACATAACAGGGCTTGGCCAAGCCCCCCGCTCCTTGTCACTGGCTCTGATTGACAGCAGCAGGGGCCAATGGCTCCTGCTGCTGTATGTAAACCAATGAGGAGTGAGAGAGCCGAGAGAGCCTAGGCTCTTGTGCACATCGCTGGATTGAGATTGGGCTCAGGTGCATATTAGGGAGGCTGTGAGGGAAGCTGCATGCAGAAGGTTTTTTACCTTACTGGTTAAAATGCCTTTACAAACACTTTAATCAATGGGACTCAAGCCTCAGCAACAAAAAAAAAAACGGTTCCTGCCCTACGTTTTTGTGACTTTGGTGTGATTTGAGTGCCATGGACTGCAATGTTAAATCACAAAAGTTGCAAGGAAATTGCAAGCAAGTTGCAAGGAAATCACAACCAAGTCACATGACTTTGAGGTTGCAACAGTGTGAACCGAGCCTTACAGTCCTGCAGTGGGCCCTCCCCATAGTGGCGTAATGCAAGGGCCCAGTTGCGAGCGCAAACTTTGCGACCCTGATAGTTCCACCACTGCCTGTACTAGTTGTGGATAAAGTTATTTTACATTTAGAAACAATGTTAAATGGTGTGAATCATCTAGTTGGGTTGGTAGTTAGAGTGAGGGTGTTCAGGACCAGAGATTACTAGTTAAACAAAGAACCAACAACATAAGGTATATCTATCTGCTTTAGAAAAAATATTGTTTGAAAATATTTCCCTTGGAATAGCAATAGTTTATGAATTAATGGACATTTAAAAAAAAATATCCAGTCAATTGTGGGTTTTCAAGAAATAAAAACTATCCGTGATTGAATTTTACCACAATCGTTTATGTATGCCATGTGGTGACAAGGTCTATTTTTTATTCATAATTAGAAATGAGAAAAAGGGTACTCTCATATACTATTTTTTATTCTGATATTAAAAATTGTTTTTCTTTAAAAAAAAAAGAGGGAGAGACACAGAGATAGACAGAGGGGGGATGGGGTACAGAAGGGAGAGTACAAGAGAGAGTGAGAGAGAAATCTGAACAATCTCAACATGAAAATAGAAAGTGAAAAGCTTACAAGCATCTTCGATCCCCAAAGCCTGGTATTGGGTCCTCCTCTCCATTAAATAGCCCTTCCTGGGGTTAAATTTGGTGTCTAATTCTTAGATGTAACAGCTGCATTTGTTTTATTTTTTAAGCTTTCATTTTTTTGCCTGATAATCTGGTCAGTAAGTCTGTTGTTTTTCAATAGAACAAGCTCTCTTGCAGATGTATGTAACAGTTACAGGGTTGAAACAAACAATTTGCCACTGACAAGGATGCTTACAATGATCAGCTTTTATTTATTTATGTAAAATCTTTATCCTAAAATGATTTTTTTTTTTTTGCTTTAACTGCTTATAAATGTTAGCTGGAGTTCAGCTTAATTTTGTTAGTGTATCTAACACACAGCACCATCTGTCTTTTTAAATACAAGGCTGCCCCTTAAATGCCTAATTTAGTTACAATGTAATTAGCTACATTCTCTGCCTCGTCTCCTATTTTCTTGAGGGATAATGAGATATTTTGCCAATTCAGGTCACAGAAAAGGTAAGACAAAAGCTTGATTTATGATTTGTATGGCTGTTTATGCAAAATTAGTAACGCATTACATGCTGCAGTCTGACCAAACTCCAAAGTCATTTTCATTACAGTATGCAGACTGTAAAAATTATACTGTTTTTATACAATTTTATTTAAAATGTTACTAAACCCATAACAGTAAAATCAGTTTATATATGCAGTAAAGCATGCTTGTTATACTCACTGTGTAACCTAAGGGGTTAAACCTCTGAATTGTGTGTAAAGGCTGTGTGATCCTGCCTTCTCTGATCCTCCCCTTTTTTTAACTGACCCAGGGGTGGACTGACCATTCGGGACCAAGGGCCCCATGCCACTAGGGGGCCCCATCAGAGTGGCCAGTCTCACTAAAAGCAGGGACAGTATGCAAAAATCTGTGTTTTTTTTACATCTGTCCCTGAAATGTCCCTTGTCGACATAATTTTGCTGTAAAAAAAATTAGGCTATAGCTGCCCCACCCCTGTACTGCCTCCTCAGCCAATGGTAACACAGTGTACACGCCCCCTTCCTCACCGCAGCCCATTTGATTTCAGAGCAGAAGATTGCCGGAAGCTGGAGGAGAGGAGAGGGAGGAGGGGACATAGCCTGCAGTGTGGGAAGGGCTGCAACTTAATGGAAGGTAAGCTTGCTGAGCTGAACTGATTGTATTTTTGTCAGCGGCTTACCCTGGTGAGCAGGAGGGAGGGGGAGGATGTGTTTTTCCTCTAGCAGGGCTCCTCCTGTCTCTGAAGCTATTAGATCGATTTTCTGTGTGAGAAGTGCCATGCTTCTGGAGGAATCATGTTCTGAACTTCTCCCCCAATCTCTGCTACCCTGCCTACTCATTACCTGCCCACCAATACACAGACACAGTCCCCTCCTCTCCTGCATAACCACCTAAAGTGTCTATGTGTATAAATGTATACTGTGTGTCTATGTGTATATATGTATACTGTGCGTCTATGTTTATATATGTATACTGTGTGTCTATGTGTATATATGTATACTGTGTGTCTATGTCTATGTGTATATGTATACTGTGTGTCTATCAGTGGCGGTGCGTCCATAAAGGGCGCACAGGCGCTGCCCCCTCTCTCCTGGCACCTTTCTATCACCATAGATAGATTCATGCATTGCATGAATCTATCTATGGTCGCCACTGAACACCCCCTATTCAGGTGCCCAGCCCCTTTTCAGGCACTGGGCACCTGAATTACAGCGGCAGGGGTGTTTTTGGGAAGCACCTAATTAGAGCTATGCTGGGCATTCGCTGTTCACTCAGCTGTGTGTTAGCAAAGCGTAGGAATTCACTTTGCTAACACTGAACTGCCTCTCAGCCAATCAGGTGCTCGGGTCTGTTACCTGTCACCTGATTGGCTGAAGCGCTAGCGCTGTGATTGGACACCTGATAGAGAGGATGGAAGAAGACATCAAAGACGCAGTAGTGGCAATTGATGGGCACACTGGCAGCATTTGATGGGGCACAGTAGCAGCAATTGATGGGCACACTGGCAGCATTTGATGGGGCACGGTAGCAGCAATTGATGGGCCCACTGGCAGCAATTGATGGGTACAATAGCAGCAATTGATGGGCATAATGGCAGCAATTAATGGGCACAGTGGCTGTGTTTGATGGGCACAGTGGCAGCAATTTATGGGTACAGTGGCTGCGTTTGATGGTACAGTGGCTGCGTTAGAAGGGCACAGTGGCTGCGTTTGATGGCACAGTAGTTGTGTTTGATGGGCACAGTGGCTGCGTTTGATGGGCACAGTGGCTGCGTTTGATGGGCACAGTGGCAGCAATTTATGGGTACAGTGGCTGCGTTTGATGACACGGTGGCTGCGTTTGATGGCACAGTGGCTGCGCTTGATGAGCACAGTGGCTGCGCTTGATGGGCACAGTGGCGGCAATTGATGGGCACAGTAGCTGCATTTGATGGGCATAGTAGCTGCGTTTGATGGGTACAGTGGCAGCGTTTGATGGGCGCAGTGACGGCAATTTATGGGTACAATGGCTGCGTTTGATGGCACGGTGGCTGCGTTTGATGGCACAATGGCTGCGCTTGATGGGCACAGTGGCTGTGCTTGATGGGCACAGTGGCGGCAATTGATGGGCACAGTATCTGCGTTTGATGGGCACAGTAGCTACGTTTGATGGGTACAATGGCAGCAATTTATGGGTACAGTGGTGGCAATTTATGGGTACAGTGGCTGCCTTTGATGGCACAGTGGCTGCGTTTGATGGGCAGAATGGCTGCATTTGATGGCACAGGGGCTGTGTTTGATGGGCACAGTGGCTGCAATTGATGGGCACAGTGGCTGCGCTTGATGGGCACAGTGGTGGCAATTGATGGGCACAGTATCTGCGTTTGATGGGCACAGTAGCTGAGTTTGATAGGTACAGTGGCGGCAATTTATGGGTACAGTGGTGGCAATCTATGAGTACAGTGGCTGCGTTTGATGGCACAGTGGCTGCGTTTGATGGGCACAATGGCTGCGTTTGATGGCACAGTGGCTGAGTTTGATGGGCACAGTGGCTGTGTTTGATGGGCACAGTGGCTGCTCTTGATGGGCACAGTGGCTTCGCTTGATGGGCACAGTGGCAGCAATTGATGGGCACAGTAGCTGTGTTATGATGGGCACAGTGGCTGCAATTGATGTTTTTTTTCAGTTTGTTTGCGCCCCCCAAAAAATTTTGAGCACCAGCCGCCACTGGTGTCTATGTGTATATATGTATAATGTGTGTGTATGTCTATGTGTATATATACTGTGTGTGTGTATGTATACTGTATGTTTCATTTGTGCCTACTGCCGCTAAACAGAAGTCGATCTATCAATCCTATGCCCGTAAAAAATCCACTTGTTGCCATTCGGAAGCAGCTGAATGGTGAACTGCTGAGCCCGGTCTCGGATCAGGCAGCAGGGCAGGTCTGGGTGTGTGCCTGTGCGGTGATATGGCACACATCAAACATGGCTTTTATTCACACGCCCCACTGCCAGATCTGAGGCCAACCACAGCAGTTCACTATTTCGCTAGCTCTAAGACTCACTTGCGCAGTTCAGAGCCTGCAACAAGTAGATTTTTTTTCTGATTTAAAGGCCTTTTCCTGCCAGCTGCCTGCCACACCAAGCACTAAGGTGCAAAGGTGTTTGTAAGGGGACACTGATAGAAGGTGACACACTGGGGGGGGGGCTCTGCTATAAGGTAGGACTCTGCGGACTGCGATGTATAGGGAGAATGTTGGGACTTTGATGTAAGGGAGGACTCTGATGTGAGCGTGGCATTCATCCTAACTGCTGTACTCTATATGTTGTTTCGTTTGTTACTTACTCCTGGCATGGTGGCCACCTGTATGCCTGGGGCCCCATAATCTTCTATTGCCCGGGGCTCCATGAGTTGTCAGTCCGCCCCTGAACTGACCCTTCTTTAACTGACTCAAACCCATATCTCAATAGAACAGAGCATTAGGAGTCAGGCTGCACTTGCTCAGTTTGGTGTGTATTGCTAGAGAGTTGTTTTTTTTTTTCTTTCTTGCTTGGGAGAGTGCATGTGATCCACGCAGGGCAAATCAGCACTATCCAGACAGAGGGTCAGGGGAGATGAAAACTCCTCCTACAAGTTTAAGCAGACAGTGATAGAAGTCACAAGCTATACACAGCTGATGAGAAAAGTCATTTAGCAGTTTATATTTACAAAAGTTTTTGCATTTCCATTTTCTGTGTACTGTGGGAGACCAGATATAGTGAATGAAGGTTCTGGGTTTAGTAACAATTTAGGTTCTTGTAAGACCAAAAGGTCTATAGAGGGTTCATTGTCAGGTTTAGTATGGGTGGTGCATAAGAACACATATGAGTAGCTAGTAGGGATGGGCGAACGGTTCGGCCCGAGCATAAATTCGGGCCGAACTTTGGTTGTTCGGGTGTTCTGCAGAACACCGAACAATATGCGGTGTTCGGGGCAAATTCGAAAGCCGCAGGAACATCGTTAAAGTCTATGGGACATTAACATGAAAAATCAAAAGTGTTCATTTTAAAGGCTTATATGCAAGTTATTGTCATAAAAAGTGTTTGGGGACCTGGGTCCTGCCCCAGGAGACATGTACCAATGCAAAAAAAAAGTTTTAAAAACAGCCGTTTTTTCGGGAGCAGTGATTTTAATAATGCTTAAAGTGAAACAATAAAATTGAAATATTTCTTTAAATTTCATACCTGGGGGTGTCCATAGTATGTGATGGCGCATTTTTCCCTTGTTTAGAACAGTCCCTGCACAAAATGACATTTCTAAAGGAAAAAAAGTCTAAAACTACTCGCGGCTATAATGAACTGTCGGTCCCGGCAATACAGATAAAAGTCACTGAAAAAAACGGCATGGGATTCCCCCACAGTCCATTACCAGGCCCTTTGGGTCTGGTATGAATATTAAGGGGAACCCCAAACCAAATTTTTTTTTTAAATTGCGTGGGGGTCCCCCCAAATTCCATACCAGGCCCTTCAGGTCTGGTATGGATATTAAGGGGAACCCTGTGCCAAAATGTAAAAAAAAATGGCATGGGGTCCCCCTCAAAATCCATACCAGACCCTTCAGGTTTGGTATGGATTTTAAGGGGAACCCGGCGCCAAAATTTAAAACAAATGGCGCGGGGTCCCCCCAAAAATCCATACCAGACCCTTATCCGAGCACGCAAACTGGCAGGCCGTAGGAAAATAGGGGGGACGAGAGAGCCCCCCCTTCTGAACTGTACCAGGCCACATGCCCTCAACATGGGGAGGGTGCTTTAGGGTAGCCCCCAAAGCACCTTGTCCCCATGTTGATGGGGACAAGGGCCTCATCCCCACAACCCTTACCCGGTGGTTGTGGGGGTCTGTGGGTGGGGGGCTTATCGGAATCTGGAAGCCCCTTTAATAAGGGGACCCCCAGATTCCGACCTCACCCGTGTGAAATGGTAATGGGGTACAAATGTACCCTACCATTTCACCAAAAAATTGTCAAAATGCTACAAAAGACAAGACACAACTTGGGACAAGTCCTTTATTAAAAAATAAAAAAATAAAAATATCCCACAAAGTCCATTCATCTTCTTCTCTCGCTCCGCTGGCGGACCGAAAAAAAAATAAAGCCGCAACTGACCCGCCTCCATGGGAGGCACCCGCCATATGACCTCGCAAGTGACAGTTCTTTTATAACTGAGGGTGGGGCCACACGGTGATGTTTCCTGGGTGACCCTGCCCCCCTCTGATGCACGGGGACTTTCCCATGGCTTTCCCGGGGCATCAGAGGGGGGCGGGGACACCCGTTTACCTAACCAGGTGGTCCGCCCCCTCTTACACCCCGGGAAAGTCATGGGGAAGTCCCCATGCATCAGAGTGTGCGGGGTCACCCGTGAACGTCACCATGTGGCCCCGTCCCTAGTTATGAAAGAACTGTCACCTGTGAGGACATGTCATACAGCGGGTGCCTCCCATGGAGGCGGGTCGGTCGTGGCTTTGTTTTTTGATTTTTTTTGGTTCGTCGGCGGAGCGAGAGAAGAAGATGAATGGACTTCGTGGGACATTTTTATTTTTTAATTTTTTAATAAAGAACTTGTCCCAAGTTGTGTCTTGTCTTTTGTACCATTTTGACACTTTTTTTGTGAAATGGTAGGGGTACAAATGTACCCCGTTACCATTTCACACAGGGGGGAGGCCGGGATCTGGGGGTCCCCTTGTTAAAGGGGACTTCCAAATTCTGATAAGCCCAGATTCCAATAAGCCCCCCCGCCGGGCAAGGGTTGTGGGGATGAGGCTCTTGTCCCCATGTTTATTGTTTCACTTTAAGCATTTTTAAAATCACTGCTCCCGAAAAAACGGCCATTTTTAAAACTTTTTTTTGCATTGACACATGTCCCCTGGGGCAGGATCCGGGTCCCCAAACACTTTTTATGACAATAACTTGCATATAAGCCTTTAAAATGAGCACTTTTGATTATTCATGTTCGTGTCCCATAGACTTTAATGGTGCTTGTGTGTTCTGCTGAATTTTTTGTTACATTCTGGTGCGAACCGAACTGAGGGGTGTTCAGCCCATCCCTAGTTGCTAGTAGGACAGCTCAAATTTTCATGAACAATTTGCCATTACAATAAGAGATAATTGAGTAATTAAATTTTTTCTTCAACAATAATTCAGCAAAGTGGAATTCATTACTAACTATGATGAATATTTAATTTAATGGCTAATTAGTGAATTGGTAAAGAAATGATCCGAAAAACAACTTATCAGTTCACAAGATCAAAGCTGGCCATACACTAGCAGATTTCTGAATGAACGTCCGTACAAACATTTATGCAAAAATTCTGAATAGTACAGATGATGACTTGCCAACTGTTATTTGGCTGTACATCATAATTTTATTTGCTTTTAACATTCGATTTTGGAATGAAGGACTTTCCTGAACAAAGGTCACATTCACTGTTAGAAATGATTTTGTTTAAGAAAAAAATTTCGTCCTGCTCCTTTGATTTTTCTTGTCACTCAGGAGCTGCCATTGTTAGCTATTGTTAGCTGTTTTTATTTTTTAATGCTAGTTTCTTGGTTTTGTGCTTGTGTATAGATGTTAAACTTTTATATCACAGAACTGGACCAAAGAGGCTCTGTCAGAATTTGTTATCTCTATACTATCGGGATAGGGATGGGAAAGGAATGAAGCCAAACCATCAACATGACAGCCAGAGAACTAACATTATCAAAGAAGAGGTTACCCTCCATACTTATCTCATGACAGAGCAGGCCTGGATCAGGAGGGGGGGGGGTGCTGGGTGGGCTGTGCCCCTACAAGATTTTAGTTGTGCCTTTCCAGATATCTGAGAGCGCATCCACTACTCCATGAGACAGTCTGATGGGGAAAATTGATGTAAAATGGACTCTGATGGGGACATTTGATGTACAGTGCCTTGAAAAGGTATTCACACCCCTTGAAATCTTCCACATTTTGTCATGTTACAACCAAAAACATAAATGTATTTTATTGGGATTTTATGTGATAGACCAACACAAAGTGGCACATAATTGTGAAATTGAAGGAAAATTATAAATGTTTTTCAATTTTATCTGAAAAAGTGTGGTGTGCATTTATATTCAGCCCCCTTTACTCTGATACCCCTAACTAAAATCTAGTGGAACCAATTGTCTGCAGGTGTCAAATAGAGTACAACTGTGTGTAATTTAATTTCAGTATAAATACAGCTGTTCTGTGAAGCCCTCAGAGGTTTGTTAGAAAACCCTAGTGAACAAACAGCATCATGAAGGCCAAGGAACACATCAGACAGGTCAAGGATACAGTTGTGGAGAAGTTTAAAGCAGAGTTAGGTTAAAAAAAAATATTCCAAGCTTTGAACATCTCATGGAGCACTGTTCAATCCATCATCCGAAAATGGAAAGAGTATCGCACAACTGCAAACCTACCAAGACATGGCTGTCCACCTAAACTGACAGGCTAAGCAAGGAGAGCATTAATCAGAGAAGCAGCCAAAAGGCCCATGGTAACTCTGGAGGAGCTGCATAGATCCACAGCTCAGGTGGGAGAATCTGTCCATGGGACAACTATTAGCTGTGCACTCCACAAAACTGGCCTTTATGGAAGAGTGGCAAGAAGAAAGCTATTATTGAAAGAAAGCCATAAGAAGTCACCTTTGCAGTTTGCAAGAAACCATGTGGGGGACACAGCAAACGTAAAAGAAGGTACTTTGGTCAGATGAGACCAAAATTAAACTTTTTGGCCTAAAAGCAAAACGCAATGTGTGGTGGAAAACTAACACTGCGCATCACCCTGAACACACCATGCCCACCATGAAAACATGGTGGTGGCAGCATCATGTTGTGAGGATGCTTTTCTTTCGCAGGAACAGGGAAGTTAGTCAGAGTTGATGAGAACAAGTCAAATACAGGGCAATCTTAGAAGACAACCTCTTAGAGTCTGCAAAAGACTTGAGACTGGGGCGGAGGTTCACCTTCCAGCAGGACAATGACCCTAAACATACAGCCAGAGCTACAATGGAATGGTTTAGATCAAATCATATTCATGCATTAGAATAACCCAGTCAAAGTTCAGACCTAAAATTGAGAATCCGTGGCAAGACTTGAAAATTGCTGTTCACAGACGCTAACCATCCAATTTAACAGAGCTTGAGCTATTTTGTAAAGAAGAATGGGCCAAACTTTCAATCTCTAGATGTGCAAAGTTGGTAGAGACATATGCAAAAAAGACTTGTAGCTGTAATTGCAGTGAAAGGTGGTTCTACAAAGTATTGACTCAGGGGGGCTTAATACAAATGCACACCTCTCTTTTCAGATATTTATTTGTAAAAAATGTTGTAAAACATTTATCATTTTCCTTCCACTTCACAATTATGTGCCACTTTGTGTTGGTCTATCATATAAAATCCCAAATAAAATACATTTACGTTTTTGGTTGCAACATGGCAAAATGTTGAAAATCTCAAGAGGTGTGAATACTTTTTCAATGCACTGTATGGGAGCACTCTGGTGAAGACATTTGATGTAAGGGTGGCTCTGATGGCACAATTGATGTAAGGGGAAACTCTGGTGGGGACATTTGATGTAAGGGCCACTCTGAGGAGGCAATTGATGTAAGGGGCACTCTGAGGAGGCAATTGATGTATGGGAGCACTCTGATGGGGCAGTTTATGTAAGGGGACAGTCTGATGTAGACAATTGAGGTAAGGAGGCACTCTAAAGCAGGCAATTGATGTAAGGAGTCACTGTAATGAGGACAATTGATGTATTGGGGGACTCTAATGGGGACTATTGATGTAAAGAGGCACTCTGGGGACACTTGATATAAGTGGACACTGATGAGGACACATGATATAAGGAGGGGCACTTATAGGGACACCTGATGTAAGGGGGCACAGGTTTTGTTTGTTCATCCTAATCCAATGACAGCCTAATACATACTAGTATTCCCTGTTCGCTCCTGCACTACCTATCAGATGTTGCTTTTGGGTTGTGACTTGTGGCATAGAAGCGTGCTGGGATTTCTCCTGTTCCTCCAGTTGTTCAAAAAAAATTTTTTGCCCTACATTCTTTCTTTTTTTCTCTCAAAGCTTATTTGCGCATTGCCACAATATTTTAAACCAAGGTAGGACCAGAAAAGCAAGAAAATTATTTTTGTAACAGTGGCAATCCTGTCAAGGGGGATGTCATTTTGGTCATTAATGGTTGTGTGGCAGAGATGGATATCTGGCCCTGGACCTTTTCCTGTAAATCCTATGCTATAAATTAAATATACATACAATATTCATCTGAATATATATGTGCACCCCTTAGAAACTTCTAGGCAGAAATACAGGTTTTGCATGAAAAAATCGAGAGCCTTTTATATTTTATAAATCTCATTGAATGTTGCACTAATCTGCATTCTTCCAGATTAATATTTGACAAAATATAACGTTTTTTTAGGCAGCCATCTGAGCGTGTTAGCATGCGAGTGGTAATTGCATTATTTAACCAATTTGCTGTTCTGTAATTGTTTAACCATTTTGCTGCTTAGAAACACAATGCATCATAGCCTCTTCCATTATTGAAGGCTAAATAGAGAAATTTGCTAAAGCTTTCAGCTGATATTTTTTCCCCTGTGGCTGTAATGGATGTTTTCATCTGCCTAACCTCTCTGCTGGAAAACAGACCCATGTAGTTCTCATATCTGAAAAGGTTATTTTGTTTAGTGTTGGAGCACAATGCATATGGTGTTGATTCATGCTTGGGAACTGCACAGTATGCTAAATTCACCTTTACTACTTGGGTTTGGGACCTATGAGATATGCATGAATTTCTTACTGACTATGGATAGGGATTTACATTTATTTGTTTATATTCGACAGATTGTTTTCAACCTTTCCTGAGGCTTTAATGGTAGGACAAGCTTATGAATGTTATCCAACAAGCACAGGTGGATCCATTACTTGTTAAATGACAAGTTCATAAATTATACAAAACACCCTGTCTGGTAAATTCATGCATAGCTCCCAACTTTCCCTGATTTGGGGGACTGTCCCTGATTTTGAACATAGTCCCTCTGTCCTTCTTTCTTCCTTATTTGTCCCTCATTTTTGGTCTGATCTATAAAATGCACTACTTATCTATCAAAAAAGTGTTTCCCAGTGCTAAACCTTTCATACAATTTCTAAATTGCCACATTAGCAAATGCCACAAGCTAATATAAAGGAATAGTAGTGATAAAAAAGTACTTATGGGTTTAACCAATCATTAATTTTTGTTGTACAATTCTTCTTTAAAGGGGGCATGGCAGGGTGTGTGTCCAATGCCTACATACTTTTGCTAATAGGTGTCCCTGATTACCAAAGTTGGGAGGTATGACATATGGCATAATTATACTTTTAGTTAATGGGGGAGTGGGACTCATTTTCAATCAAGGATGTCTGAACAAATGGCGGAGCAAAAACATGGTTTAGGCTTTTGTAGTACTGCACCATGAGTCCATCTGGCCCCCAACTTTTCCCTAGTATTTGTATTTAATTCCTGAGCAAATTCTTTTGAAGTAATGGACTATTCCAGGGTAGCAGAATCTTTATCTGAGATAGTCAGGTCTGTAATGTGTCATGTATTCCTGAATTAGTTGTGTGTGTGCATTTGCCCAGGTCAGCACCCTTAAAGAGCAACTTAAGGTTATAGAGTTAGGTATAGTAACTTTGAAAGTGTTTGGCAGTGACAATTGTTTTAGAATATGATTTAGCCATGTTGTCATGTATACTATGGACTTCTGTAGGGATTTAGCTAGGAGCCTGCCATTTTTGTTACTATAGTATAAAGTATAAACCACCTTTTTTTTGTATATATAATTCTTTATATAGAATTATATGTTTAATCCCAATAAATGATAAACTGCCATGAGCAATTATTCTTTCCTTGTTTTCTATATGAAAATTATACAGTTTGGAATATTCCACCTTGATATGTTCAACTACTACCTTGCTGCTGCTCAATCTTTTCTGAAGTTTCTGTGGGACACTACGATGAGCTAGTGGTGGAACTACCAGGGTCACAAAGGTCGCACTTGCGACTAGTAATCGGCTGAGCTTGGCACCGGCTCAGTCTTGGCTGGCTCTCAGTTGTGACAGGAACTGAAATGTACCCACCTTCATTCAGAGTTTTGCTCCAGGTACAATATTTTAAATAGGTTTTCCTTCACATTCAGCTAAAACCAAGCTCACTAAAACTGATGATTTGTTGTTTTCTTCTATTTGATCTGTACTCCGTCTTTTTACACCTTTATTCATCCTCCAGTGCTGGAAACACTCTTGGCATTAGGTGCAATGCCTACCCATGATTTCTCAGACATTTAGACAGTTACTTCAAAGTTCTTTTCAGTAGTAAGTTAAAGCTGAATTCCTGGCAGTGGCGGAACTACCAGGGTTGCAAAGGTCGCACTTGCGACCAGGCCTTGGTGTCCTACCACTGTAGGGGGTCCCGACACCCCCCAGTTTGCTCCTCCTTGCAGTTGCTTATAAATTTATGGGACAGGCACCAAGCGCCATAACGTCATCACGCACCTGATCAGTGGACCACCCCCCCACCCAAGTCAAGCTCAACCAATTACTAATCAGCCAGTTCTGGAACTGCGCATGCTGTAATCGGCTGAGCTAGGCACTGTCTCGGTCTCGGCTGGGCTTGGGCAGGTGGTCAGGTGACATCATGGTGCTTGGCACCTTTCCCATAAATTTTAAAGCAACTGCAAGAACGGGGCGGAGGGAGGGGGAAAAGGACCGAAAGACTAATCTGGGATGCAATTACAAGAGGTCAGTGAATGACAGCTCCAGGCCACAGTCTGTGGGGAAGTCAGTCATTCTGTGGGGGGTCACTGATGTAAGGGGGAGTGGAGACCCTAAGGTAAGCAGGCACACTGATATAAAGCGCCCCCCCTTATATCAGTGTCCTCACTCCCCTCTTACATCAGTGAACCCCTTTACCTTAGTGTAGTCACTCTGCAGACTCTGATGTATTTATTTATTTATTACAGGTACTTCTATAGCGCAATTAATTTACACAGCACTTTATATATACACTATATTAACAAAAGTGTTGGGATGCCTGCATTTATATGCACATGAGCTTTAATAGCATCCCAGTTTTATGCCCTGTACACACGGTCTAATTTTCCGACGGAAAATGTGTGAGAGGACCTTGTTGTCAGAAATTCCGACCGTGTGTGGGCTCCATCACACATTTTCCATCGGAATTTCCGACACACAAAGTTTGAGAGCTTGCTATAAAATTTTCCGACAACAAAATCTGTTGTCAGAAATTCCAATCGTGTGTACACAAATCCGACGCGCAAAGTGCCACGCATGCTCAGAATAAATTAAGAGATGAAAGCTATTGGCTACTGCCCCGTTTATAGTCCTGACGTACGTGTTTTACGTCACCGCATTCATAACGATCGTTTTTTCTGACAACTTTGTGTGACCGTGTGTATGCAAGACAAGTTTGAGCCAACATCCGCGGGAAAAAATCCATGGATTTTGTTGTCGGAATGTCCGATCAATGTTCGACCGTGGTTACAGGGCACTAGTCCGTAGGGTTCAATTTTGAGTTGGCTCACCCTTTGCAGCCATAACAGCTTCAACTCTTCTGGGAAGGCTGTCCACAAGGTTTAGGAGTGTGTCTATGGGAATGTTTGACCATTCTTCCAGAAAAGCATATGTCAGGAGGACTCGTGGACAGGACTTATGGTGTAAGATTGGTTTTCAGGGGTTGGGTTTGGCTCGTTAGTTCCAGTGAAGTGAGCTCTTAAGGCATCAGCATACCAAGACATTTTGGACAATTTCATGCTCCCAACTTTGTGGGAACAGTTTGGTAATGGCCCCTTCCTGTTCCAACATGACTGCACACCAGTGCACAAAGAAGGTCCATAAAGATACGGATGAGTGAGTTTGGGGTGGAGGAACTTGACTGAACTTGACTGGCCTTGACTGGCCTGATGTCCTAACCTCAATCCAAAAAAACACCTTTGGGGTGAATTAAAGTAGAGACACTTAGCCGGGCCTTCTCGTTCACATCAGTGCCTGATTTTACAAATGTGCTTCTAGAAGAATGGTCAAACATTCCCATAGACACACTCCTAGACCTTCTAGACAGCCTTCCCTGAAGAGTTGAAGCTGTTATAGCTGCAAATGGTGGGACAACTCAATATTAAGCCATACGGACTAATGCCCTGTACACATGGTCGGATTTTCCGATGGAAAATGTCCGATCGGAGCGTGTTGTCGGACATTCCGACCGTGTGTGGGCTCCTTCGAAAATTTTCCATCGGATTTTCCGTCACACAAAGATTGAGAGCAGGCTATAAAATTTTCCGACAACAAAATCCGATCGCGTCAATTCCGACCGTGTGTGGCCATTTCCGACGCACAAAGTGCCACGCATGCTCAGAAGAAATTCCGAGACGGAACAGCCCGGTCTGGTAAAATTAGCGTTCGGAATGGATACAGCACTTTCGTCACGCTGCAATGTCAAAAATAGTTTAATACAGCACACTCTCTTCTTCTTTATAATGTGAGAAGAATGAAGTAGTTTTGCTGCTCATATTCACACAGACTTCTCACAAACTTATTTCTTTATTATTATTTGGGATTCCCTCAATATATTTAGATTTGTCACATCATTTTTTTTTGGCTTTGTATTTAAATATTTTATGTTTTTTTCAAGGCTGTTTTTTTTATTTTTTTGGGGTTTGTCTTTTTTTCAAGGCTGTGTTTTATTGTTGTTTTTTTGTGTTTTACTACATAATATTTTCATGTGTGTTTTGTGTGTCAAGTTACCACAACACCATTGATATCTTGTATTATTGAATCTCAAGGAGATTGTTTGGTGTTGGTGTCCTTTGTTAATTTCACATTGTATTTTTGAAATGTACCTGAATCCTCAAAAACAAACTGTCCCTTTTGAAGGAAAACACACATAGGAGAGTATAATTAAAACAAAAATTCCTTTATTAAGGGCTCAGAACCAAAGAGGGAGGCAACGCTGGATAAACAGTTGAAAGTAGCGAAGCCTTGGACCCCCAGGGCAGACATCAATTATTTACCAGCAAAATTGGTGGCCTGAGGAGTCCATATCTAAGGGAGTGCAGTCTGGTCCAGAAGTCCCAGAGATCCGGAAAGCAGCAGATGACATCTGTGTCCCCAGGCTGTGGTACTACAAGAGGCTGCATGATTTGCCAGACCAGACTGAACCCAGGCCATCACTCTCTGGTCTTCCTTAGACGCTTCCTTCCATGCTGTGGCTGTGGTGTGGGAGAAGTGCCAGGAGGAGGAGTAGGACCTTGAGGAGTAGGAGGAGGAGTAGGACCTGGAGGAGGAGGAGGAGGACCATGTGTGAGGTCACAAATGTGGGTAGTACATGTTATTTCGCCCCTCAACCCCTTATTGAGAACTTCCAAAATTAGGAACTCACACAGGAGTCATTGGACCTCCTCCAGTCGCATCATTTTGCAAGCAGTTCTGCCAGCAAAGTCCTCCTCCACAGTGTGGGGGGTTCTCAGGGCCTCTGTAGCCTTCCAAAAGAGGCCTACGGCAGCCTCCTCCAGGGTACTCCTCTTCCTGGCACTTTGTCTTTGCAGGTGTAGGAGAGGAACCTGGATAGCAGGCAGCCTGCTCGGCCCGGCCACCTCCTGGCTGAGACTTCCCAGTGTATGAAAAAGGGACATGGTTTTAGTTTTTGCTTCATCAATCACAATTGTAAATTAGTAGTACTCCAAACTAACATCTAGTTAACATCATTGATTGGACAACCATAAATATTTAGAAGAATGCTATACCTGGCTCAATCTGGGCTCCTCCACATGTTGCTGCCTGGAAGGCCCAGGTTAGGCGTCAGAAGCCTCAGCCGGGGGGGAAGGAAGCGTGGAAGAAAGCGTGGAAGGAAGACTGGAGAGTAATGGGCCGGGTTCAGTCTGACCTGCCAGAAAATGCAGCCTGTCATAGTACCACAGCCTGGGGAGATAGATGTCATCTGCTGCTCCCGATCTCTGGGAATGCTGGACCTTCTTGCGCTCTCTTGGATATGTGCTCCTCAGGCCAAAAATTAGGGCCTTCAAATAGAGGATGTCTGCCATGGGGATCACCTGCTTCACAAATGCCAACAAACTATCCAGCGCTGCCTTCCTCTTTGTTTGGTTCTTATAATGTGGGTGGTTTATCTGCCACAGACAAGGCAGCTCCCTGTACATATCAATGATTATGGCCATAAATTCATCCTCTCTAAAGATATCCATTTTCACTGCAAGACACAACACAAGACAAACCCTAATGTCAGCCTAAAGTCTACTAAACGTGTGCAAATACAGGCCTCAATCTAGAAGCAGTATAGGCCCAATGTAAAATCTTACCTTCGCAAACGGCGCCTCCGTTACTCTTTCCTCCGCTCACAGATTGTACGTACTACGCACGCGCGTTACGCTTTATAGATACTGCGCAGGCATGAAACTCCGCCCGCCCCGACATTCTTTCTAGTCTATTCCCCGCCCCTTCTCGTTCGTCGCAGTTGGGAAGAGCACATGGCGGAGTCAGAGCAGGTGTCAGATAATTACACCAACAAGGAGGAGGAAAGCCCGGAGCCTGAAGGAGACGATATAAGGCATCAAATATGTCCTTTGGGGAGATGTTGGAGATGGTCAACATAATGAAGAAGGCCGACTATGATGGGAAATATGGACCTTACCCCAACCCCAATGTCAGAAAGGCCAAGATAATGGCGAAAGTAGTCAAGAGTCTGCACCGGAATTTCGGGGTACGACGATAGAAAGATTAGCTCAGGAAGCGGTGGTCGGACCTCAAATTAAGAGAGTGCTGCAAAAAAGTAAGTAGTTGTGCTGTGTTCCTATTCTTTATGTTTATTACGTTCGTGCTGCTCCATGTGCTTTTCTTAACTGTTATCTAGTTTTAAATGGCAACTTTCATGTTCATGGGCACATTATTTGTTCGTATCAAACATAGTTCGTTTGGCCATATGCAATTGCCATCATTTTTTGGGGCCTACTTGTGTGAAAAGAATTGGGTTGTGTAGATGCGTTTGTTACTAGAATGAAATGCAAACTAGATTCTGTGTAAGTAGAGGACACTCAGCAGTTTACACATCTGGACGCAGGAGCACTAGTGTGGGACCCCAGAACACCCTTTTTATTAGGGGGCCCCACACAGGTGCTCCAGTGTATACTATAGGGGGGTCTCCATCTGTGAAGCTTGTACAAGACAGGTAAAGTATTCAAGCTTGACAAAGGACAATAAAAATGCTACATCTTGGAACTCTGCCAAAACAGACAATTGTACCCCACTTCTAAGCAATGCTTCATATTTATAGTTCTGACATCAAATATCTGTGTGCTAAGTATACCTATTTTTTTTACATAGGGGATAAAAGACTCGAAGGACCCCCCTCATCCGAGGAGACCACAGACCCCCCACCTCTGGAAGAAGGAGAAATCCCCCAAAGCCAAGCAGAGCAGGAGGAGGAAGACGTGGTGGGAATTGTCACCACAACAGGTGAGTGTCTGCAACCACAGGCTCAGGTAAGAGATGGATGCCGGCAGATTTATAATACATGGTGTTTTTTTTGTTTTCTCTCTTTTTAGGTGATCGTGATGTTGTGGATCCTGATCCTTTCCCCTCTAAAAGTACCCAGATTCTGATTGGGGAGATCATGGGGTGTAATGTTGCATTGGAAAACATCAAGGAAAACATCAATGATGTTCTTCAAAAAAATAAGAACATCATTGATGTTTTAGGGCGAGTTATAAAGCCCTCCAAATCCCTTTGTTTTTTGGTGTGCTGCAGTTTTTGAACATTTTTTTACAAATATTAGAAAAGCCAAATTTTGAAGAGGCACACAGTGTGTCAACATGTGCTATCTGCCATCACAGGAGATCAATGGACGCGTTTTGGGGGTGCAACCCCTTCCTCAATAATAAAGTAGCTGTGAGGAAGGGGTTGCACCCCCAAAACACGTCCCTTGATCCCCCGTGATGGCAGGTAGCACATGTTGACATTCTTAAATTTGTGTGCATCTTCAAAATTTGGCTTTTCCTGGGTGACTTCACCTCATCTGCTGAACGCAATATCAAACTCAAAGTATTTACAAAGTAAACTATTTACTTTGTAAATACTCATGTCTAATATTGCCTTCAAGTTCTACCAAATGTGAACTTTGTAAGTTCAAGATTTGTGTCTTTCTTGTTGGTTTTAAACATGCCTGTTTGATCTAAAATGGACATTTCTAATTTTTCTAATGTGACCCCAAAAGTTGTTATACAACAAACATGTTGGTTTGTTTTAAAAACCTTTTCTAAATGCACATGTGATTGTGCTGGTATTAAAACGATTGTTAATCAAGATTGTGTGGATTATTGTCTCAACGCTACAAAACTTTTGTTGTGCTGTAATGGGTGTTTTCTGTGACAATGGGGGTTATTTCCTGAGGGGAAATCCACTTTGCACTACAAGTGCAGTTTCAGTGCAGTTTCAAGTGCACTTGTAGTGCAGTGTCTTTGCCTTTAGGAAATAACACCCAACAGTGCTTTGTAAGGTTACACAATCACGCCAATTTCAGGACTCACCACATTTCTCTCAGGGTCAGCTAAAACAAACACATGCAGAAAATGTCACCAAAGCTTGTTTTTTTTTTATTATTTAAAAAATGTTTTAGACATTGTCTGGCATATTGATGGCCCCCCTACCCGCAAAGAATTCAAGGTATCTTAGCCGGACATCACGGGCAGTCAGGGGGGGCAAGCCAGGATGGCCACTTTCAAGCGCCATCAGGGTTGGTTCATTAGGAATTCCGGCCTCAGGCCCAACTGAGCCAGCATAGTTGGCAGAATGTTTCCATAAAAAGTTGTGTAGAACACAGCACGCCAGGATAATGTGATTCAGTTTGTACTCCGCCATATGTATGGGTGTAAGAAATAGGCGGAACCGGCTGGCCATGATTCCAAATGTGTTCTCCACCACTCTTCTGGCTCTAGCCAGCCGGTAATTAAAAACCCTCTGGTCCAGAGTGAGGGTCCTCATAGGGAATGGCCACATAAGATGGTCCCCCAGCGCAAATGCTTCATCCGCAACGAAGACGAATGGAAGTCCTTCCACATTGTCTTCTGGAGGTGGCAAGTCCAAGCTGCCATTCTGGAGACACCTGTAAAACTCTGTCTGGGCGATGACTCCACCATCCGACATCCGGCCATTCTTCCCCACATGCACATACAGGAACTCGTAAGTAGCCGACACCACCACCAACATCACAATACTATCGAACCCCTTGTAGTTATAATAGCACGACCCCGAGTTGGGTGGTGGGATGATGTGGACGTGTTTCCCATCAATTGCCCCTCCGCAGTTAGGAAAGTGGGAGGCCACAGTCTGCCATTCCTGTGGCATGGAAGGAAACTGTGGAATCAAAAAAAAAATCAAAAATTAGTCATTTTGCACATAAACAGGGAAAGCAGATTAGACACAAACATTCTTGCCCAACATCAAGCTAACATTTTTATGAGGACATTTTTTAAGACCAAAGTATAAGGTACACCTATCAGATCCCCCCCCCCACCCTCTCATGGGCCATTTATAAAATTATAGGGGGGGGGGACTCTTGGACAGGTAACCCTCTTGACTTCATTGAGAGATGAATGCCTAAATAATGGGTATTACTTTGGCCAGCCCCTCCTTAGTTACACTATTGGCAGCCCACTGGATAGGTAAGAAGTGTCATAATACAAAGATATAAATACACATTGTACACATTTGAGCACATTTGGACATTCTGCTATTGCCTATCAAGTATTAATAGTATACAAAAACTTTAAACAGTACCATTTGAAAGTATACAGGCAGGCCCTTGCACTACATGCTTTGGGGAATTTATCCATACATCTGAGCACAAAGGAGATGGGTATAGTGTGTATGGGTTTGGCAAAGTCAGCAGATAGATGATTGAGGATAGAGAATTGGTATCAGCTGACTTAGCAGTTGGGGGGAGGGAGGGTTACTAATGATTTGGGGACACTCAAAAAAAGCCTCTGGCACTCTGCCTGAATTTAAAGCACAAATCACATTTCTAAACATTTTAGGAGGTGTTTGGGGTAAAGCACTACTATGGAGCTGATAAAATACATTGTTAAGTGACTACATGAGGTGAATATAGGACCAGGAGAGCATGCTGGGGAGGTAAGTGAAGACAAATATGTATGAAGGACAAAAAATAATTACATAAAAATCCAGCATGCACGAGGACAAAGGGGACATTCACAGCATATTACAATCATGGTAATTATGGAATGAGGAAACAAATACTATACATTATCAAACATTATATACAATAAAATGTGATGTTAAAGGATAAATCTTACCTTAATATACTCCTTCTGCAGGACCTGGATGATGGCAGAACAGGTCTCCTGGATAATGATCCCCAGAGCCTGGGGGGAGATGCCTGTCGAGAACATGAGGTCCTGCAGGCTTCTCCCCGTCGCCAAGTACCGCAGAGTGGCGACTAGCCTCTGCTCCGGAGTGATGGCTTGCCTCATGCAGGTATCCTGCCTGCTAATATAGGGGGTCAGCAAAGCCAACAAACGGTGAAAAACGGGGTCCGTCATCCGGAGAAAGTTCCTGAAATCATCAGGATCATTCTCACGGATCTCACGGAGCAAAGGCATATGACAGAACTGGTCACGCTGGAGCAACCAATTCTTGGTCCATGAACTCCTCCCCACCCTGTTCATGGACTGGACTTGTGTCAAGGTCAGGACCCCAACACCAAGCCCCCGCACAGCACAAACTCTACGAGGAGTACGTATACACACTGAAGAACAGCAAGGCCTGTGAAGAGCGACCTGAAAAACAGTAATGAACGAACAAGAACACAATGACAAGTCAAGGGTACTCGCTGCACGCACTGAAGAGCAGATACAAACCCACAAGCACAAACTGAACAGCAGAAAACGATCTGAAAACCACGAGTCTGAAAAAGCGCGAATCGTCTCTCACCAAACTTTTACTAACACGAGATTAGCAAAAGGAGCCCAAAGGGTGCCGCGCTTGGTTCTGAACTGCCCTTTTATAGTCTCGTCGTACGTGGTGTACGTGACCGTGTTCTTGGCGATCGGAAATTCCGACAACTTTGTGCGACCGTGTGTACGCAAAACAAGTTTGAGCCAACATCTGTCGGAAAAAATCATAGGATTTTGTTGTCGGAATGTCCGATCAATGTCTGACCATGTGTACGGGCATAAGACTGGGATGCCATTAAAGTTCATATGTGTGTAATGGTAGGCGTCCCAATAATTTGGTAATATAGTGTATTTTGCCCATTCACATCAGTCTCTGCCCTCAAGGAGCTTACAATCTAAGGTCCCTAACTCACATTCATACATACAAGGTGAAACTTTGTTGACTCTGAGGTAAGGAGGAACTTTGCGAACTCTGATGTAAGGGGGGCTCTGGAGACCAGAGGACCTCTTACATAAGAGTTCCCCTTTACACCAGAGTCTGCAGCATTCCCCCTTACATCACGGTATACAGTGTTCCCCTTTACCTGTGTTGACCGTACACTTTTTTTTTTGTGTGTGTAACAAAACACTTATCCTGCGTCTAAGGCTTTTGCTCCCACAATCTGCTCACAAAAACATCCTGCTATTGGTCATGTTTTTCTTATAATAATAAACCCTCAGTATTTTAGCTTAACACATTGAGCATATTAACCACTTGCCGACTGTATAGCTTACATATATGATGGCAATGCTGCACAGGATCACCTACCTAGTACGTGATTCTGCACTTCAGGGTAAGGGTGGTGCATGCGCATGGCCAGAGGCCCACTCTCACTGCGATTATACACAGCAGGAGCTGACTCGATGTCCTCCAGCACCCGCTTATCATTCGGTATTGAGGAAGAACGGCGGTCTGCCTATGTAAACAAGGCAGATTGCCGTTCTGTCAGTGGGGAAGGTATGGATCCTGTGTTCCTGCAAAGCAGGTACATGGATCCATGCCTTCCCCTGGTAAAAGTACCCATAGTGCACAAAATCACTAGCTAAGCACACAGTTAACCCTTTGATCGGTCCTGATGTTAACCCCTTCACAGCCAGTGTCATTAGTATAGTGTCAGTGCATATTTTTTAGCACTGATCACTGTATTAGTATTACTCATCCCCAAAAAGTGTCAAAAGTATCAGTGTCTGACTGTCCGCTGGAATATTGCAGTACCGCTTTAAGTCACTGATCGCTGCCATTACTAGTAGAAAAATAATAATAAATATATATATATATATATATATATATATATATATATATATATATATATATATATATATATAAATATATGTATATATATATATACAGTGGGGACAGAAAGGATTCAGACCCACTTACATTTTTCACTCTTTGTTATATTGCAGCCATTTGCTAAAATCATTTAAGTTCATTTTTTTTCCTCATTAATGTACACACAGCACCCCATATTGTCAGAAAAACACAGAATTGTTGACATTTTTGCAAATTTATTAAAAAAGAAAAACTGAAATATCACATGGTCCTAAGTATTCAGACCCTTTGCTGTGACACTCATATATTTAACTCAGGTGCTGTACATTTCTTCTGATCATCCTTGAGATGGTTCTATGCCTTCATTTGAGTCCAGCTGTGTTTGATTATACTGATTGGACTTGATTAGGAAAGCCACACACCTGTCTATATAAGACCTTACAGCTCACAGTGCATGTCAGAGCAAATGAGAATCATGAGGTCAAAGGAACTGCCTGAAGAGCTCAGGGACAGAATTGTGGCAAGGCCACAAGGTTCCGAAGAGCACAGTGGCCTCCATAATCCTTAAATGGAAGACGTTTGTCCCCACCTCGGGTTTGCTTGCAGTTTTTTGTATTGCAGCCGGCTTATTGTTGCCCTGAAGCCGATTGTATACATTTAAGTTATCTGGAAATTTCTTTGATGTTTTTATTCATTTTTGATCCTAATAAATGAATGTTTTTTTACATATTACACTATGGGAGTCCATTTCTCCTTTCTCCCATGAGGGGCTCATAGAGGATTATACCATATCTACCTGGAGCCAGAGGAATGCTTTTGGAACAACTACAGCAGATACCATGGTGAGATGGTTGCACTGTTTTGCTACATGCGTATTACCCCATTGGGGTGATTGGATCTGGTGAGTGGGGACCCTTGAGGGGGAGCACAAAAGTCACCTGGAGATATTTAGAGCACTCAAGTCACCTTTAGATTTCTGTCACACACTTGAGCATCACCAGATATATGTCTTATATGAACTGTCACTCCATCCATATGTGAACTATATCCTGCTTTGAGTTTTGGGACTTTGTTACCTCCCCATACTGGGGTCATTGAGATTGGTGTTTTTTTCTTTCTGACACGTTATCTTTGGATGCGTTTATTTATGCACTATATTTCACTGTAAAAGTTTGGTAGTTGGGTTAAGACTACCAGTCATTCACTTATTCCTAGTTGCACTGTTTTTTACCCTTTTTATGTAATTGTGGCATTTAGGTGCTGGGATTTACATGGTATCCATTTATTTCACAGCTTTGTTTTAATTTATATATATATATATACACCAGGCACTTCTGAGTCATGCTCTGTGGCTACCGTAATTAGAAGCCATTCTGTACGGCAGTTCAAACACATGCTGTACAGGGTATGTTTATTAGTTACACATCCATACACACTCCATAGGCTTATCTATATATTAGACACTGATTATCTATTGTAAATTGGAACTGCATGTAATGTGCACCGGTGTGGGTTATACATCCACTGTGTAGTCTTCCCATCTCCCATATACATTTCTACTCACTAGGTAGCGCCACACACCCCCTTGTTTCCAGTTGTTGATTCTATCGTTTGGAGCTTCTTTTGGGGGGCTCTATTAGGGGAGGCAGCAACCTATATTTATTTTATTTTATTTTTCCTATCCTAAGCGCGGTTATCACTTATAACGTATAGATAGTTTGGGACGAGCAGAACCCTTCCTAGAGCTGGCCGTCCGGCCAAACTGAGCTATCGGGAGAGAAGAGCCTTGGTGAGAGAGGTAAAGAAGAACCCAAACATCACTGTGGCTGAGCTCCAGAGATGTAGTTGGGAGATGGGAGAAAGTTGTAGAAAATCAACCATCACTGCAGCCCTCCACCAGTCGGGGCTTTATTGCAGAGTGGCCCAACGGAAGCCTCTCCTCAGTGCAAGACACATGAAAGCCCGCATGGAGTTTACTTAAAAACACCTGAAGGACTCCAAGATGGTGAGAAATAAGATTCTCTGGTCTGATGAGACCAAGATAGAACTTTTTGACCTTAATTCTAAGCAGTATGTGTGGAGAAAACCAGGCACTGCTCATCACCTGTCCAATACAGTCCCAACAGTGAAGCATGGTGGTGGCAGCATCATGCTGTTGGGGTGTTTTTCAGCTGCAGGGACAGGACGACTGTTTGCAATCGAGGGAAAGATGAATGCGGCCAAGTACAGGGATATCCTGGATGAAAACCTTCTCCAGAGTGCTCAGGACCTCAGACTGGGCCGAAGGTTTACCTTCCAACAAGACAATGACCCTAAGCACACAGCTAAAATAACGAAGGAGTGGCTTCACAACAACTCTGTGACTGTTCTTAAATGGCCCAGCCAGAGCCACTAGGTAGCGCCACACACCCCCTTGTTTCCAGTTGTTGATTCTATCGTTTGGAGCTTCTTTTGGGGGGGTTCTATTAGGGGAGGCAGCAACCTATATTTATTTTATTTTATTTTTCCTATCCTAAGCGCGGTTATCACTTATAACGTATAGATAGTTTGGGACTACCAGAACCCCTCCTAGAGCTGGCCGTCCGGCCAAACTGAGCTATCGGGAGAGAAGAGCCTTGGTGAGAGAGGTAAAGAAGAACCCAAAGATCACTGTGGCTGAGCTCCAGAGATGTAGTTGGGAGATGGGAGAAAGTTGTAGAAAATCAACCATCACTGCAGCCCTCCACCAGTCGGGGCTTTATTGCAGAGTGGCCCAACGGAAGCCTCTCCTCAGTGCAAGACACATGAAAGCCCGCATGGAGTTTACCTAAAAACACCTGAAGGACTCCAAGATGGTGAGAAATAAGATTCTCTGGTCTGATGAGACCAAGATAGAACTTTTTGACCTTAATTCTAAGCAGTATGTGTGGAGAAAACCAGGCACTGCTCATCACCTGTCCAATACAGTCCCAACAGTGAAGCATGGTGGTGGCAGCATCATGCTGTTGGGGTGTTTTTCAGCTGCAGGGACAGGACGACTGTTTGCAATCGAGGGAAAGATGAATGCGGCCAAGTACAGGGATATCCTGGATGAAAACCCTCTCCAGAGTGCTCAGGACCTCAGACTGGGCCGAAGGTTTACCTTCCAACAAGACAATGACCCTAAGCACACAGCTAAAATAACGAAGGAGTGGCTTCACAACAACTCTGTGACTGTTCTTAAATGGCCCAGCCAGAGCCCTGACTTAAACCCAACTGGGGAGACCTAAAAATGGCTATCCACCAATGTTTACCATCCAACCTGACAGAACTGGAGAAGATCTGCAAGGAGGAATGGCAGAGGAGCCCAAAATCCAGGTGTGAAAAACTTGTTGCATCTTTCCCAAAAAGAATCATGGCTGTATTAGATTAAAAGGGTGCTTCTACTAAATACTGAGCAAAGGGTCTGAATACTTAGAACCATGTGATATTTCAGTTTTTCTTTTTTAATATATCTGCAAAAATTTCAACAATTCTGTGTTTTATTGTAAATATGGGGTGCTGTGTGAACATTAATGAGGAAAAAAAATTAACTTAAATGATTTTAGCAAATGGCTGCAATAAAACAAAGAGTGAAAAATTTAAGGGGGTCTGAATACTTTTCGCCCCCACTGTATATACAGTATCTCACAAAAGTGAGTACACCCCTCACATTTTTGTAAATATTTTATTCTATTTTTTCATGTGACAACACTGAAGAAATTACACTTTGCTACAATGTAAAGTAGTGAGTGTACAGCTTGTATAACAGTGTAAATTTGCTGTCCCCCCAAAATAACTCAACACACAGCCATTAAAGTCTAAGCCGCTGGCAACAAAAGTGAGTGCACCCCTAAGTGAAAATGTCCAAATTGAGCCCAATTATCCATTTTCCCTCCCCAGTGTCATGTGACTCATTAGTGTTACAATGTCTCAGGTGTGACTGGAGAGTAGATGTGTTAAATTTGGTGTTATCGCTCTCACTCTCTCATACTGGTCACTGGAAGTTCAACATGGCACCTCATAGCAAAGAACCCTCTGAGGATCTGAAAGAATTGTTGCTCTACACAAAGATGGCCTAGGCTATAAGAAGATTGCCAAGACCCTGAAACTGAACTGCAGCACGGTGGCCAAGACCATACAGCGGTTTATCAGGACAGGTTCCACACGGAACAGGCCTCGCCATGGTCAACCAAAGAAGTTGAGTGCACATGCTCAATGTCATAATCAGAGGTTGTCTTTGGGAAATAGACATATGAGTGCTGCCAGCATTGCTGTAGAGAATGAAGGGTGGGAGGGGTCAGCCTGTCATTGCTCAGACCATAAGCTGCACACTGCATGAAATTGGTCTGCATGGCTGTCATCCCAGAAGGAAGCCTCTTCTAAAGATGATGCACAAGAAAGCCTGCAAACAGTTTGCTGAAGACAAGCAGACTAAGGTCATGGATTACTGCATCCATGTCCTGTGGTCTGATGAGACCAAGATAAACTTATTTGGTTCAGATGGTGTCAAGCGTGTGTGGCGGCAAACAGGTGAGGAGTACAAAGACAAGTGTGTCTTGCCTACAGTAAAGCATGGTGGTGGAAGTGTCATGGTCTGGGGCTTCATGAGTGCTGCTGGCAGTGGGGAGCTACAGGTCATTGAGGGAACCATGAATGCCAACATGTATTGTGACATACTGAAGAAGAGCATGATCTCCTCCCTTCAGAGACTGGGCTGCAGGGCAGTATTCCAACATAATAACGACCCCAAACACACCTCCAAGATGACCACTGCCTTGCTAAAGAATAGGGATGAGCCGAACACCCTCCCGGTTTGGTTCACGACAGAACATGTGAATGGAGCGAAAGTTCACGCGGACATTCGAACACCGTTAAAGTTTATGGGACCCGAACGTGAAAAATCAAAAGTGCAAATTTTAAAAGCTAATATGCAAGTTATTGTCCTAAAAAGTGTTTGGGGACCCAGGTCCTGCCCCAGGGGACATGTATCAGTGCAAAAAAAGTTTTAAAAACTGCGTTTTTTTTCGGGAGCAGGGATTTTAATAATGCTTAAAGTGAAACAATAAAAGTGAAATATTCCTTTAAATATCGTACCTGGGGGTGACTATAGTATGCTTGTAAAGTGGCACGTGTTTCCCGTGTTTAGAACAGTCCCTGCACAAAATTAAATTTCTAAAGGAATAAAAATCATTTAAAACTGCTTGCGGCTGTAATGTAATGTCGGGTCCCGGCAATATGGATGAAAATTATTGAGAAAAACGGCATTGATACCCAACCCCCCCACCCCAGCCCATTACCAGGCCCTTTGGGTCTTATATGGATATTAAGGGGATCCCCGCACCCGAATTAAAAAAAGAAAAGGCGTGGGGCCCCCACCTATATACTCTGAACAGCAGTATACAGGCGGTCCAAATAAGACAGGGACTGTAGGTTTGTTCTTAAGTTGAATCTGTTTGTAATTTGGAACAGGTACATTTTTTAAGTGTAGCTCCAGCCAAAAAATAAATTTTTAAGCTTTTTGGATAACATAGGGAAGGGTTATCACTCCTGTAACATTTGTTTTGCTATCTGTGCCCCTGTTCAGAAGATTTCACCTCACTTTCTGTCCCAATGACAATTGGATTTTGAAAATTTGGGGTTATTAGGGAAACAAGGATTGGTTATAAAGCATCAGTGGAGACACCTTTTTCCCATATTAACTCTTACAGGAGAGAATTTCCCTTCCTAGGGGTAGATTTCCTCTCACTTCCTGTTGTCTCCCTCCGTTTGTAAGTAGGAGTCGTTTGTAAGTTGGATGTTTGAAAGCAGGGGACTGCCTGTATATACTATATGGCCTGCTCTATATACTCTGCAGAAAATTGGGCCTTAGGTGTTGGTGGTATCAGAACACTGTAAGCCCTCACAGTTTCTCTTGGTGGGCGCTGGAACGGGCCCTGCTGTAAAATATTATATCAAGAATTGTAATTACATGCCCCTGTTGAACAGGGGCAGAAAAATTGGGCCTTTGGTGGTGGTGTGGTGGTGGTGCCACAACACTTTAAGCCCTCACAGCTACTGTTGGTGGGTGCAGGAACGGGCGCTGCTGTAAAATATTAGAACAAAAATTGTAATTACACTCCCCTGTTAAGCAGGGGCAGAAAAATTGGGCCTTAGGCACTGGTGGTTGTGCCACAACACTGCAACGCCTCACAGATACTCTAGTTGAGTGCAAGAATTATCCCTGCTGCAAAATATTACAGCAAAAATTATAATTATATGCCCCTGTTAAACAGGGGCAGAAAAATTGGGCCTTAGGCACTGGTGGTGGTGCCCTGAAACAAAAATGTTCTTAGAAGCTATCAATATGAACATTGAGAAGGAATAGGATAGTCACTCAGCATAACAGGATAGTTACTCAGCATAGGCAGTCTTCAAGGGATCTCACATTCATAGAAAAATTAATCGGTTAAATCAGCATCAGGTGCTTGGTAACTGGTGATCCAAGACTGATTCATTTTTGTGAAGGTGAGCCGATCAACTGAGTCTGTGGACAGGCGCACTCTGTGATCAGTTACAAAGCCTCCAGCAGCACGAATGTGCATTCAGAAAGCATGCTGGATGCAGGACAGGCCAGTAGCTCAATTGCATATTGTGCAAGCTCTGGACAGTGATCCATCCTCAACACCCAGTAACCCACTGGATTTTCGGTTGGAAAGGTCTCCAAGTCTGATCTTGCCCCTAGGTATTTCTTCACCATGTAAATCAGATGCTGGCGATGGTTGCTGGAACCGTTCAGACCTTGGGGCTGTGGATTAAAGAATTGTCTGAACGCATCTCCACCGCTCCTTCTGTGACTGACCGAAGCCTCAGCAACACGTTGTCCAGGAGGACCAGGAAATTGTAATTCCAGGCTCTGGAAACGCATTGCACAAACCTTTCTGCAAGGCCTCCCAAAGATGTTTCATCCTCTGCTGCTCCCTCTGCGAAGGCTGGATAAGTGCCGCAATCTTACCCTTGTAACGTGGATTAAGAAGGGTTGCCAGCCAGTAATGATCCCTCTCCTTGATACCACGAATCCAAGGGTCCTTTCGCAGGCTTTGCAGGATCAGGGAGGCCATGCAGCGAAGGTTTGCTGAGGCATTCGATCTGGAGTCCTCTGGGTCACTAAGGATAACATGATCCACAGCCACCCCCTCCCAGCCACGTACAAATCCATGGGTTTCTGGGGACTGAAACCGATCCCTGCTGCTGATGCTGAGTTCTAGGCTCCACCTCCATGCTGACACAATCCTCATCCTCCTCCTCCTCGTCCTCCTCCTCCTGTGTGATTGGTGGGCCCGCAGGAATACTGTCTGGATAAAGGGGGTGTTCTGCCGAGAAAGTTCCGCTCGGCTGATAAGTTCCCCCTCTACTGCGCAGGTGCTGCACCTGCGCAGTAGGATCCGGCGGAAATAGCCGAGCGGAACTTTCTCGGCAGAACACCCCCTTTATCCTGAAAAAGCGGAATAGCTGAAAATCTAGGTCCTCTAGGTCCACTTGGATGGTAGGGAAGGAACCTGGACCCAGAGCACAGGCGCTGTGTACAGCTGATTGTCGATCTTGAGCTTCGGCTATCTCCGGCGGCTGTTAGTAGTTAGTACTGTGCAGGCGCTGCACCTGCGCAATACAGGGGGGAACTTATCCGCCGAAGGAACTTATTCGGCAAGACAGGGGGCCTTGAGAGGTAAGAACGTCCTCCTCTTCCTCCCTCTGTTCTGCCTCAAGTGCCTTGTCCATTATTCCACAAAGCGTGTGCTCCAACAGGAAGACAACAGGGACAGTATCACTGATGCATGCACTGTCACTGCTCACCATCCTTGTGGCCTCCTCAAATGGTGACAGGACAGTGCATGCATCCTTGATCAGTAGCCACTGGCGTGGCGAAAAATAGCCAAGCTCCCCTGATCCTGTCCTGGTGCCATACTCACACAGGTACTCATTGATGGCCCTCTGCTGTGTGTGCAGCTGCTGCAGCATTGCCGATGTTGAGTTCCACCTGGTGGGCATGTCACAAATGAGGCGGGTCTTGGGCAGGTTGCATTCCTTTTGAAGGTCAGCCAGCCGAGCACTGGCATTATATGACCGGCGGAAATGCCCACAGCCTGCCTCAGGAGATCCTGTAAGCCAGGGTACCTGCACAAGAACTGCTGCACCACCAAATCAAGGACGTGAGCCAAACAGGGAACATGTGTCAAGTATCCCTGTCGGAGGGCGGAGAGGAGGTTGGTGCCATTGTCCCAAACCACCATTCCTGGCTAAAGCTGGCATGGCGTCAACCACCTTTGAGTCTGCCCCTGCAGAGCTGATAGAATCTCTGCCTCAGTGTGTCTCCTGTCCCCCACACAGAGCAACTAAAGCACCGCATGTAATCTTTTTGCCTGAGTGCTTGCGTAGCCCCTTGAACGTCTACGGAGCACCGCTGGTTCCAAGGACAAATATACAGAGGAAGAGGCCATAGAGGAAGAAGAGGAGGAGGTGGAGGAGAGAGGTGTGGCAGAATCACCACTACTAGCATTTTCGAGGCGTGGTGGCGGAACAAGCTCCAACAATCCTGCACCCTGTCCTGCATCCTTCCCAGCTGCCAGCAGAGTTACCCAGTGTGCCGTTAAAGAAAGGCAACGTCCCTGTCCATGCCTGCTGGACTATGAGTCAGCTGTAATATGCACTTTACCTCTGACCGCCCTGTCCAACGAGGCCAAGACATTACCTTCCACATGCCGGTAGAGAGCTGGAATGGCCTGCTGTGAAAAGAAATGGCATTTGGGAACCTGCCGCTGAGGTACCGCACATTCCACAAGTTCACGAAAGGGGGCAGAGTCTACCAGCTGAAAAGGCAGCAGTTGGAGTGCTAGCAATTTAGCCAAGCTAACATTCAGCCGCTGAGCATGTGGATGGCTGGGACCGAATTTCTTTCGATGGTTTAGCAAATGGGGTAGGGAAATTTGCCTGCTACAATCAGATGTTGGTTTAGCGATAGCAGATTTCCCGCAGGTACTCGGAACACCTAATTCTACACCGTCATTCCTCTCAGTCACTGAGAGGACTAAAGGTTTAGTGGGGTTGGAGATCCCAGCTGATGAGGAACAAGGAGAGGTCCGTTTTGTTCTTTGCTGTGGGTCTTTTAAGTGCTGTTGCCAATGGACTGCATGGGAGGTCGACATATGTCTGGTCAAGCATGTGGTGCCCAAGTGGCTGCTGTTTTGGCCACGCTTGATACGCTTCAGACATATGATGAAAACAGCAAAGGTGCAATCTGCTGCAAACGTATCAAAAAAGTCCCACACCAAAGAACTCTTCAAAATGCTCGGGGAGACAGCAGCGCCCTGCACCTGCTTAGCTCTGTGGTGTGATGCAGTCGGGTGGCTGCCCTTAAGCTGGCCCCTGGAGGGCATCCTGCCTCATTGGAGATGTGCCTTCTCCTCCTCCTCCTATCTTCTATCAGGTACCCACATAGAGTCAGTGACCTCATCATCCCCTCCCTCCTCATCACTGGAACAAACCTGGCAGTATGCTGCAGCTGGGGGAAAATGACTGCCAAATTCTTGTCCTTCGTGGCACCCCCTCTATCTGGGCTCACGTTACTGCCTTCCTCAACCTGGGTACCATCATCGGATTCTTCAAAATGCTGCACATCCTTCTGCAAAATGTACCCGACACTGTGGTCGAACAGTTCGGGGGACTCCTCCATGCATGATGGTGGTGCTAGGAATGGAGTGACTGATGACATTGAGCCGATGGAATAGGCCACTTTGGCAGCTGCATTGGCAGGCAAACTACTCTGAGCCTGGGTGACAGAGGTTAAGTAGGATGAGGATGGCTTAGTTATCCACTCTACCAACTCTTCTGCATGTTGTGGATCAACACGGCCAGCTGCCAAAAAAAAGGACAACCGTGCCCCACGGCCACATGGTGAGGATGCACCGTGTCCATGACCAGCACTGTTGGCTGTAGATACAGAGCCTGCTTGCCCTCTTTTATGCCCTTTGAGCGTTTGCATCTCCTTGGTGGCCTTCCAGACGTGCTGTAAAATTTTATTAGCAAAACACCGCCTGATGTTTACTTGAAAAAGTACACCAGGAATATGGTACGCCAGATATAGGCTTCGCTAGACTAAAATGCAGTGGATATACAGTCAGATCCATAAATATTGGGACATCAACACAATTCTAATTTTGGCTCTATACACCACCACAATGGATTTGAAATGAAATGAACAAGATGTGCTTTAACTGCAGACTTTCAGCTTTAATTTGAGGGTATTTACATCCAAATCAGGTGAATAGTGTAGGAATTACAACAGTTTGTATATATGCCTCCCACTTTTTAAGGGACCAAAAGTAATGGGACAATTGGCTGCTCAGCTGTTCCATGGCCAGGTGTGAGTTATTCCCTCATTATCCCATTTGCAAGGAGCAGATAAAAGGTCCAGAGTTAATTTCAAGTGTGCCATTTGCATTTGTAATCTGTTGCTGTCAACTCTCAATATGAGATTCAAAGAGCTGTCACTATCAGTGAAGCAAGCCATCATTAGGCTGAAAAACAAAACAAACCCATTAGAGAGATAGCAAAAACACTAGATGTGGCCAAATCAACTGTTTGGAACATCCTTAAAAAGAAAGAACGCACAGGTGAGCTCAGCAACACAATAAGACCCGGAAGACCACGGAAAACAACTGTGGTGGATGACCGAAGAATTCTTTCCCTGGTGAAGAAAACATCCTTCACAACAGTTGGCCAGATCAAGAACACTCTCCAGGAGATAGGTGTATGTGTGTCAAAGTTAACAATCAAGAGAAGACTTCACCAGAGTGAATACAGAGGGTTCACCACAAGATGTAGACCGTTGGTGAGCCTCAAAAACAGGAAGGCCAGATTAGAATTTGCCAAACATCTAAAAAAGCCTTCACAGTTCTGGAACAACATCCTATGGACAGATGAGACCAAGATCAACTTGGTCGGAAAGTCTAATGCCTGAACCTTCTTGTTCCAGGCCGACAGAATACTGTGTTGCAGCATTCTTGAATGAAACTGAGCATAGGGAACTGCTTCGAATGAAGACACCATCTTCCCTAGTAGCCTCATACAAAGGCGGACAGAAGGACCCTTCTTGGTCCTGACTGCCAGAATCAGCTCTCTTAAAGCAGTGATCTTTGCCTGAAGTAGAAAATTTTTCTCCTGGCTTGTATCTATGATCAGACCTAAATACTCCAGTCTTCTTGCTGGTTTTAGGAAAGACTTTTCTAGGTTGAGCATCCAACCCAGGCGTTCCAGATACCTGACTGTGGTCCTTAAATTTCCATTCAAGGAGGCTACCGACCATTCTATCAAGAGCAGGTCATCTAGGTATGCTATGACAGCTATACCCTGAGCCCTTAATCTGGCCAGAGGAGGAGCCAAGACCTTTGTGAACACTCGAGGTGCAGTGGCTATCCCAAAAGGCAGAGCCACAAACTGGAAATGGCGCCCTCCTATCTCGAAGCGCAGAAACTTCTGATGAGCAGGAAAAATGGGCACATGCAGATCTGCATCTCTGATGTCTATTGATGCCAGAAATTCTCCTCCCTGCAGGATGGAGACTACTGTCCGAATTGATCCCATGCGGAAGGATTGAATCCTTAGGAATCGGTTCAGATCCCTTAAATCCAGAATGGGCCTGACATCCCCATTTGGTTTTTGGACCGTAAAAAGGTTGGAATAGAAGCCCAATCCTTGATCCTTCACGGGAAGTACCACAATGACCTCCTGCGACAAAAGTCTCTCTAACGCTAGAAGGAGCGACTGCTTCTTCTCTGGATCTCTGCAGACACTTGACCTGAGGAAACGAGCAGAAGGAAATTCCTGAAACTCCAGCTTGTACCCTAAGGTTACCTTGGAGATTACCCATCTGTCCTGGAAATCCTCCTGCCAGAGCCCTGAGAACTGTCGCAGTCTTCCCCCCACTCGAGTGCGCAGGGGCACCCCCTCATGCAGAGGACTTAGTGTTTTGCCTAGTAGGCTTCTTCCCCCAGGACTTCTTTTGTCCCTGGGGTTGACTCTTGTCTCTGGACCCAGATGGAGGAGGCCATCGAGACTGCCTGGCGGCGGAAGCCCCCGGCGCTGGGGAAAGAGTCCGTTTGAAAGAGGGAAGCTTACTCTTCTTCTTAACAGGTAAGAGAGTGCTTTTCCCACAAGAGATTCTCTTGATATAGTTATCCAAGTCTTCTCCAAACAACCTTTCACCACGAAATGGAAACCCAGCCAGGAGCTTTTTACATGGTGCTTCGGCTGACCAATTTTTCAACCATAGGATTCTACGTATATGCACCAACCCCAGTGAAAGACGGGAGGTTTGCACGATAGAATCTCTAATGGCGTCAACAACAAAGCATAAGGCTGCTGGAAGGTTAGCAAACCCCCGGGCCTGCTGTTCAGGTAAAACTTTGATGACCTGTTTAACATGGTCTCTTAAGTATTGACAGACTCCAATCGCTGTTACTGCTGGTTGAGCCACTGAACCTGCTATGGAGAAAACATCCTTCAATAGGGATTCCATCTTTTTATCTACAGGATCCCTGAGCATCTGAGCATTGTCTACAGGACAAGTCAGGCTATTATTTACAGAGGAAATGGCAGCATCAATGGCTGGTATTCCCCACATTTTAATAAACTTTTCTTCCATAGGATAAAGTGTAGAAAACTTTTTCGGCGGAAAAAAAACGTTTATCTGGGTGATCCCACTCAGCATAAACGAGCTTTTTAAGTAAATTATGAACAGGAAAAGCCTGTGCTGTTTGAGGAGGTTTCAGTGACCCTAAAGAAGAAGAGGGTTCTTTAACTGATTCAGATATGGGCAACTTAAATGTGGAGCGGACCAATCCAGTAAGGATCTGCACTAAGACTTTCTCCTCTTGGGAAGTTGCAGAGGGTCCCTCTCCACCTGATTCCCCCAAAGAGCAATCATCCATCCCATCCCGATCATCTGAAAGGGATTCCTCTCCTTTATCCCAGGGCTCCTCTTCCTGAGGGTCTTGGGGAACAGAGGAAGGCCTAGTGCGTTTTCTTCCACCAAGTGAAGATGTAATCACGGCCATTAATCTTTCCTCTAAACCATTAATGGTTGAGGAAAAAACCTCCTGTGTAATATATACAGGGGCTGAAGTGCCATAAGCAGGTATAGCCCCTGACCCCGACGGCTCTCCCTGGCTAGCTGTCCCTGGCCCCTCAGGGGGGGGGGGGATGCTGCAGACAGGGGGCCCTCAGAACCTGAACGAGATCCCCTAGAGTCTCTGGTTCTTGGGGTGCTTGAAACTCTTCTACCCATAGTGCAAAGCAACAAGGTGGAGGTATCAAAATATGAACACTGACTGCTGAGCGATGTAGTCTGGCTAAAAGCCTTGCTACCCAATGCTCAGTCTGGTGTTATTTTAGTAAATGCTGCCTAGGAGAATGCCTGTGTCCCACCTTACATGCGCCTGTCAGCTCTGTGTCCCTCCAGAAGGCTTAGTGCACCTGCAATTAGTGCTTTTAATAGCCTGGAGCCGGTCCTGTGAGCGTCTGAGCACACTGTGCTAACGCCCCGCCCCCCCCTCAACCGCGCCCCCCCCCCTTCGGTTTTTGAAAAAACGAGCGCTTCCCGCGCTAGCTGACCCTTCTAATTCAAACATGGAGGAGGCTGGGGGCGGGGGAGAAGGGATAGAGGCTGGTAATGATGGGCCTGCCTGTGTAATGGCGGCGGCCGCGACGGCGGTGAAAATTCGGTGTCTAACCGCCTTAAAGATCACCTACGACCTCCCCCTAGTCTGGGGGGAGATATCCCTGAGGAGAGTCCCCCATCCCATCCTACCTGGAGCCGGCCGGAGGAGCTTGTACAGCGTCGAACACTTGAGACAGACATCAGCATGAAAAGGTATGTGCTCTTGGCAGCCCCCGGTGGTCACAATAGGCATAGCATGCATTTACCTTAAAGGAGAAACCTACTAGAATTCTGTGGAATCTCCCTTACCTTATCCAACCGCAGGGTTCTGTTGTACAGACCCAATCTTCGCCTCTCATGGTTTGAAAAAAACGTCAGAGACTGGGGCCCCCTACGAATAGGGGGATCCACAGTTCTGGCCCTGTAAAGCACCTGGCTAGAAATTAGGCTAGAAAAACCATTTTCTAATATGCGGGGTCCAGCTCTCTAAAAAGGGAAGCATTACAGGTAAAACCTCGTTTCTTCGGACACGAGGCCCGGGTACCATCCAATTCGGCCTAGAAAAGACACTTTGGAATGGATACGGTTCGCCTGGTCTGCCCCAGTATAGGATATAGGATAATCACTTTGGAGCTCAGCACAGGACATCTTTACACATCCATCACCTAAGACACTGGCGTAAAAACTGAGGTATCCCTGCAAGGGATAACTTCCTGGTTAGGGTGTGCCAGTGTCCAATCACCAGTGATACCTATATAACCCATCAGTAATTACTGTGGCTCTGTGTCCCGTGATGTTCGAGAAAGAAATGAACTTAAAGCGGGGTTCCACCCAAATTTTGAACAATATCTGTATGTATTCTCTTCCTTGCCTAGATGCTGACATGCCGTTTAAAAAAAATTTAAATCGCCGTAATTACCTTTTATTATATATATATATATATATATATATTTTATAGCAGAAAGTAAAATATATTGTTTTTTTTTTTCAAAACTGTTGGTCTGTTTTTGTTTATAGAGCAAAAAATAAAATCCACAGAGGTGATCAAATACCTATCAAATACCACCAAAAGAAAGCTCTATTTGTGGGAAAAAAACATACACTTTATATTGGTACAGCGCTGCAAAAAATGAACGGGTCATGAAGAGGGGTAAATCTTCTGAAAGGCAAGTAGTTAATATAAACATGCCCCAGTATACTATTTGTGAACATTTTTACTCAAGCGCTTGTAGTTTACAATGTTCAATGCTGATGGCTCCCTCCTACCCTCTCAGTGCTGCTTCCCTAAACTTACAGTCACAGGAAAGAGTTAACAATGGACAGTACAGTTTTCCATCAGTCAGTTAGCTTGGAGAATGGAAGAGTGAGTAGCAGGGGAGTGCATTGCCATTCTAGGCTATGGAGCTGTGTGTCTTTAAAAAAGGATTTTTTTTTAGGTAGTTTTGGATATGACACCTGTTTTTTGAACCAGGCATAATTTCACTGGTGGGAGCAGAAAACATAACAGATCTAAAAGCTATAGGAAACACATTTTAAGCCCTCCGTTTTGTACAAATTGGCCAGTAGCAAAACAGTTTGATATGATCAAATCAGAGATCACCAGAATACTTTAAAACCAGAACCCACTTCTGGCGCCATATGTGAGGGAGTACAGAATGGCAGCCCCGGGACAAATCCTATATAAAAATGGCACACAATGCCCGCTGCAGTGAGCGATCCTCTGTCCCCCCTCTCTCTGCCTTAACGACCACGCCAAATGGACAAATACCTGGTCCAGGCTGCTGCAGTCTCCCGCTCTGAGCTCTCCCCGCCAGGCTCCCACACAGCTAACATGGCGGACGAGGCGGATTTCTCAGCAATGGCACCTGCCACAGCAGACTCTGCAATACGTGCAGCCGCGGCTCCTCTCCCTCCTGAAGATCAATATGCGAGCCTGGCACAAGCTGTTTCCGCTCTGCTGTCTCTCACATAACAGCAGGCAGGGCAGTCGCTGCAGGGATAACCCAGTTTAGGAAAGAGCTGGTAGACCTAAGAGGCTATCTGAGCTAAATTTCCACGTGTCTGACCTGGAGGATGAAGTCCAATCCTCTTACGCAACCAATCAGCAATCAAAACAGGCACAGCAAAACATACTAGATAAGCTAAATGACCTCGAGAACCACTCCAGACGTAATAACCTCCGAATTATTGGCCTCCCAGAATCCATTAATGCAGAATCTTTATACGACATCTGTGCCTCACGCATGTACGGTTGAGAGGGCTCACCGGCTGGGAGCACCCTCAAACAGGTGCACTCCAAGACCTGTCATTGTTCGCTATTTGAACTATGCTGACAGAGTAAACATTCGGATAATGTTCAGAAATATTTACAGCTGGATGGCCACAAAATACTACTATTTGCAGACTATTCTCAAGAGGTCTCCCTAAGACGCAAAATGTTTCAACCCATATGCGCTGCTCTTTACCAAAAAGGAGTGAAGTTCACTCTGGCCTACCCGGCAATACTTTGCCTCACCAATCCATCCAGTGACCCAAAACCTTCTCATACCCTGAGGAAGCAATACAATATCTGCAAGTACCTCCACATCCTGATGGATACCTCCGCTCCCCTGACACCTTCACATATGGCTGTTTCAAGAGACCAACATAGCCTGAGAAAAGACCCGGCCAAAAAGCTTCATCTTTCGGACTCATCTGACCGCGAACAGGATGCGTTAACGCAAAATGCAAGCTTACCGATCTGCCCTCCTTGGCTCCTTTTTTTTTCTTTTTTTTTTTCTCACAGAAATTATTCTGGCTAAGTGTGACAGCTTAATTTTTTATCTATACTACCTGGTTTTGTTAGTCTAAGTTACCCTTGACTGGTGTACTGTTTGATTTTTGTTATATAGAGACGAGGGATGGTCTACTTGGGTCAACCTGGAGCTCACACGTTATTACAAGATTACCTCTATGGTCCACTCACCTCTCTTGCATATAATGGATGGAGGTTTGCTCCAAGGTCGGCGGGCGTGAGTTGCAACATCCCCCGGCAATGCTGTTCCTTGGCATAGGTTACACATGTGGAAAAAAGCAAAGTGCAGGCTTCATTAGGTATGTTACTCTATTTGCATCTATTTAGACTGTTTCTATCTTGTTAGCCACTCTCAACCCTTATCTAAGACACCTTTATCTACCACTTAGGACCTGGTCCGCTAGTGATACCCTGTCACTCATTCATCTCAACACTTGCTATTCCCGCAAACGATCCCTAACTTGCAAACTAAACACCCCCCCATGGCTCAACACCCTATGAAAGTCATCTCTTGGAATGTTAAAGGGCTACGCTCACCCAACAAACATATGGCGATCCTTCACCATCTGAAACGCCTATGAACAGACATAGCTTTGCTTAAGGAAACACACCTACCGAAAGCCGATTTTGTGCGCAAACTGGGTGGGACAGGTGGTAGGGTCTCCTGCAGTAAAGGGAAAGGCAGGGGTTCTCCTCCTAATACATAAACACCTTCCCTGCAAAATACTTTCAGTTCATGAGGACAATGGGGGACGGACTCTCGCGGTGAGACTAAAAACGTCTAACCGCGAATGGGCAATAACTAATATCTACGCCCCAAACTCCCCTTCCAAACTCTTTTTTCAAAACCTAGCTTCCAGTGTGGCTCCGCATCTCCATCTCCCCTTGCGCGTAGCTGGGGATTTCAACTCAGTTCTAGAAATACAGGGAAGATAGATCAGCAGGTTCCGGCTATGTGCCAGGGCTGGCTTCAGCCCTTTCTTCTCTGAGCTGACCGCTCATCTTTCGGTTAATTGCCAGCTCCTATCTCTCCACAGGTACTCAGCTGTTGATGATATCCTGCTCGTCGCTCCTGCCTACGTAAGCCGTCCAGCCCAGAGGATCTCTGCCTTTGCCTTAGTCAACTTTACAGAGACGCTCTCCTATATTCCTGTTAAAGACTTGCTTGGCTGACATCCCTTCTGGCTCCACATCCTGCTTGCTGTTTTACTATGCTCATCTCCGGCTCCCATTTGGCTTGTCTGACTATCCGTTCTGGTTCCGGAACTCTGGCTATTTTTTGACTATGTTTGTTCTAATTATTTTTATTATTAAATAAGTGTGATTTAACTGTATTTCTGTCTCAGTCTGATTTCATCTTTTTGACAGTAGTAGCCATGAATTCAGAAGATACAGTCAATCCACTTGTTGGTAATATTTTTTCCAAATTGGATGAGCAAGATCACCGCATGGATCAGTTTGTGGTGGTGTTACAAAATCTCCCACTGTGGCTGCTCCGGTACAACCTGAGCTGCAGGCCATCCCTGCTGCTGTTCCAGTCTCTGTGCAGGCACCCACCTCGAGTATTACCTCTATAAAACTTATGTCTGGTTCCGCTCCACTTCCCCAGCGATTTGGGGATGACCCAGTTCAATGCACAGGGTTTCTCAACCAGGTTGAGTTATACTTTGAGATGCTGCCCCAGGCGTTTCCCACGGACAGAAAGCAAAGTAGGTTTTGTGATATCTTTGCTTTCTGAGAGAGCCTTGGCCTGGACAAACCCTCTATGGGAGATGCAAAAACCTGTTGTCTTGAGTTACCCTGAGTTTGTGGCCTCCTTTAAAAGGGTATTTGATGTTCCCCGCACACTCCGCTTCTGCTGACAAGTGCCTAATGTCCATCAAAGAGTATGAGAACTGTTGCCGACTACGCCATTGAGTTCCGTACTCTGGCAGCAGAGGTTGCTTGGAACAATGAGGCCCTCATGGCTGCTTTTTCTCATGGTTTCTCAGATTCCATCAAGGATGAGATAGCAGCCCGAGACATACTCACTCAGCTGGAGAAGTTGATCACGTTTGCCATCCTCATTGACTCCAGACTCAGAGAAAGACTCTCTTTTAAGGAGCGCTTGCAGAAAGTCTCCTGTTTGCCTCCAAGCTTTGCAGTCCCACCCATACCTCCCTCACCTCCCATGCCTCCTGGTACCAAGTCGGTTAGTTAAAGAGGAGTTCCACCCAGGGGGGCCGTCCAAAAAAAAAAATTAAAAGTCAGCAGCTACAAATACTGGGTCCAGCGATGCGGGGGATCGAAACCTCGCTCGTCCCCCCCCTCCGCTCGTCGGCGCCGGCATTTCAACTGTGGGCACCGGGCTGTGGCTTCACAGCCTGGCACCCTTTGCGCATGCGCGAGCGGCGCCGTGATTGGCCGCTCAATCACCTGGGACCTGTAATGGGTCCCAGATGATTGACAGGAGGGAGGGAGCAGAGCGGAGCCCCTCCTGTGCCTGGGGGGAGGGCGGAGCCAGACGACGCGCTGACGTCACCCCCAAGCGAATCTATCTCCAGTGGACGGGTTTGTCCGAGCTCCGGTGGCCACGGAGCCGGACTTAAGGCTGTTCAACTATCTGACACTTTGTAAGTGTACATCTGCTTTTTATATATTTTAATAAAGCGTTAAGTGGTTTTACACTATGTGAGCCCCTTTTTATTTTCATGGTATCAATGCCCTGGGTTGTTGGAGCGGCTGCTGAGGTGATGACCCCTGGTGGACACTGCTGCTAATCTCCATTCTGGCTTTAAAAGATCCCTGCTTGCTGTGATCCTCTGTAGTGGGGGGTCATGGCATTCTGGTAAGAAGTAACCCCTTCAGTACCTGGTGGTGGACTCTTCCTCGCTGTTACTGATCTTCACTATTCATCACTTGGATTTTTTACTTCTCACAATTAGTTTTATTTTTATTTTTATTCCTATTTTTTCTATCGGGGTTCTGGACATTTAATAACATTTCACTGATGTTTATTGATTTTTTGGACTCCGTATAACACTTGTCTGGGATTTCAATTTATGGACTTTTTTCAATATTAGAGTTCTACACATTGATTTTTTTGACATATATGAATTTTGTCACTGTCAATTATTTATTTCATTAGCACTAGCGCAACCTCTTTTTTCTTTATGCTTTTCCACATTTGATGTTTTTGTGAAGGTTGCTGCTGATTCACTGTATTTTATTTCAACACTTGGTTTTTAGCGCAGTTTCTTTTACCATTTTTTCAGTTGATCACGTTTGCCATCCTCATTGACTCCAGACTCAGAGAAAGACTCTCTTTTAAGGAGCGCTTGCAGAAAGTCTCCTGTTTGCCTCCAAGCTTTGCAGTCCCACCCATACCTCCCTCACCTCCCATGCCTCCTGGTACCAAGTCGGTTAGTTAAAGAGGAGTTCCACCCAGGGGGGCCGTCCAAAAAAAAAAATTAAAAGTCAGCAGCTACAAATACTGGGTCCAGCGATGCGGGGGATCGAAACCTCGCTCGTCCCCCCCCTCCGCTCGTCGGCGCCGGCATTTCAACTGTGGGCACCGGGCTGTGGCTTCACAGCCTGGCACCCTTTGCGCATGCGCGAGCGGCGCCGTGATTGGCCGCTCAATCACCTGGGACCTGTAATGGGTCCCAGATGATTGACAGGAGGGAGGGAGCAGAGCGGAGCCCCTCCTGTGCCTGGGGGGAAGTGATGTCACCAGCCCCGGCAAAGGAACAGGCAGACTACGAGGGACCACCTGGCAACAGGCATTTAGAGGTAAGTAAAAAAAAAAAAAATATCCAAATTTTTTTTGTTTTTTGTTTTTAGAATTTTTACAGGTATTTTTGTTTTTTGGGTGGAACCCCACTTTAAGATTAGGGATGAGCCGAACACCCCCCTGTTCGGTTCACACCAGAACATGCGAACAGGCAAAAAATTTGTTCGAACACACGAACACCGCTAAAGTCTATGGGACATGAACATGAATAATCAAAAGTGCTAATTGTAAAAGCTTATATGCATGGTATTGTCATAAAAAGTGTTTGGGGACCTGTGTCCTGCCCCAGGGGACATGGATTAATGCAAAAAAAGTTTTAAAAACGGCCGTTTTTTCGGGAGCAGTGACCCCGACCCCCTCTGATGTCACGGGGAATGCCACAGGGAAGTCCCCATCAAGTCCCCGCGCACCAGAGGGGGGCGGGGTCACCGGGTGGCCCCGCCCTCTGTTATTTAAGAACCGTCAGAAGAGGAGAAGCGTCACACAGCGGGAGCCTCCCATTATGGTGGATGCAGAGCGGCCTGAGAAGAAGAAGGGAAGAAGACGCCGCGGAGGAAGATGCCGGACGAGAACACCGGAGGAAGAGCCAGAAGAACCAGAAGAAGAAGAAGATGGAGGAAGAAACTGAAGGAAGATAGAAGATAGAAGAAAGAAGAAGAATTTAAATAAAGGAATTGTCTCTTGTCATTTTTAATATTTTAGGCACATTTTTTGTGAAACGGTAGGGGTACTTTTGTACCCCCTTACCATTTCACACAGGGGAGAGGGCCGGGATCTGGGGGTCCCCTTGTTAAAGGGGGCTTCCAGATTCCGATAAGCCCCCGCCTGCAGACCCCCACAACCACCAACCCCCACAACCAAGGCAAGGGTTGTGGGGATGAGGCCCTTGTCCCCATCAACATGGGGACAAGGTGTTTTGGGGGGCTACCCCAAAGCACCCTCCCAATGTTGAAGGCATGTGGCCTGGTACGCTTCAGGAGGGGGGCCACTCTCTCATCCCCCCCTCTTTTCCTGCGACCTGCCAGGTTGCGTGCTCGGATAAGGGTCTGGTATGGATTTTTGGGGGGACCCCACGCCATTTTTTTTTAAATTTTGGCGCGGGGTTCCCCTTAAAATCCATACCAGACCTGAAGGGCCTGGTATGGAATTTAAGGGGACCCCCACGTAATTTTTTCATTTGTTATTTTGGTTCGGGGTTTCCCATGCAGTATTTATCAATGAACTTTTATGTGTATTTCATTCATTAATGTAATTCATTAATAGCCGCGAGTAGTTTTAAATTTTTTTCCCTTTGAAACGTCATTTTACTGTCAGACTGTTCTAAACACGGGAAACATGCGCCCCTTTACAGGCATACTATAGACACCCCCCAGGTACGAAATTTAAAGGAATATTACACTTTTATTGTTTCACTTTAAGTATTATTAAAATCACTGCTCCCAAAAAAATGGTCATTTTTAAAACTTTTTTTGCATTAATCCATGTCCCCTGGGGCAGGACCCTGGTCCCCAAACACTTTTTATGACAATACCATGCATATAAGCCTTTAAAATGATCACTTTTGATTTCTCCCATAGACTTTTAAAGGGTGTTCCACGGCTTTCGAGATTGCTGCAAACACCCCAAATTGTTCGCTGTTCGGCGAACTGGCGAACAGCCGATGTTCGAGTCAAACATGAGTTTGATTCGAACTCGAAGCTCATCCCTAGTGAAGATGAACCCATGCACTTGGGCTTCACGCGTCTCTTTGTGGATGAGAGAACCTTTAAGAGGAGGGAGAGATTGTGCCTTTATTGTGGCCAGGCAGGTCACTTTTTGAAGTCTTGCCGTACCCGTCCAGCGAATGCCAAACCTTGAGGTCCTGTCATGGACAGACCTTAGGTGCCGTTGTTTCGTCCCCAGTTATCCAGAAGGATAAACCCCTGGTTTCAGTCACCCTTCTTGGGCTAAGTTGTCCAGCGAGATACAGGCTCTAATCGACTCTGGGGCTGCGGGCCTGTTCATTGATGCTGCCTTTGTATAGAAGCACTCGATTCCGCTGCAGCAGCGTGACGCTCCCCTTGCCATTGAGGCTCTTGACGGGAGACCCCTACAGCCTGCCCATGTGACTCATGAGACAGTTCCATTGTCCATGGCCGTAGGGGCTCTTCACCATGAGATAATCCAATTCCAAGTTCTTTCCTCAAGTTTCCGTTGGTTATTGGTTATCCTTGGTTATAGAGTCACAACCCCTCTTTTGATTGGCTCCGTGCTGAGGTTCTCTCCTGGTTGCCACATTGCAGTAAGACATGCTTCTAGAAGGTAGCCAAGGTCCTGTGCACCTCTTCACTCTCCTCCTTGACGGAGGAGTACCGTGATTTTAGTGATGTCTTTGACAAAGGTCAACCCGGTAGTTTGCCTCCACACCGACCATATGATTGTGCAATTGAACTTCAACCTGGTACCATACACCCTCGTGGCCGGGTTTACCCTTTGTCGGTCTTGGAGGATAAGGCCATGGAGGAGTATGTTGCAGGTGCACTTTCTCGAGGTTTCATCTGCAAATCCTCGTCCCCTGCTGGTGCTGGTTTCATCTTCATGAAGAAGAAGAGTGCTGAACTGAGACCTTGTATTGATTATAGGGTTCTCAATCATTTCACGATTAAGAATGCCTATCCGAGTTATTTGACTGCCTCAAGGGAGCAATGGTTTTCACAAAGCTTGATTTGAGAGGGGCATACAATCTTGTGCGGATTAAGGAGGGCGAGGAGTGGAAAACTGCATTTAATACCAGAACAGGCCATTATGAGTACCTTGTAATGCCTTTTGGCCTTTGTAATGTCCCGGTAGTTTTCTAGGAATTCATTAACGATGTCCTCTGAGATTTGTTGCAGTTATGTGTGGTGGTTTATCTCGATGACATCCTCATATTTTCCAAGTCCCTGGAGAGCCACCACACAGATGTCTGTCGTGTGCTTCAGAAACTAAGAGAGAACAATCTCTATTTTAAATTGAAGAAGTGCGAGTTCCATCGTGAACAGGTTAAATTCCTGTGTTATGTCATTTCCACTGTTGGTTTTTCGATGGACCCAGAGAAACTTTCTGCAGTCCTACAGTGGCCCCGACCCGTGGGTTTATATCCTCTGCAGCGTTTCCTGGGCTTTGCCAACTCTTATCGGAAGTTTATTCATAACTTCTCTTCTCTGGTCAAGCCCCTGACTGATATGACCAGAAAGTACGGTAACCCACAGAGTTGGTCTCCGGAGTCCGTTAAGGCCTTTGAGAGCAAATTTGAGCGCAATCCTTGCAGGATAAAGTACCACATGTGTAACAAATGAATTCTGGCGTGAGCAACAATAAAAATTTTACACTGGGCTTACATACCTCATCTGAATTCCAAAGACCTCCCGGATCGATCCAGGTGCTCGCTGTGTAACTTACACAAGCCTTCTCTTTTACACAGGCTCTTGTCCTGCCCTCACATCCTAAGATTCTGGAACCAAGTTAAATTATTTGTAGCATCAATCACAGGACTCTGCCCTCAGAATAACATCTTCCTGTTACTATTTGGAGCCTTGGATGCCCCCAACCTAGGCCTGCATAAGTCTCAAACCAAAATCATACAACACAGCATAGCCTGGCTTTCCTCTTGTTATATGGCTGCCAGGAGAGCAATCCTCAAAAATGGATATCCTCCATTCCTCCTACCATCAAAGACTTAAAAACCGGCTTACAGAACCTCCTCAAACTAGAAAGACTGGACTTTGTCCTCTCCAGCCACCAAAAATACCTTAGTTTCCAGCATAAGTGGACACCTTTTATAGACTTTGCATTCCCAACTACAGTCTGATGGGCTTCTATGGACTGAACACTCATGAAAGTCAACCATAGTTGTCAGGGTTTTCTTCCAATGCTACATCAAGGCCACAACCTTGTAAATGCCATCTTGACACCAGTATTTGCATACATCCCCTCTGAACTTCAATCACAAGGTATACCTAGCCATCACCTACTACGTGCTAAAAAACATGCCTTTGGAGACACAACAGTAAGAGAATCTTTCGGGAGGACATAAGTGACTTGACAACGATCCCATTCCTACAAGATTTAGCTATGTCTGATATATTGTAATTATACCTGCTATACTATCTGAGCTCCTTGACGGCTCTGATGATGTAGAATCGGTTTGAGTTACCTTTACTCCCCCCCACACTTCTCCCTTCTCCCTTCCCCTTCCTTTCCACCCCCCCATTGAACATTCTTGTGGGGATCACCTTTTCTCTGTACTGTCGTTATCGTGTAACTGCATGCTTATATGATTACTTGACTGCTGTTTTGTTATTTTGCGATAACCAAATAAATTTTCATAAAGAAAAAAAAAAAACTACCACTACTACAACTACCCTTTTCCACAATTATTTTTAAATATATTCAAAACATAGACTTGTATTTGCATGGTATACTTTTGAAAACATCAGGGCAGTGTACAAGCACTTGAATAGGCAGCAAATTGAAAGAGCTCTGCAGTGTGGGCCTCTGCTACCAACAGAACTGGTGTGGTCTCCAGCCTCTACCTGCAGTGTATCAGCCATTGTAAAAGCACCAGCCATTTAGGTACCACATGAATAAGAAAACACACTACTATGCAACAAAGAACTTGGTAGGAGCAGCACCTTAATTATATCAGTCAGTAACAAAAGGCTCACATTCAGTGTCAGGACAAGGTCCATGAGCACTCAAGGTAAAAAGGCCGAAATGCGGCTGTCAACTAGTTCAGTTACAGTCCCTGCCTTTTTTGCACTGCCCCTCCTGCTGAAAAGCCCAAATTAGCCATCACTTCTGCCTACTTCGCCAGTCTTTCTCCTCTCTTTGCACCCTCCCTCTTTCACAAAATTGCCAATCTGCAACTGCTGCAACATCTGCAGCCTCAAGTGATATGGGGAAAGTCTGACAAGAAGTTTGAAAGTCTTACTTTACAGCACAACAGTTAGGGAAAATGGTCAGCATGGGGCGACTCTGAGTAGGGCCAAGCACAAGCTTTAACAGCAATGTAAGTCTTCTAACCCCTAACCCTCCTCTCCAGCAGCATCCTTGAGCAGACAGATGCCTCTGCTGAAGCTGGAGCTAATGTCTTGCCCCTTGATTATGTTGACAGTGCAGTCATCTTCCCCCTTGCCCTTAATGGTCTTTTAATGGTCTAATGGTCTTAGGAAGTGACCCCTCAAAACCACCAGTACCCCTCTGCAATGGTCCATGCAAAATGCTGCCACACTGTTTTTGAGCTGGTTGCATGGGGGAAAGGAGTCACACTGGACCAGCAACTCTGGAAGTTCCTTAGAGACAAGCCAGCCAAGAGAGTGCAAGTGCAATCTAGATCATGTGTTAGAATAGCACCAACCTGCTGGCCACCCTTTGATTAGGAAAGTTTACACACACCTTGCTATCTGTCAACCACATATGCAAAAAAACCCACACACGTTAACTTCAAATTGGCCCTGCTGCTGCAGCAGCACTAGATCATCATCATGTCTGTGGCTCTTGATTTTGGGCCTAACATCTTGTCTCCATTTGAAGAGATAATTAGAATCGTGAGTCGTAATGAGAGAAAAGCAAAAATATTGTTTTGGTGTTACTACAGGAGCATGCCCTGTGTGCATGCCCTGTGTGGTGTAATAGACTGGGCACAGGAAGCACAGCACCAGGAGGAAGAGGAGAACTCTGTCTAATGCCCCATCCCCGTAAGGCATAGTCTGCAGATTCAATAAGAGGGAGAAAATGTTTTCACTAAAAAAAGCCCTCAAAATATTTAAGGGCCTATATGCACATTATATAAACACTGACTAGGCTGCTTTGTCAACAAGTCAGGCACCAGCAGAACTCAACTTATGAGTGTATTTGTTTCACTGTAAAGAACCCCCCAAACTATTTTAGTGGTGCAAAGCCTTTAAAAATTTTGACTAGACATCTTTGTCAATAGGGCCCACACCAGCCCCTGTCTCTATCCACTGCACCTTCCTTGTCCCGGTCCTGGGAAAATAAATTTCTATGGCACAGTCAACCTGGGTGGAGGCAGAAGATGGCACTGTTGTCTTTGGGGGGGGGGCACAACTAAAATCTGGGGGGTGGGGTGCAGCCCACTCCAGCACCCCCTAGATCTGGTTATGGTCTTTAGGATAGGAAGTGAAGAGAAATCTCTTTGATGGGGACAAACATGGTAGGGGTTCTAACCCTTACCTATTATATCCAAAGTTGTTTTGGCAAATTTACTTTAAATATATAGGATTATGAATATTTCTAACATAATTGGCTTAGCTCAGCAGATTAATATGCTACATTTCACACATCACCAGTATAACCTGCAAATCCAGGACAAAATTTGCCTACCTTTGTATTACGATATGCCACACTACATTTCCTGTAATCTCTCTCAGTATCCTTGTATCTCATTTTACCCCATCACTCTTCATTTGCTTCTCTTATTTTTTTTTCTATTCCTCTTAACATCCCTTGCTCTTGACTCTCTTATATTTTAATAAACACGTTTTAACTCATCCTTCTGGGAGAGTGCAAAGTACATTAAAAATGAAGTGAAAGAAACAGTTCACGCAAGGACATGTCTAAAGCGTTTTTTTTAAGTGTAATGTATATCCCTATTATGCTATCTTTTTTCAGGGTATTTATGCCATAGCCAATAGCAACCCTAAATTGTGTGTCATTTTTTTTTTTACTTTACCTTGTTCAAAAAATGTGAAAAGAGTACTAAAGTTAAAGTTCAACACTATTTGTAACAAATCAGACTTGTATCTTTTGAAGTGAAGTGAATGTTGATTGCTTACTAGGGACTGCAAAAAAATTGCTTTCAGGATTTTCCACGCTTTGAAAAAGTAATTCTAATGCCCCGTACACACGGTCGGACATTGATCGGACATTCCGACAACAAAATCCTAGGATTTTTTCCAACGGATGTTGGCTCAAACTTGTCTTGCATACACATGGTCACACAAAGTTGTCGTAAAATCCGATCATTCTGAATGCGGTGACGTAAAACACGTACGTCGGGACTATAAACGGGGCAGTAGCCAATAGCTTTCATCTCTTTATTTATTCTGAGCATGCATGGCACTTTGTGCGTCGGATTTGTGTACACACGATCGGAAATTCCGACAGCGGATTTTGTTTTCGTAAAATTTTATAGCCTGCTCTCAAACTTTGTGTATCGGAAAATCCGATGGAAAAAGTCCGATGGAGCCCACACACGATCGGAATTTCCGACAACACGCTCCGATCGCACATTTTCCGTCGGAAAATCCGACCGTGTGTAGGGGGCATAAGTCTCAGGGAAGGTCAAGCACAATAAACATTAAACAGTCACTTAACTATTGGCTCACAATCAAAAAAAATATGTCTTCATATAGTGAAGATGTTTTCTTTTAAGGATGAACTTTGTTTTTTGGGTTGATGGACCTGAAGTTTAGCTGTTCAAAGAACGGGTACCTAGCTTGATGTGGGCTGGTAATCCATCTGAACCTTTAGTTGCTACTGCAGCTAGAAGTGATCCGTTTAGCATCAATATTACTATTACCACTAATAAATGGCTTCCTGGCAAAGGGATGGCAACAGCACACAGTCTCTCACCAGTCTGTAGTCACTAATGTCCTTGGAAAATTGGTTGTCTCTATCCAAAATCCTCCAGACACTTTCACCCAATAGTACCAGACTAGATCTTTAGACTTCAGCTTCAGCAACTCGCAACAAAGTAGGCCTCCAACTAGCTCCACTGAGGCTTCACCAATCTACAGACATATGGCAGAATTGCTTAGGGGGCTAACAGCCCCCCTAGGCTGTGATCTCCTCCTTAGGGAAAAAGACCACGCTGCTTTCAGTCTCAGAGTATTTATACAAACTCCGTGTCACCATCTGGGCACCTCTCCAAGGGACTGACCACGGCTGCATAAATATTCAGCTACTGATTAGACTCTTCCCTCTCACTAGCTTCCGGAGCATTTCAGGACAACCAGGGGGAATCTGTCAATTCTGCAGCCACTGAAACACAGAACAGACCTAAACAATCAGCACACAGCTACACTGATTACAATGAGCAAAACCTAAATTTGACTAACGATAAAATACAGCTCCACTGGATACAGTAAGCCAGAACAAAATGGACCTAATCCTAGCATCTATCTAGGAGGGTGCTACACTTAAACTAGTGGAATTGTGTATTCATGATGGTTATGCTTGAGTGCAATGAGTACACAGTCACAGTATGATGTGAAAGACAATGTAAATTATAATGCTACCATGCTAATGCAGTTACATGTAATCAGAGGAATTAAGGATATTCAATTGTCATAGACTACTCTGCGCTGCACTTTTCACTCATAAAGAGATGGAGTTACAATTCTGTAGGCTGAATTAAGTGCTCCATTTATGTACCTACATACCAATTAAGAGGGAGTCTACAAATAAAGTCTACAAGTCAGCATCACTATATAGAGGTAAATCGTAACCGTAATATGAATTTGCACAACTTACTGTAATAATGTAGTCTCTTTAATTACATATGCTTTCTTTCCCCTGGTCTTTCCTTTAGTCTTACTCATTTTAGATGAAAATAAGGTCTTGAAGGAATAGGCGGAAACATAATGAGTTGCAGTCCTAACATCCCCTTATGTCAACCTGATAAAGTGCTGTGATTGGGGTCAAACAAAAGAGTAACTTAGGAGCATAAATAATGATCTCCACTAAGAGAACTGGTCACATTCTTTTCCAACACAGTTGATGCATGTAAAGAAAAATGGGAACAGATATGGCTCTGTTACTGGAAATGTTGAGTTTGAGTTCCCAAGAAATGTTTGTGTTGGTGGCTACTTCTTGCCTAGGCCACACAAAGGGCTGGCCATGAATCAGTTTTAGTCAAGTCTTTCAGGACTTTTACAAATGAAAAATAAATACAAATATTTAAATTATGAGTACACAATTATAATTAAAGAAGAAGTATGGGGTTATGAAAAAAAAAACAAACACCAATGCTCACCTCTATGATACATCTGGGTCATGGACCCAAATGTGACCCAAAGGAGAAGTATACCCAAAAAAAACTTTTGCCATATTTCTCTTTTAGGTATTTTCATTTTAATAAAGTCAGCAGTGACAGGTACTCCTTAGGGCGACCGTGATCACCACTTAAAAATCATTACTAGGGCAAGTGATGCTTATGACACTAGCAATATTTGAAGGGAAATATTAATGGTTTGGGGTAAATTTTAAAGTGCCACAGTAACAAAAAAAATCCTGTTTTATGGACTACTGCAAACTGAAAATACTATCTTGCCCACAATTACCATCAAAATATACAACTACAAATGTAAATGTCCGGAGTTTTTATTTACTTATTAATACAAAAATAAAACCAATTACCATGGTACATTAAAAAAAATACCCATGATGTACCTGTCTTTTGTAAACAGAACACCATGCTCATAATGAATATACCATATGCATGTCTGCCAGGATTCAAAAACATACTTTATTAGTGGTTCTTTACATAATAATGTTAAAATATATGTTTCTGGCAGCTACCATGAACAATGCCTGTTCATTTAAAGACCATACCCCATTGAAACTCTCAAAAAATGAGGGAGCAAAGGGATATAGTGATATATGTCCTTAATTCTTTATGAACACAACTTCAAAACATATAGCACAATAATGAAAGATAGATGTCTAAAACTGTATTTATTTGCCACTCCCATGCCAGAGTGGGATGGGTCAAGGATGTAACTCAAAAAGGGAAAAAATACAAAAAATGTGTCTTACAAAAATAAATATGTGTCCCATATAAATCCTCAATGGCCTTCCTAGTGGTCAGGTAGGTTAAAGGAGGCTGAGATGTTTTATTCAACAGGTGTAAAAAACATTTCTCTTCTGCTACAATTACTTAAGTACCGGTAATATAAACAGTGACATTCAAGCATCCACTTCCCATCGCCTCAGTTAGGAATTCAGAGAATCAATAAAATGGAAAATTGAATGGCAGATATTTATCGTAATTTTCCTTTTCTGATGGGCTCCATGGCAGCACAACTGGGTGAGGCCCCACCCACCCCTACATGAGGGCATATCTATACATTTTAAGCTCACCTCAGACTCACCTCAGACTCGGCATTCCGTAACTCGCTCTACCATACTAGGTGAGAATTGTGCTGCCATGGAGCTCATCAGGAAAGGAAAATTATAGTAAGTATCTGTCATTCAATTTTCTGTTTTCCTGACAGCTCCATGTCAGCGCAGCTGGGAATTAACTAGTCACATACATGAGAGTAATGCTTGACCAATTAAATTTTGACTGGAAGCAGAAGCCAAAACACTTCTGCCAAAATTAACAGTAGTCAGAGCAGCAGGCTCAAGCAGATTTGGTTCCTGGGAATTCTCAGAGAGGAACATTGGAAGTGTAATTTCTTGTGTCATATGAAATCTGGAGGCTACCTTGGGTACAAATCTCAGCATTGGCTTAAGCAACACTCTATAGTGTTGCCTAAGAAAGCGAGAGAGGAGGGGTTCTTTAAACCCAAGGGCTGCTAGCTCTAATACTCTTCTGGCTGATGTTATTGCCACAAGAAACGTTGTCTTCATAGAGAGATGCCATAGCGGGACAGGATGAATGAATGTGTCTGATGAAAGAAAGACCAATACTAGAGGCAAGTCCCATTTCAGAAATATCAGAGACTCTAGTGGTCTTAGGCGGATAGCTGCTTTGAAGAACTGAACCACTCAATTATCCAAGTCTCATTGGATACTAGTAAAAGCAGAGATGGCAGACTATTGGGCTTTCAGCATACTCACGGAAAGGCCCAGCTCAAATCCCGCCTGGAGGAATTCCATTATGTGGCAGACTCTCAGAGAATCTGGAGAAAAATCATGTCTGCTTGCAAACTCCACAAACTTGTTCCATATCCTGGTACAGGCACTGTTGGTACTGTCTTTTCTGGCTTTCATCAGGGTTTCCGTGACCCTGGCTGAGCATCCCAGACTGATTAGCCTTTGCCTCTCAAGACCCAGGCCATCAATCTTAGACTCTCTGGAGCTGGGTGATGAATTGGCCCCTGCATCAGTAGATCCAGCGTTGCTCGCAGTGGGTGCGGTTCTCTGATGCTCAACGAGAGGTATATTTTGCCAATCCGGCACTACCACCAGTATGGACACCCTCTCCTGACGCACTCTGCACAGTAAGTTGAGGATCACCAAAATCAGAGGGAAGGCGTATGCTGTCCTGAAGTTTGAGTTCACTGTTAATGCATCCACGCCCATAGCTTGTGGGTGACTAGACTTGGTAAAAAATTTTGGTACTTTGTGGTATTTTCTGAAAGACTTGTGGTAACAAAGCCCACTCGTTGTTGTCCAAGTTCGTTCTGGACAGGTAGTCCGCTTGAGTATTTAAACGACTGGGCACATACACTGCTGTTAGCAGCTGTAAGTTGGATTTAGCCCATTCCATAATCGGAGTAAGGTCTCTAAAGAGAGCAACACTGTGGGTGCCTCCCTGCCTGTGGATGTAGGCAACCGTTATATTGTCCAGTTTCATCAGAATAGGTGCACCCTTAATCAGACTTCTGAAAGCCAGTAGAGCCTGAAAGGCTGCCCTCAATTCCAGAATGTTTGAAACTACATTGGCAGTATGGAATGTCCATTGGCCTTGGGCCCAGTGATTCTTGCCTAGGGCTTCCCAGTCTGTTTCATTGGGATCCGGCTGGATTATTTGCCACTGTATCTTGAGCAAGGAGTGGCACCAAAATACATTCCGTTGTCTTAACCATCAATCCAAACTCGACTTCATCTGAGGTGTGATTTGGATTCTCTGCCCAAGATCCTCAGACCTCCATTGTTCCAGGAGACCAATTTTAAAGGGGTGTGAGTTCCATTGGGCCCACTTGACCATTTGAATGGTCGAGGTCATCATATTGAGAAGTCACATGCATGCTATCGTTGGTACATACAACTTCCTTCGAGCTCCTGACATTGTATTTAGGATGCAGGGCATCTTGTCTTCTGATAACATCACTGACACCATTTGAGCATCTATTTTCGCACCTAGGTATAGCAGAGATTGGGTCGGCACATATGACTTTTCTCTCAATTTATTTACAACCATAGCTCTCCAACGTCAACATGGTTATCTTCCGGTGTGCCAGGAGTGTGTCCTTGTCTTGATTTAGGAGCAGAATTTCATCCAAATAATGATATATTCAGATGCTCTTCAACCTCAGGTATGCCACCAGGGCCAAAAGGATCTTTGTGAACACTCTGGGAGATGTGGTGGGCCCAAAGAGCAGAGATACAAACTGGTAGTGGAGCTGTCCCACTGTGAACTTAAGAAACCTCTGACAGACTGGGGCAACCAGCATGTGGAAATATGCATCCTTGAGGTCCACTGACAGAAGTCAATCTCCTGGCTGAATCACCTTCAGGATTGTTTGCAGTGATTCCATCTTGAAACGATCCTTCCTGATGAACCTGTTGAGACCTGTTGAGGCATCTTTATTGGGACAAAACTTTTACGGGATGTTTGAGGAACTTTCAGCTGTGACTGTAAATGATGGTAGATATTACCCAAGGCTTCTTTATATTTTGTGCCCACACTTGACTGAATAACCTGGCCCCTACGCGACAAGTGTGAGCTAGTGGATAGGCAAAAGGATTTCTGGGACTCCCGTCCCAGGGAAGAAATTGGTCTCTTCGACTTGAGGTTTGCAGAGAAATTTGACCATTGCTGACAAAATTCTCTTCCTGGCCTGTAAGATTGAGCCTCGTACACACAGGACGATTGTTGGCCAACCGAGCGTCTGATTTTTGTCAAAAGGGCGTGTGCCAGGATCTTTTCTTGCATACTAATGGTAAACAATTGTTGTGCCACAAACGAACGTAGGAATTTCAGCTCTTGAGCGCCACCCTTTGGGCCCCTTCTGCTAATTTCGTGTTTGGTGAGCACTGAATCCGAGCATGCGTGTTGGTACATTCGACTTTTGTGTGGCGGATTTGTGTACTGACCATACGAAAATCTGACGTCAAGACGTTGTCCACTGAAAATTTACTAGCCTGTCATCCGACATTTGTTGGCTGATAATTGGACAACAATTGTCAAAAGGTGCATACTAATGGTAAGATTTTAAGACAACAGTCTGTCAACAGACAAACCCCTGACAACAATTGTACCATGTATACGAGGCTTTAGCCTCTCTGCCTCTGGTCCTTGGTGAATTTCTGTAAGCTACGCCTCTCCTGCGAAACAACCTCTGATCCTGGGGAATAAACTCCTATTTTCTGCCTGTTGCCTTAGTGATAGCTGTGTCTAATTTATCTCCAAACAGGGATTGTCCCTTAAATGGTATCTTATACCATCCCTATTTGGATGCTGGGTCCATCACCCAGGGCCTCAGCCATAGGCCTCTTCTGGCAGTTACTGCATTTAGCATAATTTTGCCCATCATCTTAATCAGATAAATGGATGCCTCAGCCATAAAAGAAGCTGTTAGCTTCAAATTGGCGAACAAGGCCAGGACCTAGGCATTGTCCAGGTCATTCTCCACCGCCACTTCCAATTACTGAATCCAGGCCTCATTGCCTTAGAAACAGAGGCAAAAGACCTACATGCCCCATCAGCAAGTGTGTAGATCTTTTTAAGATCTACATCCACTCTTGTATTCAACACGTTCCTAAAGGTTACCGCGTCATCTAGCGGCAGGGTTACTTGTTTAGCGAGGCACATAAGTGCTGCGTCCCCCACTGGAGGCTCTTCCAAAATCTTAACTTTCTCAGACTTAAAGCTGTCCAACTTTGCAAACTGATTTTTGAATGTAATTCTTTTATCTGCTTGCTTCCATTCATCATTCATTACATCCTGAATTTCCTCCACGAAGGGGAAATTCAATCCTTCCTTCTTAATGCTTGCAAAGTACTTCCTCTGCAGTTCCACTGCCACATCTTCACAAAGCAGAGCCTGCCTAATCTCCTTCACAAAAGGTTGGAATAAGGCAAAGTCAAACCTATCATATTGGCAATCCTCTTCCTCAGATCCTTCAGCTCCTGGGTCTCTGGATTCACCTGAGTGGTCGAATGCACTTGAGGAGATAAGGAGCATAAGGTAAATGGAACCAGAGCATAAGGTAAATAGAACCGGAGTGGCTAAATCCTGCGTCTGCGATACAAACGTCTTTAGCTTTTCTTCAAACGCCTGCTTCATTAGCGATACCATTTCCCCTTTATCAGGCTCTTGTCATTTGGATGCTTCTTTGAAGCAATCCTCAAATGCCGTCTTGCCTGACATGGCTCTTTTAGGGCATGCCCAGCATCCTCATGATCTGGGCTGTTCATGATGCGAATCTCTGCAGTATCGCAACAGGGAATACTGACATCTCGAGGCAGAATGGGAACGAGAAACCTCTGTCCTTCTATGGGAGCGTCAATTCTCCCGTGAGGTCGAATGTCTCCTACTCCTTCCCAGGCTTCTATCTTCTGAACATCGAGAAGAATCAGGACCGCGACCTGAGAAGCTGGGACAGCACAGACAGAAATGAGTTTGTAAATACCGGAGTCATTCAGAAATCCATCAACATCTCCCCTACTTTCTTTGCAAGTGCTGATCTTTAGAGGGGGTAGGCATGTTGACACTGCTGCAAGATAAATCAAAGAGCCATAGTAAGCAACAGCAAAATACAGCAGGCAACACAGAGGTAAAAATGACAGGTAAAAAAAACGCATTTCGCCCCTCCTTCAGGGCATCCTCAAGGACATGAGGAGGGGTGAAACTTTCGGTCTCCCAAACCACTGACATCACTTCCTCCCTCCATGGAATGCACGCTGACCAGCGGCGCCCCATGCTGATGCCTGTTGTGTCTTGGTCTCCTGTAAGTAGCTCAGCGCAAATTTACCTTACTATACAGTACTTCACTATTATTAGTTCCTTTTCTGTTTCCTACATGATTATGATTGCGCAACTTTGAACACTTATGGAAGTCAGCACAGTCAGAGGCTCCAGAGAAAAAGTTTTGTCTCCCAACTGATCCTATTGGATCCAAGCTTTTCTGACACCAAACTGCAAAGCTGTGGATCCTTGGTGAGTGAGGTCACAACAGGAGAGTGCGGTACATGGCGCCGTTCTAATTTTGGAGCACCAGCAACACTTTTTAAGCACGTAGCACTTTATTTATAGAGTTATTCATCCAAAATATGTATATTATGGTTTATTAATTGTATTGATTCACCCATTCGCAAGCACTGTTTATATATTTTTTTCTATATTTCAGGGTCTAGTACCTGTGCGATAGCTGCTGCGAAATATTGTTTTTATTTCATTTTGTCAATTGTCCCAAGGTATCTTTTTGCACTATATCCTATGAGCGCTGTTTATTCCAATTCATTTGTAAACAAGAGGGACTCAGCAAGCTGCCACAGCACCCCACAAGTTGGCTGTTTAAACACAGCATGATACCACCCCAGGGACCAGCAGTGGGGCTCCCTGTCAAAAGTGCTGTTAGACGTAAAAAACCAGGGACTGCGTCCAGCAGCAGACCAGGTCTGGACAGACAACCAGTCATTAGATCAGCTGTGAGGGAGACGCCACCTGACCGGATCATAAGAGGAAGACAAAGGAATGCCGAGGTGAGCTTAAAATTTATAGATATGTCCTGATCATGTAGATGGTGGGCGGGGCCTCACCCTGCTGTGCTGACATGGAGCCATCAGGAAAGGACATTCACGTTCAAACGGCTGCCCTTCAATGGGTTTGCATGGATATTCAGAATAATTCCATCTGTGTCGCACACTGTACCAAATAAGTTTGTATTCGTCTAAAAGGAAAAGTGTAAAAGTTTCTTTATCATGCAATATAGCAGGATGATCTTGTTTAATTAGTCTCACAGTGAATTAAATGATTTGAAGTGGCACTTTAAAATTTAAAGTGGTAAAATTATCTATATTTGTTAGTGCTATCAGAAAACATTAGTCTTCATCAAGCTTTAACATAGGTCCTCTGTTGCATTCTGTTGTGATTCTCTTAACAGAAACTCTTCAAGCCTTAAAGAAAGGGGAGGCTCTTTTCCCCCAGAAACATTTTGGCTGTAATTGATGTTCTTAACCAGGGGTCTCCAAACTTTCAAAGCAAAGGGCCAGTTTACTATTCTTCAGACTTTAGGGGGGCCAGATTGTAGCCAGTGGGAGTAGAAAATTCCCCAGCATCAGTGGAAGTAAACAAAATGTTAGTGGGGGGTAATAGTGTCCTATTGTTCATATCATTGGGAATAATAGAGCTCCATTGTTGATATCAGTGGGAGGAATAGCACCCCATCATTGGTGTCAGTGTGAGGAATGATGACCCATCATTGATGTCAGTTGTGGATGGAATAGTGCCCCAAGGGGTGGATAGAGGCAAGCAACGGGCCACATCTGGCCCCAGGGCCACAGTTTGGAGACAATTGCTCTTATCCAATAAATGTTTCAAAAAGGCTTTCAAGTAAAATTAACCTTTTTACCAGCTGTCCCATAGTAGACACTTAGAATTTACCATCTGGCGATCAGTTACTAAACTATAAGCTATGATCATCTTATTAATATTTATTGCTGGGAGATAATAATGTAAAAAATAACATCATGGCAACAATGCTGTTTTATAACATTTTTTTATGCAAACTCCAATAAAAATCATCTTTAAAAAGTGTACCAGCATTCAGCTTACACAGTGTACTCTTTCATTCAGTTACTGAATCATAACTGAGCCTATGGATTCATTAGGACCTTCCATGGACTTATGAAAGTAGATGCAAACTCTAACTAGATTGTATTTAGTTTGTCTGACTTTGCCGATCGTTTCCAACCAACTTCTCTATTCATAGAGGCCATACTACAGCTTCTATGAATGAATTAGGATCATTGGCATGCACAGCCTATTGCATTCAATTTTGAGCCCCAGAGCACAAACACACATGTGTGTATAGCAGCAGAGCAGTGGGCAGTGTCAGTAGAGCAAAGATTGGTGTCAACAGGGAAGTACTTTTTACAATATTTTTTATTATTTTTTTTTTTCATTTTTTTTAGGAGCCTTGTTATGGGGCTTTGGTGAAATATTAAGGGTCTAAACAGACCCCTGATGTCTCAATTTTGAGACAGAGAAAGAAACTGAGGACAGAGATTCCCCAGTCTCTTTCTCTGCAGCCTGCAGTAAACTTATGCCACATACACACGAGCGGAATGTCCGACAGAAAAAGTCAGACGGAAGCTTTTCATCATCTATTCCGATTGTGTGTATGCCTCATCGGACTTTTTTTTTCTAAAATTCTGATGGACCTAGAAATGGAACATGTTCTAAATATTTCAAACCCGCTTGTCTGTATGCTGTTCCGACGGACCAATAATGACGCATGCTCTGAAGCAAGTACGAGACGGAAGCTATTGGCTACTGGCTATTGCACTACCTTTTTCTAGTCCCGTCGTACGTGTTGTATGTCACCGTGTTCTGGACGGTCGGACTTTGGTGTGACCGTGTGTAGGCAAGAACGCTTGACCGGAATTCCGTCGGAGTTCTGTCAGAGAAACCTTCGGAGTTTATTCAGACGGCAAAACTGGTCGTGTGTACAGGGCATTCGTTTACTATGCTTCAGTTAAGATTGAAAACAGGAGTGATCTGTGCAGATCACTCACTGTGTTTATTCAGAAAAGGAAGGCCAGTTAATGAAATATTTACCAGCCCCTTCCCCGCTCCTGAGAGGAGAGGAGGAAAGCTGGCAGCACTGCAGGGGGGAGACGGGAAGCAGGGGGAATTGGCACTGCATGGGGTGATTAGGGTGTGCCCAGGCACATCCTGTACGCATGCCTATGATTAGGATGTAAGAATGGAAGGTGGGTAGATGATCGATAGCTTCATCCCCTCTATTCATAGTATATGTTCCATTCATAGAAGCTGTAGTACAGCAGGGGCAGGACGAAGGAAGATTTTCACTAACTCAAAAGCACACATATATATTCATATAAACATGTATAGCTTACCAGATATGATGGCTGTCTTAGTTTTCTTTTTTAGGCTTTCTTTCTAATATTTTGAGCTTGTGATCCAGCCAGCAAGCCTTTTGTTTTTCACAGCACAAGCTCTCCAGTATAATGTATTAGTTTACATGAATGAGACAAACCTCTTAACACTGGTAGATGTGATTAAACTGATCAATTTTTATTTATTCATGTATAACCTTTATCCCGAAAGGAAATTAAAACAGTTTGTTGTAACTGCTTATAAAATGTGAGCAGGAGTTTGTTAGTGAATCTAAATCTGATAATACATTTAACACCCTCCACCAAAAAAAAAATGGCAATGCTGCTGTCTGCTGTGCCTCCTGTGTTCATTCATCCAGAGTATGTGGGAGGGGCACTCTAAGACAGGACGTGTGTTACTGGCCAGATCATCAGGTGAAAACAGAGAAAAAAAGCAAAAGAAAAGAAAACTAATGTAGCCACCACATCTAATGATTGGTAAGCTGCAATATAATACATTTTTGGTTTTGAATTTAATACCGCTTTAGAATTCTTGCGTTTAGAGGACTAAGCTTACTATACTCATAAAATTACTTATTACATTTCCTTAAAATATTAGTCTAATCTACAAACAGAGTAGATGTAGAGTTTGTGCATGAATGCAGATCTAGAATGACAGTGTAGGAACTTCTGCCAGAAGGGCTTGTGTGTTTAAAAACTATTGGTGTGAATGTATCTCAGCTCCTTCATCCTATAGCCCCGTCTGCCAGCGGTACTAAATATCATATGCCTAAATTTTGCTTTCTGCATAAAATGGACCTTGAGTCTGTGTACCAATAAGCATACCAGGCCCCCACGTGACCGTGCTCACTGTCTCCTATCACTGCAGCAGATAGTAGTAGTAGTAGTAGTAGACAGGGAACAGTCTGCAGAGTTTAGAATGGGTCTTTCAGTAGTCTTGCCACATAAAGGTTTTGCACTGCCTTTTAAGACTTGGCAGTGTCCAAATATCTTTGTAAATATGCTAGCTGCATATTAAGGCTGGAGGCATAACTCCTGCAGCTGCCAACAATGCATATATATGCACAAAAACAAGAGGCAGTTGTCACATGGGCTGCCCAGGTACACAGTATTCCTCTGTGTATTGATTGCCAGCTCTTCGGCGGTCAGTTACTTTTTCTATATTGCATACACAAATTTGGGTCTATATGGGTAATTGTATCTGAGATGTTTTAGTCCTAATCCAAGTGACAGGAATGCTTTAAAACAGACAACCCACTTTAAAAGAAAAATTAACACCAAGGGCTAGTGTGGGTGTACATCACCCAGCAATACAAAATTACTTCTTTCTTTCAAAAGGACGTCTTAATAAACATTCAGGCTTCACACCATCGCTGCATGCGGCTCCAAGCAGGGGTCTGGTGCCCCAACTTTTTGGCTGAATTCGGACCTGAAATGGACCAAAAGACGCACAGGGCTCCTGTGCAAGTTCCGGAGCCGCAGCAGAGATTTGTGACCGGCTCCATAGAGAGCCAGTCAAAATCTACTGCTATTGCGAATTGGATGCGGAGAACTCTCTTTCAATTCGCAATGGTGTGAACCCAGCCTTATAAACATTTATTGTGTTTCACATATCATTAAATAATTTTAAACCGGTTATTTCTTTACCTAAAAAGGATGAGTCATGTTAAATGTATATCTTTTGTATTTCCCAATGCAAAATAATCTTTGCTGGGTTTTACTTCCTCTTTTGCTCCCTGCAAACCCTGCAAATTAAAACTTTACTAACAAATACAGCAGATTCAGGTAGTTCTTAATAGCGTCACAAGTTCAAAAACAGTTACCACCATTCCATAGATAACGAAACTGGATTTAATTAAGACCTACCGTGTTCTTCACTCCATGAGACGTACTTTTCCGCCCCCCCAAAAAATGGGGGTAAATGTCTGTGCCTCTTAAGGAGCAATTATTGACCAGCCTAGCCCTCCCGCATCGCTGTTGCTGTGTTATAATACCGGCGCTTGGCTTCTCTGTGGCAGAAGAGAGGAGGGCAGGATGTGAGGTGCATCCTGGCAGGGGCGTACCGGGGGGGGGCAGTCCGCCCCATGTGCCACACATGGGGGGGTGTCAGTGGTGTCACTATCAGGGCCAGGTCGGGTGACACCCGCCAGAGCCCACACCATTCCAAGAGCAGTGAGAGCCCTGGCTGCTCCCTTTGGTTGTTTTGTTTCCAGCCGGAACACCCCCGGTGCCGTGGCCGCACTAGCCTGGTCCAGTCTGTCACTTCCTGCTCCTCCCACCAGCAGCTGCTGCTGCAAACTGTGTCCACAGTCCTCGGGACCATCCTAGTTGCCGCCCGCCCAGGTTTATCTGAGGTTGAGAGCCAGTCACCCACCGGGGGAGAGGGTTGTGGATCGCAATGGCAGTGTCCTCCTCTGCCTGAGGTGAGGTGGTGATAAGGGGGTGGGAGGTGTGGGTTGGCATGGTATCCACCGCCCAGTCACCTGAGCTGGTGTGAGAAGAGACTGAAGGGGTATTTGTGTCTGCCCTGCCACCCTGAGCTGATCTGGGAAGGGGGAGGTAACTGTGTCCACCACCACCCAGGTATAGTGTAGCTGAGCTGATTTGATAGGAGGGGGGTGGTATTGCTGTGTGTCCACCACCCACCCATAGTAGTATTAGTAGTAGTATAATATTTTTCTGTTATATTTTTTAAAATATTTTAGTACACCATTTGGTTCCGAATTTTTTTTTCTCTTGTTTTTCTCCTCTAAAACCTAGGTGCATCTTATGGTCAGGTGCGTCTTATGGAGCAAAAAATACGGTACTCAAAGTTGTCGTACAGAGACGGGCAGAGTGTCTTTCTCTGTACGCTGTGTAGCAGAGCAGCATGGCATATTTGCCACTGCTACCCTCTCCTCCTTGTCACTGGTTGTTAAAGTGGAATTAAAGGCAGCTATACTCACCTTTCCTCTAAAGGTCCACATTCCTCGCCACCATCTGCCATTCTTCTGTGTGCCAATTTTCAGCCATCTTCATGACGGGATGATGTCGCTCATGCACAGTGCTCATCATTCTTGCACATAGGGATCAGGTTGGCAGCTGTAGGCTAAGCTTCACATGTGCTGCTCAGTTTACATGTCGGGGAATGCTGGCAGTGGACAGGTAGTTGTATATTACTGTAGAAAAACTCTTCTGCAATAAAAAACCTGCTTGCTTGCAATGAATACCAGGGGAACTTATACTCTATGGATGCCATTCCCAGCCAACAGCGTTTCAGCAACCAGTGATGCTGCAGTGGGCAGTTTCTGATGGAAAGCTGAGACACTAGTTTCCCATGAGATATGCTCCCTCCTTGTAATTGACAGCAGACAGGGATACAGTTTTAGCCAATAGCAGGCTGTCTATTGGCTATGGATCTGCCCACTGCCTGCTATCAATCACAGGAGGATCAGACCTAAAGGGGAACTAAAGTCTCTGAATACCCATCAGGCTCTGCCCCTCAGAGACAAAATGCTGAGCTGTATGTGACAGGTGCAGCGGTGGGGAGAAAGTGAACTTGCACACTCCAGCTTCAGTCCACTTCCACATGATGTTTGTGCCCCTCCCTACAACAGGTACATTAATCTATCTCGTGCACTGACATTTGTCCTACATCAAATCCAAGTATAGTTGTACTTATACTTATACTTATATTTGTACCTTGTAAGCAAGGTGGACCACATGTGAAGCGTATGGTGGGTGTGTTCCGGGACCTGAACCAGCAGTCACCTGCTTATCATATTACAAAAACAATAATGAGGGCAGAAACAATCAACATTTAGCACCACATCCCATAAATTTAACAAATGAAAAGGAAGGGGGAGAAAGGGTTGAAACAACCCCGGGACTTTTAAGTTGCTTGTATTTTAAGGTAGATAGAGTAGATAAACATGTACAACTTATCCATAAAAAAAATGTTATTTGTTACAATTAATATAAATTACACAACATAGTTAAAAAATATATATCTCAATATCCACATCCAATGATGGGCAGACAGTAGATAACATACCACTTGAATAAATATCACTCAACATGTTTCGCTCATTTGGAGCTTCCGCAGGAGTTTTGGCATAGATTATGGTATACTAAAAATAATAAGAGGAACATGGATGAGATATACTGTTACATAGTAGAATTTACAATTTACAGTGAAAATATATAAATATATATATGGATAATATGTCATACACAAACTAAGATCAACTAGAGAAATCAAATAACAATCAAAAAATCAATGCATCAATATTAATGATCTTACCAGGCTGCCAAAGATTGAAAGTGAATTATATTTGATAAAAATTGCTGATGAATGACATCAGCAATACAGAAACATCAGGTAGGTCTCTCACAACAAAGGTTCCCATCCTAAATTGCCATAAAAGGACACAGAATTTGTATATCCTTAATGAAAAGGAACAAAAGGGGGAAGTATAAGGGATAAAGTGGGATATCAAATAATTGATGTTAAAAGAGGGGCATCATATTAAAATAAAGGTTACCTATAATAGAATCAACAATTACAACTCCTCACTGCAAATCTAGAGAGCAGTATTGAATCAGTATGCTATGGAAATCCATAGCCAGCAATCAAGGGGTCATGAAGAACATTACTAGTATCCCAGAAGGTGGATGTGTAAGGCTGTAACTAAAAAACAAAAGAATACTGGTCAAATGAAATCCATATATGTAGCCCATTTAAGAATCAAACAGAGCTACATATGGATGTGGATATTGAGATGTGTAATTTATATTAATTGTAACAAATAAAAAAAAAGTTTATGGATAAGTTGTACATGTTTATCTACTCTATCTACCTTAAAATACAAGCACCTTAAAAGTCCCGGGGTTGTTTCAACCCTTTCTCCCCCTTTCTTTTCATCTGCTTATCATATTAGTGCACAGCAGAAATTAACGGGACTGCAGCACAGGAATGCAAGCAACACCTGTGCATCTATCTATCACCTGTTGATAGTTCATGCTATCAACATGGCAAATTTCTTAGATCACTATGCTATTTATTAGTTATTAAATACTCTGCAGTTTTCCACCCCAATGAGATCAAATATTACCTACTTAAAAAGTGGATAATATCAACCTTGTCCTATGAAGTCACTCCACAATGTACCAGGGGCATCTTCTAAGTAAATGCAAAACCTTAAAGTAACAAACATGTTATACTTACCTGCTCTGTGTAGTGGTTTTGCACAGAGCAGCCAAGATCCTCCTCTTCTAGGGTCCCTCTCTGGATCTCCTGGCCCCTCCCTCCTGCCGAATGCCCCCACAGCAAGCAGCTTGCTATGGGGGCACCCGAGCCAAGCAGCAGCTCTGAGTGTCCATTCAGACACGGAACTGCAGTTTGGCCATGTCCCCCTTTCTCCTCATTGGCTAACTGAGTTTGATCGACAGCAGTTGGAGCCAATAGCACCACTGCTGTGTCTCAGCCAATCAGTAGGGAGAGTCCCAGATGGCTGCGGCACTTGTGTACATTGCTGGATCAAGATGGGGCTCAGGTAAGTATTAGGGGAGCTGAGGGGGGCTGCTGCACACAGAATTTTTTTTATCTTAATGCATAGAATGCATTAAGATAAAAAATCTTCTGCCTTTACAACCGCTTTAAAGTCACATGTACTTATAGATGTAGATCCTGCTTAAACACAGCACTTTTCCTCCCATTAACAGGATCTGAGTATGGTCAGTTTAAGGCACTGCTCTTACACTTTGAACATAGTATTACATCTGCCTAATGAGCCAAGTAATCTAAGGCCAGGACCAGTCATTGGCCCTTTGTTGTATATTCTTAAATTCTATATAATTGTTAAACAGCATATTTTACCTTTAAAATATTACAATTACAATCTGGCAGCTCACTGAACCACTTCAATTTCGGGAGCTTGTTCAATGAATCGTCAAACTCTCAAAAGTCTAGAGGGAGTTGGACGCCTTGCAGAACAATACATCTCTTGCTCTGATGCAAGTAGTTGTGTGGCCTGCATTTTTTAAATTAGCATATTTTCAGTAAGAGAAATAACTTTTTAATGGCCGTTTCTGGTCCTTGTAGTCGATTAGACCTGAAGCAGTACCATTCCTTAAACATAAAGTTCAAGTAACTTGTATCAAATTTCAGTGGCATAGGAACTGCAAAAGCAGTTTATAAAGGGTGAAAGTGTGTTGTAATTCCATGTAATGGTGTTGTAAGTTAAAGTGCAACCTATAATAAAGATTTATTTTTGGAGAAATATAAAAAGAATGCTGCACTAGTTTCCCTGAATTTTTTTGCTGAGCTCTACTATATTGATTCTCCTTAATCCATATCCCATATGAGAATTTAAAATAACATCAGGTTATTAAAAGATGACTGTGCTGTTACAAGAGTATACAGTATACATGCCCCCCTGGTGGGACAATCTGATGAAACTGTTAACTTGGGAAAATCAAAGCTTATGTAAACTCTAATGCCCCGTACACACGGTCGGACTTTGTTCGGACATTCCGACAACAAAATCCTAGGATTTTTTCCGACGGATGTTGGCTCAAACTTGTCTTGCATACACACGGTCACACAAAGTTGTCGGAAAATCCGATCATTCTGGACGCGGTGACGTAAAACATGTACGTCGGGACTATAAACGGGGCAGTGGCCAATAGCTTTCATCTCTTTATTTATTCTGAGCATGCGTGGCACTTTGTCCGTCGGATTTGTGTACACACAATCGGAATTTCCGACATTTTGTTGTCGGAAAATTTTATATCCTGCTCTCAAACTTTGTGTGTCGGAAAATCCGATGGAAAATGTGTGATGGAGCCTACACACGGTCGGAATTTCCGACGACAAGGTCCTATCACACATTTTCCGTCGGAAAATCCGACCGTGTGTACGGGGCATAACAATGTTCTCTTGTTCTCTCCATTTTTATCTGTTAAATATACTGTACCTTTGAAAGATTTTTTTTATACCTGTTTGATAAGTGCAAAAAATACCTGTTGATCATGTCAGAAATCCAGACCTGCTCTGTGCACAGTGGTTAGTTTTTTTTTTTTTTATAAACAAGCAGTTTTTAAATTAGTGTCAGTGAGCTACACTCACAGAACCAGATTGCATCAATGTTAATTCACTATTGCTTTATGCGGTATTTACCACATAAAGAAAAAACACTCAGTAAACCACATAAAACAGGAGTGAAAATCAATTTACAAAAAGAAAAAGAAAATGCATGCAGTAAATAAGTTGTGGTCCCTGCGTGCAATATTTAAGGAACCAGCAGCCTTTGGCATCCTTAACAACCAGTAAACAACATGGTTGTTTAAAATTTTTAGAAGGATAAGGGCAGCGAGATTAGAGTAGACACCACATCCCAATTTTTATGAAGAATACATAGAAAAAGGAAAACTGCAGGACTTTAAAGGTGTCAGATAAATGAAAAGTTGCTTTGTATTAAAATATGCTTTATTAATAGCAAAAAAATTATTTATGTAAAAAATTCCTTGCATTGCAAGGGTAGCCCTAGTGCGGGTAGTCCTAGTGCTAGCTGTCCCACATGGCTACTGATCCCAGTACCACTTTTTTAGGCCCTGCCAGCCTTCCTGGCTACAGCTGCCTCTTTCCACTGCCAGTGCCATCAGAGTCCTCCTTACTGGCTCTGCTCCTATCCCAGACTGCTTGCTCCCAGTCCTCTCAGGTGTGCCTCCCCAGTTCTCCTGACTGTGTGTCACTGACCAGCCCTCTTGTTGTTCCTCCTAGAGACATGCCTGACAGTTTTTTACTGTTGTCCTCTCCTTGCACCCATGCCTCCTGTCCAATACACCTCCGTTGGTTGTAGGAAGGTCCCGTCTGCACCCGAACCCAGGCCCAAGCTCACCCCCCATACTTGGAAGCTCCCTCAAATGCCACGACAGCCTAACACTCCAGCTTACAGTCAAACAAATCCTTCCCAGCTGGGCTGACCCTGAGTATGGCCTGCCTCCTGCCACTCCAAGTTGGGGATTGTTCAGGGCCCTCAGAATACTCCAGGCAGCACTACCTCACTTCTCCTCCTCTCTTTCCAGAAGGTCCCAGCACATTCTGGAAATAAGTGGGAGGGTCTTAGTGAAGCTACATGTGAGTCATCCAGCTCTTCTTGGATTTCTGCCAACCCAGGAAACAAACAAACAAGCAGGTTTGACTACCAGCCAAGCCTGCATACATTTGCCCACACTGATAAAAAAAACATCTTTCACACCTAGCACACTAGAGTGTGCTACAAAAGAAATACTTTTAATGCAATGCAAGGTAAAATGAAAATGTTGCGGCTAAGCGCCTACCTACTTTCATATACTCAACTTGTCTACCTTCACTTCAGGGGTTTTAGGTTAGAATGTGATCGAACCTATAACACCTGAGCTCCCTTGTGACAGTGCTCAAGCCTAGCAGTCAATCACTAGATCAGAGCACAGTCAAATGACAGGATTGCAAGTGATGTCACCGTTTACCAGGTCTCTGACACTGCTGGTTTCAGAGCTAGCTACACTGGAGGAAGGAAAGTGGAGGGATCCCAGCCAAGGTGCTGGGTTGGCACCCTGCAAAGACACTATCATTTTGCATTGAAACAATGATATTGTTTCTTTAGTAAGTAGTCTTGGCAGTTATGTGCTTCCCTTGATGACTATGGCACCCTAGACCATGTCCTATATGGCCTACTGAGAAATCCAGTCCCATTCACATTGTTGATTAATTGTCCATTAAGCAAACAGTTTACACAAGAAGCTCTAAAGTTAAATCAATTAATGGTGATTCAATTGCTCTATCTACGCAGTGAAGAAGAAGGCTGTTAATCAGAACCGGACGAACAAATCTTTGCCCAGTTTAACAGGTTACATGCATGTATTTCAACTATGCCTGTAGATGTTTGCGGGAATTCTAATTTGAATATTATAGAAAAAAAAAAAAACTTGTATAACAGTCCATTTAGCCATATTAATAATAGTATCCAGTAAATGTAGTATTAAGAACTAAACTTCAGAAATAATAGACCTCCTTCTTCACACATTTTAAGAATCAGTGTGTTTAATGTAATGGAACATAAACTCCCTACTGCACAGACATCCAGAAAAATACATTTATGTGCATACCTTGTAATGTAAACAAACACAAGGAAGTGACTGAGTCTTTGTGCTCATATCTCTAAATGCTCGATCTGCCCACAGCTCATCAGCAAGACTTTAAAGCATTTTCCCAGTTAGACTTTATTTTATTTGCTCCCATTTTTGTTCTTTTAAAATGATATTGATCTGCACTTCTTCTATTGCTCTAATTACACAATGCCGATGGAGGCTGAGAGTCAGTAAATAGCACATAACAGGTGAGGGATTAAAAAATAAATAAAAATAAGAAATAAAAAGAAAATCAGAGGCATTTGTTGAGATTGAGGAGGTGGTGTTAAAAGCTTGTCAACCTGTAGTCTGGGATGTCTGCCAGCACTATGAAAAGCCTCATCAAGTTTATCTGGGAAGATGGACAGAGGATAATCTTCTCAGATGGGCAAGGTAGTCTATGGCAGTGGGGAAGAAATGCAAGAGAATATAACTGAGAATGGAGAGGTTTCATTTGTACAATGCACACAGTGTTAAAGAACAACTAAGTCACTCATGTCTGCTGCTACTTTCTGTTTTACAGGAATGCTTACCATTCTGCTACTGATCTTATCTTGATGGGAATAACTTGGGGACATTATTGGTAGTGAATGGACAACAGAGACACCTATTGGAGCTGTCTATGTCTGACATGCAAAATAAACTATACAACTGAATATAATGCCTATTGAATCCTGTAATTTTTTCTCATATGAATGAAGTGGGGAACTGCAGACATTAGCAGGGTTCAGCTTTTGAAAAAAAAAAAAATCAAATAAAATGCACTTATAAAAATCAGATGTTTAAAGATGGAACATAGGAGATTTTTGATTTTTTTAAAAGTTAGGCTTCATTCACATCAAGTGCAGAGATTTCACCAAGTGCAGAGACCTGTTTCTGCAAGGGCACAACAAAAACAACAATCCATGTGCCCTGTTCACACCAGAACACTGGCATCATGTTCATCAACATTGCGGTGTGAACAAGGCACATAGAAAACATTATTTTTTTGTGCCCTTGCAGAGAATTTATATCACATATCCATGAGCAGAAATAACCTGCATGTGATACCAGTGTTATGGTGTGAATAGGACACATAAAAAACAATTGTTTTTTGCGTCCTTGCAGAGACGTAAATAAATACGCACATCTCTGCATATGTTGTGAACAAGTCTATGCAAGTCAAATCTGTGCATTTTTTTCCCCATCAGTTTTTATGCACATATGGTGTGAACAAGGTCTTATTCAGGGTGTATGGTGTTTTGGAGGGGTGGCCTGTAGCCTTGCCACTTCATATTAAAGTGGTTGTAAAATAAAATGTTTTTTTACCTTAATGCATTCTCTGCATTAAGATAAAAAAATATTTTTCATACAGTTACCCCTGCAGCCCCCCTAAATGTTCACCTCACCCTGATCTTGATCCAGCTCTGTGCATGTCTGCAGCAGCTCCTCTCCCCTCTACTGGCTCTCACAGACTTAGCTATGAGCAGTGGGCACGGGGCTGTGTTTCTGAATAGATGCAAACAGCCCAACTCGGTATCAAGCACACACAAATCCCCCCATAGGAAGTGGCTTCCTATGGGGGCACTTGGGTGGAGGAGCCAGGATCACCAGCGGTGGACCCCAGAAGAAGAGGATCAAGAGTATGAACCATAGGAGGCACATACCCTCAACATAGGGGGGTGCTTTGGGTCATGGGAGCTCTGCCCCCCCAAAGCACCCTGTCATCATGTTGATGAGGACAAGGGCCTCTTTCCCTCTTATTGGAATCTGGAAGCCCCCTATGCGAATGAATATGAGGTACATAGGACCCCTACTCTTTCACCAAAAAAAAGTTCCAAGTAAAAAAAACACACAGCCAGTTTTTTGACGAGTCCTTTATTCATAAACCAAATAAACAAAAAGTCCCCAAAAGTGAATCCAATGTCAATCAAGCTGAACGCTGGCTGAACGCCAAAGCAAAAAAAACAAAAACAACCCGCAGCAACGCTTGGCTCCCACTGTCTAACATTTCTTAAATAACTAAGGGACTGGGACAACCGATGTCACCGGGTGACCCCGCCCCCTTGTGGCGTCATTAACCGGGGACATGTTGTGTCTATGACATCACAAGGGAGTAGGGTTACCAGGTGACATCATCAGTTGGCCCCTGCCCGTTATTTAAGAACTGTCAGATGGCAGAGCTGCCAGAAGGCGGGAGCTGCAACTCCTTTTTTTTTTTTTGATCAGTAGTAGCAGAGGGCATCGTGATTGACAATGAATCTACACCCAGGGACATTTTGTTTTTTGTTTTTTTAAGGACTAGTAAAAAACTGCCTCCGATGTTTTTTTTGCACTAAACTTTTTTTGGGGTGAATGAGTAGGGGTACTTTGTAGGCTGGAAACTGGGGCCCCCTTGTTAAAGGGTTGTGGGGAAGAGGTCCTTGTCCTCATCAACATGGGAACAAGGTGCTTTGGAGGGGGCCATGTTGAGGTCATGTGACCTGGTATGGTTCAGAGGGTACTTGCTTGCCCCCCATTTCCTGGCCTTCCAGGCTGCATGCTTGGATAAGGATTTAGTATGGATTGTGGGGGGGCACCCCACACCATTTTTCTTCTTCTTTTTTTTTTTTTTTTCAGCTGTAAGCAGTTTGTTAAGAAGCCTTTCCAATTAGAAAAAAAATGCATCAAAGATACATGCAAAACAAATCAAAAACAGTCCCTGACCCTTTTAAAAAATGCAATGGCTGAAAACGCATAGGTGTGAATTAGTTCCATGGGAAACCATGTTAAATGGACTGTGGTGAGTTTCTGCAAAATGCACGAAAAACACAAAGGTGTGAACCTAGTCTAAAAAAGGTATTACTATCATAATTTGGGATTGGCTTAAAACCACCTAACTTTCTTATAAGAGAATAGACAGGTTATGTTAAATAGATTTATGGAGATCATATCACACCTTACTAGACTGTGTAGATGTATGATTTTATTTATTGTTAGTTCTTTTTATTTCTTTTAGTTTTCCTCAATTCTTCAAATATGTTCTTAAACGTACAAGGTCAGATTTACTTCTCCGGACTAAACTAGAGCAATATAATGAAAAAATACAACTTGTTTTCTATCTATCTAACCAACAATTGCTGTTGCCTTAAGATGTTAATTGTACTTCTTATACCTTATTAAAAACTATTGAAATTAAAAAAGGTATTACTGAAAGAATTACACTCAGTGTTTCATTCTCCTTTGACACTTTTAACCTAATTTAGCTTGACAAGCCACCACCACATGCATCAGAGATTTCTTCACATAATCACATAGAAACCTTCAGTTTCAGATTAGATATGCACTAATGAAAAAAAAAATCATGGAGCTGCCTGATTAAAGCTGGAATGATAGGAATGGAGGAGGATAAGTCATCACTTCATTCAGTTGTGTAGACAAATAGCACCTTGCACTACTTTGCAAAACAACGAATTTCTTTCAGGAAAGCAGGAACGAATAGCCTGGCCAACATCTGAGACTACTCCACCAACTGGCTTACAAATAAAATACAAAATATTTATATGAAATATTAAATTTTTACCTGACTGAAAACATAATAAATAAAAAAGAACATTTATGCAAGATCACTATACCTTTCCTTGTGTAAGATCAAAGCCCTGACCGCTAGAACCACAGAATATGGGAATATAAATGTTGTAAGTCATCTTACTAACCTAGGCATCCACTTTGCTTTGAAGATTTGTTATGTTTTGTTACAAACTGACTTCAAGTATTGACTAGTGATGCCCAAACAGTGTAGCACTCCTGGGTTATCTGAATATAAGCTGGCGAAATAGCTTTGCTGATATTGATTTTTTTTTCATATCCTTTGTGAAGGGAGATGAGAGTCAAACTATCCTCAGTGGTTCATTGCTGTTGTTGGCAATACTGATTCTGTTAGTTTTTTTAATAAGTATGCTTCAGTATGCCATTAACGCCCCCCCCCCCCCCCTCACTTACCAACCTGTTCTTCTGTTGATTCATGTTTCACTGAATTTCTTGTCATTTTTCATTTTAATTGTGGTACATTAATGGCATATTCTGTTTTTTTTGCAGCACAAATCCCAAAAATGTAAAAATGTAAAAAAAAGAGTCCTTCTGAGAGACTGGGGCCCTATAATTTAAAGTTTGCTTATTTGCTTAGATGTAGGCAAGTATCCTGAGCCCCAAATGCAACCCCTGATATCAACCCCTGGTCTCAATGCACACTATGTAAAATTATGGAATTTTTTTTATTATTATTCTCCATTCAGCGCAAGTTTAAATTTTATATTATTCTCAATGTACACTATATTGTCAAAAGTATTGTGACACCTGCCTTTAAACGCACATAAACTTTAATGGCATCCCAGTCTTATTCCGTAAGGTTCAATATTGAGTTGGTCCACCCTTTGGAACTATAACAGCTTCAACTCTTCTGGGAAGGCTGTCCACAAGGTTTAGGAGTGTGTCTAATGTTTGACCATTCTTCCAGAAGCGCATTTGTAAGGTCAGGCACTTATGTTGGATGAAAAGGCCTTGTTCACAGTCTCCGCTCTAATTCATCCCAAAGGTGTTCTATCGGGTTGAGGTCAGGACTCTGTGCAGGCCAGTCAAGTTCCTCCACCCCAAACTCGCTCATCCATGTCTTTATGGACCATGCTTTGTGCACTGGTCCAAATCATTTGGTGGAAGGAGGAATTATGGTGTGGGGTTGTTTTTCAGGGGTTGGGTTTGACCCTTAGTTCCATTGAAGGGAACTCTTAAAGCATCAGCAAACCAAGACAATTTGGACAATTTCATGCTCCCAGCTTTGTGGGAACAGTCTGGGGGTGGCCCCTTCGTGTTCCAACATGACTGCGTACCAGTGCACAAAGCAAGGTTTTTGACCAAAAATTGAGCTGTCATACATCTCAAGCTCTCAACTCTAAACTCTATTCCATGAATCCTATTGTAAAGAATTTATACCACCTTCATAAAAGTGGTTATATTAACGTAGCAGAAAATACCATTTATTGAAGTTAGACAAAAACAAATTTATTTTAAAAGGCCCAGAAGGCTAATAAGACACATTAGACATCCACGGAAATACATCAGGAATTTACAATGTTTGATATCTAACTAATTGTACTTTCATTGTGCTATATAATATGTTGGTTGTCAGGTGAATGTATAGATCAGCCTGTTTCAACCAGGGTGTCCTGAGGTTTCTTCAGGGATGCCTTGGCAAAATGCCTAAAAATTGCTCCAAAATAGTATACAAGCTGGAGGGTGGATGAAACCTGCCTTTTAGTTACAAAAAGCCACAGGTTTTCATTGTACACAACCTTCTAGCTGCCATTCCCTTAACAACCAATGACATCATCAGTTGATAAGGAGGATGTCAGTTGCCTGCATATCATCTGTGTCAGACCCTCACATGCCTTTCTCAAACAGCTTTGGGGTCACATTAGCTGAGTGAGTGAGAAAAACTGAGTTAGAATTGAAACACTGGAATACTAGTTAGTACCAGTTTGCACACATGTATTTGCTATGGAAGAATAAATCACCTCTAACGTTGGGTGTCCTATGTTTATTAATGTTGCTGCATTATGTAAAACTATTCGAATAGTTTTTACATTTTAGAATGGGGTGCCTCGAGATTGTCCATTAATTTGGAGGGTGCCTTGACTGAAAAAAAGTTGAGAAACACTGGTATAGATGTCCTGTATATAGGATACATGTCATTAAGGGTGTGTCTGCTGGAGCATAATAAAACAGTTCAGCACACCTATTGATACACCCTTCAGACCCTATTATTGTATGTAATTAGATCTGGAACACCCTCTCCAGGATCATCAAAAAATGGTTGAATCAGCAGCTCCGAGCTTTCAATTTACCATTGAACCTATGAAGAAATGCTAAAAGTCATTTATGAGGGCTAGTGATTCTGCAAGATCAGATTGAACTTGCTTTCCAAGTGACTTGAGCTCTGCTCTGAATCAAGACCAAACAGAATTCCACTTAAAGTGTTACTAAACCCACTACAGTAAAATCAGTCCATATATGCAGTAAAATATGCCTGTTATACTCACTGCGGAACCTAAGGGGTTAATCCTCCGCATTGTGTAAAAAGACTGTTTGATCCTGTCTTCTCTGATCCTCCTCTCCTTCCACTGTCCCCTAATAATTTCCTGATAACAGAGTCTATGGAGTCCGGCTGCACATGCTCAGTTTGGTGTGTATTACTAGACACAGGGCCAAACAGCACTGCACTGTCTAGACAGAGGGTCAGGGGTCTTGCAGTCTCATAGGACAGCTACAAGCTTTAACCAGCGCTTGGTTGGACACTGATAGAAGTCACAAGACTGCTATACACTGCTGATGAGAAAAGATATTTAGCAGTTTACATTTACTAAAATAATTGCATTTCCATGTTCTTTGTAGTGTGGGAGACCAGATATGGTGAACGTAGGATCCTGGGTTTAGTAACACTTTAAGTATTTTTAATTTTTTAAATCTTCTTATTTTACCTTTCTTGTGTCTGTTTTGCAATAATTTTTCCATAAATATTGCACTGCACTATTTTTCTTTGACTTATTTTGGCATTATATTTAAAATGAATCTGAATCTCTGAATGCTCCAACTGGAAAATAAGGAACTTTACCTCTGTAAGAAGTTACTGTAATGTAAATTAGTGTTGGGTGAACGGTTCAGCCCAAGCATTAATTTGGTATGAATATTGGCTGTTTGCCTGTTCGATGAAGACCCAAATTGTCAGGGCGTTCGGCCGTTTGTTTGGTCCGCCGAGCACCCCACAATGCATTGCGTGCTGCACAGTGCATTGAAAGCCCTGATTGGCTGAAGCAAGAAGATTTTGCAAAATCATGGCACAGGATCCTGACAGAGCCATGATTGGAGAAAGTAATGATGACTATGCCCAATCATGGCTTATTGCTCATAGACCCCCCACACACACTATATAAGGATCTTTCTCAGAGCAGCCATTTACAGTGTAATATTGGAGTGGAGATAGAAAGAACAGGGCTCTCTTCAGTGCTACCTGCAAGTTAGTGTGCTATTGTGATTCTATTGTGAGTGTAGAGTGTAAGTGTAGTGTGAATCTTGTGATAGTGTAGTGTGAGTGTAATGCGACCATTCATTTTTACTTTAGTGTCAGTTTAGTGTTTCAGGCCAGGTTTACTGAAGTATATTGAAGTGCATTAGTGCACTTTTACCAAAGTATATTGAAGTGCGTTAGTGCACCTTTACAGAAGTATATTGATGTGCATTAGTGCACCTTTACTGCAGTATATTGAACGCATTAGTGCACATGTATTGCAGTATATTGAGGTATGTTCGTGCATATTTACTGCAGTATATTGACATGAGTTAGTGCACATTTACTGCAGCATATTGAACTATGTTAGTACACATGTACTGCAGTATATTGATATGCGTTATTGCATGTTTACTGCAGTATATTGAACTGCGCTAGTGCATGTGTACTGCCGTATTTTGAGGCACATTAGTGCACGTGTACTGCATCATTTTGAGGTTCATTAGTGCATGTTTACTGCAGTATATTGACATGCATTAGTGTACATTTACTGCAGTATATTGACATACTTTAGTGCACATTTAATGCAGCATATTGAGGTGCGTTAGTGCACGTTTACTGCAGTATATTAAAATGCGTTAGTACATGTTTACTGCAGTATATTGAGGTGCATTAGTGCACGCTTAGTGCAGTATATCAATGTGCATTAGTGCACTTTTATGGCAGTATATTGAGGTGTGCATGTTTACTGCAGTATATTGGTACATGTTCAGAATTCTAAATTCCGTATTCCACATTCTGCATTCCAAATTCTGCATTGAAAATGCTAAATTCTGTGTTCCGAATTCCAAGTTCTGTGTTTCAAATTCCGTGTTCCAAATTCCAAATTCTGTGCTCCATATTCCAAATTCAGTGTTCTGTATTCCGAATTCCGAATTCCAAATTCCAAGATCTGAATTGCATGTTCCTTGTTCCAAATTCCATGTCCTGTGTTCCGAATTCCGAATTCCCTGTTCAAAATTCCGGTGCCAAATTCCAAATTCTGTGTTCTGAATTTCAAATATTGTGTTCCAATTCCCGAATGCCATGTTCCAAATTCCGTGTTCCAAATTGCATGTTCCGTGTTCCCAATTCCCTGTTCTGTGTTCCGAATTCTAAATTCCATGCTACAAATTCCATGTTCTGAATTCCAAATTCTGTGTTCCAAATTCCAAATTCTGTGTTCCAAATTCCAAATTCCAAATTCCGTGTTCCATATTCAAAATTCAGAGTTTCGAATTTCATGTTCCTTGTTCCGAATTCCATGTTTCATGCTCCAAATTCCATGTTCCATGTTCCGAATTCCATGTTCTGAGTTCCAAATTCAGTGTTCCCCAGTTCATGTTACAAATTCCATGTTCTGTGTTCAGTATTCTGAATTCTAAATTCTGTGTTACAAATTCTGAGTTCTGAATTCCAAGTTCCGTGTTCTGAATTCCAAATTCCGTGTTACAAATTTCATGTTACAAATTCTGGGTTTCATATTTAGAATTGCAAACTCTCTGATTCTGAGCTTCCATTTTCCAAATTCCATGTTCTGTGTTCCAAATTCCATGTTCCGTGTTCCAAATTCCACGTTTAATGTTCCAAATTCTGTGTTCCGAATTACAAATTCTGTGTTCCAAATTCCATTTTCCGTGTCCCATATTCTGAATTATAAATTCCGTGGTACAAATTATGAGTTCCGAATTCCATGTTCCATGTTACAAATTCCATGTTCCCATATACTGAATTTGGTGTTCCAAATTCCAAATTCCATGTTCCTAATTCTAAATTCCATATTCCAAATTCTGTGTTCCAAATTCCAAATTCTGTGTTCCATATTCAGAATTCCAAACTCCGAGTTTCAAATTCCGTGTTCCAAATTCCGTGTTCCAAATTCCATGTTCTGTGTTCAAAATTCCATGTTCCATGTTACAAATTCCGCATTTCATGTTACAAATTCCGTGTTCCGAATTCCAAATTCCGTGTTACAAATTCCATTTTCCGTGTTCCGTATTCTGAATTATAAATTAAGTGGTACAAATTATGAGTTCCGAATTCCATGTTCCATGTTCCGAATTCCATGTTCCGTTTTCCAAATTCCATGTTCCGTGTTCCGTATTATAAATTACGATTTCCAAATTCGGTGTTCCGAATTCCAAATTCCATGTTACAAATTCCATGTTCTGTGTTCCGTATATAGAATTCTAAATTTTGTGTTACAAATTCCATGTTCCGTATTCTGAATTCCGATTTCCAAATTCAGTGTTCCGAATTCCAAATTCCATGTTCTGTGTTCAGTATTCTGGATTCTAAATATCGTGTTCCAAATTCTGTGTTCCAAATTCCAAGTTCCATGTTCCGAATTTCATGTTCTGAATTCCAAATTCTGTGTACAACATAACATGGAACATGGATGTTCCAAATTCCGTGTTCCGAATCCCAAATTCCGAATTCAGAGTTCTGAATTTGTTAGATCATTTAGATTCTTATTTTATAATCATTAATGAATCATTGTATGAGATTGCTTAAATGTTGAACTTTAGATGACCTCTCTGCTTCATGCTGATATTTTTACTGGGTGAAAGTTCATTAGAATAGATTCAAGTTACATAGAATTGTTTTGAGTCCTTGAAATGCATATAAATCACAGAGATAAGATAAGAACATCTTATACAGGTGGTTTAGAAATAATTATGTGGAATATGGGAAGGTTATGTACAGTACATTAATTAAGTTTGACAGGGTCAAACAAAGGTCTGCTTGAGCCCTCATTAAAACTGTTAAAATACATTGAATGGGATAACACTGATACACTGATGTATGTGTGTGCGTATATATATATATATATATATATATATATACACAGTGGCGAAATTATGGGGTCGCTGAAATCGCCATGGCCTTGAGGGCCCCCTGTATGCTTCGTTAGGAGGAACGGCACGGGCGGCTGAGACAAGCTCCCCGAGCATCAGCCGAACTGTAATCGGCACTGACTGTGCAGGGAGCTCATCAAAGTAAAAGCACAGTGTGTGCTGTGCTCTTTCTCTCCCCCTACAGTGCAGTACCCGGCAGGAAGAGCTAAGGTAAAGGTCTGACTTTTTTAGACTATCTACTGTATGTGTGTTTATATATGTGTATGCATATGTATGTGAGTTTGCATGTATGTATGTATGTGTGTGCATGTATGTATGTATGTATGCATATGTATGTGAGTGTGCATGTATGTATGTATGCGTGTGTGCATGTATGTATGCATATGTATGTTAGTGTGCATGTATGTATGTATGTGAGTGTGCATGTATGTGCATGTGTTTATCAGTGGCAGTGCGCCCATAAGGGCACACAGGCGCCGCCCTCTCTCTCCAGGCACCCCCTCCCTCTAGCATGAATCTATCCATGGCCACCGCTGCCACCCCCATATTTAGGTGTCCACTGAATTACAGTGGTGTGGATGTTTTTGAAGCATCTGATTAGAGCCATAGGCTCTAATAGGCTTCAAAATAAGTGAACTGCGAGTGCCATGCTTGGTGCTCACAGTCCACCCAAGTGTGTTAAAAAACAAATTAAACAAATTAATATTCACTTTCCTAACACTGAACCCCCTCTCCACCAATCAGGTGTGTGGGTCTGTTACCCATCACCTGATTGGCTGAAACGATAGGCACGGCTATTGGATGCCTATCAGGAGGAGAGGACGAGAGATGAGGACAGCAGGAGACGCATGGAGGACCCCGCTCGTGGCCATCACCTGCTGCCCCACCGAGACAAGGTAAGTGTCGGGCAGACGGCAAGCGGGCGGGGGGATTCACAGTGGCAGCATTCAATGGCACAGTGGCAGCATTTGATGGCACACTGGCGGCATTTAATGGGCACAGTGGCAGCATTCAATGGCACAGTTGCAGCATTTGATGGCACACTGACAGCATTTGATGGGCAAACTGACAGCATTTAATAGGCACAGTGGCGGCATTTGATGGGCACAGTGGCATCATTTGATGGGCACAGTGGTGTCATTTGATGGCACAGTGGCGGCATTTGATGGCACAGTAGCAGACTTCTATGGGTACAGTGGCATCGTTTGATGGGCACAGTGGCAGTGTTTGATGGGCACACTGGCAGCATTTGATGGGCACACTGGCAGCATTTTATGGGCACACTGGTGGCATTTGATGGCACAGCGGCAGAGCGGCAGAGCTTGATAGGCACAGTGGCAGCATTTGATGGGCATAGTGGTGACATTTGATGGCACAGTGGCAGCATTTGATGGGCACAGTGGCTGCAATTGATGTTTTTTTTTCTGAATTTTTCAGTTTGCTTGCGCCCCCCTAAAAATTTTGAGCACCAGCCGCCACTGTTTTATATGTGCGTGCATATGTGCATTTATATATATATATATATATATATATATATATATATATATATATATATATATATGTGACAGACCTAGCCAGGACAGAGGCTTTTGCAGAGGACTGAATGTGAGCCTCTTGCCTACAGATTATGGGCCCTGGCATTCGGGGTACCCTTGAGGTGTTGTTACTTTTGCTTCGGGTCCTTGTCCCCCGGGACACACAGACTCTGGGGACCCTGCATTTGCCATATTAGCAATAGTGACTGAGTCATATTGTTGGAACTCATACTGTAAGGAGATGCTAATGTCATCAACTCCACTCACCTGTCTGATGTCAGCTATAATGTGTTTAATGTAAATGAGTCTAGTCTGGCTTACCACAGGTTCTAAGAGTATTCAACTCATTGTTGTTTGTATTGTTAATTGTAATTAGCTCCTGCTATTGTGTTTAATGTACTGTGTGAAGCTCGGTGACAACAAGTCTGACCTGTTGTGAAATCCTGATGGGCACAGAGTCACATCAGCTGCTTAAAGGGATTAGTTAATTAACTCATTCTAATTTGTTACAGGTGTATTGTTAGAGTAATATGAGCAGGAGGGGGGAACCTCCTCTTCTACTGTATATAAGACTGTATTCTGGTTCTAATAAAAACAGTCCATGTTAGCAGTGAAACAAGTGTCGCCTTGTTTTATGCTTGGGAGCAGTTGGAATATCTGATATCTGTATCCAGACTGGGAGGAAGTGGTATATGACGAAAGCACTCAAGCGGAGTGTGGGACGTTCCGTGACAATATATATGTGTGTTTTTATATATGTGTGTGTGTGTATTTATACATGTGTGTATGTTTACATGCATGTATGCATATTTTAGGTATACGCTTTTAATCCTGACCCCCTATATGTGTACAATCAGAACCGATTTTTTTATTTCTTTTTGCTTGTTCATAGTACCAGCAAAAAATGTTTTTCCTCCGAAAAGCGATCCATGCTCAGATCTCTTTTCAGAGGTATTTGACAGCCAGTAAAGAGGCAATATGTTGCCTACTGACCACCTGTTTTAACCCCTTAAATGCATCATCACTATGCTGAAACTGAATGCAATGCACACATTTGCAGGGTGGTTGCAGTGTAGCCCCATTCACCTAGGGTATACTTCAAGGGTGCCCTGACTGGAAAAAGATTGAAAAACACCGACACAGAGGAACCAATCTCTCCATTTTCCTCCTGCAGCCGCTGAATGCCTGTGGGAGGGAGAGAAGCAGGGAGAAATGGAGAAATTGCTTCCTTTATATGCAGCCACCCACTTGTGACTGGGCCCTGGTGTTCCACCATCGGGCTCGGAGAAAAGAGCCCTGTCCGGGTGTCAGGGGGGCCCTCTATGGTTTCTTGCATCGGGGCCCTGAAGGTTCTAGTTACGCCACTGTATATATATATATATATATATATAAAGAGAGAGAGAGAGAGAGAGAGAGAGAGAGAGAGAGAGAGAGAGTTTGATTTAACACAGCTGGGTGCCATACTGTCTCTACACAGGTGTTTTTAATTGGACAAAACCAGTTCTACTGTAAATCACTTTAATGAACATACAGGAATTCTGTGAATGAATACGTTTGTCTGGTTGTAGGACAGGTGTCATATTTATGGATAGTTACATTGACATAGATTTTAGCAACCAATCATATCTAGGAGAGATGGCTAAGATAAGAATTGTAAAAGGGTAAATAAATGCAAGTTTTACAATTGTTAGACAAACAAGTCAGATAGGAGCTCATAAGGCTGAACTCTATGTATGCTGCCCTATTGCACGGGTCATAGAAGTCAGAACCAATGGGCAATTATCTGTTCAGATAGGTGTCTATCAGGCTGACTGTTTGTCTATGCAGCCCTATTGCACGGATGACAGGCAGTCAGAACCAATAGGCATATATCTGTCCTTTTGTTGTAACTTGTCTCCTCGTACGAGTCAAATAAGGAAAACTCCTTAACTTGATCCAGAGTGTGATCTAAAGTGAATTTTGCTCACAGAATTCCTTGTTCCAAATTCTGTGTCCTGTGTTCCAAGTTCTGTGTTACCAATGCCATGTTTCGAACTCCAAATTCGGTGTTCCAAATTCCATGTTCCATGTTCCGAATTCCGAATTCCGTGTTCCAAATTCCATGATCCGAATTCCAAATTCTGTGTTCCAATTCCCAAATTCCAAATTCCATGTTCCGTATTCCAAAACCTGAGTTCCGAACTCCATGTTCCTTGTTCCAAATGTCATATTCCGTATTCTGAATTCCATGTTATGAGTTCCAAATTTCATGTTACAAATTCCATCTTCCGTGTTCCGTATTCTGAATTCTAAATTCCGTGTTACAAGTTCTGAGTTCCGAATTCCAAGTTCCATGTTCCAAATTCCAAATTCCATGTTCCAAATTCTGTGTTCCGAATTCAGAGTTCCGTGTTCTGAATTCCATGTTCTGAATTCCAAATCACATGTTCTGAATTCAGTGTTCCAAATTCCAAATTCCACGGTTCTAAATCCTAACTCCGTGTTACAAATTCCATGTTCAAAATTCCAAATTCTGTGTTAAAAATTCCAAATTCTGTGTTCCACATTCAGAATTCCAAACTCCAAGTTTTAAATTCCGTGTTCCAAATTCCATGTTCTGTGTTCCAAAAACCATGTTTTGTATTCCAAATTCTGTGTTTTCCGAATTCCAAATTCTGTGTTTTCCGAATTCCAAATTCCATGTTACAGATTCCATGTTCTGTGTTCCATATACAGAATTTAAAATTTCGTGTTCCAAATTCTGTGTTCTCTATTCTGAATTCTGATTTCCAAATTCGGTATTCAGAATTACAAATTCCGTGTTACAAATTCCATGTTCTTTGTTCAGTATTCTGAATTCTAAATTCCATGTTCCAAATTCTGTGTTCCAAATTCCAAGTTCCATGTTCCAAATTCCAAGTTCCGAATTCCAAATTCAGAATTCAGAGTTCTGAATTCCTTGTTACACATTCCATGTTCCAAATTCCAAAATCTGTGTTCCAAATTCTGTGTTCTTTATTCCGATTTCCAAATTCTGAGTTCCATTTTCCTTGTTATAAATTCCATGCTCCGTGTTCCAAATTCCGTGTTCCGAGTTCCAAATTCGGTGTTCTGAATTCCATATTCCTCGTTCCAAATTCCACGTTCTGTGTTCCGAATTTCATGTTCCGAGTTCCATGTTCCGTATTCTGAATTCTAAATTCTGTGTTCCAAATTCTGTGTTACAAATTCCAAGTTCCGTGTTCCAAATTCCGTGTTCCAAATTCCAAATTCGGTGTTCCGGACTACATGTTCCTTGTTCCAAATTCCATGTTCCGAGTTCCAAATTCTGTGTTCCATGTTTCAAATTCCATGTTCCAATTCCCGAATTTCATGTTCCTAATTCTGTGTTCTGAATTCCAAGTTCCATTTTACAAATTCCATGTTCTGTGTTCCGTATACGGAATTCTAAATTCTGTGTTACAAATTCCAAATTCCGCATTCTGTATTCCAAATTCGCTGTTCCAGACTCCATATTCCTTGTTCCAAATTCCATGTTTTGTGTTCTGAATTCCGGGTCCCGAGTTCCAAATTCCGTGTTCTAAATTCCAAAATCTGTGTTCCAAATTCCATGTGCTGTGTTCCAAATTCCATGTTCTGTGTTCCAAATTCCGTGTTCTGAGTTCCAAATTCCATGTTTAATCCGTGTTAAAAATTCCATGTTCCATGTTCCGTATTCTGTGTTCCAAATTCTGTGTTCCAAATTCCAAGTTCCGTGTTTTTAATTTCATGTTCGGAATTCCAAATTCTGTGTTCTGAGAATTTCATGTTCCACATTTCAAATTCCATGTTCAAAATTCCATGTTCCGAGTTCCAAATTCTGTGTTCCATGTTTCAAATTCCGTGTTCCAATTCCCAAATTTCATGTTCCAAATTCTGTGTTCTGAATTCCAAGTTCCATTTTACAAACTCCATGTTCTGTGTTCCGTATACAGAATTCTTTTTTTTTTTTAATTTCATAATCTTTATTGTTTTTTTTCCACATTATACAAAAAATTTTAAAAAACAAGCATACCCATTTTTGAATATATCTACTATATATACATTTATAAACACATATTGCTATAGCAGAAAAGGTATACCCTAATTATTTTCCCCTCCTGTATTTCTCCCGCCCTCCTCCCACCCTATCCCTCCCCCCTCCCCCAAGCATGCCTCACTATTTCTTACTTAGTTTACCTACCAAAGGCTGCTTCTCTTATCATTCCCTCACATTGGGTATCCCAATTCTTCTAGCCAAGGGTTCCATAATCTTTTAAATTCTTTCAAGTTCTTTCTCTTCGTGTATACTACTTTTTCCTTCCACATTGTTTCTATTACCGTTTTAATCCAATCTTCCTTCGTGGGGGGGGTTCTTGCCTGCCATCTTAAAGCTATCAACTTCCTTGCTTGGAATAGGCATCTTCTTACTATTTTAATTTTGAAATTTCCTCTTCTTATATTTCCCTCTACTCCCAAGATGCATAGTTTTGGCTCTATTTTAAGTTCTAAAGCGAGGATCTTATTTAACGTTTCCACCACTTCACTCCAATAGCGGAATAGCTTCGGGCATTTCCATATCATGTGGATTAGATCCCCTGATTCCTGACATCTAGGGCATTTGTCATCTTTCCTCCCTCCAAACCTGAATAACCTTTTAGGAGTGTAGTATGTCCTATGAAGTAACATTAATTGTGAGACTTTCTGAGCTGGTGAAACTGAAACCTGGTGACCTCCCGCCAATATCTCTTTCCATTGTTCATCCGATATTGCTCCCAGATCTTCTTCCCATTTAGATCTGCATTTCAATTTTCCTGGAGACTCTACAATACTTTTACATATATCTGGGTACATTTCGGCCATGGACCCCCCGTGTCCACCCTGCATGTCTAATTTTTGAAATATAATAGACCTATTCCAAACTGGCCCTTGTCCTCCAAACTGTCTGCTCAAGGCATGTTTGATTTGTTGGTAACTAAAATATGAATGGTCTGGGATACCAAATTCCTCCTTAAGTGATCCAAATGTTTTTAAGGTATTTTGATTGTACAACTGGGATAATTTATTTATCCCTCTCATTTCCCATGATTTTATTTTCCCTATTTCTTTTAATTCCTCTAAGTTCTTATTATTCCACAGTGGGGTACATTTCATCAAACCTCCCATTCCCTTCATGGCCTTGATGGTGTTCCATACTTTTTTCATCAATTTTATCGTTGGGGGTTTGTGCAAGAAGGAGTTCGCCTCAAGTACTTCTGTCACTGTCCCATGGGGTGCTCCCATAATCATCAGTTCTCTCCTATTGTGGCCGTTAGGACCGGGGCCTCTCCCCAGTTGCTGCATCTGTGCTGCCAAAAAATAGCCCCTTGGGTGAGGCACCGCTAATCCCCCTTCTTGCGATGACAATTGTAGGGTTTGTAGTCCTATCCTAGAGGGTCTCCCTTTCCAGATGAGATCTCTCAATAGTGTATCTATTTTTTTAAACCAGTTCCGGCTTATCCATATTGGGGAGTTATGCATAACGTACAGTAGCTGGGGAAGCCACAACATTTTAATCAGGTTGCATCTCCCCGCCACTGACAGAGGCAAACCTCTCCAAATTTCAATCTTGCTTTTAAATTTCCTCAACAGGGGAGTCAAGTTATTATCTAAATATTCCCCTGGATCTTTTGTTAACTTTATACCTAAGTATTTTGTTGACTCTACTATTTCCATATGTATATTACTAACTGGGACGTTCTCTCCCACAGGATCTATCGGTAGCAACACCGATTTCTCCTGGTTTATGGATAAGCCCGAAACTCTTCCAAATCCTGAGAGTATTTCCAACACCTGGTTAAGGGATCCCTCCAGGTCACCTAAGAATATGAGAACGTCGTCCGCATACAATGCGATCCGTTCTTCCCCCTCTACTCTCTGGAATCCTTTTATTATCCTATTCTGCCTTATTGATATAGCTAATGGCTCCATTGCCAGGGCAAATATTAGAGGGGACAAGGGGCAGCCTTGCCTTGAGCCTCTTTCTAGTTGGAACTCCGATGAATAGTCGCCATTAATTCTTACTTTTGCTTTGGGATCATTATAAAGTACTTTTACCCAGCTAATAAAGGAGGGGCCAAACCCAAACTCCCTTAGTACCCGCCAGATGTACTCCCATTCTACGCTGTCAAACGCTTTTACCACGTCAAGCAGCATAACTGCTCTCGAGCCCATATTATCTGTGGGTATCTGAAGGTTCAGAAAAACCCTCCTGATGTTCATACTTGTTGCTCTATTTGGGATAAACCCTGTTTGATCTTGATGAACTACTTTGTGAATGATCTTTCTTAACCTCCCTGCCAGGACCTTTGCTAGTATCTTAACATCAGAGCAGAGTAGGGATATAGGTCTGTAAGATCCTGGTTCCAATGGGTCCTTCCCCTCCTTATGCAATACGATAATTATAGCTTCAGTCATTGAAGTTGGCAATTCCCCCCTCTCCTTCGCCCAGTTAAATACTTTAAGGAGTTCTGGAAGCAGTATTTCCCCGTAGCTTTTATATATTTCTGTTGGTAGCCCATCTGGACCCGGGGACTTATTATTGGCCATTTCTGCTACTGCCATTTTAATTTCTTCCAGTGTGATCGGTCGCTCTAGTTCCTCTTTATCTGCCTCCTCAATTGCTGGTATACTTATCTTACTAAAAAAGGAGTCCATTTCCTCTCCCTCCCTGATCCCTCGGGATTTATATAAATCCGTATAGTATTCTTTAAAGGTATCTATAATCATCTCTCTCTGGGATGATATTTCACCTCTCTTAGTTCTAATTACTGAGACCGTGGAGGGGGGGGAACTGTTTTTGACAATACTGGCCAGTATCTTCCCTACTTTTTCCCCTTCCCCATATACAATTTGTCTCTGGAACATCCTTTTATTTTCTACTTTCCTGAGTATTGCGTCTTTATAGCTTTGTTGTTTTTTCTCCCACACTTTTTGTTTATCAGGTAAGGGTTCTTTCACATACTCCTTCTCTGCCTCCATTAACTCTCTCCTAGTCTTATCCTCCCAGTCCCGTGAAGCTTTTTTGATTTTGGACACTTTCTGTATCAGTAGACCCCTCAACCCCTCGTATACAGAATTCTAAATTCCGTGTTACAAATTCCAAATTCCGTATTCCAAATTCCAAATTCGGTGTTTCGGATTCCATGTTTCTTGTTCCAAATTCCATGTTCAGTCTTCTAAACTCCAGGTTCCAAGTTCCAAATTCCGTGTTCCAAATTCCAAAATCCGTGTTACAAATTCCATGTTCTGTATTCTGAATTCTAAATTCCGTGTTACAAATTCTGTGTTTAAAATTCCAAGTTCCATGTTCTGAATTTTGTTTTCTGAATTCCAGATTCTGTGTTTTGAGTTCCAAATTCCATGTCCCACATTCCATATTCAACATTCCGTGTTCTGAATTCCATAATCTGTGTTCCATGTTTAATTTTCTGTGTTCCAATTCCCGAATTCTGTGTTCCAAATTCTGTTTCGAAATCCAAATCCCATGTTTCAAATCCCATGTTTCGTATTCTGAATTCCAAATTCCGAGCTCTGAATTCCTTGTTCCAAATTCCATGCCCCGTGTTCTGAATTCTGAATTCCAAATTCTGTGATCTGAATTCCAGATTCCATGTTACAAATTCCATGTTCTGTATTCTGAATTCTAAATTCTGTGTTTGTAATTCTGAGTTCCATGTTACAAATTCTGTGTTCCAAATACCAAGTTTTGTGTTCTGAATTCCGAATTCCAAATTCAGTGTTCCGGACTCCATGTTCCTTGTTCCAAATTCCATGTCCTGTGTTCTGAATTCCGGGTCCCGACTTCCAAATTCCGTGTTGCAAATTCCAAAATCCGTGTTCCGAATTCCAAAATCCATGTTCCAAATTCCATGTTCTGAATTCCAAAATCTGTGTTAAAAATGCCATGTTCCATGTTCCGTATTCTGTGTTCCAAATTCTGTGTTCCGAATTCCAGATTCTGTGTTCCGAGTTTCAAATTCCATGTCCCACATTCCATATTCAACATTCCGTGTTCTGAATTTCATAATCTGTGTTCCATGTTTCATATTCTGAGTTCAATTTCCCGAATTCTGTGTTCCAAATTCTGTTTCGAATTCCAAATCCCATGTTTCAAATCCCATGTTCCGTATTCTGAATTCCAAATTCCGAGCTCTGAATTCCTTGTTACTTGTTCAAAATTCCATGCCCCGTGTTCCGAATCCTGTGTTCTGAATTCCAGATTCCATGTTACAAATTCCTTGTTCCATATTCTGAATGCTAAATTCTGTGTTTGTAATTCTGAATTCCATGTCCAAATTCTGTGTTCCAAATACCAAGTTCCGTGTTCCGAATTCCATATTCCAAATTTTGTGTTACAAATTCCATGTCCTGAATTCCAAATTCTGTGTTACAAATTCCAAATTTTGTGTTCTGTATGCCGAATTCTGAGTTACGAATTCCATGTTCCTTGTTCCAAAGTCCATGTTACATGTTCCAAATTCCATGTTCTGTGTTTCAAGTTCCAAATTCCGTGTTCCAAAATCAGAAATCTATGTTACAAATTCTGTGTTCAGAATTCTGAATTCCAAATTCCGTGCTACAAATTCCATGTTCTGAATTCCAAATTCCAAATTCAGTTTTCAGAATTATATGTTCTGTGTTCCAAATTCCATTTTCCGTTTTATGAATTCCATGTTCCTTGTTCCAAATTCCATGTTCCATGTTCTGAATTCTATGTTCCAAGTTCCAAATTCCGTGTTCCGAATTCCAAGTTCTATGTTCCGAATTCCAAATTTTGTGTTACAAATTCCATATTCCAAATTCCAAATTCTGCGTTCAGAATTCAAAGTTCTATGTTCTGTATTCCATGTTCCGAATTCCCAATTCCATGTTCTGAATTCAGTGTTCCGAATTCTAAATTCTGTGTTTCGAATTTCAAATTCCAAGTTGCAAATTCCATCTGGTCATTTCCATATACAGAATTCTAAATTCCGTGTTCCAAATTCCAAATTCTGTGTTCCGTATTCTGAATTCCGAATTCCAAATTAGGTGTTCCAAATTCCATTTTCCTTGTTCCGAATTCCATGTTCTGTGTTCTGAACTCTAAATTTTGTGTTACAAATTCTGAGTCCCGTGTTACAAATTCTTTGTTCCGAATTCCAAATTCTGTGTTACAAATTTCATGTTACAAATTACAAATTCTGTGTCCCACATTCCGTGTTCCAAATTCCTAATTCCGTGTTACAAATTCCATGTTACAAATTACAACTGTGTTCCGCATTCCATGTTCCAAATTCCAAATTTCGTGTTCCAAATTCCATGTTACAAATTTCAAATTCCAAATTCAGTGTTCTGGATTCCATGTTCCTTGTTCCAAATTCCATGTTCAGTGTTCTGAACTCCGGGTTTCGAGTTCCAAATTCCATGTTCCAAATTCCAAAATCTGTTTATCAAATTCCAAAATCCATGTTACAAATTCCATATTCTGTGTTCCGTATTCTGAATTCTAAATTCTGTGTTCCAAATTCTGTGTTTCAAATTCCAAGTTCCGTGTTCTGAATTTTGTGTTCCGATTTCCAAATTCTGTGTTCTGAGTTCCAAATTCTGTGTCCTGAGTTCCAAATTCCGTGTCCCACATTCCATGTTCAAAATTCCCATTCGGAATTACATAATCTGAGTTCCATGTTTCAAATTCTGTGTTCCAATTCCCGAATTCTGTGTTCCAAATTCTGTTTCAAATTCCAAATCCCATGTTTCAAATTCCGTGTTCCGTATTCCGAATTCCAATTTCCGAGCTCTGAATTCCTTGTTCCAAATTCCATGTTCCGTGTTCCGAATTCCGAGTTCCAAATTCTGTGTTCTGAATTCCAGGTTCCATGTTACAAATTCCACGTTCTGTATTCTGAATACTAAATTCCGTCTGAGTTCCATGTTCCAAATTCTGTGTTCCAAATACCAAGTTCCGTGTTTCGAATTCCATATTTCAAATTTTGTGTACAAATTCCATGTTCTGAATTCCAAATTCTGTGTTCCAAATTCCAAATTTTGTGTTCTGTATACCGAATTCTGAGTTATGAATTCCATGTTCCTTGTTCCAAAGTCCATATTCCATGTTCCGAATTCCATGTTCTGTGTTCCAAGTTCCAAATTCCGTGTTCCAAAATCAGAATTCCGTGTTCCAAATTCTGTGTTCCGAATTCCAAATTCGGTGTTCTGAATTCCGTGTTTCAAATTCCAAACCCTGTGTTCCGAATTCCAAATTTCGTGTTGCTAATTCCAAATTTCGTGTTTCTAATTCCAAATTCCATGCTTCGAATTCCAAATTCTGTGTTTCAAATTCCATATTCCAAATTCCTTATTCCATATTCCATGTTCCAAATTCCTTATTCCATATTCAGAATTCCAAAATTTGAGTTTAAAATTCCGTGTTCCTTGTTCCAAATTCTTTGTTCCTTGTTCCAAATTCCATGTTTCAAATTTCGTGTTTCAAATTCAGAAATCAATGTTACAAATTCCGTGTTCTGAATCCCGTGTTCCGAGATCCAAAATCCGAGTTCCGTATTCCATATGACAAATTTGGTGTTCCGAATTCCATGTTTTGTGTTCCAAATTTCACGTTCCAAATTCTGAGTTCCGAGTTCCAAATTCCGTGTTCTTAATTTCTAAATTCCTTGTTACAAATTTCATGTTCTGTGTTCCGTATTCTGAATTCTAAATTCTGTGTTACAAATTCTGTATTCGAAATTACAAATTCCATGTTCCGAGTTCCAAATTCCATGTTCCGAGTTCCAAATTCCATGTTCCGAGTTCCAAATTCCATGTTCTGTGTTCCAAATTCTGTGTTCCAAATTCCAAGTTCCGTGTTCCTAATATTGTGTTCCGAATTCCATATTCCATGTTCCACATTCCAAAATCCATGTTCAAAATTCCATTTTCTAGAACAAAGACAAGGTGCGCCAACTCAGTGCAGTATTAAGGTGTTCATTTAATAGGACAAAACAAGCCAAATGGCTACTGACAGCAAGACAGTATTCTCAAGCAAATATATAAATTAGTGCAGCGCTAAATCTTAATGTAAAAAATAAATTAAATATGGTGAAAACAAGCTGAACCAGAAAGACTAAGGCAGACAAGTTAGAAATGTGCTAATGTTGTGAAAATTGAATCACTTGGCAAAATTAGTAAATCAGATATACATACTTAATATGCACTTAAACGAAAATTAAATAAGGTGAAACCAAACTTAACCAGAAAACTAAGGCAGACAAATTGAAAAATGTGCTAATATTGTGAAAATTAAATCACCTGACAGAAAAGGATAAAACAATAATACATAATTGATATGTACATACGCAACATGATAATGGTGATCCCCAGTTGTAGATAAATAAATTCCACAATATCAATAATGAGAGTGGCATATATTGTGAGTCTGTTGATCGTCAGTGAATTATAGTAACATAAGTGGTGAATGTTAAATTGAGTCCCAAAAAACTTGCAAAAGGAAGAAAAGGAATGGCCAGTGAATAAAAAAATTGACACTGTGATGAGAAGTCCCTTATCCAATGAAGCACAACACCCAAGGTGAATAAGTTGTCTCCTTACCAGCTACAAAGACCAATATGTTGGTCTCACCAGGCCCAGGGAATTAGGTCTCTCAAAAACCTTAAGGGTACTTCAGGGCTGTTGCATCTGTATCTCCAGAAAGGATAAAGGGGACCAAGAACTCCTCCATCTGGGGTTGGCTATATCACTCAAAATATAAAACAGAGAGGGCTCCCATAGTGCAATATGTAAATGAATTTATTGAACTCAAAAAAAGACTTGCACTTACAAGAGGGCGGCTGAATGAAAGCAATCATAAGCAGGCATAATGGTAAATCCAAACAGCGGCGTCTCCCGAGGCTTCCTTCACACGCTATCCGCTGTCAATCCAACTCCTCCGAAGAGGAAAGCGTGATGACGTCAGAGATGCAGACTCCTCCCTACGCATTTTGTCATCAATGGTGACGCAGGTTATATAAATAGTGCCGCGGCACCATCTTAACTATGGGCTAAAAGGGCACTTGTATAGCGGATAGATAGGTGCCATCATTTTAGCTAGTGAAAAATCAAAATAAGCAGAGCAAAAAAGGGAGCTAGAAGACTAGGATGGATATCACCTCCATCTAGTGGCTAAAAAGTATTATACCATATTGATTCCAAATTTAACAATGGAGAGGTGACTCCGGAAGCATCAGCAGAGAACAAACCGCAAATAACAAAAAGTGCAAATTCTCAACCATATCTCAAAATATTGATATACGTAATATAAGGCATGAATGATACATCCTTAATCATATAAAATATCGAAAAATTAATGAAAAATAAGAAACTAAAATAAGAACAATAAAAAATATATATATATATATATATATATATATATATATATATATATATATATATATATATAATTATATATATATATATATATATATATATAATTATATATAATTATATATATATATATATATATATATATATATATATATATATATATATATATATATAAATAAAATATTAAAATATAAAAATATGTAAAATAAAAATTTAAAACATATTTATTTAAAAATATAAAGCATTATTGATAAAACAATTAATGTCCCAGTCGACATTAAGACCGAAGGGGACATAAGATTTCATAATAAAAATCCACTTCGTTTCAAGATGGGAAATGGACCTGACCTTATTGGTACCCCTCCAATGGGGTTGGATTTTATCAATGGCTAAAAATAAGGTGCCTTTAATCTTTTTATCATGGTGTTTGGCATAGTGCCTGGAAAGATTGTGTTTAGTGAAACCATGTTTGATATTCCCTACGTGTTCCTCTAGACATACATGCAAGGCTCGTTTGTTTCGTCCGATATATTGTTTTGAACATGGACACTGAATTAAATATACTACACATTCCGTAGAGCATGTGATGAAAGACTCAATATTATAAGATCTATGCGTCTGAGTAGAATCAAAGGTTTCACATTTTCTCCCCCTGAAGGAGTTTATTTGGCAAGTTTTACCCTTTCTGCAGGGGAAGAAAGCCTTCATTGTTTGAAAGAAGGAAATATTCTTAGGGGGATCAACAACATTGGGGGCAATGCTATGGCGTAAGGCAGGGGCCCCTCTATAAATGACTACCGGCCGGTCTGGAATAACTGGACCCAGGATTTTATCACTCTTCAGTATATTCCAATGCTTGTTAAGGATCTGAATAGGGATCTTATGATCTATGGCCCTAAGAAAGTCCATCAGGCCCTAGGTGACAGGTTTAATTATTCTATGATCACTGGGTATTCCAATCAGCACTATTCTGTGAAGAAGATCCTTTTCGTGTTCTGTATTGCGAATGACAAATTTGGTGTTCCGAATTGCACGTTGTGTGTTCCAAATTTCATGTTCTGAATTCCATGTTCCGAGTCCCAAATTCCATGTTTTGAATTCTAAATTCCGTGTTACAAATTCCCTGTTCTGTGTTCCATATTCTGAATTCTAAATTCTGTGTTACATATTCCATGTTCTGTGTTCCGTATTCTGAATTCTAAATTCTGTGTTACAAATTCTGTATTCCAAATTCAATTTCCATGTTCCGAATACCTTAGCCTGTGTTCCGTATTTGAAATTCTGTGTTCCAATTCCCGAATTCCGTGTTCCGTATTTCAAATTCTGTGTTACGAATTCGAAATTTCATGTTCCAAATTCCGTGTTCCATATTCTGAATTCCAAATTCCAAGTTTCAAATTCTATGTTCCAAATTCCATGTTTCGTGTTCCAAATTCCATGTTCCAAATTACAATTCCCATGCTACAAATCACATTGTCCGTGTTCCGTATTCTGAATTCTAAATTCCATGTTACAAATTCTGAGTTCCGAATTCTAAGTTCCATGTTCCAAATTTGAATTTCTTGGTCCGTGTTCCAAATTCCATGCTTCATATTCCAAATTCCATGTTCCATATTCTAAATTACGATTTCCAAATTCCGTGTTTCGAATTCCATGTTCCTTGTTCCAAATTAAATGTTCTGTGTTCTGAATTCCGTGTTCTGCGTTCCAAATTACATGTTCCGAAATTCCAAATTCCATGTTACAAATTACATGTTCTGTGTTCCGTATTCTGAATTCTAAATTCTATGTTCCAAAGTCTGTGTTCCAATTTTCAAGTTCCGTGTCCTGAATTTCATGTTCCGAATTCCATATTCCGTGTTCCACATTCCAAAATCCATGTTCAAAATTTCACGTTCTGAATTCCATAATCTGTGTTCCATGTTTCATAAACCGTGTTCCAATTCCAGAATTCCTTGTTCCGAATTCTGTTTACCAAATTCCAAATTCTGTTTTCTGTGTACTGAATTCCGGGTTCTGAATTCCATGTACCTTGTTCCATAGTCCATGTTCTTTGTTCCAAATTCCATGTTACATGTTCAGAGTTCCAAATTCTGTGTTCTGAATTCCAAATTCTGTTACAAATTCCATGTTCCAAATTCCAAATGTTGTTGTTCTGTGTTCCAAATTCGGTGTTCCAAAATCCAAGTTCTGTGTTCCAATTTCTCTGTTATAAATTCTGTGTTCCGTATTCTGAATTCCAAATTTGGTGTTCCGAATTCCATGTTCCATGTTCTGTGTTCCAAATTCCATGTTCAGTGGTTCCAAATTCCATATTCCTTGTTCCAAATTCCATGTTCTGTGTTCAGAATTTTGTTTTCCGATTCCAAATTCCGAGTTTAGAATTCCATGTCCCGTGTTCCGAATTCCGAGTTCCAAATTCCGTGCTCTGAATTCCAGAATCTGTGTTGCAAATTTTATGTTCCGTGTTCTGAATTTCGTATTCTAAATTCTGTGTTACAAATTCTGAATTCTGTGTTCTGTATACCAAAATATGACTTCCGAATAGCATGTGTCTGTACCTTGTTCCAAAGTCCAAATTCTGTGTTCCAAATTCCAAATTTCGTGTTCCTTATTCCAAATTCTGAATTCCAAATTAGGTGTTCCGAATTCCACGTTCTCTGTTCCAAATTCCAGGTTATGTGTTCTGTATTCTCAATTCTAAATTTTGTGTTCCATATTCTGAGCTCCATGTTCCAAATTCTGTGTTCCGAATTCCAAATTCCATGTTCCAGATTCCAAATTCTGTGTTTCAAATTCCAAATTCTGTGTTCAGTATTTCAAATTCTGAATTCCAAATTCAGTGTTCCGAATTCCACGTTCTGTGTTCCAAATTCCATGTTTCGTGTTCCGAATTGCTTGTTCCTTTTTCCAAATTCCAAGTTCTGTGTTCCAAATTCCGTGTTCCGTATTCCAAATTCAGAATTCCAAATTCGGTGTTCCAAATTCCACATTCGGTGTTCCAAATTCCATGATCCGTGTTCCGTATTTCTTGTTCCTTGTTCCAAATTCCAAGTTCTGTATTCCAAATTCCATGTCCCCTATTCCAGATTCTGAATTCCAAATTCCATGTTCCATATTCCATGTTCTGTGTTCCAAATTCCATGTTGCGTATCCTGAATTACGTGTTCCAAATTCTGTGTTCCAAATTCCAAATTTCATGTTCCGTGTTCCAAATTCCGATTTCCAAATTCCGTGTTCTGAATTCCAGATTCTGTGTTATAAATCTCATGTTTCGTATTCTGAATTCTAAATTCTGTTTCAAATTCTGTGTTCCAAATTCTATGTTCCGTGTTCCGAATTTCATGTTCCTTGTTCCAAAATCCATGTTCCGTGTTTCGAATTCTGTGTTCCGAGTTCCAAATTCCGTGTTCTAAATTCCAAATTCTGTATTCCGAATTCCAAATTCCGTGTTTTGAATTCCACATTCCGTGTTCCAAATTCCATGTTCTGACTTCTGTGTTTCAAATTCCAAGTTCTGTGTTCTGAATTCCAAATTCCGTGCTACAAATTCCATGTTCCAAAATCGAAATTCTGTGTTCCAAATTCCAAATTTCGAGTTTCAAATTCCTTGATCCCATGTTCCGTGTTCCGAATTCCATGTTCCGAATTCCAAATTTTGTGTTCCAAATTCGGTGTCCGAAAATACAAATTCTGTGTTCCAAATTCGGTGTCCGAAAATACAAATTCTGTGTTTCGTATTCTGAATTCCAAAATTGGTGTTCCGAGTTCCACGTTCTGTGTTCCAAATTCCATGTTCCGTGTTCCGAATTCTGTGTTCCGTATTCCAAATTCCGAGTTCTGAATTCCTTGTTCCAAATTCCATGTCCTGTTTCTAAATTCCGAGTTCCATATTCCGTGCTCTAAATTCCAGATTCTGTGTTGCAAATTCCAAGTTCCATATTCTGAATTCTAAATTCTGTGTTCCAAATTCTGAGTTCCATGTTTCAATTTCCATGTTTTGAATTCCGTAATCCAAATTCCAAGTTACAAATTCCATGTTCTGAATTCCAAATTCTGTGTTCCAAATTCCGAATTCCGTGTTCTGTATGCTGAATTCCGAGTTCCGAATGCCATGTTCCTTGTTCAAAAGTCCATGTTCTGTGTTCCAAACCCATGTTATGTGTTCCGAGTTCCAAATTCCGTGTTCCGAATCCCATGTTACGTGTTCCGTATTCTGAATTCTAAATTTTGTGTTCCAAATTCTGAGTTCCATGTTCCAAATTCTGTATTTCCGAACTCCAAGTTCTGTGGTCCGAATTCCAAATTCCATGTTCCAAATTCCAAATTCTGTGTTCCAAATTCCAAATTTCATGTTCCACGTTCCGAATTCCGATTTCCAAATTCTGTGTTCTGAATTCCAGATTCTGTGTTACAAATTTCATGTTTCGTATTCTAAATTCTGTGTTCTGAATTACAATTTCCATGTTTCAAATTCCGTATTCCGAATTCAAATGCCATGTTCTGAAATCCAAATTCTGTGTTACAAATTCCAAATTCTGTGTTCCGAATTCCAAATTTCGAGTTTCAAATTCCTTGCTCCCATGTTCCGTGTTCCGAATTCCATGTTCCGAATTCCAAATTTTGTGTTCCAAATTCGGTATTCCAAAATACAAATTCCATGTTACAAATTCTGTGTTTCGTATTCTGCATTCCAAAATTGGTGTTCCGAATTCCACGTTCTGTGTTCCAAATTCCATGTTCCGTGTTCTGAATTCTGTGTTCCGTATTCCAAATTCCGAGTTCTGAATTCCTTGTTCCAAATTCCATGTCCTGTTTCTGAATTCCGAGTTCCAGATTCCGTGCTCTAAATTCCAGATTCTGTGTTGCAAATTCCATGTTCCATATTCTGAATTCTAAATTCTGTGTTCCAAATTCTGAGTTCCATGTTCCAATTCCCATGTTTCGAATTCCGTAATCCAAATTCCAAGTTACAAATTCCATGTTCTGAATTCCAAATTCTGTGTTCCAAATTCCGTGTTCTGTATGCTGAATTCCGGGTTCCGAATGCCATGTTCCTTGTTCCAAAGTCCATGTTCTGTGTTCCAAACTCCATGTTATGTGTTCCGAGTTCCAAATTCCGTGTTCCGAATCCCATGTTACGTGTTCCGTATTCTGAATTCTAAATTTTGTGTTCCAAATCTGAGTTCCATGTTCCAAATTCTGTATTTCCGAATTCCAAGTTCTGTGGTCCGAATTCCAAATTCCATGTTCCAAATTCCAAATTCTGTGTTCCAAATTCCAAATTTCATGTTCCGCGTTCCAAATTACGATTTCCGATTTCCAAATTCTGTGTTCTGAATTCCAGATTCTGTGTTTCAAATTCCGTATTCTAAATTCAAATGCCATGTTCTGAAATCCAAATTCTGTGTTACAAATTCCAAATTCTGTGTTTCGAATTCCAAGTTCCGTGTTCCGAATGCCGTGTTCTGTATTCCGAATTACAAATTCGGTGTTCTGAATTCCATGCTCTGTGTTCCAAATTCCATGTTCCGTGTTCTGAATTCCATGTTCCTTGTTCCAAATTCCATGTTCTGTGTTCCAAATTCTGTGTTCTGAATTCCAAATTCCGAGTTCTGAATTCCTTGTTCTTTGTTCCCTTTTCCAAATTCCGTGCTCTGAATTCCAGATTCTGTGTTGCAAATTCCATGTTCCATTTTCTGAATTCTAAATTCTGTGTTCCAAATTCTGAGTTCCATGTTCCAAATTCTGTGTTCTGAATTCCAAGTTCTGTGTTCCGAATTCCATATTCCAAATTCCGTGTTACAAATTCCATGTTCTGAATTACAAATTCTGTGTTCCAAATTCCAATTTCCGTGCTCTGTATACCAAAGTCTTAGTTTCGAATTCCATGTTCCTTGTTCCAAAGTCCATGTTCGGTGTTCCAAATTCCATGTTACATGTTCCGAGTTCCAAATACTGTGTTCTGAATTCAAAATTCCGTGTTCCGAATTCCATGTTTTGTTTTCCGTATTCTGACTCGTAAATTTTTTGTTCTATGTTCCAAATTCTGTGTTCCCGAATTCCAAATTCCGTGTTCTGAATTCTAAATTCCATGTTCCAAATTCCATGTTCCGTGTTCTGAATTCCATGTTCCTTGCTCCAAATTTCATGTTCCGAATTCTGTGTTCCTAATTCCAAATTTCCGAGTTCTGAATTCCTTGTTCCAAATTTCATGTCCTGTGTTCCGAATTCCGAGTTCCAAATTCCGTGCTCTGAATTCCAGATTCAGTGTTGTAAATTCAATGTTCCATATTCTGAATTCTAAATTCTGAGTTCCATGTTCACATTTCCATGTTCTGAATTCCGTATTCCAAATTCTGTGTTACAAATTCCATGTTCTGAATTCCAAATTCTGTGTTACAAATTCCGAATTCCATGTTCTGTGTATAGAATTCCGAGTTCCCAATTCCATGTAGTCCATGTTCTGTGTTCCAAATTCCATGTTACGTGACCCGAGTTCCAAATTCCGTGTTCCAAATTCCATGTTCTGTAGTCTGAATTCTAAATTCTGTGTTACAAATTCTGAGTTCCATGTTCCAATTTCCATGTTCCGAATTCTGTATTCCAAATTCTGTGTTACAAATTCCATGTTCTGAATTCCAAATTCTTTGTTCAAAAATTCCAAGTTTAATGTTCTGTGTTCCGAATTCCGATTTCCAAATTTTGTGTTCTGAATTTCAGATTCTGTGTTACAAATTCCATGTTTCGTATTCTGAATTCTAAATTCTGTGTTCTGAATTCCAAGTTCCATGTTTCAAATTCTGTATTCCAAATTCAAATGCCATGTTCTGAATTCCAAATTCTGTGTTAAAAATTCCAAATTCTGTGTTCTGTATACCGAATTCTGAGTTCTGAATTCCATGTTCCTTGTTCCAAAGCCCATGTTCCGTGTTACAAATTCCATGTTCCATATTCTGAATTCTAAATTTTGTGTTCCAAATTCTGCGTTCCGAATTCCGAATTCCAAACTCTGTGTTACCAATTCCATGTTCCAAATTCTGTGTTCCGAATTCAAAGTTCTGTGTTCCGAATGCCATGTTCCGTATTCTGAATTCCAAATTCAGTGTTCTGAATTCCACTTTCCATGTTCCGAATTCCATGTTCTTTGTTCCAAATTCATTGTTTTGTGTTCCAAATTCTGTGTTCTGATTTCCAAGTTCCATATTCCGAATTCCATATTCCAAATTCCGTGTTCCAAATTCCATGTTCTGGATTACAAATTCTGTGTTCCAAATTCCGTGTTCTGTATACCAAAATCTGAGTTCCGAATTCGGTGTTCCGCATTCCACATCCTGTGTTCCAAATTCCATGTTCCGTGTACCGAATTTCTTGTTCCAAATTCCAAGTTCCGTGTTCCAAATTCTGTGTTTCTGAATTCCAAATTCTGTATTACAAATTCCATTTTCCAAATTCCAAATCCTGTGTTCCAAATTCCAAATTCCAAATTCCGTGTTCTGTATTCAAAATTCCGAATTACAAATTCAGTGTTCCGAATTCCGAATTCTGTGTTCCGAATTCTGTGTTCCTTGTTCCAAATTCCATGTTCCGAATTCCATGTTCCTTGTTCCAAATTCCATGTTCCTAATTCCAAATTCTGTGTTCCAAATTCTGTGTTCCGTATTCCAAATTCCGAATTCAAAATTCGGTGTTCCAAATTCCACATCCTGTGTTCCAAATTCCATGTTCCGTGTACTGAATTTCTTGTTCCAAATTCCAAGTTCCGTGTTCCAAATTCTGTGTTTCTGAATTCCAAATTCTGTATTACAAATTCCATTTTCCAAATTCCAAATCCTGTGTTCCAAATTCCAAATTCCAAATTCCGTGTTCTGTATTCAAAATTCCGAATTACAAATTCAGTGTTCCGAATTCCACGTTCTGTGTTCCGAATTCTGTGTTCCGAGTTCCAAATTCTGTGTTCCAAATTCCAAATTTCATGTTCCTTGTTCCAAATTCCAATTTCCAGATTTTGTGTAATGCCCCGTACACACAGTCGGACATTGATCGGACATTCCGACAACAATACCCTAGGATTTTTTCCGACGGATGTTGGCTCAAACTTGTCTTGCATACACACGGTCACACAAAGTTGTCGGAAAATCCGATCATTCTGAACGCGGTGACGTAAAACACGTACGTCGGGACTATAAACGGGGCAGTAGCCAATAGCTTTCATCTCTTTATTTATTCTGAGCATGCGTGGCAACTTGTGCGTCAGATTTGTGTACACACGATTGGAAATTCCAACAACGGATTTTGTTGTCGGAAAATTTTATAGCCTGCTCTCAAACTTTGTGTGTCGAAAAATCCGATGGAAAATGTGTGATGGAGCCCACACATGGTCGGCATTTCTGACAACAAGGTCCTATCACACATTTTCCGTCGGAAAATCTAAACGTGTGTACGGAGCATTACAAGTTCCAAATTCTGTGTTCTGTATACCAAATTCTGAGTTCTGAATTCCATGTTCCTTATTCCAAAGTCCATGTTCCGTGTTACAAATTCCATGTTCCATATTGTGAATTCTAAATTTTGTGTTCCAAATGTGAGTTCCATGTTCCAAAGTCAGTGTTCTGAATTCCAACTTCCGTGTTCCGAATTCCATGTTCCAAATTCTGTGTTCCAAATTCCAAGTTTCAAATTCTGTGTTACAATTTCCATGTTCTGAATTCCAAATTCTGTTACAAATTCCAAATTCTGTGTTCCATATACCGAATGCTGAGTTCCGAATTCCATGTTCCTTGTTCCAAAGTCCATGTTCTGTGTTACAAATTCCATGTTCCGTATTCTGAATTCTAAATTCTGTGTTCCAAATTATTTGTTCCGAATTCTGAATTCCAAACTCTGTTACAAATTCTGTGTTCCAAATTCCAAATTCTGTGTTCCGTATTACAATTTCTAAATTCCGTGTTCTGAATTCCACGCTCCGTCTTCCAAATTCTAAGTTCCGTGTTTCAAATTCCATGTTCCTTGTTCTAAATTCCATGTTCCGTGTTTTCCAAATTCCGTGTTCCGTATTCTAAATTCCGTGTTCCGTATTCCAAATTCCGTGTTACAAATTCCATGTTCCAAAATCAAAATTCTGTGTTCCAAATTCCAAATTCAGAGTTTCGAATTCCATGTTCCTTGTTCTAAATTCCACGTTCCGTGTTCCAAATTCCGTGTTCCAAATTCCGTGTTCCGAATTCCAAATTCCATGTTACAAATTTCATGTTACAAATTCCAAATTCTGTGTTCCAAAATCCAAATTTCGTGTTACAAATTCCGTGTTCCGTATTCTGAATTCTAAATTCTGTGTTCAAAATTCTGAGTTCTGTGTTCCAAAGTGTTGCGCTTGTTATTTTGTGTAGTCTGCAGCATAGAATCATTGTACATTGCCTGTCTATTTGTGGGTGGGTGTGTTTGGGTCTACAGATTGTCAGCTTGAGCAGAACTTCTCAGCTTGACCAGCATCCTAATGGGTTGGGTATGGGCGTGCATTTTCCTATTTATGATTATTGTATGCTTTATTTGTTTTAATAAATATGACATTTATATTGAGCTATACAAACACTCCAGTGGTGTCTGGACCCACACTTTTCTCTATTTGTGTTTGATATTTCCAGTAAACTATGTACAGCACCCTGCCAACCTCTCCCACCATTCATAAACTGCTGCATTGCTCAGAAAAGCACAGATTCCCAGTGATGCTATCACTGGGTCCTAAATAAGGTATGTATTGAAACTGGCAAGGTTGTATGAAATAAAAACCATTATCATGTTGATGAGGAGGGAGGGAGGAACCAGGGAAGGCAAAATATACACAGATTAAACTTCAGATTTAAAAGAAAGTTTTATTTGTTTTTTTTTTCTGACTGTAGTTTTTACATTAATATACTTCTCTTTTTCAAAATCATGGCTAGTTCTAATCACAGTAAAGCCTTTATTTCACAAAGACCTATTCTTCCCTCTTCTATATACATTGCTTGCTAAGACACCAAGTCAAGTTTCACAGTTAAGAATTCGGTAGAAATTTAGATGCAATTGTGGGAGTGAATTCCCATCTGTTATATATCACCTTTCACTGCTAGTAAAGCCTATATTGGAGTGCACAACAGTACATTGCAGGCTCCCCTCCCTGTTCTGTGCTTCTTGAACAATTTGTTCATGCCTATTGCTAGCTCGAAGCTTCTTTGAAAAACATGGCACTTTTGAGTGCTTCCTCAGAGGAAGGGGCTCCCTGATGGCTCGTGGACTGTAAGGAAGAGTGGCAATGAGGCAACAAAGCACCCCTTACAATGATGAGAAACCTAATAGCTTTGGAGGAGCAGAGAATGAAATGTAAAATTGGCCATTAATCTCTGAATACCCCATGCTCCAGGCTGCAGTTGAGATGCTCTTCAGCGGGAGCTGCAAGACAGAGCTGGGTAATTGTGCTAATAAAATCGACTATAACAGCAGCAGTCAGTCACAATGCCGCTGCTGTTTTAACATGGTATCTTTTGCTGTGCTTTAGAACCCAGTGCGTTAAAACCTAGCCAGCATGGTAATGGCACTGCCAATGTTTCGTTGTTGATTATAAAGTGACAGCTGGCACTTTCAACAAAATCTCAGGACATCTTTTTTTCCATTTCCTTTCTGCCATTACAGCAACTTAATAACAAGTGAAACTGTCTTTCACACTAGAGAACTAGAGGAAAAAAAATTAACTCCTCATTTTCTTTTTTGGCCTTATTTGTTTTTTAAGCTCCATCAGCTTCCCTGGGGTGACATGATCTGATTAAAATGAGTGTAAATGAGGATGGGAGCTTCTGTATATTTCATTTAAGTCCATATAATTCTTTAGATCACTTTTTCATACTTACGTTTATTATTATGCCTATTTTTTCCTAGCCATTTTCTGTCTTCCTTCTTTCAGCTCTTAAATTCCTCTTCCTCAGGGAGAAATCTGATGCTACTTCAACACTACAGAGACTGACTTGAAATAGCTTTTGATGCAGACACACTTATTGCAAAGAAGGTTTCAGGTTCATTTCTGCTTATTATTGCTTAAACTTGATGAGGGAATATACCTCTTGACCGAGGCACTTAACACAACAAAGTGAAATTTAGCATGGAGGTGACAGCTGTAAGTAAGAGAATCATAGCAATATGATTACGGGTTGAGAGCATGAGCAGATGTGGGTGTCGAGAGTACGTGCAAGGCTGTTTTCTTCTTTTCTTCATGTATTATTGAGGAATGCAATGTTCGCTAACGTATGATGGCTAAATGAACCAATTGCATGAATGATCACTTGGGGTGCTATTATTAACTTATTTATACAAAAAAAAAAAATATAAAGAATTTACTGACATATCAGGAATCATGTAATAAACAATAAATCTGCAAATCATAAAATGCGTGTCCAGTCCCTGATTTGTTAAACTTATTGAGGCGGCGCTAAGTGTCCGATGTTATAAAACACTGTATATAGACCTAATGTTTAAAAGGCAGGAAAGTTCATAATTGAAGATGCAGACTGTGGATATGAAGGTAAGCGTAGAAATCCTTTCACCAATAACGATCACCACGTGAGGGGGTCACCCCCCGTGAGGATGCACTCACCACAATGTATATAACCACAGGCCTTTTGAAAAATGATCTTTGAATCCTTGCCGTCTCCTTAATTCAACCACCAGGTGGTGCAAGACCCTCTCGGTATGTGTAACATGGGGAGAAAATGAAATGCCCAATAGCGTGATATTGCTTCAGACCATTTATTGAACAAATCATAAAAACACATTCCCCATTTTAAATATGCGTACCAAATATAAAAACAGAACGAGCATTGAAAAGTGCACTGTGCCTGTATTAGTGTCCCGCCGGAGGAACTCCTGGATGCGAGCTGTGCACGGCTAAGCCGTTCGCTTCCTGGTTACCTTCCGTGGAGCGCAAACGTCACTTCCGGTTGATTACGACCCTGACGCGTTTCGTCACTTCCGGACGTCATCTGAGGGCATTGTGGTGAGTGCATCCTCACGGGGGGTGACCCCCTCACGTGGTGATCGTTATTGGTGAAAGGATTTCTACGCTTACCTTCATATCCACAGTCTGCATCTTCAATTATGAACTTTCCTGCCTTTTAAACATTAGGTCTATATACAGTGTTTTATAACATCGGACACTTAGCGCCGCCTCAATAAGTTTAACAAATCAGGGACTGGACACGCATTTTATGATTTGCAGATTTATTGTTTATTACATGTTTTAATTTTAAGGCAGCAGCTTAGGTCTATTGTATCTGTTAACGGAGTAATTCTAAGGCGCGGATTGATGTGAGGCAGATGCGAGTTTTATTGTCCCCACATATTATAAGTTGATATCAGGAATCATGTCTTTAACCACATCAGCCCTGGAAGGATTTACCCACTTCCTGACCAGGCCATTTTTTGCAATACGGCACTGCGTCACTTTAACTGACAATTGCGAGATCATGCGATGCTGTACCCAAACAAAATTGACATCCTTTTTTCTCACAAATAGAGCTTTTGGTGGTATTTGATCACCTCTGCGGTTTTTATTTTTTGTGCTATAAACAAAAAGAGTGACAATTTTGACAAAAAAAAAAAACAAACATTTTGTTTTACTTTCTACTATAATACATATCCAAAAAAAGAATATAAAAAATGAATTTATTCATCAGTTTAGGCCAATATATATTCTTCTACATATTTTTGGTAAAACAAAAACACAATAGGTGTATATTGATTGGTTTGCACAAAAGTTATCATGTCTGCAAACTATGGGATATATTTAGGGACTTTCATTTTCTTTTTATTATTTTTACTGGTGATCTCGGCGATCTGCAATTTTTAGCGGGACTGCGACATTGCAGCGGACAAGTCTGACCCCAAATTACACTTTTTGGGGACGAGTGACATTATTACATTGATCAGTGCTATAAAAATGCACTGATCAATGTAGAAATGACACTGGCAGGGAAGGGGTTAACACTAGGGGGCGATCAAGGGGTTAACTGTGTTGCTGGGTGTGTTCTAACTTTAAGCAGGAAGGGCTGCCTGGAACACCACAGAGATCGCTGTGACTGGGAGCAGCAGATCGCCATCATGTCAGCTGTCAGAACAGGGATTTGCCTTGTTTACATAGGCAGATCCCCGTTCTGCCTCTGTATACTGCTTCCTTCTGTGGCCCACTATATCACATGCACAGACTGATGTACACCTACAGTGATTCGCGCTATCCAGCCAACTTGCCACAGTATAACTGCGGCGGGTGGTCAGGAAGCAGTTAAAGTAGAACTATGATTAAAGTTTTATTGGTCATACTTCTCTTCTGGGTCACAGGAGTGCACTTATGACCCCTGGCAAAAAGCACTCTTGGAAAAATTAATTCAATTGTTTAATTGTGTAGAAAAAAAATGAATTACAGATATGCCTCAAAACTATTTTCATTTAACATTCCAACCTTTTACCTTTAAGAAACACTTTAAAAAATAAAAAATAAAGAAAACTGTAGTCAATTGTTTTTGCAGATAAAGCAGAGGAACAAAAGATGGAATCACTCAATTCTTAGGAAATTATCATGGAATCACCATGCATTTTGCAGTTCTAAAACAAACATCTGCATCAAATTACATCTGCTAATTAGTCTGCAGTTAAAAAAGAGTACTTGCACACCTTGGTGTGTTGTTGCAGCAACCTGATTGACATTAATAATGGCTCCAACACAAGAGATGTCAGTTGAAACAAAGGAGAGGATTATAAAACTTCTTCAAGAAGGTAAATCATCAGAATGTTGCAAATGGTTTGGTTGTTCTCAGTCAGCTGTGTCTAAAATCTGGACCAAGTACAAATCAAACGGGTATGTTGTTAAAGGGAAGTGTACTGGTAGACCAAGGAAGACACCAAAGCAAAGCATCAAGATAGAAAACTTAAAGCAATATGCCTTAAAAACAGAAAATGCACAACAAAACAAATGAGGAACAAATGGTCAGAAACTGGAGTCAATGTCTGTGACCGAACTGTAACATCGGCTAAAGGAAATGGGATTTACATAGAGAAAAGTCAAATAAAAACCATCATTAACACCTAAACAGGAAAAAAAACAAGGTTACAGAGGGCTAAAGAAAAGCGATCATGGACTGTGGATGACTGGATGAAAGTGATATTCAGCGATTAATCACGAATCTGCAAGGGCAAGGTGATAATGCTGGAACTTTTGTTTGGTGCTGTTCCAATGAAATGTATGAAAACTACTGCGTGAAGAAAACATGCAAATTTCCACAATTATTGATGACATTGATTAAATCTTCAATAAATGCACAAGTTTATATTGAGGTTTTGGACACTTTTTTTATTCCATCAATTAAAAGGATGTTTGGTGATGATAAAATAATTTTTCAGGGTGATAATGCATCTTACCATAGGGCAGAAGCTGTGAAAACTTTTCTTCAAGAAAGACATACAGTCAGGTCCATAAATATTGGGACATCGACACAATTCTAATCTTTTTGGCTCTATACACCACCACAATGAATTTGAAATGAAACAAAAAAGATGTGCTTTAACTGCAGACTTTCAGCTTTAATTTGAGGGTATTTACATCCAAATCAGGTGAACAGTGTAGGAAATACAACAGTTTGTATATGTGCCTCCCACTTTTTAAGGGACCAAAAGTAATGGGACAGATTAACAATCATCCATCAAACTTTCACTTTTTAATACTTGGCTTCAAATCCTTTGCAGTCAATTACAGCCTGAAGTCTAGAACACAAAGACATCACCAGACGCTGGGTTTCATCCTTGGTGATGCTCTGCCAGCCCTCTACTGCAACTGTCTTCAGTTTCTGCTTGTTCTTGGGGCATTTTCCCTTCAGTTTTGTCTTCAGCAAGTGAAATGCATGCTCAATCGGATTCAGGTCAGGTGATTGACTTGGCCATTGCATAACATTCCACTTCTTTCCCTTAAAAAACTCTTTGGTTGCTTTTGCAGTATGCTTCGGGTCATTGTCCATCTGCACTGTGAAGCGCCGTCCAATGAGTTCTGAAGCATTTTGCTGAATATGAGCAGATAATATTGCCCAAAACACTTCAGAATTCATCCTGCTACTTTTGTCAGCAGTCACATCATCAATAAATAAAAGAGAACCAGTTCCATTGGCAGCCATACATGCCCACGCCATGACACTACCTCCACCATGCTTCACTGATGAGGTGGTATGCTTTGGATCATGAGTAGTTCCTTTCCTTCTCCATACTCTTCTCTTCCCATCACTCTGGTACAAGTTGATCTTGGTCTCATCTGTCCATAGGATGTTGTTCCAGAACTGTGAAGGCTTTTTTAGATGTTGTTTGACAAACTCTAATCTGGCCTTCCTGTTTTTGAGGCTCACCAATGGTTTACATCTTGTGGTGAACCCTCTGTATTCACTTCGGTGAAGTCTTCTCTTGATGGTTGACTAGACACACATATACCTACCTCCTGGAGAGTGTTCTTGATCTGGCCAACTGTTGTGAAGGGTGTTTTCTTCACCAGGGAAAGAATTCTTCGGTCATCCACCACAGTTTTTTTCCGTGGTCTTCTGGGTCTTTTGGTGTTGCTGAGCTCACCGGTGCATTCTTTCTTTTTAAGGATGTTCCAAACAATTGATTTGGCCACACCTAATGTTTTTGCTATCTCTCTGATGGGTTTGTTTTGTTTTTTCAGCCTAATGAAGGCTTGCTTCACTGATAGTGACAGCTCTTTGGATCTCATATTGAGAGTTGACAGATTCCAAATGCAAATAGCACACTTGAAACAAACTCTGGACCTTTTATCTGCTCCTTGTAATGTTACATGGCCACACACGTGGCCATGTAACAGCTGAGCAGCCAATTGTCCCATTACTTTTTTGTCCCTTAAAAAGTGGGAGGCACCTATACAAACTGTTGTAATCCCTTCACCATTCACCTGATTTGGATGTAAATACCCTCTAATTAATGCTGAAAGGGTTAAAATCAAAATATAGGGAATGGCGCTGTGTTAAAACAGAAAGTATAGGTGTAAAATATTTCTAATTTCTAAAGTGACAATTGCTCTAGTGCGTGATGCAATCTATTCGTAAATATAAATAAAAAAGGTGTAATGTTAAACAACCATAAATTAGTATATATTATAAGGTGATAAATCCTTAGTTAGTGACAAAGGGAATTGTCAACTGTATATACAAGCAATTAAAATCCCATATAGTAAGCAAACCCAAACCTTATATTATCAACAATGTGCAGTGCAACAAACACTGAGCCTCAGGTGCTCCAAATCAACCGTTCAAAAGTTAGGAGCCCTCTTTCAAGGACACACACCTCCTAGATACAGTGGATGTCCGGCTGGGATTTGTATCACAACAAGGGACAGTGGGTCCCCCCTCCTCCCTCTCTGCGAGTGGTTTATCTGGATTGGGCTACGTGGATGGATACCGGCACCTGTGGAATCGGAGAGATTAACAGTTGAGGATTAACATCACACGCTCATACCCCTGCAGGGGCAGAGCGCTCTGGTGAGTGCAATCACATTGGGGGGAGATTGCCAATAACTACTGCACGGCTCTCCACTATCAAAGAAAAATCTCCTGAGAAACACGTTATATGATTTTTATGGGAATTTGTTGCACTGCACATTGTATTACTGTTATGAACATTTTTCATTAAATAGTATATGGGACTTTTTTTGATATACAGTTGAGGATTTTTTATATAAATGGTTATTTAAAATTTCTAACTTTTTTTGCACATTACTGCACAGTGGTTTGATAACCACGGTTTTATATAGCACAATTTAGCACTTGTCACTTTGCATTTCTTAATCAGTGGATTTATATAAGTTATTGCCAACACATGGTCTATAGGGTTGATAATATAAGGTTTGGGTTTGCTTACTATATGGGATTTTAATTGCTTGTATATACAGTTGACAATACCCTTTGTCACTAACTAAGGATTTATCACCTTATAATATATACTAATTTCTGGTTGTTTAACATTACACCTTTTTTATTTATATTTACGAATGGATTGCATCACGCACTAGAGCACTTGTCACTTTAGAAATTAGAAATATTTTACACCTATACTTTCTGTTTTAACACAGCGCCATTCCCTATATTTTGATTTTAACCTTTTCGGGGTATCACTGAGGTGTTCCCTACCCACATAGGGGGGCAGCAGTTGTTTAATAGTCTGAAGCGCGGATCTATTGATAGATTAAATAATGCTGAAAGTCTGCAGTTAAAGCATATCTTGTTAGTTTCATTTCAAATCCATTGTGATGGTGTATAGAGCCAAAAAGATTAGAATTGTGTCAATGTCCCAATATTTATGGACCTGACTGTAGAATGTCAATGGCATAACCTGCAAATAAGCAGGACCTCAATCCAATTGAAAATCTATCTTGGAAATTGAAGAAATTTAAGAAAATGGTCTATGACAAGGCTCCAACCTGCAAAGCTGATTTGGCAACTTCAATAAGTGAAAGTTTGAGCCAGATTGATGAAGAATACTGTTTGTCGATAGTTAAATCCATGCCTCAGAGAATTGAAGCTGTTATAAAAGCCAGAGGTGGTGCAACAAAGTACAAGTGGTGTACTGTAGTGTTTATTTCATGATTAAGTAATTCATATTTTTTTCCTCTGCTTGATTAGCAAAAATAATTGACCATAGTTTTCTTTCTTTTTCTTTTTTTTTAAGTCTTTCTTGAAGCCAGAAGGTTGGAATGGTAAATGAAAATAGTTTTGAGGCATGTTTGTGATTAGTTTTTTTCTACACAATTAAACAATTGAATGAACATTTTTCAAGAATGGTGATTCCATACTTTTTTGCCTGGGGTTGTATTTGTGCTCTCCTGTGACCAAGAATCAGCCAACAGTGGGCTAAAGTCCGCTGTCAGCTGATGTAACAGAGCAGCTACAGGCTCTGGAAGGATCTCAACCATATTCTCAAGATCCACCCAGCTGCCTGATTGACAGCTGGCTCCACCACTCAGCATGTGGCTGAGAGACAAAGCCAGCTGGGCCCAGCTCCTCCCTGTCCCAGCTCTCCAGTCATAGGTGTGCGCAGCCTATTGCATTAGGGTGTGCACCTCAAACCAAAGCTCAAACACATGTGCGTCTGTGTGTGTATATATATATTTTTTTTTGTAAAAATAAATATAATATATATATATATATATATATATATATATATATATATATATATTACTAATAAGACAAGTGAGACAAGCCAGGGTAAGAATTCATATGGATTGGTTGGCTTTTTGTTTTTTGGTGCATCATTTTCCCATTGCCTGCCCTGCTCAGTGCTCAGTGCTGTCTCACTCACTGCAGTGCTTATCTGAGTCACCTCACCTTGATCTATCAGCAGACTTCAGCCACTCGTCTGCCGCTCTCCAGCCTCTCGCTAGTCCGCTGGGAGAGAGAGGCCAGAGGGGGGCAGAGTGCAGATGTAGATCACTCCGCTGGCGCTGGCGCTGCCGCCTGCAGCCGAAACTATAGAAGCTGCATCGGCAAATGCGGCTGGCTTACTACGCAGCTGAGGTCCTAGTTCCCTGCTCAAACACCTCCCACTCACAGCACAGCTGTTTTTACCGGCCCCGGTGGTGGTGACTGAGTTACATAGGGACAGGACAGATGTTGCAGGCATTTAGCACTAACAAAACTTGTGAAACACAGACAGGGCACAGGGATGATTAAGGCAGGGGCATACCTAGAGCATTTGGCACCCCGGGCGGATCCTATATCTGGCACCCCCCCAGCCCCCCAACTTTCAAATGTAAAAACACCCACAACAATTTGTAATATTTCCAAGAATATTTATTACACAAATTTGCACAAAAATGGCACAAAAAAATTTAGTAAACCGGAAGTGACGCTGTGATTTCACTTCTGGGTTTCTACATCGAAGATCCAATCAAAGGCAAATCCTGCTTTGTTTGGGTCTCCTGGTGGGATGGGAGACCTGGGCGGAGCAGTGGGAATGTGGGGGAATGCCAATGCTGTGCATCCATGGCAGCCAGTGACAATAGATGGGACAGGCAAGAGGCATCAGTCACTCAGGTGTGAGCAGATCCCACATTTTATTTTTGGACAGATCCTGGTCGGGGAAGTGGACTGGAGCTGCTATTAGGAAGACATCAGAGTGAGATGGGAAAACAGCTGACAATACAAAGTATGGCCCATACTTTCCATTATCTGCTGTCCCCAGGGACAGATCCGATCCAGAGATCCCACTGTATGGCGATCTCTGGATTGGATCTGTCCCTGGGGACAGCAGACAATGGCATAATTGGCATTGATGATTTGATTCGGATTTTAAAACTGACCTGCTGACACGGTGTGTTGCTTGCTGGACTGTGGATGAGATCTGATGGCTGCAGGGAGGATGGCAAGATGCTGCTTGCTGGATGGATCTGATGGCTGCAAAATGTGAGTGTAGGTCAATGTCTGTTTACAGCTGGGCTGCAGACACCCCCCCTTATCAGACCAGCTCATCTACTATGCCTGGGTGGTGAACACAGTGACACCATCCCACCCATCAGCTCAGCTACTATAGGTGGGTGGGGTGGTGGACACAGCATCACCACCTTCCCCCCTATCAGCTCAGCTACTATAGGTGGGTGGGGTGGTGGACACAGCAACACCCCCCATCAGGTCAGCTACTATAGGTGGGGAGTGGTGGACACAGCAACACCCCCCCATCAGGTCAGCTACTATAGGTGGGGGGGTGGTGGACACAGCAACACCCCCCCATCAGGTCAGCTACTATAGGTGGGGGGTGGTGGACACAGCAACACCTCCCCCCATCAGGTCAGCTACTATAGGTGGGGGGAGTGATGGACACAGCAACACCCCCCCATCAGGTCAGCTACTATAGGTGGGGGGGTGGACCCAGCAACACAACCCCATCAGGTCAGCTACTATAGGTGTGGGGGTGGACACAGCAACACCCCCCATCCATGTCAGCTACACTATACCTAGACTGGGTGGTTGCGGACACAGCAACACCCCCCCTTCTCTGTTATCAGACCAGCAGGACAGACACAAACACCTCTCCCCTCTGGCCTATTCTCACACCTTAGGGCACATGTCAGCTCACATCCACTGGGTGGCTGCGGTGGATACCATGCGTGCCAACCCACACACACCTTTATCAGCAGGCACTCAGCTCACCTTGGGCTCTCAGCTAGGGAGGTCTGGGACTCCGGAGGACTGTGCTCTGTGTAACAGCAGCCGTGCTTCCCATGCAGGGAACAGGCCTGGTCTGTAGCATAGCAGTGGTGGGTGGAGCCAGAGCAGGAAGAAAACAGTGAGCAGACAGAGCAGGCTAAGTGCGGCCGTGTTTGTGCTGATAACAAAAAACAACCAAAGGGAGCAGCCAAAGCCAGGACACTCACCACCCTCTCGCTGGATGGTGTCAGTGTCACCGACCCGAGTGCGGAGTGCACTTTCATAGCAACGCCACTGACACCCCCCCAATGTGTGGCACCCAGGGCGGACCGCCCCCCCATTGGTATGCCCCTGGATTAGGGTGTGCCTGGGCACACCCCGCACACCCCGTGGGCACGTCTATGTCTCCAGTGATGACTGGAGGGGCAGAGCAGTGAGCAGATACTTGTGGAGGAATGGGTGTAGGTGTGCTAATGAGGCCAGCTGGTAAACTCCTTCCTGTGTTGTACTGGCGAGTCTGTCCTATCTGTATACCAGGGAGTTTATGAAGTGATCTGTAAAGTATAGCCAAGGATGAGGTAGGCCTTGTTTTCAGAATCAAAGAAAACTTGTACTTTTGTGCAACAGAAGTACATTAATGGTATATTGGTACATAGGGGAGCTGGATTTTTTTTTTTAAAAAAGGTGAACTTAGCCTTTAAACTTAATCATGGGGAAGATTCTGTGTACCCTTGGTCTATGTTCCAAGTAAATTTAATAATGGATAGAAGGAGAAAATATATTTTGGAATAGTCATTTGATAAACTAGCATGCTGCAGCCTGTGTAAACAAGATCATTAAATCCAGTTTAAGATCCATGGCTTTCTGTGATGTATTGCATTTTATTGTATTATTATATACTTTGTCAAAAGTCACATTGCTACTGTAGTTTATGATGCATTGACCCAAACAATATTAAATTAAATGGAAAGTTGCAAATCTTTAGACATTTTATTATAACACAGTATTAGATTAACCTCTGGTGGCTCAACTGAGGCCAAAACTTATTACAGAATGGTTTTAAAAGGCAGAATAAAATATAATGTTTATTTCTGCCTGTAATGAAATTCCACAATGCTTTCCTACTGAATATGTTCAGCTGATGACTATGAATTAGATATGTAACTATTCAGTTACTACTCAAACACTATGAAGTTATTCCATGTATATGGTAGTTATTCAGACTTGTTGATGCTCTGTAGTACACTCATCCCACTTTTCTTTCATCCTCATTTCATACTTACTTGACAGCATAAGTAAGGCTTCTTAAACCCTGTTTAGATTTTTGCTTTATGGTAAATGTGTGCTTATTGTCAGCATTGAATATTTGTAGATAGGCCTTATTGTATTGAATTTTTCTTGACATTTAAACCAGACCCTACTCTGCACACTGCAGCTATGCATGAGGTTTAACTACCACTCATACTGTAGTTGTGCCAGTTCAGCTGCATTCATTAACTATCAGTAGCCAGGTGAAGGCTACTAAGAAATGAAGGAGAGGAGACATTACCAAAACAGAACCATAGGCTGTTTATTTTCCATATGCTCATGGATAAGGTCATTACATCATCTCCTGCCTCTAGCAGGAGATCGCTCTTCCTGTCTTGAAGCAGAGAATAGGGACTTGTGATCCCGCAGCTTACATTTACTGAATCTTGAAGCCACTTTGATACTACAAATCCCAGAAATCTGAAACAGGGGAGTCTGGGATAGTCAATAAATTTCACTGTTATGCCCTGTACACACGGTTGGACATTGATCGGACATTCCAACAACAAAATCCTAGGATTTTTTTAGACGGATGTTGGCTCAAACTTGTCTTGCATACACACGGTCACACAAAGTTGTCGGAAAATCCGATCATTCTGAACGCGGTGACGTAAAACACGTATGTCGGGACTATAAATGGGGCAGTAGCCAATAGCTTTCATCTCTTTATTTATTCTGAGCATGCGTGGCACTTTGTGCGTCGGATTTGTGTTCACACGATCGGAAATTCCGATAACGGATTTTGTTGTCGGAAAATTTTATAGATTGCTCTCAAACTTTGTGTGTCGGAAAATCCAATGGAAAATGTGTGATGGAGCCTACACACGGTCGGAATTTCCGACAACAAGGTCCTATCACACATTTTCCGTCGGAAAATCCGACCGTGTGTACGGGGCATAACTGGTGAGTTCTCTCTCTTGGTCTGGGGACATCTGAGAGGTCAAGTCAGGAGACACTGTTCTACTCGTAGCTTAACTGAGATGCAGCAATGCAGCCTCAGACAAACATCCACAGATTAATCTGCACCAGCACCAACATGAGCACCAGAGGTAATTTGTAAAGAGATAGAGAAGAGGGGGAGGGAATGGACAGTCCCCCTTCTCAAATGTATGGGACTTTTTAGGAAAAACCTGAGTTGCGTAGGTGAGAATTACACAAGCTTAATAAAATTAGCAAAATTTTATTGAAATATAATAGAAAATAATATCGTCAATACATATACAAACATATAGACATCCAGTAGTTGAATCCAGAATTCGTACGTGACTAAAGCCAACATGTTTCGCAAAAGAAATTTTGCTTCATCAGGGCTAGACACAATGCAATTGATTCATTTACACTGTATAAATAATAGACAGTCTTAGATTGTACAATGGTTATACATTAACATCAAATCTTAACGAACATCAATTATTTTAATTTATAGCTCACCTACTATGAAACTTTCAAGAACGTAAGACTAAAACCGCCAATCATTGGACACCAACCGCCGTACCAACCAAAACGGACTGTCTCTGGGTGCCAGATCCCAGACAGACAATGCCAGTAGGAGGCCTGGACCACACATTCGGGGCACTATAAGCTGGTAACCCATGCTGAAATAGAGACGGGAGACCCATGAATAATACTAGTAAAAACCAATTATGGGGAATGCTAGTGATCATGAATGGTCAGGTACAAAAGAAAATTTGTTAAGACGCCCACTGGGGTATATTGTACATAAGGTATATTGAACAGTTTCAAAAAGGTTTACTGGGGATATAGTTAACTAACTGCAGGGGGACAGGATTATCAGTATCCTGTGCCTATAATGCTAGTAGTGCAGGACCACATAGAATAACCCTTTGAGGTATGGTAGGGGGCCCCCCAGTACAAGGCATGTCCCAGTATAATAGAGACGACAAGTGCGTCTAAAGTAATTTAATTTAAAACTTACCCCTCAGCATAGAGAGTAAAGGGAGGGGGGTTTTTGTAGCAGCTCCTCGTTGCGGGCTTAGGGCGTCCGCCCGTTTACCGATGGATGGCCGCAGGATGCGTCTAGCAGACAGCACCTGCGCCTCCATCTTTTGAATGATGTGGTCCCACCGGAAGCGGGTGCTGTCTGCTAGACGCTAGACGCACTACACTAACTTGTAGCTTTAGCTGAACACTCTGCAGAGGTCGCACTACACTAACTTGTAGCTTTAGCTGAACATTGTGAGGAGGACGCACTACACTAACTTGTAGCTTTAGCTAAACACTGTTCAGAGGACGCACTACACTAACTTGTAGAGTTAGCTGAACACTGTGCAGAGGTCGCACTACACTAACTTGTAGCTTTATCTAAACACTGTTCAGAGGACGCACTGCACTAACTTGTAGCTTTAGCTGAACACTGTGCAGAGGTCGCACTACACTAACTTGAAGCTTTAGCTGAACACTGTTCAGAGGACGCACTACACTAACTTGTAGCTTTAGCTGAACACTCTGCAGAGGTCACACTAAACTAACTTGTAGCTTTAGCTGAACACTGTGAGGAGGATGCACTACACTAACTTGTAGCTTTAGATGAACACTGTGAGGAGGACGCACTACACTAACTTGCAGCTTTAGCTGAACACTTTTCAGAGGACGCACTACACTAACTTGTAGCTTTAGCTGAACACTCTGCAGAGGTCGCACTACACTAACTTGTAGCTTTAACTAAACACTGTTCAGAGGACACACTACATTAACTTGTAGCTTTAGCTGAACACTGTGCAGAGGTCGCACTACACTAACTTGAAGCTTTAGCTGAACACTGTGAGGAGGACGCACTACACTAACTTGTAGCTTTAGTTGAACACTGTGCAGAGGTCACACTACACTAACTTGTAGCTTTAGCTGAACACTATACAGAGGTCGCACTAGACTAACGTGTAAATAATGTAGCTGCCTGCGGTAGTGATAGAATCAGGAAAACACCACCAACTTTCTACAGGTAGCTTTAGCTGAACACTGTGCAGAGGTCGCACTACACTAACTTGTAGCTTTAGCTGAACTCTGTTCAGAGGACGCACTACACAAACTCGTAGCTTTAGCTGAACACTCTGCAGAGGTCGCACTACACTAACTTGTAGCTTTAGCTGAACACTGTAAGGAGGACGCACTACACTAACTTGTAGCTTTAGCTAAACACTGTTCATTGGACGCACTACACTAACTTGTAGCTTTAGCTGAACACTGTGCAGAGGTCGCCCTACACTAACTTGTAGCTTTAGCTGAACACTTTTCAGAGGACGCACTACACTAACTTGTAGCTTTAGCTGAACACTCTGCAGAGGTCGCACTACACTAACTTGTAGCTTTAGCTGAACACTGTGAGGAGGACGCACTACACTAACTTGTAGCTTTAGCTAAACACTGTTCAGAGGACGCACTACACTAACTTGTAGCTTTAGTTAAACACTGTGCAGAGGTCGCACTACACTAACTTGTAGCTTTAGCTGAACACTGTGAGGAGGATGCACTACACTGACTTGTAGCTTTAGCTGAACACTGTGCACTACACTAACTTGTGGCTTTAGATGAACAGTGTGAGGAGGACGCACTACACTAACTTATAGCTTTAGCTGAACACTGTGCAGATGTCAAACTAAACTAACTTGTAGCTTTAGCTGAACACTGTGCAGAGGTCGCACTACACTAATTTGTAGCTTTAGCTGAACACTGTGAGGAGGATGCACTACACTAACTTGTAGCATTAGCTGAACACTGTGCACTACACTAACTTGTAGCTTTAGCTGAACACTGTTAAGAGGACGCATTACACTAACTTGTAGCTTTAGCTGAACACTGTGCAGTGGTCACACTACACTAACTTGTAGCTTTAGCTGAACACTGTGAGGAGGACGCACTACACTAACTTGTAGCTTTAGCTGAACACTGTGCACTACACTAACTTGTAGCTTTAGCTGAACACTGTTAAGAGGACGCATTACACTAACTTGTAGCTTTAGCTGAACACTGTGCAGTGGTCACACTACACTAACTTGTAGCTTTAGCTGAACACTGTGAGGAGGACGCACTACACTAACTTGTAGCTTTGGCTGAACACTGTAAGGAGGACGCACTACACTAACTTGTAGCTTTAGCTGAACACTGTGCAGAGGTCAAACTAAACTAACTTGTAGCTTTAGCTGAACACTGTGAGGGGGACGCACTACACTAACTTGTAGCTTTAGCTAAACACTGTTCAGAGGACGCACTAAACTAACTTGTAGCTTTAGCTGAACACTGTGCAGAGGTCGCACTACACTAACTTGAAGCTTTAGCTGAACACTGTGAGGAGGACGCACTACACTAACTTGTAGCTTTAGCTGAACACTCTGCAGAGGTCGCACTACACTAACTTGTAGCTTTAGCTGAACACTGTGAGGAGGACGCACTACACTAACTTGTAGCTTTAGCTAAACACTGTTCAGAGGACGCACTGCACTAACTTGTAGCTTTAGCTGAACACTGTGCAGAGGTCGCACTACACTAACTTGAAGCTTTAGCTAAACACTGTTCAGAGGATGCACTACACTAACTTGTAGCTTTAGCTGAACACTCTGCATAGGTCGCACTACACTAACTTGTAGCTTTAGCTGAACACTGTGAGGAGGACGCACTACACTAACTTGTAGCTTTAGCTAAACACTGTTCAGAGGACGCACTACACTAACTTGTAGCTTTAGCTGAACACTGTGCAGAGGTCGCACTACACTAACTTGTAGCTTTAGCTGAACACTTTTCAGAGGACGCACTACACTAACTTGTAGCTTTAGCTGAACACTCTGCAGAGGTCGCACTACACTAACTTGTAGCTTTAGCTGAACACTGTGCAGAGGTCGCACTACACTAACTTGAAGCTTTAGCTGAACACTGTGAGGAAAACGCATTACACTAACTTGTAGCTTTAGTTAAACACTGTGCAGAGGTCGCACTACACTAACTTGTAGCTTTAGCTGAACACTCTGCAGAGGTCGCACTACACTAACTTGTAGCTTTAGCTGAACACTGTGAGGAGGACGCACTACACTAACTTGTAGCTTTAGCTAAACACTGTTCAGAGGACGCACTGCACTAACTTGTAGCTTTAGCTGAACACTGTGCAGAGGTCGCACTACACTAACTTGAAGCTTTAGCTAAACACTGTTCAGAGGATGCACTACACTAACTTGTAGCTTTAGCTGAACACTCTGCATAGGTCGCACTACACTAACTTGTAGCTTTAGCTGAACACTGTGAGGAGGACGCACTACACTAACTTGTAGCTTTAGCTAAACACTGTTCAGAGGACGCACTACACTAACTTGTAGCTTTAGCTGAACACTGTGCAGAGGTCGCACTACACTAACTTGTAGCTTTAGCTGAACACTTTTCAGAGGACGCACTACACTAACTTGTAGCTTTAGCTGAACACTCTGCAGAGGTCGCACTACACTAACTTGTAGCTTTAGCTGAACACTGTGCAGAGGTCGCACTACACTAACTTGAAGCTTTAGCTGAACACTGTGAGGAAAACGCATTACACTAACTTGTAGCTTTAGTTAAACACTGTGCAGAGGTCGCACTACACTAACTTGTAGCTTTAGCTGAACACTGTGAGGAGGATGCACTACACTAACTTGAAGCTTTAGCTAAACACTGTGCACTACACTAACTTGTAGCTTTAGCTGAACACTGTTCAGAGGACGCACTGCTCTAACTTGTAGCTTTAGCTGAACACTTTGAGGAGGACGCACTACACTAACTTGCAGCTTTAGCTGAACACTGTGAGGAGGACGCACTACACTAACTTGTAGCTTTAGCTGAACACTGTGCACTACACTAACTTGTAGCTTTAGCTGAACACTGTTCAGAGGACGCATTACACTAACTTGTAGCTTTGGCTGAGCACTGTGCAGTGGTCACACTACACTAACTTGTAGCTTTAGCTGAACACTGTGAGGAGGACGCACTACACTAACTTGTAGCTTTGGCTGAACACTGTGAGGAGGACGCACTACATTAACTTGTAGCTTTAGCTGAACACTGTGCAGAGGTCAAACTAAACTAACTTGTAGCTTTAGCTGAACACTGTGAGGAGGATGCATTACACTAACTTGTAGCTTTAGTTGAACACTGTGCAGAGGTCGCACTACACTAACTTGTAGCTTTAGCTGAACACTGTTCAGAGGACGCTATACACTAACTTGTAGCTTTAGCTGAACACTCTGCAGAGGTCGCACTACACTAACTTGTAGCTTTAGCTGAACACTGTGAGGAGGACGCACTACACTAACTTATAGTTTTAGCTAAACACTGTTCAGAGGACGCACTGCACTAACTTGTAGCTTTAGCTGAACACTGTGCAGAGGTCGCACTACACTAACTTGAAGCTTCAGCTGAACACTGTTCAGAGGACGCACTACACTAACTTGTAGCTTTAGCTGAACACTCTGCAGAGGTCGCACTACACTAACTTGTAGCTTTAGCTGAACACTGTGAGGAGGACGCACTACACTAACTTGTAGCTTTAGGTAAACACTGTTCAGAGGACGCACTACACTAACTTGTAGCTTTAGCTGAACACTGTGAGGAGGACGCACTACACTAACTTGTAGCTTTAGGTAAACACTGTTCAGAGGACACACTACACTAACTTGTAGCTTTAGCTGAACACTGTGCAGAGGTCGCACTACACTAACTTGAAGCTTTAGCTGAACACTGTGAGGAGGACACACTACACTAACTTGTAGCTTTAGTTGAACACTGTGCAGAGGTCACACTACACTAACTTGTAGCTTTAGCTGAACACTGTGCAGAGGTCGCACTAGACTAACGTGTAAATAATGTAGCTCCCTGCGGTAGTGATAGAATCAGGAAAACTCCACCAACTTTCTACAGGAGCTTTAGCTGAACACTGTGCAGAGGTCGCACTAGACTAACGTGTAAATAATTTAGCTGCCTGTGGTAGTGATAGGATCAGGAAAACACCACCAACCTTCTACAGATAGCTTTAGCTGAACACTGTGCAGAGGTCGCACTTCACTAACTTTTAGCTTTAGCTGAACACTGTTCAGAGGATGCACTACACTAACTTGTAGCTTTAGCTGAATACTCTGCAGAGGTCGCACTACACTAACTTGTAGCTTTAGCTGAACACTGTGAGGAGGACGCACTACACTAACTTGTAGCTTTAGCTAAACACTGTGCAGAGGTCGCACTACACTAACTTGTAGCTTTAGCTGAACACTTTTCAGAGTACGCACTACACTAACTTGTAGCTTTAGCTGAACACTCTGCAGAGGGCGCACTACACTAACTTGTAGCTTTAGCTATACACTGTGAGAAGGACGCACTACACTAACTTGTAGCTTTAGCTAAACACTGTTCAGAGGACGCACTGCACTAACTTGTAGCTTTAGCTGAACACTGTGCAGAGGTCGCACTACACTAACTTGAAGCTTTAGCTAAACACTGTTCAGAGGATGCACTACACTAACTTGTAGCTTTAGCTGAACACTCTGCATAGGTCGCACTACACTAACTTGTAGCTTTAGCTGAACACTGTGAGGAGGACGCACTACACTAACTTGTAGCTTTAGCTAAACACTGTTCAGAGGACGCACTACACTAACTTGTAGCTTTAGCTGAACACTGTGCAGAGGTCGCACTACACTAACTTGTAGCATTAGCTGAACACTTTTCAGAGGACGCACTACACTAACTTGTAGCTTTAGCTGAACACTCTGCAGAGGTCGCACTACACTAACTTGTAGCTTTAGCTGAACACTGTGCAGAGGTCGCACTACACTAACTTGAAGCTTTAGCTGAACACTGTGAGGAAAACGCATTACACTAACTTGTAGCTTTAGTTAAACACTGTGCAGAGGTCGCACTACACTAACTTGTAGCTTTAGCTGAACACTGTGAGGAGGATGCACTACACTAACTTGAAGCTTTAGCTAAACACTGTGCACTACACTAACTTGTAGCTTTAGCTGAACACTGTTCAGAGGACGCACTGCTCTAACTTGTAGCTTTAGCTGAACACTTTGAGGAGGACGCACTACACTAACTTGCAGCTTTAGCTGAACACTGTGAGGAGGACGCACTACACTAACTTGTAGCTTTAGCTGAACACTGTGCACTACACTAACTTGTAGCTTTAGCTGAACACTGTTCAGAGGACGCATTACACTAACTTGTAGCTTTGGCTGAGCACTGTGCAGTGGTCACACTACACTAACTTGTAGCTTTAGCTGAACACTGTGAGGAGGACGCACTACACTAACTTGTAGCTTTGGCTGAACACTGTGAGGAGGACGCACTACATTAACTTGTAGCTTTAGCTGAACACTGTGCAGAGGTCAAACTAAACTAACTTGTAGCTTTAGCTGAACACTGTGAGGAGGATGCATTACACTAACTTGTAGCTTTAGTTGAACACTGTGCAGAGGTCGCACTACACTAACTTGTAGCTTTAGCTGAACACTGTTCAGAGGACGCTATACACTAACTTGTAGCTTTAGCTGAACACTCTGCAGAGGTCGCACGACACTAACTTGTAGCTTTAGCTGAACACTGTGAGGAGGACGCACTACACTAACTTATAGTTTTAGCTAAACACTGTTCAGAGGACGCACTGCACTAACTTGTAGCTTTAGCTGAACACTGTGCAGAGGTCGCACTACACTAACTTGAAGCTTCAGCTGAACACTGTTCAGAGGACGCACTACACTAACTTGTAGCTTTAGCTGAACACTCTGCAGAGGTCGCACTACACTAACTTGAAGCTTTAGCTAAACACTGTGAGGAGGACACACTACACTAACTTGTAGCTTTAGCTGAACACTGTGCAGAGGTCGCACTACACTAACTTGAAGCTTTAGCTGAACACTGTGAGGAGGACACACTACACTAACTTGTAGCTTTAGTTGAACACTGTGCAGAGGTCACACTACACTAACTTGTAGCTTTAGCTGAACACTGTGCAGAGGTCGCACTAGACTAACGTTTAAATAATGTAGCTCCCTGCGGTAGTGATAGAATCAGGAAAACTCCACCAACTTTCTACAGGAGCTTTAGCTGAACACTGTGCAGAGGTCGCTCTAGACTAACGTGTAAATAATTTAGCTGCCTGTGGTAGTGATAGGATCAGGAAAACACCACCAACCTTCTACAGATAGCTTTAGCTGAACACTGTGCAGAGGTCGCACTACACTAACTTTTAGCTTTAGCTGAACACTGTTCAGAGGATGCACTACACTAACTTGTAGCTTTAGCTGAATACTCTGCAGAGGTCGCACTACACTAACTTGTAGCTTTAGCTGAACACTGTGAGGAGGACGCACTACACTAACTTGAAGCTTTAGCTAAACACTGTGCAGAGGTCGCACTACACTAACTTGTAGCTTTAGCTGAACACTTTTCAGAGTACGCACTACACTAACTTGTAGCTTTAGCTGAACACTCTGCAGAGGGCGCACTACACTAACTTGTAGCTTTAGCTATACACTGTGAGAAGGACGCACTACACTAACTTGTAGCTTTAGCTAAACACTGTTCAGAGGACGCACTACACTAACTTGTAGCTTTAGCTGAACACTGTGCAGAGGTCGCACTACACTAACTTGAAGCTTTAGCTGAACACTGTGAGGAGGACGCATTACACTAACTTGTAGCTTCAGTTGAACACTGTGCAGAGGTCGCACTACACTAATTTGTAGCTTTAGCTGAACACTGTGAGGAGGATGCACTACACTAACTTGTAGCTTTAGCTGAACACTGTGCACTACACTAACTTGTAGCTTTAGATGAACAGTGTGAGGAGGACGCACTACACTAACTTGTAGCTTTAGCTGAACACTGTTCAGAGGACGCACTGCTCTAACTTGTAGCTTTAGCTGAACACTGTGCAGAGGTTGCACTACACTAACTTGTAACTTTAGCTGAACACTGTGAGGAGGACGCACTACACTAACTTGCAGTTTTAGCTTAACACTGTGAGGAGGACGTACTACACTAACTTGTAGCTTTAGCTGAACACTATGCAGAGGTCGCACTACACTAACTTATAGCTTTAGCTGAACACTGTGAGGAGGACGCACTACACTAACTTGTAGCTTTAGAGGAACACTGTGAGGAGGACGCACTACACTAACTTGTAGCTTTAGATGAACACTGTGAGGAGGACGCACTACACTAACTTGTAGCTTTAGCTGAACACTGTGAGGAGGATGCATTACACTAACTTGTAGCTTTAGTTGAACACTGTGCAGAGGTCGCACTACACTAACTTGTAGCTTTAGCTGAACACTGTTCAGAGGAAGCTATACACTAACTTGTAGCTTTAGCTGAACACTCTGCAGAGGTCGCACTACACTAACTTGTAGCTTTAGCTGAACACTGTGAGGAGGACGCACTACACTAACTTATAGTTTTAGCTAAACACTGTTCAGAGGACGCACTGCACTAACTTGTAGCTTTAGCTGAACACTGTGCAGAGGTCGCACTACACTAACTTGAAGCTTCAGCTGAACACTGTTCAGAGGACGCACTACACTAACTTGTAGCTTTAGCTGAACACTCTGCAGAGGTCGCACTACACTAACTTGAAGCTTTAGCTGAACACTGTGAGGAGGACACACTACACTAACTTGTAGCTTTAGCTGAACACTGTGCAGAGGTCGCACTACACTAACTTGAAGCTTTAGCTGAACACTGTGAGGAGGACACACTACACTAACTTGTAGCTTTAGTTGAACACTGTGCAGAGGTCACACTACACTAACTTGTAGCTTTAGCTGAACACTGTGCAGAGGTCGCACTAGACTAACGTGTAAATAATGTAGCTCCCTGCGGTAGTGATAGAATCAGGAAAACTCCACCAACTTTCTACAGGAGCTTTAGCTGAACACTGTGCAGAGGTCGCACTAGACTAACGTGTAAATAATTTAGCTGCCTGTGGTAGTGATAGGATCAGGAAAACACCACCAACCTTCTACAGATAGCTTTAGCTGAACACTGTGCAGAGGTCGCACTTCACTAACGTTTAGCTTTAGCTGAACACTGTTCAGAGGATGCACTACACTAACTTGTAGCTTTAGCTGAATACTCTGCAGAGGTCGCATTACACTAACTTGTAGCTTTAGCTGAACACTGTGAGGAGGACGCACTACACTAACTTGTAGCTTTAGCTAAACACTGTGCAGAGGTCGCACTACACTAACTTGTAGCTTTAGCTGAACACTTTTCAGAGTACGCACTACACTAACTTGTAGCTTTAGCTGAACACTCTGCAGAGGGCGCACTACACTAACTTGTAGCTTTAGCTATACACTGTGAGAAGGACGCACTACACTAACTTGTAGCTTTAGCTAAACACTGTTCAGAGGACGCACTACACTAACTTGTAGCTTTAGCTGAACACTTTGAGGAGGACGCACTACACTAACTTGCAGCTTTAGCTGAACACTGTGAGGAGGACGCACTACACTAACTTGTAGCTTTAGCTGAACACTGTGCACTACACTAACTTGAAGCTTTAGCTGAACACTGTGAGGAGGACGCATTACACTAACTTGTAGCTTCAGTTGAACACTGTGCAGAGGTCGCACTACACTAACTTGTAGCTTTAGCTGAACACTGTGAGGAGGATGCACTACACTAACTTGTAGCTTTAGCTGAACACTGTGCACTACACTAACTTGTAGCTTTAGATGAACAGTGTGAGGACGACGCACTACACTAACTTGTAGCTTTAGCTGAACACTGTTCAGAGGACGCACTGCTCTAACTTGTAGCTTTAGCTGAACACTGTGCAGAGGTTGCACTACACGAACTTGTAACTTTAGCTGAACACTGTGAGGAGGACGCACTACACTAACTTGCAGCTTTAGCTTAACACTGTGAGGAGGACGTACTACACTAACTTGTAGCTTTAGCTTAACACTATGCAGAGGTCGCACTACACTAACTTATAGCTTTAGCTGAACACTGTGAGGAGGACGCACTACACTAACTTGTAGCTTTAGAGGAACACTGTGAGGAGGACGCACTACACTAACTTGTAGCTTTAGATGAACACTGTGAGGAGGACGCACTACACTAACTTGTAGCTTTAGCTGAACACTTTTCAGAGGACGCACTACACTAACTTGTAGCTTTAGCTGAACACTCTGCAGAGGTCGCATTACACTAACTTGTAGCTTTAGCTGAACACTGTGAGGAGGACGCACTACACTAACTTGTAGCTTTAGGTAAACACTGTTCAGAGGACGCACTACACTAACTTGTAGCTTTAGCTGAACACTGTGCAGAGGTCGCACTACACTAACTTGAAGCTTTAGCTGAACACTGTGAGGAGGACGCACTACACTAACTTTTAGCTTTAGACGAACACTGTGAGGAGGACGCACAACACTAACTTGTAGCTTTAGATGAACACTGTGAGGAGGACGCACTACACTAACTTGTAGCTTTAGCTGAACACTTTTCAGAGGACGCACTACACTAACTTGTAGCTTTAGCTGAACACTCTGCAGAGGTCGCATTACACTAACTTGTAGCTTTAGCTGAGCACTGTGAGGAGGACGCACTACACTAACTTGTAGCTTTAGGTAAACACTGTTCAGAGGACGCACTACACTAACTTGTAGCTTTAGCTGAACACTGTGCAGAGGTCGCACTACACTAACTTGAAGCTTTAGCTGAACACTGTGAGGAGGACACACTACACTAACTTGTAGCTTTAGTTGAACACTGTGCAGAGGTCACACTACACTAACTTGCAGCTTTAGCTGAACACTGTGCAGAGGTCGCACTAGACTAAAGTGTAAATAATGTAGCTCCCTGCGGTAGTGATAGAATCAGGAAAACTCCACCAACTTTCTACAGGAGCTTTAGCTGAACACTGTGCAGAGGTCGCACTAGACTAACGTGTAAATAATTTAGCTGCCTGTGGTAGTGATAGGATCAGGAAAACACCACCAACCTTCTACAGATAGCTTTAGCTGAACACTGTGCAGAGGTCGCACTTCACTAACTTTTAGCTTTAGCTGAACACTGTTCAGAGGATGCACTACACTAACTTGTAGCTTTAGCTGAATACTCTGCAGAGGTCGCACTACACTAACTTGTAGCTTTAGCTGAACACTGTGAGGAGGACGCACTACACTAACTTGTAGCTTTAGCTAAACACTGTGCAGAGGTCGCACTACACTAACTTGTAGCTTTAGCTGAACACTTTTCAGAGTACGCACTACACTAACTTGTAGCTTTAGCTGAACACTCTGCAGAGGGCGCACTACACTAACTTGTAGCTTTAGCTATACACTGTGAGAAGGACGCACTACACTAACTTGTAGCTTTAGCTAAACACTGTTCAGAGGACGCACTACACTAACTTGTAGCTTTAGCTGAACACTGTGCAGAGGTCGCACTACACTAACTTGAAGCTTTAGCTGAACACTGTGAGGAGGACGCATTACACTAACTTGTAGCTTCGGTTGAACACTGTGCAGAGGTCGCACTACACTAACTTGTAGCTTTAGCTGAACACTGTGAGGAGGATGCACTACACTAACTTGTAGCTTTAGCTGAACACTGTGCACTACACTAACTTGTAGCTTTAGATGAACAGTGTGAGGAGGACGCACTACACTAACTTGTAGCTTTAGCTGAACACTGTTCAGAGGACGCACTGCTCTAACTTGTAGCTTTAGCTGAACACTGTGCAGAGGTTGCACTACACTAACTTGTAACTTTAGCTGAACACTGTGAGGAGGACGCACTACACTAACTTGCAGCTTTAGCTTAACACTGTGAGGAGGACGTACTACACTAACTTGTAGCTTTAGCTGAATACTATGCAGAGGTCGCACTACACTAACTTATAGCTTTAGCTGAACACTGTGAGGAGGACGCACTACACTAACTTGTAGCTTTAGAGGAACACTGTGAGGAGGACGCACTACACTAACTTGTAGCTTTAGATGAACACTGTGAGGAGGACGCACTACACTAACTTGTAGCTTTAGCTGAACACTTTTCAGAGGACGCACTACACTAACTTGTAGCTTTAGCTGAACACTCTGCAGAGGTCGCATTACACTAACTTGTAGCTTTAGCTGAACACTGTGAGGAGGACGCACTACACTAACTTGTAGCTTTAGGTAAACACTGTTCAGAGGACGCACTACACTAACTTGTAGCTTTAGCTGAACACTGTGCAGAGGTCGCACTACACTAACTTGAAGCTTTAGCTGAACACTGTGAGGAGGACGCACTACACTAACTTGTAGCTTTAGAGGAACACTGTGAGGAGGACGCACTACACTAACTTGTAGCTTTAGATGAACACTGTGAGGAGGACGCACTACACTAACTTGTAGCTTTAGCTGAACACTTTTCAGAGGACGCACTACACTAACTTGTAGCTTTAGCTGAACACTCTGCAGAGGTCGCATTACACTAACTTGTAGCTTTAGCTGAGCACTGTGAGGAGGACGCACTACACTAACTTGTAGCTTTAGGTAAACACTGTTCAGAGGACGCACTACACTAACTTGTAGCTTTAGCTGAACACTGTGCAGAGGTCGCACTACACTAACTTGAAGCTTTAGCTGAACACTGTGAGGAGGACACACTACACTAACTTGTAGCTTTAGCTAAACACTGTTCAGAGGAAGCACTACACTAACTTGTAGCTTTAGCTGAACACTGTGAGGAGGATGCATTACACTAACTTGTAGCTTTAGCTGAACACTGTGAGGAGGACGCATTACACTAACTTGTAGCTTTAGGTAAACACTGTTCAGAGGACGCACTACACTAACTTGTAGCTTTAGTTGAACACTGTGCAGAGGTCACACTACACTAACTTGCAGCTTTAGCTGAACACTGTGCAGAGGTCGCACTAGACTTACGTGTAAATAATGTAGCTCCCTGCGGTAGTGATAGAATCAGGAAAACTCCACCAACTTTCTACAGGAGCTTTAGCTGAACACTGTGCAGAGGTCGCACTAGACTAACGTGTAAATAATTTAGCTGCCTGTGGTAGTGATAGGATCAGGAAAACACCACCAACCTTCTACAGATAGCTTTAGCTGAACACTGTGCAGAGGTCGCACTTCACTAACTTTTAGCTTTAGCTGAACACTTTTCAGAGTACGCACTACACTAACTTGTAGCTTTAGCTGAACACTCTGCAGAGGGCGCACTACACTAACTTGTAGCTTTAGCTATACACTGTGAGAAGGACGCACTACACTAACTTGTAGCTTTAGCTAAACACTGTTCAGAGGACGCACTACACTAACTTGTAGCTTTAGCTGAACACTGTGCAGAGGTCGCACTACACTAACTTGAAGCTTTAGCTGAACACTGTGAGGAGGACGCATTACACTAACTTGTAGCTTCAGTTGAACACTGTGCAGAGGTCGCACTACACTAACTTGTAGCTTTAGCTGAACACTGTGAGGAGGATGCACTACACTAACTTGTAGCTTTAGCTGAACACTGTGCACTACACTAACTTGTAGCTTTAGATGAACAGTGTGAGGAGGACGCACTACACTAACTTGTAGCTTTAGCTGAACACTGTTCAGAGGACGCACTGCTCTAACTTGTAGCTTTAGCTGAACACTGTGCAGAGGTTGCACTACACTAACTTGTAACTTTAGCTGAACACTGTGAGGAGGACGCACTACACTAACTTGCAGCTTTAGCTTAACACTGTGAGGAGGACGTACTACACTAACTTGTAGCTTTAGCTGAACACTATGCAGAGGTCGCACTACACTAACTTGTAGCTTTAGCTGAACACTGTGAGGAGGACGCACTACACTAACTTGTAGCTTTAGAGGAACACTGTGAGGAGGACGCACTACACTAACTTGTAGCTTTAGATGAACACTGTGAGGAGGACGCACTACACTAACTTGTAGCTTTAGCTGAACACTTTTCAGAGGACGCACTACACTAACTTGTAGCTTTAGCTGAACACTCTGCAGAGGTCGCATTACACTAACTTGTAGCTTTAGCTGAACACTGTGAGGAGGACGCACTACACTAACTTGTAGCTTTAGGTAAACACTGTTCAGAGGACGCACTACACTAACTTGTAGCTTTAGCTGAACACTGTGCAGAGGTCGCACTACACTAACTTGAAGCTTTAGCTGAACACTGTGAGGAGGACGCACTACACTAACTTGTAGCTTTAGAGGAACACTGTGAGGAGGACGCACTACACTAACTTGTAGCTTTAGATGAACACTGTGAGGAGGACGCACTACACTAACTTGTAGCTTTAGCTGAACACTTTTCAGAGGACGCACTACACTAACTTGTAGCTTTAGCTGAACACTCTGCAGAGGTCGCATTACACTAACTTGTAGCTTTAGCTGAACACTGTGAGGAGGACGCACTACACTAACTTGTAGCTTTAGGTAAACACTGTTCAGAGGACGCACTACACTAACTTGTAGCTTTAGCTGAACACTGTGCAGAGGTCGCACTACACTAACTTGAAGCTTTAGCTGAACACTGTGAGGAGGACACACTACACTAACTTGTAGCTTTAGTTGAACACTGTGCAGAGGTCACACTACACTAACTTGTAGCTTTAGCTGAACATTGTGCAGAGGTCGCACTAGACTAACGTATAAATAATGTAGCTGCCTGCGGTAGTGATAGAATCAGAAAAACTCCACCAACTTTCTACAGGAGCTTTAGCTGAACACTGTGCAGAGGTCGCACTAGACTAACGTGTAAATAATTTAGCTGCCTGTGGTAGTGATAGGATCAGGAAAACACCACCGACCTTCTACAGATAGCTTTAGCTGAACACTGTGCAGAGGTCGCACTTCACTAACTTTTAGCTTTAGCTGAACACTGTTCAGAGGATGCACTACACTAACTTGTAGCTTTAGCTGAATACTCTGCAGAGGTCGCACTACACTAACTTGTAGCTTTAGCTGAACACTGTGAGGAGGACGCACTACACTAACTTGTAGCTTTAGCTAAACACTGTTCAGAGGACGCACTACACTAACTTGTAGCTTTAGCTGAACACTGTGCAGAGGTCGCACTACACTAACTTGTAGCTTTAGCTGAACACTTTTCAGAGTACACACTACACTAACTTGTAGCTTTAGCTGAACACTCTGCAGAGGGCGCACTACACTAACTTGTAGCTTTAGCTATACACTGTGAGAAGGACGCACTACACTAACTTGTAGCTTTAGCTAAACACTGTTCAGAGGAAGCACTACACTAACTTGTAGCTTTAGCTGAACACTGTGAGGAGGATGCATTACACTAACTTGTAGCTTTAGCTGAACACTGTGAGGAGGACGCATTACACTAACTTGTAGCTTTAGTTGAACACTGTGCAGAGGTCGCACTACACTAACTTGTAGCTTTAGCTGAACACTGTGAGGAGGATGCACTACACTAACTTGTAGCTTTAGCTGAACACTGTGCACTACACTAACTTGTAGCTTTAGATGAACAGTGTGAGGAGGACGCACTACACTAACTTGTAGCTTTAGCTGAACACTGTTCAGAGGACGCACTGCTCTAACTTGTAGCTTTAGCTGAACACTGTGCAGAGGTTGCACTACACTAACTTGTAACTTTAGCTGAACACTGTGAGGAGGACGCACTACACTAACTTGCAGCTTTAGCTGAACACTGTGAGGAGGACGCACTACACTAACTTGTAGCTTTAGATGAACACTGTGAGGAGGACGCACTACACTAACTTGTAGCTTTAGCTGAACACTTTTCAGAGGACGCACTACACTAACTTGTAGCTTTAGCTGAACACTCTGCAGAGGTCGCACTACACTAACTTGTAGCTTTAGCTGAACACTGTGAGGAGGACGCACTACACTAACTTGTAGCTTTAGCTAAACACTGTTCAGAGGACGCACTACACTAACTTGTAGCTTTAGCTGAAAACTGTGCAGAGGTCGCACTACACTAACTTGTAGCTTTAGCTGAACACTGTGAGGAGGATGCACTACACTAACTTGTAGCTTTAGCTGAACACTGTGCACTACACTAACTTGTAGCTTTAGCTGAACACTGTTCAGAGGACGCACTGCTCTAACTTGTAGCTTTAGCTGAACACTGTGCAGAGGTCGCACTACACTAACTTGTAGCTTTAGCTGAACACTTTGAAGAGGACGCACTACACTAACTTGCAGCTTTAGGTGAACACTGTGAGGAGGACGTACTACACTAACTTGTAGCTTTAGCTGAACACTGTTCAGAGGACGCACTACACTAACCTGTAGCTTTAGCTGAACACTCTGCAGAGGTCGCACTACACTAACTTGTAGCTTTAGCTGAACACTGTGCAGAGGTCGCACTACACTAACTTGAAGCTTTAGCTGAACACTGTGAGGAGGACACATTACACTAACTTGTAGCTTTAGTTAAACACTGTGCAGAGGTCGCACTACAATAACTTGTAGCTTTAGCTGAACACTGTGAGGAGGATGCACTACACTAACTTGTAGCTTTAGATGAACACTGTGAGGAGGACGCACTACACTAACTTGCAGCTTTAGCTGAACACTTTTCAGAGGACGCACTACACTAACTTGTAGCTTTAGCTGAACACTCTGCAGAGGTCGCACTACACTAACTTGTAGCTTTAGCTGAACACTGTGAGGAGGACGCATTACACTAACTTGTAGCTTTAGCTGAAACCTCTGCAGAGGTCGCACTACACTAACTTGTAGCTTTAGCTGAACACTGTGCAGAGGTCGCATTACACTAACTTGTAGCTTTAGCTGAACACTCTGCAGAGGTCGCACTACACTAACTTGTAGCTTTAGCTGAACACTGTGAGGAGGATGCACTACACTAACTTGAAGCTTTAGCTGAACACTGTGAGGAGGACGCATTACACTAACTTGTAGCTTTAGTTAAACACTGTGCAGAGGTCGCACTACACTAACTTGTAGCTTTAGCTGAACACTGTTCAGAGGACGCATTACACTAACTTGTAGCTTTAGCTGAACACTGTGCCGAGGTCGCACTACACTAACTTATAGCTTTTGCTGAACACTGTGAGGAGGACGCACTACACTAACTTGTAGCTTTAGATGAACACTGTGAGGAGGACGCACTACACTAACTTGTAGCTTTAGCTGAACACTGTGCACTACACTAACTTGTAGCTTTAGCTGAACACTGTTCAGAGGACGCATTACACTAACTTGTAGCTTTAGCTGAACACTGTGCAGTGGTCGCACTACACTAACTTGTAGCTTTAGCTGAACACGGTGAGGAGGACGCACTACACTAACTTGTAGCTTTGCCTGAACACTGTGAGGAGGACGCACTACACTAACTTGTAGCTTTAGCTGAACACTGTGCAGAGGTCAAACTAAACTAAGTTGTAGCTTTAGCTAAACACTGTGAGGAGGACGCACTACACTAACTGTAAATAGTCTAGCTGCCTGACTGTGGTACTAATAGGATCAGAAGAACACCAGCAATTTTCTTCAGGTAGCTGTAAATACTGTAACAACACAATCCTGCCTGTCAGTAGGAAGATAATAACAGGAACGGATCTAGCTAAACTGAATACAGTGTATATATATATATATATATATATATATATATATATATATATGTACAACCCCCTGAGCCATAATTGACCAAAGCCACCCTGGCTTTGGCCAATTACAGCTCTCTCTACAGACGGCGCTGTGATTGGCCAAGCATGCGGGTCATAGTGCATGCTTGGCCAATCATCAGCCAGCAATGCACTGCGATGCCGCAGTGAACTATTGGCCGTGACGCGCCACGCGAATTTGGTGCAAACGGCCCATATTGTTTGCAATTCGGTGAATTGGCGAACAGACGATGTTCGAGTCGAACATGGGTTTGACTCGAACACGAAGCTCATCCCTACCGAGCACACAGGCTTGAGCTCGACCGTGCGCATAGGGCCCTGGGCCCCCTCCGTCAGGACGGCCTACCACGCGACATTGTGGTCAAACCACACTACTGCAGTGTCAAGGACGAGATCATGAGGAGAGCCCGCACCACCCCACAGATCCAGCTGATGGGACACCAGATACAAATCTACGTGGACATATCACCCTTCATTATCCAGATAAGGCGGGCGCTCAAACCCCTTCTGACGGTTCTGACACAAAGGAATATGAAATATTGGTGGTTTTTCCCCTTCAGCTTGAAATTTGATCTCAACGGCAAACCTTTTCGATTCTCCTCATTTCAAGAAGGTGAACAACTACTGCAAAAATTTTGACTTCTTCCAAAGGATCCACCTTCCCCTATGCAGACTGCATCATCCGGCATGACAAAATGTCTACCTCCTTCTAGCCCTTTGTCCTCTCTCTGGATGACACCCAGAAACAAGAAGGCTAAAGACGGTCTCCCCCCATGATTTTGAGGGAATCCTCCCCCTTCCACCATACACTTCCTATTTTTGTTTTGGTCGGGATCCTCCTTGACCCATGGCATTTATGCCCAACTGATTCTTCTCCTCACTTGTCTGCTTTTTGGGTAATGTTACTCCCCAGGCCGCGCTGGCTACACCCCTTTCCTGAGTACCTAGCCATACTGTGATACATCTGGCCTTCAATCGAGCAGGTGAGATTCCCCCTCACCTTCAACATTTTTTTCTTTTTCCTTTTTTATTTTTATCTCAGAATCTGCACGGCCTTCCAGCTGGACTTTAGGGTTTTTCTGCACAAATTGTAGGTCTGAACCGCCGGATACACCTCTAATGGAGCTGCCAGGGGGAACTATCCTAGCCCCTCTCCCCAAAGTTAGGCTGGGGTCGGGTTGGGTCCAATAGTCCCCTTTCTTCCCCTTCCCCCTCCCCCTTCCCTTCCCCCTAGTCAGCACTCCTGATCCAGATATTTTAAGCTAGCGCTTTTTATACTCCCCCATTTCCCTCCCATCTCTCATTATACCCCAAGTCTAGGTCATTCCTTTTTTAATCTATAAGGGACTTATTTCTGTTCATGTTTGTATTTTTCCCTTTTTTGATATTATATATATATATAAATATATATATATATATATATATATATATATATATATATATATATATATATATTCTATTTCTTGTTTATTTTGAGCTATTAGTTCAGGGTGCGTAGGACGGAGCGAGTCCAATGCGCCTGCTTCCATACTTGGAGTTGTTAGCCATAGTGGTCTCACTACTCCTAGTTCGGGAATTCCCCCCTCATTGGGCGGTCACCATGTGTGTGTCTCCAAGAGGGGTGGTATTGTTTTCACCTCTACCTCGGAGCCCACTTCTCCTTGTTATTCGAACTGTCTTCTTCTTTTTTCCTCTCTTCCTCATCTCTCTACTTTTTCTTTCAGCGACGGATGTGGTCTCTCTCCTTCACAGGATTCAGATTGCAGTCCTGGTGCTCCCTCCTGAGGCATTCCTACTAAGACCGGCCACTACAACGAAGGAAGGTGCTCGGGGGTCACCCGCTTTCTCACTTACACTGCTCCATGGCTGACCACACCACACATAGACCTGCTCTACGCATTGCCACTTACAATGTTCAGGGACTTAATTCCCCTGTGAAAAGTAGAAAAATATTCCAACATTACCACGCCCAAAAAATAGATATACTATTCTTACAGGAAACACATTTCCCTAAATCATATACCCCTTCATTCATTCATGACAAATTTCCCAGATTTTACTTAGCTAACTCTGACAATAAAACCAAGGGCATAAGCCTGTTCTTCTCTCGCAAAACTCAATTCTCCCTGGTCTCTGAATTCAAGGACCCAGAGGGCAGATTTTTGTTGGTAAAGGTCCTCATTGAAGATTAACTTTACACCCTTATATCATATTATGCGCCAAATAAGGGGCAGGCAAAGTTCTTTAAATCCCTTTTCCAAACCCTCTCCCCACTAACTGAAGGCCTTGTCATTTATGGGGGAGATTCCAACCTAGCCTTTGATGCGGGAATCGATAAAACACGCCCCCCAGGCAAAAACCGGGTCCGTCCTACCAGGCAGAGTCTGAATGTGAAATAAAAAAGGGGTATATAGGGAGCACAGGACTAGCATGATCCAGAAAGAGTCTCTACTGAAATTAGGCAGTCCAAAATAACAAGAATGGTGTTGGTGAGTATGATGGGATGGTGAAGTAATCTTCAGCAGAAAGGGCTGCAACTTTGAAAGACTGAAGCAGACTCTATAATGATACAAAGACAAAACAAAAAGGCGCCTCTAAGTGCAGAAGATTAACAGTTTTAATGCCCCAAAAAGGGTTAAAAACACTTACAGAATGGAAGTGGTGATCAAGCACATCATAAATAAAGCTGCATTGGAAGGGGTGGCGGTCAGAGGAAGCCTACAGATGGAATGGATGTGATCACTGAACACAGCGGTGAGGGACACAGGAAGCCGCTGTGAAGCCGGCGTCATCAGCTGGAAGGGAGACGAACCCGGAAGTGATGTCATCCACAGGGCGGCTCAGTAACCAGCCTGAACCACAAACAAACAGCCTGGTCGAGGATGTGATGTCATCAGAAAGGGACGCGTTTCGGAACCATCAATCGTTCCTTTTTCAACCTATGGCCATACTGATGACTAGAGAGGAATATATACACACCCACTGACAGTGGATTGGCCAGTGGGCGGGGGCAGCAAGGGAACATTTATTAAGTTGTAATCAGTTCGTTTTGTGCATGTAAATAAAGGGGAACAAATAGATACCTGCTACAGCATTATTAAAACCATTATAAAAGACATTTAAAAAAGACATTAAAAAACATTTAAAAAACGTGTATAAAAACAAATGTGAAAACGGGATAAAAAAAAAAAAAAAAAAAAAAGAAAGAAATGGGATGTAATGGTGCAATATGTAAAACAGCAATATGTGAAATGTAAAACAGCAACCAGTCATGAAGCCCGCAAAACACATAACAGAAGGGGAATGGTGTAAGCGGGCAGGATGATGTCGATATTAAACTACAGGCTACTATCAATAATTGATCATTAATCATTAAAATGAGGATAATAATGGGGGTTATGGGGGGAGCCTAGAATACTGTCTACAAAAAGGAAGTATCATGTTAAAGTATGGCGCTAACTTCAAAATCTTCATTTAACCCTCCGGGGGCTAGAACATTAAGTAAAAATATCCAGTACATTTCTCTGTGGCATAGGCGCCGATAACGTTCAGCAGCGGGGAGATCTTTTGGCATTGCCTCAATAATCCATACTTTAAGGCCATTCGTGGATTTGTTATGGGTGTGAAGGTAGTGTCTGGGAACACTATGATTATCTAATCCACCTTCAATTAAACGGCGATGTTCGCCAAACCGTTTTCGTAGTGGTCGAATAGTGCGCCCTACATAAAATAGACCACAGGGGCATGTGAGACAGTAAATGACATGGTCAGAGGAACATGTGTGAAAACCCTTTATGGGATATGTTTTACCTTTGACATGGAACTCTTTCTGGCCATGTGTCACAAAGCTGCAAGTCTTGCAGAGGGGCTTACGGCACTGATACATCCCAGAAATCGCTAGAAACGTGGGCATATGGTGGCCCGGAGGCAAAGGTTTGGCCCTAAGTTAGCTGGTTGCTACCTTGCTTTTAATGTTAGGTGCCTTTCTATAAGCAAACTGAGGTCTATTAGGCAGGGTAGAAAGTAGATGTTCATCTAGTAATAACAGAGACCAATGTTTTTTAATAATTTTTTCCATATGTTTATGATGAGTGTGGAACTGGGTGATAAATCTAAGATTGTCTTTCTGGGTATTGGGACGTGAATGAGAGTTCTTGGTGGGCAATGTGGTCTTATATTGTTGATAAGCTGAATCAACAAGATCTACAGGGAAACCTTTTTCAAGGAACTTGGCTTTCAAAATTTCACCTTCAGTGTCATAGTCACTCTTCAGGGTACAGTTCTTTTTAAGTCTACAGAACTGACTCTTGGGTACATTATTAAGCCACAGAGGGTGATGGCAACTTTTGTAATGGAGGAATGAATTTCCAGCTGTGGGCTTGGTGAAATTTTTTGCATGGATCTCTTTGCCTGTCCAAAAGAGTTCAAGGTCAAGGAAGGCTAGCTTATTTTGGTCAATGACTGAGGTGAAAGTGAGGCCCATATTATTGGTATTGCAATATGACACAAAATCCGTAAATGTTGATACATTGCCATCCCACCATGGGGCATTGGGAGCATCTATATATATGGAACAACAACCCATTTCTTCCTCACATTGTTTTTTATGGCCGCTATATAGATGACGTGATCATCATCTGGGATGGCAATGTATCAACATTTACGGATTTTGTGTCATATTGCAATACCAATAATATGGGCCTCACTTTCACCTCAGTCATTGACCAAAATAAGCTAGCCTTCCTTGACCTTGAACTCTTTTGGACAGGCAAAGAGATCCATGCAAAAAATTTCACCAAGCCCACAGCTGGAAATTCATTCCTCCATTACAAAAGCTGCCATCACCCTCTGTGGCTTAATAATGTACCCAAGAGTCAGTTCTGTAGACTTAAAAAGAACTGTACCCTGAAGAGTGACTATGACACTGAAGGTGAAATTTTGAAAGCCAAGTTCCTTGAAAAAGGTTTCCCTGTAGATCTTGTTGATTCAGCTTATCAACAATATAAGACCACATTGCCCACCAAGAACTCTCATTCACGTCCCAATACCCAGAAAGACAATCTTAGATTTATCACCCAGTTCCACACTCATCATAAACATATGGAAAAAATTATTAAAAAACATTGGTCTCTGTTATTACTAGATGAACATCTACTTTCTACCCTGCCTAATAGACCTCAGTTTGCTTATAGAAAGGCACCTAACATTAAAAGCAAGGTAGCAACCAGCAAACTTAGGGCCAAACCTTTGCCTCCGGTCCACCATATGCCCACGTTTCTAGCGATTTCTGGGATGTATCAGTGCCGTAAGCCCCTCTGCAAGACTTGCAGCTTTGTGACACATGGCCAGAAAGAGTTCCATGTCAAAGGTAAAACATATCCCATAAAGGGTTTTCACACATGTTCCTCTGACCATGTCATTTACTGTCTCACATGCCCCTGTGGTCTATTTTATGTAGGGCGCACTATTCGACCACTACGAAAACGGTTTGGCGAACATCGCCGTTTAATTGAAGGTGGATTAGATAATCATAGTGTTCCCAGACACTACCTTCACACCCATAACAAATCCACGAATGGCCTTAAAGTATGGATTATTGAGGCAATGCCAAAAGATCTCCCCGCTGCTGAACGTTATCGACGCCTATGCCACAGAGAAATGTACTGGATATTTTTACTTAATGTTCTAGCCCCCGGAGGGTTAAATGAAGATTTTGAAGTTAGCGCCATACTTTAACATGATACTTCCTTTTTGTAGACAGTATTCTAGGCTCCCCCCATAACCCCCATTATTATCCTCATTTTAATGATTAATGATCAATTATTGATAGTAGCCTGTAGTTTAATATCGACATCATCCTGCCCGCTTACACCATTCCCCTTCTGTTATGTGTTTTGCGGGCTTCATGACTGGTTGCTGTTTTACATTTCACATATTGCTGTTTTACATATTGCACCATTACATCCCATTTCTTTCTTTTTTTTTTTTTTTTTTTTTTATCCCGTTTTCACATTTGTTTTTATACACGTTTTTTAAATGTTTTTTAATGTCTTTTTTAAATGTCTTTTATAATGGTTTTAATAATGCTGTAGCAGGTATCTATTTGTTCCCCTTTATTTACATGCACAAAACGAACTGATTACAACTTAATAAATGTTCCCTTGCTGCCCCCGCCCACTGGCCAATCCACTGTCAGTGGGTGTGTATATATTCCTCTCTAGTCATCAGTATGGCCATAGGTTGAAAAAGGAACGATTGATGGTTCCGAAACGCGTCCCTTTCTGATGACATCACATCCTCGACCAGGCTGTTTGTTTGTGGTTCAGGCTGGTTACTGAGCCGCCCTGTGGATGACATCACTTCCGGGTTCGTCTCCCTTCCAGCTGATGACGCCGGCTTCACAGCGGCTTCCTGTGTCCCTCACCGCTGTGTTCAGTGATCACATCCATTCCATCTGTAGGCTTCCTCTGACCGCCACCCCTTCCAATGCAGCTTTATTTATGATGTGCTTGATCACCACTTCCATTCTGTAAGTGTTTTTAACCCTTTTTGGGGCATTAAAACTGTTAATCTTCTGCACTTAGAGGCGCCTTTTTGTTTTGTCTTTGTATCATTATAGAGTCTGAATGTGGCCAGACAGAATTTCCATCGTGGCTTGGTTGATATCTGGCGGGAAATGAACCCAAGGGCATGGGATTATACACACTACTCCAACCCGCATCAATCTTTTTCTAGAATAGATCACTTTTTTATTCTACAACAACATGTTCCGCTGATACAAAGGTCAGACCATTCCCTTCTCCTACTGACACTGAACGACGGTCCGTCTCAACATTCAGGTTTTTACTGGAGATTAAATGCCTCCATCCTTAGTAACCCCACTCACGTACGTGAAATAGAAAAACACATTCAAAAATACTTCCTTCTGAATGAAGTGGACAGCATTTCCCCTTCCATCCTGTGGGCGGCCCACAAGGCAGCAATCAGGGGTAGCTTAATCCAGATCTCGTCTAGAATACGTAAAGCTCGCAAATTGGAAATTGACAGGCAAGAAGGGGAGTTCTCATCCTTAAGCATATTGCAAAAATCCAAACCCTCTTCGGACTCCGCAAAGAGGCTGGAATCAGTCCACACAGCCCTGAACCTTGCTCTCACTGCAATAGCGGAAAAGAACCTCAGATGGGAGGGGGGCCAGTTTTACCACCAAACTGACAAATATGGTTCTAGATTAGCAAGACGGTTAACCCCTAAAATTAGAACACATGCACTCCCTAAAATAAAATGAAGTGACGGTTCCCTCACACAGAACCCCAAAAAAAATTATGGAAGCCTTTCATGACTTCTATCGCACTCTATATAGCAAGGTGGGGAAGGAACCCTCTCCAGACATTATAGACTCTTTTTTTGACTCAGTGAAGATCCTACAGATCAGGACACAGCATAGGGACGAGTTAGAAGCTCCGATCTTAACAGAAGAGGTAGCACAGGTCATTAAAAACCTCAAAAATAATTCAGCTCCGGGCCCAGATGGCTTCTCTGTCCCATATTATAAGCACTTCTCCCCATTACTCTCCCCATACTTAGCTCGCCTTTTTAATCATCTTCGGTCTGGAACGCCCCTTGACAACTAAACATCTAATTCAGCGTTCATTACAGTGATTCCTAAGCCAGGAAAGGACCCCGGTTGCACCTCCAATTATAGGCCCATATCATTGATTAACAATGATCTTAAAATTCTAACAATAATTATAGCGGACAGAATTTCCAACTTTATTGGCCTTTATATTCATAGGGATCAAGTTGGCTTTATTCCCGGGCGACAGGGGCCAGATCAGAGCAGGAGGGCAATCGACGTTGTTTCATTGTTGGGATCAGGATGGGACGGGGGCCCCCAGCAAAAGGGTCTCCTGCTCTCACTAGATCTCATGAAGGCGTTCAATTCCGTCTCCTGGTCATTTCTGGTCCCTACCCTGCAAAAATGGGGGTTTGGTGAAACCTTTATGAACATAATTGGTGCACTCTATTCTTCTCCGGAAGCAAAAATTAAGATGCAGGGATATCACTCGAATTCCTTCCCAATCCTACGCGGTATGAGACAGCCCCTTATCTCCTTTCATCTTTGCCTTGATCATCGAGACCCTGGCCATTTCTATCAAAGACAACCCTGACATACAAGGGGTACAATGCGGACCACATTCTCACAAATGCGCATTGTTCGCTGATGACATCTTGCTTTTTATATCTTCACCACTCACCTCCCTTCCTAGTATATGCAGGGTTCTGGATGATTTTGGCAAAGTCTCCGGACCTACGGTCAATTATTCCAATATTTGGCTCTCAACATTAACCTACCAGCTCAGCTGGTTTCTCAGCTTAAAAACAACTTTAGGTTTCGGTGGACAGAGACAGCGCTCCCCTATGTAGGGATTAACTTGACCAAGACCATAGACAAACTCTACTCAGCCAACTGTCCTGCGATTTTTCATAAACTGGAGGAAGACTTATCCATATGGGACAAACTGGGCCTTTTCTGGCTAGGCAGGGTGAACTCGGTGAAAATGACCCTACTGCCCCGTATCCAGTATCTCTTCAGATCCTTACCTATCCCCATCCCTAAGGACCGTCTTCGGAATTTACAATCGAAAATCGTGAAGTTTATATGGGGTACCAAGGGGCATAGAATTGCCAAAGGGACTCTCTTTCGCAGTAGAGATCAAGGAGGGGTGGGTGCGCCAAACATACTCTGGTACTATCAAGCAGCACAACTATCTCAACTATCCACTGTATATTCTAAAATTGCTCACCCTGATTGGGTACGTATGGAAAGACAAGCTATTCCTCACTACACTCTAGATTACATACTTTGGTGCCCAACCAAGACGAGACCGGCCATCCTAGCACCCACACTTTCTCACTCCTTGACACTGTGGGATTCCCTTAGACTCAACTCACACTTGATCTCCCTTTGGTGCCCTCTATCCCACTTTTTCAGAAATACCCTTTTCCCGCCTGGACAGGATATTAAAGCCTTTCAATGGTGGCTAGATAAGGGGCTTTATAGGATTGATCACTTTGTACACCAGACGGGCCCTCTCACCTTTTCTTACTGCACCAGTAAACTTGACATGCCAGGGACGGAAAGGTTCAGACTCCAGCAAATATCCCACTTTATTAGATCTCTAGGGCACTCCATTCACAAACCCTTGTCCATTATGGAATATGAACTGTGGTGCGGTCAGGCCATGGAGCAGAGGGGGGAATAACGGTGATTTACTGAGCACTTGCTAAGGCTGAATCTAAATCACTATTCATGTGGGAATGGGAGACTGATCTGCAACAACAATGGACCCTGACTGAGTGGCATAGAGCTTCTGTTGCTGTTTCTAAAGGCATTCTCGATATTGCATTAGTTGAAGCTAACTTAAAAATTCTTATGAGATGGTATATGGTTCCTTTGCGGATAGCTAAAATCTACCCAAATGCATCCCCCTTATGCTTTCGTAACTGCGGACATATTGGTTCCATGCTTCATATCTGGTGGGAATGCCCCAAAATCAGGGTTCTTTGGAACAAAATATTCCATATTATTAGGAAAATAACGAATTTACCTATCCTAAAAGCTCCACAATATGCATTATTAAACTTCCCCAACCCGGGGGTACTGAAATTAGCCCAAAATCTTATCAGGTTCATCCTTATTGCAACTAAATTGACAATAGCTCAAGCTTGGAAACAGCCCACAGTCTCACTTATGAGACTGACTAAGTTGGGCCTTAGGCACTGGTGCTGGTGCCACAACACTGCAACCCCTCACAGATACTCTAGTTGAGTGCAGCAATGAAGCCTCCTGCAAAATATTGTATCAAAAATTGTAATTACATGCCCCTGTTAAACAGGGGCTGAAAAATTGGGCCTTAGCCACTGGTTGGGGTGCCCAGAACCAAAAACATTCTTACAAGCTATCAGCATGATCATTGAGGAGGAAGTGGATAGTCACTCAGCATTAGGGATGAGACGAACACCCCCCCGGTTCGGTTCGCACCAGAACCTGCGAACGGACCGAAAGTTCGCACGAACGTTAGAACCCCATTGACATCTATGGGACTCGAACGTTCGAAATCAAAAGTGCTCATTTTAAAGGCGAATTTGCATGGTATTGTCCTAAAAAGGGTTTGGGGACCCGGGTCCAACCCCAGGGGACATGTATCAATGCAAAAATTTTTTTTAAAAAGGGCCGTTTTTTCGGGAGCAGTGATTTTAATGATGCTTAAAGTAAAAAAAAAAAGTGAAATATTCCTTTAAATATCGTACCTGGGGGGTGTCTATAGTATGCCTGTAAAGTGACGCCTGTTTCCCGTGTTTAGAACAGTCCCTGCACCAAATGTCATTTTTAAAGGAAAAAATCTCATTTAAAACTGCTTGCGGGTTTATTGTAATGTCGGGTCATGGCAATATGGATGAAAATCAGTGAGACAAACGGCATGGGTACCCCCCAGTCCATTACCAGGCCCTTTGGGTCTTGTATGGATATTAAGGGGAACATCGCACCCAAATTAAAATAAGGAAAGGTGTGGGGCCACCAGGCCCTATATACTCTGAACAGCAGTATACAGGCGGTGCAAACAAGACAGGGACTGTAGGTTTGTTATTAAGTAGAATCTCTTTGTAATTTTGAACGGGTACATTTTTAACGTGTTTAGCTCCAGCCAAAAAATCTTTTTTATGCTTTTTGGAAAACATAGGGAAGGGTTATAGCCCCTGTGACATTTGTTTTGCTGTCTTTCCTCCTCTTCAGAAGATTTCACCTCACTTTTTGTCCCAATGAAAAAATGTTTTTTGAAAATGTGGGTTTTTTTGTGGAACAAGGATTGGAAAGCATCAGTGGAAAGGAGAAATGTTTTTCCCATATTAACTCTTACAGGAGAGAATTTCCCTTCCTAGGGGTAGATTTCATCTCACTTCCTGTTGTCTCCTTCCGTTTGCAAGTAGGAGTCGTTTGTAAGTTAGATGTTTGAAAGTAGGGTCCTGCCCTATATACTCAGCAGAAATTTGGGCCTTAGGTGTTGCTGTGGCCACAACACTGTAAGCCCTCACAGGGCCCTGCTGTGAAATATTAGATCAAGAATTGTAATTACATGCCCCTGTTGAACAGGAGCTGAAAAATTAGGCCTTAGGCACTGGTGCTGGTGCCACAACACTGCAACCCCTCACAGACACTCTAGTTGGAACGCAGGAACAAGCCCTGCTGCAAAGTATTGCATCAAAAATTGTAATTACATGCCCCTGTTAAACAAGGGCTGAAAAATTGGGCCTTAGGCACTGGTGCTGGTGCCACAACACTGCAACCCCTCACAGACACTCTAGTTGGAACGCAGGAACGAGCCTTGCTGCAAAGTATTGCATCAAAAATTGTAATTACATGCCCCTGTTAGACAGGGGCAGAAAAAATGGGCCTTAGGCACTGGTGCTGGTGCCACAACACTGCAACCCCTCACAGACACTCTAGTTGGAATGCAGGAATTAGCTCTGCTGCAAAGTATTGCATCAAAAATTGTAATTACACGCAGAAAAAATGGGCCTTAGGCACTGGTGCTGGTGCCACAACACTGCAACCCCTCACAGACACTCTAATTGGAATGCAGGAACGAGCCCTGCTGCAAAGTATTGCATCAAAAATTGTAATTACGTGCCCCTGTTAAACAGGGGCTGGAAAATTGTGCCTTAGGTACTGGTGGTGGCGCCCAGAACCAAAAATGTTCTCACAAGCTATCAGCGTGATGATTGAGGAGGAAGAGGATAATTACTCAGGGATAGTCACTCAGCATCAGCATAGGCAGTCTTTGAAGGGATCTGAGATTTCAAAAAAAATTATTCGGTTACATCAGCATCAGGTGCTTGGTAGCTGGTGGTGATCCAAGACTGATTCATTTTTATGAAGGTCAGTCGATCGACCGAGTCGGTGGACAGACGCACCCTGTGATCGGTTACCACGCCTCCAGCAGCACTGAATGTGCGTTCCGAAAGAACGCTGGATGCAGGACAGACCAGTAGCTCAATTGCATACTGTGCAAGCTCTGGCCAGTGATCCATCCTCAAGACCCAGTAACCCAGAAGATTTTCGGTGGGAAAGGTGTCCAAGTCTGATCTTGCCCCTAGGTATTCCTGCACCATGTAAAACAGACACTGGCAATGGTTGCTGGAACCGATCATACCTTGGGGCTGCGGACCAAAAAATTGTCTGAACGCATCGGTCAGACGGCCACCTTCTCCACCGCTCCTTCTTTGACTGACCGAAGCCTCAGCAACACGTTGTCCAGAAACAGGAGTTTGTAACCTCCCAGTCTCTGGGAACGCGTTGCACAGACCTTTCTGCAAGGCCTCCCGAAGATGTTTCATCCTCTGCTCCCTCTGCGATGGCAAGATAAGGTCCGCAACCTTACCCTTGTAACGTGGATCAAGGAGGGTTGCCAGCCAGTATTGGTCCTTCTCCTTGATACCACGAATACGAGGATCCTTACGCAGGCTTTGCAGGATCTGGGAGGCCATGCAGCGTAGGTTTGCTGAGGCATTCGGTCCGGAGTCCTCTGGGTCACTAAGGACGACATGGTCCGCAGCCACCTCCTCCCAGCCACGTACAAGTCCATGTGTTTCTTGGGACTGATCCCTTAAAGACTGCTGCTAATGCTGAGTGCCAGGCTCCACCTCCATACTGACACAATCTTCCTCCTCCTCCTCCTCCTCGTCCTCTTCCTGTGTGATCGGCGGGCACGCAGGAACACTGTCTGGATAAAGGGGGCCTTGAGAGCTAAGGAAGTCCTCCTCTTCCTGCCTCTGTTCTGCCTCAAGTGCCCTGTCCATTATGCCACGCAGCGTGTGCTCCAACAGGTGGACAAGGGGGACAGTGTCACTGATGCATGCACTGTCACTGCTCACCATCCTCGTGGCCTCCTCAAATGGTGACAGGACAGTGCATGCATTCCTGATCATAGCCCACTGGCGTGGGAAAAAAAAAACAAGCTCCCCTGACCCTGTCCTGGTGCCAAAGTCGCACAGGTACTCATTGATGGCCCTCTGCTGCGTGTGCAGCTGCTTCAGCATGGCCAATGTTGAGTTCCACCTGGTGGGCATGTCACAGATAAGTCGGTTCTTGGGCAGGTTAAATTCCTTTTGGAGGTCAGCCAGCTGAGCACTGGCATTATATGACTGGCAGAAATGCACACAAACTTTCCTGGCCTGCCTCAGAACATCCTGTAAGCCCGGGTACCTGCCCAAGAACTGCTGCACCACCAAGTTAAGGATGTCAGCCAAACCGGGCACATGGGTCAGTTGTCCCTGTCGGAGGGCGGAGAGGAGGTTGGTGCCATTGTCACAAACCACCATACCTGGCTAAAGCTGGCATGGCGTCAACCACCTCTGAGCCTGCCCCTGCAGAGCTGACAGAATCTCTGACCCAGTGTGGCTCCTGTCCCCCAAGCACACCAGCTCAAGCACTGCATGACATCTTTTGGCCTGCGTACTTGCATAGCCCCTTGAACGCCTACGGAGCACCACTGGTTCAGAGGACAAAGCACAGAAAGAGGCCATGGAGAAAGAAGAAGAGGAGAGGGTGGAGGAGAGAGGTTTGTCAGAATCACCAGTAGTAGAATTTTGGAGGGGTGGTGGCGGAACAACCTCCAACACTACTGCACCTTGTCCTGCATCCTTCCCAGCTGCCAGAAGAGTCACCCAATGCACCGTGAAAGATAGGTAACATCCCTGTCCATGCCTGCTGGACCATGAGTCAGCAGTAATATGCACCTTACCGCTGACCGCCCTGTCCAGCGAGGTCAAGACATTGCCTTCCACATGCTGGTAGAGAGCCGGAATCGCCTTCCCTGAGAAAAAGAGGCATTTGGGAACCTGCCACTGAGGAACCGCACATTCTAGAAACTCACGGAAGGGGGTAGAGTCTACCAACTGAAAAGGCAGCAGTTGAAGTGCTAGCAATTTAGCCAAGCTAGCATTCAACCGTTGGGCATGTGGATGGCTGGGAGTGAACTTCTTTTGGCGGTGCAGCAGCTGAGGCAGGGAAATTTGCCTGGTACAATCTGACGTCAGTGTACCGATAGCAGAGTACTTGGCTGTGACACACCTAATTCTACACCTTAATTCCTCTCAGTGCAGGTCTCAGAGAGCAAAGAAAGTGTTTCACCGCTCAGGTAGATCTGAACCCAGGTGTGAGATTGATGTGAAGCCTTCAGAGTTGAAGAGTCCCAGGTGCTGGCTAAATGCTCAATAGGGCAAAATGTTGAATAGAAAGATCTGGATGCCGCACACCGGATGAAGTAGTAAACTTGTCTTTATTATTAAAATGGGACCATCAGAAGTACAAGACAATCATGCAGGATGTACAGGATCAGCTGACACGTTTCACACTCGAAACTGCGTGCTTACTCATAGCTATGAGTAAGCACTCAGTTTCGAGTGTGAAACGCGTCAGTAATCCTGTACATCCTGCATGATTGTCTTGTACTTCTGATGGTCCCATTTTAATAATAAAGACAAGTTTTCTACTTCATCCGGTGTGCGGCATCCAGATCTTTCTATTCAACAGGTCTCAGAGAGGACTGAAGATATAGTGGGGTTGGAGATCCCAGCTGATGAGGAGCAAGGAGAGGTCTTCTTTGTTCTTTGGTGTGGGTCTTTTAGGTACGCTTGCCAACGAACTGCATGGCAGGTCAACATATGTCTGGTCAAGCATGTGGTGCCCAAGCGGGTGGTGTTTTGGCCACGCAAGATACGCTTGAGACATATGTTGCAAATAGCAGCGGTGGGATCTGATGCACTCGTTTTAAAAAAGGCCCACACCAAAGAACTTTTGGAATAATGTGCAGAGACAGCAGCGCCCTGCATATGCGGAGCTCTGTGGTATGATGCAGTCAGTGTGCTGCCCTTAGGCTGGCCCCTGGAGGGCATCCTGCCTCGTTGGTGATGTGCCTCCTCCTCATCCTCTTTTCTATCAGGCACCCACGTGGAGTCAGTGACCTCATCATCCCCTCCCTCCTCATCACTGGAGCAAACCTGGCAGTATGCTCCATGCTGCAGCTGGGGGAACATGACTGCCAGATTGCTGTACTTCTTGGGCACCCCCTCTGTCTGGGCTCGCATTACTGCCTTCCTCTAGCTGAGTACCATCATCTGGGCATCCTCCTGGAGCATGTACCCAACACTGTGGTCAAACAGTTCGGGGGACTCCTCAGGAGGACATCGTGGGGCTAGGGAAGGAGTGACTGATGCCATTGAGCTGAGGGAAGAGGCTGCATTGGCAGCTGCTTTGCCAGACAATGTACCCTGAGCCTGGATGAGAGAGGATGAGGAGGATGAGGACGGCTTGCTCATCCACTCTACCAAGTCTTCCGTATGTTGTGGCTCAACACGGCCAGCTGCCGAAAAAAAGGACAAGCGTGTCCCATGGCCAAGTGCTGATGAGGATGCACCGTGTCCACGACCAGCACTGTTGCCTCTAGACACAGAGCCTGCTTGCCCTCTTTTATTGGCTTGTGACTGTCTGCCTCTCCTTGTTGGCCTTTCAGACACATTAATGGCCTGCAGTGAGATGTAGCTGCACAAAACTGGGATGTATATATACTGATTATACAGCAGCTAGCAGAATGCCTGCCTGTGGTATTAATAGGATCAGAAGAAGCACACCAGCACTTGTCTTCAGGTAGCTATAGGTGCAACTGTGCAGGGTACACAGTACACTAACTGTAAATACTTCAAGAGCCTGCCTGTGCTATTATTAGGATCAGAAGAAGCACACAAGCACTTGTCTTCAGGTAGCTATTCTGTAGGAGCAACTGTGCAGGGTACACAGTAGATTAACTGTAAAAACTTCAAGAGCCTGCCTGTGCTATTAATAGGATCAGAAGAAGAACACAAGCACTTGTCTTCAGGTAGCTATACTGTAGGTGCAACTGGGCAGGGAACACAGTACACTAACTGTAAATACTTCAAGAGCCTGCCTGTGCAATTAATAGGATTAGAAGAAGCACACAAGCACTTGTCTTCAGGTAGCTATAGGTTCAACTGTGCAGGGTACACAGTACACTAACTGTAAATACTGCAAGAGCCTGCCTGTGCTATTAATAGATCAGAAGAAGAACACAAGCACCTGTCAGTATATTAGGAAGAGAATAACAGGAACAGATCTAGCTAAACTGAATACAGTGTATATATATATATATATATATATATATATATATATATATATATATATATATATATATATATATATATACAACACCTGGGATGCATATATATATACACAATACACTGTAAGTGCAGCTAACTGACTTGACCTGCCTACTCTATCTAACTTAAATCAAATGACACTGTCTCTCTGTCTATCTATCTTTCTCTGCTGCCACAGCACAATACACAAGGCCGCCATGCAGGTGGCCTTATATAGTGTGGGGCGTGTACTAAACTCCCTGAGCCATAATTGGCCATAGCCATCATGGCTTTGGCCAATTAAGGCTCTTTGTACACACGGCGCTGTGATTGGCCAAGCATGCGGGTCATAGTGCATGCTTGGCCAATCATTAGCCAGCAATGCACTGCGTTGGCGCAGTGAATTATGGGCCGTGATGCGCCACTCGAATTTGGCGCGAACGGCCCATATCGTTCGCAATTCGACGAACGGTGGAACAGGCGATGTTCGAGTCGAACATGGATTCGACTCGAACTCGAAGCTCATCCCTACTGCAGAGGTTGAAAGGGTGGGGTGTACTCCTTGGTGACATACTGTATTTGTATATATATATATATATATATATATATATATATATATATATATATATATATATATATATATATATATATATATATATATATATATATATATATATATATATATATATATATATACATATATAGATATACATATATATAGATACGTGTTATATATTTATTTTCAATGTTTCACAGTATAAATTAACCCCTTGTAGTACTGATTATGTGCTGTTTTTGTACTATAAATGGCTATTTTTAGTTTTTTTAACAGCTTCATGACAGGTGATACAAAAGGCATGCTGCTGCTACTAAATTTCTTATGCTGGCCATACATGTAATGATTTTTGGACAAGAATATTCATACGAATAATATTTATGCATTTAATAAATGGATGAATGTCAATCGAAAATTTCACTTGCTTTTAACATTAGGTTTTAAAATAAAAACCACATATACTCTCTGAAAGGTCATTTGATCGAGAAAAGTTTTCTATTCTGCTCCTTCAAATTTTCCTGTCCCTGTGGTCAAAAATGAATGCTGATTTGACCTGGCTAGTGATTAGAAAATCAAATTAATGTTCTTATAAAAATGTGTTTGTGTATGGCCAGAATAAGTGAAAAAAATGTTGATCTCTGAGTCTGATGATATGTATCAGTTTAGATATTTTGCTCCATAACCATATAGCTGGTTATTTATACACTGCTCAAAAAAATAAAATGAATGGAATACTTTTTTTCTTATAGTTTATTATTTTAAATGATGCGGGCCAGTGTGGAACATTTGCTGGAAGCCCCTTCTGGGCATGTACAGGACTTTCTGGCCAATCGGGCAAGAGGGAGGCGGAGCAAGGCTTAAGGGAGCCAAATTTAAAGATGCTTCTGTCTAAGGAAATATAAAAAAAAAATGACAGGGAATATAAATGGATAATAAAATGGAGATGCAAGCCATGGATTCCTAAGAAACTAAAGTAAATATGAGGAAGGATGGCAGTACATACAAATTACATTTTTCTTTGAGTATAAAGTACTGTCATTCAGTGGAGTGTATAAAAACAAACGTCAAAAAGATCATGGTCCAACCACTTCCTCCTATGAGTAAAATGAACCAATAAAAAAGCTACTGATATGTCCAAAGACAAAAATATGCCATAACATGTTGTTAAAACTACAGAAGAAATTATCAGTATAAAAAGAAGCCAGACATAGAAGGAAGGAAGATAGAAAGATGAAGCATGCAAGAGTAAAAGGCTAGGGCACCAAATAATCATACAGAGCAAGTTTCATTGCATCAGGCACCAGGTTCCCAGACAGCTTCAAATTTAACAGAGGAATAGACTATGACTAGCTGTCTTCTCCTGAGTCATTATCCAGGAAACTTTTCATTTTGCTACTGCAAAGGACACTGTCGGCTGTTTCCAGGCACGGGCTACTATAATCTTAGCCCCCAACAAAATAAATTGGATGAGTTTCTGAAGGGGTTTGGGACACCCAACTGGCCAACTATACAGTAAGGCCATCTTTTGGTTTCTTTTGCAGGGTTAGACCAGATACTTTATGCAGCAAACAAAAGATCCTGTTCCAGAGGCCCCGAATTTGAGGGCATTCCCACCAGGTGTGTAAGAATGAACCACATCCTCTGAAACACAGCTGAGAGGAATTCAGAAAAACGTTTCCCAGGCGAGATGGAAGCAGATACCAATGAGTGATAACTTTAATACTAGCCTCCATAAACAAATTTATCAATGACGAATTTGGTGTAAGTGGAATCTTTTGGACATGAGCATGTCCAACTTACTGATACAATTACTTGCTGTCAAAGGTCCCATAGAGGACAGGAAGTGACCAATCCTGTACAGGTCCTTATTCATCCACCACTGAAACCCCCTAATATCTTAATGTGGAGGAAACTGGGGGTTATGAAAAAGGTGTGCTAGCAGATGAAAACAAGATACCAGAAAGGGAGACATATATTGCATCACATAGGGTCATCGAATGAGATAGAGTGGGGACTAGGATTGGGGGCTTATTTTTAGAGGGAACCCATACCAGAAAATCAATGGTGTTTTTTGAAGGGACCGCCTGTCTCTCCATGTCAACCCAATTTGGTTTACTACCTTGAGCATAAATTACTGAAAACTGTGCTAGTTGGGCTGCCTGAAAATACTTCCAGAGATTGGGTAACCCTAGGCCTCCTTGAGTGCGTCTTCTTTATAAGAAACTCCTAGGTTACCAGTAGCCTTAATTTCCCCAGATAAATCTCGTTACCTGAGACTGAAGCTTCTGAAGGTGTGATTTTTGGACTGGGATAGGAAGGGAACAAAATAAATATAGGATCCTTGGGAGGAGGGTAATTTTGACTACCTACCCAGCCAGGAGAGGTCACTCTGCCCCCAGCTGGACAGATCTGCACTCAATTGTTTGAACATGGGGGATAGTTAGCACTATAAAGCTGGTCAATGCTGGCTGCAAGGTTGATACCCAGATAAGGGATGTGTGTGGAGCTCCAGGAAAACGCAAAACGTTCCTAAAGCCACCCTACCAAAGGGCCGCGGCATGATAATGTTTAACGCAACCGATTTGGTCATATTTACTCAAAGTCCAGTGACCTTCCCAAACTCCTGCAGGAGTTTAAAAATAATTATAGTAGAAATGAGGGGGGAAGTGATGAATATTAGCAAGTCATCCGCAAATAAAGCATATTTTTTGAGTACGGAGGCCACACTTTACCCTATGTATATTAGGGTGATTCCTAATTGCAATAGCCAGGGTTTTGATTGTAATGGCGAAAATTATAGGGAAAAGAGGACACCCCTGTCTGGTTCCTTTAGAAACTTGAAAGGGGTTTGAGTAATAGCCTTGAAGTCTGACCTGGGCGCCGGGTTTGAGTATAGAGCTCATAAAGTCTGCAGAAACTGTGGGCCAAACTCCCATCTGTTTGGTTATACTTGTTATAAGTTCTAATCAACCGTATGAAATAAAAAATAGAAATAATATTGCGCCAGTCCAAAAATGTGAGAAGCTGCCAACAGAACAATCAGACAAATTGTGAATGTAAAAATAAAGAAGAAAGTGTGGCGCTAAAAAAGGCTTGTTCTTTATTGAGCAAGACCCACCAGAATAGCAGTCTGGGGGCCAGATTTAGCCCAATAAGGTATTTGGTGAAACAGGACTAATTCTGTGTGTAAACAATAACTATACAAAATAGAAAATGGTGTATCTGTGGGGTAATCACCCGTATAATCACGTCTATAAAGTGTATATTTGGAAAATGATCTAATGGAACACAATCCAATAGAGAATCAATTGCGTCAACCCCCGAGGGAATATCTCTGTGGGATCATACCTATAAGGTGTCCTATTTGAACATAAAAAGAAAACAATATACCATAAATGAAATCAAGTGTATAAAGCACTAAATATGTGGGTACACATATATTGTGCTCATGGACGGATCTGTGTATGTGTTTACCTACTCATAACAGGGAACATTCAAGTGCCTATATCTTAGATCAATATGTGCAATTCTATAGAAATGAAAGTGCGACAACATTCATGCCAATAGTGTTGTTACCATAACTCAAATATAGATAAAGTGAAAGTCCAAACAAAGTCCTCTAGAAATATATCTGAAGACTTGACCAATGAGGCTTCCCTTGGAATCCAAAGATGGTTCCCGTATATTCTGATGGTCAAACTGGTAATGTAGATAGGGATAGGTAAAAAATACTCTTACCAGAGGTGGTGGACTCACCAGCCAGCATCTTCGGAGTCAAGCAGGCTTATGGCAGAGCAGACAGTGGTGGTTGCAATGCTGTATCCTCAACTAGTGGAGACAACAGGAGATGTAGAACCTCGAAAAACTGCCTCCTATAATCGATACTCGGTTCTTCATACAGATCCTCAGGTGAGAGAGTTAAAGAAAAAAACTCCACATAGCGTGAGACTGCTTCCAAAAACTTTAATAAAAGTTTTGCGATAAAAGAAATACACTGGTTCATAGACAACAACAGAGACCAGGTGTAATAAAAACGTACACTGGCCCATAGACAACAACAGAGGCCGGGTACAAAATACGTATAAAATCAATAAAAAAAGCGCTTATTCAATCGTGGCAAGACAGGCATATCAAACCCGACGCGTTTCATCCGCAAGGACTTATATACCCCAGTTGAAGTCCTCGCGGACGAATCGCGAAAATTCTTCCATGATCCGTTGAGGGTTCTGTGTGAGTGCTACCGCAGAATCACATACTCTGGGAAAGGAAAAGGAACGGGGCCTAGGAGACAACTTGGCAGCCAGTTTGGGGGCTTATTCTGTCTTTTTGGAGGTAGAAATGGGCATTCATCCACCGGATGTGCTTTTTGGCATTGGTGGTCAGAGCAAGATTCAGGGCGACCCTACTGGAGTCCAATAAGGCTTGTGATTTACAGTAGGAGTTGGATCATTTTTATGGTTTTTGGAGAGTTTGTGAAACTCACTTTCTAGCTTTTCTACATCAACCTGCTGTTCTCGTTTAAGCTTAGTGGAGATTTGAATAATCTTTCCCCTTATCACCGCCTTATGAGCAGCCCAGAGAGTTGTAGGAGAGACCTCCCCATTGTCATTGACTCGAAAGCATTCACCTATATCTTTATATAGCATGGTACAATAGACTGGGTTACTTAATAGAGATTAATTCAAACGCCAGCGTAACTTGCAATCAGAGTCATGCGGTGTCATGATATATAGCACAACCATCGAGTGATCAGACAATAGAGAATCCCTGATAAGTGAATTTGGAGACAAAGGGGATTGTCCAGGCCGCCGTAAAGATGTAATCTATTCTCACTAGGGTTAAATGGGGAGCAGAATGGTGAGTGTACTTCTTCGCCGTTGGGTTAAATTCCCTTCAGATGTCCACCAACCCATGTGAATGAACAAGCTTGCCGATCTTTAAACTTTGCTTTGGAGGACGGAGCAGATGAGAGTGACCATTCCCTGACTTACTTAACAATAGGGATGAGCCAAACACCCCCCAGTTCGGTTTGCGGCAGAACATGCGAACGGACCGAAAGTTCGCGCAAACATTCGAACACCGTTAACCTCCCTGGCGGTATGATTATGTCAGGAATTTTGTACCAAAAGCGGTCCAATTTTTGCATGGAAATTTGGTGTTATGTTTTGTAGGCCTGCAATTCTTAGTAATTACTTACTTAAACCTGACCAAACAGGACTCTAGTAGACATCTCAGATATGATAAAGTTTGAAACACAAAATCATGAATTATAATCTAATGAATAATATATTTTTATTCAATAATCTAATACAAAATAATGAAATTTGTCAAACAAAGAAAATTCAATAAACATCCTGAGTGTGATAAATTTTGAAACAAGGTACAGCACAAAGTCCGACATCACAATCAGGACAATGGAACCTGCTTTCTTTTCGGACTTTCTTTACATTGCCATCTCTCTTTGAACAGCAAACCACGCACATCCTGATAGGTGCTGCCTTTTTTGCGGTTGGCGGTATGTAGTCCATAAAGTGACGACCAGTCAGGCGTTCTGGGTTGGCAACGTCAACAGCACATCGTCCAGGTCTGTTCACAGCTACTGATGGTGTTTGGTGGTTGACAAAAATCTGCTCAGCCACCTTCCAGATAAAATCAGAATGAACAAGAGGCTTGTCACTCTTTGCTCTGTACAGGATATATGCGTTCCAAAGGCATTGTTCCAGAAGATGCCTAAAAATCTTCTTATAATATTTTTTTTGCTGTTTGCGCATAGCCGGATAAAATGTCATTGCCTGATCGGCTCTGTCGACACCTCCAATTGTATTATTATAGTTTATCGCGACTTGCGGCTTCAGCACATTTTTCCCACCTTTTGTGTGGACCATGGCAGTGGAGGTATTGTGCACAGTACTCATGAGACACACGTCCTTCTTGTCTCGCCATCGCATTGCCATTATCTTACCCTTCTTCCAGGCAACCATTTCTCCGGTTTTTAGTTTTTTCTTGGCAAACATAGATGGCATGTCACGTTGGTTAGGCCTAACGGTACCATACGCATCAGTCTTGTTTTGTAGCAAAACCTCATACAGTTCTAGAAATTATCCATGGTCACACAATATCCCTGGTTCAGCAATGCTCCAGCAGTGTAAGGACAGATGATGTGGCCATCCCATAGCCGCTGAACCTGGGGTTGAACTTCGTGCCTTTACCGGTGTAAATGACTGAATTCCAGATGTACCCAGTGGATGACTCGCAGAGCGTGTAGGATTTGATGCCAAACCGCACTCTTTTGGATGCAATAAACTGTATCCAGCTTAGCCGTCCCTTGTAGGCCATCAAATTTTCATCCACGCTGACGTCCCTTTCTGGCACGTAGGTCTGCTGGAAATTGGCCACAATAATTTGGCATACCGCCCAGATTTTTTTTAGTTTGGGCGCAGGATGCGTGGCCTCATCAAATTCTTCATTGTTCGTGAAGTGGAAATACTTCATGATGAGGGAAAACCGGTATTCTGACATCATGGTGCCAAAAACGGAGTGGCCAGCAACTTATTGGTGGTCCAGTACCATTTCTGGAGCGGTTTCCCCACCACCCCCTGAAGAATGATGAGCCCCAGAAACTGCCAGATGTCCTCTTTGGTCACCGGTTCCCACCTTCTGCTTCTGGAAAACCTGTCATGCAGCGTAGCGGATTGCTGCTCTTGATAGCGATTTGTCTCTGTGACAATTTTTTCAATTACGTCCTCAGTGAGGAATAATGCAGGTATGCCAGAGGGTTGTCATTCTCAACATCTACCTTCACCCCAGGTGATCCAGTGATGGGGAATCTTGGGGGCGCTACCTGGTCCATATCGCAGTCTATTGGGCACCAAGTGCGCACATTGCTGAGGTCAGATCCAGGATCATCACCGTTGTCACTTGACAGATCAGTGTCAGTGTCAGACGACAAATCTCACCATGACTCACTATCGCTCAGTTCTGTGAGCAACACCGTGTCGCTGTCACTCAACTGGTCCAAAAGCGCTTTTTTAGTAAAGTGACGTTTTGATGCCATTTTACAAAAATTGTATGGGCACAAATGACAGGAAAATGGCAGTGCAAGGGGCACTGTACAGTAATCTTGTGTCAGATCTGAGATGATACAGTGTAATCCACTTAGATTACAATGTATCACCTCTTTTATGTGTGTGTCACTTTTGAATTTCCCGCCCAGTTCCGCTCCCATGCGCCGCTGCTGGGAATGGAACTAGGAAGTTAGATACCGGTCAGATCTCTCGCCGGTGATCTTGCTGGCGATCACAGCGGAGGACATCGCTGGATTGCCAGGAGAGGGTGAGGGGACTCCGCTGAAGGCTCTGCAATGTTACCCCTAGTGTGGGGATTAATCCCGTCATGCCCGGGATTACCGCCAGGGAGGTTAAAGTCTATGGGACCCGAACGTGAAAAATCAAAAATGCAAATTTTAAAGGCTAATATACAAGTTATTGTCCTAAAAAGTGTTTGAGGACTCGGGTCCTGCCCCAGGGGACATGTATCAATGCAAAAAAAGTTTTAAAAACGTCCGTTTTTTCGGGAGCAGTGATTTTAATAATGCTTAAAGTGAAAAAATAAAAGTGAAATATTCCTTTAAATATCGTACCTGGGGGGTGACTATAGTATGCCTGTAAAGTGTTTCCCTTGTTTAGAACAGTCCTTGCACAAAATGAAAAAATGACATTTCTAAAGGAATGAAAGTCATATAAAACTGCTTGCGGCTGTAATGTATTTTTAAGCTTTTTGGATAACATAGGGAAGGGTTATCACCCCTGTAACATTTTTTTTTTTGCTGTCTGTGCCCCTGTTCAGAAGATTTCACCTCACTTTCTGTCCCAATGACAAGGATTGGTGATAAAGCATCAGTGGAGACACCTTTTTCCCATATTAACTCTTACAGGAGAGAATTTCCCTTCCTATAAGGGTAGATTTCCTCTCACTTCCTGTTGTCTCCCTCCGTTTGTAAGTAGGAGTTGTTTGTAAGTTGGATGTTTGAAAGTAGGGGACTGCCTGTATATACTATATGGCCTGCCCTATATATATGCAGAAAATTGTGCCTTAGGTGTTGGTGGTACCAGAACACTGTAAACCCTCAAAGTTACTCTTGGTGGGCACTGAAACGGGCTCTGCTGTGAAATATTATATCAAGAATTGTAATTACATGCCCCTGTTGAACAGGGGCAGAAAAATTGGGCTTTGGTGGTGGTGTGGTGGTGGTTCCACAACACTGTAAGCCCTCACAGCTACTCTTGTTGTGTGCAGGAATGGGCCCTGCTGTGAAATATTAGAACAAAAATTGTAATTACACACCCCTGTTAAACAGGGACAGAAAAATTGGGTCTTAGGCAGTGGTGGTGGTGCCACAACACTATAACCCCTCACAGATTATGTTGTTGAGTGCAGGAACGAGCCCTGCTGTGAAATATTGGAACAAATATTGTAATTACATGCCCCTGTTAAACAGGGGCAGAAAAATTGGGCCTTAGGCACTGGTGGTGGTGCCCTGAAACAAAAATGTTCTTAGAAGCTATCAACATGAACATTGAGGATGAATAGGATAGTCACTCAGCATAACAGGATAGTCACTCAGCAGGGGCAGAAAAATTGGGCCTTTGGTGGTGGTGTGGTGGTGGTGCCACAACACTGCAACCCCTCACAGATATTCTAGTTGACCACAAGAACGATCCCTGCTGCAAAATATTAAAGCAAAATTTGTAATTACATGCCCCTGTTATATAGGGGCAGACAAATTGGGCCTTAGACACTGGTGGTGGTGCCACAACACTGAAACCCCTCACAGATACTCTAGTTGAGCACAATAACAAGCCCTGCTGCGAAATATTACAGTAAAAATTATAATTATATGCCCCTTTTAAACAAGGGCAGAAAAATTGGGCCTTAGGCACTGGTGGTGGTGCCCTGAAACAAAAATGTTCAACATGAACATTGAGGATGAATAGGATAGTCACTCAGCATAACAGGATAGTCACTCAGCAGAAGCAGTCTTCAAGGAATCTCACATTCATAGAAAAATGAATCGGTTACATCAGCATCAGGTGCTTGGTAGCTGGTGATCCAAGACTGATTAATTTTTATGAAGGTGAGCTGATCAACTGAGTCTGTGGACAGGCGCACTCTGTGAGCCTACAGCAGCACTGAATGTGCATTCAGAAAGAATGCTGGATGCAGGACAGGCCAGTAGGTCAATTGCATATTGTGCAAGCTCTGGCCGTGATCCATCCTCAACACCCAGTAACCCAGTGGATTTTTGGTTGGAAAGGTCTCCAAGTCTGATCTTGCCCCTAGGTATTTCTGCACCATGTAAATCAGACGCTGGCGATGGTTGCTGGAACTGATCAAACCTTGGGGCTGTGGACTAAAGAATTGTCTGAACGCATCGGTCAGACGGCTACCTTCTTGACCTTTGCCACCCAGTAATGATCCCTCTCCTTGATACCACGAATCTGAGGGTCCTTTTGCAGGCTTTGCAGGATCAGGTAGGCCATGCAGCGAAGGTTTGCTGAGGCTTTCGATCCGGAGTCCTCTGGGTCACTAAGGATGACATGATCCACAGCCACCTCCTTCCAGCCACGTACAAGTCCATGGGTTTCTGGGGACTGAAAATGATCCCTTGAAGACTGCTGCTGATGCTGAGTGCTAGGCTCCACCTCCATGCTGACACAATCCTCCTCCTCCTCCTCCTCCGCCTCCTCCTCTTGCTGTGTGATCAGCGGGCCCGCAGGAATACTGTCTGGATAAAGGGGGCCTTGAGAGGTAAGGAAGTCCTCCTCTTCCTCCCTCTGTTCTGCCTCAAGTGCCCTGTCCATTATTCCACGAAGCATGTGCTCCAACAGGAAGACAAGAGGGACAGTATCACTGATGCATGCACTGTCACTGCTCACTATCCTCGTGGCCTCCTCAAATGGTGACAACACAGTGCATGCATCCTTGATCAGTAGCCACTGGCGTGATGAAAAAAAGCCAAACTCCCCTGACTTGTCCTGGTGCCATACTCACACAGGTACTCATTGATGGCCCTCTGCTGCATGTGCAGCCGCTGTCGCATTGCCAGCGTTGAGTTCCACCTGGTGGGCATCTCACAAATGAGGTAGTTCTTGGGCAGGTTGCATTCTTTTTGAAAGTCAGCCAGTCAAGCACTGGTATTATATGATCAGCAGAAATCCCCACAGACTTTCCTGGCCTGCCTCAGAAGATCCTGTAAGCCCAGGTGCCTGCACAAGAACCACTGCACCACCAAATTAAGGACGTAAGCTAAACAGGAAACATGGGTCAAGTGTCCCTGTTGGAGGGCGGAGAGGAGGTTGGTGCCATTGTCGCAAACCACCATTTCTGGCTGAAGCTGGCGTGGTGTCAACCACCTCTGCGTCGTCCCCTGCAGAGCTGACAGAATCTCTGCCCCAGTGTGGCTCCTGTCCCCTAAGCAGACCAACTCCGAAGCCCCGAATGGCATCTTTTGGCCTGAGTGCTTGTGTAGCCCCTTGAACACCTATGGAGCACCACTGGTTCCGAGGACAAATCTGCAGAGGAAGAGGCCATAGAGGAAGAAGAAGAGGAGGGGTGGAGGAGAGAGGTGTGGCAAAATCTCCAGTAGTAGCATTTTGGAGGCATGGTGTTGGAACAAGCTCCAACAATACTGCACCCTGTCCTGCATCCTTCCCAGCTGCCAGTATAGTTACCCAGTGCGCAGTGAAAGAAAGGTAATGTCCCTGTCCATGCCTGCTGGACCATGAGTCAGTGGTAATATGCACCTTACCACTGACCGCCCTGTCCAAAAAGGCCAAGACATTGCCTTCCACATGCCGGTAGAGAGCCAGAATGGCCTTCCGTGAAAAGAAATGGCGTTTGGGAACCTGCCACTGAGGTACAGTACCGCACCTTCCACAAATTCATGAAAGGGGCAGATTCTACCAGCTGAAAAGGCAGCAGTTGGAGTGCTAGCAATTTAGCCAACTAGCAATTGAGCCGCTGAGCATGTGGATGGCTGGGACCGAACTGGGGTAGGGAAATTTGCCTGCTACAATCGGATGTTTGTGTAGCAATAGCAGATTGCCCGCAAGTACTTGGCACATCTAATTCTACACCTTCATTCCCCTCAGTGCAGGTTTCTGAGAGGACTAAAGGTATAGTGGGGCTGGAGATCACAGCTAATGAGGAACAAGGAGAGGTCCACCTTCTTCTTTGGTGTGGGTCTTTTAAGTACTGTTGCCAACAGACTACATGGGAGGTCGACATATGTCTAGTCAAGCATGTGGTGCCCAAGCGGCTTCTATTTTGGCCATGCTTGATATGCTTCAGACATATGTTGCAAACAAGAATGGTGCGATCTGATGCACATGTGTCAAAAAGGCCCACACCAAAGAACTTTTCAAAATATGTGGGGAGTCAGCAGCGCCCTGCTCAATCGGAGCTCTGTGCTGTGATGCAGTCGGGTGGCTGCCCTTAAGCTGACTCCTGGAGGGCATCCTGCCTCGTTGGAGATGTGCTTCCTCCTCCTCCTTCTCCTCCTCCTCTCTTCTATCAGGCACCCAGATAGAGTCAGTGACCTCATCATCCCCTCCCTCCTCATCACTGGAGCAAACCTGGCAGTATGCTGCAGCTGGGGGAACATGACTGCCAGTTTCTTGTCCTTCTTGGGCACCCCCTCTCTCTGGGCTCACATTACTGCCTTCCTCAACCTGGGTACCATCATCGGAGCCTTCACAACGCTGTGCATCCTCCTGCAGCATATACCCGACACTGTGGTCGAACAGTTTGGGGGACGCCTCCGTGCATGATGGTGGGGCTAGGGAAGGAGTGACTGATGACATTAAGCTGATGGAATAGGCTGCTTTGGCAGCTGCATTGGCAGGCAAACTACTCTGAGCCTGGGTGACAGAGGATGAGGACAGCTTAGTTATCCACTCTACCAACTCTTCTGCATGTTGTGGATCAACACGGCCAGCTTATGAAAAAAAGGACAAGTGTGCCCCACAGCCATGTGCAGAGGATGCACCGTGTTCATGACCAGCACTTTTGGCTGTAGACACAGAGCCTGCTTGCCCTCTTTTAGTGGCCTGTGAGCATCTGCCTCTCCTTGGTGGCCTTCCAGACATGCTGTAAATTTTTTTTAGCAAAACACCGCCTGAAGTTTACTATAAAAAGTACACCAGGAATGGCCTGCAGTCAGATATAGGCTTGGCTAGACTAGAATGCAGTGGATATATGTAGGATATATATGTATATATATTTTATGCACTGCAGCTCACTAAATCACCTTCCTTCCTGACAGTATATTAGAAAAAGTATACCAGGAACAGCCTGCAGACAGATCTAGCTACACTGGATACAGTGTGTATATATATATATATATATATATATATATATATATACAAGCCTGGATGTTCTAAATACACTGCCGCTAACTGAATGGGCTGCCTGCTCAATCTAAATGAAATTACACTCTCTCTCGGTCAACGCCAGCAACACACTACACAGGGCCAATGTGCAGGCGGCCTTAAATAGTGTGGGGCATCGACTTAACCCCCTTAATCCCCTGAGCCATAATTGGCCAAAGGCATCCTGCCTTTGGCCAATTATGGCTCTCGTTGCTGACGGCACTGTGATTGGCCAAAGCATGCGGGTCATAGTGCATGCTTGGCCAATCATCAAACAGCAATGCACTGCGATGTCGCAGTGCATTATGGGGCGTGACGCGCCGCTCAAATTTGGAGCGAACGCCCCATAATGTTTGTATTTTGACGAACGATCGAACAGCCAACTTTCGAGTCGAACTCATGTTCGACCCAAACAAAAAGCTCATCCCTACTTAACATGTGATCCAGGGCAAAATTGGAGTATCCTCCCATAATTACCAAGAGGAAAGGGTAGCCATCATGGAATAAAAAAAAGGGCCTGACCGTGATTTGGGGCATAGTATGAGACAAACGTGTACGTGTATATGGCCCCTATACACATACACGCCCCTATGTTTTTGTGGCTTGAGCTCGAGGACGGATCCAGTGAGATTAGGTATAGCTGTACCAGCAGGCACTCCCCATCCTGGAACGTGGAGAAGCCACGTGTCTTGCTTCTGTATACAAAAGATAGACGAAAAGGGAACAAACTTGATGGACTTTTGAGATAAAACCTGAACAAGAGGTTTCAGAAAGGTGAAGGTGAAGGTGACAGGTTCGCAAAAACTTTGATGGGGTGACCTTGAATGGAAAGCTGATCTGTATTTCTGGAGAAACGCATAACTTCCTCCTTCACCCCATAGAAGTGTAGAAGTATATAAATGTGACCATTATGTCCCTGGGTAGGCCATCCGAACGAGGGGGGTGAAGCGCTCTGAAAGCTCTGTCCAACTCCAAGAGGTGATCCGGGATATCAGGGATAATGTCTTTGATAAAGGCACAGAATGCTCCTTGAACCTCTGTAATTGTTTCAGGGAGACCTCTAAACCGAAAATTGTAGTGCCTGAAAAGATTTTCCAGGTCATCAATTTTGGAGAGGGCAGTGTCTAAATTGATCCTGTAAATCTGATATTCTGATTAATCCTTGAGACTGGCTGTTCTGTATTTTATTCTATGGCCTCAATCCTGGTTCCTAGGTTTTGAAGGTCTGTTTATATGGTGGAGGTAATTTGAGATGCAGTTTGGGCTACGCCCCATGGAGAGTATTTTAGAAAAGGTATTCATCATAATGTGAAAGTCCATCTTGTGTGCTGGAGAGTGTGTGCCCAATAGCTCTGACTTTGCTGGACTAGCTGCAGGATTCCCCATTGGGGTGGAAATCAATTGATCCAGGTGGGGTGAATTCTAGGAGGGAGACTGTGGATGCAGATGACAGTAGCTGGGGGAGAAGAGTACTTACAGCATTAGGCCCAGGAGGAGGAGTAGATTGTGAGCCTCCATCTGTTCCAGCCTCCATGTCCTCTCCTGTCTTCCTCCTCTGCTGAGCTCTGGGCGCCATCTTGCCAGCTTCTGGGGCCGGAAGATCAAATCCGAGCTGGTGGGACAGATCTATCCTGACTGATACTGGGTGCATGGACACTGTCGCCGGCTGCTCCGCTGTTAATTTAGCCCAGGAGGGGGAATGGGAGATTAGGCTGCCCAATGCGGCGGGGCTGAGAAGGTTGGAGCAAGACGGGTCTCTCCTGACCTCTCCGGGGTGTAAGGTAACGATCCCTGACAGCCCCGCTGCTGATTGAGCCTGGGGAGGGGTCCAGAGATCAGGCTGCTTGCTGCAGTGAGGCTGGGAGGGCCACAGTGGGATGGAGCTCTGAGCTTAGGTGTCCATCTCAGGTGCTCCACGCGTGCGCACTCAAGGAACACTTTTTAATCCGAGTATAGCAACAATCAAAAAGTGGAAATGCACAAATGTCAGATGTGCCAACCTAGGCACAAATACCAAGCAACAGCGCAGCACTACCATTTTTGTACTTTCCATATATCTGCCACAGATCAGCTGAACGGTGTTTCTAGTAGTAGGTTGTCTATTTAAGTTACCAGACTCCAGTTGACAGCGCAAGAGTACCACCTTTTTATTTGTTCTGCTTTGTGTAACGTCGTTCAGCATGACCGGTTTGGTCTGAGGAGGCATATCCATGGAGGGACACACAGACCTCTACAGGCTAGACAATGGCACCCTGACTGCCATTAGGTATTGAGATGAAATCCTTGGACCCATTGTCAGACGCTACGCTGATGCAGTGGGTCCTGGGTTCCTCCTGGTGCACAACAATGCCCGGCCTCATGTGGCAAGAATATTTAGCCAGTTCCTGGAGAATAAAAGAATTGATGCCATTGAATAGCCCCCATGCTCGCCTGATCTAAATCCAATAGAACACCTCTGGGACATTATGTTTTTCAGTCCATCCGATGCTGCCAGATTGGACCTCAGTCTGTTCAGGAGTTCAGTAATGCCCTGGTCCAGATCTGGGAGGAAATACCCCAGGACACCATCTGTCATCTCAGTAGGAGCATGCCCCGACATTGTCAGTCATGCACATATGCACATGGGGCCATACGAATTACTGAGTACCATTTTGAATCACTGCAATGTAATTTCAGCAAAATGAACTAGCCTGCTGCATCATTTTTTCACTTTGATTTTTGGGGTGTCTTTGAATTCAACCCTCTGTAGGTTGATCATTTTTATTTCCATTAAAAAACAATGTGTCATCCTTTTGTTCCTAACACTTTACCCAGTCCATATCAGTATAGATAATCGGCATGATATTTTTACCCATTGAGATGTGTTTTCAAAGTGTTTTTTTGAGCCGTGTATTTACCACGGCATATAGCTGTTTAAGAATAAATTGTGTTTTTTTTTTTAAATAACATAATAACTAAATTATACACCAAAACTTTTTGAGGTTTTTATCCGATTAGTCGATTAATCAAAACAATAATGAGCCAACTAATTATTATGAAAAAAATCGTTAGTTGCTGCCCCACTGTAATCCTGTCTTCAATTGAGCTTGGTGCGAGGGCAGTTTTCCCAGCCTTTACTCTGTTCTTTTTCATACATGAACACTGCTAGCAGACATCTTTACCCCCCATCTCAGTTAAGGAAATCTTGCTACCTTGCTCTCATGAAGATCTAACTCGGTCACCAGCACCTATACTTCAAGTGTTAAAGAGCCTCACACAATTGCTGGCAGAAAAAAACAACCTTAAACACAAACTGACTTTTCCCTATACAGATATCCATCACCCACCTAGGAGTGCCTCTCCTCTACCCGTAGAGAACTAATGCCTTCCTTCCCAATACTGCCAGGGTGGCTGGGAAGATCCTGACTGCATTGGTGACCGGCCTTCCCCTCCACAGCCAGTGCTGCTCCCTTAGAAAGCACCACTAGAATCCATACTGCTTCATCCAGTAGTTCATTATTATCTGTTTTAATCTGCTTATTCATTGTTACCTGTATTAACTTACTTTCTAGCATCATCTAACTGTGTTGCTTCAAGCCCATTGTTTCTATAATTGGCCTGAACTACTTTGAAGTACTCAATACAACAGTACTTATTGAAATCCATGTTCATTGCCTTTACTTTGTGCTGGGTACTGTTTTTGACAAGATTTATTAAACAGTGTTTGCCAAAATCATGTCTGAACCTAAAGTGTCAGAAGGTTTGAGGTGTTTGCAAGATCAGGGCAGTTCCAGAGGACAAGCATCACTCAGCACTTACAGGGGTAGCGCTACAATCAAATGGGACTCAAACATGAATGGCAGTAGTAGACTGCAGAGTACCCATGCATATGTTTTTATTTCAGGTCAATTCACCCACATTTGATTTTTCAGTTATAGTTTGAATGTGGTGTACGGAGTTACATATAGTCTTTGTTTCTTAAAGTCTTTTCCTGCCCATGGTAATGCCCTAAATGTTTTTTTCTTCCCCTAGTACAAAAGATGGTTTCCCACTCTTCCTGCTACAATCCTCATGCTAAAACAAATGAAATTTACAAAGAAGGTGGGAAAACTTTGAAATAGTTCTTTCAATTTGTAAAAGTTAAATATACAGTGCCTTGCAAAAGTATTCACCCCCTTGGCATTTTTCGTGTTATGTTGCCTCACAACCTGGAATTAACATGGATTGTTTGAGGATTTGCATCATATAATTTACCACAACTTTGAAAATGTTTTCTTTTTTAATTGTGAAGCAAACAACAAATTAGCAGAAAAAAGTCAATGTGCATAACTATTCACCCCCTAAAGTCAATGGTAATGACTAAGTGTGCGAAATGCTTCTACCCAGCATTCTGGTGCCTGTAATTTTTGGGATGTCCAAATAAAGAGAATTTTTATCTATATTTCTTTTAATTTCCCCTAAAGTCGATACTTTGTTGTTCTGTTCTCGCTACACGTTTGCCCCTGGCATGTATGTAGCTCAACATACAGCTTAAACCTTGAATCCTAAAACAACCAGAGTGTCTGTAACTTTGGATCTTTATTACAATGAACAGTTGGTGGCTATATAAGAATAGGATGTACACGTGCGGTGAAACTAGAAATAAACAGAAAAATGAACATATAATAATTACATGAACATAAACACATGTCCACTAGGTATACAGGTAAACAATCTTTTAGCATACCAGCGATGCTGCCTTTGAAGGACCAGGATTTTCCTCTGAAACACATGGTGCAGGCTTAGCTGGCTCCCATGCAGTCTGTCCCAATGGAGAGTAGGAAGTGGAGCTAGTTCCCAGTGATATGACAGGAAATGTGTATTAACCATAGAACACTGCCCATCAATAGTCTTTTGTTAGAGTGGCATTTAGTGGACAATGTTGGTATTGCAAGTCCAGAAGATATTATTTTTCCTTATAGGCCGAAGGCATGACATTTGTAGAGCCACCTTTTGCGGCTATCACAGCTTCAAGTCACTTTGAATAAGTCTCTATGAGCTTGCCACATCTTACCACTGGGATTTTAGCCCATTCCTCCTTTCAAAACTGCTCAAGTGCCTTCAAGTTGGATGGTTTGCGCTTGTCAACAGTAATCTTTAAGTCTGACACAGATTTTCCATTGGATTGAGGTCTGGGCTTTGACTAGGCCATTTCAACACATTTACATGTTTCCCCTTAAACCACTTAAGTGTTGCTTTAGCAGTGTGTTTGGGGTCATTGTCCTACTGGAAGGTGAACCTCCACCCTAGCCTCAAATCACACACAGAGTGGTACAGGTTTTGCTCAAGAATATCCCTGTATTTAGCACCATGCATCTTTCCCTCAACTCTGACCAGTTTCCCAGTCCCGACTGCTGAAAAACATCACCACAGCATGATGCTGCCACCACCATGTTTCACTGTGGGGATGGTGTTCTTTGGGTGATGTGATGTGTTGGGTTTGCGTGCCATTTTGTTTTTTGTTGAAAGTGATGGCTTTCTTCTGGCCACTCTGCCATAAAGCCCAACTCTATGGAGCGTACAGCTTATTGTCATCCTATGTACAGATACTCCAGTCTCTGTTGTGGAACTCTGCAGCTCCCCCAGGATTACCTTAGGTCTCTGTGCTGCCTCTCTGGTTAATGCCCTCCTTGCCCGATCTGTGAGTTTTGGTGTGCTTCTTGGCAGGTTTGCCATTGTGCCATGTTCTTTCCATTTGGTTATGATAGATTTGATGGTGCTCCTAGGGATGATCAAAGATTTGGATATTTTTTTATAACCTAACCCTGACTTGTACTACTTAACAACATTGTCCCTTACTTGTTTGGAGAGTTCCTTGGTCTTCATGGCAGTGTTTGGTTAGTGGTGCCTCTTGCTTAGGTGTCACAGCCTCTGGGGCCTTTAAAAAAAGGTGTGTATATTTAATGACAGATCATGTGACACTTAGATTGCACACAGGTGGACATCATTTCACTAATTATGTGACTTCTGAAGGTAATTGTTTGCACCAGAGCTTTTTATGGGCTTCATAACAGCAGGGGTGAATACATACGCACATGCCAATTATCAGTTTTTATTTCTGAAAAATAGTTTTATGTATATATTTTTCTAATTTTACTTCACCAACTTAGACTATTGTGTTCTGATACATCACATATAATTCAGATTAAAGAAACATTGAACTAAAAGCTGCAATGTAACAAAATAGGTAAAAAGCCAAGGGGGTGAATACTTTTGCAAGACACTGTATAAAGCTGAAGACAGCACATATACATGTAAAACTTATGTGGGGAGATTTATTTCAACTATGTGTATCATCTAAGGCTGTTCACTTCACTGGATATGTGAGGGTTTACATCCACGTTAAGCCAAGGTGACATTTGGCAAGATCCTTTGAATGCTAAGGATACTAAATCTTGCCATAAGATGCTAATGTGCGTGGGTGGGATTTCTTCTTGTGAGATAATGAATACTCAGCATTCCCAGGTTCTAGTCAGAAAGACTTTGACATTATCCTTTCCTTTGTGGAAGCCAGGGTTTAAAGTATGTATATGTTTTAATGCCAGTGGTCTTTCCTACTGTATAGATGGAATACAGGGAATTTACATATATTGGTGGGTGGCCCACAACTAAAAACTGCACCTTAGTGCAAGGTCTGCTTTAACAACTTGCCGACCAGCCGCCGCAGTTGTACTGCGCAAATTGCCATCATTGCACGTCGACCACTTTAAGAAGCTATAGGGGGAGCGCGCGTGTGCCTGCGGTGCGACGCCAGAGCCGATACGCATGGCCGGTGGCTGCGATGTCCACCAGCCACCGGCGATCACTCCTCAGAGAGGATCTGTCGATGTAAACAGACAGATCCCCATTCTGTCAGGGAAGTAGAGAGAGATCTGCTGTTCCTAGTGATCAGGAACAGTGATCTCTCTCTACTCCCTGTCAGCACACTGGCCCCACAGTTATAAACACCTCCCTAGGGAAAACTTAACCCCTTGATCGCCCCCTAGTGTTAACCCCTTCCCTGTCAGTGACATTTATACAGTAATCAGTGGCTATTTTTAGCTCTGATCGCTGTATAAATGTCACTGGTCCCAAAAAAGTGTCAAAAGTGTCCAATCTGCCTTCTGCAATGTCGCAGTCCCACTAAAAATCTCAGATTGTCACCATTTCTAGTAAAAAATAAATAAATAATAAAAATACCATAAATCTATCCCCTTTTTTGTAGACTCTATAACTTTTCACAAACCAATCAATATACACTTATTGTGAATATTTTACCAAAAATATGTAAAAGAATACATATTGGACTAAACTGATGAAGAAATGTAAAAATAATCGTGAGCAGACCTCTGTGCTACTATCCAATGGCACATGAGCTGCCGTGTACTGAAAAAATCTTAACTGTGTTGCTGCAAAAATATGTAAAAGAATACATATTGGACTAAACTGATGAAGAAATGTGTTTTTTTTAAATTGGGGGATATTTATTATAGCAAAAAGTAAAAAAATTATTTTTTGTTCAAAAAACTTTGTATGTGATCCCCCACGCTACCAGGTAATATATAGGTGACTAAATAGTAAAATGAAAATGCTGCAAAATCTAAAGTGTTCACATTGCACATAAACAAATAGATAAATAAATAAAGTGATATTATGCAATTTCTCAAGTGTGAATAAACGCAAATAAATGGTGATGTAAAACAAACAATAAATAATGATAAAAGAGTGATAAGAATGATAAATAATGATAAAAGAACAAGGTGTTCAATCCTAGAGTTCAAGTATCGATAGATACATGCAATTCAAAAATTATGTGTTGAACTTTCACCAAAACCAAATTTTTTGTGCCTTCACACAACTGCTAAGCGCTTCCAGAACTCTCACCTCAATAAGGAGAATAATCAACCTTATGGGCACATAGATGTGCTGATGGAATCCAACATCCAATCTCCAGATAACAGGCTTGTGTAATATCTCTAGCAGCTCCACACCGCCTCAAAAAGGGAAATAGTAAATGGGCACATATATGTGCTGACGGAATCCAATTTCCAACCTCCAAAGTACAGGCTTGTGTAGTATCTCTAACAGCTCCGTACCACATGTAGAAATGAAATAGATAGAAAGCCTCCCATAGTGTAAATTGTATAAAGAATCAAGGGTTTATTAAAAGACAAATTAATGCTTACAGTAAAAGCAAGTTAAACACGCAGTAAACATAAAAAACAACAGCGTTTGGTCACCACTCACGTCACTTCTGGTCTACTGCTCACTCTGGCCACACCCTACATGTTAAGTCAAGTACCCTGATGAAGTCACGTGATACGTAACACTTAGGGCATGGCCATCAGCGAGGAGACCCACGGATGTACCCTCTCCACGGACACCCTGCTTTTGTACCCAATGCTTGTGAATACTTCACCTTTGTGAGTACATATATCTATTTGTGCAATAAATCCACTCTTATACTGCACTTTGATTGACAAATGGGTGTTTTTTTCCCCAATCTATTGATACTTGGACTCTAGGATTGGACTCATTGTTCATTTATCATTATTTATTGTTTCTTTTACATCACCATTTATTTGAGTTTATTTATTCAGTCACACTTTATTTATTTATAATTTTTTTCAAAATTGACGCTTTTTTTGTTTATAGCCCAAAAAATAAAAACCACAGAGGTGATCAGATACCACCAAAAGAAAGCTCTATTTATGAGAAAAAAAGGACATAAATTTTGTTTGGGTACAACGTCGCACGTCCGCACAATTGTCATTTAAAGCGATGCAGTGCCGAATAAAAAAAAAAAATGGCCTGGTCATTAAGGGGGCAGATCCTTCTGGTCCTTAAGTGGTTAAAGATCTGTGACGGGTATGCAGGGCTTGCATCAGGCTTACCACAAATGTCTACCACCAGGGAGTTATAAGAAACTGTTTGGTAGTTGCCAGCATCTTTTAAAAAACAAAGCTTTGGGTGGACTGACATTTTTTGTGATTATCAGTTCAGTCTGAGTCTGGCTTTCACCGCATCCAATTTGCATGTGAATGGCTCTCAAAGGAGTCGGTTCACACAGCTCCGGGACGGCTGTGGAGTGAATTGCACAGGAGTCCTGTCCGTCTTCTGGTCCATATCAGGTCCAAATTCAGCCAAAAATTCAGACCTAAACCGGTGAACAGGGATGCACTCTACCCCTGCTGTGAGCCACTCCACGTGGCAGTGTGGAACCAGCCTTAATGTAGGATTATGCAGCATGACACAGCAGCAAAAAGAGCTTTTCATTTCCTATCTGCTTTGGTCTACTTCGTGCTCAACCAACCCCTCTCCACTCCACAGATTTACTGGGATAAAATGTTATGATTTTTTTTTATTTACACTTTTAGTACACTTTACCTTAGTATATATATCTTTGTTTAACCACTTCAGCTCTGAAAGGTTTGAACCCTTTCATGACCAGGCCATTTTTTTGCGATACGGCACTGCGTTAATTTAACTGACAATTGCGCAGCCGTGTGATGCTGTACCCAAATAAAATTTATGTCCCTTTTTTCTCACAAATGGAGCTTTCTTTTGGTGTTATTTGATCACCTCTGCATTTTTTAATTTTTGTGCTTTAACCTCCCTGGCAGTATGATTATTTCGGATTTTAGGTGCTGAAAGCGGTACAATTATTTTGCATGGAAATTTGGCGTTTTATATTGTAGGTCTGTAATTCTTAACAATAACACACTTAAATATGTCCAAACAAGAGTCTAGTAGATATCCCGGGTGTGATAAAGTTTGAAACACAAAAACAAAAATTATAATATAATAAATAAAAATAAATAATTAAAAAAAATAAAAATAAATAGTATTAAAATAAATTTCCCCACGATTCACTATCGCTCAATTCTGCAAGTGTTCTAATTTACTATCGCTGTTTTCTAGATGGTCTAAAGCCACTTTTGACGTAAAGGGACACTTTTTGGTTGCTATGGACAATCTCCAGTTTCCAGGCAGAAAGAACAGTATATATCACATAAAACTGCATGCAGGGCATGGGCCAAAGCACTGGGGACAAAAGGGATGTGAAATCATTTCATACATGTGTTATGATTTTGACATTTTTTTGAATTTGCCGCCAGGCTCCGCCCCCGTGCGTCGCGACGCTCGAAGGGAATGGAGCCTGGCAAGGAGAGGCTTCGGACAAAGACAGAGCCCACGGACACTGCGGGGGACATCGCAGGATCCCGGGGACAAGGTAAGTAAAGCCACACCAGGATCCTGCGATGTAATCCCGAGTGTGGCTCGGGGTTACCGCTAATGGTCCTGATTTTTAACCCCGAGCCACACTCGGGAAAACTGCCAGGGAGGCTACACAAAAGAAGAGCGACAATTTTGAAAAAAAAATAAAAAATGTTTTACTTTCTGCTATAACACATATCCAATAAAAAATGTAAAAAATCTAATTTCCTCATCAATTTAGGCCAATATGTATTCTGCTACATATTTTTTGGTTAAAAAAATCTAAATAGGTGTATATTGATTGGTTTATGCAAATGTTATAGTGCCTACAAATGATGGGATATGTTTATGGAATTTTTTTTTTTTTTACTAGTAATGGCGGCAATCAGCGATTTTTAGCAGGACTGCGCCATTGTGGCAGACAAATCGGACACCTGCTGATACACTAATACAGTGATCAGTTCTAAAAATATGCACTGTTACTGTACTAATGACACTGGCAGGGAAGGGGTTGACTTCAAGGGCAATCAAGGGGTTAAAGCGGAGTTCCAGTCAGAAAACAAATTTAACATTATTCAGTTGCCTTCAACACAAAGAACAACCTTTGGAGAAAAAAAATTTTTACTCACTTTTTCAGGTCTGTTGCTAGGGGGTCCCTCATAATATGCCTCTTCCTCTCCAAGGAGCCTGACGTCATTTCCCTCTGCTCCCGTGCTTGCTAGGGCTCCTTAGAGATGTCTGTCATCATTTCCCAGGAGTCACTGGGCAGCACCGAGGGCTTAGTTGCCATCACAACGGGGGGCGGGCACTTTCGATGACGACGCCCGGTGTGATGGCAACATCAGAAGTGTACGGCGCTGTGCCATACATACGGCGCATGCGCGAGAACGGTGGTGCATGCTGGTAATATAGCAGCACCATATCCAGGAAGTGTATGCTTGTAGGCTTCAGCTGCCCACACCTAAGATGGCAATGACCAAGCACAAATAATATAAGGTAACTTTTATTATAAAATAGTAATGAAAGCGGTGCTATTTACGAGAATAACGATTGTTAATTTAACATTATAAGATAGAAAGAGAATGATTTAAAAAAAAAATCATATATGTGGTTGAAACTCCGCTTTAAGTGTGCTCCTAGTGAGAGCTTGCTAACTGTGGGGGGGGGTGACTAGGTGAATACAGAGATCCATGTTCCTGCTTTGAAGGAACACAAGATCTCTATGCTCTTCCCTGTCAGAACGTTGATCTGCCTTGTTTACAGATCTCTGTTCTGCCTCTTTGAGGAATGACTGCGGATGGCCGGCGAAAATTGCGTCCGTCGGACCCGCTGATTGGTTCTCCCTCTGTCCAATCGGCGCATGCCCCCAGAGGCTACTGCACAAAGTGATGTACAGGTACGTTGTGTCATGCAGCCAGGTCACCTTGCCACAATAAATGGGCGGAAGGCAGTTCGGAAGTAGTTAAAAAAAATATAAAAATTAAATTTGAAAAAATTATAGAAATTTCTGTTCTACCTAATTAACGTTAACAAAGTATTCTGTGTGTGTTCTTCTCTGCTTGGTTGTGCTAAATATATTTTTTGTTCTGTAGAAATATGCAATAGAAATGTTATTTTAAGACATCTGCAATCCCCTGCCACCTTTGATTTGCAAATTATATATTACATCAACAATTGCCGCCTTATCAACGATCTATTCAGTGTGTTTCTAAAAGCATGCTTCTATTCTTTGTGCATTAAGGTCGCACGCTGAATTCATCTTTCTGTGCCTGGCACATTCTCTGTATGGTACCCCCTGTTTTTAAAATTTACTGGATACATAGCTGTGTGATATTACAGCACTTCAAAAATCCAGTGAAGGGTTCTTAACCTAAAATCATGTTTCTTCATATGGGGTTTGCACTTAAAAATTCATCTTCTGATGTGAATTAAAAATGTGAAGAGGAACACAGTTCCCTTGCCATTTTAGTGAGTGGTATCTCTTGTTTTCCAAAGGCACATGCATACATTTATTCTCTGCAGTTGGCTCCAAGATTTACTTTGGATGAAGTGTTCTAGCTAATTCTGAAGCATCAAGAGGGTTGATTATTATAGCCTGTGCTGCGTATGAACACCAAGTTGTTGCATTGCATAGACGTAACAGGATGGTAAAAATACACGGAGGAATATTGTCTGAGTCACTCAACTTGTTCTTCCAACTGTCAAGTTAGTTAGCAAAAAGTTTATTTTTTGTTTTGTTTTTGTTTGTTTTTTTTGGGGGGGGGGGTCAGTTCCTTCTTGTCTTTTCTGACCTGTATGCAAATTATACACTTTAAGACCTAAATTGAAACCTGAAGTCACAATATCATCCTTGTGTAAAACATGTAGTGCTATGCTTCATATTACAACAAAAAGCAATGCTTCTGGTCATCAATTAAAAATATTACGGTCAGTTAAAGGGGATTCAAATGCATTTACTTATATATATAAATGTGATCAGCTTAAAAGTGTATGTAAACACAAAATCTATTTTTCAGTGTGTTTGTTTAAAAAAAATTGTATACAGTGAGGCATGATGTTAATTTCTTTTTTTCTTAATTGGAGATCCCGCTGACAACAGCACTTCCTGTTGCAGGCTGACAAAGCTAAGCCTCTGCCGCACAATTGCCAGTAGTGTTGTTAGCCTACCATGTAAGATCCTTGAGTTGTCTGTTGGGCTGCCTATAATTTTTTCAGGTTTTTGGCTACAACCAACTAAAGGATTATGCATCGCAGGCTGACAACAATTCTGCCATTTGCAAGGCAGTGACTTTGAGTTGTCAGCTTGCAACATGAAGTGCTATTACAGGCAGTTTTTTCAGGTAGTAAAACTTTGAGACACCATTGCAAAAAAGTTTTTTTGGATTAACTACTTGCCGCCTGCCATATAGCAAAATGATGGTGGCAAAGTAGTTTCAATATCCTGACCGGATGTCATATGACGTCTTTCAGGATATCAAGCCGCTGTGCACGCATTGTGGCGATCATTGTTGAGGTGTGTTAGTCTGACACAACGCAACACCGATCTAGGTAAAGAGTCTCTGATGGAGACTCTTTACCACGTGATCAGCCATGTCCAATCACAGATGATAACAGTGTAAACAGAAAGAGCCATTGATCGGCTTTTCCTCACTCGCGTCTGTCAGACGCGAGTAGAGGAGAGCCGATCGGCTGCTCCTCTGACAGAGCGGTCTGTGCTGATTGATTATCAGCACAGCCCCCCGAGGATACCCACACTGGACCACCAGGGATGCCACTAGGACCACCAGGCATGTCACCACCAGGTATGCCACCCTAGATCAGCAGGGATGCCAATCAGTGCCCACAATGGATGCCAATCAGTGCCCACAATGGATGCCAATCAGTGCCCACAATGGGCATCACTGATTGGCAGGCATTATTGTTTGGCACTGATTGTCATCCATCCATACAATCAATTAGTGTACATCAGTGCCACCTATCAGTCCCCATCCATGCCCATCCTTGCTGCCTTTCAGTGCTCATCCATGCCGCCTTTCAGTGCCCATTAGTGCCACCTATGTGTACCCATCAGTTTTGTATATCAGTGCAACCTATCAGTGCCCATCAGTGCCGCCTATCAGTGCTCCATCAGTGCTGCATATTAGTGCCCATCATCAGTGCCACCTCATTGGTACCACCTCATCAGTGCCCATCAGTGCCACCTTATCAGTGCCCATCAGTGCAGCCCCATCAGTGCCCATCGGTGAAGGAGAAAACTTACTTATTTACAAAGTTTTGTAGCAGAAACAAAAAAAAACATTTTTTTTCAATATTTTCGGTCTTCTTTAACAGAAAATAAAAATCTCAGAGGTGATCAAATACCACCAAAAGAAAGCTCTATTTGTGGGAACAAAATGATAAAAATATAGTTTGGGTACAGTGTTGTATGACCGCGCAAGTGTCATTCAAAGTGCGACAGCACTGAAAGCTGAAAATTGGTCTGGGCAGGAAGGTTTATAAGTGCCTTGTATTGAAGTGGTTAAGTAAACATTCATTTTAGTACTAGGTTATGTGTGCACATGTTTTAAAGTGGTTCTAAAGGAAAAAATTCTATGCATTAAGATAAAAAAAACCCCTCAATGTGCAGCAGCCCCCTCAGTCTCCCTAATACTTACCTAAGCCCCATCTTGATCCAACAATGTGCACAAGTGCCTTGGCCATCTGGGACTCTCCCCAATGATTGGCTGAGACACAGCAGTGGTGCCATTGGCTCCCGCTACTGTCAATTAAAGTCAGTTAGCCAATGAAGAGAGAGAGAGGGGGTGGGGTCGAACTATGGCTCCGTATCTGAACGGACACACAGAGCTGCAGCCTGGCTCGGGTGCCACCATAGCAAGCTGGGGCCAAGAGCGCCAAAGAGGGACCCAAGAAAAGGAGGATCCAGGCTGTTCTGTGCAAAACCATTACACAGAGCAGCTAAGTATAACATGTTTGTTATTTTTAAAGAAAAAAAAAACAAGACTTTAGTATCACTTTAAAGCATGTGCTTCAATTCATAGTGCATGCAGACAGTCATGTTTGTTTATGAGAAAGTCAGTTGTGCTTTTGCTTCACAGCCGCAGCACAGTGCTCTCATGGGATGGCATACTCAGTATGCTGTTCCTTCAGAAACCAGTGTGTATACATCGGTGATATCACCGGCTCCAGAAATAGTAAAAATGTCCTAAACAGTGCATGTTTAGAAGATATTCCTTGTACCTATAGGTAAGCTTTATTATAGGCTTACCTGTAGGTACAAGTCAGCAAGCTGTGTTTACTACCGCTTTAAAGAGTGGTAAAGACAGCAATAACAAATTTCAAAGTTTGTAGAAAAAGAGAGCACTAAAGTATGGTTGGTAGGCTATATACAGCATACAACTAGGTAACATAACTAGTTCCCATTAATCAGACTTAATCATGCAGGACTGTAGAAAAATAAATAAAATGGGGGGAATCCTGAAGCTAAATTTTGAAAAACAGCACAAGGTCTACTGGTTAAGCAATAACTGGAGCAGGCCTTGTGCTGTTTTTAAATTATAACCTCAGGGTCCCCCAACATTTTTTTTGCTCATAGCTTACTTTCCAGTCCAGGATTGTTAAGTTGCAGTGAAGGGGGACCTTTAACTCCCAAATTGAGTGGATATTTCCATAAAAGATTATTGTTACCATACTTTGGCACTCCTTTCTACAAACCTTGAGACCTTACCCAGTTGGGCAAATTAGAGCTAAATATGGGTCATTGAAAGCTGCTTCGCAAACAGCTGTCACATCAAATTGGAATACTCACCTAAACAGGGGTTGATGGCTCTACCATTCCACTTCTTTAAAGGTAACCTTTCCCATGCAGAAGAAAGTGATAGTATCTTTGTAGTGCAGCGCCACTGCTTTTATTGCATCTGGCACTGAATGCTGGACGCTAAGTGGAGTGATGATATCTCTTCTTTGGTCATGTTATAGCACTAAGACTGGTCAATTGGCTGCTAAAACCCTGTCACAGAGAAGGAGGTCATGTGCTCCTCAATACCCAGAAAAAGCAGGTATTGGCAACAGAGGCAGGGGTGCAGGAAACGCAGGTGAGTGAGTAGAAGTGTGTTGGGAGAACTTTACAATGAACCTGTCAGCTTGCCCTGCATAGGTAAGATCTTTACAGCAATAAAAGTTGAAAGAAATTCTAATGCTTTTCCATTTCTTCCAAAACTTCAAGAAGTCTGGAGCTAGGCTTTAAAAATGCCCGTGTGTACTTAACCTGGATGACACAATTTCCAGACATTCTTGCACACCATCTGCGGAAAACCTCAAAGATAAAAAAGGAAAACTCTGTCTGTTTCTAATCTTACCTCCCAGCAAAAGGGGGTATTGTTCATTATCTGAGAGCTTCTGCAGCTCAAAATACAAGTTTGCTTTGAACTAAAGGAAAAAAAAATATGTGCAGAAACTAACTGTTATTAAATTGCTCTGCATCCACATCAGTCCAACTGCTGTGCACCTGAGGAAGGAAAGAAAATAAATATGTATCCTTACATTGTTGGCTTATCGCATTTATGGCATTTCGCATCCTACCCAGGTGGGTGCGAGGTGATGAGAGCAGCTACTGCCACATGAGGCCACAATTGAAGATGCCTAAGAAAAGATCATAAATAGAATGAGGGTCTGTGCTTTTGTGCTTTGCTTTTGAAGAGGCAAATTCATCCTTGTTAAAGTGAAAGTATAATGGCTTGAACTTTTATTTAAAAACATTTTTGAGAATTTACAGGTTTACGAGTGAATATTTTGTATCATATTTCAATATTTTTATAAAATCTTAATTTGTACATAGAAATTATACAGGGTGCCTCGATAACTGTCACTTTGGGATTGCTATTTTACCTTTAGTAACAGCCAATATGACTAGTATGTAAAGCTATTTTTTTCTAGTTTTGGATAGAAGGGTGAAGGAATTAGAATCCCTGTGTGTGAGGGAGATTTACTAAAACTGGAGCATGCAAAATCTGGTGCAGCTCCGCATAAAAAAAAATCAGCTTACAGGTCTTATTGCCAAAGCTTTATTGAACAAGCTGAAGTTAGAAGCTGATTGGCTACCATGCAGAACAACACCAGATTTTGAACTCTCCAGTTTTTAGAAATTGCCCCCAGTGTCTAGCTGTTTTTTTCATTTTTAATACAGTTTTAATAAACTGTATTAGTTAGAAGCTGATTGGCTACTATGCACAGCTTCACCAGATTCTGAGTGCTCCAGTTTTAGTAAATGTCCCCCTGTATGCCTGGAAAATGTACTTTCTGTTTTTTGTCCTGATGACAAGTCTCATGGGGACTCGAAGTGAACTGTTGAGTGATCCCCAGAAGGGAAATAATGGCAAAGTCTTCCAGTGGGGCCATAGGTGTGTGCAGCCTACTGCATTAGGGTGTGCACCCCTAAGCTCAAACACACATGCCTTTCTCTGCAGCCTCAGTGGCACGGGCAGTGAATGAATGGGAAGTGCTCTGTGCTAAGTGGCTTCCTATTCATTCACAAACTGAAGCATAGTAACAGTTTACTATGCTTTGGTTATGAATGGACACAGTGAGCAAGTGTGTTTATTGTGTTCATTTAGATAAAGAGAGAGACCACCGCTCCAGGTAGGTCAGCCGAAACAAAAACTTTTCCTCTAGAACTGAAGAGCCCCTGATGCTGGCTAATGCATATAGCAAATGAAGGTGAACGAAAAACTCTGGACAGCCACACTCCAAAGAAAATTTCTTGTGCCTTTTATTAAAAAATTGGATCACATTGTACAATCCACAGCAAAGTGATACAAACAAGAGCTGATGCGTTTCACATAGCAGATAAATTAATTTAAGCAGGTGTTCAATTAGAAAAGAAAGGGGCCAGTAAATTACATATTTACTAGTCCCTTCCCCCACTAGCCCCTTCCCCCACTTTCCATACTGAAACATCCCCCGCAGCAGCTGGGGGAAGGAAGGGAAGCCAGCAGCACTGTGGGGCGGGGAGGCCAACAAGGTGGGGGTGGGGGGGCAAGCAGGAGGTGGGGGGAATCACACCGAACTATACCCAGCGGAGAGATACGAAAATCCTGAAATGGAGGAAAGGGAAAGGGGCCTGCAATCTTGCCATCTGACAGTTCTTTGGAAATTTTATCTTGAACCACCGAAGCATATGTATGAGCAGATTTCAAATTTTGTACCATAGTGCAACCCGCTCCCTTAAATGATGAAACTAATAAACCTTCCTTAAAACCTTCAATTAGTAGAAAACTTTTCACATTTCTATGAATAAAACAACATTGAAGTCATAATCCCTGAGTAATACATCTGTAACCCTTTCCTCCCTACTCCTTCCTTGATCATACATCCATATTCTCTTTGGTGGATGATGGAGCAAAAAAACATATAGGGACATATATCAATATATCAGTTCCTCCCTCACACATATTCCCATCAATTGATGCATTTTATTGGACCATACATCCTCCCATTCATACGAGCAAATGACTAGTGATATGCATATATGCTTTCATTAAAAAAGAAATAATTTACTATGTCTTTTGCATTCACTGTCATTTGAACCTCGTTTCTAATTAGACATTATTGTTTGATGGTAGCTGTAGGTAGACCATAACACTAACTTTGCACAAATGTTTTTCACCACATATATACATGGTTCATTACCTTCCTTGCAAAGTTCCCATGTGTTTTGAATTGATCTAAGAGCTGTGGTCTTCAAAGAGGTAGATTGGCTGTTTATTTCATATAGTAATCGGTTTAGTGAGATTGTTACTTATCTATGATATAAACACATATATTGGATGAACCTGTCATATGGTCACTGCCAATATTATACTATAGTGACAGATGCGCAAACACTGCATTTTGCCCCATTTTTATCTACCTCATATAGTTCTGCCCATACACTTGAAGACAATTCATCGAGAGATGTGATTGCTTCAAAGAAAGACGTTCAGCAACGTTAATGTTGTTGCTTGATTGGGATGAATGCATCCCATACGGAGTGATGCAAAGTTTTTGAATGAGCGCTTTTGTGAAACTGGAGTGGCGGGGTTGATAGTGAGTGATAAGTTTTGCAATCCTTCATGTGCTGTAAAGTTTAACATTCACATATGTAGGTATTGAAGTAAAAGCACTTATTCACATATAAATTCCTGCAAATCAGGAAACTATTGTTCGCATCATTGCGACAGGACGCTAGTTTTCTATCCAGCTTCCTATTTACATACGTCATCACATTTTTTGAATACTTGAAATCATCGTGTATATATATACACATATATATATAAAGATTTGCTTTTTTTATTTTTTATTATTATTTTTATTTTTATCTCTATGTCGTTTAATTTTTTGTATACATTTATGCACCATACACATAAACTTATATAATTTTTTGTATACATTTATGCACCATACACATAAACTTAGTTTTTTATTGTGGACACAGACAGTGGTGTTGGATGCACATCTTTTTACCATCTTCACTCTACACACCATTTACATTATACCGTAGCCACCAGCTCACACAGTTTGCCCATTCTTGCACCTATCCGTATGAAATTTTATACGTTTGAACGTCGAATTCCAGCACCCATCTCATTCTTGTGGTTTTGGAGAACAACAAATATGTTTTTTCGAAAACCTTGAAAGGAATTTTTTATCATTTATATATGTTGACATTTGTCAATATGAACACATTTCATTTATGCATTCATGTCTTCATTAGTGATTCCACTATAGGACGCACATCCAATCACATCTATGCCAAAAAGATCCCACACAGACTAATGATCAGCTGTTCAGGATCAGATAATCAATATGTAGTCATGTGGTAGACAAATTATGTGTATATAAGTGGTGATCACTTTCGTACAAACCAGCTATGAGTAAGCGCTCTATGGGAGCGTGAAACGCGTTAGCGGTTATGCTGCATTATCCCAACAAAGCCATGTACGGATTTTAATCATGTTATTACTTTTTCAATAAAGAGGATTTTATTTTTCACTTTTCCAATCCGGAGTGCGGCTGTCCAGATTTTTCCACCACACACATACATTTGGAACAGCAATTGCCGGCACCTGGGGCTCTCACAATCATCCACACAGCGGAGGACGGGAAGTTTGAACCCAGTCACCTAGAGCGGTGGTAACTATTTTGTTTATCTTCAAATAGTAGAGCTGCAATCCTGTGATCGGGGTAGCGCTCTAACCATGAAAGCAGTTTTGCTAGCTTCACTGGAGTCCGTGCCTTTCCCATGAGTGTCTCTGGGAAGTGGCTGAAAAGAGAACACGGCAGATTTACGAAAACACCTACTGGCCGCATGGCTCATATTACAATGGGAGCATTCATGCTTATACCTGCAGTTTGTTAGGAATCTGCATTGACCTTCGTTAAAGACAAAGCAAAAGCTTTTCTTAAACATATTTTGAGCACTAGATGTCGATCTAGGAGTGAACTGGGGTTTAGGTGGTAACATAAGATTTAACCATAAACCCACATCTTTTGACCCCCAATGTAATGAGGGGTGAACTGCTAATTTTTGACGGAAATTCTCGTCGTATGTGTACCATGCAGTTCCACCAAAATGGCAAAAAGCCTCCGCAATTATATCCACATGCTGGAATAAACCTGAACATTTGCCAGGAAAGCGTTCCCCCATTACTGCTGCATAAATACAAAAGGCTTGCAACCAGTTCTGGAAGGTTTTAGGGATAGCCCTCCTCCTATCCTCCTCAGACCTATCGCTGGATTGCTTGTCTATTTTGGACAAAAATTCTTTTGAAGCAGGTAACAGTGATAATATATCCATAATTTCGCCCCTCCAAATTTTGTCTTTCACCACCTTAGGCAAATGAAAGCCTAATAGTGACAGAACACATGGCAGGGGCTCTTTAAAGGATGATTCCCCGACCGTTAAAGCTGATGGTCTAAGAAGTAAGGAGGGTTTAATCAGTAATGAAGGGTTAATAACCTTAGATTGTGTTATAATTTCTTTATCTTCATCATGTAAAACTGGGTCACTCAAACCTCTCCAAAATGAACCAATATCATTCATAAATTCCGAGCATTGCATATTATCCCCAGCACCATAGGAATGTGCCCCTGAATGTAATATATCTAAACCCGTATCATCAGCACCAGTGACCTGTGCCCCCTTATATCTCCTAGTGGCAGCACCACTCAGCTGCCTATCATGCTCTGCACCAGTAACCTGTGCTCCTGAAAAATCACCCATATTCATTCCTTGTAATTGCAAAGCATCACAAGCACCAGAAACCTGTGCTCCTTTTGTTTTCATATCAATATTAGCACCACTAGTGTGCGCTCCCTTGAATCTCTGCAACACTGTAGATAATGAATCAACTAAACAGGAAAATTCAGACACCTGAGGTAACATGTATTTCTCACCCTCCTGAACTGCTGCTGTTAGCTCACCCACTTCAGCTGAAGGTGGAGTAGTGCTGCTCTTCCTCTCATGAGGTGCATTCTGTGATACTGTACCACCGGCTCCCTACCAGCTTGTTGGGCGAGGAGAAGCAGCTGCTCTAATACACTTCTTCTTTTTTCCCAGCTGACGTCTCGTCCCACCCCGACTGGGGCCGGCTTCTCCTTCTCTTCACGGGGCGTGGACGAAGGCAGAGATGTGCCACTCTCCTCCCCCAGGCACCGTATTAGCCCATCCTCACCACCCTCGCTTTCTGCCTTCTCTAACAGGCGGCGAAGGAGAAACTCACGGCTGCTAGGCGAACGACGCTTCATGCTGCAGGGGGCTCCGCTGCTGTTCGGTCCAATGGTCAGTGGGAATACCTCAGCAGCCCCTTTTATAGGCTTTTCTGCGCGGGCTTTAAGCACCCATTTCAACCAATCAGCTAGTCGGCTTTTGCACCAATCCCATGGCTGTTGCTGCCCAAGAATATTGCTGGTAACCTGTAAAATAGAACAAAGCAGAGACTGCGGGTCTCCTTTGAGCTATCCCATGGTGGTCCAGTATATTGCTGTGATGTTTCATTCAAGTCACACACACTCCAGGGAAGAGGTTCATTCCCATGTGACTAACAAGGACTCACGCTAAAAAGCAACCAATGAGGAAGGGGGGAAAAAGAGAAATTTCAATTCACCTATACTCCAGACTAATGGTAAGCCATGATTTATGTATTAATTTAAACATTTGTAATGTATTAATTATCACAGGTATCAATATACTAAATAAATTAACCAATATTGCTAAAATACTAAATGTAATATAGAATATAAGTATGAACATGTGCAGTGAAGGGCATGTGAAAGTAACGAATTATAATGAAGAAAAATGTAAATGTGGGATGTGGATTCGATCTAATGCCATAAATGAAACTCTAGGTACTTTGTAATTATGTTCCACTACAGTGTGTCTTCCTACTGGGAGATGAAGGTTTCCACTCTCCATGCTGTATACATGTTGAGATATGCGGCTTCGATAGTTGCGCGTAACGTCATTACATCTCACCGTTGTGGCGAAAGTGATGACAGCGGCCGGGGCTTTCGGCCTTCCAGAATGCAGAGGGAGCCAAGCGCATTAATAATTATCAATATATAGTCACATTGAAATGTTTAATACATTGATTACAGTGGTAGGATGTGTTTTGAATATTTTCCCTACACTTTATTATACTCACTCTTTCATATTTATATTATATTCAATACAATGTTATTGAGCACTTATTCCTGAATAGGCTTTTTTCTAATTCATGGCCACCACATCATGCAATTACACAGCATTTACCCACTTGTATTCATCACTTTTATTTAATTATTATTATTATTATTATTTTTTTATTTCTCATAGTGATTGTGGTCCCCTTATCTCTCATAAGGATTATTCCTTTTATTCACTTTTCACATTATTACTTCACTGTTCATATTCACATTTACATTTTTCTTCATTATAATTCATTATTTTCACATGCCCTTCACTGCACATATTCATACTTATATTCTATATTACATTTTAGCAATATTGGTTAATTTATTTAGTATATTGATACCTGTGATAATTAATACATTACAAATTTTTAATTAATACATACATCATGGCTTACCTTTAGTCTAGAGTATAGGTGAATTGAAATTTATCGGATACATATTGGGACCTTTGCTGCAGGTGTCGGGACCTCTCTTTTTTACCCCATTCCTCATTGGTTGCTTTTTAGCGTGACTCCTTGTTAGTCAAATGGGAGTGAACCTCTTCCCTGGAGTGTGTGTGAGACGAAAGCACGGGATCACTGATTGACTTTTAAAGGAACCCTGGTCAGGAGATTGTCCATTTACACCCTTCATTGGTAATTATGCTATACAACTCCACAATTTTTCCTTGCAAATACAAGGGATCTAGTTTGTATATTTTTTTACTGTTAATACATATAACACAATGCTTATATATTCTTTGACAGCAAATTAATACCCCATGGAAGACTTTTGAGCACGCACGTTGAAACGCATTTGGAATGTGCATACCAGATGTTTGACTAAATAATACCCACTTTTGTATGGTTATACCATTGTAGAAATTGAATAATGGTACATATCTCAGACCAGAGCTCATATTTTAAACGTTTATGTGTCTATGTTTTGTTGCTATTTTTTCAATAAAAAAACTTTTCTAAACCAATTTGTAACGATTGTAATTTCGCTGCGAAAAAAACCCACTGGGGTAGACTTTCCCATATTGTGACTTTTTATTCACATTTGAGTTATGTTAGATTGAAAAGTCTATACGTAAAAAAGTTTAAGCACTGTTTTTTTTCAGGATCACAGCTGCATAATCAACATGCACTTGTGGATTAAGTTTTGTTTAAATGGTATTAAACAATAGATCAGGATTGACATTTTCTTATTGGTTGATACACATCAAATAAATTAGGGTTGGTTAGGGCCTGGTTCACACCTATGCAGGTTGCAGTTGATGCATATTCCAGGTGCATTTTGCATTTTTCAATACACGTTTTTGATCCATTGAGGTCTATGGACAAAAGCACAACCTGTTGGTCCCTGGCCCTTTCCATAAAATGCACAGCTGTGAACGTGTACCGTAGGAAACCATGTTAAGTGGACTGTAGTGCGTTTCTGCAAAACTGGAATTGCACTACAAAAGGCATAGGTGTAAACCAGGCCTTTGTAAAGGCAAATATAATGTTAACTTGGCAAGGGAAATTGTACTTTGCAAGGTAAGTTTCTCCAGATCTTAGTGAATGAAGTCCAGCTGTGCTGACTTCGATCATCCAGTCAAGTGAAAGCAAAGTTGCTTTTTTTCTTTATGTTCCTTGCACATGATTGGGTATTCTTTACAAAGTAAAATTTAACCACATTTAATTAGCTCTAGAGGAAATTCCCGTTGCAAAGTGAACAGCCTATTTGCTTTTTATTACGACAACAACATTGTATAAATAGCACAGTTGGTTTCAAACATACACAGGATTTCTTTTACTAGATTTAAATAGTTTAACAAAATTTTACAAATGTGAAGCCGGCTAGTGCTAGCTTAGAGTTGACCGCTTGATGGCTGCAAGTGAAACAAAATATTTATATGAAATATTTTCCTGAATAAATTATTTTTTAATTTTTTTCCATAAATTTTATTGAAATAAAGCATAGGTAAATGTTTACAATTTGAACAGCGTTTATATCATACAAAGAAGCAAAAATGTTGTGGACTACAAATGTCCTTCAGATAATCTTCTGTACCAGAGAGAGAGACAGGAGGCACAACAATCAGGGAGTCATGTGAGGCCAAACTCCATTTGGCACATTGGTAGCGTATTTAATTATTGTTCTATATATATATATATATATATATATATATATATATTCAATTACCCTGTTTTGTCTGATACAGTAATGATATCAGGAGCTCGAGTTCAAGAACGAACACAGGGAAAAAGTGAGAAAGAAAATATACCTAATGACTAAAAAGAGAGAGAGAGGGGGAGAGAAAAGAGAAAAAAAAATGGGGGGAGGAAAGGAGATCAGAGCAGGGAAGGGGGAAAGAAGGGAGGAAGAGGGACACTGTAGAGAGGAGTCCACAGGGTATGCATTAACAAGTGAGAGTAATTAGCCTCCTCGCCTCTGCTCCCCCCGCCCCCCCAGCCATAGCCTCTTTAATTAAATTTTTCGTAAAGTATATGTATAGTGCGCAAATCGGCACCTTGTTTAGGAATTGGCAATTTGGAAATAATTGGTCATTTTAAAATGAGTCCAGCATGCCCATGTTCTCGTGGATTTTTGTATTCATTCTTGGGAGATGTATAGCAGTTATTCCATCTCTTCTATTTTGGAAAGTTTGGTGAACCATTCTCTAATTGTTAGTGGGGTATTAGATCACCAGTGTGTCGGAACACACAGTCTTGCCGCATTCACCATGTGCATGGCTAGGGATTTGTAGTAAGCACTTTTAGACAATGTGGTGTGATGCAATAAATATTGCACTGGAGTGTAGACTAAGGTATACGTGGTGACCTGTGAGATGATGTCATGCACCTTCTTCCAAAATGGATGAATGGAATCACAGTCCCACCAAACGTGGAGCATAGTGCCTTCTGCTTTACCACATCTCCAGCACCTGTTAGGTATGGATGGTGAGAATTTGTGGAGTAGGGAGGGGGTTCTGTACCACTGCATTTCGATTTTATAGCAGTTTTCCTGGATGGCTACGTTCATGGAACCTTTGTGTGCGTATTCGTGCATTGTTTCCTACTCCTCATTGGATAAGGAAATCTGAAGTTCCCTACCCCATGCAGTGCATGCGGGATCTCTGTTGATGTTAGGCTCTTCCAATAACATTGCGTAAATGAGGGATATTAAATGCCTTTGTGGTGAATTTCTTGTACAAAAAGATTCAAATGGTGTGAGCTGTCTTGTCTATGTTGAGTGTGATGCTTGTGTAGACAGGAAGTTACGTATTTGTCTATACGACCAAAAGGGGAAAGATTTGGTTAAGGAGACATCAACCAAGTTGTCATAAGAGCAGGGGACGCCTTTCACAAAGAAACGTTGCACCCTCATGTCTTTGTAAGGCCATTCATGACTCAGAAATGAGCCTACATTACCTGGTGTAAAATCTGGGCTTCCTTTTAATGTGGTTAAGGGCCCCAGAACTGAGGATAGGAGTGTTGATTTAGCTGCCCGTGTGAAAGCTATCAGGGATGGGTGAATAAGTGAATGTGTCAATGATTCCATTGGCCAGTGTCTAGGCGAAAGCCAGGGGAGTTCTTGGATCAGAAATTGTGTAAAAGAATTTTCTATACATATCCATAACTTTTTATCATAGTGGATATTCCAGTCAATGATCCTGGTAAGAAGACAAGCCAAGTAATATTTGTAAAGATCGGGCAAGGCTATTCCTCCCCTAGGCTTATTGCGGGTCAGTCGAGTATATTTCATACGTGGTGGAGAGTTCTTCCAAATGAATGTTGAACAGGCCTGTCTATATGTCGTGAAAAAGGCTGTCAGGAAATGTATTGGAATGGTTTTCATCAAGTAAAGAAAGCGTGGGAGAATAGTCATTTTAAGCAAGGCTCTCCCATTGGAATGGGAACAAGCTCTGGCAACAGTCTGCGTCCTGTGCGGGAAGTGAGACATTTAATGCATGCAATTTTGTATAGTTGACTTTAAAATTTGACAGGTGTGTTCTATATCTTTGAATAAGTTTGGCAGGGTAATGAAAGTTGACCTAAGTGATAGCAAGTTGTCGTCTGCATAAGCGGCCACCTCGGTGTTTGATCTCAGTTTGTTAAAAAAGGGTTCCACGGTAAGAACATAAATCAGGGGGGGCAAGGGACAACCCTGGCTGGTGCCATTGCCTATGGTGAAGGCGTCTGACAGGTGGCCATTTACCCATGCACGCGCGATAGGGTTAGAGTATAATGCCATAACATGAGAGAGCATGCGTGATTGGAGATCTACCATTTTCAGGACTTCGCGCATATAGTCCCAGGCCACTCTGTCGAAAGCCTTCTCTGCATCCAACGACAAAAAAAACCTGGTGTTTTAGATGATGTGAACCAATGGTGGACATTTAATGCACGTATAGTGTTATCCCTGGCCTCTCTACCTGGGACAAAACCCACCTGGCCTAAGGAGATAAGTCAGGGAAGAAGGGGTAGCAGTCTATTGGCCAAGATCTTCGCATATAGCTTTATGTCTACGTTTAGCAAAGAGATGGATCTATAATTTGATATTTGCGTGGTATCTTTACCTTCCTTAGGGAGGACTGTTATGTGTGCATCTAACATGTGTCCTGTGGATGTGTTAGGTGCTGAAAAGGCATTAAAAGTAGAGAGCATCCTGGAAGACAGAACATCCATGAAACACTTATAATATTGTAGTGAGAGCCCATCAGGGCCTGGGCTCTTGCCCGGTTTCATCTGCTTCATAGCGGTCTGTAGTTCCTGTTTGGAAAGGGGGCTCTCTATCTCCTCAGCCTGTTGTTCAGTAATTGTTTGTGGGCCAAAAACAGACCCCCGATCCTTTCGCCCATCCTATCCCAATCCCTATCCCTGTGGGACAAGCTGAGAATGAATCACTCCCTAATCTCAGAATGCCAACCCCTTTCACATATCTTTAATAACCCCAACTTCATCCCAGGTCTAAACATTAGAGCCTTTAAATGGTGGCTAGATAATGGGTTGTACCGGATCGGACATTTTATTACCATGTCAGGACCAATCTCCATGAAATTCTGTAAGGAACAGCTGGAAATCCCGCCCACGGAACACTTCAGATTTCAGCAAATTCAGCACTTCCTTCATAAGATTTGGAAATCTAAACCAGCCCCTCCTGCATTTACTCCATATGAGATTTGGTGCAGTCAGGCCACGAAACAGAGGGGTGGAGTCTCCATAGTCTACCAGTCACTGGCCCAAATGCCCAACAAAACCCCTTATATGACTTTTTGGGAGGAGGACCTCCAAATAAATTGGAACTTGGGGACTTGGCAGACATCCTTCTCCAGGTCTTTCAAGGGGATTCAGAATATCTCTTTAATAGAATCCAATCTGAAAGTGATGACCAGATGGTACCTCACACCAGCTAAGTTGGCGACCATGTACCCGACAGCCAACCCTTTATGTATTAGAGGTTGCCAACTAACGGGCACTATGGCCCACACTTGGTGGGAATGCCCAAGAATAAGGTAATTCTGGAACAGGATGTTTGCCTTGATCCAGAGGGTCACTACCCATCAGATCCCTAAAACCTATTGCTCTTCTAAACGCCAATTTGCCCAGGATGCCTAAATACACACGCAAACTGATACATTTCATGTTGGTGGGAGCAAAGCTAACGATAGCCAAAGCTTGGAAACAACCCAGAGTGTCTCTGATGTCCACAAAACCCAAAATTTCATGGATTATGTCCCAGGAAAAACTCACAGGCATACTCCTGGACAAAGCCAATGAATTTGAAGCCACCTGGGAGCCCTGGGCCAAATATATGGGCATAGCCCTCATACCTGGGATAACAGCCTAAGGGACTTCTTCCAACAAACCCAGACTGTTGACTGGCTTCTTCTCCTTCCCTCCTCTATGCCCTTCCTCTTTCCCTTTTTCTTCTATTCTATACCCTTCCCTTCCTTTACCATACACTGAACGCATTCTCTTCCTACCAAGGAGACATTTGATCCAACTGCCTATGGGAGTATAATGCAATGGATCCCCGGCTCCAAGGACTTGGGGCCATAGCTCCAATATTTCTCACCCGATGACCAAGGCCTTTAGGGTCTAGTAAGCAGGGAGCCATGGGGGGAGTTAGAGGGGTATTCCCTGGGTACAGCATGATCCCCAGAAGGGGTGCCCAGAGTGCTCCTCGGTCTCCGTTGTTGATTCCCCCATCAATGATATCAAGAGCATACAGTGATTCTCGAGGGCGGGACTATACAGTTTATTGGTACCATGTTTATTGAATTCATTGTACTGCATAATGACTGCATTATGTTTGATAATGTCACACAGCATTAAGTGTATGTACAACTATTTTGTTGTTGCTTTATTTTTATTTTACATTTCTGTTTCATTGAAAATGAAATAAAAACCTTTTGAAAGAAAAAAATATACATGCAGAATTTCGCTCATCGGTATCACATATTCATACCAGAATTGATCACATGGAAGAGCGTACAGATCAAATTGAGAGGCAGATGGAGGAAGTAACTCAGGCTTAATATGAATTGGTTGATTCCCATTCAATGCCATACATAAGAGATCCAATTTTTAAAATCTAAAGTTGCAGACCTGGAGGACCGCTGCAGGCAGAACAACATTAAATTCAGAGGGATACCTGAAACAGTTAAGATCTGGTCCCATACATCCAGAAACTCTTCCTCAAACTCAATAAATCTCTATCCACATCTGATTTTATAATAGAGCGCACTCAAAGGATCCACAAGCCTAAACACCTCCCTGCGTCCATCCCAAGGGATGTGTTAGCCCGCATACATTTTTTCCCACACAAAGGACCAGATTATGAGGCTTGCCAGATCAGCACACCCTCCCTGATCCTTATGCAAAAATCACTCTCTTCACAGATATCTCTGCCACTACTGCACAAATGCGGAAATAATTCACTCCAATAACTAAGGCTCACAGAGACCACAACCTAATTTACCAATGGGGTGCCCCACAAAGATTCTGGTTACTTAGCAAAACCAAATTGTGTAAATGCACGCACCAAAAGAAGGTTACAAACTCCTTCACAATTGGGGAATTCCCGTAGCGCCTCCTCAACCACAATGCTCTGCGAGTCCCTCCCCACCCAAAATCTCAAGCTCCTGGTCCACAGTGGGGAGCACCTAACTATTAACTAACATTCCAACTCAAGGCCTCCTCCTGTCTTGCCTTTAGCTATCCTATCTCCTCAATGGATAGCCACCATTTGATTCTCCACTCCTCCGGTTAAAAGTGTGCTATGCATTATTACTTGTTATTTTACTTTTTACTTGTTATTTTACTTATGCTTTTATGTGTTGTTAATCAAACATGTAAATCTTATGCTGTCTTATATAATGTCACCTGTTTTGAGCTCCCTTTCCCCTCAGAGACTTTGGTTACAGGATTAGGATGTGATCTCTACCTGGGCAAAATGAAGCAGCCACTTAAAATCAGTACGCATAATGTCAATGGGTTAAACAGCCCATTTAAATGCAGACTTATGTGGAAAGTCGTCTTACCCCACTGAGCATACATAATCTGGGTTCAAGAGACACACTTTGCCTTTAAAAAGGCTCCCAATTCAGTCATAAAGCGTTTCCCCATCGCTTCTTTGTCCCTGTGGAGGTTAAAAAGAGGGGGGTAATGATTGCTGTCCATGATTTAATCTCCTTTCAATTGTGGTCAGTGGAATCTGACCCAGATGGGCGGTTTATGATCTTCCCAAAAAAACTTACCCCATACACTAAGAACCAAATAATTATTTGTGGGGACTAGGGATGAGCCGAACACCCCCCTGTTTGGTTCGCACCAGAACATGTGAACAGGAAAAAAGTTTGATCGAACACGCGAACACCGTTAAAGTCTATGGGACACGAACATGAATAATCAAAAGTGCTAATTTTAAAGGCTTATATGCAAGTTATTGTCATAAAAAGTGTTTGGGGACCTGGGTCGTGCCCCAGGGGACATGGATCAATGCAAAAAAAAGTTTTAAAAACGGACGTTTTTTCAGGAGCAGTGATTTTAATAATGCTTAAAGTCAAACAATAAAAGTGTAATATCCCTTTAAATTTCATAGCTGGGGGGTGTCTATAGTATGCCTGTAAAGGGGCGCATGTTTCCTGTGTTTATAACAGTCTGACAGCAAAATGATATTTCGAAGGAAAAAACCCATTTAAAACTACTCACGGCTATTGCATTGCCGACAATACACATAGAAGTTCATTGATAAAAACAGCATGGGAATTCTCCACAGGGGAACCCCGAACCAAAATTTAAAAAAAAAATGACGTGGGGGTCCCCCTAAATTCCATACCAGGCCCTTCAGGTCTGGTATGGATATTAAGGGAAACCCCGGCCAAAATTTAAAAAAAAAATGACGTGGGGGTCCCCCTAAATTCCATACCAGACCCTTATCCGAGCACCCAACCTGGCAGGCCGCAGGAAAAGAGGGGGGGACGAGAGTGTGCTCCCCCCTCCTGGACCGTACGTACCAGGCCACATGCCCTCAACATTGGGAGGGTGCTTTGTGGTAGCCTCCCAAAACACCTTGTCCCCATGTTGATGAGGACAAGGGCCTTATCCCCACAACCCTGGCCGGTGGTTGTGGGGGTCTGCGGGCGGGGGGCTTATCGGAATCTGGAAGCCCCCTTTAACAAGGGGACCCCCAGATCCCGGCCCCCCCTGTGTGAAATGGTAAGGGGGTACTTACCCCTACCATTTCACTAAAAAACTGTCAAAAATGTTAAAAATGACAAGAGACAGTTTTTGACAATTCCTTTATTTAAATGCTTCTTCTTTCTTCTATCTTCCTTCATCTTCTTCTTCTGGTTCTTCTGGCTCTTCTGGTTCTTCCTCCGGCATTCTCATCCAGCATCTCCTCCGCGGCATCTTCTATCTTCTTCTCCTCGGGCTGCTCCGCACCCATGGCATGGGGGGAGGCTCCCACTCTTCTCTTCATCTTCTTCATCTTCTTCATCTTCTTCTCTTCTTCTCTTCTTCATTTTCTTCTCCGGGCCGCTCCGCATTCATGCTGGCATGTCTCCTCGTCTGACGGTTCTTAAATAATGGGGGGCGGGGCCACCCGGTAACCCCGCCCACTCTGACGCATGGGACATGACGGGAATTCCCTGTGGCATTCCCCGTGACGTCACAGGGAAGTCCTGTCAAGTCACCGTGCATCAGAGGGGGGCGTGGTCACTGGGTGGGAGCCTCCCTCCATGCCAGCATGCATGCGGAGCGGCCCATAGAGGAAAATGAAGAAGAGAAGAAGAGAAGAAAAGAAGAAGAGAAGAAGATGAAGAAGATGAAGAGAAGAGCGGGAGCCTCCCCCATGCCATGGGTGCGGAGCGGCCCGAGGAGAAGAAGATAGAAGATCTTCCAGACTCCGATAAGCCCCCCGCCCGCAGACCCCCACAACCACCGGCGAGGGTTGTGGGGATGAGGCCCTTGTCCTCATCAACATGGGGACAAGGTGTTTTGGGGGCTACCCCAAAGCACCCTCCCAATGTTGAGGGCATGTGGCCTGGTACGGTTCAGGAGGGGGGGGCCGCACTCTCGTCCCCCCTCCTTTCCTGCAGCCTGCCAGGTTGCGTGCTTGGATAAGGGTCTGGTATGGATTTGTGGGGGGACCCCACGCCGTTTTTTTTTTTTGGGCGCGGGGTTCCCCTTAAAATCCATACCAGACGTGAAGGGTCTGGTATGGATTTTAGGGGGACCCCCACGTCATTTTTTTAACATTTTGGCCGGGGTTTCCCTTAATATCCATACCAGACCTGAAGGGCCTGGTATGGAATTTAGGGGGACCTCACGTCATTTTTTTTTTTAATTTTGGTTCGGGGTTCCTCTGTGGGGAATTCCCATGCCGTTTTTATCAATGAACTTTTATGTGTATTGCGGCAATGTAATAGCCGCGAGTAGTTTTAAATGGGTTTTTTCCTTCGAAATGTCATTTTGCTGTCAGACTGTTCTAAACACAGGAAACATGCGCCCCTTTACAGGCATACTATAGACACCCCCTAGCTACGAAATTTAAAGGGATATTACACTTTTATTGTTTGACTTTAAGCATTATTAAAATCACTGCTCCTGAAAAAACGGCTGTTTTTAAAACTTTTTTTTGCATTGATCCATGTCCCCTGGGGCAGGACCCAGGTCCCCAAACACTTTTTATGACAATAACTTGCATATAAGCCTTTAAAATTAGAACTTTTGATTTCTCCCATAGACTTTTAAAGGGTGTTCTGCGGCATTCGAATTTGCAGCGAACACCCCAAACTGTTCGCTATTCGGCGAACTTGCGAACAGCCAATGTTCGAGTCGAAGATGAGTTCGACTCGAACTTGAAGCTCATCCCTAGTGGGGACTTTAACACAGTCTTAGACCACTCCCTTGATTCCTCATACATCAACAGAATAGGTTCCACTGCCCTAACCTCCTATGTACAACTTGAAGATTTATATGACCCCTGGAGATGCTTTCATGCCTCTGAGAGAGATTATACTCCACGCAAAAGTTTTACTACAGACTTGATCTCTTCCTGGTCAATAAACATTCTCCAATGAGTCAGTTCCACACAGTTTGGCTTAATCGCATGGTCTGACCATGTTCCAGTTTCACTAGAACTATTTACCTCTCCAACTAAACAACCCCAAACAATCTGGAGACTAAACGCCTCGCTTCTTGCTCACCCCTCCTACCAGGAAAAGATCAGGTCTGAAATTCACCAATTAAACTCTGGTACTGTATCTGACAATGCCTTATGGTGGACCACGCACAAGGCCTTCTTTAGAGGGCTTCTGATTAAGTTTGGTGCAAAGGAGAACAGGTCCCGTAAACAAGCCATATCTAAATTGCTTCAAGACATTAGAGTAGTTGAGCGTTCCTATAAATCTACTCCCAGCCCCCAAGATGAAGAGAAATTGCAGAAACTGAGAACCCAACTACATTCTCTACTACAACTTTGGCTAATACTAGTAGCCAACTTTGGCTACTATGTCAAGAGACTGCGTACCAACAGGTATGCCCAAGGTAGTAAAGCCAGACAATATACTGTAAACAATATAAACATAAGATGGCACAATCTAAAATCCTCTTCCTTCTGGATGCCCAAGGCAAAAAACTCCCCAAGCAAATTTTATGCTAAATTGTACAATCTAAAAGACTCCTCTTTAGAGCCCCATCCAACCCCCATTCACAAGCTTTTAGCAACCGTTGACCTGCCCTTGCTTCAACCTGACCAGTTAATTGGCCTCTCTAGACCTTTCACAACTGGTGAAATCTCCAAGGTAATCTCTAAACTCCCTCTACATAAACTCCCGGCCCTAATGGGTTTAGTAACGAATATTACAAGACCTTTAAAGAACTTCTCTCTTCACACCTCCATAACACATTTTCCTTGTTTGCCCTTTCCCCAAAAAATCGTTGGAAACCCTTATAGTCACAATTCCTAAACCAGGAAAACCTACAGATAACCCAGCAATCTTTCATCCTATATCGCTACTAAATAGACATAAACATATTTGCTAAACTTTTAGCCTTCAGGATTTCCAGTTATGTCCCATCGCTGGTGGAAGGCCTTCTCTGCTCCTGTACCTTGATGTGGAGAAGGCCTTTAACAGGGTACACTGTAACTATTTGAAGGAGGTCCTTTTAAAATGTGGCTTTGAAGGTCCCATCCTTTCACCAATTTAGGCCTATATTCCCTTCCCAGTGCCCGAGTCCACCCCTCTGATACTACCAATGGCACCCGGCAGGGGTGTACATTCTCCCCCAACATCTTTGCTCTAGTCATGGAACCCCTGGCAATGTTAATAAGATCTAACCCCAACATCTCAGGCATTAAGATTGGTTTGGAAGAGCTCAAAATAGGCCTATATGCAGATGACATCCTCCTTTCCCTCTCCAACCCCTTAGTGTACCTCCCTGCAGTACAAATCACCCTAGAGACGTTTGGTTCTGTCTCTTTATACAAAACCAATTACTCCAAGTCCAGCATGTTAGACATTCTCATTGGTGCTACCCTCAAAAATCTAATTTCTAACCTGACCCCCTTCTCCTGTGCACCAAACAATTCCCTCTCTTACTTAGGGATTCAGCTGATGGAACCTTCCAGCAATATTCTTACTACTAACCTCAATAGAGTGATTGAAAAGCTAAATAACATATCTCAAGACATTAAACAAGTTAAAATCTCCTGGGCTGGCTGCATTGTCCTGGCAAAAATGTTCCTACAACCCCACATACTCTATTTCTTTAGAACCCTACCTCTCCCACTACCACCTCACCACCTGAGAAAACTACAATCTATCATTAACACCTTCATTTGGAATAAAAAAACGCCCGTGGATCAAAGCATCACTACACTATACAACAGCCTCCTTGGCAGGATTAGGCACATCGAATCTAGCTAATTATTACAAGGCGGTCATTTTAGACCAAACCAGACACTGGTGGGTATCCTCAGACCCACCATCCTAGATTCAGATCGAGAGCTCAACCCTCCGCTCCTCAACCAGAGCTACCCTCTCAGCAACAATTCTCAAGTACCATTTGCCCCATCTCAATTTTAGCACAACCCTGTCCACCATGTAAATCTGGTCCTCTCTGACACAATCGGCAACAGGAGTACCATTCAACGTCCTCCGACTCCTCCCACTAAAGACAAAATTCCTCTTATCCCCTGACCTTGACATAGTGATTGGATCCAAAGTGGCATTAAAATAATTGGGGACCTATATAACAACTCCCGCCTATTTTCTTTTTTAGAGCTTCAGCCAAAGTTCCACATCCACAGCAATGACTTTTTCAAATACCTCAGATCATCAGATCAACACTCCAGCATCTCAAGAACAAGGACAATAAACTTTTCCTTGATATCTTAACTTTCTACAACTCTCCAGAGGCCACAAAAAAAGGAATCTCATACTTTTATTGATTGCTCTCAACCCAGATAGCAAAATCCAAATCTTCATCCATGTTACACTGGGAACAAACTCTACACTTCTCCATCCCTCTCAATGGCACATATTCCACCAACTCCCACTTAAAATCTCTAAATGCATCTCACCTTGGGAAACGCTTCACAAAATCTTCCACATGTAGTACTATACCCTGACCAAGCTTGATTCTTCTTGGACCACTCCCCCAACTGCTGAAGACTATGCTGTCATAAAGTCTCTCTCTCTCTCTTTCAAAGATCACTGCGTATTGGGCAGAAATTGGAAACTTTATTTCCTCTGTCTTGTCCTATACCTCATCACTTACACCTCAAGTTGCTCTTCTGGGAATAGGCATCTTAGACCTCCCCTTGCACTTCAGGTCCTTCATCTTCCACACCTTAGTTGCAGACAGAATAGTCCTTGCATGTCATTGGAAGCAAACATCTACTCCCCTATTAGATGAAGTTATCCAGACCCCCAACTACCACTTCATGATAGAACTTGCATTTGCTAAAGCCAACCTCAGATTTCCTGCCCTTCTAAAAAACTGGGAACTTTGGAACAATGACCGCAGTAGCTCTGCCATTACCTAAGCATACCAATATTACACCACTGGACTCTCCTTGCTCCTTCTTTGTCATCCTCCAGCCCTTTTGGGTCCCTCTCATAACACTTGATAATTCCATACCTCCAATACCAAATCCACATGGGTCCTAACTCTGGCTACCTCCTTTGATGCCCTTTGACTATTATAACAAAGTACTCACTAAAAGACCAATTGTCACTTGTCCCCCAGGTATTCTAATTAACCCACACCAACACTGGCATTTACTAGTCTTGCTGTTCTCAACCTCTTCCATCATGGCCAGTCTCTTGGACAATATCCTCTACCCCAAATCAGAACTACCAGAAGGTGACAAACACCCTATCTCCATACCCTTCACCCCCCTCTTTCTTCCCAAAAGGATCTTGAATTCTCTTAGCTTACTGTCAAGTAGGGATGAGCCGACCACCCCCCTGTTCGGTTCGCACCAGAACATGCGAACAGGAAAAAATTTTGTTCGAACACACGAACACCGTTAAAGTCTATGGGACACGAACATGAATAATCAAAAGTGCTAATTTTAAAGGCTTATATGCAAGTTATTGTCATAAAAAGTGTTTGGGGACCTGGATCCTGCCCCAGGGGACATGGATCAATGCAAAAAAAAGTTTTTAAAAACGGCCGTTTTTTCAGGAGTCAAACAATAAAAGTGTAATATCCCTTTAAATGTCGTAGCTGGGGGGGTGTCTATAGTATGCCTGTAAAGGGGCACATGTTTAGAACAGTCTGACAGCAAAATGATATTTCGAAGGAAAAAACCCATTTAAAACTACTCACGGCTATTGCATTGCCGACAATACACATAGAAGTTTATTGATAAAAACGGCATGGGAATTCCCCACAGGGGAACCCTGAACCAAAATTTTAAAAAAAAATGACGTAGGAGTCCTCCTAAATTCTATACCAGGCCCTTCAGGTCTGGTATAGATATTAAGGGGAACCCCGGCCAAAATTTAAAAAAAAAATGACGTGGGGTTCCCCCTAAATTCCATACCAGACCCTTCAGGTCTGGTATGGATTTTAAGGGGAACCCCGCGCCAAAAAAAAAAAAAAAACGGCATGGGGTCCCTCCAAAAATCCATACCAGACCCTTATCCGAGCACGCAACCTGGCAGGCTGCAGGAAAAGAGGGGGGGACGAGAGTGCGGCCCCCCTCCTGAACCGTACCAGGCCACATGCCCTCAACATTGGGAAGGTGCTTTGGGGTAGCCCCCCAAAACACCTTGTCCCCATGTTGATGAGGACAAGGGCCTCATCCCCACAACCCTGGCCGGTGGTTGTGGGGGTCTGCGGGCGGGGGGCTTATCGGAATCTGGAAGCCCCCTTTAACAAGGGGACCCCCAGATCCTGCCCCCCCCCCTGTGTGAAATGGTAAGGGGGTACTTACCCCTACAATTTCACTAAAAAACTGTCAAAAATGTTAAAAATGACAAGAGACAGTTTTTGACAATACCTTTTTTTAAATGCTTCTTCTTTCTTCTATCTTCCTTCATCTTCTTCTTCTTCTGGTTCTTCTGGCTCTTCTGGTTCTTCCTCCGGCGTTCTCGTCCAGCATCTCCTCCGTGGCGTCTTCTATCTTCTTCTCCTCGGGCAGCTCCGCACCCATGGCATGGGGGGAGGCTCCTTCTCTTCATCTTCACAGTGACTTGACGGGACTTCCCTGTGTGGACAATAAATAATTATAAGATATATATAATTAATAAATAAAAATAGATATACATGACAAAATTATTTAATTTTATGTATATCTATTTTTATTGCAATTACATCAGGAACACTTGTTATTGCTAATATTCATGCAACAGATATTGATGTAATGGTTTCTCATTCTTTACTTTTTATGGTTTATATTGGATCATTGGTCAATGAATATCGATTACTGATGATGCTCATATATAGATACCAACTTCTTATACAATGTTATTCTTGTTTCATGAATCCCTTGGTCGCTGGCCTCTTTTCTTCCCCTTTCCCCTGACTAACTTGTTCCCAACTTCCGGCCCACCGGTTTACTAGGTATGGGGCCGCTGCCACTGCGTGTCTTCCTGGCAGGGTAAGGAGGCACTAGGGCCCTGTGCTTCCCCATGCACCCAACAGGTGGTATCACCACCTGAGGGGTAATTATTCCGTGCCAGCGGCGTCCCAGATAATTTCCGAACGCTGTGTTCATGCCCGCGCACGCACGAACCAGTTGAAACCTGTGGTCAAGTGGAAAACCTGTGCCTGTTTGAGCCACACATGCTAGGTACACAACATTTTAAACTTCTCCCAGTGTTATCCATAAAATGGGCAAAAAAAAACAAAAAACAGGCACTCTATTACAGGAAACAGGTCGTATCATGGCTTCTGTGTGGTGTTTACAGAGTTTTTTACAACAGGGAGGTGAACAAAGGAGAATAGGATAGGTGCTTTATAAATAAACTGTGAGCAGCTAGCACTCACTTGAATAACCATACTTAAACAGAAACTGTGACATTTAAATATCTAGATAGTTTTAACAAGCAGTAATTGAAATTTAACAGAAAATTTAACAGAAAATCTAACAGTGGTGGCCCATCCATAGGGGGCACAGGGGCGCATTGGCTGCTCCCCCCTCCTCCCCTCCCCCTCCAGGCAGCCACAAAAAAAGTCAAAAATTTTTTTAATACTGGCCCTTTAAAAAAAATGAAAAAAAAGGTCCTTAAGTGCACTGTGTTCGGACGCCGGACACAGTGCGACGCCAGACACAGTGCACTTATGGGAAGTGCCACGTCTATACAATCACAAGATTGCAGATGTGGCGCTGCATTTGTGGGCATTTAGCCCGCCTTGCGGCATTCTCTGAAGCACCGAGTAGCTTCCACCCGGCCATAGTAATATATACTAAAGGCGTCGGGCGGAAGCTACTCAGATTTGATTGACATCTGACCTGAGTTAGATGTCACTTTTTGTTTCTTTCTCCCATTGCGCCCGAGAGAGGAAACAGGAAGTATGCCGCTCCATCGCCGCTACCAGGGAAGGAGACACCACAGAAGAGGAGACAGCAGGGTAAGTACTATGAGGTTTGAAGTGACAGAGGCTGCATTTCGGGGGACAGAGGCTGATTTTGGGGGGTAAGAGGCTGCATTGGGGTGGACAGAGGCTGCATTTGGGGGAACAGAGGCTGCATTTGGGGGAGACAGAGGCTGCATTTGGGGGAACAGAGGCTGTATTTGGGGGGCAGAGGCTGAATTTGGGGGGGACAGAGGCTGCATTGGGGGAACAGAGGCTGTATTTGGGGGGGACAGAGGATGCATTTGGGGGAACAGATGCTGCATTTGGGGGGGCAGAGGCTGATTTTGGGGGGGCAGAGGCTGCATTTGGGGGGGGCAGAGGCTGCATTTGGGGGAACAGAGGCTGCATTTGGGGGGGCAGAGGCTGCATTGGGGGGGGGGCACAGAGGCTGCATGTGGGGGAACAGAGGCTGCATTTGGGGGGGACAGAGGCTGCATTGGGGGGGACAGAGACTTTCTGTTTCTTTCTCCCATTGCGCCCAAGAGAGGAAACAGGAAGTATGCCGCTCCATCGCCACTGCCAGTGGAAGGAGACACCACAGGAGAGGAGACAGCAAGGTAAGTACTGGGGGGGTTTGAAGTGACAGAGGCTGCATTTGGGGGGACAGAGGATGATTTTGGGGGGGAGGGGCAGAGGCTGCATTTGGGGGGACAGAGGCTGTATTATGGGGAACAGAGGCTGCATTTGGAGGGACAGAGGCTGCATTTGGGGGAACAGAGGCTTTATTTGGGGGAACAGAGGCTGTATTTGGGGGGCAGAGGCTGCATTTGGGGGAACAGAGGCTGATTTTGGGGGGGCAGAGGCTGCATTTGGGGGGGACAGAGGCTGCATTTGGGGGGGACAGAGGCTGCATTTGGGGGAACAGAGGCTGCATTCAGGGGGGACAGAGGCTGCATGTGGGGGAACAGAGGCTGCATTTGGGGGGGACAGAGGCTGCATTGGGGGGGGACAGAGACTTTCTGTTTCTTTCTCCCATTGCGCCCGAGAGAGGAAACAGGAAGTATGCCGCTCCATCACCGCTGCCAGTGGAAGGAGACACCACAGGAGAGGAGACAGCAAGGTAAGTACTGGGGGGGTGTGAAGTGACAGAGGCTGCATTTGAGGGGACAGAGGCTGATTTTGGGGGGGCAGAGACTGCATTTGGGGGGCAGAGGCTGCATTTGGGGGAACAGAGGCTGCATTTGGGGGGGACAGAGGCTGCATTTGGGGGGGCACAGAGGCTGCATGTGGGGGAACAGAGGCTGCATTTGGGGGGGACAGAGGCTGCATTGGGGGGGACAGAGACTTTCTGTTTCTTTCTCCCATTGCGCCCGAGAGAGGAAACAGGAAGTACGCCGCTCCATTGCCGCTGCCAGTGGAAGGAGACACCCCAGGAGAGGAGACAGCAAGGTAAGTACTGGGGGGGTTTGAAGTGACAGAGGCTGCATTTGGGGGGACAGAGGATGATTTTGGGGGGGAGGGGCAGAGGCTGCATTTGGGGGGACAGAGGCTGTATTTGGGGGGGACAGAGGCTGCATTTGGGGGAACAGAGGCTGTATTTGGGGGGACAGAGGCTGCATTTGGGGGAACAGAGGCTGATTTTGGGGGGGCAGAGGCTGCATTTGGGGGGGGGGACAGAGGCTGCATTTGGGGGAACAGAGGCTGCATTCAGGGGGGACAGAGGCTGCATGTGGGGGAACAGAGGCTGCATTTGGGGGGGACAGAGGCTGCATTGGGGGGACATAGACTTTCTGTTTCTTTCTCCCATTGCGCCCGAGAGAGGAAACAGGAAGTATGCCGCTCCATCACCGCTGCCAGTGGAAGGAGACACCATAGGAGAGGAGACAGCAAGGTAAGTACTGGGGGGGTTTGAAGTGACAGAGGCTGCATTTGGGGGGACAGAGGATGATTTTTGGGGGGAGGGGCAGAGGCTGCATTTGGGGGGACAGAGGCTGCATTTGGGGGAACAGAGGCTTTATTTGGGGGAATAGAGGCTGTATTTGGGGGGCAGAGGCTGCATTTGGGGGAACAGAGGCTGTATTTAGGAGGGACAGAGGCTGCATTTGGGGGAACAAAGGCTGTATTTGGGGAGGCAGAGGCTGCATTTGGGGGAACAGAGGCTGATTTTGGGGGGGCAGAGGCTGCATTTGGGGGGGACAGAGGCTGCATTTGGGGGAACAGAGGCTGCATTCAGGGGGGACAGAGGCTGCATGTGGGGGAACAGAGGCTGAATTTAGGGGGCAGAGGCTGCATTTGGGGGGGAACAGAGACTTTCTGTTTCTTTCTCCCATTGCGCCCGAGAGAGGAAACAGGAAGTATGCCGCTCCATCGCTGCTGCCAGTGGAAGGAGACACCACAGGAGAGGAGACAGCAAGGTAAGTACCAGGGGGTTTGAAGTGATAGAGGCTGCATTTGGGGGGGCACAGAGGCTGCATGTGGGGGAACAGAGGCTGCATTTTGGGGGGACAGAGGCTGCATGGGGAGGACAGAGACTTTCTGTTTCTTTCTCCCATTGCGCCCGAGAGAGGAAACAGGAAGTATGCCGCTCCATCGCCGCTGCCAGTGGAAGGAGACACCACAGGAGAGGAGACAGCAAGGTAAGTACTGGGGGGGTTTGAAGTGACAGAGGCTGCATTTGGGGGGACAGAGGCTGATTTTGGGGGGGCAAAAGCTGCATTTGGGGGGGACAGAGGCTGCATTTTGGGGAACAGAGGCTGCATTTGGGGGGACAGAGGCTGCATTTGGGGGAACAGAGGCTGTATTTGGGGGAACAGAGGCTGTATTTGGGGGACAGAGGCTGCATTTGGGGGAACAGAGGCTGTATTTGGGGGGACAGAGGCTGTATTTGGGGGAACAGAGGCTGCATTTGGGGGGCAGAGGCTGCATTTGGGGGGAACAGAGTCTGCATTTGGGGGAACAGAGGCTGTATTTGGGGAGGACAGAGGCTGCATTTTGGGAGGACAGAGGCTGCATTTGGGGGAACAGAGGCTGTATTTGGGGGGAACAGAGGCTGCATTTGGGGGGACAAAGGCTGCATTTGGGGGAACAGAGGCTGTATTTGGGGGACAGAGGCTGCATTTGGGGGAAGAGAGGCTGTATTTGGGGGGGGCAGAGGCTGCATTTGGGGGGGACAGAGACTGTATTTGGGGGAACAGAGGCTGCATTTGGGGGGCAGAGGCTGCATTTGGGGGAAGAGAGTCTGCATTTGGGGGAACAGAGGCTGTATTTGGGGAGGACAGAGGCTGCATTTTGGGAGGACAGAGGCTGCATTTGGGGGAACAGAGGCTGTATTTGGGGGGGGCAGAGGCTGCATTTGGGGGAACAGAGGCTGCATTTGGGGGAACAGATGCTGCAATTGGGGGGGCAGAGGTTGCATTTGGGGGGGAACAGAGGCTGTATTTGGGGACAGAGGCTGCATTTTTGGGGGACAGAGGCTGCATTTGGGGGGCAGAGGCTGCATTTGGGGGGACAGAGGCTGCATCGGGGGAACAGAGGCTGCATTTGGGGGGCACAGAGGCTGCATGTGGGGGAACGGAGGCTGCATTTGGGGGGGCAGATTCTGCATTTGGGGGGAACAGGGGCTGCATTTGGGGGGGCAGAGGCTGCATTTGGGGAGGACAGAGGCTGCATTTGGGGGAACAGAGGCTGAATTTGGGGGGGGCAGAGGCTGCATTTGGGGGGACAGAGACTGCATTGGGGGGGACAAAGACTGCATTTGGAGGAACAGAGGCTGCATTGGAGGGAACAGAGGCTGCATTTGGGGGGACAGAGGCTGCATTTGGGAAGTACAGAGGCTGCATTTGGGGGAATAGAAGCTGAATTTGGGGGAACAGAGGCTGCATTTGGGGGGACAGAGACTGTATTTGGTGGGACAGAGGCTGCATTTGGGGGGACAGAGACTGTATTTGGGGGGACAGAGGCTGCATTTGGGGGAACAGAGGCTGCATTTGGGCAGACAGAGAGTGCATTTGGGGGGGAACAGAGGCTGCATTTGGGGGAACAGAGGCTGCATTTGGGGGAACAGAGGTTGAATTGGGGGGGACATAGAGTGCATTTGGGGGGACAGAGGCTGCATTTGGGGGAACAGAGGCTGCATTTGAGGGAACAGAGGCTGCATTTGAGGGAACAGAGGCTGAATTGGGGGGGACAGAGGCTGCATTTGGGGGGGACAGAGACTGCATTTGGGGGGACAGAGGCTGCATTTGGGGGGGAGCAGAGGCTGCATTTGGGGAGGACAGAGGTGCATTTGGGGGGACAGAGGCTGCATTTGGGGAACAAAGGCTGAATTGGGGGGGGGCAGAGGTTGCATTTGCGGGAACAGAGGCTGCATTTGAGGGGGAACAGAGGCTGCATTTGGGGGGGACAGAGGTGCATTTAGGGGGGACAGAGGCTGCATTTGGGGGGACAGAGGCTGCATTTGGGGGGACAGAGGCTGCATTTGGGGAGACAGAGGCTGCATTTGGAGGGACAGAGGTTGCATTTGGTGGGACAGAGGCTGCATTTGGGGGGACAGAGGGTGCATTTGGTGGGACAGAGGCTGCATTTGGTGGGACAGAGGTTGCATTTTATGTGACAAAGGCTGAATTTGATGTGACACCGGCTGCATGTAAGGAGGGACTCCGCTGGGAAACCTGACGTAAGGACAGACTCTGCTGGGGATGCCTGATGGCATCTGGTTGTAGGCGTCATGGCTAGTGACACGCTCAGGGCTCTCACTGATTCTGCATTATGGTGAGTTGAATTATCTAATTTTATATTACAATGTAATAATAGAAATAATGCTCTTCAATCATCCTGACACCATAGCAACCATGGTGCCGGGATGATTGAAGTGCTAACACCAGGTGTTTGGAGTATCTTTATCTGCTGATTGTTACATTTTCTAGAATACACATATTTCTATTGTTGTGTAGGATCTGGGCCTGCTGTCCCTCCATCCCTCTCTCCCTCTCCCTCCATCCCTCGTTCATCTCAGACGCTAACCACACCACCTTAGAGCCACGCCCACTGTTTCGCTGAAACCACGCCCATTTTCAAGTGGGAGGGGTCAAAAAGGAAGGAGGGGGTCTGGCGCCCACCCATCCTAAAACTTCACCAGCCGCTACTGCTCACTAACCTTTGAACCTGCAGGCATCATGAAGCAAAGTAATGAAGTTGTTCTTTCAGCAGTTCAGTTCTCATTGTGTCAATGACTTCCAGCCTTCTGATCTTCTACTTTTAAATGGAAACACAGAAGAAGTGCTCTGAGAGGGAAAAATTGAGTTGCTGTGAGTGTTTTAAAGGACCTCAGGGCTTCTGTTGGGAACTTTGAGGATAAATTGTTCCACAGTGTCTGCAACTACAGAGGTCAGTGAGGGTTTGTCATAAAACTCTCACTTTTTGTTTAAAATATTTATACACTTAAATGTCCATAGCCTGGCCACAGTTACACTTACCTATACACGCAGTTAAAATCTGTCCTTCACAACCTGGGTTGGAAAGTTTTCAAAGCAGGGAATTTCAGATTGAGACTCAAATGCTCTTAACATCTTTAAACTAAAAAAATAAAAGTTTCTTATTTATTACTGCCTTTAATAATGTGATGGCCTGACACAGGAGCATACAAATTTTACACATTCAAAAATGTTTGACATTTATAGACAGCCGCTAAACTAACTAGTCATAACAAATATGGAGACTACCTTTACATGTTCACCCCCATGGGTTCTCTTGGACATGTGCATGCATTTTATAAAGCTGCAGCACACAAGGAAAATGATGAACAGCTTTCAAATAATTTTGCATCTTTTACCAAACAATTATTAGTGAACGGATTGTTACAATACGATTATTGTTCTTGGTTAAATAAAACCCACACACTACATTTGATTAACCACTATTTGATTAACCAATACTGAGCACTTTCACCCCTTTCCTGCACAGGCCAATTTTCAGCTTTCAGTGCTATTACACTTTGAATGCCAATACCAATATGACATTTTTATCATTTTTGTAAGGCAGATAGAGCTATCTTTTGGTGGTACCTAATCACCACAGGGTTTTGAAAAAAAAAAGGTTTTCTTTGTTTCGGTTATAAAAATGTTCTCCATTACTAATGTGCGCTGATGAGGCTGCACTGATGGGTCGCTGATAGGCTGCACCGATAGGCACTGATAGACTGCACTGATAAGAAGGCACTGGTGAGGTGGCACTGATTTGCGACACTGATGGGCTTTGATAGGCGGCACTGATAGGTGGCACTGATGAGGAATCACTGATGAGGAGGCACTGATGGACACTGATGAGCTGCACTGATAGGCATTGATGGGGCTGCACTGATCATCAGGGCACTGATGATCAGTGGCCTGATTATCCTTGTAAATGTCCCCTGTCACACTTGCCGGTTACTGGTTCTCCTCTCCTCACGCTGTGACAGCGTGTGAGGAAAGGAATGCCAATAACTGGCAAGTTTGTTTAAATGTGATCAGCTGTGATTGGACACAGCTGATTACATTGTAAAGGGCTGCTGTGATTGGCCCTTTACCACGAACGAGAGAGGACGAGAATGAGCGAGCTGTGCCGTAGCCATCTTTTGGCTATAGCACGGTAATGAAGTGGTTAAAAAAATGTTTGATACAGCTAACTACCAGTAGTTCATCATGTAAAGATGAACTACTGGTAGTTCATCATGTAAAGATCCCCCTTAAGTTCAGGGGCTTTGCCCAGTGCACATATTCAACCTTTTGAAGCCTTTGCAAAAACCACTGCCCCAATCATCACAACTTTCTGAACCTGCTTCATAATCCCAATGGCTTGGATTCATACTGTCTTTTTATTGGGCAGGAATTTGACCCATGTACCTCATCATGCTGATGCTTCAATGTCCCCATTGCAGCATAGTTCTCTGTTAAATGTCCCTTATCTGCACTGAGCATCTTATGTGGCTGCTCACATACAGAGAATATATGTAAAACTACACCAATTTCCTGACAGGTACTCTCACAAAGTCAGCGACTAATGCACAAGTGTTCATAATCCATACCGCCCAACTTTTTGAAATGGAAATGAGGGACACCTGTTAGCAAAAGTTTGTAGGCATAGGACACTGCCACACACCCTTAAAGGAGAATTACACAAAAAAATGATTGGTTAAAGCCACAAGTGCTTTTTTACCAATACTATTCCTTTGTACTGGCTTATGAAATTTACAAATGCAGCAATTTAGTAATTGGATGAAAGGTTTAGTACTGGGAAGCACTTTTTGAAAGATAAAAAGTCAATTTTATATACAACGATATAGATCAGCTCCAAATGAGGGACAAATAAGGAGGGACAGAGGGACTTTGTTCCAAATCAGTTGGGAGCTATGCAAAATCCACTGATTAGTCTATCTGGTCAAACAAAGGAATTCTACTATTTAAAGCAGTTGTATACCGTAGGTGGGGAAAAAAAACCTGTAAGGTAAAGGCATAATGAGCTAGGTAGCATACTAGCTCATTATGAAATACTTACCTTAGAGCAAGGCGCCGGATTTTGCCTCAGCGTGTCTTCCGGGTATCGCGGCTCCAGAGCTGTGAGTGGCCGGAGCCGTGATGTCTTCACTCCCGCGCATGCGCATGGGAGACTTCTTTCCTGCAAGCTCCGGCTAGTCTGCCGGATCTTCAACCGGGAACTCAGAGCGCATTCACCGCATTCAAAGGGAAAATCTCCTAAACCGTACAGGTTTAGGAGGTATTCTTTTTACCTACAGGTAAGCCTACAGGTAATCAACTCCTTCCAGTCATGGAGAAGCATATAAACTCCTCCTAGTATGCAGTGCTCAGCCTAAGTGGCCAATATTCAGGTCTGAACAGATCCCCAGATGAGGAGAAAAGTTAAGTTTGAACTTCAGGCAGATAAAAAAGGCACATATTAAGACAGCTCTGTATTCATTAATGCATCATTGCATGTATATTTTTAAATACAAGCAGTGTAAGTATGCAAGCTCGGCTTAGTGTTAGCCTCTTGTAGTTCCTATACAGCAGGGCTGCATTGTGAGAGATAGAAGCAGCATTAAGAGCTAATCAGATTGGCTGCAATGCTCATGTGCAAACAAGGAGAAAAGAGCAGTGTCAAAGAGATAAGCTCATCAGTATGTTGCTTCTTCTTTCACTGTCCACTCATAGGCAGGGGGTGGGGAACAGGATCTGCGGGTGTTACTTACTACACCAGAGAAAATCAGGCCTTCTACCTTGCCAAGCAGGGCTGTGCCATGTTACAAAGATGTGCACATCTCAGGACTTGATAGAGAGAAATACACATCCTTTGACAGACAAACAGCTCAATTATGTATATATGTATTTATCAATTTATTTTTGTATACATTCAGATGCTCTCCTAGAGTTCAGATTAAAGTGGTTGTAAACCCTTCCATATAACCAATGAAGTGACTCAGGTGATACACAGAGATGAAACAAATCCTCCTGTATTAGTTGTACCTGTTTATCTGTATCCATCTGTCTTGTACAGCTTTCTACACCACACAGATAAAAATAATTTTCTCAGCAGTGGAAAGCAGTCACACATACTGCAGAGCTAGAGCACAGAGCTAAGTGTAGTCTGAGAGTGACACACACCCCTCTTCACAGGCTCAGTGATACATAGACCTGAGAGTATTAGTCATCTGTGTCCTAATCCTGACTTCACTACCTAGCAAATCACTAGCCTGGAATAAGTATACAGGTTGAGAGTTCAAAGTTAATCTTCCCAGACCTAACTAACTGCATGCATGTTTTACGTTAATGACTTACTACATAATAAATGGATTCCAGATGGCAATCATGGAAAGTGAATAAAAAAAAAACAGGCAGGTACTTCCACTGAAGCAAATCCAAAGAGGTTGAGACAGTATTTCTTTGCTTAGAGTATATCAAAACCCAAGAACAAAACTTTGAGGCCTACCAATCCAACATTGTTTACACTATCGGTTGGGAAGTGGTAAAACCACGTGGTTGAGTCACAGTTTTATCACCCCTTCAACCACTGTCCTTTTAGCTGAAAAGGCAATGGAGGTGTGTGTACATATACAGTTCCAATAACAAAGTGCTCACATATTACATAAAGTGCATATATCAAACAGTACAAAAAATATATATTTTTTTATATGACATATTATTATACAGGATTTATATAGTGCCAATAGCTTGCGCAGTGCTTTACAACATGAGGGCAGACAGTACACTTACAATACAAATCAATACAGGAGGGATCAGCCCTGCTCGTTAGAGCTTACAATCTGGAAGATTGTAATCTACATATAATACAAAGTCTTCAATAAAGTGCTCGGTGCTCCAAATTCCATACAAAATGTTCTGCAGTGCTTCATAAAGGCATGCTGTGTAATTGGGCCACACTCCCCTCTCGCCTCCCCACTCACCAGAGAAAATGGACCCTCAGCTTTTTAGTCTGGGGTTCAGATACGCTTATATCTGGTGATAGGAGTAAAGAGGAGCAAAAAGCTTCTAGGCGTCCTCAATAGGGTCTCCAAACTGTACACTTTATGGCAACTGGGATATCCACCAAACTCAAAGAAACAAAATGGTACTCATAGTGAAGTACTGATAAAACAATTTATTTGCCCAATATAAAAATTCCACTTACAGGATTCCAGGAACAAACAGGCATTACAAAATCATAAGGCTCTTTCGGGTTCGCCGCAACTCGGCGTGCATTCAACGCAGGGCAGAAGTGACGTAGTTGGTTACAAAGCCAGAAATTACGTCAATGCGCTTTGCCCCTCCTCCAGGGTATCACCAAGGACATCCATATGCCATCACAGTGCAGCATAAACTATTTGCTCTGTCCCATTTATTGGGCAGTACTGCTCACTGAACACAATACATTTAACTGAACAGGAGAGCCCAGCAACTGTCTTCAGTGACTGCTGGCCCTTTGATCTTATGTAGCCCACCTCATCAATCATCTTGGCAGCCGTTGTTCTCTTTGAATCTTTTCTGTGGATGTGGTAATCAAGCATTCCAATCTTTATTACACCAGTTGGTCTAGAGACAAGATTTACTCCCTGCCAGGGGTCTGATTCAACATCCTGCTGGGTCAACTTTCAACTTAAAGTAAAACTCCAGAAATATGATATTAAACCATGTTGCCTTCCAACAAACCACTTGCTTACTGGGCACTTAAACCCACTTCCTGCCCAGGACAATTTTCAGATTTCAGCGCTCTCACACTTTGAATGACAATTGCACTCTCATGCAAGACTTTACCCAAATGAAATTTTTATCATTTTTTCCACACAAATAGAGCGTTCTTTTGGTGGTATTTAATCACTGCTGGGTTTTTATTTTTTGCTAAAAAAACGAAAAAAGGCAGAAAAATGAAAAAAAAAAAAAAATCAGGGGGGGCGCAGGCAGCTCATGCATGGGAGGAGGTCATTTAATGGCCTCCCAGCAATTAAGGACCGCGCCGACTATAGCATGGATGGGAGGGTGTTAAAATATTCCAAAATTTAAAAAAAAAGAAAACAGTTTCAGAGTTTGTTATAAAATTTTTAACACAGGTAATTTTTCTTCTTCATTGATGTGCGCTGAAATTATTCCAAGATTTAAAAAAAAAAAAACAGTTTCAGAGTTTGTTATAAAATTTTTAAAACAGGTAATTTTTCTTCTTCAATGATGCGCGCTTATGAGGCAGCACTGATGGGCACTGATATGCTGCACTGATGGGCACTCATATGCTGCACTGATGGGCACTGATAGGCTGCACAAATAGGCACTGATAAGGCAGCACTGATGGGCATGGATAAGTGGCACTAGTGGGCACTGATGAGGCAGCACTGGTGGGCACTGAAAGGTGGCACTAATGGGTGGCACTGATGGGTGGCACTGAAGGGCACTGATGGGTGGCACTAAAGGGCACCGATAGGCAGCACTGACAGGTGGCACTGATAGGGGGCACTGATGGGCACTGGTAGGCGACACTGATATGTAGAAAAAATGATCCACACTTCGGTTCTTGCTCTTAAAATTTCTTCATTTTATTGAATAGCCACAGTGAACAAATGCAGATTAAGTCAGTTGACATGTTTGAGCCTATAAGGCCTTAGTCATAACCACCAGGTGACACTGATAGGCAGCACTGATATGTGGTACTGATGATGAGGCACTGATGGGCACTGGTTGGCAGCACTGATGGGGACTGCTAGGTGGCACTGGTGGGCATTGATAGGTGGCACTGGTGGGCACTGGTAGGTGGCACTGATATGCACTTGTAGGTGGCACTGATGGGCACTGGCAGGTGGCACTGCATAGCAACAGTTCCTCTCCCTGTTTGGGCCTGATGTCCCTCTGTCAGAATCCAGTGATCAGCTTTTTTTCCTTCATGCTGTCAGCATAAAGGAAAAAGAAAAGCCGATTACTGATCTTCTGTTTACATCATATGATTAGCTGTCATTGGCTGACAGCTGATCACATGGTAAGGGGCTGGGATCGGCCCCTTACTCCGATCTGTGATCAGCTAAGTCTCATTGACTCGGTGATCACAGAGTGCACCAAGCGCTCCCTGCAGGGGGCACACAGGCAGCTCATGCATGGAAGGAGGTCATATGACGGTCTCCCGGCAATTAAGGCCTGCGCTGTAGCCATCATTTGACTATAGCGTGGGCGGGAGGTGGTTAAAATACTGCAATCTCTGTTATTTATGAATTATTATATGCTACCACTAATTGGCATTCTGAATTTCCTTTGACTGGCAGAAATCCCTTCTGAACCCCCATAAGTACCCTTTGGTGTACATGCATCTATATATTAGATTGCTCCCAACAGGTATACACACTATAACACAGAAAATGCAAAACACTACTTTAAATGAAACAGAATTCATTCTGTTGGAAAAAAAAAATGTTTCCCCTCTTTCTGAACTATCATCTGTTTTCTTTATTTTTCCTAGAATCAAAATTGAAGCAGTCGCCAACAGGTACAGTGTTAAATGGGATTTGCTAAATTATTTACCACATGAAGCAATCTTTAACACATTTTCCTGTCTTTTCCCACACGCTAAGAGTGTATTTGCATGTTATATATGCATTTAAGCCATTCGCTTTTAAACTAATACACCATAGACCATGCATACATTTAACATTTGGATTGTTCCCTATTTTGCAGTTTACTTCAGAGCTACCTCAATCTAAATATTTTTTTCTGTTTGGCTTGCCTCTTATGTTGATTTATTTGGCATTTCAAGCGCCATTCAAAAGCATTTTCAGAATATGGATTGCTCAAAATAAAGTCATAAAAAAATAGATTGTGCTGTATTTTCCTCCATCGGTTTCTCAAAATGAACAGCAAGAGCACACCTTCTGCAGCTCTTCAATTTTTATCTGTGACATAAAATTCTCCTTATGTGAGATGACTATTTCAGAGTGCCAGGACAAGGACTCAACCATTTTCTTCTTAATTAGAAAAGATGTATACACTTGCTGTATGCTGCCTTTTGGATGTGAATAGGAGACATTTGTCAGTTCCTGTTTGGAACCAACAGCTTGAAAATATATTTATATCAGAAGCAGACAGAAGTTTGTTAAAAACTGCAGGTGACAAAATTAAAGTACAGAACAAAAACATATATAGGTAGCGCTGTTGCTGGTTAAGAATAATTAAGAAACAAATGTCCTCTTAGAAAATAGGGAGCTTGTGGACAATGACACAGTAAGATTATAAAAGGAAGATGAACAAAAACCCTTTGTATGGACTAAAAACAGTCTGTGATCCAGGGCAAGCCTTTCGGGGAAGCGTGAAGCAGGCTCCAGACATGAAAGAAATAAACAAAAGAGAAGCGCCTCCGGATCAGGATCAGTTTAAAGACTTTAATATACAAAACGAATATGTCCACTTACATAGATATAAGGCAAGTAGAGCACAGATATTCCTCAAGTAGTGATGTCCCAGCGTAAGTAGCCTGTTTGTCAGATCTGTCCATAGGAGAGAAGATTGACAGTCCCGTCGCGCAGGATGTGTGGGCTCTATCCCAGGGATGAAAACGAGGCTTGGCTCGGATGAGCTGTGGAACGCAGGCCTCTGGCGCGGTGACGTCACTAGCAGTGCGACGACGTTTTGGCGCACGCGCACTGTGTATTACAGGCGTGCGCCTTCCTCAAGCATAGAGAACGAAGGCTCATAGAAGCCTTATATGTGCTCACCAAAGGAGCCATCTAGTGGAGATTGCGTACTACAACACAACCTGAATAGAGGGACTCCAGCAACAGAAGTTCAAAAATATATATATCAAAAGCAGAGGGGCTGTGAAGATAAAAAAACAAATAGAGATCTAATGAGAGAAGTGTGTATATGCTGTCATCTATGTTACCATAGTATACAGGCGACGGCATATTTGTTATCTTTTGGGACTAAACATGGTATAATCAGATAAATATAATTATAAAAACAATAAATGACGAACGTAATGTAATAAATAAAAATAACATTTTTTTAGGGGTGAAGTCAGTATAAAAGAATCTCATAACTAGGTCATCATAAGATGTGTGAGGGGGGATATTTTCAAAACCTAGGCAGTGAACATTAAAAATAACTGATTGTTGAAAAAGAATGAGGGAAAGGGGAAAAAAGGGAAAAAAAGATAGATATAAATCTATCATGGACTGAATTCCCTATACATATGTGTGTGCATTGGAAAGTATTGCATTGACTAGAATATTGGTAAAAGTAAAGATGATAGGCATATATATAACTCTAGTTTCCCAATGATAAGAAAATATGTTTAAAAAATATATATAAAAACATATATATATATACTAAAAACTCGGGATAGGGGAATACTAAGGGAGACATGTTTCAGCCTATAAAAAACATAATTATTTTGCCTTTGACAATCAATTTTATGTACAAGTTCAAGGCACTGCGATGGGTGCCAATTTTGCCCCCTCGTATGCTAATCTGGCAATGGGTCTCTGGGAACACAAGTATATATGGGACAACAATCCCTACTTTAGGTATCTTGTATACTATGGTAGATACATAGATGATATTATTATCATCTGGAGTGGTTCCTCTCAGGATACATTAGAATTTGTCAATCACTGCAAAAATAATCCCCATGGCCTAAAATTCACTCATGTTTCCAATGCAGAAAAATTGGTGTTTTTGGATTTGGAGCTATGTCATGATGGCGACACCATACACGCCAGAAACTACTCTAAACCCACTGCTGGCAATTCACTGTTGCATTACAAAAGTTGCCACTACCACAAGTGGAAGAATAATATTCCTAGAGGGCAATTTTGTCGCCTTAAACGCAACTGTACAAACCATCTAGATTTCATCAAGGAAAGTAGTGTGCTCAGTGCCAAACTGAGGGATAAGGGATATCCTGAATCACTTATCCAAGAAGCATACACGTACCATCTGTCAGATACTCCCCTACAGAGCAAAAAAGAAGCAACTGATCAGTCAGTTCGCTTCATCACTAGATTCCATCGTGATCACAAAAAAATGGAAACAATTCTCAAGAAGCATTGGCCAATACTTCTAGAGGATCCCCACCTAAAAACCCTTCTACCCAAATTCCCTACAGTAACCTACAGGAGAGCACCCAATGTCAAAAACAAAATTGCCCCTAGCAAGTTGAAACCCCTGTCTATACAGTCCAGTCCATGGCTATGCTTACTTCCACTACAAGGCATGTTTCAGTGCAGAAAAGCTTTGTGCAAAACTTGCGATTTTGTAGAACATGGCCAGAAACATTTCTCGACTAAGGGCAAGACCTAAGACATCAGTGAGTTTTACAACTGCTCATCTTATTCCGTAGTCTATTACCTCTATTGTCCCTGTCACCTACTATACGTAGGCCGTACCATTTGCCCCTTAAGACAAAGATTTGGCGAACATCGCAGTAAGATCAAAGAAGGGAAAGATAAACATAGTGTCCCCCACCATTTCTCAAAATGCCAAAAAGTGAGTGCAACCCCCTTCTGTGTCTTGCTCCCCTCCCACTTTGGCCGTCACGGAGTCACACTATATATTGTCTATTTTTGTCTTTTTATATTTCGCCCTGCATATCTATTACTGCCATTACCTATATAACTGGATTTGACTTCCATGCCTCCTAGCTGCTTGCAACATAAGCTGTATGCCTTACAGCAGTAAGGTAAGCGGCTTGCGAACACGGAGGTGCCCCCACTGAAGATCGCCCCCCTATCATTGGAAATGTTTTTTATTTGGGAGTTTTTTATTATTTGGTGGTGAGACTGACTGCTACTCACCCCTGTGGATTTGTCACTTACAGCTCATTTGAATTGCCACTTATGTGCTAGTGTGATACTAGCCCACACCCACTTGCACTTATTAACTGATTTTTTATTGTTATATATGTTTATTTTGTTATATTTTTGCAGTCTCTGTCACCTATGTTAGCACTTTTCATTTATCTAGTTTCTAGGAGGTTTATGTGTGCTTAGCTTATTTATTTTGGCAATTTTTCTCACCTCTCTATGCACTTTATTTAGTCCCTGCCACTCCCACCCCCTCCTTTTCCCTTTGTCACAACGCAACTACTACCTATTTTTATTTATGCCAAAAAGGCTCCACCCATGGCCTGAAAGTATGGGTCTTAGAACAAATGCCGAAAAATCTCTCTGAAGCAGAAAGGTTTTTCAGGCTGTGCGAACGTGAAACCTATTGGATATATTTCCTCGATACTCTGTCACCGTGGGGGATTAACGAGACTCTGGAGTTATCTAGGATTCTGTCTTGACTTATGATAGTTTTTAATTCTCCCTTAGTATTCCCCTCCCCCTATCCCGAGTTTTTAGTATATATATATGTTTTTATATATATTTTTTATATATATTTTCTTATCATTGGAGAACTAGAGTTATATATATGCCTATCATGTTTAGTTTTACCAATATTCTAGTCAATGCAATACTTTCCAATGCACACACATATATATAGAGAATTCAGTCCATAATAGATTTATATCTATCTCTTTCTTCCCTTTTTTCCCCTCTCCCTCATTCTTATTCCACAACCAGTTATTTTTAATGTTCACTGCCTAGGTTTTGAAAATATCCCCCCTCACACATCTTATGATGACCTAGTTATGAGATTCTTTTATACTGACTTCACCACTAAAAAAAATGTTCTTTTTATTTATTCCATTACGTTCCTCATTTATTGTTTTTATAATTATATTTTTCTGATTGTACCATGTTTAGTCCCAAAAGATAACAAATATGCCTGTATACTATGGTCCCATAGATGACAGCATATACACACTTCTCTCATTAGATCTCTATTTGTTTTTTTTATCTTAACAGCCCCTCTGCTTTTGATATATATTTTTGAACTTCTGTTGCTGGAGTCCCTCTCCCTATCTGTGCTCTACTTGCCTTATATCTATGTAAGTGGACATATTCGTTTTGTATATTAAAGTCTTTAAACTGATCCTGATCCGGAGGCACTTCTCTTTTGTTTATTTCTGACAAAATTAACGTGTTTGTAAACCCAAAACCTAAAATGTGATATAGTGCAGCTTACAAGTCATTGGTATGGAAGCTGCATTTGTTTTCTTTTTTTTTTTTCAAGTCTATTTCACTTTTTCTTTTACCTATGTAGCGGTAGGTTGCTACAAGTTACTAACATCCACCAAATCACCCTGCTGCCAAACCCCCATATATCATCTCTGAGACAATGAGCAGTCATTTGCATAGTTTTGTTGTGTTTATTGCGGGATATAACTTGTTTGGGGTAAAGGAAGATATGGGACGCCCATAGCACTTATTGAATTGTCATCACATTTGTAGAACATTGATTAGCAGCTTTAGCCCTGAAAATCCTGCACTCACAGTATGTTCTCCTGCATGTCTCCACTGCAGACTATTGCTCCTCTTCCTCCTCTGCACTGACTCCTGCAGAGTATCACTACCCCAATCTCTTCTTGTTCAAATCCTTTACTGCAAAACTGTTGGATTCCTGTCTCATCACTTCCAGTAAAACAAAAAGGATCACTCTGAATAACCCCAGTTTGAAGGTTGTAGTTTGTTATTGTAATAAAGTCTCTTGAATGGTGTTGCTTCAGCAAATCAATAAGCCAGAGGCATACAATACCTCTCCCCGGTGGCTCAGTGAGTTTGGTAGCTACACAGTCTCTTGGATGGTATTACCAGAGTGCTTTACCAGGCCAGAGATACTTGGCACCTCTCCCCGATGGCCTAACACACGGCAATAGGCGGACCACTGTTCCCAGCCAGTCCATAACTGCAAACGGCCACAGCATTCTGCACTACTCTCAACAATCCTCCTTTTGCTTCTTCCATGCTGACCTTCTGCAAAGCGCAAGCTCTGTGTTCCTCCGGTCACAGAACTTTGTTCTACTCTCATCAGTCCTACTGTTGCTTCTTCTTCACTGACCTTCTCCAAAGTGCAAGTCCTGTGTTCCCCGGTCACAGCAGCTTGACACTAACTCCATGGTGAAGATCTTTCTCCAGGAATGCATCCTAGCAGCTCCTCCAGCCCTCCTCCGTGCTTGGTGTGCCACCCACGTGGGGACACCCTGCGGCCGCTACCTAAAACTCCATTCGCCTTTTCTCCTGCACCGTCAGAATCCCCCTAGCATCATGTGACCCCAGCTTATATGGGAGGCCTGCCCCCTGCCAATACCGAAAGGGAATTGGTCAGAGCTCCTCACATGAGCTGCCTGCTACTCAAACCTCAGATCCAACCTCTGTTCCAGAACAATCTTCCTGAAAGCAGGGAAGGTGCCTCTGAGTCAGAAGGCAGGTGATCACACCCACTACTACACTAAACACTCCCAGTCTCAAATCAAAACAAACAGGCCCAACCTAAAGCACAGGCCTGTCTAAATTTGCCTACACTTATATCTTAAAAGCAGAAAAATCCTATTCTAGCACCTACCTAAAGGTAGAGGGTGCTACACCTAGTAATATTGTAAATAACACACTTTCTGTCCCCCCGTTGGCTACATTACTTCTACATGGAGAGAGCTGAGGATGTTACCCTAGGCTGCTGTCCTGATATGGACTTTGACTACGTCCACATCTCTTCATCTCCATTACATGTGCATAGAATGTACATTGCAGATTACCGAAGCTAGCTAGGAAGGGAAGTATTCTTCTGTGCAGTTCACAGGAAGTGACAAGGACACTGCATAACTTGCAGTATATTAATAATATTCTGTATTTCCTGAGAATGCTCTTAGCTTGTAGAAAATAACTAATGCATGCAGCCATCAAATCTAAAGACTGTATGCTGCAGTATATTACATTTTTATTTTTGGTTTGATTATACTTTAAAGAGGAACTGCAGTCTGCTCACATAATTTATAATAAAAACATCTTTGCCATTTGGGAACTTCCCCCCAGACACTTTGCATATTATTTTATGCATACTGTGATTCTGTACTTGCTAAATATTCTGCAGAAATCTCCCTCCACTGAGTGCCTGTAGCCATATTAACTCTGGGCAGCTGAAGCTGCTGCCTATTCTACTTCCTGGATTTACACAGACACACAGAGGCACACCTCCAGCTCTGCAGCCCTGCAGCTGCCATTGGCCCTCTTATGACTTATCCCCCCTCCCTTCCTGGCAAACTTTCATGAGAGTGAGAGAGAGAGCTGTGCATGATGTCATAAGCCTAGGCTAATGACCAGACAAGTGGGCTGTATAAGGTATTTACTGGCAGAAAAAAATGTTTTACTATCCAAAGTTAAACAACAAGGGCAGAGGATTTAATAGATGGACAGTTGAAAAAATGACTAAAGGTCCGCTTTAAGGATGGTGCTCAGAAAGTGTTATACAGTGCTGTGAAATAGCCTATGCCCGTTCTTGTTTTTTTTGCATATTTGTCACACTTAAATGATTCAGATCATCAAACAAATTTTAATATTACACAAAGATAACTAAAGTAAATACAAAATGCAGTTTTTAAATTATGATTTCATTTATTAAGGGAAAAAATCTGTCCAAACCTGCCTGGCCCTATGTGAAAACGTAATTGCCCCCCCCCTGCTAAATCATGAATGAACTGGGATTAACCACATTTTTGGGAAAGTGAAGTTCAATTTTACTTGCCACACCCAAGCCTGATTACTGCCAGGCTTGTTGAATCAAGAAATCCCTTAACTAGAAGCTGTCTGACAATGTGAAGCACGCTAAAAGATCTCAAAAAGCAACATATCATACCATGATCTTAAGAAATTCAAGAAGAGATGAGAAACTAATTGACATGTAATAGTCTGGAAAGGGTTACAACGCCATTTCTAAGGCTTTGGGACTCTAGTGAACCATGGTGAGAGCCATTATTCACAAATGTCCAGCCTTCCAAAATTATGCCAAGAGCACAACGCCGACTCATCTAGGAGGTCATAAAAGAACAAAGAACAACATCTAAAGAACTGCAGGCCTCACTTGCATCAGTTAAGGTCAGTGTTCATGATTCAACAATAAGAAAGGGATTGGGCAAAAATGACATCCATGGGAGAGTTCCAAGGCAAAAGCCATTCTTGACCAAAAAGAACACAAAGGCTTGGCTCATATTTGCCAAAAACATCTTGATTATCCCCAAGACTTTTGGACAAATATTCTGTGGACTGACGAGACAAAAGTTGAACTTTTTGGAAGGTGTGCTTCACATTACATAAGCATTTCATAAAAAGAACATCATACCAACACAGTGGCGGAACTACCGCCATAGCGACACACGTGGGCGCTATGGGGCCAACAGCTGAGTGGGGCCCGGTGAGGACAGGCGGCTCCGTGGGTGAGAGTGGGTGGCTTTGCGGGCCCGCGGGTGAGAGCGGGCGGCTTTGTGGACCCACGGGTGAGAGCGGGCAGCTCCACATGTCTGCGGTGAGAGCGTGGGTGGCACCAAGGGCTGTCAGGCGGTGAGACAGCTGAGCGGCTCGTGTGTGAAGCGGGCTGGCCAATCAGGGAGCTGGCAGGCGGGGGTGCATAGAGATGACATCATCTCTCACCGCCCGGCGCCCTCCCTACATCCCTGCAGTGCAGTTCTGCCCTCACTGTGCAGGCAGCCTCGGAAAGCAGAGAGATGACATTATCTCTCTGCTGCCTGACTGATAATCTGCTGCCTGACTCTGGGACTCAGCAGGAAAGTGACACAACAAGTGTCAATCCATAATGTGTGACAGGTGAAGTGGCAAGTGACAATCCGTAATGTGTGGCAGGTGATGTGGCAAGTGACAATCCGTAATGTGTGGCAAGTGACAATCCGGGACGTGACAAGTGACAATCCATAATGTGTGGCAGGTGACGTGGCAAGTGACAATCTGGGACGTGGCAAGTGAAAATCCGTAATGTGTGGCAGGTGACGTGGCAAGTGACAATCCGGGACGTGGCAAGTGACAATCCGTAATGTGTGGCAGGAGACCTGGCAAGTGACAATCCGTAACATGTGGCAGGCAACGTGGCAAGTGACAATCTGTAATGTGTGGCAAGTGACAATCCGGGACGTGGCAGGTGACAATCCGTAATGTGTTGCAGGTGACGTGGCAAGTGACAATCCGTAATGTGTGGCAAGTGAAAATCTGGGACGTGGCAAGTGACAATCAGTAATGTGTGGCAAGTGACGATCTGGGACGTGGCAAGTGACAATCAGTAATGTGCGGCAGGTGACGTGGCAAGTGACAATCCGGGACGTGGCAAGTGGACAGTCGGCAACATGTGGCAGGTGACATTCTGCAACGTGTGACAAGTGACAATCTGCATCTGGTGGCAGGCGACATGGCAAGTGGACAATCTGCAACGTGTGGTGGGTGATGTGGCAAGTGACATTCTGTGACAAATTGCATCTTGCGGCGGTGGCAAGTGACACACTCAGGGCTCCCATTGATTCTGCATTATGGTGAGTTGAACTATTTCATTTTATATAACAGAACAGAAATTGGTTAGAAGGCATGGAGGTCAGCAATGTGTGTCCTTCAGGGGCTGCATACAGTATACTGCATACTTTGTTGTTCAAAATTCATATAAGCTGTTGCCTGGGTACTGTGCATGGGTGCGGTAATCTGTTGTTCAATGGCATTAGTACTTTTTTGTGGGGGGGTGGTTTGCAGGGGGGCCCATACAACATTTTGTTATAGGGCCCTGTGATTTCTAGTTACGCCCCTGTACCAACAGTCAAACATGGTGGTAGTAGTATGATGGTCTGGGGCTGCTTTGCAGCTTCAGGGCCTGAACGACTTGCCATGATTGATGGAACCATGAATTCTGCTCTGTACCAGAAAATCCTGAAAGAGAATGTCCGGTCATCAGTTTGTCATCTAAAGCTCAAGTGCTCTTGGGTTATGCAGCAGGACAATGATCTGAAACACACCAGAAAGTCCAACTCTGAATGTATCAAATCCAATTGAGATTCTGTGGCGTGACCTTAAACAGGCCGTTCATGCTTGAAAACCCTCTAATGTGGTTGAATTAAAACAATTCTGCAAAGAAGAGTGGGCCAAAATTCCTTTACAGCAATGTGAAAGACTCCTTGCCAGTTATTGCAAAAGCTTGATTGTAGTTGTTACCTCCAAGTGTGGCACCTGTTATTAGGTTTAGGGGGCAATTACTTTTATACACCTGTCCCAATAGACATCTATTGGACTGCCATCACTTGGATGAACAGAACACCTGTGCATCTCTATGCTGGCAAAATACAGCTTCTGCACGAGACACGCAAGTAATTGTTTGTGTGAACGAGACCCAATAGCTGTAGACAAAACTATGTTCATGTGTATCATTATACAGATGACCTAAAAAATAGTAATAATGTAATAATCTAGTTTCTGTTACAAGTATGCATTTATAAAAACAAAGATCAAAGTCATTGTTTAATCCCTGGTTCCTCAGTTACCTGTCCCCACTATGTCTCAAAGAGATATACTGTATGACCTATCACCACATATTTTAATTATGCAACTGTGTGGGACGTCTTCACAGAGTGTCCAGCTGTTTTTTTGGGTTTTTTTCATAAACTATATTGGTTTATGTCAATAAATTTCAAATTAGTCTAGTAAGCTCGCTGCTTGGAAATTCCAAATCTTAAAAATGTCACATTTACCTGAAAAATAATTTACAATTTTAAACTTTTAGAGTCTTTATTAAATCAATACATAACTGCACACGAAAAAAAAATACTTTGCAATGCAGTTTTTTTTTTGCACCTGATAATGTACATTTTTTTCTCTTCTCTTGTAGACAATTATAGACCTTTCTTATATGGCACATTCACAAGATGGCAAATTGTGGCTTTACTTTGACTGTTCTGCCTCAGTAATTTTAAGTCAGGAATGTTTTCCATTAGTCTGTTAAGTTGTGTTCATGTTCCTTTCTTTTTAGTGTGAGCAAAATGAGTTGCATTCAAGTGTATTGAACTCCCTCTTACCGCATCTACTTTCTCCAAAAAAACATTGAAGTGAGCATCTGATGTATTCATAACACATTGCAAGGTATCTCATCATCATCTCCTAGTCTAGGGCTACAGCAGTAAAAGGAACAACAAGTATTTCATACAAGTTGATAACATGATTGCAGAACTGAGTTTTAAGCCTTGAAGTAAGAAAGAAATGAGGAAAAGACAGGTGATAAGAGAGCGAAAACCTCAATAGCTTATAAAGTATTCAAGTTTCTCTAGTTGGCTAGAGTGCAACAGAAACTTTCTAGTATAAGTTAGTGTTTTAAAGTGAATTATTGTATCTCATTTGGAAAAAAAAAAGCTCAAGGCGTTTATGGGCAGATAAACCTGTTTCAGTGGAATGTGGTAGGGCTGATTAGCAATTGATCCTTTATTCTTTGCTAAGACTTAAGCTGGCCATACACCATACAATTTTCTTATTCAATTTTCTTTAGATTTACCTTCAACTATGTAGTGCAAGGGTCTGCCTGATTGCATACACATTGAAAGGGTTTAGGTTTCACCTCATATTATATGGTTTTGGTAAATCTAAAGGAAAGTTGAATAGGAAAATTGTATAGTGTATGGCCAGCCTTAGGCTGGGTTCACACTTATGCGAATTGGATGTGGGTTTCCCCGCAACCAATTTGCATAGCAGGAGATTGTGACCATTTCTCTGTGGAGCCGGTTCACACATCTCCGCAGTGGCTCTGGTGCGATTTGCACTGGAGCCCTGTGCATCTTTTGGTCCATTTCAGGTCTGAATTCAGGCAAAAAAGTGGGCTGAAATCGGATCTGAAACTGTGAATGGAGAAAGTGTATAAAAGAACCGCGCTAAACACAAACCATACTCAAAATAATTGAGAATAAATATATAAAGTGATCAGAAATGCTAAACTCATATAGCAATATGATGTGAAAAAATGAAAAATAAAAATAAAAGTTGCGTTATGAACCACATAAAGGTAATAAATTAAGGCAAAAGATATACAAATGAATTGATGAAAAATTGATATATAGAAATAAGAAAATAAAAAAACACACAGTCCGTGAAAATGAAGTGACTTCCGTTATTAACAGTCCTTATTAGATTTTCTTCCACCCAGAGTGACTGAAGACTATAATAACATCTTTGTGAAAAAAATCCACCACCTATAAAGGTATATGATTACCAGAGGTAAGCTGTAATAAAGCCTTATGCCAGAGATCCACTCATTAGGGACATCACCATCTGTCTCTGCACGGAGGGGAGATCACCCGGGAATCATCAGCAGTGATTGGCTCAGTAATGGAGACCCAAGGAGATAAGAAATACATCTACCATAGTGTGAATCCGTTTGACCAGTTTATTAAAAGATAAAGTAGCACACTCACCAAAAAGAAGCAATTAAAATAGCATATACAAATCTGTATCTGTGAATGGAGACCCACAGGACTCCTGCTGTGAGTTGCTGCGTGTTATAGTGTGAATCCAGCCTTAAAGCATATGTTACCCCACAAAACAAGATTAAGTATATGTTTGTGTATATAGTGTACATTTGTATATTTTTATTTTAAATCTAGCCCTAAAATTTTTATTTATTCTATTGCCTTAAAAAACTTAGTGATCCTGTTAGTTCACCTGGAACCTTGTTTCAAACATCCATCCTGCCATGGTCAGTTTGCGTCCATGTAATCACTGCTGAGAGATAAAGGATCCTGTGCCAGCACACAACGTGCCTGTACCTCCCTTGGTCAGTTGTGGAGCCACCCCCCCCAGTCTTCTAGGTTTAGTAAGGGAGGCTTACAAACACACAGTGGGGATGTTTTCCCATATGTGGCTTACATCAAACAGGAATTATGTCAAGCAGAAGACTGGTGGTCTTTCATTACATAGTGGGTGGGCAGAATTACTGACACAGCGGGCAGGTGGGCTTACATCTCACACACAATTGGGAAGTATCTTCCCTGTCTATGTGTACTGCATGTAAAGTGATTGTAAAGTCTTGTTTTTTTTTATAAAAATAACAAACATGTTATACTTATCTGCTCTGTGTAGTGGATTTGCACCAAGCAACCCAAATCCTCCTCTTCTCAGGTCCCTCTTCTGTGCTCCTGGCCCCTGTTGAGTGCCCCCAGAGCAAGCAGCTTGCTATGGGGACACCCAAGCATTAAGATAATGCATTAAGATAAAAAACCTTCTGACTTTACAACACCATTGTGAAAACTGCAAATTTGAAGCAGTAGTAAACTGGAATTAAAGAAAGAAAAAAATCCCCTGCAAGGCAATGTCATAATGTGCTATTATGAGAGACTTACCTTAAACTGAAGCCCTTCAGCATTGCGCTGTCACCGCTGAGAGGGCTTCCATCTTCACCCAGTCTTCCTTTCGGGTTTGTGGCCTCCAGCCACATGAGTGGCCAGGGGTATGATTACTTCCTTAAAGCTTCTAAACTCCCCTCTACAGTCACAATCCCTGAAACAGTACATAGATTCTATTGTCAACCCAAACACCCTAAACATGGGATATCTGTTATATATGCAGCTTTTAATGACCACCAACCTTACTCCCAAATCACTACCCTCTCAAAATGGATAGATAAACTGAATATTATAGAAACCACTCTTATGTGGCAGCGGGCCTTTAAAACTACATATACAGCATACCATTGCTCCAACCATTGGCAAACCTACCAAAAAAACATACACAGATGGTATTTGACACCCTATAAATTGTCAAAAATATACCAAGGTTGTTCCAATACCTATGGGAGATCTTGTGGCAGTATAGGCACCATCACACATCCTGGGATTTTGTAGATCTCTTAGCTCCTTTTGGAAACAAATTTTCTCCCTAATTTCATCTATAGTGCACATCCCCACAATGCCCAACCCGTCACTAGCTCTACTCCACCTGGAGATAGAAAAATTCCCTCCCAGATCACGAGTAGAAATAATACACCTTCTACTATCAGCAAAGCTAAATATCACCAGACTTTGGAAAACATTGGAACCCCCTTCATTGGCATCCATAATCACAGACCTTAATCTTCAATGTGAGATGGAGAAACTAGTAGCTAGAAAAAACCTATCCAAAGATAAGTTCCTTTTCCAATGGTCTTCATGGTTATCACATCCTAGCTGCACTGTACAAATGTAATGTTTTCTTGGTTGACACTAGTTCATTAGTTTGCTGATACTCCCCTTCCATCTTCTCTCACTTCCCTTCCCATCCCTATCTTACCACCCTCTTTCTTTCCCCCTCCCCCCTCCGCTTGAGCCATCTCTACCAATACCTCTAGTTGTAGACATATGTTTGATGATCTGCATTGAATTTAACAATGCACTGAATGTTCTGAGTTATTTGTGCTCCAGTTGGACCATCTGACAAGATTGCACATGTTTATGCTACCTCTTTGTGTGAAAACATAATAAAGATTATTGAAACTAAAAAACAATATGAAGTTAGGCATTTGTATCAACCAGGGGGGGTATGGCAGCATAGTGCATGGTGCAAAATATCTGGACCAAGAGTGGACAGCCAGAGAGCCAATTAAAATATCAATCTTGTTCTGTCCATGGCTGCCAAACCCGATCATATTTCTGAGGACACCCCCTGTTGACACGTATATGTCAGCTTGTACATGGGTAGTACTGCATCAATAGATGACTCCCATGATTCCAATGTTGGGGGGAGGGGGAAGTCCATTTAACCGGTATCTCTTTATTAGCATAATAAAATAAAAAATAATGTAGGAGTGGCTAGGTGGTACCGTAGGATGCAGCACCTCATCCCCAAAATAATCAGATAGCTATTGGGTATGTGGACGGGGGATTATAACGGTGCTCAGGTCAAGGGGTATGTAGAAGAAAAGCAAGAGAAAGGAGAATTTGTAAAAGACAAAAGTTACAAACTTTATTAATGATAATACAAAAATAGGAAATTGCACTTAGAACAATAAACACATTAAAATAAGTACGTATACTGTATATGACCCATAGTATGAAGAAGTAGGCCAGATGGAAGTGGCCGACAGAAAGGGGGCTCAATTTCCTACATGTTTCGCCAAGGCATTGGCTTCTTCAGGGAACAAGAGCTCAAAAAGTGGATATATAGAGGGGGTTCTGTATATGGAGATATAGAAAACATCATGTAATCAAAAATTATTTATCAATACAGTACATCGTATACATTCAGAAGGATCAATATTGTGGCTGGATAGACATGCAACCCAAGGAACCCACCAATCCTGGCAATGCAAACGTACCTGCGGCGTCAGTACCAAGGGGGAGGCCGCACGGAGGCGTCACCACAGGGGAGTAAGCAGGCCGCGCCGTAAATTGTGCCTGCAGGGGGTATACAGTAGACCTGGCAATGGAGTGTATTGACATTGTGTAAGTAATTATTGAGTTTAACATACGAAGGGCAGGAGATAGTTACATGTCATGTTAACTTCCACTTCCATCTGGCCTACTTCTTCATACTATGGGTCATATACAGTATACGTACTTATTTTAATGTGTTTATTAAGGTGGTGGAAGGGTCGCAGGTCTTGTGTAACGTTAATCCTCAGGTTTTTAAACTTCTCTACCCACAGCAGGGGGTCTGAATTGTGGATAGCCTGGCCTGAGGGTTGATAGGAAAAAGGGCTGACAGTCCAGTTGATTCGGACTCCGGAGAAGCATCCAAATTCATTGAATGCCTCAAGGGCTGTAAGGAAGAGTTTGCACTATGCAGGTATAATAGTGTGTTATCCACATTGAGCAAAATCTTCTCCTCCAGAGAGCCAACCCAGAGTCCTAATGCGCTGGGAACCTCGAACCAAGATTGCCAATGGCTCCAGTGCCAACGCAAATAGGCCAGGTGACAGAGGACAACCCTGGCGGGTCCCTCTCTGGAGGAGAAAGAAATCAGAGAAAGTGTAATTTGTACGAATCCTTGCTCTAGGCCCTAGAGTCTAGGGGATTTGTATAGCATACCCAGTCACTGCCGAAGCCAAACCTCCTCAGGACCTCCCATAGATATTCCCACTCCACAGAGTCAAAAGCTTTTTCTGCATCTAACGAAGCAATGACTCTCGTGCCTCAGTTACTGTGGGAAGTGGCTGAGTTGAGAATAGATATGTGCAGACTGAAATATTTTGTTTCTGAATTTCGGTTTTGTCTGAAAAATAAATTTATTTAGTTACTCCTAAATTCATTTTTATTTATTTTGTTTAGTTAAAAAATGCATTCGTATGAAAATCTGAATTAATTAAGGTCAAATCTGTCAATTGAAAGCTTATCGTGTCTGTCGGATGTTCTAAGAAGATTTGACGAAGCAGCAAAACTGTACGACGCCGCGATTGTACATTTCCGGTCCAATGCTCCACCCACAAGCTATAGTAGAATTCCAATGTTGTTTGACTAGTAATAATTATAATTGTTAATTATTATTACTAGTCAAATAACATTAGAATTCTTCTATACCCTATGGGTGGAGCATTTGACCGTAAATTTCCGCTCGCGGCGATCTTATGTAAAAACTGCTGCTTCGTGGAATCTTAATGTTGAATGGTATTATACATATTTTTGATCATATTGAATGATACGATACCTGTTTGTTTCTGTTCCTGTCAAACGGTCTACCCCAACAGCCAATGGTATTGCGTTGTATCAAAATTCATATATCTTCCTTCCTGTTCGCTCTGCGCTCCTAATGGTTCTGGTTCACACTGGCAATGGCAGCATCCGACAGTGGCTCCAGGCACTTCGACCCCATGGAGGTTCCTGGCCCTTCTATGGAGGCAGCAGCACCACCACCACCACCATCAAAAAAGCACAGGAGGGTGGACACAAGCTGCAACCAGCAGGAAGCTTAACCTTCCATGAACTCACATTGAGTCCTAGGTCCTTGTAAGGGAAATGCTTCCTTGGTGGATGCAGCTGTGTAGCACCCGATCCAGGGAGACCATTCGGGAGTGGAAGCGGGAGAAGTGGGAGGAGATCTCCAAAAGTTCAGGAGATGCAGCACCATCAGCGTGACGCATCTGCCTGTCGTAAGAAATTCAGTGACATAAAACAGTAAGTAACGTGTCTGATTATTTTATTTTTTTACATTTTAAAAATCCCAGATTATGCCCAAAAACAAGTGCCCCCCCCCCCCCCACACACTTAAACATATATTATTGCTATCACATGTGATGTCAGTAAAGTTAAGTGAATTTTTTTTTTTTTGAAAAAATAATTTTCAAATCATTCTCCCTCCTGTGAAAAAACTAATTTGCGCATAGGTGTGCCTAGCCTACACATGAAAGCATATTTTGCACATTACATATTATCACCACGATCATTGTGAGAGGAATATTTCCATGGCGGTTATTTGTTCTTATCACTAAACTGATGAGCAGTAAGTGCTTTTAAGTTCCACTTGACCACCTATAGGTACCTCCCCCCCCTTCCTGATCAGGCCATATTTTTCTATTTAGCGCACTGCAGCTTTAACTGACAATTGCATGCTCCTACGATGTAGTACCCAAATTGAATTTACGCCTTTTTCCTGCCACATAAAGAGCTTTTTTGGTGGTATTAGATCACCGCTGGGTTTTTATTTATTGTTATTGACACAAAAAAAACAGTTAAACATAAAAAAAAAAAAAATTGTTGTGTTACGACGGCTGGACTTAACCAGCTTGTGGACCTGCCATATGTTTACTATGGTTTACTATGGTACAAGTGGTTAATGTTTTGCAAAGGAAAAAAGAAAGGAAATTTACACCATTTCACAGTTCACACAAGTGTGTAATTAGAAAGGTGGGCTGGACAACTATTTACTCGGCACAATCCTGTCTTATATATTTTGCCAAATGTTTGGGTGTCTTATTGTGCACAAAAAAAAGCATACATTTTTCGTTTTTCCAAAAATAAATTGGGTTAATAAAAAAATGTTCAAATCTTGTGCTACATGACTAGCCCCTACACTGCGGGGGAAATGCTCTGCAATCTTCCTGCAAAGGTCCAAGATTTGAGCAATCTTGTTGTTTTTCTCCACTGGGATTGCACCCTTGACCACTAAATGCAGTACAGTGGGGACGGAAAGTATTCAGACCCCCTTACATTTTTCACTCTTTGTTATATTGCAGCCATTTGCTAAAATCATTTAAGGTAATTTTTTTTTTCCTCATTAATGTACACACAGCACCCCCCCCGGCCCTTCAGAGGGTCTTTAATAGCCTACTGGAAAGGCAGGAGGAGACTGTGATTGATACCCCGACACTGCACCACCCCGGGACATCATTTGCTGCCTTCAAAGCTTCCAATTAAAGGAGGACATAATGTGCAAAGCGAGGAGAAATGAGAGGATCGTTTTTAATGGAGAGAACATACTGTTATTCCAAGATCTATCCCAGATTACACTTAAAAACCGTAGGGCCCTTCGCCCACTACTGGACAAACTTCCTGAAAAAGATCTCAGGTACACTTGGCGCTTCCCCTTTGCCCTCATTGTGGCGACAAATGGACACCAGCATATCCTACGCACCCCATTAGATCTTCCTGATATTTGTGCAGGACTTGGCCTGGATCTAGTGGATTTGCCAGATTGGTATGCTGAGTTTGCCTTACCACCACACAACAGGAGTCCATCCAGATCACCATTTTCCACACCTGAAAAAAGGTCTTCCAAGAAAATGAAGTCAGGCAAAGCAGGAGGCTCCAAATTCAACACACCGAATCCAAGATCTCTTTGGGACCGTGACCACACGGAGGATTAATGCAAAGCTGTCCAGCCTATAAGCCTCTACAACGATATGACTAACTGTTTTGACATCAGAGGGAGTTATTTTTGCCCAGTTTAATCTCCAATTTTTTCTTTTTTGTTTTTTTTGTTTTTGTTTCTGTTTTTTAAGGCTCAGTTTATTAGGGCATTGCCCCACTGACTCTCATTACCTCCAGGCAGACATAGGCATGCTATATGCACATATTATGTACTACAATTTATTTCATGATGTTTAAGCATTAGTCTGAGTTATAGCAATTCTGTGGCCCTCGCGGCGGAGGGGGCCAGCTTGGCCGCGACACTTTCGAGGTGGCGGTCGGTTGAGTCATCACGTCGCGGGGTGACAGTGATAGCAGGGCTTCTTGGTCCTCCTATTTGGGGACGGAGAGGATCCCTTAATCGACAGGGTGAATTAATCATATATATTTCAGTTAAGAGAAGTATATCTCTTATTAGCTGTAGGCTGTGTGTTTGTTGGAGGATGGTTTTGCCAGTTATATCCTTCATAAGTTTTCTGTTTAAACTTAACAGTTTGTTTTGTTTGACACATACACCAGGCAGCCACCTCCCCCTACCCCCACAAGTGGTCTGTCACTGCATTAAGCTTTGCAGACGCACTACAGTTCTCTAGATAGGGCTCTATCTAGAGGTTGAACTTAATTCTTATTCTACTCGCTCCTCTTCTCACCTTCACTTCTTTGTCTTCTTATTTTTTGCTCTTCCCTTTTTTTTTTTTTTTGGTTCTCTTTCACACCTCTCTATCTTTCTTCTTGTTACCCTCTCAGAGGTTTTGACCACCCACGTCCTCGACCTTAAGAACGCCTTAACTGACCACCGGTGTTTCTTTTTCAGATCAATAGAGTTTCACACGGCTCCTGAGTCTGCACCATGGCCTACTCTTTTCTAGGGCGCAACCCCACAGTAATATCCCACAATATACAAGGCTTGAATACCCCGGAAAAGAGATCTACATTACTTAGAGAAAATAAAAAAGGTAAGCCACATTTTATACTGCTACAGGAAACCCACTTTAAAACTGGTCGCGTCCCCAGGCTCACCGATTCGAACTACACAAGGGTTTTTCATGCCACAAACAGTCTTGCTAAAACTAAAGGGGTTTCAATACTGGTCAGTAAGAATGCACCTTTTGACCTGACGGACCAACTGACAGACCCTGAGGGTAGATACATTTTCCTAAAAGGGAACTACAGTGGAGCGCCCATCACAATAGCAAATGTGTACTTTCCGAACTCAGCCCATCTGCTATTTTGTAAACAGATAGTCCATAAGCTGCAGGAGTTTGCTACGGGTTGTCTGATACTGGGAGGAGACTTCAACATCCCTCTGAATCCCCTAACAGACACCTCCAATGGCAACACCAGTATTAGGTACAAAACCCTGAAAGGTATTAAGTGCCTTCTCCATAAGCTGGGACTGATAGACTCTTGGAGATTCCTCAACCCACATGGACGTGACTACATGTTTTACTCAGCACCCCACAAAAAATACACACGGATAGACTATCTATTTATAACTCAAAAAGACCTTTCTGTTCTTTCCGAGGCTTGTATAGGCACTCAATCCTTCTCTGATCACGCTCCAGTGGCAGTAACGTTAGACCTGACAAAATCTCCAAAAAAGACCCAGATTTGGAGGCTTAACTCCTCGATACTTTCTGACCCCATCCATCTACCCAAACTCAAGGAGGCCCTGTCAATTTTTTTCACCCAGAATAACACCCCAGGGATGGACCCACTTATGATTTGGGAGGCCCACAAATGTACCCTAAGGGGGAAACTGATTTCGATGGGTGCTAGAAGGAAAAAGGAGAGAGAAAGGGAAATCAAAACTCTAATAAGTTGTATTCATAAGTTAGAATCCCAAAATAAACAATCTCTTGCAGTGGATACAGCCACAGAATTAATAGCAGCCAGGAAACAACTACAGACACTTTTTGATGCTAAAGCTAAATGGTTTTTATTTTTCAGTAAAAAAATTTATTACGAGGGGGGCAACAAACAAGGCAAGACGTTGGCGAGGGCGTTACGAGTACACACCCAAAACAATAGCATTATAGGCATAAGACAGAAAAAAAATGGGACACTAGATGTCACTACAGAGGAGATTGCTAAACATTTTCATACATTTTACTCAAATCTCTACAATTTACCGCCACAACACAAACAACCGGGAATGGAGGGAAAAAGAACACAAGTAATTGAAGACTATCTTAGTAAGAGTGGTCTCCCATCTCTTGACATCGCGGAAGCTAACACCCTTGAAGACCCAATAACCATGACTGAAATTAGAATGGCCATTAAGAACTTGAAGCTAGGTAAGAGTCCCGGCCCAGATGGATACACGGCCATCTACTACAAAACATTTACAGACTTGTTGACAGACCCTTTAGCGGCAGCCTTGAACTCCTTATCCGAACCCAGGACCACAACACCAGACTTACTTTCAGCCTATATAACAGTCATACCGAAAGCAGGTAAGGACCCCTCCGATTGTGCCAGTTATCGTCCTATTTCCTTGTTGAATCTGGACGTGAAAATTTTTGCGAGGATACTCGCTGACAGACTGAGACCCTTCCTCCAAAAAATAATTGGTCTGGAACAGGTGGGTTTTATGCCTGACCGTGAAGCCAAAGACAATGTCACCAAAGCCCTCTTACTAATCCACCAAATGGGTTCCAGCGGATCAGAGGGCCTTCTCCTGTCCACGGACGGGGAGAAGGCCTTCGACCACGTGGCTTGGGACTACATGTTGTCTACTTGTAGACATATTGGATTGGGTGATAGGATGTTGGCCTGGATCTCCGCACTCTATCATAACCCCTCGGCTAGATTGAAAATAAACGGCACCCTTTCGGATCGGGTACATATCACGAATGGTACAAGACAAGGCTGCCCCCTTTCACCACTCCTATTCATTTTAACCCTAGAGCCATTTATTAGACAGGTCAATGCAAATAATTCGGTCAGGGGATTCCGGGTAAGGGGACGGGAGTTCAAGGTGGCTGCCTATGCCGATGATTTGCTATTTTTCATATCTAAGCCCCACACTACTCTCCCTAATCTTATGAAAGCCTTTGAACATTACAGATATGTCTCTAACCTAAAGATAAACTACTCCAAATCGGAAGCCATGAATATATCCCTCCCCAACCATTCACTCACATCGGTGATAGAGAACTCTCCCTTCAAATGGGACCACAAAAAACTGAAATATTTGGGGGTGTTTTTAACACCCCAATTATCGACAATATACGAACAAAATTTTCCCCCCTCTCTTAAAATCTATAGAAACGGACTTGCGCAAATGGCACTCTGGAACCTTCTCTTGGTTCGGAAGGGCAGCAGTCATTAAAATGACAGTCCTCCCCAAGCTCCTCTACCTAATGCGCACTTTATAGATTAAACTGCCGCCCACCATGTTTAGGACACTGAGAACCATGTTTTTGAAATTTATTTGGGCACACAAAAATCCGAGAATCAAACTTGAAACACTTCAGAAAGCGAAGGCAAGGGGAGGGTTAGGAGTACCCAACTTACAGGACTACTACAAAGCATCCCACGTAACAAGGGTCATCGACTGGCACTGTCACAGTGAATCCAAAGACTGGGTGAAATTAGAAATGGGCCTTCAGACCTTACCACTTACCTTTGCACCATGGCGACCTTGGCTTTCATACACTGACGACCTGAAGCAACACCCCTTAACGGGTACCACTCTGAAAGTGATCCATGAGATACCCGTTGACACAGGAGTTACATCCGCCTTGGGACCACTAACCTCGTTGAGGGATAATCCAGATTTTATCCCAGGGGTGGGCAACCCTCACCTCAGGTCCTCCCACAGTGACAGACCTCTTCTGGCAATAGATTGCTACCATCAAGCCAAAATGAAAGATTACCAGACACTTAAACAAAATGACAATGTGACTGACTTGCCCTTTTGGACCTACCTCCAAGTTAGAACCTATGTTAGCACTAACCACAAGGTGGGAGACTTTTCTAGGCCTTTGACAGAATTCGAGTCGGTGTGCCTTGGGGGAGAACCAATCCGTGGGGCTACCTCAATTATTTATGCGTGGCTACAGAACACAAAAACACCTATGGACGACAGACTCAGAGAGCGGTGGTCAGAAGCCTTACAGGTAAACATAACCCCGAAACAGTGGAGGAACGCTTGCATCTTATCACACAAGTGCTCTATCAGCACCAAAGTGCAAGAGACAGCTTTCAAACTCTTGACTCAGTGGTACCTAACCCCAACAAAATTAAATAGGATGTTTCCCCAGACATCGGACCGATGCTGGAGGTGTCTGGGAGATAGCGGAACTTTGCTACACATATGGTGGCATTGCCCTTTGATTGTTCATTTCTGGGACAGTGTGCGAGACTACATCAAAAAAATCACTGAGACCTCTCTATCTTTAGATGCAGCTTGTTGCCTGCTGCATATTTCAAGCTGGCCTCTGAGGAGATACAATCGTTCGCTCACAAAACATTTACTGAATGCTGCCAAGTCTCTCATCCCAATTTATTGGAAATCAACTCAAGTACTAACAATGAAGGAATGGCTAAATAGGGTCACAGAAATTTATGAAATGGAAGATACTCTGGCGCAAGCAAACGAACAAGTTGAAAACTTTCTCGATACTTGGCGCCCATGGAACGTGTTTAAATACTCCCAAACATTTTCCGACATCTTTAGTGCCCATGTTTAGGCGCTAAGCTAAATTAGTCTTTGATATGGCGTAACAGTAGAACTGTACTGGAATACACACTTGGTCGACGTGGGTGGTCAAGGTCAATTAAGATTATTCAAGATCATCCTCTTTTCTTTTTCATAATACGACATTGAATGAACACAAACTTCACTTCTCCTACTTCACATATGGTTTATGTCTCCGTTTCCCCTTCTTTTATATGTATACCTTATCTTTTTTCCTCTTTTCGTCTCCATGACCTATTCAGAGGGTCGATTGCATTATCTCACATAATATCATTAAAGGCCTAGGCGAGATGGGTTGTGACATTAAAAGGCATATTTCTGAGGTGATGTTGTTCATGTAAACGACACAACCGTTATTACAGTGTTTTAATTTTTGATTATTTTGTATCAACACTTCATAGACAAATGTAAACTTCGGCCGATTTACTGAAACTTATGTTTGATCAGAAGCATTCTTATTGTACTCTCTGATCTGTATTGTCTACTTAATACTTCTGCAATAAACTTCTTTAATGTGAAAACACACAGCACCCCATATTGACAGAAAAACACAGAATTGTTGACATTTTTGCAGATTTATCAAAAAAGAAAAACTGAAATATCACAAGTATTCAGACCCTTTGCTAAGTATTTAGTAGAAGCACCCTTTTGATCTAATACAGCCATGAGTCTTTTTGGGAAAGATGCAACAAGTTTTTCACACCTGGATTTGGAGATCCTCTGCCATTCCTCCTTGCAGATCCTCTCCAGTTCTGTCAGGTTGGATGGTAAACGTTGGTGGACAGCCATTTTTAGGTCTCTCCAGAGATGCTCAATTGGGTTTAAGTCAGGGCTCTGGCTGGCCATTCAAGAACAGTCACGGAGTTGTTGTGAAGCCACTCCTTCATTATTTTAGCTGTGTGCTTAGGGTCATTGTCTTGTTAGAAGGTAAACCTTTGGCCCAGTCTGAGGTCCTGAGCACTCTGGAGAAGGTTTTCATCCAGGATATCCCGGTACTTGGCCGCATTCATCTTTCCCTCGATTGCAAGCAGTCATCCTGTCCCTGCAGCTGAAAAACACCTCCACAGTATTATGCTGCCACCACCATGCTTCACTCTTGGGACTGTATTGGACAGGTGATGAGCAGTGCCTAGTTTTCTCCACACATACCGCTTAGAATTAAGGTCAAAAAGTTCTATCTTGATCTCATCAGACCAGAGAATCTTATTTCTCACCATCTTGGAGTCCTTCAGGTGTTTTTTAGCAAACTCCATGCTGGCTTTCATGTGTCTTGCACTGAGGAGAGGCTTCCGTTGGGCCACTCTGCCATAAAGCCCCGTCTGGTGGAGGGCTTCAGTGATGGTTGACTTTCTACAACTTTCTCCCATCTCTGGAGCTCAGCCACAGTGATCTTTGGGTTCTTCTTTATCTCTCTCACCAAGGCTCTTCTCCCCCGATAGCTCAGTTTGGCCAGACGGCCAGCTCTAGAAAGGGTTCTGATCATCCCAAACGTCTTCCATTTAAGGATTATGGAGGCCACTGTGCTCTTAGGAACCTTGAGTGCAGCAGAAATGTTTTTGTAACCTTGGTCAGATCTGTGCCTTGCCACAATTCTGTCTCTGAACTTTTCAGGCAGTTCCTTTGACCTCATGATTCTCATTTGCTCTGACATACACTGTGAGCTGTAAAGATGATCAGAAGAAATGCACAGCACCTGAGTTAAACATATGAGTGTCACAGCAAAGGGTCTGAATACTTATGACCATGTGATATTTCAGTTTTTCTTTTTTAATAAATCTGCAAAAATGTCAACAATTCTGTGTTTTGCTGTGTGTACATTAATGAGGAAAAAAAAAAAGAACTTAAATGGTTTTAGCAAATGACTGCAATATAACAAAGAGTGAAAAATGTAAGGGGGTCTGAATACTTTCCGTCCCCACTGTATGTGTGCAGAACAGCACACACCGACAAAAGATCCATCTTGGAGCGCTTTCACCATGTTTGAACCTTCATCTGTCACTATGAACCCAACAGAAACATTGGTGACTGCGCGCTCTCCAAACCAATTGGCCAACATCGATCTAATTGCCCGCAATATGTTGGCAGAGCTGTGTTTATCATCACAGATTTCTGTGTGGAGCAGGAAAGCTTGATAACCCTGCTGGTCTTGCTCTGCAGACCTGCTTCCTGATGAAGTTGGATCTCTTACACTAGTGCCACCACCAACAGGCACAGTGGCCTGCCACCAGTGTGCAGTCAAAGACAGGAAAGCGTGTTGACCACTGGGAACTGTCCACAAATCAGTGATCAAATTCATTGTCTAACCCTCTGCTTTGGCCATTTTTTACTTCAACGCACAAATGGTATAGTGCTGGAACAATCTTTCTGCTGAAAGTTGTTTGTGCAGGATCAACATATTGTGGAGCAAGGGCATACATGAGCTGTTTAAATGGCTCCCCTTCAATCATGCGAAAAGACGTTCCTCCAACAGCAATGAATTGGCCAATGAGGCAGGTGATCTTGTTGGCCTGCTGTTTTGACATTCCCTTGGAACTAAAGCCAACAAAGTTATCTAGGGTAGGCTGATGATGTCCTTGGGAGGATGAGGAGCCTGATTGAGTGAGCAGTGGAACTACTGCACGTGGACGCTTTGTCTTACTTGAACCTTCTCTATTGGCTGTGCTCTGAGTAAGTGGTGTGGTTGAGGAGGTACCACCAGTACAGTCAGAGTCCGTAACAATGCTGCTTCCTTCCCTATTACCTTCTTTTTCTGCCTCTGCTCGCAGTAAAGTAATGGTGGTAATTTTTAAGTTGTAGGTTCATACCAGTATTGGTTAAATGTCCCAACTTTTTCCCCCTACTCACTTGCTTCCCACACAATTTGCACTTTCCAAGGAACCCGCCTTCCAATCTGTGAAAGTATTTCCAAGCGTTAATGCAGCGCGATGCAGCCCCTTGACCCTGTTTATCTCTAGTATTTAGGACTGATGCAGCTCCAGCAGGTAACACACCAGTGGGGGAAGCTGTTGCCACTACAGTTCCACGTGAACTAGTGCTAATGGCAGGGGCGCTGGGGAGGTCGGTGTTATCATCACAGGATTCTTCCTCCATAATAACAGAGGGAGAAGGGGAGTTAGCAGCAGATGAAAAAAGTGGACTGCTACCTGTCCTACTCCTCACAGAATATCCCTCTTGCACTTCCTCTAGGTCATACTGTAAGTCTTGTGGGTTAAGAGTGTATAATATGTCTGCAGTGGTTGGGGAAAGAGGAGCATCACATTCAAAATCATCATCACCACCAAAACCAGTTATTGTTGCATAGAGTCGTCTACCTCAGTAAATCTTTTCTCTTGGCACAACGAAAAAAAGTCTCACTTTCTGTTTCTGCTGCTGTCCCCCTCAATTGCTTCTTTGGGGGGCTGGGCAGTGCACTGGCATTGTCATTGGTGGTGGTGACTGTAAAGGCAACTCCACTTGTTTAAAACTAGTTTTCTTGCCTATGACATTAAAAATAAGAAGCCATAACACCTGTAGAAATAGAAGGAGCTGCACTGGCAGTGGAAGCGGCAGCAGATGGTGGTCTGGCAGGAAAACTAGTAGAACTGGTGAAGGTGGAACTAGCTTTGCTGGTGGCAGTGTTGGTGACACTCACAGTTGTGGACAACATGTTTGTGGTGGCAGAAGTGTCAGCAGTACCTAAGGAAGAGCTAGTAGCAGAGACCTTACCACTTTTTTTAGCAAGGCGTCCACCACGACCGCGACCACGACCTCTACTTACCTTCACTTTTCCATTACAACAGTACATTGCTGTATATTTAGTTCTAACAGAAAATGGACTGGTCATAGTGATCAGACCTGCAAGCAGGTAATGATGTTAAAGCAAATGAAAATAGATCACAAAAAATAGAACAAAAACAACAAATATGCCAGAGTTGGCAAAACTACCTGCACACAGGTAACAAATTAGGGTATATAGAATCTTTGTTTGTATCTGTTTGTAGCCCTCCAATGCTGCAACGCATCAGCACCTTTGCAGCCATAGTGCTATTTGCTGGGTGTTTAGTGTGCTCCTGTACCTTTAAGAAGGGGTGGGCTGCCCTTCAGTCCACCTGCCCGCATTTATCCATCAGAATGCATGTGCCTCCACTGTGGGGACACTCATATTTTAGTGTTAGGACCACAGATATGAGGGTGCCCGGTGCCGTGACGAGGCTCTGTGGCTTACGCATGCCTTTGCAAATGCATGCGGACTAAACCCCTGTTTTTAACGCATACTGTTATGTCCTGTACACACGGTCGGACTTTCCGACGGAAAATGTGCGATCGGAGCTTGTTGTCAGAAATTCTGACTGTGTGTGGGCTCCATCAGACATTTTCCATCTGATTTTCTGAGCAGGCTATAAAATTTTCCGACAACAAAATCCGATCGCATCAATTCCGACCGTGTGTGGCCAATTCCGACCCACAAAGTGCCACGCATGCTCAGAAGAAATTCTGAGATGGAACAGCTCGGTCTGGTAAAATTAGCGCTCAGGCTGCAATGTTTAAAATAGTTTAATACAGCGCACTCTCTTCTTCTTTATAATGCTAGAAGAATGAAGTAGTTTTGCTGCTCATATTCACACAGACTTCTCACAAACTTCTTTCTTTATTAATTATCGTGATTCCCTCAATATATTTTGATTTGTCACATCTGACAAAAAAATATATATATTATTATTTTTTTGGTTTGTATTTTTTTCAAGGCTGATCTTTTTTTGTTTTTAATTTTGTTTTTTTTTTAGTCCAGAATATTTTTGTGTGTGTTTTGTGTGTCAAGTTACCACAACACCATTATTATCTTGTATTATTTAATCTCAAGGAGATTGCTTGGTGTTGGTGTCCCTTGTTAATTTCACATTGTATTTTTGAAATGTACCTGAATCCTCACAAACTGTCCTTTTTGAAGGAAAACACACATAGGCAAGTATAATTGAAACAAAAATTCCTTTATTAAGGGCTCAGAACCAAACAAAGAGGGAAGCAATGCTGGAGAAACATCATAAATTTGCAAAGCCTTTGACCCCCAGGGCAGACATCAATTATTTTACAGCAAAATTGGTGGCCTGAGGAGTCCATATGTAAGGGAGTGCAGTCTGGTCCAGAAGTCCAAGAGATCCTGAAAGCAGCAGATGACATGTATGTTCCCAGGCTGTGGTACTACAAGAGCCTGCATCTTTTGCCAGACAAGACTGAACCCAGGTCATCACTCTCTGGTCTTCCTTCCATGCTTCCTTCCACGTTGTGGCTCTGGTGGTGGAGTTGTGACAGGAGGAGGAGGAGGATGGTCCAACTCACTCAGGTGGGTTTTGTGTGTGATTTCGCCCCTCACCCCCTTAGTTAAGACTTAATGAATGAATGAATGAATGAATGAATGAATGAATGAATGAATGAATGATTTGTAAATCGCTGCAAATGCGAACTAAATCACCTCAAACAGTACAAAATATTTTACAGCGCACACATACAAGAATGACATTTCCTGCAAGGCTAGTTAAAAACACCTGAACATATTCAAAAAATACGGGGGTTTGGTCACACTATATGGTCATATAGTGCTAAGCCCACTTACTGCGACAAAGTACCCCGAATTAGTGGGTCCTACTCTAGTAATAGAATGGAAGATCCTTTGTCTCAACCATGGGAGCTAAACTCCTCTACGTGGGAGAACTGAAGGGGATACATCCTATACACTGGTGGCCACTAAATAAGAGGTAATGAGGAGGGGGAGGGGTGCTCCAGCCCAAAAAAACCTGGTCAGGGTCTATTCCAATATACAAGTACATATTTGGGGGGCACATCCTACAATGCGTTTAAATTCAAGATGGTGCTGCTATAAGACCTACAAACAGTACAAAATATTTTACAGCGCACACATACAAGAATGACATTTCCTGCAAGGCTAGTTAAAAACACCTGAACATATTCAAAAAATACGGGGGTTTGGTCACACTATATGGTCATATAGTGCTAAGCCCACTTACTGCGACAAAGTACCCCAAATTAGTGGGTCCTACTCTAGTAATAGAATGGAAGATCCTTTGTCTCAACCATGGGAGCTAAACTCCTCTACGTGGGAGAACTGGAGGGGATACATCCTATACACTGGTGGCCACTAAATAAGAGGTAATGAGGAGGGGGAGGGGTGCTCCAGCCCAAAAAAACCTGGTCAGGGTCTATTCCAATATATGGATATATGCCTAATTACTTTGGCCAGCCCCTCCTTACTTACACTATTGACAGCCCACTGGACAGGTAAGAAGTGTCATAATACAAAGATATAAATACACATTGTACACATTTGAGCACATTTGGTCATTCTGCTATTACCTATCAAGATAATAATAGGATAGAAAAACTTTAAACAATACCATTTGAAAGTATACAGGCAGGCCCTTGCACTACATGCTTTGGGGAATTCATCCATAATCTGACCACAAAAGAGATGGGTATAGTGTGTATGGGTTTGGCAAAGTCAGCAGATAGATGATTGAGGATAGATAGAGAATTGGTATCAGCTGACTTAGCAGTTGGGGGAGGGAGGGTTCCAAATGATTTGGGGACCCAAAAAAATAGCCTCTGGCGCTCTGCCTGAATTTAAAGCACAAATCACATTTTGAGAGGCATGATAGTATGCACAGACCCAGGCCCTCCTCAGACTCAGAACCCTGGACCCTACCAAGTGTGTCTCCTGCAGAATACATATGTGTGGATGAATTTTTAGTTAAATACTAAAGATCGTTCAGCAGCAGCATTGAGGCCTCTAATGTTCCAAGAGACTACCGTAAAGTTAGCCATATGTTGGGATGTCTAGGAGAACAAAAAAGGATATAGGGTATTAACAGTTTAATAGTCCAGATTTTCCATATAAAAGAACAGTAACCCATTTCCGCATGCTGGCAATTGTACATGACTACAGTGGTACTACAGTAAGTCCAATCACCACATAGGAAGATTTTGCATATGTCATAAAGTAAAAGCATAAGACCAACATAACACAAAAAAATTACATAGGAACAAAGAAAATGTCCAACCATGGTCAGCAACGGTCAACCTTCCCCACCCCCTCCATGTGCCTCTCAGTACATTGAGAGGCACTTGTAAGGCACAAACTTTTAGTCCAGAGGACTAATAGACTATGTGGAGGTCATGTAACCAGTCAGGGGCATCCCCCAGTGGTTGCATAGATATTTGGTAAAGGGTACAAAAATTAGCATTTTTTTAATTCCATATTTTTATTAGATTTTGCAAGGAAATACATTGTACAATTAGAACTGTACGTCGTGCAACGACGTCAAAGTGTTTTAACAGGATGTAGATATACTTTAACAGGTTGAGAGTATCTGTTCGCGGTAAACATATGTAACAGTTTATGAATAAGTTTTAATTTCCTAAAAAGGTAAAAGAGACATTTCTTACGTTATTACCGTTAGCAGCCCCCTGCTCTGGCGTGGCACCCCAATTGGGATCCTTAGTGCCACTGCAGCGCAGAGCGCCGGTGTACAACTTTTATAAACCTAGAATGTCTTAAGGATATTAAGCAGAACCTTTGTAAGAGAACGTTGGGGGGGAATACAGTATTGCTCGGTCAAGAAAAAGTATTGTTTCATCAGGTGATCATATGGGGGATGCAGTGTCAGTCCAGTCTTTCCAGGTTTGCCAGTAGGTGCGTGTTTTTGTTGCGTGGCCCGTGTGGGCTACTGATGTGATCTCGTAGCTGAAGTGTAGGGCAACTATGTCCACTACTTGGGTTAGTGTCGGGTGACCATCCGACTTCCATTGTCTAGTTAGGTTGAGTCTCGCTGCCAGGAGAATGTGCGTAGTGACATGTCTGAAGGGAAATGGAATGTCCTCAATAGTCAGGTTTAGGATTGCTAGTGCAGGTGAGGGTGTGATCTTAATGTGGGTTATTGTTGATATTAGTCGGAAGACCTTTTCCCAATAGGTACGGAGGGAGGGGCATGACCAGAAAACATGGAACATGTCACCTGTGGATGATTTACATCTCCAACAAGTATCTGGGTTTTTGGGATTAAAGGATGACAGTCTGGCAGGGGTTAGGTACCAACGTAAGGAAATTTTTTGCATGAGCTCCCAGAGGGCCGCACATTTAGTGGCTTTATAGACTGTTTTAAGTGCTTCAAAAATTAGCATTGATAGAGATGCTAGAGCAGTAGAAGTAAATTAACAGTCATCACCTGGATTAGCCAGGGGCACAAGCTTAAAGTTGGTTGCAATAAACTGGCAGTGATAACAGAACAATCAGTGTATTACCAGACAGTACTTCTAGTGGCAAGCAGCGGCCCAGGTCCTGGTAATAGAGAAGAAAGAGGCATCTTCAACAGCCCCCAGCAGGCATCCCCTGCCATCAAACAATGTCCAATGGTCGGTCGGAACAATGAGCCAACCAGATTGGAACAAACAATGTAAAAACCCTGCTCTGCGTAGCAGCAGGCAAGCTGGGCTTAATATGCAGAAAATATAGATCTCACAGGTGTCGGCATCCCTATGGAGGTAGTGCTTCCAACCATGCAGCAGCATCCTTAGGATTAGTGAAGAATTTCACTCTCACCTTTGACTACCCGCAACTTAGCTAGGAACAGGATACTCTACCAAATGCCTTTAACATGCATAGGAGCCTTGACAGCAACAAAGGACTGGCATTGCCTCTGGGTCTCCATGGTGTAATCGGGGAACATCAGGAGCTTAACGTTGAGGTAAGGTAACTTTCCCGCCACTTGGGTGACTCTAAGTAATTCATCCTGATAAAGAAAGTTGAGCAGCTGAAGGATGAAGGTGCTAAGTGGTGCCCCCTCTGAGCCAGATCTTGGTGGCACCCGATGTGCTCCTTTCACCGTGAAGTATGGGGAGAGCTGGGCCGTGGGTAGAAGGGTGCACAGCAGGTCTTCTGTAAACACTGTGGAATTCCTACCCTCTACTCCCTCCGGAAGCCCTATGATCCGGAGGTTATTTCGGTGGCTCTGATTATTGGCATCTTCTGCCCTGTACTTCAGGGCTCTGGTTTTAGTTTGCAAGGCACGAATAGAGGTAGAGTGTTCAGACACCGAGTCCTCCACAGCCCCAACCTGCTGCTCAGCAGTATCAAGTCTGGTATGGATTTTATCCAGATCTTGTCAGATCAAGCCACATCCATCTGAACTGCCTCTATTTTGGAGGTTAGTGGGGTCTAGCAGGTGGTGATAGCCGCCATAACCTCCAGGATCTTAGGCAGTATAGTGCCAACAGCCTCCTCATGGTAAGTCTGCGACACCATATTGCAGGGTCGCTTGGAAGGTCCCAAGACACAGGATACAGGGCTAGCTTCAGCCGATATGCATGGGGGGAATTTCAGCTTCTTACCCCTCTTCTGATGCCCAGGAAGCTTGGGAGGCATCCAGAGTCCATAGATTGCCTCAAAGGTGTAACTCCATCCAGGAACGGATAATTGTCCGGATCTCACTACAGCTCTTAAGACACATCTGCTCAGTCCGCCATCTTGGCCACTCCCCATTTATTTAATTTTTGTTTTAATTATTTTTTTATACTAGTAATGACAGCAAACAGCGACTTATAGTCGGGCTGAGATATTGCAGTGAACAATCAGACACTAACTGACACTTTGTGGGAACCAGTGACAATAATACAGTAAACAGTGCTAAAGTTATGCACTGTCACTGTACTAATGACACTGGCTGGGAAGAGGTTAAACATCTAGGGCAATCAAAGTGTTAATTGTGTTCCTAGCCAGTGCTTTTGTGTACTGTATATGTTGTGTGTATGTGCTTTGCAGGAAAACAAAATCCATTCCTTCCCCGTCAGAACGGAGATCTGCCTTGTTTACATAGGCAGAGCTCTGTTCTGAGTCTCTGCCCAATGATTGGCAGATGCTGGTGGACATTGAGTGCCCAGCACCCACAGATCGACTTCTGCTGTGAATAATCACAGCAGAAGCAGCACACAGTCGGTGCGCACCCCATGCAGGTGAAAGTGCAGGATCACGCATATATATATATATATATATATATATATATATATATATATATATATATATACGTGATCCGGCGCAGAGCTGCCATGCTGTAGCAGTAAAACTGCTATAGGGGCGGTCAGCAAGTGGTTAAGCGCCACCTTTCTTAAAAAGACACGACTCCTGGTGTGGTTAAGAAGAACTTATGAGGCTGTGCAGTCCCATGACAGCCAAATAAAAGGTGAAACAGTTTGCTGAATTAGAATGGCTGTTCACTGCAATAAAAGGCTATCCAGGTAAATACATACACAGATGAAATACATATAAGGGAACTGTTTTACGTGTCAAAGAATTTATATGCAGTCCTGATATTTACACTCTGCTACACAACCTAGGCTTGCCTGGCAGAGAATGAAGCCTGTTTTTTTCTGTTGAGATTAATTACAATTAGATGTCTTGTCCCTCCCCCAACCTGACTGGACAGTAAAATGAGAAATAGTGGACTGATGAGCTCATCTCACTGTCACTCTGCTCTCTTCTCCTATCAGCATGTCTTTCAGTAGCACATGAGAACTGCAGCACAGTTGATTCACTGTTTGTGACTCTTGCTGCGGTTTCTCCCTCTCAAATCTGCGCTGTACTGTGAATTGGACTGATACCAAGTGAAATTCAGGAACACTCACCGTTTGCATAAAAAAATTAATGTAGTCATCATAATAAATAGGAGACTGGAATTCAGTTTTAAAGTGGTTCTAAAGGCTGGAGGTTCTTCTAACTTCATGCATTCTATGCATGAAGGTAAAAAACCTTCAGAGTGCAATTCCCCCCTGAGCCCTCCCTTAATACTTACGTGAGCCCGATCTAGTGACGTGCATGAGAGCAGAAGCTCTCCCTTCTCATTGGCTGAGACACAGCAGCGAAAGAAATTGGCTCTCACTGCTGTTAATCACAGCCAGTGAGGGGGAAGTGGGAGGCAGGGCTGAGCCGTGCTCTGTGTGTCTGAGACACCGCTCCAAAGTGAGCATGCACCAGTGCTCCCAGAGCAAGCAACTTGCTATGGGGGCATTCAGCAGGAGTGAGAAGCCAGGAGCACCTACAGAGGATCCATAAAGAGGAGGATCAGGGCTGCTCTGTGCAAATCCATTGCACAGAGCAGGTAAATATGACATGTTTTTATTTAAATGTGAACGTTTACAAACACTTTAAAGCTGCACATCTAAAATAGATAGATGTAAATGGGAGTTGCTATTCCTAAGATTTACACATCCCTGCCAGTTGAACTAGTCTGGTGACCTCTACTGTCATTACAGTGGTATTAAACCGCAAGAAAAATGGCAAAGCATACTAGCACATTATGAGGGACTTACCTTAGATTGAAGCCCTCCCGCGGTGCGCTATCACTGCTGACAGGTCTTCCATCTTCACCCGGTCTTCCTTATGGTTTTGCAGGTCCCAGCTGTTTGATTGGCCGAGCCGCAATGCATGCGGGAGTCACGGCCGAAGCACAGCTCTGTAAATGGACAGCATGCTCTCCAGTGAAAGAGCAGTGTGCATGCCTCGTGATGTCACCTGCTGCTACTAAAGTAAATATCTCCTAAACAGTGCATGTTTAGGAGATATTTACTGTACCTACAGGCAGGGCCAGTACAAGGGGGAGCAGACGGGACATGTGCCCTGGGCACAATCTCTCTATGTAGAGGCAGGGACGTGCTAGGAGTTCAGCCGTTCCCTTCTCCCTCCACCTCACTGACAGGAGTGACTCCTGTCAGCAGGGCCGTTTTCAGTCCAGAGCGCAACCCCTGTGCTTACCAATGTTGCTTGTAGTAGAAACTGGCTTCTGTTTAGGAGTGACAGCACACCGGGTGGCAGGAGGAGTGGCTGACAGGAGGCTTGTATGTTATGCCGCAGAGCAAGGAACACTCACAGACCAGCCTTCTGTCAGCCAAAGGCTGTCATACATGCTTTGGATATCAGTGGAGGCAGTTTCTGCATCAGGTAAAATAGTGTCACTTTCCCTATAAGAGATTGGAAAGGATACAGCCATACAGTAGGTGACTGCGATATTGTGTCAATCTCGCAGCATTTCTCGGCGAGATTTGACACCTGCGAGCCCCGATGAGTGAGCCGAGATGGCTCACTCATCGGGAAAGGAAAACTTTGTTTTCCTCCCGCGATGAGTGACAGGCAGCGCTGACAGCTGTCTGGTATGAATCCTGAGGCGGGAACACCGCGCCAAATTTTAAACGAAAAAAACGGCGTGGGTTCCCCCCCAGGAGCATACCAGGCCCTTAGGTCTGGTATGGATTGTAAGGGGAACCCCCCTACGCCGAAAAATTGGCGTGGGGGTCCCCCCAATCCATACCAGACCCTTATCCGAGCACGCAGCCCGGCCGGCCAGGAAAGGGGTGGGGACGAGCGAGCGCCCCCCCCCCCCCTCCTGAGCCGTACCAGGCCGCATGCCCTCAACATGGGGGGGTGGGTGCCTTGGGGGAGGGGGGCGCCCTGCGGGGGCCCCCCCACCCCAAAGCACCTTGTCCCCCATGCTTGTCCCCCATGCCGTTTTTTTCATTTAAAATTTGGCGCGGTGTTCCCGCCTCAGGATTCATACCAGACAGCTGTCAGCGCTGCCTGTCACTCATCGCGGGCGGAAAACAAAGTTTTCCTTTCCCGATGAGTAAGCCAGCGCGACATGCACAGTACCCTGTCGCCGAGAACCAGCGCGATAGTATCGCGCTGGAAACACAATCTCGCGGTCAGGTACTGTAATTAAAATTGTATCTGTGTGTACAAATGTTATAATACAATGATATAAAGGTTAAAGCGGTTGAGGTAATGTCATAAAGTGCTAGTTTGCATTGCATACTAGCAAACTATGTTAAACTTGCCTTAAAACAAAGCTCTTCCAGCTCAGAGATATCAGAGCTCCAGGCGCTCGGATCTTCACCCATCTTGCTTCCGGGTTCATGGACTCCAGCATGCACATGGGAGTTGCTGGTTACAGCACATGGCTATGAAGGAACGGCACAGTTGGCCATTCATTCGGAGCACATATACACCAGTGATGTCCCTGGCTGCATGTACAGTAAATATCTCCTAAACTGTGCCCGTTAGGGAGATATTTACACCACCTATAGGTAAGCCTTATTATAGGCTTACTTATAGGTAAAAGTTAGTGATGGAAGTTTACTTCCACTTTAATGGATAATAATGTTGTAAGGAGGCCTTTGGCATGGAGTGGGCACAAGATGGCAAATGATTAATGCCTCAAGCAGGAGGGTCACTGTTCTACCCAGAGAGGAAGCAGGGCAGGGACTTGTGCTTTTGGCACCCAATTACAGACATACGCAAGCCTGCCTTACACATGCCCATACACAAACACATTCTTGTCTGAGCACGACTTTAAATGTCTATGCTCACAAGTCACAACCCAGCACATGCATCTGCTGCACAGGAATTAGCACTTTCTGCATGAGATTCCTGACACTGAATTAACTTCTGTTTTTATATCGGCCTGAAATTGAACATTAAATCTTGTGCTTTGCTCATGCAGGGCACAGGAAGAGGTTTACTTTAACAGCAGCCCCACCAGCAGAAATGGCTAGATCTGGTCAGTAGACAGCAGACAAAGGACTTTGTTTGAATTGAGTGGTAGTGGGAGCTTTAGGTGTCCAAAAGACCCATAAAGTTTGTAAATGGACACAAAACCCCCTTGGGACTTTAAAGGTAACCACAACATATTATTCTAGTAAAAAGGATTTTGTATCTTATTGGTAAAAAATATAAAAATATATTAGAATAAATTATAGCTTTTAGTACAGGTAGGAGGTAACATTTATGCATAGCATTCATGCACAAGAATTGCTTAGATTCTATTTCCACATATCACAGCCTCTTTATGACCTTGTAGATAAAGAAATACCCAACTCGTTTCAGATTTTTCTTTCTTCAGGGGTGTAACAAAAAGGGATGGTAACATATGCATATATATTTTTCTGTCACTTACGGTTTGAACAAATGCCTTGTATAAAGCACATATAGCCGAAGTAGTTTAGAAACAATTGTAGGTGCTGTTGTTAATCCAGACCAGCAAAAAGGTCAGATCATGTGCCAGAGGGTACATGCAGCCGGCATGATCTGACCTTTTTCTGGTCTGGATTAGCAACAGCACCTACAATTGTTTTTAAACTACTACGGGTATATGTGCTTTATACAAGGCATTTGTTCAAACCGTGAGCGACAGAAAAATATATATGCATATGTTACCATGCCTTGCTATTTACTGATTCATATATACTGATGGATTGTATTTTGTTGCAGACATAGTATGATATACCATATACCATTTTTTGTTACACCACTGAAGAAAGGAAAAACTGAAATGTGTTGGTGGTTTCTTTATCTACAAGGTCATCAAGAGGCCGTGTTATGTGGAAATAGAATCTAAGCAATGCTTGTGCATGAATACTATGCATAAATGTCACCTCCTACCTTTTCTACAAGGTAATACGCCATAATTTATTTTATTATGTTTTTATGATTGTTACCAATAAAATACAAAATCCCTTTTACTAGAATAATATGTTGTGGTTACCTTTAAAGTCCCAAGGAGGTATTGTGTCTATTTACAAATTATACTAGGGATGTTGGTAAATCTTGTTACATTACAGCCTTTAGTTCAATGTTTTTTTAATCTGAATTATATGTGATGGATCAGAACACAATAGTCTAAGTTGGTGAAGTAAAATTAGAAAAATATATACACAAAACTATTTTTCACCCCATTTGTTATGAAGCCCATAAAAAGCTCTGGTGCAACCAATTACCTTCAGAAGTCACATAATTAGTGAAATGATGTCCACCTGTGTGCAATCAAAGTGTCACATGATCTGTCATTACATATACACAGCTTTTTGAAAGGCCCCAGAGGCTGCAACAGCTAAGCTAGAGGCACCACTAACTAAACACTGCCATGAAGACCAAGGAACTCTCCAAACAAGTAAGGGACAATGTTGTTGAGAAGTACAAGTCAGGGTTAGGTTATAAAAAAAATATCCAAATCTTTGATGATCCCTAGGATCACCATTAAATCTATCATAACCAAATGGGAAGAACATGGAAAGAACATGGCACAGCAGCAAACTTCCCAAGAGACGGCCACACACCAAAACTCACGGATTGGCAATGAGGGCATTAATCAGAGAAGCAGCACAGAGACCTAAGGTAGCAGCAGAGTTCCACAGCAGAGACTGGAGTATCTGTACATAGGACGACAATAAGCCGTACGCTCCATAGAGTTGGGCTTTATGGCAGAGTGGCCAGAAGAAAGCCATTACTTTCAGCAAAAAACAAAATGGCATGTTTTGAGTTTGCAAAAAGGCTTGTGGGAGACTCCCAAAATATATGGAGGAATGTGCTCTGGTCTGACTAAAATTGAACTTTTTGGCCATCAAAGAAAAAACGCTATGTCTGGTGCAAACCCAACACATCACATCACCCAAAGAACACCATCCCCACAGTGAAACATGGTGGTGGCAGCATCATGCTGTGGGGAAGTTTTTCAGAAGTCAGGACGGGGAAACTGGTAGGGGTTGAGGGAAAGATGAATGGTGCTAAATACAGGGATATTCTTGAGCAAAACCCGTACCACTCTGTGTGTGATTTGAGGCTAAGACGAAGGTACTTCTTCCAGCAGGACAATAACCCAAACACACTGCTAAAGCAACACTTGAGTGGTTTAAGGACAAACATGTACATGTGTTGGAATGGCCTAGTCAAAGCCCAGACCTCAATCCATTAGAAAATCTGTGGTCAGACTTAAAGATTGCTGTTCATGAGTGCAAACCATCCAACTTGAAGGAGCTGGAACAGTTTTGCAAGGAGGAATGGGCAAAAATCCCAGTGGTAAGATGTGGCAAGCTTATAGAGACTTATCCAAAGTGACTTGGAGCTGTGATAGCCGCAAAAGGTGGCTCTACAAAGTATTGACTTTAGGGGGGTGAATAGTTATGCACGCTGACCTTTTCTGTTATTTTGTCCTATTTGTTGTTTGCTTCACAATAAAAAAAAAACATCTTCAAAGCATGTTCTGTAAATTAAATTATGCAAATTCTCAAACAATTCATGTTAATTCCAGGTTGTGAGGCAACAAAACATGAAAAATGCCAAGGGGGTGAATACTTTTGCAAGGCACTGTACAGCGGGGCTACCTTGTAAGTTATGTTTAAAAACGAAAAAGGTGTTAAAAAAGTAAACTATTTAGTTAAAAATGTAATTAAATTATTAACCCCCCCACACCGTAAACACACACACTTACCAACAAAGGCATGCAAGTATGGTGAGAATATGTGCAATAAACATGCTGCAGTGAGATCAAGTGGGGCCACTGGGGTTGATTTACTAGGTTGTTCATTTTGCATAATTTGATTTACCCAGAGCTTAATGAATGGGGCAAAGCTCTATTGACTTCCAGCCACTCACGTGCAAGCAAAATGAATGTTTTTTTTTTAAAGGGTAACTCCACTTAATAGCAAATAAAGAAAAAATAATATAGCACATATACAGTAATTGTGACACAAGTAATATTGTAATTGAATGTTATTAAAAATGACCTTTGCTTTTAAATCTGCAGCCACTGTAATTTTCTGAGAATGCATTGCAATATGGCTTCCTGGAGTTGTTTTGTACACAGAGTGTGTACCGCCCACTCCCCAGAAACATAATTTCCTGCTTGTATGATTAGCTCACCAATTTTCCCAGAAGTCTGCCTAAGATACAAGTCAGATTTCAGGCATTCCCTGCAACAAAAATGTCATTTTTGGAGAGATACAGGTACTTTCAATAGGAATACGTCTAAAGGGATGCAGGCCCAGCAGCTTTCCTCATTAGTGTCCTGCAGGTGCACAGCTGACAGTTAATTATGAAACCACTCCCATTAGACCAGAACAGAGGCACAGATAAACACACAGGGATTTCTTCAGAATAACAAAAGGTAGGAATCTGCAACAAAGTTTGTTATAATCCTTGCAATGTACATAGATCAACCAGGGGGGAATGCTCTTTTCTCAACAAAAGTGGAGATATGCTTTAACCGCTTGGCATCCGCTGCACGATGATGTACATCGGCAGAATGGCATGGTTGTGCAAATGGGTGTACCCGTATGTCCCTCTGTCATCTAAGGCTAGCGGGCATGCTCACGCTGCCGGCGACGCACCGTGGGAACGTGCCCGCGGGTCCCACGGACTCGATGTCTGGCTGTGGCCTGAGATTGTGACACGGAGAGGCAGAAAGGAGAGATGCCTATGTAAACAAGGCATTTCCCTGTTCTGCCTAGTGACATGACAGGGATTTACTGCTCCCAGTAATCGGGAGCAGTGATCTCTGTCATGTTCTAGTGAGCCCATCCCCCCTTCAGTTAGAACACAGTGTGGGAACACACTTAACCCCTTGATCACCCCCTAGTGTCTAACCCCTTCCTTGCCAGTGACATTTATACAGTAATCAGTGGCTATTTTAGCTCTGATCGCTGTATAAATGCCAGTGGTCCCAAAATAGTGTCAAAAGTGTCCGATCTGTCTGCCTCAATGTCGCAGTCATGATAAAAAATCACAGATCGCTGCCATTACTAATAAAACAAAAAATAATAATAAAAATGCCATAAATCTATCCCCTATTTTGTAGATGCTATAACTTTTGCGTAAACCAATCAATATACGCTTATTGTGATTTTTTTTTTACCAAAAATACGTAGAAGAATAAATATCGGCCTAAACTGAGGAAGAAATTATTTTTTTTTAATATTTTTGGGGGTATATTTATTATAGCAAAAAGTAAAAAATATTGTTTTTTTTCAAAATTTTCGGTTTTTATTTGTTTATAGTGCAAAAAATAAAAACCGCAGAGGTGATCAAATACCACCAAAAGAAAGCTCTATTTGTGGGATAAAAAAGGACATCAATTTTGTTTGGGTACAACATCGCACGACTGCCCAATTGTCAGTTAAAGCGACCCAGTGCCGTATCGCAAAAAATGCTCTGGTCATTAAGGGGGTAAATTCTTCCGGACCTGAAGTGGTTCAATGTCTGCAAAGTGGATTTTCACCATATTCACTAAGCTCTGGGGAAAATTCCATAAACAAAGTGCAACTTCCCTTACTAGGTGAACAGCCTGTTTGCTTTATTAATTATGATCACATTTAAATTGATTGTGTTCATTTAGTACAGTTGCTTGAGTTAAATCTAAATGGACATAAGAGTGACAATTTGCAAACTATGGAAAGTGAGGTAACTAAATGTGCAAGAGAATAATGCATACTGCATTGATGAACATGACAATTGTAAAGCCTGAATATGAGCTAAATATGCATGCCCTGCAGATATTATATTAAATGGTTTCAATTATTGTCACATTATGTTTGTGCTAGGATATATGTGATCAAAGTTTACATTTTTGGATATATAGTAAGTATATATAGTATAGTATATTTTTGAAGCCTGATAGAGACATCTTTACTGGGGGATGATTTTGTGTGATAAACTCCTAAATTGTTAGTTTTTTTTTGTTTTTATCTCTACCTTGGCAGTATTGTATGTATTTTCCACCAAAAAAGTGTATGTTCATTAGGGATGAGCCGAACACCCCCTCCGGTTCGGTTCGCACCAGAACCTGCGAACGGACCGAAAGTTCGCACGAACGTTAGAACCCCATTGACGTCTATGGGACTCGAACGTTCAAAATCAAAAGTGCTCATTTTAAAGGCTAATTTGCATGGTATTGTCCTAAAAAGGGTTTGGGGACCCGGGTCCTACCCCAGGGGACAATGCAAAAAAAACTTTTAAAAACGGACGTTTTTTCGGGAGCAGTGATTTTAATGATGCTTAAAGTAAAAAAAAAAAAAGTGAAATATTCCTTTAAATATCGTACCTGGGGGGTGTCTATAGTATGCCTGTAAAGTGACGCCTGTTTCCCGTGTTTAGAACAGTCCCTGCACCAAATGTCATTTTTAAAGGAAAAAATCTAATTTAAAACTGCTTGCGGGTTTAATGTAATGTCGGGTCATGGCAATATGGATTAAAATCAGTGAGACAAACGGCATGGGTACCCCCCAGTCCATTACCAGGCCCTTTGGGTCTTGTATGGATATTAAGGGGAACCCCGCACCCAAATTAAAATAAGGAAAGGTGTGGGGCCACCAGGCCCTATATACTCTGAACAGCAGTATACAGGCAGGGCAAACAAGACAGGGACTGTAGGTTTGTTGTTAAGTAGAATCTCTTAGTAATTTTGAACGGGTACATTTTTAACGTGTTTAGCTCCAGCCAAAAAATCTTTTTTAAGCTTTTTGGAAAACATAGGGAAGGGTTATAGCCCATGTGACATTTGTTTTGCTGTCTTTCCTCCTCCTTCAGAAGATTTCACCTCATTTTTGTCCCAATGAAAAATGTTTTTTGAAAATTTGGGTTTTTTTGTGGAACAAGGATTGGAAAGCATCAGTGGAAAGGAGAAATGTTTTTCCCATATTAACTCTTACAGGAGAGAATTTCCCTTCCTAGGGGTAGATTTCATCTCACTTCCTGTTGTCTCCTTCCGTTTGCAAGTAGGAGTCGTTTGTAAGTTAGATCTTTGAAAGTAGGGTCCTGCCCTATATACTCAGCAGAAATGTGGGCCTTAGGTGTTGCTGTGGCCACAACACTGTAAGCCCTCACAGGGCCCTGCTGTGAAATATTAGATTAAGAATTGTAATTACATGCCCCTGTTGAACAGGAGCTGAAAAATTAGGCCTTAGGCACTGGTGCTGGTGCCACAACACTGCAACCCCTCACAGACACTCTAGTTGGAACACAGGAACGAGCCCTGCTGCCAAGTATTGCATCAAAAATTGTAATTACACGCCCCTGTTAGACAGGGGCAGAAAAAATGGGCCTTAGGCACTGGTGCTGGTGCCACAACACTGCAACCCCTCACAGACACTCTAGTTGGAATGCAGGAACGAGCCCTGCTGCAAAGTATTGCATCAAAAATTGTAATTACACGCCCCTGTTAAACAGGGGCAGAAAAAATGGGCCTTAGGCACTGGTGCTGGTGCCACAACACTGCAACCCCTCACAGACACTCTAGTTGGAATGCAGGAACGAGCCCTGCTGCAAAATATTGCATCAAAAATTGTAATTACACGCCCCTGTTAAACAGGGGCAGAAAAATGGGCCTTAGGCACTGGGGCCACAACACTTCAACCCCTCACAGACACTCTAGTTGGAATGCAGGAATGAGCCCTGCTGCAAAGTATTGCATCAAAAATTGTAATTACACGCCTCTGTTAAACAGGGGCAAGAAAAATGGGCCTTAAGCACTGGTGCTGGTGCCACAACACTGCAACCCCTCACAGACACTCTAGTTGGAATGCAGGAACGAGCCCTGCTGCAAAGTATTACATCAAAAATTGTAATTACACGCCCCTGTTAAACAGGGGCTGAAAAATTGTGCCTTAGGCACTGGTGGTGGCGCCCAGAACCAAAAATGTTCTTACAAGCTATCAGCGTGATGATTGAGGAGGAAGAGGATAATTACTCAGGGGTAGTCAATCAGCATCAGCATAGGCAGTCTTTGAAGGGATCTGAGATTTCAAAAAAAATTATTCGGTTACATCAGCATCAGGTGCTTGGTAGCTGGTGATGATCCAAGACTGATTCATTTTTATGAAGGTCAGTCGATCGACCGAGTCGGTGGACAGACGCACCCTGTGATCGGTTACCACGCCTCCAGCAGCACTGAATGTGCGTTCCGAAAGAACGCTGGATGCAGGACAGGCCAGTAGCTCAATTGCATACTGTGCAAGCTCTGGCCAGTGATCCATCCTCAAGACCCAGTAACCCAGAGGATTTTTGGTGGGAAAGGTGTCCAAGTCTGATCTTGCCCCTAGGTATTCCTGCACCATGTAAAACAGACGCTGGCGATGGTTGCTGGAACCGATCATACCTTGGGGCTGCGGACCAAAAAATTGTCTGAACGCATCGGTCAGACGGCCACCTTCTCCACCGCTCCTTCTTTGACTGACCGAAGCCTCAGCAACACGTTGTCCAGAAACAGGAGTTTGTAACCTCTCAGTCTCTGGGAACGCGTTGCACAGACCTTTCTGCAAGGCCTCCCAAAGATGTTTCATCCTCTGCTCCCTCTGCGATGGCAAGATAAGGTCTGCAACCTTACCCTTGTAACATGGATCAAGGAGGGTTGCCAGCCAGTATTGGTCCTTCTCCTTGATACCACGAATACGAGGATCCTTACGCAGGCTTTGCAGGATCAGGGAGGCCATGCAGCGTAGGTTTGCTGAGGCATTCGGTCCGGAGTCCTCTGGGTCACTAAGGACGACATGGTCCGCAGCCACCTCCTCCCAGCCACGTACAAGTCCATGTGTTTCTTGGGACTGATCCCTTAAAGACTGCTGCTGATGCTGAGTGCCAGGCTCCACCTCCATACTGACACAATTATCCTCCTCCTCCTCGTCCTCTTCCTGTGTGATCGGCGGGCACGCAGGAAGACTGTCTGGATAAAGGGGGCCTTGAGAGCTAAGGAATTCCTCCTCTTCCTGCCTCTGTTCTGCCTCAAGTGCCCTGTCCATTATTCCACGCAGCGTGTGCTCTAACAGGTAGACAAGGGGGACAGTGTCACTGATGCATGCACTGTCACTGCTCACCATCCTCGTGGCCTCCTCAAATGGTGACAGGACAGTGCATGCATCCCTGATCATGGCCCACTGGCATGGGGAAAAAAAAACAAGCTCCCCTGACCTTGTCCTGGTGCCATAGTCGCACAGGTACTCATTGATGGCCCTCTGCTGCATGTGCAGCCGCTGCAGTATGGCCAACGTTGAGTTCCACCTGGTGGGCATGTCACAGATTAGGCGGTTCTTGGGCAGGTTAAACTCCTTTTGGAGGTCTGTCAGCCGAGCACTGGCATTATATGACCGGCGAAAATGCACACAGACTTTCCTGGCCTGCCTCAGGACATCCTGTAAGCCCGGGTACCTGCCCAAGAACTGCTGCACCACCAAGTTAAGGACATGAGCCAAACAGGGCACATGGGTCATTTGTCCCTGTCGGAGGGCAGAGAGGAGGTTGGTGCCATTGTCGCAAACCACCATTCCTGCCTTAAGTTGGCGTGGCGTCAACCACCTCTGAACCTGCCCCTGCAGAGCTGACAGAACCTCTGCCCCTTTGTGGCTCCTGTCCCCCAAGCACACCAGCTCAAGCACCGCATGGCATCTTTTGGCCTGCGTACTTGCGTAGCCCCTTGAACGACTACGGAGCACCGCTGGTTCCGAGGAAGAGGCCATGGAGGAAGAAGAAGAGGGGTGGAGGAGAGAGGTGTGTCACAATCATTAGCATTTTGGAGGCGTGGTGGCGGAACAACCTCCAACACTACTGCACCTTGTCCTGCATCCTTCCCAGCTGCCAGCAGAGTCACCCAATGCGCAGTGAAACTTAGGTAACGTCCCTGTCCATGCCTGCTGGACCATGAGTCAGCAGGAATATGCACCTTACCGCTGACCGCCCTGTCCAGCGAGGCATGGACATTGCCTTCCACATGCCGGTAGAGAGCCGGAATCGCCTTCCGTGAGAAAAAGTGGCGTTTGGGTACCTGCCACTGAGGAACCGCACATTCCACAAACTCACGGAAGGGGGCAGAGTCTACCAACTGAAAAGGCAGCAGTTGAAGTGCTAGCAATTTTGCCAAGCTAGCATTCAACCGCTGGGCATGTGGATGGCTGGGAGCAAACTTCTTTCGGCGGTGCAGCAGCTGGGGCAGGGAAATTTGCCTGGTACAATCTGATGTCGGTGTACCAAAAGCAGATTGCCCACAAGTACTTGGCTGTGACACACCTAATTCTACACCTTCATTCCTCTCAGTGCAGGTCTCAGAGAGGACTGAAGGTCTAGTGGGGTTGGAAATCTCAGCTGATGAGGAGCAAGGAGATGTCCTCTTTGTTCTTTGGTGTGGGTCTTTTAGATACGCTTGCCAACGAACTGCATGGCAGGTCAACATATGTCTGGTCAAGCATGTGGTACCCAAGCGGGAGATGTTTTGGCCACGTGAGATACGCTTGAGACATATGTTGCAAATAGCAGCGGTGCGATCTGATGCACTCGTCTCAAAAAAGGCCCACACCAAAGAACTTTTTAAATAACGTGCAGAGACTGCAGCGCCCTGCACATGTGGAGCTTTGGGGTGTGATGCAGTCAATGTGCTGCCCTTAGGCTGGCCCCTGGAGGGCATCCTGCTTTGTTGGTGATGTGCCGCCTCCTCCTCCCCCTCCTCCTCTCTCCTATTAGGCACCCACGTTGAGTCAGTGACCTCATCATCCCCTCCCTCCTCATCACTAGAGCAAACCTGGCAGTATGCTGCAGCAGGGGGAGCATGACTGCCAGATTGCTATCCTTCTTGGGCACCCCCTCTGTCCGTGCTCATGTTACTGCCTTCATCGAGCTCAGTATCATCATCAGAGCCTTCCAAACGCTGGGCATCCTCCATGTACCCAACACTGTGGTCAAACAGTTCGAGGGACTCCTCAGGAGGACATGGTGGAGCTAAGGAAGGAGTCACTGATGACATTGAGCCGAGGGAAGAGGCCACTGCTTTGCCAGACAAAGCACCCTGGGCATGGGTGAGAGAGGATGAGGAGGATGAGGACGGCTTGGTCATCAACTCGACCAAGTCTTCCGCATGTTGTGGCTCAACACGGCCAGCTGCTGAAAAAAAGGCCAAGCGTGTCCCATGGCCACGTGCTGATGAGGATGCACTGTCTCCACGACCAGCACTAGACACAGAGCCTGCTTGCCCTCTCTTATTGGCTTGTTACTGTCTGCCTCTCCTTCTTGGCCTTCCAGACATACTAATGGCCTGTAGCTGCACTAAGCTGGGATATATATATATATATATATATATATATATATATATATATATATATATATGTACTGATACTGCAGCTAGCAAAATCAACTGCCTGCCTGTAGTATGAGAACACCACCAACCTTCTACAGGTAGCTTTAGCTGAACACTGTGAGCAGGATGCACTGCACTAAATGTAAATAGTCTAGCTGCCTGACCATGGTACTAATAGGATCAAAAGAACACCAGTAATTTTCTTCAGGTAGCTTTATATACTGTAACAAGACAAGCCTGCCTGTCAGTAGGAAGATAACAGGAACGGATCTAGCTGAACACTGTGAGCAGGATGCACTGCACTAAATGTAAATAGTCTAGCTGCCTGACCGTGGTACTAATAGGATCAAAAGAACACCAGTAATTTTCTTCAGGTAGCTTTATATACTGTAACAAGACAAGCCTGCCTGTCAGTAGGAAGATAACAGGAACGGATCTAGCTGAACACTGTGAGCAGGACGCACTGTACTAAATGTAAATAGTCTAGCTGCCTGACTGTGGTACTAATAGGATCAAAAGAACACCAGTAATTTTCTTTAGGTAGCTGTAAATACTGTAACAAGACAAGCCTGCCTGTCAGTAGGAAGATAACAGGAACGGATCTAGCTGAACACTGTGAGCAGGACACACTGCACTAAATGTAAATAGTCTAGCTGCCTGACCGTGGTACTAATAGGATCAAAAGAACACCAGTAATTTTCTTCAGGTAGCTTTATATACTGTAACAAGACAAGCCTGCCTGTCAGTAGGAAGATAACAGGAACGGATCTAGCTGAACACTGTGAGCAGGACGCACTGCACTAAATGTAAATAGTCTAGCTGCCTGACCGTGGTACTAATAGGATCAAAAGAACACCAGTAATTTTCTTCAGGTAGCTTTATATACTGTAACAAGACAAGCCTGCCTGTCAGTAGGAAGATAACAGGAACGGATCTAGCTGAACACTGTGAGCAGGACGCACTGCACTAAATGTAAATAGTCTAGCTGCCTGACCGTGGTACTAATAGGATCAAAAGAACACCAGTAATTTTCTTCAGGTAGCTTTATATACTAAAAAATACCACAACAATAAAATGTGTCTGTGATTCTGCGCAAAGACTGTCCACTGATACAAAGTGAGCAATAAGTGAAAACAATATAGTGTATCTGTGCAAAATAATGCTCTATATAAAACCAATCATCTAAAGTGACTTCAGTGCTATTAAAGTGAAGTGACTAATGCATAAATAATAGTGACTGGATAAAGTGCATATACGTTGATAGAAGGTCTGGTGACTTTCGTGGTGTTTAGTCCCCACTTGGGGCTCCCAGAACTCTCACCTTACTGGCACAATAAAAGTGCCTGTTAGAATCCCTTGGGTGTAAGCCTCCTTCCCCTTGGATTAATGCTGGCGTTCTGGGGTGCCTATGGATCAGTCATCGGCGATGTTCCCTCCAATGCATCGGTTCCACATGAGGAGTAATCAAAAGGGGGGACCCCAATAGTGTGATAAAGTATGACCAATGGTTTTATTAAAAAATAGTACTGCTTACATAAAAACAGCGCTGAACAGCAGCGAAAAACAGCGAAGAATACAGCGGTTACGATCCCCACTACGTCACTTCCGGTCCGCGTGTGTTCACACACACGCGGACCGGAAGTGACGTAGCGGGGATCGTAACCGCTGTATTCTTCGCTGTTTTTCGCTGCTGTTCAGCGCTGTTTTTATGTAAGCAGTACTATTTTTTAATAAAACCATTGGTCATACTTTATCACACTATTGGGGTCCCCCCTTTTGATTACTCCTCATGTGGAACCGATGCATTGGAGGGAACATCGCCGATGACTGATCCATAGGCACCCCAGAACGCCAGCATTAATCCAAGGGGAAGGAGGCCTACACCCAAGGGATTCTAACAGGCACTTTTATTGTGCCAGTAAGGTGAGAGTTCTGGGAGCCCCAAGTGGGGACTAAACACCACGAAAGTCACCAGACCTTCTATCAACGTATATGCACTTTATCCAGTCACTATTATTTATGCATTAGTCACTTCACTTTAATAGCACTGAAGTCACTTTAGATGATTGGTTTTATATAGAGCATTATTTTGCACAGATACACTATATTGTTTTCACTTATTGCTCACTTTGTATCAGTGGACAGTCTTTGCGCAGAATCACAGACACATTTTATTGTTGTGGTATTTTTTAGAACTATAGGTAGTGGAGTGGTGTTCACTATTGGATTTTGCAGCAAGACACAGATTATCACTTTAACACTTTAGTAGCGCAGAAGTCTATCGCAAGATACTTCATATTTAGCTTTATATACTGTAACAAGACAAGCCTGCCTGTCAGTAGGAAGATAACAGGAACGGATCTAGCTGAACACTGTGAGCAGGACGCACTGCACTAAATGTAAATAGTCTAGCTGCCTGACCGTGGTACAAATAGGATCAAAAGAACACCAGTGATTTTCTTTAGGTAGCTGTTAATACTGTAACAAGACAAGCCTGCCTGTCAGTAGGAAGATAACAGGAACGGATCTAGCTGAACACTGTGAGCAGGACGCACTGCACTAAATGTAAATAGTCTATAAGATAACAGGAACAGATCTAGCTAAACTGAATACAGTGTATATATATATATGCAACACCTGGGATGCATATATATACACAATACACTTTAAGTGCAGCTAACTGACTGACTGTCCTGCCCAATCCAGCTAACTCAAATGAAATGACACTGTCTCTCTCTCTCTCTATCTCTCAGCACACCGGAACACACTGCACAGGGCCGCCGTGCAGGCGGCCTTATATAGTGTGGGGCGTGTACTAAATCCCCTGAGCCATAATTGGCCAAAGCCTCCTTGGCTTTGGCCAATTACGGCTCTCTGTTCAGGCGGCGCTGTGATTGGCCAAGCATGCGGGTCATAGTGCATGCTTGGCCAATCATCAGCAAGCAATGCACTGCGATGCCGCAGTGAATTATGGGCCGTGACGCGCTACACGAATTTGGCGCGAACGGCCCATATCGTTCGCAATTCGGCGAACGACCAAACAGCCGATGTTCGAGTCGAACATGGGTTCGACTCGAACACGAAGCTCATCCCTAATGTTCATACACAATGAAGTGTACTACCAAACATGGTGTTAAAAATAGAAGGTTGAGCGGTAGTTTTGTCGCCATCCAACCTCCCTCCCCTGAACTTAACACAGCAGCCAGAGAGGTTGTATACATGCCACGACGGTAAAGCTTTGTGATGGAGCAGCATTTTGAGGGTTAAAAAAGGTGGTGAGAAGGTGACATAGCTACCTGTCAACTGCCCTCGAAAAAGCAATCCACCACGGATCATTTTATAGGGGGCATCAAGAGCTGCCGCTAGTTTAAAGGAGCCATTAGAGAAAGCTAAAGCTGGCCATATACTATATGATTTTTTTTTATTCAGCCTGAATGAGGACTGAACAATAATAATTCAACAGATTCCTCCATTTACACTATACAGTGTGGATCGACTGCTGTCAGAATAGCTGAACAGCTGCTGCATCTGATGGTATTCAGCTACTGTTTGACCAGCAAAGTTCCACCTTGCTTCTTTGATTTTTCAATGAAAGGCTACTGGGTTGGAGGGGGTGAACAGGGCCAATCACTAAGAACATTTCTAACAATGTGTAGGGATCTGCTTCCCTCTACTGTTAGCTGCTAATATCACTGTTTTAGGTATAATTATGCATTAATAATACCTGTCTCTGGGAGGGGCTTTGAAAATTCTGGAAGGAGGAAGTGAAGAGGATGGAGAACTTAACCACATGGCTTTATACACCCGGGGGCTGCTACTGCTGCTGTATTCTCACTCAGGCCAGAAGAAACTATAAAGCATTTGTTATTATTTAACATACAAAGTGGCAGATAGCTAGGTCTGTGCATCTGTATGTCTAGTGGTCATCTTCTGGTATATTGGTAGGTGAACCTGTTTATTGCAAAATAAATTATGAGCACCTCCTGTTATTCTAGTTAAGCAGAAGGGGGAGAGAGAAGTGCCAAGCCAATTCTTTAAACAGCATAGAATTTTTTTCAGTATATAGGTATAAAACAACACTAAAAAGTTGCGTGAACAATGGGAGCTTCCACGTGCACCATCACAGGAGCACAGGAGGAGTATTAGTTCCATTAGCTGCATCTGTATACTTATGGCTAATATTATATGTGGGTTGCAGTAGTTTCTCTGCTCCCAATTACGTGATTAGATTACTGTTTAATTTCCCAGGAAAGGAATAACCTCTATTCACAAAGACCCTGTCCTGGGTGGAGGCACTGCCAACTTTATTATCAAACCTACTCTTTCACTTAGTAAAGGTTCTGATTTTCTTATTTACCTACAGGTATAGTGCAATATCCTGTCTGGGGAGGGTCAATTCTCATAACCCCCTCCCTTCCAAAGGAGAGCTACAAGTGTATGGCCAGCTTAAGATTTGAGCACTGATAAAGCTCTTCAGGTACATTGTAGTGCCATCATCACTAGCCAAGTGACTAGGCTGGAAAAAGGAAGACCCCACGTGTAGAAGCAGTATTGGAGTAGATGGCAATGGTGCATTGTGCATGTATACACAATATGGCAAGCGCTACTGCTTCTACACCAGCCTCAGTTCCACTTTAATTGCCACTGCAATCAAATCAACATTTCTATTTCACCATTAGAGTTATGACTGTTTTTTTTTTTAAACATTACCATGAGACTTTCTTTTTTTCATATTTTTGTCTTGCCCTATCTGTTTCTGTTAAATCCGTGCAGACAGAGGGACTTGGTTTCATTACAGGGCACAATCAGAAAGGAATGGCACAGTCAAGTTATGATAATGATTTGACAGCTTGACATATTGAGAAAAGATGAGAATACTGATTCTCCGCAACTGGGGGCAGGGAGAACCATTAAGAATGCATTTAGCTTGTTTACTGAAATTTGTAAGTGATGCATATTAAGACAACTCCTTTGTTTTCATTTATCATGGCTGAAATGAAGGGACACCCACGTAGGAATATAAATTAGATTTATTGGAATATAGTACAAATATTGGACTCCAGGTTTTTTTTTGAAGCTTTAAAATTGAGGTGCAGACATCTATCAGAGGACAGAGATCCATTTTATGTTTTGAAAATTATAAGCGAGCTGTGCAGGAATAAATGGATATTTCATAATCTGTCTTAGAAAATACTAAACAGTGACAGAAGCTGAATATGCAATGCTAAATTAATGCATTCAGGAAAGTACACCAGGACTCCATCCGTACAGCTTTATTTATATCACTCAAGGGAACAAAGATAAACAAATATAAGAAAAATAATCATAATACCATACAGAAAAACTCTGCTAAGCAATATTTACATCTAGAAAGGCTTCATAAAATTTCACAGATTCATTTTTTTTAAATTGTTTATTTATAACATTTTTCAAAAATTATACACTGCAATACAAAGAGAAAGCATTTCAACTTTTGATAGTACAGAGCATTGTATATATAAACTCGTGGAACTGAACGTAGATACAGGTATGTTCATATATAAGCGTCTTCCAACAATGGATCATTCAAGTATAGTTATCTTAGCATATCATATGGTAAACAAAATGAGAAAAGGATATATAGTTTTGAATAATAACAATACAATAGAGAAAAGGAAGCAAGGTACAACATAATCAGGAGATGGCACCAGGAGATTCAGGAGGCTTGAGGGTTATCAGATTCAAGGGGGTACGCAGAGTCGTCCCATGTCTTCCATATTTTATAAAAGGAGGGTAGTGTGTCCTAAATTTTAGCAGTCAAGTGTTCCATCCTACGTATATCCACTATTATGGAAAGAAAGTGATGGAATGTGGTGGGAGAAGTGGAGAGCCAATGTCTAGGGATAGCTCTCTTTTCGGCCAGAAGGATAAAGGACATAAGTTTCCATGACGCTTTAGATATTCCCAGAAAAGGAAGGCCTAGAAGGAAATGCATGGGATTCAAAGGTATGGGTGTAGATAATAACGTTTGTAGAAGATCTTGAATCTTAGTCCAATAAGGGCCAATGAGAGGGCAATCCCAAAATATGAAAATGAGAACCTATGGACTTGCTGCATCTCCAGCAAACATTCGAGGTGGCTGGGTTGCGGGCATGCAACAAGTCCGGGGTCCTGTACCAAAACAGAAAGATCTTAATGGCAGTTTCCCTCTGCACTAAACATTGTGAAATTTTTGATGCAGACTCCCAAATTTTCCCCCAGTCTAATAGAGAGATTGGACGTTGCAGTATGCAAGACCATTTTTTCATGTAGTTATGTGTGAGTTCCATTAAAGGTGGGGTTTCATGCAAAATTTTGTATATAGAAGAAATCTGTTTGGGTTCATAGGGGCCATTGGTACACAGGGCCTCAAAATCAGTAGGTTTCTCCAATGAGAGTGAGGGGGAGTTAGAGTGGAAGAAATGTTTAAATTGTATGTATGAGTACAGAAGGGGGGCAGGGAGTTCATATTTCATTTGCAGATCTTAAAAGGACATAAGTTTGTGTGTGGCCGGGTGTACGAGATGTCGCAACTGAAAGATTCCCGTCTGAGTCCAAGGAAGCATCCTCGTATAGGACAGTCCATCAGGTATGTCCAGGTTGAAAAGTACATTCAGGAATGGAGAGCATTTGGAGGATAGGGAAAACCACTCCACACATCTCTTCCAAATAGCTAGGGTAAAAGCATTGGTGCCAAACAGAGGGATCTCAGTTGAGGCATAAATTTAGATGAAGAAGGCCATAGCATGTAGCACAGATGTACCGGAACAGTAATCCCCATTTCAATCTCGGCCCACCTACTTGGAGCTTTTCTAGAGATCCAGGAAGATAAAACCCGAAGGTGAGAGGCATAATAATATTTGATGATATCTGGTACAGCCAGTCCTCCTCTATTCTTTAAAGCATAAACTACAGATTGTGCAATCCTATGGGATGCGTTATTCCATATGAACTTGAGGCATTTTCTCTGGAGAAGTTTCAATTGCGACAGTGGGACTGAGATTGAAAGTGTTTGAAATAGGTACAGTAATTTAGGGAGTATCAACATCTTAAGGACGTTAATTCTACCGAGGAGAGAGATAGGAAGCAAAGTCCAAAGATTTAAGAGACCGGTTATTTCTGTAAACATAGGGGGAAAGTTGGCCTGATAGAGGGAAGAATATGAGGGTGTGAGATGAACACCCAAGTACTTCAATGAAGAAGGGCACCAACGATATTTGAAGGTGTGTTGGAGAGAGTTAAGCAGGCCTGGTGGAATGTTAATGGGTAGGGCCTCCATTTTTGACTGATTAATTTTAAACCCCGATAGAGATCCAAAGGTGGAGAGAGTGTCCTGTAAAGAAGGTAAAGAGATGAGGGGGTGGGTGAGCGTCAACAAAATGTCATCAGCGAAAAGTGATAGCTTATAGTCTTGTTGTCACAGCGAGACCCCCCGGATGTCTGGATGGGACCTAATGGCCGATGCCAGAGGTTCTAGGCTCAGAATGAACAACAGGGGTGACAAAGGACACCCCTGCCTGGTGCCATTGCTGAGGGGGAACCGCTGCGACAAGTATGAGGACAGCTGAACCTGAGAGGAAGGTTTAGAATATATAGCCTGTAAGGCTTGTATAAAAGGGCCTGAGAATCTGTATCTGGAAAGAACCGTGAACATGAATAGCCAGCTTAGGCGGTCAAAAGCTTTTTGTGCGTCCAAACTTAGAACAATGGCAGGTTGTTTGGTTTTAGTCAAAAGGTCTATTAGGTCGATAGTTCGTCTCGTATTGGGACGTTGGGACGAAACCTACTTGGTCTTTGTGAATGAACGTCGTTAGTAATGGAGAAAGTCTATTGGCCAGTATTTTAGCAAAGATCTAGTAATCCGAATTCACTAAGCTCTGGGGAAAATTCCAAAAACAAAGTGCAACTTCCCTTACTAGGTGAACAGCCTGTTTGCTTTATTAATTATGATTACATTTAAATTGATTGTGTTCATTTAGTACAGTTGCTTGAGTTAAATCTAAATGGAAATATGAGTGACAATTTGCAAACTATGAAAAGTGAGGTAGCTAAATGTGCAAGAGAATAATGCATACTGCATTGATGAACATTACAATTGTAAATCCAAATTTAATAATGTGATAGGGCAGTAGTTATCTGGTAGTGACGGGTCTTTACCTGGTTTAGGGATGATAGTTATATGGGCATGTAGAAACTGTGAGTATGAAATGGAACCCTTGAGCAAAGAGGAATATAAAGTCTGCAGATGGGGGTTTAGAAGTGGAGAAAATATTTTGTAATTAACATAAGGGAGCCCATCCGGGCCCGGGGATTTGTGAGCCGGTAAGGCTTTAATCACCGCTGCTATCTCCTCTACAGTGACAGGGGCGTTGAGCGTAGAATTTTGTGCAATGGACAATTTGGGTAGATCTAAGGAAGACATAAAATCATCAAATTTTGGCTGTGAAAATTGGGGTATCAAATCTGAGCTTAAGCAATTATAAAGTTTCCTGTAAAAATCACCAAATACCTGGGACATAGCCTTAGGGCAGTATGTAGGAATACCATCAAATGGTCAGGTATCGAAAGGAAGGGACGTGGTTTCAATCTATTAACAAGCATTCTATGTGGTTTGTTAGCAAAATCGTAGAACTTTTGCCTGGCCCATAGCATAGATTTGGATATCCTATTCATGTAAAATGATTTGATGCGTTTCCGGATTGAGGTAACTGCTCTCAGTCGTTCCACCATGGGGGATTCAAGTAGGTGCATCTCTGAGACTTCCAATTGAGCGAAGAGATCAGCTTTTAATTTTGTGGAGTCCCGCTTAAGGCGAGACCCCATAGATATGCATTCACCCCTGAAAAAAGCCTTATGGGCTTCCCACAAGGTGGAAACTTCCACAACCAATCCATCATTTAGTTGAAACAATTCAGATAATTTTTGTTGCAATTGGGTTTGAATCGCTGGGTCTTTGATCAGGGATTCGTTAAGACGCCAGTGACAAGTTTTGGGGGTAGAAGCCGTCAAGACAATGTTGAGTTCAGTGGGTGCATGATCCAACCAAGTAATGGGATTGATCTCAGAAGAAACAATATAAGGAAGGAGAGGGGCAGTTACAAAGAAATGGTCCAATCTGGAATATAACTTGTGAGAGGGAGAGTAAAATGTATAACTTTTCTCAGTAGGATGTTTCACTCTCCATGTATCGAAGAGGTTATGTGATCTAGTCAGTTTACGAAAAGAGGTGGAAAGCTTCTAGACAGCGATTGAAGATGAAATCTCCTCCTATGATCATAAAAGGTTGAGAAAATGATTGTAGTTTCTCTAAGACTTTCATAATAAAACTAATCTGTCCCACGTTTGGGGCAAATATATTAGCCAGAATGAGTTGAGTGTTTAGGTGACTACAGCTCAGGAGCACAAAATGACTGTGGGGATCCTGATAGGAAGAAAGGACACGTATCAGGCAATAACGTTTAATGGGAATTGTCACACCGGCCTCCCCAGAGGGATCAGAAGCCATATAGGCTGAGGGAAAATGTTTAGAAACAAATTTAAAGGATCCACCTGGTCTGAAGTGGGTCTCCTGAACCATAATCACCTCCGCATTGGAGGACCTGAACTCCTTCAAAGCTTGCCATGTCTTCCTGATGGAATTCAGAGCCTTTACATTACAGGAGTATATTTTAAGAGCCATACTAAATCAAATGTGTATATAGCTAACGTAACATAAACTTTAAACCAACAGCAATATAACCATGGTGCAACATACATAGAAACATGTAAGCAATTAACCACTTCGCGCCCGCGCTATAGCCAATTGCTGGGAGGGCGTCCCTGGACGTCCTCCTGTTTACTTCTGTGATGCGCGCTCCCGCGGGCGCGCATCGGGGAAATTCCGTGCTGGCCATGTCCCTTGGACACAGCCAGTCACACATTGCTGTAAATGGCCAATCACAGCGGCCGTTTACAGCGCGATCGGAGCTTCCAATGAGAGATAATCTCATATGTAAACATATGAGATCATCTCTCATTGCCAGCTCTCCCTCCTCACACAGAGACAGCGTGCGAGGAGGGAGAACTAATGACTGCAGGTTGTGAGTGTCAGAAAAAAAGGCAAATAAAGTGATCACAGTGCCATCTGTCCCCACTGCCATCTGTCAGTGCCATCTGTCCCCACTACCACCTGTCAGCGCCATCTGTCCTCACTGCCATCTGTCAGTGCCATCTGTCCCCACTGCCATCTGTCAGTGCCATCTGTCCCCACTGCCATCTGTCCCCATTTCCATCTGTCAGTGCCATCTGTCCCCTGTGCCATCTGTCCTCAGTGCCACCTGTCAGTGCCATCTGTCCCCAGTGCCACGTATAAGTGCCATCTGTCATCAGTGCCACATATTAGTGCCATCTGTCATCAGTGTCACGTATCAGTGCCATCTGTCATCACTGCCACCTGTCAGTGTCATGTGCCATCTGTTATCAGTGTCACGTGTCATCAGTGCCACGTATCAGTATCAGTGTCACCTGTCATAAGTGTCACGTGTCATCAGTGCCACGTATTAGTGCCATCTGTCATCAGTGTCACGTGTCAACAGTGCCACGTATTAGTGCCATCTGTCATCAGTGCCATGTATTAGTGCCATCTGTCATCAGTGCCACGCATTAGTGCCATCTGTGATCAGTGCCACATCAGTGTCATGTGTCATCAGTGCCACGTATCAGTGCCATCTGTCGTCAGTGCCACGTCAGTATCACGTGTCATTGTCCTGGTGCTCCAGGGCCTTCAAAAGTGTAATAGGTAGTCAACAAGTTAGATGTGTAATTTATGCTCCTAGAACATGTGATGGTGCTCCCTGCATGTTGGGCCTCTCTATGTGGCTAGGCTGTGAAAAAGTCCCACGCATGTGGTATCGTAATACTCAGGAGGAGTAGCAGAATGTATTTTGGGGTATTATTTGTGGTATACACATGCCATGTGAGAGAAATAACCTATTACAATGACAATTTTGTGGGAAGAAATAAAATCTTCATTTTGCAAAGAATTGTGGGAAAAAAATGACAACATCAAAATGCTCACCATGCATCTTACTAAATACCTTGGAATGTCTACTTTAAAAAAAGGGGTCATTTGGGGGGTATTTGTACTTTCCTGACTTGTTCGTGTCGCAAGAAATTAGATAGGCCGTCAGTACATCAATTTTTTATGATTTGAACCACACCACACACCACTTTCTCTGTTCTCCAAATCTTCCTGTTGTAGTTGGGAGACTGTGTGCTTCACAGCAGCATTATTTTCCTCCAGGGCATGTTTTTTTGGGTCAACTCATCAAATTTGTTCTCCAAGGTATCTGTACGTTCCCCAAGTTGATCTATTTCCCCTCGGAGTTCATGTGCTATTTTACCCACCTCTCTAGCTATATTGTGGGTCAGGTCCTGGAGCAGCGATTGCAGTTTAAGGTCCAAAACAGCTACTGTTACCACATCTGTAGTATCAGATACTTGGGATTGCTGGGACCCATGGTCCATTGGAGGCGCTTTTTTGGACATTAGGCGGGATTCTACGGGGTCTGGTGGGCCGGCCGCAGTACTCGAGGCTGGGGATTGCTGCCTATACAGGTAATGCTCCCTGGCGTGGTTAGGTGGGGGCGGGACAAATCTGCGATAGATTGCTTTCTGGAGGCCAATCTTTCCCATAAGATGCCCGGGACTAGCTGGCAGAATGTAGTGTCACTCCTGGATCTAATGAAGCTGCGGATGCTGTCTCCATCTTACATGCTGCACATGAGCCCCCCAGTTCTAGAATCTTTGCAGGGGGCGATCCAAGCTCAGGGGAGTTAGAAAAGCCCTAATAATCCTGCTGCCGGGTGGAGAAAGATGGCCACTGCACGTGGCTATGGGCACTGGGCCCTGACCTTCACCTGTGGTACTGAAGGAGTAGGCACCACTGTAATCCCAGACCAGGGTCTGGCTTTTTATGGTCGGGATGTTCTTGTTGTGCGGTGCAGCGTGGGTCGGGCCCAGGAGAGAAGAGGAGGCTGCTGGCCTTTTTCAGGGTGTAGTAAAATGGCCGCTTCGCACCTGTGTCTTTGGTGTCCTGTCCGGAGGGCTCAGGAGCAGATTTTGCAGACTCCACTGGCCACGGGTGTAAGGCTGAACAGCCCTGGTCTGCTTGTGGGGAGAGAGACAGGCATGGGAGAGTCTGGAGTGTCTGGATGCAGCGATGGTGTTGCCGCCGGGTGGACCAAGATGGCCGCCGTTCCCCGCCAGTAGGCCGGAGCCGCGGGTTGTCCTTCAGATGGCCGGGGCAAGGACGCGATCAGCACCCATGGGATCCCTACAGGCTGAGGGACACAGGGGTCTGAGCCGAGATCCAGGCACGGCTGCTGGGGGTCGCTAGCCCTTCTCAAAGGCCTCTGGAAGGCTGGAGCTCCTCACATGCACGTCTGCTCTGCTCAAGGTCCAGCCACGCCCCCTATTTTTATTTTTTTAAATAAATGTTTACAGTTTTGGGAATTTTAGAAAAAAACATTAGGTAACTAATAAATAAATTAATACAAGTTTTAGCTAAATGAAGACATTCCTAAGTCTGTAACGGTTATCTGTAGCCCAAACTTTTTTCTTGCCATGCAGCTCCAGGTTGCAATGTTGCCAATTTTTTGACAGTTTTGGAAAATTATTGCAGTTTCAGATTGAAATAGAAGGTTCAGTTTTAGTAACATTAAATTACAAAATGGCTTGTGTAGAAATTGTATATGTTACATTATTTTTTTTCTTCAAAAGTTGACTTCCCATTTAAACATACCTTAGCATGTATTTACAATATACAAACAAATATATATTATGCAATAGGTGTGCTTTAAAGTGTATTTAAAGACAAAACCATTTTTTGCAATTTGGGGTAGATTTGAGAAGGATTAGAACTCCTGTTGTGTTTTTACTGCTAACCAGGGCTCTGTTAGAGAGATTTACCCTCTCTTGCTGTCATGCTGACAATGTTTTACCAGGCAGGAAATAAAAAAAAATTTTATAAGGATTCTATCCTTCTCCTACACTTTTAAAAGGCAATTTAACAGTTGTCTGTGCTCTGTTTGAGAGTTCCCCTTACTTCCTTTCTAGACCCTTGATTGCCAGTAGAACCTGAAAGGGGTTCTAACCCTTTCCAATTGTATCTAAAATTTTTGCTAGACATACACTTTAATACTGACTAATTGAAAGCATTTTTTCCTCAGGGCATTTTTTTGGTAAATTCAAAGCAAAATTAGGATACGCTATTCATAATTTAATTTAGGTTCAAGTGATGATATCAATGGTCCATCACATGAACAGTCCTAATGCTCGTCTCTGTACACTCTCCAACTGCAAGTTGGGATATCGGTAGTCTATCACTGTCAGGGCTGGGCTCAGCCCTTCCTTCTCTGAGCTGGCTGCTCAGCTGTCGGCTAATTGCCAGCTCCTATCTCTCCACAGTTAATGATATCCTGCTTGTCAGTCTTGCCTACTTAAGCCCAGCCCAGAGGATCTCTGCCTTTGCCTTGGTCAACATCACAGAGACTATCTCCTACGTTCCTGTTTAAAGACTTGCTTGGCTGACATCCCTTCTGGCTCCAGATCCTGCTTGCTGTTTGATCCCTCACCTTCTAGATGGTCTGACTATCTGTTCTGGTTACCAAACTATTGGCTATGTTATGTTTTGACTATGTTTGTTCTATTTACTTTTATTATTAAACAAGTGTGATTTAGCTGTACTTCTGTCTCGGTCTGATTTCATGGTTTCTGACAATCACATCACCAGTCCTATATGATTCCTCTGTATACTCCTAATCTTCAAGTTGGGATCTCAATAGTCCATCACATGACCAGTCCTAGACCTCTCCTCTGTACACTCTCAATCTTCAAGTTAAGATCTCAATGGTCCATCACATGACCAGTCATAGTCCATGCCTCAGTACACTTGGCAAATTTAAATTGGGATATCAAAGGGCTTATCACATGACCAGTCCTAAATTTTGCCTCTGTACACTCTCCAGCTCCAAAAGATTGACAGCGAATAGAGGCTACAGATGCCTGTCTCAAAATAGAAAACTAACTGCAATAGTGTGTTACCTTACATTCAGTGAAATACTCTTATTATAAAGTGTTAGACTAAGCAATGTTTCTATGTCAGGAATCTTACAGAAATCCTGAAGGATGAAGGAGATCATCATAATAAGATAATGACAGCTGAAGAATGCAATGCAATAGCGGTAGTAGGCACATGAATAAAAATAAAAAAAATAAATATATCATTTTTTTTTTTTTGACACACAACAGAACTTTTCTCCTGTTTTGTTTGATGAAGAGCAAAAAAGAGATCTTATTCAAGGTGGTGAAAAGAAAGGCACGTGTGCGGCGTCACAGTCTTTGAAAATGACAGCATATTTTCTGAGCTGTCATTTTACAAGTGGAAGATTCATGCTATTGTGTCTCAGATGGTGCAGCTAGTGGAAGTTATGTTGTTGTATTGCAGTGACCACATTTTTTAGGCATACTGGGCATATTGCACTAAGGTTTATGAAAAAAGGTGATCAGATCAGTAAAAAAAAATATACTGTATATATCAGATCACTTATTTTTTAAGATTCATCAACGATGTTATGATTCATCAATGATGTTATGCTTTTTGTCAATATGTGTGAAATGGCATCCAAATTAAATGTACCGTACATTTTTGTGAAAAAAAAAAAATTGTATATAAACTCTAACAATAAAAAATCTATTTTCTGACACATTTCGGTTCCATAATTATACCACTGAAAGAGTTTTCTTATATCTGTTTGACAATTGCAAAAAATATCTGTTGATCACGTAGAGATTGAGTGTTGTCCTGTGTCCTGTGCATGAGCTGTTCCTGTGTTTTCTTAAAGTATAACTAAAGGCAAATCTTTTTTTATTTTTTAGTTCTAGATAGAGTGGAGAGGGATTAGAACACCTGTCAGTTTTTATTGCTGTCTGTGCCCCCGTTTAGGAGATTCACCCTCTCTATTTGTCCTGTTTACTATTATCATTGAAAGTGAAAGAAACAGAAAATCAAAAAATTTGGGATGTCCCTAGAAAAGTAATAGAGGGGAAATCTTCCAATGTGGGCACTAGATATGTTGACCTGGGGGTCTCCAGGGAATTCTCTTAATTTGCACGGATTTCCTCTCACTTCCTGTTTGAGTATGGGACAGGAAATAAAGGGTAATCTCCCTACAGGACACAGATGGCGAAAAAATCTGACACGAGTTATAGCCCTCCCTTGCTATATCCAAAATGAAAAAAAATTTTTGCCTATAGTTCTTTTTTAAAGAGTCTACTTATCCCTCTTAGCGTATACCTTGGATATATAGAGTGATTACTCTATAACTTACTATGGAGAATAGAATAGTGTTAGAAATTTGGTATGTATAGCCCTACAGAACAGACAATGCACAGTCCACATGGGCTTTATCTGCTGCTTAACTACAAACAGGAAACAGGAACTTTATTCAGGGAAAAGACATAGATCATAAATAGATGCAGTTACAAACTTATACATACTGCCATCTATTGGTTGATCATGTGTATTAGGAGCATAAATTACATATCTAAACTTGATGACTACCTATTACACTTTTGAAGGGCTGGAGCACCAGGACAATGAAACGCCCAGAAAATTAACCCATTTTGGAAAGCAAACACCCCAAAGTATATTCTATGTGGCATAATGAGTATTTTGAACATGTAGTTTTTTTCATCAAGTTTTTGGAAAATGTGGTAAGAAATTAAAACACAATTTTGCTACACAAAGTTGTCCATTTATTAGATATTTCCAGCACATAATAGCATGTACATAGCAAAAATGACACCCCAAAATACATTCTGCTACTCCTCCTGAGTATGGCAATACCACATGCATGAGACTTTTACACAGACTAGCCACATACAGAGGCCCAACATTGAAGTAGCACACTTAGGTGTTCTAGGAGCATAAATTACACATCTCATTTCTCAACCACCTATTACACTTTTAAAGGCCCTGGAGCACCAGGACAATGGAAAAACCCACAAAATGACCCCATTTTGGAAAGCAAACACCCCAGCATATATTCTATGAGGCATAATGAGTCTTTTGAACATATCCTTTTTATCCACAAGTTTTTGAAAAATGTGGAAAAGAAACTAAAACACTTTTTTTACACAAATTTGTCCATTTATAAGATATTTCCAACACATAGCATGTACATAGCAAAGATGACACCCCAAAATACATTCTGCTACTCCTCCTGAGTATGGCAATACCAATACCACATGTGTGAGACTTTTACACAACCTGGCCACATACAGAGGACCAACATGCAAGGAACACCATCAGGTGTTCTAGGGACACATAGCATGCACCCCAAACACCCCAAAATACATTCTGCTGAGCAAAGGGTAAACAAAAGATTATCTGTGGTTTTAGTAGTGCAGTTGTCCACAGGAGGAGAGCACTGGTCCAGGCAGCAGGCAGAGACTTGGTCAGCGAAAGCAAACAGAATTGTCCAAGCAACAGGCAGGAAAACTGTCCATAGTCAGTACAGGCAGCAGGAAGGGATACTGTCCATATACAGTCCAGGGTCTGTGCAGGCAGAGATATTGTCAGCAGTGCCAAAATATTGGTCCTGGTAGTTGGAAGGAACATGGTTCGTAGTACAGTATGTAGTACAGTTTAAACTAGGAGACGGGGGGAGGGCCCAGAGGTAGAGATAGTCAGTGTGGAACATATTCCAGAGGGTAGTATTGGAGGCATTAGTGGTAGGTTGACTAAAGCACATAAACCCAAGGTAAGTATAGTAACAAGTCCTAGTTGCAATCTTGGAAAACCCAATAAGAGGATAGTATGAGACCAGTCTAAACTATGTGGCATGCTCACCAATTCCAGGTACCTGGTGGACAAGATGGGTGAACTAGAGATACTGTTGTATGAGGAGGATTTGGAATTTGTGGGAATTTCAGAGACCTGGTTCAACAGCTCTCATGATTGGCTGGCAACCATTCAAGGGTATACCCTTTATCGCAGGGATACAGAGTGTAAAAAAGGGGGAGGGGTATGAATAATGTACAAGTGAATGTGAGAGATGACATCAATAAGGGAGCTAGGGAGGAGGTGGAATCCTTATGGGTAGAGCTCCAAAGGGATGAAGCTAAGGGGAAAATATTACTGGGAGTATGCTATAGGTCCCCTAACTTGAGGGAGGAGGGGGAGATGGATCTCCTATCACAAATTTGATTAGCAGCAAGGATGGGAAGTGTTATCATAATGAGGTATTTTAATTATCCAGACATAGACTGGGCAGTGGGAACCACGCATTCGTCTAAGGCTCGCCAGTTCCTAAATGTCTTGCAGGACAATTTCATAGTTCAGATGGTAGATGCACCAACTAGAAATAAAGTGTTACTGGATCTACTGATTACCAACAATACAGACCTGATCACGGATGTGGAAATATGGGGCAATTTAAGAAACAGCGATCACAGGTCAATTGGCTTCAGTATAAATCACACAAATAGGCAACATAAGGGCAATACAAAGACACTGAATTTCAAAAGAGCCAACTTCCCTAAACTATGAACCTTGCTAGAAGGCATGAATTGGGATACAATCTTAGGAACAAAGAACACAGAGGAGAGATGGGTTTGCTTTAAGAGTATATTAAATAAGGGCATTAGCCAATGCATCCCACCTATTCTCAGGAAGGATGTACTGGAAATGGAGCGAGTACAAAGAAGGGCAACAAAGCTAATAAAGGGTCTGGAGGATATAGGCTATGAGGAAAGGTTACGAGCACTGAACTTATTCTCTCTGGAGCAGAGACACTTGAGAGGGGATATGATTTCAATTTATAAATACCGTACTGGTGACCCCACAATAGGGATAAAACTTTGTTTAACAAGACACGTGGCCACACATTAAAATTATAAGAAAAGAGGTTTAACCTTAAACTACGTAGAGGGTTCTTTACTGTAAGAGCGGCAAGGATATGGAATTCCCTTCCACAGACAGTGGTCTCAGCGGGCAGCATCAATAGTTTCAAAAAACTATTAGATAAGCACCTGAACGACCACAACATACAGAGATATAAGATGTAATACTGACATATAATCACACACATAGGTTGGACTTGATGGACTTGTGTCTTTTTTCAACCTCACCTACTATGTAACTATGTAACTATGTACAGGTAGCAGGTAGAGGTGTAGTCAGTTCATGCAGCAGGCAGAGGCATGAAGGCATTAAGTCCTAAAGGCAGCAGGCAGAAGTAGGGCCTCGACCAGGATAGAATGGGGACAGGGGTAGAGGCTTCTCCCACTCAAATTTCTTTGAAGACTCTGGTCTCCAGACTCTAATCTGGGAATGAGAAAACAAAAAAATTGTTTTCTTCATTCAGAAAAACAACTCTGGAGCCCCTCGCATATGTGAGACCCCTGTGTTATGAATCACATTAGTCCAGTAGCAGGTTACAAGATTAGTTCAAGAGGCAGGCAAAAAACACGGTCAAACAGTCCAGGGTCAGTTCCAGAGCAGGCAGAGGTATGTACAGAAGCAGTAGGAAGAAGTGTGGTTGAATAACAGGCCAGGGTCAGTTCCGGAGCAGGCAGAGGTATGAACAAAAGTGGCAGGAAAAGGCATGGTCGAATAGCAGGCCAGGGTCAGTTCAGGAGCATGAAGTGGCATAAGGGGTGTGAAGGTAAATGGCAGGAATTGAGGATTATTTTTAAGATACTTCACCAATAATGTAGAGAAATATGGCACTGATGAACCTGCACAGAAGGGTGTTGATAAGCCTGCACTGATGGGCACTGATGAGGCGGCACAGATGTGCACTGATAAGCAGCACTAATTAGCACACTGATGGGCACTGATGAGGTTTCACTGATGAGGCAGCACTGATATACGGCACTGTGTGACACTGATGGCAATGTGATACTGATGGCACTGTGGCACTGATGGCATTGTAACATTGATATGCGGCACTGTGTGGCACTGATGGCACTTATGGCACTGTAACACTGATGGCACTGGCAGCACTGATATGCGGCACTGTGTGACACTGATGGCACTGGCAGCACTGATGGCACTGTGACACTAATGGCACTATAGGCACTGGAAACTATGGGCACTGTGACACTGATGACACTATGACACTGTGACACTGATGACACTGAGGCACCATGAGGCAGGGTGACACTGATGACACTGATAACACAGTGACACAGGTGGCACTGATGGCTTGGTGACACTGATAGCATGGTGACACTGATGCCACTTATGACACTGATGACAATGTGGCACTGTAGGTACCATGGCACTGATGGCACTGTAGGCACTGTAGGCACTGAAGACACAGTGACACTGATGGCACTTATGACACAGTGACACTGTGGAACTGATGACTGATGGCACTGATGGGCATTGATGGCACTGATGACATGGTGACACCGATGACACGGTGACACTGATGGAACTGATGACACAGTGACACTGATAGCACTTATGACACTGTGGCACTGATGACTAATAACACTGTGGGCACTGATGGCACTGTGGACACTGATGGCACTGTGGCACTGATGGACACTGTGACACCGATGGGCACTGTGAAACTGATGGGCATTGTTTGGACACTATATTCGCAAGGTAAATGACTGAAGATCACTCACTCTGCAGCACAGAAGCAGAGCCGTCAATGAGAGATGATCTCATATGTTAACATTTGAGATCATCTCTCATTGGACACACTGATTATGTGGTAAATGGCTGCTGTGATTGAGCGTTTAGCACGATCTGTGATTGGCTGTGTCCAAAGGACATGGCAATCACAGACTTTCCCCAACGGGGGCGTGCGGGGAGCGTGTTTCCAAGAGGATGTACATGGATGCTCTATCGGCAATTAAGGCCAGCGATGTAGCCGTCTTTCGGGCGTGAGGTGGTTAAACACACTGAAGTTTCATCGACAATTACACTTCTACTGACGGTTACCATGTTTACGTCTTGTTGTAGAATTCTGTACCCCTTTTGAGATTCACTGTACCCAACAAATACACCTTCCATTGCACAAGCATCCCATTTTGTATGTTTTTCTTTTGGGATGTGCAAATAGGCTTTGCTTCCAAAATGTTTTAGATGGTTAAAATTTGAGGTCCTTCCATTCCACAGTTCAAATGGAGTTTTCTCAGTTGATTTTCCTGGTAGTTGAATAGTAGGTAGGTAGGTGAATCGCCTTTGTGTTATCACCTGTATATTCAGTTCCATTGTCTGTGCGCAATACACTCAGCATTTTGCTAAATTTGTTGCTTACTTGAGCCAAATACTGTCCAAGTTTCACTGGTGCTTTACTTTTGTTGTGTAACAGATATAGTGTAGTATACCTGGAGTAATCATCTATAAAGGTGAGAAATACCTCTTCATTCCTGAAGTCATTTTTTCCACTGGGCCGCAAAGATCTGAATGAATTGAGTCCAGAAGTTTCCACTGGGCCGCAAAGATCTGAATGAATTAAGTCCAGAATTTTCTTAGCTCTGCTCTTACTCTGCATTGGAAAGGCTTTTATTTAATTTTTCCTGTAGGTGCATTTCATTGATCACATGGACTCATTTTTATTCCACTTGCATTGTCATTCCCAGTTAATTTATTTATTATGTCCGAACTTCTGTGCTCAAGTTGTCTGTGCCAAGTGTGAATGCCGTTTGAATGTTTTTCCTCCATGGCAGTATTAACCATCTCATTGCAGTTCAGCTGATACAGTTCATCTGTAATTTTAGCATTTGCAAGTATGATATCCTTTTTTTTAATGGTACAACTGCCAGATTCATGCTCTGAATGGTCTAGGGTTGTTAGTGGTGTACCCCAAGGTTCAGTGTTGGGACCCTTACTTTTTATTATACAGTGAGGGAAAAAAGTATTTGATCCCTTGCGGATTTTGTACGTTTGCCCACTGACAAAGAAATGATCAGTCTATAATTTGAATGGTAGGTTTATTTTAACAGTGAGAGACAGAATAACAACAAAAATATCCTGAAAAATGCATTTCAAAAAAGTTATAAATTGATTTGCATTTTAATGAGTGAAATCAGTATTTGACCCCTTTCCAAAACATGACTTAGTACTTGGTGGAAAAATGCTTGTTGGAAATCACAGAGGTCAGATGTTTCTTGTAGATGGCCACCAGGTTTGCACACATCTCAGGAGAGATTTTGTGTCACTCCTCTTTGCAGATCTTCTCCAAGTCATTAAGTTTTCAAGGCTGAAGTTTGGTAACTCGAACCTTCAGCTCCTTCCACATATTTTCTATGGGATTAAGGTCTGCAGACTGGCTAGGCCACTCCAGGACCTTAATGTGCCATTTCTTGAGCCACTCCTTAGTTGCCTTGGCCATGTGTTTTGGGTCATTGTTTTGCTGGAATACCCATCCACAACCAGTGTTCAATGCCCTGGCTGAAGGAAGGAGGTTTTCACCCAAGATTTGATGGTTCATGGCCTTGTCTATCGTCCCTTTGATGTTGTGAAAATGTCCTGTCATCTTAGCAGAAAATAAACCCAAAGCATAATGTTTCTACCTCCCATGTTTGATGGTAGGGATTGTGTTCTTGGGGTCATAAGCAACACTCCTCCTCCTCCTCTAAACACACAAGTTGAGTTGATGCCAAAGAGCTTGATTTTGGTCTCATCTGACCACAACACTTTCACCAATTTCTCCTCTGAATCATTCAAAATATTCATTAGAAAACTTCAAATGGGCCTGTACATATGCTTTCTTGAGCATGGGGACCTTGCGGGTGCTGCAGGATTTCAATCCTTCACGGCGTAGTGTGTTACCAATTGTTTTATTGGTGACTATGTTCCCAGCTACCTTGAGAACATTGACACATTCTCCCATGTAGTTCTGGCCTGAGTCATCACTGTTCTCATGATCATTGAAACTCCACGAGGTGAGATCTTGCATGGAGCTCCAGACCATGGGCATCCGCAGGTAGGGGCAAGGGGGGTCAAGTGCCCCCCTGGAATCAGGGATCGGATCTTAAATTCAGCACAGTTGCATCGCTATCGGGGTGCGGGCAGCCCGCACCTGGGTGCCACCCGCTAGTGGGGTGACACCATCAAGGTGCTGTCAAGCCCCCCCCCCCACCAGTGTAGTGTGACTTTGGGCTCTTTTCCTTGCTCAGTCCAGCAGAGAACTAGGTGGTGCTGTGACATGAGAAAGACAAGCTGCAGGCTATCAGAGGTTTCCCCAGCTCACCCCCCTTTCTCCTGTCAGGGAGAAGAGACGGTGGCTCTCACCAGGTTCCCAGCTTCCTTCCCACTCAGTTCATTCCCTATTGGCCATAACTGAGGGCCAATCAAAGGAGACTAGGAGAGGAGAGCATCATGAGACATGTAGTTTGCCTTCCTCTGGATCAACTGTGGGCATATGAATATATATATACGATTGTAAATGTTTACATTTTTTTCCCTTTTATAAGTTGAGCTAGATGGACTTGTGGCTTTTTTCAACCTGACTAACTAACTGTCATCTTGGAAAGTCACTACATTGCCTTATTTTGTGAGCTTCTTCACTGACAAAAAATGTGTTTTAAGAGCAGGGAAATATAGAACATTTTTTCACAGGTATCTTTCTGGTGATACTCTGTAAATAGGGCACGATCGGCAGGTCCCAGTGGACCCACTGTTTGGCTCCCTGTGTGTCCAATCACAGCAAGAGCGGGTCGCTGGCAGCGTGCGTGCACCGGACCCAGAAGTGCAGAATCAAGTAAAGATACATGATTCTGCATAGGAGAACCGCCTTGCCGTATACAGTATATGGTCGGCAAGTGGTTAATGCACCTTCTGTAATCCATCCCACATTTCTTCAGCTGTTTCACACTTACATATATGTATGATTTGATCATCTTCTATGCTAGGAGAGATTGTGTTCTGAGTATTTTGGTCTTTTTTCTATCCACTTATCTGAAGGATGTTCTGGCCTGACTTTTTTATACATTTCCACATACCTTCTCTTATAAGCAGCATTTTCATCTTGGATTTCCAAGACTGATAGTTCTGGTTTGTTAGGTTTGCAAATGAAACCTCTGTTGCAGCTGTCTGCTGGCCATTTTCTTTTATTTTGTTGCAGTCTTATTTCTTTTGCTATATCTTTTAAATAATCTGTATATAGCCCTATAGAACAGAAAGTGCACAGCCCACATGGGCTTTATCTGCTTCTTAACTGCTGACAGTAAACAGAAACTTTATTCAGGGAAAAGACATAAAGCATACCAGAGATGCAGCTACAACGGATAGGTGAGGTTGTGTGTAGTTGAAAAATGGACTGACACCACTCAGTTCACAAAAGTGTTGTCAACCTACAACATGATTTTGAAGCTGAGTGCATTTCTGGAAGATAAACATGTATATTTTATAATATATAAAGGGTTTTTAAAAGGATGACACTTTTTTATGCAGAGGTGTACTGCAGATGTTTTTTAATTTTATTTTATCCTGGCATACACTTTAATGCTATATTATACACTTTCCAAAATTGGGATTGCTACAGGTACATTACTGTATATTTTTTCTCTTTTGTGTTTCCCCTCCAAAGGCTGTCGATCTTAAAAAAAAAGGAATGCGGTCTTTCTTTACCTTCCTTCTTTCATTTCCAATTGGAAGGAGGGGTTAAAGTGTTGTCACCCTATAGCAGGAAGTGCCTGAAAAATAACCTTCATGGACAGGTACTTTATCACCAAAATATAAAACATCACTTTTGAAATAACATGAACATGTTAAAGCTTAATATGAGATTTTAGTGATTGTGTTTGGATCTATAATAAATTAATAGTATATGTAAAGTATATTATTAAGGCTGGGAACACACCGGAGAATGCAGCGGTTCACAGCAGGAGTCCGGTGCATCTCCATTCACCATTTCAGGTCTGCTTTCAGCCCAAATTTTTCTGAATTCGGACCTAAAACTGACCAAAAGACGCTCAGGACTCCTGTGCAAATTGCACCAGAGCCGCTGCGGAGATGTGTAAACCGGCACATTGAGAGCCGGTCACAATCTCCTGCTATGCAAATTGGATGTGGGGAAATCCGCATCCAATTCGCAATAGTGTGAACCCAGCCTAAACCAGTGTTGGACACAGGACATGCTACACACACCCAAAAAAACATCATCAAGATGCTGAGGGTAAGTAGTACATCCTGTTCTTCTGCCCCACTGCCATACCCTCATTCACACTTGTTTCCCCATTCCCACAATTCTGTTGTTGGGTAAATGCAGCAGCTGTACAAACTGCTGATACAAAAAACAATTATCATTTTTACTTTTGTATCTCATTTTGTATTCCTGTGCAGATCAAAGGGATGAGTTTCACTTTGCATATAATGTTAGTTAAAGTGTTAAGCTGGCCATAGATGGATAGAAATTTGGGCTAATGCACCAGGGACTGGCCAAATTTTGATCCATCGATGGCCACTTCCATTCAAGAAAAGTCAATCTAAGGACTGACTGCTCTAAAAAGGTCTTGTTGGAAAATTTTGCTTCAATCAGTGCTGCAGCCAATTGGTTGCAGCGCTGATCAGTGTATTCTAATGGTGGAGGAGTCCCACTGTCAGAATACAATGATGCAGTGGGGCGGACTTCCACATCCAGCTCAAATATTGGGATGTGTGAATCCATTCAGTTTTTTTCAATCAGCCCACTGGCTGACCAAAAAAATGATATGTGTATGGCCACTGGCCAGCTTTAGTTTAGTCAAAAAAGGTTTTAAAAAAATTAGCACAAGGGACATTATTTAAGTTGATGTGATTATTGTGTTGCTGGCTACATATTTAGTTGAAATCTGTACTCTACCGCTGTTAGGTTAATAGAGCTGAGGGACCTGTTATATGCACTCATCAAGAGTGCCAACTATTTACGCCTCCCTCCCCCCTTTATTCCATGTATAAGTCACAGTTCTGTTCATGGAAACTTTAGTACAGCTTCTATGGATAGAGAAGGAGGTGGACCATGCCAGGCCACATGCACTAAAGGGAAAAAAAACTGTGTGGAGGTCCCCTTTAAAATCTACGCCAAACCCTTATCCTGAAAAAAAAACAAAATGAATCCAAAAAGGTCTGTGCTGCTGTTTTTTTTGCTTCCTGTGTAGTAAAATGTTATAAGAAGGATAGGGAGGATTGTAATGAGGTATGAAATGTTACAAATTAATACATTTTAATACATTTTAAAGGCCCTTTATTATACTTCTTTGATGCATATTATTATGTTAGAAAATCCAACTTTGAGTTAATAATAGAAGTATCTATACTCTACTTATCTATATAGTATGAAAGAGTAACCCATGTAAAATGATAAATAAATATCAAGTCTTAAAAAAATTGTTTGCACCCTAAATTAACAGAATAATGAGTATAAGCAAGATTGAGTGTCAAGACATGCGTGATTTGCAGCTATCATTATATTGTAACTAATTACATTTTATAAACAAGATATTACTCTTTACATTAATTTAAGGCATCATAAATTTTTTATCATAGCATGAAAATATTTTACTTTAAGATGCACTCGATTCTTGGAAACATCATATAACCGATTCACCGTCAACATTACAAAAAACACTTTTTCCACTGTGTAAATTGCATTCAAATTCATAATTTGTTCATTTTTTAGTGTTTACCACTTAAAGCGTAACTACACTGCATCTGAGGACCACATACCAAAAATGCAATTACATTTTTACTATTCAAAGCAAACTCATCCATCCATCCATGCATAGGTGTGCGCAGCCTATTGCATTAGGGTGTGCACCTCAAAGCTCCAACCCATATGCGTTTGACATATTTACCAGCCTCTTCCCTGCTCTCCATTCTTAAACAATGGGAGGAAGGAGGAGCAATGGAGCACATGGGAGACCCGGACAACAGAAGGAAGGGGAACAGAGAAATGAGGGGTGGCGGGGGTGGCATATATTAATACCAATCCCCTATATTTTCCTCCTGTGGCAACTGAATATTGACAAAAGGGAGAGGAGAAGCCTACTTTCAGCTGCTGCAGGAGGAAAATACAGATTGGTTCCACTAAATTCCACCCACGCCACCTCTCCTGTCCAGGTTCTGAGGGTTGGCAAGGAAGGGTTGTGGTTTACCTGTCACCTGCCCACCATTGACAGGTTGCCAACCCCAGGATTAGGGTGTGCCCAGGCACACCTGGCACACCTCTTGCACACGCCTATGCATCCATGTCTCTGTGCTTTATTTTGTTGAGAAATCACTTTGAAAAACACCCCCTAGCATTTCTGACCGTGGTCATCTTGAGTAGGGGCTGATAATTCTTGTAGCATTTACTTCCTGAAATCCATCTGCCTTTAGCTCAGGCCCTTAGCAGGCAGGTGGGTGTACTTAGATGAGAAAACTCCTCCTCCCCTCTTGAATGCTCCTAGGATGTATGACATAATTTATCTTTGACTGTACCAAGGTATCCAGGAAGTACTGTAACTGAAGAATTGTAAATTTACTTTTTTTTTAAACAAGTAAATGTGATATGCTTTATTTATGAAATCAGCATAAAGGTTAAAAATAGTCAAAGTTGATTGAAAGAGTGAAGTTCCATTTTAATTCAGTTGGTTGCTTAAAGACATACTGTCTCTAAAAGTTTAAATCCAGCAATACCCAGCAATAGCGGACAGCATATACTCAACTCCCCAGTGGCTCATTTCTGCTACCTCTCCTCCATTCCAAGGCTGCAGCATTGTAAAGCCATTTAAACATTCAACACTTTCGGGAATGGTGGATGCCTGTGTCAATTCCTGTGTCCACTACCCCATACTAGTTCCATCCTCTACATCACTGCAGGACTCAACAGTGACATAGGGATCCGAAGAAAGAAAGTTTGGTGGGACACACACCTGAAAGTGACAAATGCTAAAAAGAAGGCTGCAGCACTGGAACAGATTTGAGGTAGGAGAAATGAACTGTTGGACAGATGAGTATGTGCTGTCTTCTAAAGCAGGGTATCACTGGATTTAACAGCCCTGACAGGGTCCCCTAAAGCAAAACTCTTCGAAGACCATGGAAGCATCTTGAGGGTAGCATTGCGTATTCTAATACCATTCACCAGTGCTTGGATTTATAAAAAACACCAAAGCTGCTGTATCCAAAATTCAATATAAGCTTTTAGTACATACTGTATATTATTCAACTCTATACAACACTATTGGTTAGTGTATACAAATCTATGTGCATGCAACTAAAATTATATATATATATATATATATATATATATATATATATATTATACAATAAAGGGCAAAAATAAAGTGTCCAATTATCAAAATTCCATAAAAAGTACAGTAGTGCAGAGGTCTCCAACAAAGCCAGGTTCTATGCCCTTAATGCAGTATTCATATCATAGATCTCATAAAAGTGCTCTGGTGTTCACTTCTTGAAGACAGCTAACACAGTGCTCAATCAAGTGGCAACCCCCCCCCCCCCCCCCCCGAGCTTCTCCCCTGTCTCCAGAGCCCCAAGAAAGAGGTGGAAGTGATATGTGGTAGCTTAAGAAATCTTCTCTCTCTCAGGAGAATAAGTACATGAGTACAGGATTACATTAGCACCCCTTGCCCTGCTGTACAGTAATTTTATTCTTTGCATTGGTACATATCCCCCATGGCAGTGCTGAGCTCCGCATGCCCTTTTTTAGTCAATAGTTTGCCTATTAGCCTTGAAAATGACCAGAACTAACTAACAGATTTCACCAGGGTTTTCTCCTGAAAACAACTTGCCTTCACAGGAAATCCATCTTTGTCCTGCTCCACTGATCTGCAGCCACGGTCTGGGTCTCATCTTCCTTTTCCTACATCTTTGGAAGCCAGCTGTCTCCTCCGGGTTTTTGCAGCCAGCCCATGATATCACACCGCTAGGTCTGTCCTCCAGCTGCTGTGTGTCCCTGCTCCTGAACTATGACAAGGATATCCTAGAAGACTGAAGGAACAGGAAACATTATTCTCACCAAGGTAAAAAAAAGAAGGCAAGGGGTGGGGCAGATTAAAAAAACAAAAACAAAAAAACAATGGTAACAAAAAAAAGGGGTTTATGGGAAGGAAATCTCCATTTTGTGAGAGAAGGTCTGATTAAGTTGGATTAAATAAATCCTTGAAATTTCACTTATCTCTATCTACCATAAAAGCTTTGAGAGGCATTTGAGTATCAGTACCTTTAATGCTTTCTCAAAAGGTGGCTACAAATAGTGAACAGCAGTGCAACAATCACTTCGCTACAGAGCCTGATTTAGTTTTCATACCTTACAGTAAAGAGTAATGCATAAAGCACTCATGGTGGGTCCATGAGTAAGTATATTCCATCCCCCGTCCCCTCACCTGCCTTTTTCTCCCTTTTTCCCATCCTCCTTCCTTTTTTACCCCTAACCCCCCCCCCCTGTTCCCCTCCCTCCCCCCCCCACAACCCCTCCCCCCCCCTCTCCCCCCCCTTTTTATCTCCCCACCCCCTGCTCCTTTTTCCCTTTATTTCCCTTGCGGACTGTGTTCATTGTTAATTATACTAATGGTATGTACTGATATTCATGTTTGCATAATCACCAATTTTTAAATCTCTCGAATATCTTATATATATATATTTTTTATCATATATATATTTTTTATCTTGTATTTGCCTATCATTATTATTATCATTATTATTTTTAAAGTACCATCCCGACTTTTAATAGATACTCTTATATGTTCTTACTCATGGTCCATACTGGATGTTTATGCACCAGGTTTTATTTTGCCCGTGGATGTGTACTGGTTTTTATTTTATTTTTATGTATATCCATATACTTATGTGTTTCCTATATATGCATGTATAGATACTCTATGTAATAACTTCATATATTTATTTTCCAACTTGTGCCCCACTTCCATGTGTATTATATCTAGTATTGCCTCTAGTTGCAGTGTATCCTGATATTGCTTATCATCCTTAGCCCCGCCCCCCCCTCCCAAAGACTATAAAATGACTGCCATAACATCCGCCCCTCATGCTTGAGAAAGGAGTGCCGCTATTCTTGTCACCAATAGCGCGCAGACTCGGAAACGCGTCGCATAGCTGTGACGTCACGGCCCGGCGCCGCGCTGTGCTTGCTTTCCAGGCCTCGTTCTGGCTCCCTGTACGGCCGTCACCATCTCTTTCACGGAGCCGTACGAGCCTCAGACTGCAGCACGCCCGGCGATCGGCTTTGGCGTCCCCTTACCCCCTCCTTGGAACCCACAGACCGTTGGTCTATGCCACTCTAAACCCATTAAAAATCCGGTAGTGCCATCTGGAGACCTGAGGGAGCCCCTACCGTGTCCAGTCACCACCATCCATCCTTGCCAGGACCTGATGTGGGACCAGCACTGCACGGACTTGCTGAGATTTGTGGTCCTCCAGCTTCTCCTCTACTCAGAGACGCACCGGAACGCAATACTACAGTCTTCCATGTGAGTGGATATTGTTTGTTGTAAATAAATGATTATTGATATATACTCAGAGGCGCCCCTCTTCCTTGTTTATAACAATATGTCAAATATCATTATCATGGTTCCAGACTCTAGATTAATAATTCTCAACCAGGGTTCCTCCAGAGGTTACTAAGGGTTCCTTGAACTGTGACTTATTTATCTCCCATTTGATGGTGCTTGCACATTTCTGGGGCCAATAGTATTCTGGTCACCACTATAAAGGGACATTCTTCCCACTGGCTGAATATTATCTTTGGGCTCCTCTGGGGTAAAAAGGTTGAAAAGAGTTGTTCTAGATCAGGGGTCAGCAACCCGAAGATCGCGCTCTACCAGTAAATCGTGGCAAGGTGACTGGTTGATCACGGTTTTGGCTTTCTGACTGGCCATCCCATCAAACAGAGTGCAATGCAGAGGGGCTACTTGTAAAATTTAAGCTATAGTAGGGAGCAAGAGGTGCAAAGGGCGATGCCTCCTCTGTAGTGCTGGCTCCTGTCCCATGCAGAATTATACCAACTGCACTCCATCTGTTATCCCAGCTAGCGGTCTCCAGAGTGGTGCCAGCGGCAGGAAAGAAGAGATCTTCAGGTCAGTGTGAAGCAATACACTGGGCATAATAGTATAGAGCTGCTTTCACACTGATGCATTGCTGTTTACCCACACAGCGGGTACAGTGCAGTGTACCTGCAGCTTTCCTGTGGGTTTGCTGCACTTTGCTATAGACTTCTATTATATCCTGCAGGTGTGGCGCACTTTCTGAAAGCACAGTAAAACTCCTGAATGCAGGAGTTTTGTTGTGCTTTCAGAAAGTGCACCACACCTGTAGGATATAATAGAAGTCTATAGCAAAGTGCAGCTAACCCAGGAAAGTCACAGATGCACTGCGCTGCACCTGCAGTGCAGGTTCACATGTCGCAGCCGCAGCAGGAGTTAATGGAATGGTTGTAATGATTGGTGGGTGTAGCGCCTGCCAGGCAGGACCCATTCAAGTGAATGAGGCTGCTCTGCAAGTGCCCTGCAACCTTGTGCAGTACAGCAAACAAGGGGTTAAGCAGGCAGCATTGTGTTGCTTTCTCACCACCTGCTTTAACCCCTTGGACCCCACAGAAGCATGCAGTTGTGGGGCACTTGCAGAGTAGCCCTATTTACTTAAAATGGGTCACGATTGGCAGGCGGTAGCACCCACCAAAAGCAACAGGGCGGTTTAATTCCTGCTGTGGCATGTGTTCACCTATGGCTGCTGCTTCAGCAACTAAGGGACATAGAGACTGGGGGTTGTAAAACCACCACCCTCCAATTTTACGTGCGAACGAGCCCTAAGGGTGCTGCTGCCAAATGCAACTAAGGGCTCGTTCACTAGTGGTACTGCTAGTACTCTGAAAAACAGTCGAGTGTATTTGACAAGTGGTGAGAAGGTGATATATTGCCTCATCACTACCTGATTTAAACCCATGATTGCTGTGCAATGCATGCAATTGCGACAAAGTAATATGACAATTAGAGGTTTAAATCAGGTTTAAGGAAGCAAAACTGTGTGACACTGTACCCGGTGATCTTTGACTTCTCCCATGTTGTTCAGGTAAATCTCCACCTCTTTAAGGTTGGCTACCCCTGTTCTAGATTCTATGGGACATTGGACTCTTATTATTATGGAGAATACAGTAAGCAGTTTCCTCCATTTATAAATCATCTTGAACAGTACTGTAAACTAGAAAAAGTTATCTGCTTTGTTGCTATGGGTTACTGAATATCACTAGTTTTAGGAAAGTTACTGTTTATTGATTTGCAGACATCCTACTCCTTGAATCTATTTCCCTCAGCACCAAGCTTGTTTTAGTTTGATCTCGATTACCGGCAACATAAATATGACTGCCAGTTTTGTTTCATGGTTTACTAAGTTTTATTGCTCCTTTTCTATCCATGTTCTCCTATTAAAAGCAGATAAAATCAAATTAGGACACTTTACGTAGCCACAGCAAATTGGCAAAGGTTTTTGAGGAGGATGAGTAGTTGCAATTCTGATAAAATCAAATCACAACCAAACATCTGACCATTAATTAATTAGCAGATTCTCAGTTTTGCAACATGCTGCCAACCCAAGCTAATCACTAAGGCTAGTCACATATAGCGCACCTGTCACCTTGCTTTTTCCAGCATAATATAAGAGAGCAAAAATTAATCACCCATATGCGTGCTTGTTTTTATATGAAGCATGTATGATTGATACAATAATCACCTTTCTTTGTTGGCTTATCCCATCTCATTAATGTGCCAGCAAGACACATTTCCAGAAAAAAGCCCTGAGGGATTATTCTGTTTTTGATTGACGAGTGATACTGTAACTGTTATTATTACAGAAGATATGAGCTAATGTGACTTATTTTTTTATGGTCTTGTGAATTTTTGTATTTTACTCGTGGTTAGGTGACAGGGTCAAGCTTGTTGAAATAATGAAAGGAAGATGTATTACCTGTATCTTTAATTTTTACATCTTGAAGCCAAAATCTAGTAAAATTGTATTTTGTTTTAGATAGAGTTATTTATTTTTTTGTGAGCCTTTTAGTTTTTTTTTTCCTTCCTGCCCCTGTGACACCAGAACAAGTTATAAGGGCAACAGAAGCCAATGAGCAATAAAAGACAGATTTCAATAAAACATAATAAAAATGTTTAACCCTTCCACATTCTAATAAAAATGTGTTTTTGGTTTTGTTTCCATCTCCATTGGAGAGATTACCTGTTTACTTGGGCAAATTTCAGGAACATGTACAGTATACAGTAAAATACCTCACAATGGCACTAACCATTTCCTTTTCTATTCAAAAACAAAATAAAAAAGGTTTGACAAGAGTTGGACATGAACAGGGAACTTTGGTGTAGCTGAAAACAAAGTAGTACATTATTTTAAAATGAAGTGCTCTTTAAGTCACCACTTTATGGCATATATTTTATTGCAGTGATAGGACACTCAATGTGCATGTTTAAGTCTGATAATCAGAAACATTTTAGGTCTGTGCTTAGCAAGTGCACTACATCATGTTAAAAAGACAGCAGTGCTAATACACAGCAGAAGTGGTGAAGCTCTTAGTTACCTTGCAGCTTTTCTATGCCAAAAACAACAATAAGCATGTATCATTGACGGGTCCACGCAAGGATAAAAATATAGCAGCTGCCGTTACTGACCTTGCTTATTTATGTAGCATGTTACTGGCTTGAACTTGTTCCAAATCAGTAAGGGTGAAGGCAGGACTATGATGACACTGAGCCTGCATCTTTAAAAATAAAACCATGATATCAAACACAGATCTCATATCCTATACTCACAGATTCACTGTTGGGCATACAGTGACATTCAAGCTTCACAAGAAACCATTATTATCTAATATGCCCAAGTCAGTAAGGGTTTGGTATTTTCCCACATTAGTTACCCAGACCCTAGTAGTATCATTTAACTGCAGCAGAAAGCCCAAGCTTGGTAATGTGTCCTCTTTAAAATGTAGGCACTGGAACATGTTACACAGCACCGACAGTTTGCTCATCACTCTTATGTTCAAGGCAGGAAAATTTCCTCAGAACTTTGAGCCACTTTCCCATTGTGCACATATGCAGCACAAAGTTATGATAGGACTGGTCTGCACTTTTTCCAGTGCTTGACTTCAGTCTAGGTTCATCTCTATGCAGTCTGACCTTGATGCATTTTTCAGGCAGCTGAATGTAAAAAAAAAGAATTGCCAGCAAAAAAAAAAGTGAGACAAAAATGGCATGGGGTCCCCCCCAGATCCATATCAGGACCTTTGAGTTTGGATTTATGGATTTGGAGGGGACCCCCCATGCCAATTTTTTTTTAAATGGCATGGGGTCCCCCCAAAATCTATACCAGAACCTTATCCGAGCATGCAGCCTGGCAGGTCAGGAAAGGGAGGGGACAAGCTCCACGCCATTTATTTTCACTTTTCTTTTTGCTGGTAATTTTTTTTTAAATTCAGCTGTCAGCGGGGAACCCCTCTGACAGCTGATGACTCATCAGTTCTTAAGGATGCGGCGGCCAGATTTCCGGCCCGCTCTTTAGCTATATACAGTGTTCTTAAAGGTAAAAAAAAACACAAAATGCAAAACGCATCAAAAATCTCATCACAAGTGCAACACTTGCCTTTCTGGTGCGACTCCATTAAAGTCTAATACATGTAAAATGCGGAAATAAAGTCCCCAACCCTTTCCAAAAATGCACTGGCTGCAAAACACATATGTGTGAACGTGTACCATAAGAAACAATGTTAAATGGACTGTAGTGCATTTATGCAAACTGCAAAACGCACTAAAAAACGCATAGGTGTGAGCATAGGGTTAAATAATTTTTTTTACAGAGTAGGTAAGTATAGACATGTTTGTTATTTAAAAAAAAAATAATTACATTTGCAAACCCTTTAATAGGTAACACATGCCCCATTATGTGTGCTTTAATAGACTTCTGGATATTCAGTCTGTGGTTGATCAACAGGTTTATTTGTCTGTAACCTGCCTGCCTACTTTGTGTTTGTACTTCTACTCTTCTGTTGGCTCAGACTATCTGTCTGTGGACTTTACTCCTGTTTGGATAATCTGCCTGTGGATTTTGTCTGTCTTGCTTGGCAGTTGGTGAAACAGTGGGTCCACCAAGTTCCTCAACACCCAGGTCCAGAATCTACTCATTCGTACAGACTGTAAATGAATATTGCATCCTATATTTCCTTAGTGTAATTCAACATTTTCTTCTCGTTCAAGTCATCATTTGGCTTTTCAAAATAGCTATGCCCTTAAGGTGCTAAATATTATGTAACAATAAAAAAGAATGTGACCTGGCCCAACACCTAATGGCAAACCTCCATTCCTGTTATGTAATATAGAAAAGGAAGAGCAAAGGGGACGTTGAATGAGGCTTGTCATTGCAAATGATGATACAAGAGATGTATATATGATGTAAGAAATTGTAAATTTATTATCACTCTATTTTGGAGAATACCAAAATCTCATAAAACATTTATATAAATGAATCAATAACAATGAATTGTAGTCATTAAGACTTACACATAACATACAATGCTTATACAACGATATAGGAAACACATTCCCGAGAATGATTGGTAGTAGAAAGCAAAACAAATTATATGGTTCATCATAAAAACATAAGTAATCACATTATTTACTCATACATGAATTGATACAGAAAATACATAAAAAATGCATATTTAGAAGCAGGCTGGTCTTGGTACCTTATATTTGAAACTCTACGCGTTTTGTGGCATTTCAGCCACTCATCAGGAGTATGATGCAAGATTGTACTATAAAGATGGATAAATAAGTATCAATAAGTATATAATGCCCTCTCAAGGAAGGAAGTCAAGGTATAGCAACATGTTGGTTACTTACAAGCCAGCTCCCAGGCTGAACCCAGCCTATACACAGGAAATTATGGGGGCCTCTGATAAATACCTGCCCCGGGGTTGGGATGGGAAACCCCCTCCAGACTACAGGGAAGAGCCAGAGAACAGGCCAGGTCACCACGACACAGTCCATGTGTGTGATGTGTGCACTGATCAAGCATGACTGGCGAGGAGGAGTGACGTCACTCCTCCTCGCAGGTCTTCCTCTTGCGCTCCGAGCCTCGTTTTGGGTCCTGTCACCGCTGCGGCCGGCTTACATCTCAGAGGTGCCTCTCTCCACACACAGGCAGAGCCTTCAGCCAGCGATTAGGAGCCCAGACTGATCTGATGTACTCCCCATGATGGATGATGTTTTTATGATGGATTGCTCACATTCACATGCCTCTTGATGACTTCACAAATGTGAGTGTGACCGCTACTTATCTTTTATGAATAAATTGTTTTAAGTCTACACCCAGAGGCGCCTCTCTCTTTTTGTTTTCTTCCCAGTTCAATAATGGACAATTGAATAAGTTAGAACTATAAGCTAGGATGTAGGAGTGTGTATATATAATGGCAAATGATGGGTAACAGGTATGGCAGGTCACTGTAAAAATGGATGTCTTTCACCCAAATATTGGAATAATAAAAAAGAATGTAACCTGGCACAACCCCTAATGGCAAACCTGCATCCCTGTTATGTAATATTGAAAAGGAGGGATTTTTTTTTTTTCAAGTCATCATTTGGCTTTTCAAAATAGCTATGACCTTAAGGTGCTAAATATTATCTAATTAGGGTCCATCTCTATCTTGTCCATGTGCATTTGCTACATCAGCACAGCACATCATTGCGGGGGAAAGCATTCGGCTCCCACAATCACTCTAGAAAGCAGCAGTCAACATTCACAGTAGAGCCTGTGGTCTAATCCTATTTCACCAATGCACAGGCATTGTGCTGCCAGTCCTCCCTGTTAAAATCAATGTACATGGCTGACTTATTTGTAGTTGAAATAGCACTGGCAAAACACACATGTTGTCTGCAAAAGTTTTTTTAAAGGGAAGAGAAACATATGATAGCTTTGCCTCAGTAGACTTATATTCCCAACCTTGTATATTATTCAGTAAGGAATAACAAGAAAATGCTAACAAGAAGTTCAATTATTTATTTCTGTAAATTTTTTATGCTTGTAAATTTGCCTTTGAATTGTTACTAATGCATTTTCACTTAGTACTAGAGGTGAGTGAATCCGTACTCCATCATTCGAAATTGACCTGATCCAGTTTCTAGCATTGGCATACTTATGTCTATTTGATACAACAGTCGTGTTTTCTCTTTTACCTATTTTGTTTTGTAAATTATAGTTTTGCAATGTGGAGCATGTGGTATCCCATGTAGTTCTCTTTTCTCAATTAAAGCTGAACTTCAGGCAAACAGCTAATGCCTAGTATACACGGGCCGAATGTCAAGAGACATTGACCGGTTCCATAAAAGCCAGCCGACATTCGGTCCTATGGCTGAGAGCGCGGATAAGAGTGTTCTTGCAGGGGGGCCGTCCCCCTGTCAGAACACAACAGCTCAGCTGGGGGGATCGCTGTACTAATGCTGGATCATTAGTACAGTGACTCTGACCAGAGCTGTCAAACTATTAGTGTGTACCAGGCCTAGCTACACAAGATGCATTATAATTAAGGAAGCTGTTTTATCTGCAAAAGAATCTGTAGTCTTTCCATCCAGTTCTGAGATGTACAGAGATATGCCACACAATACAACTAATATAACTGGATACTAACATTTATAGGTAAAGTTGATCCAGAGACAATCCAATTTTCTCTCAGAGGATCAGGAAGAATTTTTTCCCCTGCTGGAGCAAATTGGATCATACTATGCTGAGTTTTTTTCTTGCCTTCCTCCAGATCAACTGTGGGTATTGGATTGGGTATATGGGATTGCATGATTTTGTTTCTGCTGCTTTTATTGGTTGAACTGGATGGACTTGTGTAACTATGAAACTATGTAATAAAGTCCTGTCTGGCGGTACAGAAGACCAGATTTTCCTCTGTTGCAGTTAAAGTGGATGTAAACCCTCACATACTGTATACCCAGTGAAGTGAACAGCCTTAGATGATACACATAGATGAAACAAATCCCCCTACATAAGTATTACATGTATCTGCTGTTTTTAATTTTATATACTGTTTAGAAAGTTCAGATTCAGATTTTTTCTTCCTGTTTAACACTGCAGTGAAGTCTGGGCATACAGCCAAAACAGCTGATTGGAGGAAAGGCACACACCCCCTCTCCTTATAGGTAGAGACTTTCAGAGCTGATCATTGAATAGTTCAGGGCTCTGCTAATCTATTTATAGCATCCTCCCCAACACAAAACTCTGGCTGCTTTTATCATATGTGACAGTGAACTTGTCAGGAGTTTTAAGGCTGATAACAGAAGAACGAAGCAGGAGAGAGTTACGGGACATAGTGCTTTGAAATGAGATAGGAAAACAGCACCGATTTATGTGCCCAGCTCAAATTTCATGAATCAAGTTTTTCATCCACTTTAAGTAATGCTTATGGGTCTTGTCCTTCACCCAGTCTGTGACTGAATAAGAGAAAGAGCACACTGATTAACTAATTTCTGTCACTTTGCTCTCTCTTCCTATCACCATGTCCCTTGGTAGCACAAGAGCACTACAGTGTAGTTGACTAGCTCCCCGTGCTGCCTTTTCCTCTCCTTATCTGAGCTCTGCTGTAGTCAGTATTGCAAGAGGCTAATACCAAGTCAAATTCAAGTACTCACAGTGCTTGACCTAAAAAATAAACGCAATGATATATATATATATATATATATATATATATATATATATATATATATATATATATAAAAGCAATGAATGTGAATGAATGTGTGTGTTTGTTTGTCTTTAAATCATTTTATCCTTTCCTACCTCCGTAGCTAGCAGTGGTTCATACTCCTAAGCTGTGCTTTACATTACACAGTCCTTATAGTCTATATTCTGTGTTTAGAAAAGCATATTTTAAAAATAAACCCTTTAAGTCAAGGTTTGTGTGGATCTGTGAGATTGTTGCTTGTGGCTTAGTAATTAAGAAGTATTTTGTGGGCACAAGGACTGTGGTATATGTCTGAAGTATTTGAAGCTTGTAGGCTCAGGCTCTATTTAAACACATTTACAGGTATTATCAACTTTAAAATATATAATATTAGCCAGCAGTGGTAATCACTGTGTTCTGAAGGTGGAGAAACCTCCCACTGTCAGAACAAATAAAGTTTGAACAAACGAAAATATGGGAAGGAAATATATTGCAAAAAATATTCTGTCTGCAAATAAGACTCATGCAAACTTTTGTATTTTCAACTGGACATTGGACTGGACAAAAAAACACTCCATATACACTATCCAATACCCACAGCTGATCCAGAGGAAGGCAAAAAAAAACAATACAGCAAGATCCAATTTGCTCCAGCAGCGGAAAAACTTCCTTCCTGATCCTCCAAACGACAATCGAATATTCCTTGGATCAGCTTTACGTATAAATATTAGTATCCAGTTATATTATGTGCATTTAGGAAAGAACCAAGCCTTTCTTAAAGCTGAACTCCAACTTTCTTTTCACTAGAACTATATGGAATGATCAATCCCAGCATAAATCACCATGCACCATGTTGTACTATTGTCTGCAGATTCCCTGATATTCTGGCTTTTGTATATCCTGCTGATAGACTCTGTCCCTTCCACAGCCACTTTCTGCAGTGCCCAGAGTCTATAACACACCCCTTTGTAGTCTTTTAGACTCTGCATATAATGTAATTTCTCTTACAGCTCTGATGATGGGTGGGATTGAATACATTCTAATTAACATCCAATCCTGCCCAGTCACACCTACAGGGTCCAAACCTCCCAAGTAAAGATGGCCCCCCCTGTTCGGTTCGCAGCAAAAGTCCCGAACAGAAAAAATGTTCTAACTCAAACAGCGAACCCTATTAAAGTCTATTGGACCCGTATTTGAAAATTTAAAAGTCCCTTTTTGAAGGCTTATATGCAAGTTATTGGCCATAAAAGGGGTATGGAGGTCTGGGTACTGCCCTGGGGCATATGTATTAATATTTTTTTCTTTTTAAAAAGATAGTTTTTTAATAAGCAATGATTTTAACAATGTTTAAGGTGATACAATAAAAATGAAAAATTCCTTTAAATATAGTGCCTGGGGGTCCCCTTAGTCTGCCTGTAAAGTGGCACATCTGTACCATGGATAGAACCTACTGCAGCAAAAGTGACATTTCTAAAGAAAAAAAAAATACATTTAAATTGCCAGCAATACAATAGAAAAATGTTTAAAAAAATAGTGTGGGGGTACCCTGCTCCATACCAGGCTTTTTGCGTCTGGTATGGATTCTAAGGGGAACCCCATGCCAAAATGGAAAAAAAAACTGTGCAGCCCCCCCCCCCCCCAAAATCCATACCAGACCCTTATCCGAGCATGTAGCCCAGCAGGTCAGAAAAGGGGGAGGATGAGTGAGCCCCCCCCCCTGAACCATACCAGGTCACATCACCAGGTCAACATAGGGGGGTGCTTTGGGGAGGGGGCTCTGCACCCAAGGTCCTCTTCCCAACAACCCTGGACAGTGATTGTGGGGGTCTGTGGGCAGGTGGCTTATCAAAATCTGGATGCCCCCTTTAACAAGGGAGCCCCCAGATCCTGGCCCCCCATGTGAATGAGTATGGGGTACATAATACCTTTACCCATTAAACAAACAAGTGTAAAAAATAAATAAAAACAGGAGGCAGTTTTTTGACAATTCCTTTATCAAAAACCAAAAAACAGTGTCTACTGATGTAGATCCATTATCAATCACGACGACGACGCCACCGCCGGACCCAAAAAAAAATGCTCTGAATGCCTGGCTTGCCATTTGACAGTTCTTATGTAGGTAAGGGCAAGGCCACCTGGCGACTTCACCCGATGGCACAGTCCCCTTGTGATGGCACGACCCACCATGCACTGGTTGGTGACATCACAAGAGGGGCGGTACCACCAGGTTATGTGACGATGGATCTACATCAGGGGATACAGTTTTTTATTTTTTAATAAAGGGATTGTCAAAACTGTCTCTGTGTTTTTATTACTTTTTGACACTTTTTGGTTAATGGGGGGTACTAAGTACCCCATACTCATTCACATAAGGTAGGGGCCGGGTAAACACGCACACGTACTGCGCATGCGCGAAGTGTTCTGATACGAAGTGGAGCTTTTTTCAAATATCCTTGCAAGGATTTGACTTTGTTCTTATGGATGCCTTATGGCAATTTTAAATAAAGAGAAGTTTTATCATTCTGCACTATTGGAGCCTTTTTTCTTTGTTTTATTGGACATTCACCACTGCTGGTAGTGGTCTCCTGACTGGATCGATAGTGAATGTATATGGTTCACATGAAATACTCTGCCAATACGTATCCATCAATCTAGAGGTGAGCAGTTTGGAGTGTTACCTGGATATTGGTGAGGAAGTTCCTTTTCATGATAGATGATGTTTACCTGCTGAAAGGAAGCACCTAGGATTTTGGTTTTGGTGTCATCATGCCTTTTTAAAAAGGCTGTCTGGTAAGCCTTTAATCTTTTTAAGGTGACGGGCGTTTGTTGTGGTGGAAGTCACATACATATTCTGCAACAAAGTCACTCTCATCATTCTTCATTATTTATGGACACTAATTTTTGATACATATATATATTTTTACTCATTTAATTTTTGATCACAGATTTATTATATACATATATATTTTTATCACATTATGTATTTGCATTTTTGGTTACATTCACAAATAAGCTTGTTTATGATATATCTATTCAGCGCTGCACTCTTTTTTATATATCCCCTTGTTAAAGGGGCTTCCAGATTCTTAAAGCCCCCCACCCGAAGACCTCACAACTACCGCCCAAGGTTGTTCGGAAGATCCCGATGAACATGGGAACGAGGTGCTTTGGGGTGGGGGCAGAGCTATTTACTGCGTCCTGATTGGGCGCTATTTACTGCACCCTGATTGGGCAAAGATTTGCCCAATTAGGGCTTAGAATGTCCTGTGCAGCACGGAGTGCATTGCAGGGCATTCGGCGGGGTGAACAACCACCAAATGCCTATTTTTGGATGTTTGGGATGGGGGAACAGGTGATATTCTGACCAAACAATTGCTCGGCCCAAACCATTCGCCCAACTCTACTCTCAAGTCCCCTCTCACAGATCTGCATTATTCAAGAAGGAAACACCTTCATACACAGCCTGTTCTGAAAGCTAGCTGTGCTGCTGCTGGGCAGGATTGAATGGATCACAATTAGGATTCAATCCTGCCCAGGTAAATATGCTGACCAGTGTGAAGAGGGAGAGTCACACCCCTCTGATCCCGCCCTCCCAGAGCCCTGCTCTCTGTGAAGTGATTCATTTACATATGAAGGAAACACATTAATAATAACCTCCCATAGCCCTACTTCTGTAGTTATGCAGTAAGCCATTCTTATTTAACTGCTTCCCGACCGGCTCCTGTATATATACGGCGGCAGAAAAGTAGTAACAACAATCTGTCTTCTTTCCCAGTCAGTCCAATCCCCTCACAGTGAAAACACACTGAGGGAACACACACTTAACCCCTTGATTGCCCCCTAGTGTTAACCCCTGCCCTGGCAGTGACATTTATACAGTAATCAAAAAAGTGTCAAAAGTGTCTGATTTGTCCGCCGCAATGTCGCAGTCCTGATAAAAATCACTGATCTCCACCATTACTAGTAGAAAAAATAAAATAATAAAAATGCCTAACATCTATCCCCTATTTTGTAGACGCTATAACTTTTGCGCAAACCAATCAATATAGGCTTATTGCGATTTTTTTTTTACCAAAAATATGTAGAAGAATACACATCAGCCTAAATAATTTGGGCTATTTATTGTAGAAAAAAGTAAAAAATATTGTGTTTTTTTCAAAATTGTTGCTCTTCTTTTGTTTATAGCGCAAAAAATAAAAAACCGCAGAGGTGATAAAATAACACCAAAAGAAAACTTTATTTGTGGGAAAAAAGGACGTAAATTTTGTTTGGGTACAGCGTCGCACAACCGCGCAATTGTCAGTTAAATCGACACAGTGAAGTATCGCAAAAAATGGCCTGGTCAGGAGGGGGTAAATTCTTCCGGGGCTGAAGTGGTTAACATGCTGCAGGACCGGAATGACACAGGAGGAGATATGAAACATTTTCAACTTTCACCACCCACATGAAAGTCCAAAAACACCCACAGTAAGTGCCTCCCACAGCCTGCCCTGAAACTACAGAGGCTCAAAGGATCATGGGACATACAGTATCAGCACTGGAAAAGGACAAAAACAGGAAGTCAGAGAACTTAGAAATTCAGCCAGGAGGAGGAGTGACATCACAGACACAGAAACCTGCTCTATACAGCTAAAGGAGGTGAGTTACACACAACCTGACACTGGGGGTTGTGATACATTTACATGCACAATGCAACCTACTGAGCTGGCCAGAAACTGCTCTTGAAGAAGTCTATTCCATATTTTCACGGCTCTTACTGTGAAGAAACCTTTCTGTATTTGGAGATTAAATCCTCTTTTCCTCCATACGTAAAGAGTGCCCCCTTGTCCTCTGTGATGGCCCTTTTGCTGCCAGATATGTAATACCTGACACATATGCTAATATACACATTTATAACTTTGATAATCTATGATCCAGGGTTGCCAACAGTCCATAAATTTACGGGCCTGGCCGTAAATGTCCGTTTACGGATGGCGGCCATCCATAAAAGAGGGCCTTTGTTCCAAATTTGCATATGCGCAGTTGCAAAGCTGGTATCGGGCAAACTCAGCTGGGCTCAGGAGAGGGGGTGGGCATGCAGTAGCATCATGGCCCCCCTTGCCACCTTTTTCTGATTCTTCAAGAGGACCTGATGGGGAGGTGGGAGAGCTACTCACTGGGAATCTCAGCCAGGGTGGGGGACTGTCTGAAGAGGGAACTACATGCTGCAGACAGTGCGGAGGAAAGGGGAAACGCCAGTATGCCACGAGCACAGCAGCACAGGCAGTGTTCTGGTGAGATTTTAACCATATTATGTATGTCCACAGCTAAACAATCTCCTGTACCATATCAGCAGCCCAGAACCATCTTCTGTACGATGCCAGCAGCCCCTAACCATTTCCTGCACCAAGCTCGCAGACTCTAATAATCTCCTGTACCATGTTTACAGCCTCTAACCATCTCCTGTACCATGTCCGTAGCCCCTAAAAATCTCCTGTACCATGTCCGTAGCCCCTAACCATCTTATATACCATGTTCACACCCTCTAACCATCTCTTGTATCATGTCCACAATCTCTAGTCATCTCTAGTATCCTGTCCACAGCCTCTAAATATATCTTGTATCCAGTCTGCAGCCTCTAAATATCTCTTTTATCCTGTCCGCAGCCTCTAACCATCTCTTGTATCATGTCTGCCATCTCTAATCATCTCTTGCATCATGTCTGCACTCTCTGGCCGTCCCTTGTATTATGTCTGTAGTCTCTGACCATCTCTTGTATAATGTCTGCAATCTCTGACCAGGGGAGGGCTGACAACTCATTCAGCCGCGGGCAGTAGGAGATCATAGGGCCCTCTGTGTCCCCGTCCAAACTCAAGTCACATCCTCACAAAGCACCACCTACATATTGCACTGCCCACATTACATGCGTTCAGGTACCCCCAGTCTCCCCTACCCCCAGTTTCTTTCACAAGGTATCCCCTCCCTCCAGTGGTGTCCCTGGTGTTTCTCTCACCCTATCCTTCATCCTCCAGCTCTTGGCCAGGGATTTACAGCACTCGATCTTCTCGGTGTGTCTCTTCTTCATGAAGGCATCTGAGTTTGGTGTCCTCCTCCTCCCCGGGAAGTTCCACCAGTACTGGGCTCTATAGCTCCATCCCATCCCAGACATTCTTTCACCGCTCCTCACAGTCGGTCTATGGGTGCCGAAATATTGGCTGCTTCCACCATGCACCCCTCACGGATGGATCCTCTGGAGGAGCAAAACTCAGCTAATTGCAATAGGCTGAAGAGGGAGGGGCGGGGCTGAGGAGGCTGAGTGTCCAGAGAAGCGGAGACTTAAAGCGGAGGTCCACTTGGGGGGAAAAAGAATGGAAGTCAGCCGCCGCCATTCCAGGTAAGGGAACCCATCAGTGAAGCCTTTTTTGCCTTTTGGCTTCACGGCCGGTTGCCTACTGCACATGCACGAATCGCGCTGCATGTTCTGATTGGCCCACTGCAGAGGAAGGAGGAGGGGGCCAAGCTTCCGAGGGACGATGCTGCGGCCCCCGTCTCCTGGAAGTGGGAAAAAGGACCTGTCAAAAACAGGTTCCCGTTCCCCCCTCCCCCCTGAAAGGTGCTAAATGTGACACCGGAGGGGGGGAGGAAGCAATTAAGCAGAAGTTCCACTTCTGAGTTGAACCCGACTTTAAAGCTGGTGATCCAATAAAGGTACCAGGAGTAAGGGCCGGTGTCAGGATTTTTGTCTACACAGGCAAAGGTACATTTCGTTTCCCCTCCCACCTCCCACCATCCCCACCCCCTGCACAATTCAACCCCCACCAGTTGCTCTACCACAAAGACTGCAGCATGCTTCACAAATATTACAGTTGCTCCACAATTAGCACAGCACACCTCTATACCCACCAGCACACTCCTGTATCCCCCAACACATCTCTGCCCCTCCAGAAGACCCCATACCCCCTAGTACACCTCCGAACCCCCAGCACATCTTTGTACCCCTAGCACACCTCTGTAGCCCCTCAGAATATCTTTGAAGCCCCAGAACACATCTGTACCTCCCAGCACATCTCTGCACCCCCAGCACACTTCTGTATCCCTTTACACATCTCTGCATCCCCAGAATACATCCAAACCCCTTACCATGCAAGCCTTTGTAACACCAAGCAGCTGCATGACTCTGTGACCCCCTGAACATTCATGTACTCCACCACACATCTCCACCATCTACACAACAAACACATACACACACTTCTGCATCCGTCAGCAAGTCTCTGAACCCCCCCAGCACATCTATATGTGATCCACTACAAATATTTGCAACCCTTAAACTACTAACACCCCTCTGAACCCACTTGTATATCTGTGCAGTATGCACCCCCCAATACATTTCTGCACCCCTATCACATCTTTGCACCCACCCGACTTCCCCCACACACAAAACTCTGCACTTCTGATTGGCAGCTCACTCACTTGTGTAGTGTGTACTAAAGCTGATGCCTGCCCGGGTCAGATGCCCCTCCCCTCCACTTTATAGTGTGAACTGCTGGGTGGAGGTGGAGATGACGAGCACCACAGAGCTGTAAAGTAGGCTCGATCATTTCTCCATTGTCTGCCTTGCTCCCTCCTCCCTCCCTGCAGATCGCTCAGTCACACTGAGAGGAGCAGAGCTGCTTACCAGGCTGCTCCACGGGGAACTACAGCGGCCAAAAAAAAACAAAAAGAATGCCCCTGATGCCTGCCCTGCATCAAGCTTCTCATGGGGCCCTCTACTGGCCCTGGGCCCTCGGCACTGCGCAAAGTGCCCGAATGGTCAGTCCGCCCTTGTCTCTGACCATCTATTGTCTTGTATCATGTCTGTAGTCTCTGAGGGGGAGCCTGGAGAGAAGTCAAGAGTGGGAGCACCTCCAGGATGGGGGTCGCAGGAGGAGTCAGACATGTGTGGAGAGGGGGATGAAACCAGAGCTGTCAAGCTGGAGCCATCTAGAGGGTTATCTGACTGAGCTCTGCATGGTGCAATTGAGAGGAGGTCAGTGACAGTGCCACCAGGCCAGATTGAGGGGAGTCACTGATGTAAGAGGGGGTGAATACAGTAAAGTAAGGGGGGGACACTGATATAAAGGTTCCCTCTTATATCAATAATCCCCTTAGTGTATTCACTCTGTGTATTCACTCTGTGGAAAGGTGGTCTGTTGCAGCAGTTTTTACTAGAACAGGTGGTGAGTGGAAACCTTCACATGGGGAGACCTGTTCCACTGAAAATAGTTTGACTTCTGTAAAAAAAATATTGGTTACAGTTACAGCCACTACAGGCCTAAATTGTTTTCTATATATCTCTTTCAGCAGTTTTGTGGTGAGGGGAAAGCTTTACATGGAGACACCCATTCGACTGAACACTGCTGCAAGCTCCTTTAACAAACTGTTATTTTAACAATGCATGAGCATTACTGTCTCTTTACTATGTCAGTTCCTAATGATGCCTGTGTGCTCCAGCTGGAGAGATTCACCCTCCAGTTGCCCTGTTCACCATTTCACTAAATTCCCAACAGAAACTTAGGGGACCTCTATTCTATTGATCCTAGTTACATAGTTAGTCAGGTTGAAAAAAGACACTACTCCATCTAGTTCAACCAATGATATATATATATATATATATATATATATATATATATATATATATATATATATATATATATATATATAAAAAAAAAATATATATATATATATATATATATATATATATATATATATATATATATATAGCTCATACACTCCCATATACACAATCCTAAACCCACAGTTGATCCAGAGGAAGGAGAAAGACCAGCAAAGCATGATCCAATTTGCATTTACCTATAAATGTTAATACCCAGTTATATTATGTACTAGTGGTTACCTGGGGCTTCCCCTTAATTTCTGTGTTAGTGGCTAATTATCTATGGGACTGAAATTAAGGGGAAATCTCTTCAGCTGGATGTTGGTGACAAAACTGCTGCGTTACAATAACCTGACCTACATGGAAATGGATAAATATCCTTTTTGAATTTTCTTATAACTTAAACACTTTGCTTATAGCAATAGGTATATGCTTATAGCTTCCATGTTGATATTTACACAATTTTGCACTTAAAATGAACATTTTATGTACTTTTTTGAAGAGTCTGTAAAAAATGTGGCTGTGAGCAAATTTCATCATTTTTGTCAGGAAAAAATGGGTGCTATTTGTAAATTTTGGGCATTCTGTCAGTAAATTTCACTCTATGGGGTTGGCAACAATGCCAACGTCTTTAGGTGACGTTTTAAAAACCTTTACAGCTCATTAATTTAGATTTCACCATAAATGATGACTGAATGCCCATAGAAGGATGACAACATATAAACAAGTTTATGGTTGCCAGTGCAGCAGCGAGTCTGTTTACATCCCAATACTGCCACGCTATAATACTTAAAGCGGAGCTTCACCCAAAAGGAGAAATTCCGCTTTAAGCACTCCTCCCCCTCCTATGCCCTATTCCTCTCCCCCTCCCTCCCTGCAAACTTTTGGGACATGTCACAGGTCCCAGAAGATTGCCTAACCGTGCGCACCTGGCTTTGAAGCCGCAAGCTGTCACAGCCAGGTGTCCACAGTTGTAATACCAGCACCGGTGAGAGGAGAGGGAGGATCTTGGGACAGGTGAGTTTGTATTTATTAAAAGTCAGCAGCTACACTTTTTTGTAGCTGCTGACTTTTAATAAACACAAAATGACTGGAGCTCCACTTTAAGGTGTTAATGGTTAAAGGATTTAAAGTTTATACAAAATAAGTAGTGAACACTCTTTACAAAATCTGATATCGCAACATCTTACAACATAAGCTTCATCAAAAAAGTACATCAAAGTGGACCTAGAATCACGTATATTATTTTATGCAAAGCAATGTGAAAGTTTGACACCTGCAGGAATGTATTACATCTTTAATATATCACAGTACTCCCCCTGACAGTGTTTTATATATTGTTTAATTGTAAGCAATATGTAAGTTTCACACTTACAGGTATTCAAATTTGTTAAATATATCATTTTGACTGTACATTGTGATATGCATTATGTTATTGGCTGTGAGCACACATATCCCACCAAGACCCTAGTTAATGACAATCTTGGTGCTAGCAAAATGTGGGTAACTACTATGCGGAAGGATGGGGGGGATGGTTTCTATAGAAAGATTAAGTAGTGCTAATTCGAGTGACAGGGATATTGAAACATTAACAATGTCTGAGATGAGGTTGAAGGTTTCACGCCAGAAACCGAGAAGCACTGGACAGCTCCATAAGGTGCAATACAATGAGCCTATAAGGCCACACCCTCTCCAGCAAAGTGGGGAGGTGTGGGGTTTGAATGAGGATCGCCTCAATAGAGTTAAGTACCATCATTGCCTATTGGTCAATTCCCAGAGGGTAATGCACGAGTAGCTCTGTAGATCATCTTCAGAGCATGCTGCCATTGGGATGTAGAGTAGTGGGACCCTAGATCGCTCTGCCACTTTAAGAGAGGAGGGGATTTACTATTTTTGTTTACTCTTGGAGGAGATTGTAAAAGTGTGAGATGCCTTTCATATTGGGGAGAAGGGACTTAAGGTATAACCACACCTGATTCTGGATCTCTCTTACAAGGTGGGGTGTGCTAGCAAGACAGTGTGTTATGCGCATATAAGGAAACAGCTCTGAATGAGCTAATTGGAAGTCCTTCTGTAATCTGGTGATGGGCTTAACCTTCCCATGGTCATATAGATCATTGACATAGTTACAGTATAAGAGGTTACTAATTTAGTTGGAAGATTTATGTCAGGAATTAATAAGCGCAATATAGATATAGGTATGTTGAGTGAGATCGTAGCAGTTTGTCACCATTGGTGGTCTAGGAACTTCCACCAGGAGCGTGCAGCAACTCTAACAGTCAGGGAGTAGTGAAGGGAGGTAAACCCCTTCGGGCCAATGTTATGCAGCCACTGTTTTAGATTGTGACCTGGAACAGTGATTTGTTCTATATTGTGCCAGAGGGTGGTGGAGGGCATCGAGAACCAGTCTCTCAATTGTGCTAGAATTGTAGAGTGGTAGTAGTCTTTAACATCTACTAACCCTGATCCGTGTGCAAGTCTGTGTTTAATGAGGATGCTATGGGTATGGGTTTTTTCCCTTGCCAAATGAAGGAGTTTAGTTGCTTTTGCAGGGAGGATAAATAGGAAACAGGGACGTGAATAGGAAGGGTACAAAAAAAGGTACAGCAACTGGGGGAGAAGTTTAATCTTGAATGCCGCTAAAAGGCCTGCCTAGAAGAGCTCGAAGCATGCTAATTGGTCAAGCCCCTGTATCAGTGTTGAGCAAAATGGGATGTAGGTTTCTTTATATAAGCCTCTAGAGGATTTAGTGAGGGTTATACCCAGATATGTTATGACTACATCGTCCCAAGTGTAGGGATATGCAAGGTGAAGCCAGTTACATTGTATTCCATCAATATGCATGTCTAAAATATGACATTTGGAGGCATTAACTTTGTCATAAGAAATATCACTGAACTGTGACAGCGTATCCTGTACCAAAGCCAGGGAAGATGAGGGGTTGGAGAGCATTAAGATCACATTGTCAGTGAAAAAACTGACTTTTTGTTCATATGAACCAATTCGGAGGCCAGTAATGAAAGGGTGTGAATGGATATGTTCAGCTAGGGGTTCCATAACAAAGTTAAATATCAGGGGGATAATGGACATCCCTGCCTGGTGCCGTTAGAGATGAAAAATTATTTGGAAAGCATTTCAGAAACATATACCTGGGCTGAGGAATTAGAATAAAGAGCCATAATGGCTGAAAGGATCCTGTTACGGAAGCCAAATTTGAAGAGCACTGCTCTTAAGCAGGCCCAATGTACCCTATTGAACGCCTTCTTTGCATCCAAAGAGATGAGCAGAAAAGGCATTCTTGTGCATTCGGAAAAATGAACGACATTGATCAGACGTCTAGTGGCATCCGAGGTCAGTCTGCCCGAAAAAAATCTGGTTTGTTCTCTATGCACCAGTCTGGGCAAAATATGTGTAAGTCTTCAGGCTATAATTTTTGCGTAGACCTTAAGGTCGGTATTGAGAAGAGAGACAGGGCTACAATTTTGTGGTATTGATGGGTCCTAGACATGTGCAATTAGTTTAGTTACAAATTAGTTTTTTTACTGAATTTAGACAAATTCGTTAATTCGGAAATCCCAGATTTTCGAATTTCCAAATTTTTCTGAATATTCGGGAATTTGAAAATTCACAAATTCTAAATTCAAAAATTCGGAAATTCGGAAAATCAAAAATTTGAAAATCCAAAAATTCTAAATTTCAGAAATTCAAAAATTCAGAATTTGAAAATTTGGAAATTCGAAAATCCAGCAATTCGAAAATTCGGAAATCCAAAAATAAGAATGAAAATCCAAAAATTCAAAAGAACGAAAATCTGAAAATAAGAACAAAAATCTAACAATTCAAGAATCTGAAAAATCAAAAATCTGAAATAATAACTAACTAATAACAACTTAACTATTACCAACTATTAAAGTGTAGGTATTGGAATTTTCTTTTAAATTTGGCTGTTTGAACTTAACGAATATGAATTTATCCAAAGATACGAATTATCTGTAATAACGTAAGCCATATCTGAACGAATGGAGCGTAACAAATTAATAATAATAAATAACAATAATAATAATAATATAAACATATTATTATTATTTATTGTTGTTAAGTTTTGTTCCATTTGTTTAGATGCAGCATTCTTTATTTTGGATAATTCATAACTTTAGATGAATTTGTATTGGTTATGTTCACTAACAGCCAAATTTGAAAGGAAATTACAATATCTATCATTTATTAGTTAGTTAGGTATTATTTAGAATTTTTGGATTTTTGTTCTTTCTAATTTTTGGATTTTCCTTTTTTATTTTCTGATTTTCGAATTTTTGAATTTACGAATTTTCGAATTTACAAATTTACAAATTCCAAAATTTTGAATTTTCAAATTTTTGAATTTTCGAATTTACGAATTCCGAATTTTTGAATTTCCTAATTTCCGAAAGAAAACAAGAATGAATGAAACCAAAACTAGAACAAACACATTTTTCGTCATGTCTAATGGGTCCTTCCCTGGCTTTGGTAAAGTTATTATCAATGCATTTAGCATATCCACAGGAAACGAAGAAGAGGAGGCAGCGTCGTTGAACAAGTTGCAAAGGTATGGGGCTAGATTTTTTTTGTGCTGTTTGTAATATTCTCCTTGTGCTTTTTCAAAAGAATCCAGCAGGAGGGCTCTAAGCTCTTGGCGGAGAGAGCAAAAGGTTTTTATTAGAAGGGTGAGGTTTTAAATTGTTCTGTTCCTCTAAGCTGTGGATAGAGGAGAGTATTTGGTCTAGATGCTGCGTCCTCTTTTTCTTTGCTTGGGAACTCAGTTGAATGAGTATCCTCCTGACAACTGCCTTATGCACGTTCCATAATGTGGTAGAGTTTGGAACTGATACCACATTGTGGTGAAAGAAATCCTCCAATTGGTTATGTAGGGACTCAGCTTAGGGAGAGGAGAATGAATGTGTTGGCTCTCCATATCTTGGTTTGTTTAGAGCGGGTATTTGAACTAATGGTTATGCTAATCACCAGGTGATGGTGGAGATGTCCAACTTGCTGATCCGTTGAAGAAGCCATTTATCTACTAGGAAGTAGTCCATTCTTGAATTGTGGGTGGCTGAGAAGAACGTATAGTCACGCTCTGAAGGGTGATGGTATCTCCATACAACAAAAAGGTAATTTGTTACAAGAAAGTTAAGCATTGGAGATTGTGATCATAAACATGAGGTGGTAGAATCAAGTTGTAAGTTCGGGGCTAGGTTAAAGTTCCTGCAAAGCAGAATAATTCCCATCAGGACCCGGTGGGCGCGTTTGATAAGCTTATTCAAAAAGTGCAGTTGGTTGGTGTTAGGCGCATAGACAGAGACTAGCCTAGAAGTGATATCATCAATCGTGCAGATTAGTATGATATAGCGACCATTAGGGTCTAGGATACTGTTCAGTAGTTTAAAATTGACGGTGTTGCGAATAGCAATTAGTACACCTCTCTTCTTCTCCAGACAGTTGGATGTAAAGATGTGGGGAAATGACTTATGCAATCAAGGTGGCGCAGCAGTGCTTTGGAAGTGGGTCTCCTGGGCACAGAATGTATCACATCTTTGTGTTATGGCAGGTTTCCAGAGAGATTCCCTCTTGGCCAGATGGTTAAGGCCTTTGGTATCAAGAGATATAATTTTAAGACCCATCTCTAAAGGTTTTAGCTGTAAATGAAGTAGATTACTTACATTCAAGGAGCTCTAGCATCTGAGTGGGAGCAGCATTGCCCCAGGGTAATTAGGGGCTTGCGGTAAGGAGGTGCAGGACTGCTGATTTATCTCTGTAGGTGCTAGGTGGTGTTATGTGGTGCTTTGAAAAGGGAAAACACAGGGAAAAGAAAAAGTAATGGAAAACCAATACAGAACATGTAACACAAAACTGCAACAGCAAATTATAACCTGTGAGGGATAAGTCCATATGGCCAAGACTGTGGCAATGTGTGGTTTCCGCCGGAGTAACAGGCTAGATAGATTGTAGCAGAAGAGTAGGGGGACCCGTCTTTATTTTATCTATTCCTGCGCTGAGGTTTAGGTGAGGTTTTTTGTCAGGAAGGGGATACTTTACCTGGGGGATAGTGCAAAGTCGATGGCAGCGGCGGTTCAGGGATGACTCCACAGTAGTGAAGGAGTGCAAGGTCCTTGTCAACAGAGATGATGGTGTGGAACACTTTCTCTCCACCAAAAGCTTAGTGGGGTTACTCCATTTGTAGGGGATATTGTGGTTGCGGAATGTTTTGGTCACTGTCACTTAGATCTAGAGTATACTTGGATAAGTCAGCATACATTTGTATATTTGCGTAGGGAGCTGGAAGTTGCCCGAAGGATCTGGATTTTGCCAGGAGGTGTTCCTTTGTTTGGAAAAAATGGACACACATGATAACATTGCTTTGTATGTTATCAGGCAGGGGAGGTTTGGGAAGTCTATGTATACGATCAATGGTCAAATCTAGGGGAGTTGCCTCCGGCAGAAGGGCGCTGAACAATTCTTTTGTGATTTGCTGTAGATTACTTTGCTGAACTGTTTAAGGGACCCCTCTGAGTTTTAAATTGTTCCGGCATGACGGGTTCTCTAGGTGTGCTATTTTAGCCTTTAGCCACCTCTGTTCTTCTAGATTGTCATTGTAAACATCCACTAAGTCATTAACAGTAGTGGTGATGTCCCCCAATGACTTTTCCATGTGGTCTGCTCTGTCACCAAGGGAGTTAATTTCAGAGGAGAATCTATTGGTAAGAGTAACAAAGTCAGCAGGTAAGGAGCTATATTGGGACATAAGCATATCTTTCAACTGGGTGTTCATAACTGGTTGATAGGCAGTGGGGTATGAAGCAATGGAGGAACAGAGTGGGAGACAAGCAGGTGTATCTGCAGCAGCATGGCTCACCTCACCATCCTATAGACAGTCTTCTAGTCTCATGTGGGCTTTTGCTGGACTGACACAGATAGGGCTGTGTGAAGAGGAAGAAGATGGAGCTGTCCCTGCATTCTGGATGCCTTCTGCCCCAGGTTTGTCAGGGAGGTGATGGCTGGTGAAAGAATGCAGTCAGTTCTTGTGGATGCCGATCATCCTTGTGTTTGCGAGACATGATCGGCTTGATCGCGGATACTATAGGCAGGCTCTGACTGTAGATCGGGTGATGATCAGGTCCCCTGTTTGCTGGTATCCTCCCTGTTAACTCTGGAGCTCGACAGCTACAGTAGGCTGCCATCCAGAGCACGTGATGGCCATGCCCCCCGTACCTGTCATCTTTTGACCAACCAATGGCAAAAACCTATTATATACACACTCAGTCAGTCTAAAGGGAATGATACTAAAAAGTGTAAAAATAGGTCAAAGCCACACACACCAACCCCCTGCTGTTGCCTCTTGCCCTGAGACCTGATTTAACAATACTTTACCAGAATTATTTTTGAAAGAAGGGAAGAGTAAGCCTGCCATATATGGCTTAATTTTAGCCCGATGCCTGCTGAATTAACCAAAATTTGAGCCATGAGTGGCCCTTTAGGCACCACTCAGTTTGACTTTTTCAATCGAGTTTTGTCAAAGGAGTCAGATGGAGAATTGTCAGGTGAACGGTGACTGCAGTTACTGTTCTGGTATCCTGACAACCACTGGTGCAGGCTGTTAGATAACAATAGTCAGCAGGGAAGATTCCTTCATTCATGCGTTTTAGCATGGTTGGAGGGATCTATTGCATTTTTTTCACTCAGCCCATGGGCTTGGTAAATACTTTCTTCTGATAATGACAGACTAATATAACATTAGTCTTCCAGCATGCTCTTCTTAGCAGACACTTTACCGGAGATCAATAACTACTTTTTAATGATAAAAGCAATTTGTTTTTATTAATATTAAATAATATTACTGGTGTTGTATATTGTGATATGCCAGGAATATATTTATGCAGACTTGCAAAGTTACTGATAAGGCTGATTTCAATATCTGTTTGCTTTGTTTAATATGTGCTGCTTCTTTGCATACTATTTTGTGGTAATCTGCTCACCATTTCCAATCTTTAAACTAATGTAATCTATGCCCATATAATAAATTATTAAAATAAAGGATTTGCCTAGTGACTGCTGCCAGTATATGCCTGAATAGCTCCGCTTTTATCGTTAAGTTAGTGGTTAGAAGACCCGACTGACGTATTTATTTTTTAATGACCCATTAAAGCTACTTGCATATTCCAAATTGCCTTCAGGCATTGCCATCTGTTTTAGAATAACCCCAGATTTATCAAGTTCCTTTTCCGAGTAAACACTTGTGCTGTGGTTGTAAATCCTAATGACTTAACTGCAAGTTACTTTATGATGTGGTGAGTTAATGTTTGGCAGATGTAGATCAAAAAAAATGACCAGATACTTCAGTTGGTAAATAGGTACTGCTTCTCTGCCACCAGGTATTTATTGTTTGCAATAAATTAATGAAGACTATATCCTATTTTTGTATTGACTGTCTGTGGTAATTTTTAATTAACACCAAACCTTCTCGGTCTTTCTCTCTGAGATTTAATTCCACACTGAATACGATTGTGTCGAAGGGCTGAAACTTCACCACAAGATACAATCAAAGTTTCAAAGCAGATGCAATGTTTATCCTAAGAATTCAAATTGCATTACCATTGCATTCTTAAAGTTAAACAGGTGATCAATATTTTCCTATCTTGATGTGGTTGTATTGATTTCAGATAACTAGGTTTCACTGTAATGATGGTTTTAAAAATATGTTTCAAGAAGAAGTAAAAATTAGGATTTTGTTTAATTTTGCAATACTATCAGCATTGTGGCATTGTACTGTTATGAGAATGGAATTTAGTGGATAAGCAGTAAGAAACATAGTATTACATTTCACTGTAGGGTTGTACGCTAACATTTGTGTTTTAGGTGTTATGTTTCCTCAATTAAAATTGTGGTCTTCTTCCCTTAAAGTTCAACTCCAGGAAAAATGAAATTTAAATAGAGGATTGTGCATCAGTTTCCTAACTCCTCAGTCTTGATTCCAAACTCTTCTTCCTATGCCATCCTACGGTGTAATGGATCAAAGTCAGTTTCCTTTATGAGCAAAGCTAATATCCTGCTCTGGGGCCAGGCTTGTTATCTTCTTGGGTACTGGTCCTCTCACCTCCCACATGAGTTCTTCTGCCTTTAGAGCCTATGAGAGAGGACTTGGCCTCTGCAAGTGTGGATAATATAGAATAATACTGTTCTCACCCACGATCCCAATTTCCTCCTAACATTAACCCTTCAAGCTGAACCCCAAGAATGCCCCCCCTCCCCCCACTTCCTTTTATTACCCCCTAACCTCTAACTAATCAATAGAAAAAAAACTCCAAAAGCTTCTTATACATACAGAAATCCATGATCGTGTGACATGCCAGATTCCAAGTCTTCTATCCTTCAAATGCCCACATTGAGGAGGCACAATATTTCCAGGAGATGAACTTCGACCTAGTTCTTAAAATCAATACTCTAACCCTTGACCCTAAGCCTTATGACAAACAGGTGAGTCAGGGGGGACTTTGCACAGACATGAAGGGGCCCAATGAATGGGTAAAGTGACAGAGCCTTTTAAAAACAACCTCTAACTCTAAACTAACCCCATAATTTTTTATACTAACCTTATCCTGCATTGATACCAAGTAGGTCAAGCACCATAAACTGCCTGCACACAACTGCAGGTGCCAGAACAATGAAAACATAACTCAAAAAGGTGCTGCCAGAGTGCAATGATGGGTTTATTTGCAACTTTCCTACTTTTTGGTTGGAACGGGCTCAGTAAGTTGCTGTCCCTACCACTGTAAACTGTATGTCCAATGTGCATAAGTGGCATTACTTGGACATTGTGGTGCTGAGTCCCAGGGTATTTGCTCAAATACAGTTACAGTTCTATGCAAAAGTTTAGGAACCTGTGACAATTTCCATGATTGTCATTTAAAAATATTTGAGTGTTTGGATCAGCAATTTCATTTTAATTTATCAAATAACTGAAGGACACAGTAATATTTCAGTAGTGAAATTAGGTTTATTGGAGTAACAGAAAATGCGCAATATGATATCAAAACGAAATTAGACAGGTGCATAAATTTGGGCACCCTTGTAATTTTGTTGATTTGAATAGCTGTAACTACTTAGCACTGATAAATTGGAACACACAATTGGTTTGGTGAGCTCATTAAGTCTTGAACTTTATAGACAGGTGCATCCAATCATGAGAAAAAGGTATTTAAGGTGGCCAATTGCAAGTTGCTGTTCTCTTTGACTCTCCTCTGAAGAGTGGCAACATGGGCCTCAAAACAACTCTCAAATGACCTGAAAACAAACTGGCGAACATCAGTTGTTCGCCAGTTCGCCGAACAGCAAACAATTTGGGGTGTTTGCGGCAAATTCGAAAGCCGCTGAACACCCTTTAAAAGTCTATGGGAGAAATCAAAAGTGCTAATTTTAAAGGCTTATATGCATGGAATTGTCATAAAAAGTGTTTGAGGGCCTGGGTCCTGCCCCAGGGGACATGGATCAATGCAAAAAATAGTTTTAAAAACGGCCATTTTTTCGGGAGCAGTGATTTTAATAATGCTTAAAATGAAACAATAAAAGTGTAATATTCCTTTAAATTTCTTACCTGGGGGGTGTCTATAGTATGCCTGTAAAGGGGCGCATGTTTCCCCGTGTTTAGAACAGTCTGACAGCAAAATGACATTTCAAAAGAAAAAAAGTCATTTAAAACTACTCGCGGCTATTAATGAATTGCCAGTCCCACAATACACATAAAAGTTTATTGATAAAAACGGCATTGGAATTCCCCACAGGGGAACCCCGAACCAAAATTTAAAAAAAAATTAAGTGGGGGTCCCCCTAAATTCCATACCAGGCCCTTCAGGTCTGGTATGGATTTTAAGGGGAACCCCGAGTCAAAATTTTTTTAAAAAATGACGTGGGGTCCCCCCAAAAATCCATACCAGACCCTTATCCGAGCACGCAACCTGGCAGGCCACAGAAAAAGAGGGGGGATGAGAGAGCACCCCACCTGAACCATACCAGGCCACATGCCCTCAACATTGGGAGGGTGCTTTGGGGTAGCCCCCCAAAACACCTTGTCCCCATGTTGATGGGGACAAGGGCCTCATCCCCACAACCCTTGCCCTGTGGTTGTGGGGGTCTGCGGGTGGGGGGCTTATCGGAATCTGGAAGCCCCCTTTAACAAGGGGACCCCCAGATCCCTGCCCTCCCCCCTGTGTGAAATGGTAAGGAGGTACAAAAGTACCCCTACCATTTCGCAAAAAAAGTATCAAAAATGTTAAAAATGACAAGAGACAGTTTTTGACAATTCCTTTATTGAAATGCTTCTTCTTTCTTCTATGGTCTATCTTCTTTCTTCTATCTTCTATCTTCCTTCGGTTTCTTCCTCCATCTTCTTCTGGTTCTTCTGGTTCTTCCTCCGGTGTTCTCGTCCGGCATCTTCCTTCGTGGTGTCTTCTTCCCTTCTTCTCCTCGGGCCGCTCCGCATCCATGATGGCATGATGGGAGGCTCCTGCTGTGTGACGATTCTCCTCTTCTGACGGTTCTTAAATAACGGAGGGCGGGGCCACCCGGTGACCCGGCCCCCCTCTGATGCACGGGGACTTGACGGGGACGTCCCTGTGGCATTCCCTGTGACATCAGAGGGGGCGGGGTCACCCGTTACGTAAGGAGAAGCGTCACACAGCGGGAGCCTCCCATCATACTGGATGCGGAGCAGCCCAGAAGACGAAGGGAAGAAGAAGCCGCGGAGGAAGATGCCGGACGAGAACACTGGAGGAAGAAACCAAAGGAAGATAGAAGAAAGAAGATAGAAGATCGAAGATAGAAGAAGCATTTAAATAAAGGCATTGTCAAAAACTGTCTCTTGTCATTATTAACATTTTTGACCCTTTTTTAGTGAAATGGTAGGGGTACTTTTGTACCCCCTTACCATTTCACACAGGGGGGAGGGCCGGGATCTGGGGGTCCCCTTGTTAAAGGGGGCTTCCAGATTCCGATAAGCCCCCCGCCCGCAGACCCCCACAACCACTGGGCAAGGGTTGTGGGGATGAGGCCCTTGTCCCCATCAACATGGGGACTAGGTGTTTTGGGAGGCTACCCCAAAGCATCCTCCCAATGTTGAGGGCATGTGGCCTGGTACGGTTCACGAGGGGGGGCGCTCTCTTGTCTCCCCTCTTTTCCTGCGACCTGCCAGGTTGCGTGCTCGGATAAGGGTCTGGTATGGATTTTTGGGGGGGGACCCCACAACATTTTTTTTTTAATTTTGGCACGGGGTTCCCCTTAAAATCCATACCAGACCTGAAGGGCCTGGTATGGAATTTAGGGGGACCCCCCACATAATTTTTTTTTTTTAATTTTGGTTCGGGGTTCCCCTGTGGGGAATTCCCATGTCGTTTTTATCAATGAACTTTTATGTGTATTGTCGGACCGGCAATTCATTAATAGCCGCGAGTAGTTTTAAATGACTTTTTTTCCTTTGAAATGTCATTTTGCTGTCAGACTGTTCTAAACACGGGAAACATGCGCCCCTTTACAGGCATACTATAGACACCCCCAGGTATGAAGTTTAAAGGAATATTACACTTTTATTGTTTCACTTTAAGCATTATTAAAATCACTGCTCCCGAAAAAACGGCCATTTTTAAAACTTTTTTTGCATTGATCCATGTCCCCCGGGGGAGGACCCAGGTCCCCAAACACTTTTTATGACAATAACTTGCATATAAGCTTTTAAAATTAGCACTTTTGATTATTCATGTTCGTGTCCCATAGACTTTAACAGTGTTCGCGTGTTCGAACACATTTTTTGCCTGTTCGCAAGTTCTGGTGCGAACCAAACAGGGGGGTGTTCGGCTCATCCTTATTGGAGAGGCAAAGGCGAAGGATGGTGAGAACAGTCAAAAACAGCCCACGGACCACCTCTAAAGACCTACAACATCAACTTGCTGCAGATGGTGCCACTGTGCATCCTTCAACAATTCAGTGCACTTTGCACAGGGAGAAGCTGTATGGAAGAGTGATGCGAAAGAAGCCTTTTCTGCACACACGCCACAAACAGAGTCGCTTGAGGTATGCAAAGGCACATTTGGACAAGCCAGCTTCATTTTGGAATAAGGTGCTGTGGACTGATGAAACAAAGATTGAGTTATTTGGTCATAACAAGGGGCATTATGCATGGCGGCAAAAGAGCACAGCATCCAAGAAAAACACTTGCTACCCACAGTAAAATTTGGTGGAGGTTCCATCATGCTGTGGGGCTGTGTGACCAGTGCTGGAACTGGGAATCTGGTTAAAGTTGAGGGTCGCATGGATTCCACTTAATATCAGTAGATTCTTGAGAATAATGTTGAGGAATCAGTCACAAGTTAAAGTTACGCCGGGGCTGGATATTTCAACAAGACAATGACCCAAAACACTGCTCAAAATCTACTCGGCATTTATGCAGAGGAACAAGTACAATGTTCTGGAATGGCCATCCCAGTCCCCAGACCTGAATATCATTGAACATCTGTGGGGTGATTTGAAGTGGGCTGTCCATGCTCGGCAACCATGAAACCTAACTGAACTGGAGATTTGTAAGGAGGAATGGTCCAAAATACATTCATCCAGAATCCAGACAGACACTCATTACAGGCTATAGGAAGCGTCTAGAGGCTGTTATTTCTGCTAAAGGAAGCTCTACTAAATATTGATGTGATTTTTCTGTTGGGGTGCCCAAATTTATACACCTGTCTAATTTCGTTTTGATGCATATTGCACATTTTCTGTTAATCCAATAAACCTCATTTCATTACTGAAATATTACTGTGTCTTTCAGTTATTGGATAGATCAAAATGAAATTGCTGATCCAAACACCCAAATATTTATAAATGACAATCATGGAAATTGTCAGGGGTTCCTAAACTTTTGCATGCAACTGTATGCTGATTGTATAGTACTTTGAACCTTATCAGCAGAACCAAGTCAGATTTACTAAGAGCAAACTGAAGAGTTGCATCCTGTCCAGAAAGACGTTTGCATACACGCAAGACACACATAAAAACCCCTGCCTGTGGCCATGTAATTGGAGCGCACGCACCATTGATTGCATTGGCGCTAGGTGGGTTGTTTAAACTGCACTAGTCCTCTGTGTCAGTGCCGTTTGGTCTATTATACTCCTGAGCATCTCTGCATCTGTCCATGTATCTGTCCCTGTGTTTATACTCTGTTGCTGACCTCTTCTGTACCTGAACGCTGCCTGTACTGACCCCTGGTTCACCTCTAGACTTTTTTCTGCCTACTACTTTAGATGATCTTCCTTGCTGTTACTGACCCCCGCCCGATTAGTGACCCCTCTGCTGCTTGCTGTCTGTACCTTGATCTGCCCTATCATTGTTGACCTAGACTGTCTGACCTTGCCTTGGCTCTTATACCTGCACTTGCATCAGCTGACCCGTGCCTGCCTTTTAGCTATGGTCCTTCTGCCAGTGTGCATCCAGCCAGTCATCTCTGCGCATCATAAAGCACATCAGCACCTGCATGCACTCATGCCACTCTGTGCTCTAGCATTCCTTGTTACCTTACCAGGATTCTTCAGCCAGAACTGTAAGAGATGCCTACTTCTGTGCTTCAGACTCCATCACCAGGTATGTTACACATCCATGTATACCTAGTCCTTTGTTGAATGGTAATGTGGCACCTTCCCATTTAGGTTGTTAGGTAAATTTAGTTTTTAGCTCCACTGTAGTGAGTGAAGTAATTGTTGATTGTTTTGGTCTACTCAGGGTTCCTGAGCTGAGAGTTTGCTTCCCCCTGCCTCTGGAAGAAGCTTCCAGAGCATAGGGAGGGAGATTCATATTATCAGCTGAATCTTTATCATACCTTGGCCAATCCCTGAAAAAGGGCACCCAGAAGGTGACTGGGGATGTGATCTCTATGTCAGGAAACATGAGACAGTAATTCAGACCTTTTAATGTAATGGTAAAAATGGTACAGATCAGTAAACATAGTCAAAACAAAAGCCAGGGATTGGTAACCAAAGCGGGTAGTGAAACAGGCCAGTAATCAGGAGACCAGAGATCAGCGTAGTTGGAGGCAGAAGAACAGGACCAAGAACCAAAAACTCCAGATATGTCAACAAAGGCAAAGGCGGAAAGGAATGAACAAGGCCATTTAAATAGCCAGAAAGGACTGGCTGTGGGTGGAACTGATGAGCAGATGATGATCACCAGGTGAGCCACTTAGGAATCAATGAGTGCTGACAATTATCTGACAGCTGAGCAGCCTGAGCACAGAGAAGAGAGCTGCTAAGGGCCTAGCGCTGACAAATTAGATAGTTCTCCTGGGACTGATGCCCCTAGGAGAAGCACCACCAAGAAAAGAGACTACTGTTTGGGCCTCAGTTCACTGTGTTAAGGGCCTGAGAAGGACAGCTGAAAAAGGAGAGACCTGCTGAAGGATACTTTTTCAGAGTCCAGGTCTAAAAGAAAACTTTGTAATTTCCTTCATTAAAGATCTACCTGTGAAGGCTGGGTGGCAGACAGCTTCTGGGACACTGCGACTAAAGACCTTACTGGAGACTGATAGTTGTGTAGAAGCAAAAGGGAACCAGCTGCGAATGGCTGCTTCATGGTTTTCAGCTGTGGGGCCTCAGATATGCCGACCATCCCCAGCTACCTCCAAAGAATCTGCTAGAGACTAGAGAGGAGCTTTTACTTTTGCTGTTGTTGCTAATCTGGAGTATACTGTGATTCTAAACCCCTCCCCCATTAAAATTCTTCTGCAATACATACTAAAAAGACACCCCCTAGAGTTTTAATTGATGGTGTTCTGGTATGACTGGTGGCCATACTATGTATGGATAAACTATCTGTCCCTTCAGAGGTGAGTTCTACAAAAACAAAAGAAATCTTTAAAAAAAAAGTAAAGACAGGGCACAAAGATACAACTACCGTAAAGCACCAAATATTTGTGTAAATTTTTACTATATAACATAAAAAATAAACCACAAATAATTAACCTGAAAATTTAGCAGCAGTATACCAACATTCTTAAATTGTACCTAACCGATTAAGTGTGTGCATCGATAATGGGATGTATTTTGTCAAAAATAATAAACATTTAAAGTTTAAAAAAAATTATTTTGTGAATGAGTTAATGTAATACAAAGTTCCCTGTGACTGGGCAGGAAGTGGGTAGGTGCAGATATGGCTGCCACGTGTGACTTTGCAATAGCTATGTTCCTGACCCTCAGTCAAAATACAAATTGCAATTTAAAAAGAGGCATACACCTTATTGGACTTAACCCCTAGTTATTCAGAACATTGTAGAAAGTGACTGAGTTCTTGGAGTTCAGCTTTAAGTGGCATATTTATAAATCATTGCATGTGACTTTCAGCAAACATTCACCGGATGGGATTAAGTCACTGTCATTTAAAACACATGCACCTGGAGGAGTTACCTGCAGTGAATGTTTGATGAATTTCAAATTCACTGCTTTATGAATATACATCTAAGATAAATAATAAAAAAATAGACAGATACAGTGCCTTGGAAAAGTATTCACACCCCTTGAAATGTTCCACATTTTGTCATGTTACAACCAAAATCGTAAATGTATATTATTGGGATTTTATGTGATAGACCAACACAAAGTGGCACATAATTGTGAAGTGGAAGGAACATGATAAATGGTTTTCCAAAGTTTTTATAAATATGTGAAAAGTGTGGCGTGCATTTGTATTCAGCTGCCCTGAGTCAATACTTTGTAGATCCACCGTTTTGCTGCAATTACAGCTGCAAGTATTTTTGGGGATGTCTCTACCAGCTTTGCACATCTAGAGAGTGACATTTTTGCCCATTCTTCTTTGGAAAATAGCTTAAGCTCTGTCAGATTGGATGGAAAGCATCTGTGAACAGCAATTTTCAAGTCTTGAAACAAATTCTCAATTGGATTTAGGTCTGGATTTTGACTGGACCATTCTAACACATTATTATTATTATTATTATTATGATTAATATTATTATTCAGGATTTATATAGCGCCAACAGTTTACGCAGCGCTTTACAATATAAAAGGGAGACAATACAGTTATAATACAATAAAATACAAGAGGATTAAGAGGGCCCTGCTCAGAAGACCTTACCATCTAATAGGGAGGGGCAGGTGGTATAAAAGGTTGTAACTGTGGGGAATGAGCTGGTGGAAGTGGTAGGAGATTGGTTGGAGACTTGATAGGCTTTCCTGAAGAGATGAGTTTTCAGGGATTGCCTGAAGGTAGCAAGAGTAGGGGATAGCCGGATAGATGGAGGTAGCGAGTTCCAGAGGATGGGAGAGGCTCTGGAGAAATCCTGGAGACGAGCATGGGAGGAGGAGATGAGAGAGCTTGAAAGCAGGAGGTCTTGAGAGGAGCAGAGAGGTCGATTTGGATGATATTTGGAGACAAGATTAGTGATGTAGCTCGGGGCAGAGTTGTGAATGGCTTTGTATGTTGTGGTTAGTATTTTGAATTTAATTCGCTGGGTGATTGGGAGCCAGTGTAGGGATTGGAGTAGAGGGTTGTCAGACACTGAGTGGTTGGTAAGGTGGATAAGTCTGGCAGCAACATTCATGATAGACTGAAGAGGGGATAGCCTATGGAGAGGTAAGCCAATGAGAAGGGAGTTGCAATAGTCAAGGCGAGAGATAACAAGGGAGTGAATGAGGAGCTTGGTGGTTTCATTTGTTAAAAAGGGGTGAATTTTAGAGATGTTACGGAGGTGAATTCTACAAACTTTTGACAACGATTGGATTTGAGGCTGAAATGACAAGTCAGAGTCTAGGATTACACCTAGTACCCTAGCGTGAGGGGAGGGACTGATGGTTGCATTGTTGATTTTGATGGAAAAGTCATGGAGGGGTGCACAGGCGGGGGGGAATATTAATAGCTCAGTTTTAGAGAGATTTAGTTTAAGGAAGTGGTGCGACATCCATGCTGATATGTCAGTTAGTAAGTTAGTAATGCGAGAGGAGACTGAAGGAGTGAGGTGAGGAGTAGACAGATAGATTTGGGTGTCATCAGCGTATAAGTGGTATTGGAAGCCGTGGGCAGTTATTAAGTGACCGAGGGAGGAGCTGTAGATAGAGAAGAGAAGGGGTCCAAGAACCAATCCTTGGGGGACCCCCACAGAAAGGGGCAATGGAGAGGAGGACAGAGTTGTAGGTGACACTGAAGGAGCGCTGTGATAAATAGGCAGAGAACCAGGATAGAGCAGAATCTCGGAGGCCAAGGGAATGTAGCTTATTGAGAAGGAGCGGGTGGTCAACAGTATCAAAGGCCGCAGAGAGGTCAAGTAGTGGGAGTATGGAGTACTGGCTGTTGGTTTTAGCAGTTAGTAAATCGTTAGTGAGTTTTAGTAAGGCAGTTTCCGTGGAGTGCTGCGAGCGAAAGCCAGACTGTAAGGGGTCAAGAAGGTTATTTTCATTGAGGTAGGAGCTAAGACGGTTGTAGACTAAGCGTTCTAGAAGTTTGGAGGTGAATGGGAGCAATAAGATGGGTCTTAAGTTGTTCAGATCGGTAGAGTCCAGTGAGGGCTTTTTAAGAATGGGAGTGATCTGCGCATGTTTTAGAGGGGAGGGGAAGATGCCACTAGAGAGGGAGAGATTGAAGATGTGGGTGAGGGAGCATAGGATAGAAGAAGAGGGGGACCGTAATAGTTGTGAGGGAACAGAATCCAAAGGACAATTGGTTAGGTGGGCATCCAAGAAAATTTTTGTAACCTCTTCCGTAGTAGCCAATTCAAAAGAGGAGAATGTTGAATGTGCTGCTAGGCAGGGTATGTTGGGTGGGGAAGACGTACGCACAGTGGAGAAGTCCTCACGAATTGCATCGATCTTGTCTTTGAAGTGATTGGCAATCTCTTGGGCAGTGAGTGAGTTAGTGGGTAGAGGGGGTTGTGGACGAAGCAGAGAGTTAAAGGTTGAGAAGAGCCGACGGGGACTGGATGACAAGGAATTAATAAGAGAGACAAAGTAGGCTTGTTTGGCAGCATGGAGGCATGAATTGTATTTTAGAAGGGCAGATTTATATAGGGTAAAGTCTTGCAGGCATTTGGTTTTACGCCACAGTCGTTCAAGAGCATGGCAATGTCTCTTGAGATTTCTAGTGTTGTTAGTTTGCCAGGGTTGTAAAGGTCGGGGCCTTATTCTGCGTGTGGTTAGAGGAGCAAGTGCATCTAGTGATGATGAGAGTAAACTGTTGTAGACAGAGGTGGCCAGGTCAGGACAGGACAGGGGAGAGATTATGTCATATAGGTGGTCAGTAGCATAATAGAGAAGAGAAGGGTTAAAGTGGCGAAGGTTTCTACAAGTAATTGTTTGCTGCTTGGAGGGATGGGTGGTTGGAGGCAAGGATACAGTGAAAGTAATGAGGTTGTGATGAATATGCTTTGATCTAAACCATTCTATTGCTGCTCTGGTTATATGTTTAGAGTCGGTGTTCTGCTGAAATGTGAACATCTGCCCCAGTCTCAAGGCTTTTGCAGACTCTAATGCCGCGTACACATGACCGATTTTGCCGTTGGAATAAACTCCGAAGGTTTCTCTGACGGAACTCCGATGGAATTCCATTCAAGTGGTCTTGCCTACGCACGGTCAAACCAAAGTCCGACCAAAGTCCGACCGTCCAGAACGTGGTGACGTACAGCACATACGATGGGACTAGAAATAGGGAAGTTCAATAGCCAGTAGCCAATAGCTTCCGTCTCATACTTGCTTCAGAGCATGCATTGTTTTTGGTCCGTCGGAACAGCATACAGACCAACACTTTTCCCGATAGGAATTGGTTCCGTCGGAAATATTTAGAACACGTTCTATTTCTAGGTCCATCAGAATTTTTGAAAAAAAAAAGTCAGTTGAGGCACACACATGATCAGAATATACGATGAAAAGCTTCCGTTGGACTTTTTCTGTCGGACATTCCGCTCGTGTGTACACGGCTTCACAGTTGTTCTTCTAAGAATGCCCTGCATTTAGCTTCATCCATCTAAAAAAAGCATACCCACAACATGATACTGCCACCACCATGCTTCAATGGTGTGTTCAGGGTGATGTGCATCGTTAGTTTTCCACCACCCATGGCGTTTTGCTTTTAATCCAAAAAGTTCAATTTTGGTCTCATTTGACCAGAGCACCTTCTTTCACATGTTTGCTGTATCACCCATATGGCTTTTCACAAACTGGAAACAGGACTACTTATGGCTTTCTTTCCACAAAAGCTTTCTTATCTTCCATAAAGGCCATATTTGTGGAGTGCATTTCTAATAGTTGTCTTGTGGACAGACTCTCCCACCTGAGCTGTGGATCTCTGCAGCTCCTCCAGAGTTACCATGAGCCTCTTGGCTGCTTCTCTGATTAATGCTCTCCTTGTCCAGCCTGTCAGTTTAAGTGGACGGCCATGTCCTGGTAGGTTTGCAGTTGTGCCATACTTTCTATTTTTGGATATTGGATTGAACAGTGCTCTGTGAGATGTTCAAAGCTTGGGATATTTTTTTTTTGTGACCTAACCCTGCTTTAAACTTCTCCACAACTTTATCCCTGACCTGTCTGGTGTGTCCCTTGGCCTTCATGATGTTGTTTGTTCACTAAGGTTCTCTAACAAACCTCCTAGGGCTTAAGGGAATAACTGTATTTATACTGAGATTAAATTACACACAGGTGGACTCTATTTACTAATTAGAAAGCAATTGGTTCCACTATATTTTAGTTTGGGGTATCAGAGTAAAGGGGGCTGAATACAAATGCATGCCACACTTTTCACATATTTATTTGTAAAAAAAAATTGAAAACCATTTATCATTCTCCTTTCATTTCACAATTATATGTCACTTTGTGTTGGTCTATCACATAAAATCCCAATAAAATACATTTACGATTTTCGTAGCATGACAAAATGTGGAAAATTTCAAGGGGTATGAATACTTTTTCAAGGAACGATAGACAGACAGACAGACAGACAGACAGACAGACAGACAGACAGACAGACAGATAGACAGATAGATATCACAGTATACATTTTACAGGTTGATCTAGCACAACCAATAAAAATGTTGATTTTTAAAATTGGGGAAAAATGTTAAGATAAAACATGTAAATAACATTATGGGGAGAAATGCATGAAAAACTCCAGAAATAAATAAGAAGAAGAGAAAAAAAATAAAGAGACAAGCGACAGAAATAAGAAACATATTTAGCTTGCCAGCTCACATTTGCATAATGTTTTTAACAAATAACTTGAAACAGCTGACTTGCATAGTGGAATATTAATTTCAGATGGCAAAATAAAGGTTTTCAGACATATTGTTGAAACAAAGTGAAAAAAAAAACACCTGTTTGCTTGTACTGAAAGTCCAATATTGGTAAGATCGAGTGAATAAGGAAGACTTGTCACCACAGCACAGCAAATAAGGCTATGCGGTGGAGCAGTACGCCCCCCGGGCAGAGCAATAAGGTGCAATTATAGCGTGGGTTGGACAGTTATGAATGAATCTTGAGAAACAACTCCCGGCTTGGTAATGTGTCTGTCAAAGGGGATTCATGCTCATGTTCAACCATTGCTGCTCAGCAGTAAAAAAAGAAAAAAAAAAAGAAAGGGAGAAATGAAGCCAGAGAACTACAGAAAAATGCTATTTTGTCCAGTCTTAGCAAATTAAACAGTGTTATCTCAGTGGTGATTGTTATATTCTAGAGAGACATTTTTCTGTATTTTGGCAAGGGTCATTTTGTGTGTTTTTGTTTTTCAAGTAAGCAATTAGTGTTGGCTCTGAACTTCTCATCTCTTTCTAATGGTAAGCCTAGGGATATAACAGGGAACAGAAGGATGAAATTTTTCTGATTCTTCCAAATACCCAGGCTGGAGGGTAATACAAGGCAAAGCAATTCTTGTCAATTAAAGCCAAGCCATGACTTATGGCAACTATTAGCGTTATTTGTGTATAGAGTACGAGTATGGCCAGCAGCAGGCTGCAAGACAGGGGCAAGAGGTGCCTGTCATCATTGGCTTTATAATGGCAATAAAGTTGACATCACATAGGTGCAGTAGGTTGAATGAGTTAAGAAGGAAGCACAGACAAAACAGAAAATTTAGCAATAAATAAGCCATAACAATAGCTTCTTACCGGTGTCTGCATGTTGTTTTTGCTGCTCTGTTTGGCATAGAATCTAGCATATCTATCTGCAAAATAGTTGTCATGTGACTTGGGGAGGTTGTATATTCAGGAGTAAGTTGCGCTGGACCTGAACAGACAAATAAGACATAACCAAAATTTAAGGATGTTAATCTCTATAGCAGCTGGTAATTGGAGGTGCTAGTGTTTAACTCTTTCATAACCAGATGTCATGGAGACCTAAATGGCCAAGCCAAGTTTTGGAACATCAATATCCATTGGTTAACGTGACCCTAATTCTTGATTAATTCGCCTAACTCAATAACTTTTAAATTGTTAAGGACATAAACGGCCTTTATTTGATACACTGTTTTATTAAACTTGTTATTTTATTGTTAGTCAACAAATGGACACAATGGACAAAAAATGTTATAACATTATAATGCACAACCACAATATGCTAGACCTGGCTTTCACTGTGTCACTATGGGTTTGTATTTAAATAAACCTTATGTGATCATCATGATTTGAGATGATCATCATTATCTGAGATTGACAACTGTAGTGACAGCACAAGTGTGCACTCTTAGTTCTGAAATAGAATGTAGAGTAATGTTCTATCAGCAAGGCTAAGAACAATAATCTACAGACTGTGGTCATGAATGCACTAAAAAAGGTACCTGCAATTTTGTTAAACTGGCTAAACCAAAATTCTGATGTATCAGCTGTTCCCTTCTGGCACATGCTGGACATTTCAGCTTCTTTCTAAAGTGCCCGGAGATCTCATTTGTGCAAATACAGGTTAGTTAGGACTGCCCTGCTTCCTCCCCCATCCTTTACTTTACTATTGGTCATTGGGGAACCTCATCACTCCAAGGGACCAACAGTTGGGCTTGGAAAGCTGGAAGGGATGGAGCAGGGCACTTACTTTTTTGTTGAAAATTCTATTTGCACTAAATACAAATAAAGTGATGGCTTAGTAGCACTACGTGTTTGCTTTAAAGACACCATGTAACCAGCATAAAAAGTTTCAGTTAGAATCCCCCCCCCAAAAAAAAAAAAAAGTATTTTGAATGCTCACTTGCAGTGTTTTTTTTTTTTTTTTAGAATTGTTTTATTCATGTGCCTTTGAACTTGCCAGAAAATGTTAGTACTCTAGAAACTGTAAATTCATTAGCTCACCCCACCCCTCCCCCTGTAATAGCCCTTGCCTCTTCTCTGAGTGTCTAATTACTGTCTTGGCAGGCACAGTGCCTCTTCCCCTTCTCTTTACCTCTCCATATAAAGTTTTATGTAGCAGTTAGGGGAGAAGCAAAAGAAGAATACTATAGAATGTCACTTGAATTTCTTGGCATCACATCCAAGATGGTGGCTCCCAATAGTAAGGCTTTTGGGTGTGTACACGAGGAAGGCTTTTACAGGTGAATAACATGCATATAATAGGCTAAATGCATGAATAATTGTATGGGAAAAATGTTGTTGAATTGAATGGTCTGGCAACATAATATAATACCTTACAAGGGCTTCTGGAATTCTGCTTAGTATTAGTACTTAGCGCACTTACTTGTGACTGAAGCTCTCCTTTGACTCTGTCAGCCCCCTATATGTGTCATCAATTTAGGTGTTCCCTATGTTATTGGGCACACCAGGCAAAACATGCTCTTTCCTTTACAGTTTTTGATATTTTTCAGAGCTGCATTGGTAGCATAGGTCACTTCTCTTTCTCACCATGAGCTTAGGACTGGCTGCAAAAGAGCAGCAATTTAAATCAAGCCCTATTTAGGCTTGTAAGCAGGAATGGTTATATAGTCTACCACTAGGTGACTCTGTCCCACAATAGTGTGCTAAAAGGGAATTATGTAATTGGGCGTTAGGTCCCTTTTTAAATAAAGCATACCTGTAGTGATGTAATGGGTGGAGCTAGTGCCTATATAAATGCCATGGTGGGAGAAAACTTAAATGAGATATGGCCTGGGAGTCAAACACCCCACAGCCATGCAACCCCAAAGGGGTTGATTTACTAAAACTGAAGAGTGCAAAATCTGATGTAGCTCTGCGTAGGAACTCAATCTGTTTTTTTGCCAAAGCTCAATCGAACAAGCTGAAGTTAGAAGCTGATTGGCTACCATGCGCATCTGCACCAGATTTTGCACTCTCCAGTTTTAGTAAATCAACCCCAAAGTATTGTAGCCTGTGAATTGTAACATTTAATCAGATATCATTTTCAAAACAAGGGTGGTAATGACAACCCATGCATTTCTCTCATGACAGGCTCACTTTAAGAAAGAAGTGTACTAGGGATCCCATAGCCACCAGTCAGATTTAGCACTGCAGTAAAAATGGCAGTCAGAGAACAAAAGTCTGAATCATCCTTTGTGGCTGCGTAAAAACTTAGTGCGCTCCTGATTTAGCAAAGAAGATAAATGAGGCTGAACGTTATCACTTTCATCTTAAATTCCCTGTGAAAATTTTGATCAAATCTTGATTTCATCATAAAGAGCTCAGTACAGTTTATGGAGCACATTTATCAGAATGAGGAGTAGCATGATGATTTCACATGATTTTATCCTCTCTTTGCCTATCTAATTAACATGTAGAGTCTCTCGTGCTCACAGGTATTTTCCCAAGCTAGAGCCAAAACATATTCTTTACCAAAAGTACTCTTTTTGTCACTAGGAAATGAATAAATAGAATGCAGTAACTAACTTTCTGGGTAGATGTTGGAATAGCAGTTATATCTCATATCCAATGATCCTATGCAGCAATAGAAGAAACTTGCCCAACTCCCAGACTTGGCATGCTCCTGGAGCATTCTTTTGACCTTCCTGGGCCACAATGGAAGAAGAGGAATTGTCTTGGGCCACACATAAAATACACTACAACAATAGGGATAGCTGATGAGCAGAAAAAGTCAGGCAGATTACAAGTTAACGATCACTGATATAGATAATGTAGCTATCTGAGTAATAAAATTTAATTTTTTGGATTTTTTTTTCATTATAAACGTAAAAGAGGGCAACCTAACACTAGTGTGACATTTGACACTGTTTTTGATAAACTAACATATCAATTTCTGGTTCAATGAATGTAGTAGCAATTCTGAATAAATTCTCAAGGTGCTCTTTAGATATTTTGGTTCTAATTTCCCCCTTTGTGTGCTTCATCCTTGAAAATAGTTGCTCACAAGCATAGGTATTGCCAAAAATGTATGACATGAATAGGAAGTGATTGTGAAGAGTGGAATATATTTATTTGGGAAGATAAAACTTATAAAAGTCCAGTAAATAGACACTGTCAAATGTTTCTTTAGCCGCATGTGTTTGCTAAGTGTAAATGCATTTTACAAATCATTCCCCTAAAAAATAAACACTTTTAAGAATGTTTACAATTTTGTGTTGGGCTGCATTCATAGCTGTCTCTGGTCTAGGGGGCAAGGAATAAGCATACGTACCTTATTTCCTAATCACACAGGCTTCCTCTACACTATATGACCAGTCCCAGAAAGCTATTCTTCTTTGCAAGTCATCCAGTCCAGTGGTTCTCATTGTATATGAGCCCCCCCAGACATTATGAGCATTTTAAAGCGGAGTTCCACCCAAAAATGGAACTTCCGCTGATTGGATCCCCCCCCCCTCCGGTGTCACATTTGGCACCTTTCGGGGGGGGGTTGGGGCAGCACATACCTGTATAATCCAGGTATTTACTTCCACTTCCAGGCATAGATCACCGCAGGCCCCGTGGTGATCTATGCCATGTCCGGCCCCTCCTCCGCCCCATCCCACTGTCTTCTGGGAGACACACAGGTCCCAGAAGACAGCAGGGACCAGTGAGGATGCGCAGGGTGACTCGCGCATGCACAGTAGGGTACCAGGCTGTGAAGCTGCAAGGCTTCACTTCCTGATTCCCTTACCATAGATGGTGGCACCTCCACCCGAGAGCGCGGAGGAACAGATCGGCTTCGGGTGAGGACATTGCGGGTGCCATGGACAGGTAAGTGTCCATATTTTAAAAGTCAGCAGCTGCAGTATTTGTAACTTCTGACTTAAAAAAAAAAGAATATTCGGCAGAACTCTGCTTTAAGTGGTATTGAACCCAAAAACAAATATTAAATATGTTGTAGCTTACTGATCCTTAAATGTGGTGGCTGCATTAGTTTTCCTTTTTAGACTTGTTTTTCTTCATTTTCTCTTGGTGATCTGGCCAGTAACACACTACCTGTCTTAGGGAGTCCCCACTCTGGATGGAAAAGCATTTTTGGATAGCAGTCTTGTCAGTCTGGGAAGAGGGTAGCACTAGCAGACTTAGATGGCCTTGACTAACAAATTGAAGCCAAATTCCAGCTAACACCTTTTTAAGCAGTTACAGCAACATTTTTTTTTCCTTTTGGGATAAAGGTTTTACAAAATTACTGATCATTATAATCACCCCAGTCAGTGTTAAACGGTTTGTCTCAACCCTTTAATTTGTTGACAACTTGGTCTGTTAAAGAAAGTTGATTTTAGTTGAGTTGATAAAGAAAAGATATCACATCTAAGAATTGGTGGGCTGCAATATATTACATTGTTGGTACACTAGGTTGTAATTTATTTGTGCTGACTGGATTACAGCTTTAAAAGCAACTCATGCTTTGCCTAGGCTCAGAGTCAGTCCAGTCAGAGAACAACACACTGCTGGGATTATAGTAGTTCCAATAACGATATTCATCAAAATGTAAAATTTACAGACTTTTATTGATACATAGCTAAAACATGATCATTTTAAAAAGAACAAGGTTAAAATCTACATGTCCATAATGTGGCCATACTGATATCTTAGGTAAATGCTCGTGTTATGGTGTCTGTTCCTGACATGTTTTGCCAATGATGGCTTCCTGGGCGTACTTGAAGACCACTAATGATTTAAGGACTACAATAAATAAAAAAAGATGACAATATAATTGCCATTAACATATAGGGGGTCATTTAATATAACTCCAGGAAGTACTGAGCACTATGGCAAATAATAGAGCCCATTTTAGCCAAATGGAAACAAAACGGCGAATGTGCGCATGAAAAATCAGCGATATAAGCGGAGAACAAACGTTTGTAAATTCTAAATTGCCGCTAATTAGCGCTTCCGCGTATATACAAATGCCAATTCTTATCAAGTTGTTATATAGCACTGTACTGTAGCCATGATCCATGTATGTGAAAGAAACATTTTTTATCAGAAATGTGCTCTAGTTCCCGTGCATCTATTGATTTATATTGCAATTAGTATTCCTAGGTTTTTTTTCCTTCTTTTGCTAAGAAATGCAGTTCTGAATGATTATTACATAGTAATGTCTGCTATTCTGTAAAGTTACATGTATTAATCATTTAGGTTACCTATTTGTTGTATGTTGTTTTTTTCATGTTTTTGATTTATTATTTATTAATTTAGTTGACTATAAAGCAGTAATTATTTATGTTCATTCTTTAATAATACTACACTATTATGCAGGTCTTGTACTTAGCACAATGGCTTAGTGGTCTGCTTGGTTATCTCCACACCACTCATGGTATGAGTTCAAACAACAGCCAACCTACCATCCACCAGCTGTGTTTATTTTTTCAGTGCACAAGTGAATTAAAATAAACAAACAAAGAAATGTAAACTGCCCTTTAGCTAGTGTGTGGTGTTTGGAATGTCACATCATAATATAATTGAATACTTACATACCATTGCATGCATTTAAAGAGTTAATACAATAAAAACTTTCACATAAAACTGCATTGGCTACTTGGCAATCACCTATTTTCAGTAAATATATATACACGTATATTTGTGTTGCTTTGGCTAATTGGCTAAATGGCATGCTCCTTTTCCCACCAATGCAATCTTTTAGGATTTTTCTGTGGGATTTGAACCCATGAGTCTTTCAATACCTTAATGTTTGAAGGTAGAGGTGCTAACTGCTAGCCTATTGGGCTGAGCACAATTATACATACAAAATACTTTTACTAGTGTTTGATGTGTTATATACTATACAATAAAGTTTATCAAATGTAAACTGCTTGTTAGCTAGTGTGTGGTGTTTGGAGATTCACACCATAATATTAGTGAATACTTACATACCATTGCAAGCATTTGAAGAGTTAATACAATAATATCAACCACATTAAAGTGTATTGGCTACTTGGCATTCACTGTATGCTGCTTTGGCTAATTGGCTAACAGTAATTCTCCTTTTCTCCACCAATAGCAATCTTTTAGGATTCTTCTGTGGGATTTGAACCCATGAGTCTTTCAATACCTGAATGTTTGAAGGTAGAGGTGCTAACTACTAGCCTATTGGGCTGAGCACAATTATATATACAAAATACTTTTACTAGTATTTGATGGTTTATATACCATACAATAAAGTTTATCAAATGTAAACTGCTTGTTAGCTAGTGTATGGTGTTTTGGAGATTCACACCATAATATTAGTGAAGACTTATTTATTTTTATTTAAGGTACTTCTATAGTGCCGTCAATTTACGCAGCGCTTTACATATACATTATACACTAATATGGGCCCCTACCCTCAAGGAGCTTACAATCTAAGGTCCCTAACTCACATTCATATACTAGGGCCAATTTAGACAGAAGCCAATTAACCTACCAGCATGTCTTTGGAGTGTGGGAGGAAACCGGAGTACCCGGAGGAAACCCACGCAGGCACAGGGAGAACATGCAAACTCCAGGCAGGTAGTCTTGTGGTGTGGTTGGGAATACGAACCAGCGACCCTTTTTACTGCTAGGTAGGGATGAGCAGACCCCCCCCTGTTCGGTTCGCACCAGAACATGTGAACAGGAAAAAAGTTTGTTCGAGCACGCGAACACCGTTAAAGTCTATGGGGGTCATTTACTATAGCGCCAGGAAGTACTGGGCACTACGGCAAATAATAGCTCCCATTTTAGCCAAATAAAATTTCAACAGGCGAATGTGTGAATGAAAAACTAGCGCTATTAGTGAGAAACACATGTTAGTAAATTCTAAGCTGGCGCCAATTAGCGCTTCCGCGTATATGCAAATGCCAATTCCTACCAAGTTGTTATATAGTACTGCACTGTAATCATGATCCATGTGTGAGAAAGAAACATTTATATGTGAGATGTGCTCTACCTCGTGTGCATCTATTGATGTATGTTGCAATTAGTATTCCTAGTTTTTTCCTTCTTTTGCTAACTAATGCAGTTATGAATGATTATTACATAGTAATGCCTGCTATTCTGTAAAGTTACATGTATTAAACATTTAGGTTATCTATTTGTTGTGTGTTGTTTTTAATTTTTTAATTTAGGTGACTATAAAGCGGTAATTATTTATATTCATTCTTTAATCATACTACACTATTATGCAGGTCTTATACTTAGCACAATGGCTTAGTAGTCTGCTCAGATGTCTCCACAGCACTCATGGTACAAGTTCAAATACCAGCCAACCTACCATCCCCCAGCTGTGTTTATTTTTTCAGTGCACAAGCGAATTAAAATGAACAAACAAAAAAATGTAATCTGCCCATTAGTTAGTGTCTGGTGTTTGGAATTTCACACCATAATAGCATTGAATACTTACATATCATTGCATGCATTTGAAGAGTTAATATAATAGAATCAGCCAAATTTAAAGTGCATTGGCTAATTGGCATTCACCTATTTTCAGCACATGCTGCTTTGGCTAATTGGCATTTGCTTTTTTTTCACCAATTCAATCTTTTAGTATTTCTCTGTGGGATTTGAACCCATGAGTTCTTCAAGGTAGAAGTGTTGACCGCTAGCCTATTGGGTGTAGCACAGTCATACATAGAAAATACATAGAAAATACATTCACTAGTGTTTGATGTTTCTTCTCCCCGAGCTGTCTCTCCTGCTGCCACCATCTTCTCCCACTGATGTGTTCTTCAGCGCAGCCGGTTACCCACTAATAAAAAAAAAGCCGATCTTCTTGTGGCGGTCTTCTGTGGCCATCCGATAATGTCACCCGGAGAGTCCGCTCCATGGCTATGTAAGAGACACTACACAGCGGGTGACAACACAGCGGAGGAAGACCACCATGGAAGAAGAGCAGCTTTTTTTTATTAGCGGGTAACCAGCGGTGCGGAAGAACACAGCAGATGGCGGCGGCAGGAGAGACGGCTCTGGGAGAATACAGCTCGGGGAGAAGATGGAGGAGGGAGAGACAGCGTCTGGAGAAGATGGCTCAGGGAAGAAGACAGCTCGGAGCTATTCTACAATAAAGGACTTGTCAAAAACCAGCTATTAATTTTTTTACATTTCACTGCTTTTTTTGGTGAATGGGTAGGGGTAAAATGTACCCCATACCTATTCACATAGGGGGCAGGATCTGGAAGCCCCCTTGTTAAAGGGGGCTTCCAGATTCTGATAAACCCCCTGCCTGCAGACCGACAACCACCGACCAGTGTTGTCGGGAAGAGGCCCTTGTCCCCATCAACATGGGAAAAAGGTGCTTTGGGGCATGTGGCCTGGTAAGGTTCAAAAGGGGAGGGTGCTCACTCGTCCCCCCCTATCCTGACCTCCAGGCTGCATGCTCAGGTAAGGGTCTGGTATGAATTTTGGGGGCCCCACATCAATTTTATTTTACATTTTGGTGTGGGGTTCCCCTCAAAGTCCATACCGAAGGGCCTGGTATGTACTGGGGGGACCCTACGACATTTTTTTTTCTTGAATTTTGGAATTCCATACCATATTATTGAATAAGTACATAACATTGCATGCATTTGAAGAGTTAAAATATGGAATAAAGCAAGCTGATGTGCTTTGCCTAATTATGCTTCTGAGTACAATGCACACTTCTGGGAGGTGATGCTGTCAGTGGGATTTGAATTCATGGCTTGAACTTTTGGGGGCAGCAGGGTATACCGCTATGCTACAGAGCTGAGCACTTACCTACAGAGAAAATACATTTACTAATGTTTGATTCAATACAATAATGTTTTGCATTTCAGACATTAATATTATAGTAACAACCATGCTCATGCCAATGTGGCATTGGCTAATAGGCATTTGCCTCTTTTCAGCATATGCTGCTGAGTACAATGCAAGCTTTCAGTAGGTGATACCATCTGTGTGATTTTCAGCCATTTGAGCACAATTATATTGAGAACATATGTTTACTAGTGTTTGATGGTGGGACTACTTTATATTCTAGGTATAAAATAGTACTCAGCACAGTGACTTAGGCACCTTTCACACTTGTGCGACCTGAAAGTTGTGAGATTTTAATGCGACTTTAAGCAATGCCTGTGTAATCTTGAGGTCTATGGACACAGGAGTCGCAGGGAAAGACAGGCAACTTTCCCATGATTTTGCATCAGCAATTTTGCCGCAATTCCAGGGAATACCTGTGTAAACTTGAGGTCTATGGACCTCAACTCGCATCAAAGTCAGACCAAAGTAGTACAGGGACTACGTTGAAATCAGTGTTACTTGAAGTCGCACAGATATGAATGGTACACATTAAAAATCATGGGGTATGACTTGTCATACGACTCTGATGTCCAAAGTCACACAAGTGTGACTCAGCCCGACTTTGTCAGCGATTTCAGAGACATCAGTGCACTTTCCTGCACAGATGTCTAGTGAAATCACATAGGTCCCAACTGTTCTCTTTTAAGAAGGTGTCCTATGCCTACCTACTTTTGCTAATAGGTGTCCCTTATACCCATCTCAAAAAGTTGGGAGGTAAGAAATCACCCCCTGAAGTCGCCCAAAGTAGTGCAGGAACTACTTTTGGGAATCGTTGTGGCGTCGCACCAATTCGGACAGTTCCATTGCCATCAATAGGCGCCGATTTGGCCTACAATTTGACATGTCAATTCAGACCTATGTGAACATGGGTGAAGTTGCATAGATATTAGAGCTGCACGGTTCTGGCCAAAATGAGAATCACAATTTTTTTGCTTAGAATAAAAAGATCACGATTCTCGCGACGTAAAATCTTTCACATTATCCCACAAAAAATTGGGCTAACTTTTCTTTTTTTTTTTTTTATTCATTAAAGTACTTTTTTCCAAAAAAAATTGCATTTGAAAGGCGCAAATACAGTGTGACATAAAATATTGTAACAACCACCATTTTATTCTCTAGGGTCTTTACTAAAAAATATATATATATATATAATGTTGGGGGGTTTTAAGTAATTTTCTAGCAAAAAAAAAAAATGATTTTAACCTGAAACCAACAAATGTCAGAAAAATGTTTAGTGTTTAAGTAGTTAAACTTTCCTCACTTACACAGAATTCTATTTAATTGACAAATTGTTACAAGGTTTCTAGTTAAGTTCACTGATAAAGAATGTTCTAATTCTTGGCAGACTTCCTGGTTTTTCGGCTGTGGCTTCAGAAGAGCAGAGAGAGTTCTTTGCATAGCAAGAATCGTGAAACTCTTTTTTCAAGATCGTAAAGGGGAAAAAAATCACGATGACGATTAATCGTGCAGCTTTAATAAATATGCATGGAAATCAAGGGGGACAACTTTTCATGTGACTCTGAGGTCCAAAGCTCCATGAAAAGTCACCCAAGTGTGAAAGTAACCTAATGCGATTAATTGATAACACCTTTGAATAAGGCCCCATTTGCACTTGTGCGACCTTAAAATTGAACAGCTTTGTCATGACTTGAAGCAATGTCTGTGTAATCTTGTGGTGTATGGACCTCAAATTGCATCAAAGTCAAACCAAGGTAGTGCAGGGACGAATTTGCTACACCTTCAGGATGCACAAGTGACAATAGGGCCAAATTCAAAGGTGTTATCCTTGAATCTCATTCACACTGCTGCGACCTGAAAGTCACACTATTTTGCTGCCACTTTGCCACTGCAACTTGGCCCCAACTTCTGGGAATGCCTGTGTAATATTGTACCCAATATACCTCAAGTCACACCAAAGTAGTACAGGGACTACTTTGAAGTTGGTGCGACTTAAAGTAGCACAGATATGAATGGTTGTCATTGAGATTCATGGGGTACAACTTGTCATGCAACTCAGAGGTCCAAATTTGCTGGAAAATTTGGCCAGCTGTGAAACAAGTCATATATATTTTAATAAAAGGATCTCTCATTTATACTTGCAAAGTCCTTACTGATTTACATCAGCAGAACAAATGCAGGAAGTGATGTGTGCACATGGGATGGAAGAAAATGTGTGGTGATGCCAAACAAATCAATGAACCCACCCACACCAAATCTAACTATGACATCCACCCCCGCATTGATTAAGTACAAGTACATATCCTACACTTACCCGGCCAATAAGCAGCGCCTCCTCTCTGCTAAAGAGACCTTGCCATGTCCACCTAGATGGAGATCCTGACCAGCACAGGAACTTCTGGGTGCATACAATGACTAATTTCCAGGTCAGAAGGTGAAACCACACTTTTGATTGAAGCCTAGGTTTACATTGGAGCGATTGGCCATGCGATTTGAGAGATCAAATCGCATGACTATTGGCAATGGCACTGTTACAATTGATGCAACAATTTTTTTGTGGCACCGCATCAATTTGCTAAAGTAGTTCCTGCACTACTTTTGCCGATTTCAGGTGCGACTTCAATAGACATTTGTGTATGAAGCCACCTGAAATCACGCTGACCTTGCTACTTTGAAATCGTGCTACTTCAAGTGAAGTAGCACAATTTCAAAGTAGCATGTGAACCAGGGCAAAGAGATTAGTTTTTTGGTGCACAAATACATATTGAAATAAAATATAAAAGAGATATTGCACTTTCCCAAAACCACCACCCACAAAAACTAAAGAAAGAAAAGTAGAAGGAAAAAAAAAAACCCACACACTACAACAAGAGCTCAATGTACTTTTATTTTACCAGCAGAAAAAAAAAAAATTTACATTTACTAGCTTCAAAAAAATTTGGACAGGATATATGGTACTACATTTAGCAACGGAATTTTAAGGGCCCTGCTCATAGGAGCTTACAATCTAAAATTAGACAAAACCTTAGAGTGGACACAGCTTTAATTTCAGTGTATAACGGGCAACACATCACAATATTATCTGAAAGATTATAGAAACATACTTAACAGTCATTCTTACAAAGCATTCCAACATAATATTGCAAAAGACGTATTCAAAACACCCACCACCAGCCCACAATCCACACATACATATATACATATATTGATGACCATGTTCTGCTGGAAGCTGCATTTCGGTGTACACGATTAAACGAGATCAAAAAGAGTAGGTCAGCAGATGCTTCCAAACAATGTTTGCATGATCAGACAGGAACAATACACACACAACATTGACAGCATGGCCACATAAACCCACTTTTGATTGAAAAAATGCACAAGAATTTCATCAAATCTCCCAATATCATTCCTTCTCCATCACAACAAAAAACCTGACCTTCTCAGGCCAAACGAACCCCCCTACTGCAGGCCTTTATATAAGGGAGGTTGTATTGTTAGCACACTGACACACCCAATAGAAGTACATGCCCACCAGTATCTTTCAATCTGTCTCTTCATGTATGTCTAAAGTGATTGCACCTGATGAGCAGGAACACATAATAGTATTCACAACTGTGTTAGCCTTGGCTATGTGCATCAAATCTCCAACTACAGGACAAAGATCAAAGTCCATTTGCATCCACATAAACAAAGCAACAGTTTTCTATGCATATGTACCTGTGCAGTGTAAACCCTAAAATTTGAAATGTCCAAGTCCCTGGGCATGATTAGTGCTAAAAAACATTAACATCGGTCCCTGGCTGCAATGAGCTTCCAATATAAAATGCAAAATTAACTTTCTTACATTAGAACCTATTTCGACAGGAGACAAATAAGGTGCCAGCATGTCTTTAGATTGTGGTGAGAAACCCACACAGGGAGAACATATAAACTTCAACACAAGCATTAGCATGTTGGGGAAGTGAACCAACATCCCAGGGGCTGCTAGACAGAACTACTACCCACTTAGCCACCCCCACACATGTTCTCTGCATCTCTGTGGTGTGAACCAGCCCTAAGTCCATAGCCATGCTAAGTGTCACAAGCAATATACAGTATATTGCCGTAAGTATTGGGATGCCTGCCTTTAAACACACATGAACTGTAATGGCATCCCAGTATTAGTATTGGGTTCAAAACTCATTTGGCCCACCCTTTGCAGCTATAACAGCTTCAACTCTTCTTGTCCACAAGGTTAGGAGTGTGTCTATGGGAATGTTTGACCATTCTTCCAAGTGCATTTGTGAGGTCAGACACTGAAGTTGGACAAGAAGGCCTGACCTACAGTCTCCTCTCTAATTTATCCCCAAGGTGTTCTGTTGTGTTGAGGTCAGGACTCTGTGCAGGCCAGTCAAGTTCCTCCACCCCAAAATCACTCATCCATGTCTTTATGGACCTTGCTTTGTGCACTGGTCCAAATGATTTGGTGGAGTGGGATTATGGTGCGGGGTTGTTTTTCAGGGGTTGGGCTTGGCCTCTTAGTTTCAGATAAGGGAACTCTTAAGGCGTCAGCATACCAAGACATTTTGGACAATTTCATGCTCCCAACTTTGTGGGGACAGTTTGGGGAAAGCCCCTTCCTGTTCCAACATGACTGCACACCAGTACACAAAGCAAGGTCCATAAAGACATGGATGAGCAAGTTTGGGGTGGAGAAATTTGACTGGCCTGCACAGAGTCCTGGCCTCAACCCGATAGAACACCCTTTGGCTGAATTAGAGTAGAGACTGCAAGCTAGAAGTTCTAACCTCTAAGCCACGGAGCTGCCACGTGTGAAACCCTCCTACACATAACTACACATAAATACACATAAAAACACATAAAAACACATAAATACTGCATTTCTATGGACATACAAGTGATGGAATTACATTACTCAAGAGTTATTCTTCTTGATTTATTCTGTGATATTTGGTGTTTTTTTTGTGGGTGAGAGTAGAATATTACCCTTAAATTTTTGGGAATTACATTTTGATTTCTGATGTTAGTACACATATCACATTTTTTGGGCTCAAATTATGAATATTTGGAAATAATACAAAGCACAAAAAATTGTGATTCATTTTAAATTTTCATCAGCAATGGTATTGTTTGTGGATTGTAAGGACACCTGTGTGAGTTTGGGGTAAAGATGGTTGTGAGATGAAGAGTAACAAGTGAAAGTGACAGAGAAAAATATATTTTACCAAAACATCAAAACATTCCACATTGTAGCATTCTTAAAATCAAAATATTTTAAGTAGAAGCAACAATGTTGCAAAGGAAAATGTATTTCACAGAAAGATACATTTCATCTCAACATTAAAAGGTTTTTTTTGTGAAAGTTAGAATTGTTCCATTAGAATCAATGAATGAAACTTCATTTGGACTAAATTAGAGCAGATTTTAAATCCCAAAAAATGCTCTCTAATTAGCTCTCATTTTGGTATTTACTATAGCTCCAGGTAAAAAAGACACTTGAGTTAAAATGAGAGTTATTTTCAGGTCTGAGCATGCTCAGTTGTGTTGGCACCTAGTTGTCCAAAACGGGGAATTTTTCACTTTTCAGACTTTTAAAGATATTTTAGTGTAGAAATCACTTTTTCACACAGTTTAAAAGCAGATAATCTTTAAATAATATACCGCATATTTCAGTACCATTTAGGCAATTATATCATGCTCTAAACATTATTTCCATGCGCAATTCTCTAGGTTTTAGCAGAGTAAGGGTTTGGGCTCTATTTAGTTTCAGGGAGCTATAGTAAATTCGATTTTGGGAGTATTTTCTCACCAGCGCTATAGTGAATACTGGTTTAGCGCTAATTCGCGCTAAATTGCCGCTAATATGACCCCCATAATGTACATAGATACAATGGCTGATTTGAATTAGTGACATGTAGCATTCACTCTGTCAATACTATCCTTCGCTTACCCGAGCAATCACGAAATGGACACCAACCTGTCCACCAGCAAAAAAAGACTGGAGAGAGGACATCGCGTGACTACAAGAGACATATATGGTCACTGAAAAACCTATATTAAGTTAAAGAAGGAATATGGTGCTAGGATTACCACCCTTTCTTCTAGCCAAATCCGAACACTTTAGCGATGCACAGCAATTTTGTTTGTTTTTAGTATACAATATGCAAATGCAGTATTTTGTGTTAAATAACATTTCTAATCATGTAGAGTTAATCCCAACTTTTCATATTATTTGCTGTAGAAATACACTATTTTGGCTTTGAAAGACTGTCTCTATACATAGGTCAGTGTTACCCCCCCTCCCCCATAATACAGGGATCAGTGTCCTGCCCTTCATAATACAGGCCCCACATAAACCACCATTAGAGTCCCCCTAAAACAGTGACCCCCCTTCCATAGAGACCCCCCTATTAGCTCAGAGACCCCCTATATCAGTGCTTTCCTTAGAGACCCAAAAGTCTAAGAATTAAAAAAAAATGCAGCACACTCTCTCCCTACAATTATATTAATTCATATGTAAATGATGGTATAACCCCCCCCCCCCCATCCAAGGGTAATCTAAATATTAATATACTCCAATCTTATTCAAACATATACGGTATACTGTGCAATCTTGATACACATAATACTGTATGAATAGTGGTGGAAACCTCCCATCTATTCCAAAATGTCTTGTGCTAATATTCAACTTAAAAGGACTTTATACGTTGGATATTAGCACAAGACATTTTGGAATGGTTTGGATGTTTCCACCACTATTGATAAAGTATTATGTGTATCAAGATTACACAGTACGGTATATATGTTTGAATAACATTGGGGTGTATTAATATTTAAATTACCCTTGGCGGTTTCCACCATCGTTCACAATAATTTTTTCACATATGAATTAATATAACTATAGGGGAGGGTGCTCTGCATTTTTTTACATTTTTTTTTTTGAGGTGTGGGAACATATATCAGTGCTAGCAGCAATTTATTTACTGTGTTTTTAATTCTAATTTTTTTAGATCAGAGGCCCCTTATATCAGTGACCCCCACCCCCCTAGTGACTAATTAGTCTCTAAGGCTGGATTCACACCTATGCATTTTTTGTGCTTTTTGCATTTTGCAGATTTGCACTACAGATCGTGTTCCATAGGAAACCATGGTAAATGGACTCTAGTGCAAATCTGCAAAATGCAAAAAGCACTAAAACTGCATAGGTGTGAATCCAGCCTAAGGGGGGGAGGGTCACATATATAAGGTGACTCTAATCTAATGGGCATGCTAATATAAGCACTTTTTTACCAGGCACTTTCACCCCCTTCCTTACCAGGCCACTTTTCAGCATTCCTTGCTATCACACTTTGAATGACAATTGTATGGTCATGCAGCACTGTACCCATATGAAATTTGGTGTATTTATTCACCACTGGGGTTTTTATTCTATGCCAAATAAACAAACAAAGACAGACAGTTTTGAAAGGAAAACTTTTTCTTTGTTTCTGTTATAAAATTTTGTAAATAAATACTTTTTCTCCATCACTGATGTGCACTGATGAAGCTGCACTGACGGGCACTGATAGGTGGCACTGATAGGCAGCACTGATGTGTGCTGATGAGGCTGCACTGATGAGCACTGATAGGCGGCACTGATAGGTGGTACTGATGGGTACTGGTAGGCAGCAGCGGTGGGAACTAATATTCAGCAATGATGGGCACTGATGAGGCTGCACTAATGGGCACTGATAACTGATAGGCACTGATGAGGCTGCATTGATGGGCACTGATAGGCACTGATGAGGCTGCACTGATCTGCGGCACATATGAGCACTAATAGGCAGCACTGATAGGATGCACTGAAAGGTGCTGATGGGGTTTCACTGATGGGCACTGATAGGAGGCACTGATAGGCACCAATAGGCAACACTGATAAGCACTGATAGGCTGCATTGATAGGTGCTGATGAGGCAGCACTGATAGGCACTGATAAGCAGCACTGATGGGCACTGATAAGCAGCACTGATGGGCACTGATAGGTGGCACTGGCAGGCATCAATTCAATGACAAGGAGGGAGGGGTACTGATATAAGTGGATTTTGTGCTAATGGGGGTCTCTAAGGTAGATGCTGCTGATCTAATGGTTGATCACAACCATTAGATCAGCAGTCAGTACCCCCTCTTAGAGACCCTTTCAAATGATCTGTTGCTCAAAAATGATCATTCAACAAAAGAAAAGGAAAAATGGTTCCTAAATAATTAAAACAATATTTTAGTATAATCGATTTTTGAAATGTACAGTTCTTAAACAAAACATTTACTGTTTGAAACTATTGCATCATATGTCCCTATTAGCATAAGACTCAGCATAGCTTTCTTATGAAAAAAAGAAAAAGAAAGTTTTCTAAATGTTCCTCTCCTATTCACAGCTAAGCAATCAGAATACACGAGTACAGAATGGCTTTCATTTTTTCTGAATTATTTTTAAGACAGCTTCTGTACTTTTCTGCCAGAACATCTTGCTGAGTAAATTGCCAGTATGGTTTTGATTAGGTTAATTGTAAAAGGCCAAATGTCAGCTCCACATTGTTTCTATATAGCTGTGAATGATATAAATTGGCAACTAGAGATGAGTGAACCAATCTGTAAGGATTAAAACCCAACCTTGATCTTACTGGTTTGTAGAAAGCAGATACCCACCAATAACCAATCAAATGGATGCCTACTTCTGAGGGAAATAGGAAACCATTAACTAAAATTCATATATAAAGGAACGATATAATAGCACTGCTGTTGGTTCCTAGGAAACCAACAGAAGCTATCAATTGTTGCAACTTAAGTGGCTGTTAATACTTTTGTGACATTGAATGTCAACCACCTTACTACCACTGCATTGTAATAAAATGAATGAGTGGTGAACATCTCTTTCTGGAGTACTGTTTATAAACAGCACTCTAGACATAGCCCTCAGGCAGCAACTGCACCTGATAATGTATGTGCACCAGACCAAGCCATCATTGGATGGCTCCATTTAGACACAAGGGAATTAATAAAGGGTCTAATAGATGCTCTTTCTGTGGGGATGCAGCACCAAAAGTGTCAGTGCTTGCACCTGTTTCATGTACTTGTCCACACTTAACACTCCTTACTCTCCCTTCCGCTGAAAAAAGCAGCAGCCATTTGTTTGTTTTAACCCCTTGAATTTCAGGACAGTTATAATTGTACCTTGGTAGAAAAGGAGTTAACCCATTCACCTCTCCTCCCTCTGTGCACGGCCTGTGCATTAATGTATCTAGTACAACATTACCAATCTTTATGTTTTAGCCCCTGAATTTTTTTTTATTAAAAAAACCACAGTTATTAAATACCACCAAATGAAAGCTCCATCTGTTCCAAAATTATATAAAATTCATTTGGGTACAGTGTTGCATGACCAGAACACTGAAAACTGAAAAATGTCCAGTTACTGAAAGGATATATAGAGGCTAGTAGTAAATTGTCAAAAGTGTTTGTATAGCTAAAACTTTACAAATGTCTTTTTAGGCAGTTTTGACTGCAACACCAATATTTTATCTAGCAATAATATGCTTTAATTAAGCTGTAGAGATAGCAGCCACAAGAGATCTAAAAGCTACCGTATGTAGGAAGGCCAGTATGGTGGCCTGAATTTATGGGAGGAGCCCGGGGGGGTATTTAGGCAGCCCGCTCACCTGTGGTGCTTGTCGGTTTCCTGTGCGCGATACACGTCACTAGGCCGACTATTCGATATACCAGCGTCCGCAAGTTCTTGCCTCGCAAGTTCCCGTATTCGATATTCCGTACTCAAAACTTTCGAAGTCCGCGTTTTTCGTTCGTAGTTTGTACCACGCGTCTGGCTTGGCTGTCGCAGGTAAGGTCCCGTCGGACTTTGTTTTTCGTTTTCATATCATGTCACTAAACCGTGATTTCAAATTTTCGTTTCACTCGCATTTCACAAACTGCAATGTATATCGCTCGTACTTTCGATATGTTACCATTTCGACAGCACCGCGACGCAGACGTCGCTTCATTTCTAGCATGTTGGTATTTTAAAATATGCATCGGTAGACAGCCATAGCGAGTCGCAATTTGCAATTTATCGGATCAAGTCAGTTCGATACCAATCATTTCTCATTTCTGAAACATTTCTAAACTCATTTCTGACATTTCAAATCATTTCAAACATTTCTCATTTCAGTCACCTACCGCGCTCCGATTCGAATCCAGTCGCACCAAAAGATGCACCGATTCGTTCCGGTGTGCCCCAGTTATTACGGCCTCATTTCTATACATGCTCCAGAGTTACGTTATTTTCAGTCATTCGTACCTCTGTCATGGTTATCATTTCATTTCCACGTATCACGTTCCGACATGAATTTAGTCGCATGGAAGTGCACCGATTCGTCTCGGCGTGCCCCAGGATTGGCCTCATTTCTATACATGCTCCAGAGTTACGTTATTATCAGTCATTCGTACCTCTGTCATGGTTATCATTTCATTTCCACGTATCACGTTCCGACATGAATTCAGTCGCATGGAAGTGCACTGATTCGTCTCGGCGTGCCCCAGGATTGGCCTCATTTCTATACATGCTCCAGAGTTACGTTATTATCAGTCATTCGTACCTCTGTCATGGTTATCATTTCATTTCCACGTATCACGTTCCGACATGAATGCAGTCGCATGGAAATGCATCGATTCGTCTCGGCGTGCCCCAGGATTGGCCACATTTCAGTACATGCTCCGGAGTCCGATTCGTAGTCTGTCGCTACAACAGCACGATCGATTCGAGCCTCTGTCATGGCAAACGATATGTTACACCGCACTTACCACGCTCCGCTTCGAATCCAGTTGCATCTTCTATGCATCAATTCGTTACGGCGTGCCCCAGGGCTCGGCCTCATTTCTGAAACATGCTCCAGAGTCCGGATCATAGCTAGTCGCAGATATCGGGCGACTGATCCGTATCTCTGTCATGCAATTACTACCATTTCACTCCCACAACGCATCACCGTTTCGAAACCAGTCGCATCTGAGATGCACCGAGTCGTCACGGAATGCCTCGCTTGTTTCAACCGTATCCATACCTATACCAGAGCTCGGTTGGTTGCCAGTCGCAGAACACGGCACAACCAATTCGAGCCTCGGTCAAGGTAATCATTTCTCTCATTCATTTCAAACTGCGCTCCGATTCGAATCCAGATGCATCAAACAGGCACCGATTCGTCCCGGTGTGCACCAATGTTTTCAGTTGCCTCATTTCAATACATGCTCCAGAGCCCGGTTTATGGTCGAATCAGTCACGACACGACCAGGCCGGACCTCTGTCAGGGAGTTCACTCATTTCATAATCAAGGCAAACATTTCGAATCATTTCATTGTCACAAAGATTGCAAACACCATACAAATCGTTGCTTCAAGTTAAGTTAGCAATCCCTTCACGAATTATCACCTTTCCATTTTCCTCAGGTCAGTCAAAGTTCAGTAGGTCCACCCTGCACCAGGTTGGACGATATCCCCCCAGGTAAATAAAAAAAAGGGAATGGGAGAATAAGTCGGGTAAGTATGACTCAGCGGATCAAAGGAAAACTTGAAATTCATGTCACCCCCAATAGGTTACAGTCAACCAGGAAACAAAGCTCAAGAGATTCTCACCAGAGCAACTATGTCCCAGGCCGGCAGCAAAGACTTCACGGCCCCTCTGTCACCTTCCCCGGTCTCAGAGAGCAGCAGCGTGCAGTCCCTCAGGGGATGGACTATCCCCAAACTGACGGCAGAGCTCAGACGCAGAGGTGTCCCCTTCCCCGCCACAGCGAGGAAAGGCGAGCTCTTCAAACTCCTCTTTCCCCCACCAGCAGCAGGACCCAGTTCCCAACAAGCATCCCTCCAGTCAATATCATCAGCCATCTCGCAATTACACACGATGGTGTCATCTCTATCCACCTCAGTTACAGACGTCCAAACCAGAGTTGCACTTCTGGAGGCTCGACCGGCCACGGCTGTCCCCGACCCAACTGCAACTCAAACCTTGACACCTCTTCCTGCAGGTACCTCAGGCTCAAGCCCCATTGTATACCCCTCCCATCTGGTCCCAACCAGTATCAGGAAGGACATTCTGGACGGCAAGGACGTCAACCTGGCCTCTCTCCTTATTTCCGTGCACGATTTGGCAGAAAATAAGGCCTACTCCTGGGGCGACATATCGGTGGTCCTTAAAGCCAAAGACCCCAGATTGAACCGCAAGCTATCAGTCCCAGAGTCTACCTTGGCCTTTGGCATGCTCAGAGATGTCCTGTGCTCAGCCACCCCTAGCAGGCGGCAAGAGCTGGACTTGTATCTCCATACTGTAGTAGACTTGGGCTACAAGTACGGAGGTTTTGCTTTTTACGACTATCATCGTTCCTTTTCAGCTAAGGCCGCCGCCAGACTCACACAATTCCAGACTACGACAGATTGGAGTTTCATGGACACAGAGCTCTTCTGCCGCCACTTTGCCGGCTTACGCTCACCTCTGTGTGCGATTTGTCAGTCTTCCACCCACACTGCCACCTGGTGCGCCAATGCGGCGATCAGACGGCCCTTCGAGTTCCCCTCTACCTCAGGTACAGTTCAGGGTCAGTCGATCCCTGAACCAATGCCTCAGGTGGACAAACTCGGACGCCCAGTCCGAACCGTGGGAGGGGCAGCCATCTGTAACAACAAGGCTTCACAGCAGGCTTTCACACCGGCCTCATTTCACTACCCCACAGTACTCACGAATGTGCCAATCTTCGTTCTGCAGCCATTGACGAACAAGCCATAGATCAGCTCTTACAGGCAGAGGTAGATCGAGACTACGTGATAGGCCCTTTCACTTGCCCCCCTTTCAGCACATGGAGAGTCAGCCCTATTGGGCTTGTCAAGGGCAAGTTCTCAAATAAATTGCGTTTGGTGTACGACCTGTCTGCGCCTCATTCTTCCCACATACCCAGTCTCAATTCCCTGATCCCCTCCAAAGAATTTTCCCTAAAATATTCCTCCGTTGACATGGCAATACAAGCGATCATCAAAGCAGGCACAGGTGCCTGGCTCTCCAAAGCCGACATCTCGGATGCTTTCAAGCTCCTGCCCATCCACCCATCCCTTTGGTGCTGGCATGGCATCAAATGGAAGGAAGCATATTATTTTGCTACAAAACTCACCTTCGGTTCGAAGAGTAGCCCGTGGCTCTTCGACACGTTCGCTCAGTCCCTCGTTTGGATACTATTACACAAGGGTCAATGCCATGAAGTCATCCATTATCTGGATGACTTCCTACTGATAGAACCGCCCAGCAAGCCCCCAGGAGATCTCGACAAACTTAGAGTGATTTTTGGAAACCTCAATGTTCCTATGGCCCAGCAAACATCATCACCTTTCTCGGGGTCAGCTTGGATACCTGCGCGATGCAAGCCAGTCTCCCCCCCGACAAACTAACACGCATTAGGGCAGTCCTTCACGAGTTTACACACACCAAGGGCTGTACCAAAAAACAGTTGCAGTCTCTCCTGGGTTTGCTTAACTTCGCTATGCGAATTATCCCACAAGGCCGCACATTTGTATCACGCCTGCTTAGATTTCTGTCAGAAACTCAAGACCCCGATCAGATTTTGAATCTAGACTCCGCAGCTATAGCGGACCTATCTATGTGGGAGGAATTCTTGTCCGCCTGGAATGGCATATCTCTATTTATACCTATGGTTTCGGTCCATTTACCCCAGGTGGTGACGGACGCTGCAGCCTCCACAGGTTTCGCGGCAATTTTTGGCCATCATTGGTTTTCAGGACCCTGGCCTCAACAGATACGGTTGATACCTGGCTTTTCCCAAACATCTGCCCTCTTTGAGCTTTATCCCATAGTGGCAGCTGCACAACTCTGGGGCCACCACTGGACAGGACAAACCGTAGTCTTCACCACCGACAACCAGGCCACGGCAGACATCATCAACAGAGGCAGGTCCAAGTCCCTAGCAGTCATGTCCTTCCTGCGCAGGTTGGTACAACTGTCTTTACAGCATCAGTTCAATATACACTGTGCATTTATTCCCGGCAGATACAACTCAGCAGCTGACGCACTGTCACGTTTCAATTATACCTCCTTTTTCAAACAGGTTCCCGATGCCGATCCAATGTTGGCCCCTATCCCTGTCTGGTCACAACTGACCCTGGACTAGTTCAACATCTACACGGAGCCACGCAACTCATAAATCATTCCCTCTCCCACAACACACTCAAAGCCTACCAGACAGCTTGGAAGGCCTTCAATAAATTCCTCACGTTCTGCCGTAAAGGACCAACAGATATCAAACAGGTACTGGCCTTCACTGCACACTGCCACACGCAGCTGGCCTTATCCTACAATACCATCCGGCTATACCTAGCCGGCATTCAACATTTCATGGCGCTTGAAGACCCCACGAAATCTTCACTGTTCTCATCACTCGCTATACGAGCCATTCTAAGGGGAATTCAGAAACGACAACCAGTCATCAGCACTAAGCGCTTACCCATTACGGGGCCCATCTTTAGGGACATGTCAACTATTCTGGCTACTTCGCCATTCGGTCTGCTCCCCAGCACGGTCTTACAAGCAGCCGTATATTTAGCTTACTATGGGTTCTTGCGGCCTGGCGAATTCACCTCTAACAAACCCACAGACCAAGTACTATGCAGACGGCACTTGCTTCGATACCAAGACCGTTTCATCCTGCACCCCGAGGTCTCTAAAACCCAGCAAACAGGCTCAAGAGTGAACATTCACCTCTACAAAACCAACAACAGCTGGTGTCCAGTCGCTGTACTCAACCGACTCCTGTCACTCCTGCCTGAGCAACCAGACAGCAGTCCCCTTCTACCATTCCCAGTTAAACCCTTAAGCGCCTCTCAGTTTGTGAAACACATAAGGATACTTCTCCGCAATCTTCACCTTAATCCTAGTCAGTATTCCGGACACTCTTTCCGCATCGGAGCAGCCTCCGCAGCGTCCCGCCACGGGGTTCCAGACCACATCATCAAAAGACTAGGCAGGTGGAAATCAGCCTGCTTCGCCCGGTATATCCCCAATCCGCAAACAGAGGTGGCACAGGCATTCTCCAAATTGGCTCAATAAATAACTGAAAACCAATAAAAATTATAACCCTACCTGAATGTTTTTGCCCCCTTATTTTGGCATACCGGCCATTAGACCAAGGCACACTTTCAGGTCCATTTCATATGGTAAGTCCACACTTTCAGGTCTATTTCCGATGGTAAGTCTTATCTTTACTATAAGTGTTATCTATGTCCATATCGGACATAGGGCTCCAACCATAAGTAGGAAGGCCAGTATGGTGGCCTGAATTTATGGGAGGAGCCCGGGGGGGTATTTAGGCAGCCCGCTCACCTGTGGTGCTTGTCGGTTTCCTGTGCGCGATACCCACCCTCCCATCCCCATTTCACAGCATTTCTCAAACTATTCATTTCATTCATTTCTCTTACAGAATAATCATTTCTTAAACCAGGGTATGCCCCCTTATTTTGGCATACCGGCCATTAGACCAAGGCACACTTTCAGGTCCATTTCATATGGTAAGTCCACACTTTCAGGTCTATTTCCGATGGTAAGTCTTATCTTTACTATAAGTGTTATCTATGTCCATATCGGACATAGGGCTCCAACCATAAATGAAAGTTTAATCTTCCAAAAATAAATAAATAAAGTTAAAGTTTTCAAATTCTTACCAATTAGCCAGTGGAAAAACAATTTCATAGTATAGCTTGTGATCTTCTTTTTTGCAGCACCACACTGCATTGTATTAAAAGTTTCATAAAATGCAAAAACAGAATCCACAAAAACACTTCAAAGCCACAATCCCACTTTGCAAAGACGAGGCAGTTTGTATCCTGAGAATACAAAAACTAGAGAGCTATATATCAGATATATTTCACATATATAGCACAGTGGCTGGAGAGTATGTGGCATCTAGTTTGGGCTGCAATGTAAGAGGGAAAGATGAGGCGGCTTTGACCAAAAGATTAAAATTAGAGTGTATTATCTTAGAGACAACAACCAGATATATTGTACAGATTTCATACATAATATTTAAGTACTTTTTTTAGGCCACATTTTGAAAAGGACATATACCAGGGAGTTTTGAATCTGAAATTCTTTTGACAATCATCTGATTATAGCACATTGCTTTTAGACTACAACTGTTAAACATATGTTTATATCATTGAGATAGATTTACCATCATTTTGTCTTAGAGTTGTAGATACCTAAATAGCTCAGGTCTGTCTTGGTACTAAAATGTCTTGTTTCATCCATGTCTCTCTTATCAGTTCCTAATTGATCAATTGTCAAACACTACCCCATCTCTTATCCCTATTTATAAGTCAAGAGCAACCCTTGAGAGAAAGGTACCCTGCCACAGGGGCTCAGGCATTCTTCCATGATCATTTCTAATAAAGTCTTAATTTTTACATAAATATAATGACAGTTTACCAAACCAGTTCAACTAAGCCAGAAAGAAGAATATCTACAAACAACGTTCCAGTGCTTCAACTAAGCCAGAAAGAAGAGTATCCACAAACAACAACTCTGCTACACTGCAAGTAATCCTTTATTTCCCAACCCAGCTCTTTTTTTTCATGTCCTATTCCTACTCTTTTTCCTCTCTCTTAAAATCACCTTTCCATTACACCCCCTTCTCCACCCCACAACTTATATTTATCACCCTCACTCCTACCCTCTTCCTAATACTGCACTTATCAACCTTCTGCTAACTCTGAAATCAAATGTTGACATATCCTCCAGGACACTGGGGCCTACATACCCATATAAATCTTGCTCCCATCCTATTTGCCTCACCTTTCTGCTTCTCCTACTTCTTGTGATATTTCCCCTAATCCTTGCCCTCAACTTTCAACATTTCACCCCCATGTTAGGCACCCTAATTCCTAATTCTATTTCCCTGCTTCTAAGACCCAGCCTGTTTTTCTCATGTGCCCTTTGGAATGCTTACCCTGTCCGTAACAAGCTCAACTCTGTCCATGACCTACTTGCCATTACTGAAACCTGGATAATTGTATTTGACTCTTCCTCTCCAGTTGCCCTCTCACATGGTGGGCTCCAGTTGACACCTCCATACCCAGTGGATAAAAGGGTAGCGGAATAGGAAGCACCTTTTGAGTTCCTCCTTTAAATCCCTTTCTTTTCCTACCCTCTTTTGAAGATTGCCATTTTCATTTATTCCAGTTTCTCCAAAAATTGGTCCTGGTTTGATGTCACCCTTTCCGGATGACTAGTCTGCCTGGCAACCATATTTTCTCTCCTCTAAATGACCCACTATCATTCTTAGTGACTTTAGCATCCATATTGCTGATGCCCTGGCTAGCTCAGAGCTTCCCAACCTAATCTCACTTTTTTTACCTTATTGGGACACACTCTTTCTTACTCTGGTGGCATGTTTTTAGATGTTTTTACGATATGAAAGTCTTTCTTCTTCTATCCTCCTTTCATGTGTGATTGGGATTTGTGTGAGAGAGTTTATTGCATGAGAAACACCTCTGGGAAGCTTACACAGCACCAGATTGGAGTGTTTTTTGGGACTTTCCTTTTTTGACTTCATATGAACTTTTTCTTTATTGACTTTTTGACCGTACAATTATTTTTTGTGGACATGATAGCACCTTATGTATATGTCGGCACTTTATTTTAATTTTTATATTGTGTATTAGTTCACTGCAGGGGTTATTTATTTATTAGTCACCAGTGGAATTAATTCAGAGGGTAGCACAGACCAGCGCTGCTCATTTTCAGTTTCGGTTTATTGATATTTAAGTCCCCAAATATTAAGTGCCCACATTTTGTGGCGCTGTAACAGCGCCACAAAATGTTGATTCTTACTCCAGAAAAACTGCCTGAAAAAGAATGTTGCTTTTCTTCCCTTAGGCAAAACATAGTCTCAATTTAAAATGTAAAAAAAGACATACAGATAGATCAAATGGACATACGGATGGATGAACAGTATGTATTTGTCATCTTGGTGTCTAAGGTGAGATTCTGTTCTGGAGCCTGGAGACTCGTAGAGCTTTGGGTGGGATAAAAACTCCATTCCCAAGTCCACATCCTAACTGCTAACTAGATCTCATTACTAATCTCAGATGACCACAGGCCTGTATGTAAACTGACTGATGCTCAGGGTCCTCTCTCTTGCTCTCTCTGTTGTAAGAATCTGTTGCTAGGCGATAGGGCTGACTGCTGACAGAACACTAAAAATCTACAACTGCTGTCTGTTTGTTTTGGGGAAGCCATTGTGAGGCACACTGTTATTCAGGACCTTTGTTTTGTTAGTGACTTGGACAAGTAGATGGTCCTGCTCAGGAGTAGGCAACCTGGGGCCTTCTAGCTGTTGCAGAACAACTATCCCATCATGCCTCTAGGAGTAATTGTAACTGGCAGCCTTGCAATGCCTCATGGGAAATGTAGTTCCACAACAGCTGGAGGGCCCCAGGTTGCCGCCCCCTTGTCTTGCTTGTATTATGATATGGGCTTGTTGTACAAAGCCTTCCCGAATTAGTAGAAACTGTGTTTGTTTGCTGCCTTGCTGAATAACAGCTGGAGGAAAAACCTGCATGGTCTGTTCCCATTTGCACCTGTTTTGTGCATAGGTGCAAGGTTTGCCAATACCATTTATGCATGCCCGCCTTGCTAGGAACATTGTAATTGTAAATGTTTGAAAATACCTCTTTTCCATTTTGTCTGGAATTCCTCTTGAATGCCATTTTGTACAATCAGTGATTGCTTGTAGGCAGAACAGCCCCCTTCAAGAAGGAGATTTAAATGTCCAAGTAATGATGCCTAAGGAAGATAAATTTGCTTATGGGAATTGCAGTAGTACAGAGTAATGACCAACAAGGAAGCACTGGCAAATAAGGAATCATAAATATGTTTAGGGCCCATAATGATCAGTTTAAACAACAATTTGCTTTTTAAACTGTTTATTTATAACTTGTTTGGAGATGAGCCATCCAAACAAACAAGATAAGCACATTATCAATTACCACTGGCTCACTCAGTTATTGCTGGAATGCATCCCTTGAAGATCTCCCAAGCCTTGTATATGTTTCCCATAGTTCTCTGTTGTGCATCTTGCTTTTCGACTGAAAAGAGGGCATTTAAAAAGAAACCACTTAAACCAAATGTTGATAGCACAGTAATGTAAATATGACACGCATATGGTGTCAATTTGTTCATTACAGGGCACTATTTGCAGTGCTTTCAAAAGCAGGTAATTTTTATGTAAATTTTTATTGCTCTCATGGATTTGCACAGGCTGTAAAATATGTATATATTAGAGGAGGAGGAAAGAAAGTGAGAATGACAGCAAACCATATTTCTGCTGAGCATTTATTGCTAAGTGAGGGAAAGCAATGCAAATTAGAACAGGACTATATAATTTTATGAATAAGGTATAAGATAGTTTTTTATTCCCAATTTATGCTTCAGAATCTGACGTCTGGAATGCATGGCAATTACACCTCACATGCAATCCAAAAATGGCAGAAATACAGGGGTTGGAGGTGAAAGAAGTATACCTAAGGTTCAGAGGGTCAGGGGATGCTCAGCATTATGGCCCCAAGCTGTTATGCAGTGACTTACCTTACAATGCTCCCTGGTGCAGGAAGTAAAAGCCAATAAGAAAATGAGAACCAGTCAAAACCTAGGCTGTGTTTCCCTGCCTTGATTTGAAACACCATTTGTATTGAAAAGAAAATCCTCCACTGCTCCGTTATACACATTACAAGGATTTTATAAAACGTTATTGTATTACCTGCTGATGTTTCTGTGATCGTCAAACAAACAGTATGCTGAGTAGGATTTGCCAGCCAACATCACATGATCTTTACAGTAATAAGGCAAAATCTGTTGTGAAAGATGTCAGCCAATGTTGTTATTAGAAATTATATTTCTGGGGATGTTCTGTACCCAGGGGGCATTTCATAAAGCAACATTATGTCCTAACTATGGCATAATGCTGCTTTCTAATTAAAGCTCCTCTGGGACAATATTTCATAACTCCAGTGCTCAAGTATCCCAAACTGTTCATGTTTTCAGGATTTCCCTCAGATGAAACGGCTGTGGTAATTACTAAGGCAATGAAACTGATCAAATCACCTGTGAAAAATAACGGAAAGCCTTAAAACATGACCTGTTGGGGGTACTTGAGGACTGGAGTTGAGAAACTTTGCTCTGGGACATATAAGTGCTGCTGTCTGCTTTATAAATGGGGTTTGCATCTTGCTTGTTACTGGAAGCAACAGAAGTCCTAATGATTGAAACAGGTCACGTGACTTGAAACCGGTCACATGACAGCTCTGTCATCCCATCTGCACGTAGCATTATGCTCCCTTATAAATGGGCCTCATGGTATACAAAACTCCCACGGTTTTTCTATGGTTACCATTTTTAAAATGAGAAAGTACAAATTGTTTTTTTGCCCACCTCTTGGCCTAAAGTCAACCCCCCCCCCCTCTCCCCATCATGGATTCACTACAGCTGAATGTCTAAACCAACAGCTGAGTCTGCAGTCAGATGACACTTTAGAAGTCTAAAGGAAAGAGGAAAGTAGTATACAGTATACAGTACCTTGAAAAAGTATTCATATCCCTTGATATTTTCCACATTTTGTCATGTTACAACCAAAAACGTAAGTGTATTTTATTTGAATTTTATGTGATAGACCAACACAAAGTGGTGCATAATTGTGAAATGGAAGGAAAATGTTAAATGTTTTTCAACATTTTTTACAAATAAATATCTGAAAAGAGTGGCGTACATTTGTATTCAGCCCCCTTTACTCTGATATCACTAACTACAGTAAAATCTAGTGGAATCAATTGCCTTCAGAAGTCATCTAATTAGTAAATAAAGTCTACCTGTGTGTAATTTAATCTCAGTACAAATACAGCTGTTCTGTGAAGCCCTCAGGGGTTTGTTAGAGAACCTTAGTGAACAAACAGCATCATGAAGGCCAAGGAATACACCAGACAGGTCAGGGATAAAGTTGTGGAGAAGTTTAAAGCAAGGTTACATTATAAAAATGAATCCCAAGCTTTGAACATCTCACGGAGCACTGTTCAATCCATCATCCAAAAATGGAAAGAGTATGGCACAACTGCAAACCTACCAAGATGTCCACCAAAACTAACAGGCCGGTCAAAGAGAACATTCATCAGAGAAGCAGCCAAGAGACCTATGGTAACTCTGGAGGAGCTGCAGAGATCCACAGCTCAGGTGGGAGAATCTGTTCACAGGACAACTATTATTCATGCATTCCACTTTTGGCCTTTATGGAAGAGTGGCAAAAAGAAAGCCATTGTTGAAAGAAAGCCATAGGAAGTACCATTTGCAGTTTGTGAAAAGCCATGTGGGGGACAGAGCAACCATGTGGAAGAAGGTGCTCTGGTCAGATGAGACAAAAATTTAACTTTTTGGCCTAAAAGCAAAACGGAATGTGTGGCGGAAAACTAACACTACACATTACCCTGAGCACACCATCCCCACTGTGAAACATGGAGTAGGCAGCATAATGTTGTGGGGATGCTTTTCTTCAGCATGGACAGGGAAGTTGGTCAGAGTTGATGGGAAGATGGATGGAGCCAAATACAGGGCAATCTTAGAAGAAAACCTGTTAGAGTCTGCAAAAGACTTGAGACTGGGGCAGAGGTTCACCTTCCAGCAGGCCAACAACCCTAAACATACAGCCAGAGCTACAATATAATGGTTTAGATCAAAGCATATTCATGTGTTAGAATGGCCCAGTCAAAGTCCAGACCTGAATCCAAATTAGAATCTGTGGCAACACTTGAAAATTGTTGTTCACAGACACTCTCCGTTCAATCTGACAGAGCTTGAGCTATTTTGCAAAGTAGAATGGGCAAAAATTCCCTCTTTAGATGTGCAAAATTGGTAGAGACATACCCAAAAAGACTTGCAACTGTAATTGCAGTGAAACGTGGTTCTACAAAGTATTGACTCAGGGGGACAGAATACAAATGCACGCCACACTTTTCAGATATGCATTTGTAAAAAATGTTTAAAAACATTTATAATTTTCCTTCCACTTCACAATTATGTGCCACTTTGTGTTGGCCTATCACATAAAATCCCAATAAAATACATTTCCGCTTTTGGTTGTAACATGAAAAAATGTGAAACATTTCAAGGGGTATGAATACTTTTTCAAGGCACTGTATATGTATATCATTTTTAAATGAAAGTGGAATTATCCTTTAAGCGACATTATGATACCACAAGCATGTTATTGTGGCACTGGTACATAATCCAGTTCTTAGGATAAATCTAGTAAAATTCCATAAATATAGATTTCTATATGTATATTAAATATGCGTTCCAGATGCATCTTTGGAGCTTCAACTCATCCATTATAGTTATGGTGCACAAAATACGAAAGATATGCACTGTCTCTTGTGAATCAATAAAGTGAATTATTGTGAACAAACACAAAATTTACCACCATGTGATTAAATGAACATAACAACATAATATGAAACCAAATTTATCAGATAATTATTCATAAAAAATAATATTCATCATAAAAGTTTTATTTATTTATTTATATATTTTTCCATCAAAAAAATGTACATAAAGTGTCCTGGTTTTTCATTTCGAAACATGTTCAAATCTTTCTATAAAATAAAGTAACTACTTCCAGTGAAAGAATATTTTCAATCCGTTTTTCCAAATATAATTAAATGTGCCGCTTACCGGATTCCAATGATCTCCAAGTTATGAGATCATATATCACATGAGGTGAACAGATATGTGGATTCCTCCTGTATGTAACCCGACCTCCTCGATGGATCAATCCAGGAGCCTCCTAATTAGCTTCCCCGCCCTGCACACTGCACACTCCAACCTGGACTCGCTTGATGCTCTCCACTCGGTATATGTGTGGGGTTTGAACGTAGGGAAGACTCATCGCATAATATGTTTACAAAAAGATTTATTAAAGCTAAAATAATTCACTTACAGCAGCTAGGATAAATTTAGGCAATAGAGAGGATAATCCAACCAATAGATCATAAATAAGTATGGATCATCACATAACAGATCCCATCTCCTTCCAACATGTTTATCAAGTCCTTTATTAAAAAATAAAAAAGTCCCACATGACGCCAGAGGAAGGCGGGGTCGCCCGTTTACGTCACCGAGTGGCCCCGCCCTCAGTTATAAAACAGCTGTCACCGAAAAGAAATGTCACTCGGCGGGAGCCTCCCATGGAGGCGGAGCTGTTGCGGCTTTTTTTTTCAGCTCTTTGGGTGACGTGAGATGGATTCACATCGTGGGACTTTTTTTTTATCTTTTGATAAAGGACTTGTTCCAAAGTGTCTCCTGTCTTTTTTACATTTTTGACACTTTTTTTGTGAAATGGTAGGGGTACAATGTACCTGTTACCAATTCACATAGGGGGGAGGCCGGGATTAGAGAGTCCCCTTGTTAAAGGGGGCTTCCAGGTTCTGATGAGCACCCAGCTCGCAGACCCCCACAACTACCGGGTGAGGGAGGTGGGGATGAGGCCCTTGTCCCCATCAACATGGGGACAAGGTGTTTTGGGGAGCTACTCCAAAGCACCTCCCCATGTTGAGAGCATGTGGCCTGGTATGGTTCAGGAGAGTCTCTCATCCCCCCTTTTTTCCTGTGGCCTGCCAGGTTGCCTGCTCGGATAAGGGTCTGGTATGGATTTTGGGGGGACCCCTAAGCCATTTTTTTTTACATTTTGGCACAGGGTTCCCCTTAAAATCCATACAGACCCTTCAGGTCTGGTATGGATTTTGGGGGGGACCCCTACGCCATTTTTTTAAATTTGGCACAGGGTTCCTCTTAATTTCCATACCAGACCCAAAGGGCCTGGTAATGGACTGGAGGGGGGACCCTTGCCATTTTTTCAATGAGTTTTATCTATATTGCCGGGACCCGACAATTCATTACAGCCACGATCAGCCGCAATTTTAAATTACTTTTTTCCTTTAGAAATGTCATTTTGCTGTGGTACTGTTCTAAACACAGGAAAACTGCACCACTTTACAGGCATACTATAGACACCCTCCAGGCATGATATTTAAAGGAATATTTCATTTTTATTGTTTCACTTCAAGCATTATTAAAATCACTGCTCCTGAAAAAATGGACGTTTTTAAAACTTTTTTTTGCATTAATACATGTCCCCTGGGGCAGGACCCAGGTCCCCAAACACTTTTTATGACAATAACTTGCATATAAGCCTTTAAAATGAGCACTTTTGATTTTCCATGTTCGTGTCCTATAGCGTGTCCCATTAACGGTGTTCACGTGTTCGTCCGAATTTCTGGTGTGAATCAAATCGGGGGTATGTTCGGCTCATCCTTACTCCTCATTAACACTAGGGGATGAGGAATAAGGTGTGATGCTAACCTTACTCCTAACATCGACAGCCTCTCTTGCTCTCCTCCACACCAGCTTGTGAATGATCCCTTTTATAAAGTAATTGCATGGTCATAATCCAGAGTGCCATAAAGAGAAGACTTTAGAAGAATAGTCAGACAGCTGGATGGAGCCTGCTGCAGCAATGAGTAAATTAAGTATTATCTCATCACCTAAAGTTATAAAGCAATGCGGAGGGCCTAACTGCATAGGTAGCTTTTGTTTTTGTTTTTTTGTTATTTTTGGTAATTCCCAGAGTTGGATTTTAAGAAGAAGAAGCAGCTTTGTAAACCAAGCAAGAGGCTGTGTTGCCACTAGTTCAACACTGTAAGCTTGTTTAAAAAAGAGAGGCATATACTCCACAATGGACTACTTCTTTTTCAGTGTCTATTCACCAGGTTAAGGATAGAAAGGTGTCCATTGAAGTACAACTTTGGAAGCATTTTTCTTTCAGTTACCTATAAGATCTGTGAGTACTATTACCAGAACTATGGAGACTATGCTGTCCCCTCAAAATAACTCAACACGCAGCCATTAATGCCTAAACAACTGGCAACAAAAGTGAATACACCCATAAGTGAAAATGTCCAAATTGGGCCCAAAGTGTCAATATTTTGTGTGGCCACCATTAATTTCCAGTACTGCCTTAACCCTCTTGGACATGGAGTTAACAAGAGCTTCACAGGTTGCCACTGGAGTCCTCTTCCACTCCTCCATGATGATTACAGCTGGTGGATGTTAGAGACCTTGCTCTCCTCCACCTTCCATTTGAGGATGCCCCACAGATGCTCAATAGGATTTAGGCCTGGAGACATGCTTGGCTAGTCCATCACCTTTACCCTCAGCTTCTTTAGCAAGGTAGTGGTCTTCTTAGAGATGTGTTTGGGTTCCTTATCATGTTGGAACACTGCCCTGCGGCCCAGTCTCCGAAGGGAAGGGATCATGCTCTGCTTCAGTATGTCACAACACATGTTCAAATTCATGGTTCCATCAATGAACTGTAGCTCCCCAGTCTGGGCTGCACTCATGCAGCCCCAGACGATGACACTCCCACCACCATGCTAAACAGTAGGCAAGACACATTTGTCTTTGTGCTCCCCACCTGGTTTCTGCCACACACGCTTGACACCATCTGAACGAAATAAGTTCATCTTGGTCTCATCAGACCACAGGACATGGTTCCAGTAATCCATGTCCTTAGTCTGCTATAAAAGAATAAACCTCAAATTATGGAATTTTGTAGGCAATTGAAAAAGAGATAATCCATAATTTTATAAAACATATACATTTTATTACAAAACGATTTAGGTAAAATTCCAAATTGGAAGTAAAAAGATACAACAGTGATTATATCACACTACATGAAATTAGATATGATCACAAAGTGGTAGTCCCCAGCTACTTGCTGTTTCTTCATTGATGAATTATGATGAAACAGAGTAGATGGGGATATCCAACGCGTTTCGAAATATGCAATTATAAGCAATTCTCCTACAGGAAATAATACCACTTCTGAAACATACAATTGAATTGAAAAACACAATATATATTATATATAACTGTATATGGACATGCATATGCACTGTATATACATACATACACGTACAAACATTACCATATATACACTAACAATGTTTAAATTTTGTTAGCATGATCACTTCTTGAAATGGCAGGAGACCCATATGTCATCATATACTCTTCATAAACTGCAGAGACCCACAAAAAAAAGCCAAGCTATAAAAGAAGATGGAAGGTGTACTATAGAGAGGAAAAGAAAAAGAAATGATGAAAAAATCCCTTGGAAGATAATTAGTATCTATTCCATGGGATACTGGGTCAGCCAAAATGATGTTCACCAAAAGGCTGGCCCAGTAAGCACCTCAATCAAAATGGACTTACTTTAAAAAACTTTATCCAGTCTTGCATCAAAAGGATAAGCCCAATATGCGGGTGCATAAGCTGGCGGTGAGCTATTCCAAGATACTAGTAGGTTACTGGTGATCCTGAGGTGTATGGCTTTGCTCCACAGCAAGTGGAACGTCCATGCCCTGCAGTGGTGGAGAAGGAAGGGTGCTGGCTGACATTTCCGGCGTCCCTATATTTCAAGAAGTGCTCATGCTAAGAAAATGTAAACATTGTAAGTGTATATATGGATATGTTTGTGCGTGTATGTATGTATATATATGTGCATATGCATGTCCATATACAGTTATATATAATATATATATTGTGTTTTTCAATTCAATTGTATGTTTCAGAAGTGGTATTATTCCCTGAATTGCATATTTCAAAATGCGCTGGATATCCCCATCTACTATATTTTATCGTAATTCACCAATGAAGAAACAGCAAGTAGCTGGGGACTACCACTTTATGATCATATCCAATTTCATGTAGTGTGATATCATCACTTGTTGTCGTATCTTTTTACTTCCAATTTGGAATTTTACGTAAATCTTTTTTGTAAAAAAATGTATATGTTTGATAAAATTATAGATTATCTTTTTTTCAATTGCCTACAAAATCCCATAATTTGAGGTTTATTCTTATATTCTATTTCAAGGGATGGTGGCAATTACATGTATAGCCATATGAGTCTTTACTAACTGTACACTCACTACTTTACATTGTAGCAAAGTGTAATTTCTTCAGTGTTGTCACATGAAAAGTTTTAATAAAATATTTACAAAAATGTGAGGAGTGTACTCACATTTGAGATACTGTATATGTGGGCATACAAATGAGATTCTAAGATTATCATTTTTAACTAGAGTCTGTGTTATAAATTAACCTGTCACAAACTTGCATTAATAATAAACATATAATGTAAAATTGTAAAAAGGGACAGAGGAAATTGTGGTGCCAACACAACTCGGTACGAAATATCATTAAAAAATACATTTTATTACATTGAATTACAACAGTTTTCCATATGCTAATTCACATAAGTATTAAAAGGAGGATATACAATATACTGTTGGCCAAGAAGGTATTGGCTTGTTATAGTGGCAGGTCAAGTCTTCCCTACTAGTGACCAAAGTAGATATATCTCTACAAAGAAAAAACATTTTTTAGAAAACACAACATCAATAAACATATGTATAATACCAGACATGGTGCGCATTACTAAATAATTATATATGATATGGTACTCATGGTCTGATCATCCTCCCCAATCCACCAACCACACCCCCACACCATATGGTGGGAATAAACATCCCAACACCCCAAAGCATTCACCCTACCGCAGTGTGGCTGCTGAGGGCAAAAAGGGGACCAATAAAAGCTACAAAAAGAAAATAATGAATCAGGACAGATAACTCAAGTAGAGCCCATGTCTGTTTCATAAAAAGTGCTAAAAAGCCTCAATACATACCAAAAAGACATAAGAATATATTTGGAGGAAGGGGCGCTGTGATGACCAGAAATATGTGATCAATCCAGGAAATGGATTAATCACATATTTCTGATTGCAGATTGATACCTCTCCCTCAGCGCAGAAAATCACTTGAGCAGCTACTATAGTAATAAAACAATGAACTAGAAATATGTTACAGCAAAAACCAAAACATTAGTAGCGCTAATCCATCATATTGTTTTTAAGATTTCAATAAAAAGTCCACTTTATAAATAAATGTGGGTAAATGTGAATATTAAATTGTCCGACAAGGCAAATCCATGCAGGGTTAACTCCAGTCGATCACCTTCACAACACCGCATGTGCAACACTCCTCCCAGGTAATATACTTACCAGATGGCACTGGGTCATACGTTTGTGTTTAGATAATCACTGTCAGCAAACACTGCATCTCTCCATCTAAGATGCCAAGTATGACTTTTACTAAAAAGTTGAGCTCTCCGTATAACTTCAGCTGCCTATATCTCTAGGTCTACTCAATGTTTTGACATGCAGTTTTCACTGAAGAAAACTTCTGCTTATACGTTTTTTAATTATTGTTATTATTTTATACTCAATTTGAATTGTCCAGATTTAAACGTTTCACTCCCAGCTAAATTTCAGAATTCATTAATGTCACAATCACATGTTTACCATGGAGGAACGTAGTGGCTTCTATCACCATTGTAAAGGTTTTTGTTGTTTTCATACATATTTTTCTCCATACGGTCTGAAGTCTGCATATTTAACTTGGCGAAGGCCTATCTATGCCTGTGGGGCAGAACGCTCTATGCCTGACAATGTGGCTCAGACTAGGCATTTGTGACAGCAGGAGGGGGAGGAATAGAATGTATAAAAAAAACAATTATCTCTATTCTAAATTTGGAGACATTCTGTTCTGCCGTGCTGTCATATCCTGGCGGTGACAACTTGGATTGGTGGCTGACACTGATTGGCAGTAAAGCCTGAGCTGCCTTGAACAGACCTCTGTATAAAAAGCATTGAAGAAAACAGCCAGAGAGCATTTTTCAGCTTCCTGTCCCTTCAAACTTTCTTCCTCGGTCCTTTTAACTACAGCCTAAAGCAAACTTATGCTAACGTGCTTCATCTTATGACAGAGCTGTCCTATTTCAAATTCTTCCAAAGCGACTGAAATCACTTTAGTATTGTGCTCCATCATGGCTGTCCCTGGGCTGCCACTGACCGTGTTTCCTCTGTGAAGTTGCAGTGTCACACTTGTGAACTTTCGACTTTAAAGGTGAAGAGAGATTTCTGTGTACTTTTATCTGGTATAAAAGTGCAGATGCCTTCACTCCCACTTTCAAAGATTTGTGGAATCCTGCTGGAAAATGTTCAAAAACTTCTGTGTTACAGTCTGGAACCTTTTAATGCTCCACGGATGATATTGCATTGTCTGCCTGGGAAAACATTTTACTGGTTGAATAAGAACATTTTCCTAACGTTTTAGTCATACAACACATTTTTTTAAATGCATATTATAATCCCTAATATTAAGCATCAGATTCACCTTTAGATCAAATCCAATCTTTGGTCCTTTTTGTACCACCTTCATTCCCTTTGTTAGTATGCACTTCGTATGATTGTTGCCTCAAAAATGATCATAAAAAGCGTTATTGGAGGCAGGGTGCAAAAGGTGGAGCATGCACACTGTCGCATTTTCTGACCAAAAGCTCTTATCGGTCTTTTGCTGGCCAAATTTCCGATCGTGTGTATGCGACATTAGGCACACTATTGTGATGACGCCTTCTTCTCATATTATAAAATTGGAAAAAAAAACAAAACATGAAAAAAAACTGATACCAGGTGCAGTTTTTTGGCAGAAGAAACTTTATAAGCCAATCTAATTTTATTGTTTTAGAACATGCACCTTGCAATGTATGGTTCCAGCCCATTCCCAGCATCTGTAAGAAGAATGAAGCTGGGAGAAAGGACAATATAACTCCAGCATGGATGCATTAGAGTTGCAAAAGGAATGACCAAAGAAAGAAGGTTCTGGACCTGTAAGAACATGGAGAGAAGATGAAAACGGTTGTAGACAGAGCAATGGGAAGGAGTGTGCACATTGCATTGGAGGAAAGCATATTAGAGGGTAGGAGACTTAGTTCTGCTTTAATCTACAGAAAACATACATTTTGCATACATCATGGTCCACAAGCTTTGTGAAGGCTTTAGCAGCAGATTGATGGGCATTAGAAAATACATCATGCTTATTGCACCTTGTCTAAAGCAAGCTTGTTACTTTGCCTACTATGTAAAAAATTCAGGTTTACTTTAAAGTGTTACTAAACCCACAACAGTAAAATAAATCTGTATATGCAGTAAAGCATGCTTTTTATACTCGCTGTGAAACCTACGAGGTCGATCATCTGCATTGTGTCCATAGGCGTGCGCACAGGGTGTGCCGGGTGTGCCTGGGCACACCCTAATCGCCTAGTACACATTAGCATTATTGCTCTGTGTGGGGGCAGGGAGATGGGAAAGATCTCCCTCTTACCTGCTCTTCCATAGGAGAAGTGCTTAAGTACTTCTCTTTCACAGTGCCAGCAGGGAGATTAATGTATCGGGGCCATATACATGTAGACACACACACATGCATATGAGCTTTGGGGTGCACACCCTAATGCTATAGGCTGCACACATCTAAAATTGTGTCCAATCCATCTGCTGATAGAACAGAACCCTAGGAGGCACTGTGCACATGCTCAGTTTTTTTGGGGGGGAGGGTGCATGTGATCAGCACAGCACTCTCCAGACAGATGGTCAGGGGTCATGCAGCCTCATTGGACGGTCAGAGGAAAAGGAAAACTCCTCCCACAAGCTTTAACCAGTGCTTGGCTGGACACTGATAGAAGTCATAAGACTGCTATGTACTGCTGAAGAGACAAGGTATTTAGCAGTTTATATTTACTAAACTAATTGCATTCCTTGTTCTTTGTACTCTGGGGCATCAGATATATTGAATTCGGGGTCCTGGGTTTAGTAACACTTTAATGTCTGTCAAAAAGGAAGGGGGGGTCCTATTTCTTTCAAATTAGTTATTTAACCCTAAGTACATTTAAAATAAGAGGAAAAAAATAGAGACTCGCTGGGTACTGACCTGCTCCTCCTGCTAGCTCTGCTCTAAAAAATTGCCCAGCCTGGCATCACTGAAGGGCCACAAAGGTACAGCGTAAATGCCTCATGCCCCGTACACACGGTCGGATTTTCCGATGGACAATGTCCGATCGGAGCGTGTTGTCGGAAATTCCGACCGTGTGTGGGCGCCATTGGACATTTTCCATCGGATTTTCCGACACACAAAGTTGGACAGCAGGAGATAAAATTTTCCGACAACAAAATCCAATCGCGTCAATTCTGACCGTGTGTGGCCTGTTCCGACGCACAAAGTGCCACGCATGCTCAGAAGAAATTCTGACACGGGACAGCTCGTTCTGGTAAACTTAGCGTTCGCAATGGATACAGCACTTTCGTCACGCTGCAATGTTCAAAATGGTTTAATACAGCGCACTCTCTTCTTCTTTATAATGTGACAAGAATTAAGTCGTTTTGCTGCTCATATTCACACACACTTCTCACAAACTTATTTCGTTACTATTTATCGGGATTCCCTCAATATATTTTGATTTCTCACATCTGACAACAAAATTTTTTTTTTTTTTGGACTTCAATGTAGATTCTTTTTTTATGTTTCTCTTTTTTTTTTTTTTTGGTGATTTTGATTTGTATTCCCGAAAATGTTTGTGTGTGTTTTTGGTGACAAGTTCCCACAACACCACTAATATATTGTTCTATTTAATCTGTAGGAGATTGTTTGGTGTTGGTGTCCCTTGTTAATTTCACATTGTACTTTAGAAATGTACCTGAATCGTCACCAACAAACGGCCTTTTTTGGATGAAAACACACACAGGAGAGTAGAATTTACCTAAAAATCTTTTATTAAGGGGTCACAACTATAAACAAAGAGGGAGGCAACGCTGGAGAAACTGCAGAAGTGGGCGAAGCCTTGGACCCCCGGGGCACACATCAACTATTTAAAAGCAAAATTGGTGGCCTGAGGAGTCCATATCATAAGGGAGGGCAGTCTGGTCCAGAAGTCCCAGAGATCCGGAAAGCAGCAGATCACATCTGTGTCCCCAGGCTGTGGTCATACGAGAGACTGCATCTTCTGTCAGACCAGACTGAACCCAGGGTCATCACTCTTTGGTCTTCTTTCCACGCTTCCTTCCAGGCTTTGGCTGTGGTGGTGGAGTTGTGGCAGCAGGAGGAGGAGGAGGATCATCCCTCTCCATGACATCCGTCTTGTGTGTCAGTTCCCCACTCTCCTCCTTACGTAGGACTTTATAAATCAGGTCCTCAGAGATCTTGCGTTGGCCCTCCTGCATGCCCTGCAATTTTGTGGCAGCCACGCAGGCAAAGGCCTCTTCAGGACTGGGGAAGGCTCGGAGGGACGCCGAAGCCTCCTGGATCAGCCTGTACGCTGAATCCTGCATGGGACTCGGAGTGGCCTTCCTGGCTCGTTTATATGGCAGGTGGAGGGGAGGAACCTGAGGCTCAGTCAGGCTGCGACTTGTCCCAGGCTTCTCTTGGCTGCCACTTAGCCCCGCCTCCTCCTGGCTGACACTAATCCCCGCCTCCTCCTGACTGCCACATTCCACAACCTCCTCCTGGCTGAGGTCTTCCTGTGTATGAAAAAGGGACAAAGTTTTAGTATTTTCATTAATCACACACAATTAATCACACACAATTTTCACCTCCTGACTGCTGCAAATTGAATGTTAACAAATATAACAGACTATCCTTCTGAGCCCAGCAGTTTTCATTCTTTTCCCAATTTTGGGTGCCCACTACTGTCTATTGATATGTAAAGCACTTTTTTTAATCAGCAATTAGTGATCAATAATAACATCTAGTAAACATCATTTATTTATTGCCCAGAAATCTGTAGAAGAATGCTATACCTGACTCCAGCTGGGCTCCTCCTCTTCTTCCTGGCTGGAAGGCCCAGGTTGGACATCAGAAGCCTCAGCTGGTATGGAAGGAAGTGTGGAAGGAAGAGTGGAGAGGGATTCCCTGACTTCAGTGTGGTCTGACAGAAATCGCAGCCTCTCATAGTACCACAGCCTGGGGACATAAACGTCATCTGCTGCAGCTCCTGATCTCTGGGAATCTGTGACCTTCTTGCGCTCCCTAAGATACATGCTCCTCAGGCCACCAATTTTAGCTTTTAAATAGGGGATGGTTGCTGTGGGGACCACCGGCTTCACCAACTCCAGCAGTTTCTCCAGCGCTGCCTGCCTCTTCTGTTTGTGATTATAGTGGGGGTGTCTCACTTGCCACAGACAGGGCAGCTCCCTGTACTTGTCTATGAACAGGGGCAGGAAATTGTGGTCGTTGAACCCATCCATTTTCTCTGTAAGACACAACACAAGACAAAGCCTAATGTCAGGCCAAACTCCCCTAATCTTGTTACAATATAGGCTTCCATTTCGAAGCAGTATAGGCCCAAGTTTAGATCCTACCTTCGTTAGCACGATCGGCGTCTCCGATGCTCCTTCCTCACAGATCGTACGTAAGACGCGCGCATTACGATTTATACACACTGCGCATGCATATAACTCCGCCCGCCCCTGACGTTCTTTCTAGTCTATTCCTCGCCCCTTTTCGTTCGGTGCAGTGGGGGAAGAGCACATGGCGGATAGACAGCAGGATCGTGCTAATTGTAGCAACGAGGAGGAGGAGGAGGAAAGGCTGGAGCCTAAAACGTCCCGATCCAGAAGGAGATTAAAGGACTCAAATATGTCCTTTGGGGAGATGTTGGAGATGGTGGACATCCTGAAGAAGGCCGACTATGATGGAAAGTATGGGCCTTACCCAAACCCCAATGTCCGAAAGGCCAAGATCATGGCGAAAGTGGTCAGGAGTCTGCACCGGAAATTCGGGGTACGACGATCGAAAGATCAGCTCAGGAAGCGGTGGTCGGACCTGAAATTACAAGAACATGAGCAGTACAGAAAGATCCGGAGAGTGCTGCAAAAAAGTAAGTAGTTGTGCTGTGTTCCTATTCTTTATGTTTATTACGTTCGTGCTGCTCCATGTGCTTTTAGGAACTGTTGTACAGTTTAAAATGGTAACTTTCATGTTCATGGGCACATTATTCGTTCGGATCACACATTGTTATTTCGGACGATAAAATACCATTGTTTAGGCCATATGCATTTGGCCACCATTTTGACGCCCTATACTTGTCTTCAAAGAATTGGGTTGTGCAGATGGCTTTGTTACTAGAATGAAATGCAAACTAGATTGTGTGTAAGGAGAGGACACTCAGCAGCTGTTTTCACATCTGGACACTGGAGCACTAGTGTGGGACACAATAACACCATTTTTATTAGGGGGGCCACACAGGTGCTCCAGTGTATACTATAGGGGTGACTCCATCTGTGAAGCTTGTACAAAACAGGTAAAGTATTGCATGTTGACAAAGGGCACTAAAAAAGCTACATCTTGGAACTCGGCTAAAATAGATCATTGTACCCCAGTTCCAAGCAATGTTTTATCTTTATAGTTCTGACATTAAATATCTGTGTGCTAATTATACCATTTTTGTTTTACATAGGGGAGAAAAGACTCGGAGGACACCCCTCATCCGAGGAGACCAGAGCCCCCCCCCTCTGGAAGAAGGGGAAATACCCCCAACACAAGATGAGCAGGAGGATGAAGACGTGGTAGAAGTAGTTACCACAACAGGTGAGTGTCTGCGACCACAGGCTCAGATAAGAGATGGATGGCGGCATTTTTTGGGAAACCTAATTTATTTGGGGTTTCCTCTCTTTTTAGGTGATCGTGAGGTTGTGGATCCAGATCCTTTCACATCCGAAAGTGCCCAGATCCTGATCGGGGAGATCATGGGGTGTAATTTACAATTGGAAAACATCAAGCAAAACATCAATGATGTTATTCCAAAATATAAAAACATCATTAATGTTTTGGGGCGAGTTTAAAACCCCTCCAAATCACTTTCTTCTTTTGTGTGCTACAATGTGCGAAATGTTTTTGTGATTTTTCACAAAGCCAAATTTGGAGGATGCACACAGTGTGTCAACATGTGCTATCTGCCATCACGGGAGATCAATGGACGCGTTTTGGGGGTGCAACCCCTTCCTCAATAATAAAGTAGCGGTGAGGAAGGGCTTTCTACCCCAAAACACATCACTTGATCCCCCGTGATGGCAGCTAGCACATGTTGACATTGGGAAATTTGTGTGCATCTTCCAAATTTGGCTTTTCCAGGGGTGATTTCCCCCCATCTGAACGCAATATCAAAATACTCATGTCTGATATTGCCTTCAAGTTCTACCAAATGTGAACTTTGTAAGATCAAGATTTGTGTCTTTCTTGTTGGTTTTACACAGGCCTGTTTTCTATAAAATGGACATTTTGATTTTGGATAATGACACCACAAAAATTGGTATACAACAAACATGTTGGTTTGTCAGAAAAACCTTTGGTAAATGCACATGTGATTGTGCTGGTATTAAAAAGATTGTTAATCAAGAATGTGTGTATTATTGTCTCAACGCTACAACACTTTTGGGGTGATGTAATTGTTGTTTTATGAGAAAATGGGGGTTATTTCCTAAGGGCAAATCCACTTTGCACTACAAGTGCAGTTTCAGTGCAGTTGCAAGTGCACTTGTAGTGAAAAGTGTCTTTGCATTTAGTAAATAACAGCCAACAGTGCTTTGTATAAGGTTACACAATCACAACATTTTCTGCACTCCACACATTTCTGTCAGGGTCAGCTAAAACAAACACAAGCAGTAAATGGCCACAAAAAATTTCTTTTGGTTGTTTTTTATTTGAAAAAGGTGTCACAGATTGTCTGGCATATTGATAGCCCCCCTTCCCGCAAAGAACTCCAGGTATCATAACCGGACATCACGGGCATTCAGGGAGGGCAAGCCAGGATGGCCGCTTTCAAGCGCCGTCAGTGTTGATGGATTTGGGATTCCGGCCTCAGGCCCAACTGAGCCAGCATAGTTGGCTGAATGTTTTCGTAGAAAATTAGGGAGAACACAGCAGGCAAGTATTATATGGTTCAGTTTATACTCCGCCATATGGATGGGTGTCAGAAATAATCGGAACCGGCTGGCCAGGATTCCAAATGTGTTCTCCACCACTCTTTGGGCTCTGGCCAGACGGTAGTTAAAAACCCTCTGTTCCGGGGTGAGGGTCCTCATCGGGAATGGCCACATCAGGTGGTCCCCCAGCGCAAACGCTTCATCAGCAACGAACACAAATGGGAGACCTTCAACATTGCCCTCTGGAGGTGGCAAGTCCAAGCTGCCATTCTGGAGACGCCTGTAGAACTCCGTCTGGGCGATCACTCCACCATCGGACATCCGGCCATTCTTCCCCACGTCCACATACAAGAACTCATAATTAGCCGACACCACCGCCAACATCACTATACTATTAAACCCCTTGTAATTATAATAGTACGACCCCGAGTTGGGTGGTGGGACGATGTGGACGTGTTTCCCATCAATTGCCCCTCCGCAGTTAGGAAAGTCCCACCGCTGGGCAAAGTGGGAGGCCACAGTCTGCCATTCCTGTGGCGTGGAAGGAAACTGTTGAGGAAAAAACAATAAACATTACTATTTTTTCACAGCAACATGGCAAGCAGATTAGACACAAACATTATGGGTCAACCTCCAGATAGCGTTTATTAAGGGGAATTTAACAACAACAAAGTATAAGGTACATCTATCATATTCCCCCTCCCCCCCCTCTCATGGGCCATTTCTAACATTATAGGGGGGGGACTCTTGGACAGGTAACCCTCTTCACTTCATTGAGAGATGAATGCCTAAATACAGGGTATTACTTGGAACAGCCCCTCCTTATTTACACTATTGGCAGCCCACTGGACAGGTAAGAAGTGTCATAATACAAAGATATAAATACACACTGTACACATTTGAGCACATTTGGACATTCTGCTATTACCTATCAAGATCATAATAGGATACAAGAACTTTAAACAGTACCATTTGAAAGTATACAGGCAGGCCCTTGCACTACATGCTTTGGGGAATTCATCCATAAATCTGACCAGTAAAGAGATGGGTATAGTGTGTATGGGTTTGGCAAAGTCAGCAGATAGATGATTGAGGATAGATAGAGAATTGGGATCAGCTGACTTAGCAGTTGGGGGAGGGAGGGTTACAAAAAATTTGGGGACACCACAAAAAAAGCCTCTGGCCCTCTGCCTGAATTTAAATCAAAAATAAAATTTCCAAACATTTTAGGGGGTGTTTGGGGTAAAGCACTACTATAGAGCTGATAAAATACATTGTTAAGTGACTACATGAGGTGAATATAGGGCTAGGAGACACCATGCTGGGGAGGTTAGTGAAGGGCAAATATGTATGAAGGACCTAAAATAATAATTATATAAAAATCCAGCATGCATGAGGACAAAGGGGACATTCACAGCATATTACAATCATGGTAATTAGGGAATGAGGAAAGAAATACAATATATTAGCAAACATTCAATACAATAAAATGTGATATTAAAGGATAAAAATCTTACCTTCATATACTCCTTCTGCAGGACCTGAATGATGGCAGAACAGGTCTCTGGGATAATGATCCCTAGAGCCTGGGGGGAGATGCCTGTCGAGAACTTGAGGTCCTGCAGGCTTCTCCCTGTGGCCAAATACCGCAAGGTAGCGACCAACCTCTGCTCCGGAGTGATGGCTTGCCTCATGCAGGTATCCTGCCTGCTGATATAGGGGGTCAGCGAAGCCAACAGACGGTGAAACACGGGGTCCGTCATCCTGAGAAAGTTCCTGAAATCATCAGGATTATTCTCACGGATCTCACGGAGCAAAGGCATATGACAGAACTGGTCACGCTGAAGCAACCAATTCTTGGTTCATGAACTCCTCCCCACCCTGTTCATGGACTGGACTTGTGTCAAGGTCAGGACCCCAACACCAAGCCCCCGCACAGCACGAACTCTACGAGGAGTACGCATACGCAACATGGCTAGAAAACGGTCGGCTGCTCAGAACGAAGTAACAGAACGCACTGAAGAACGGCAAGGCCTGTGAAGAGCGACCTGAAAAACAGCAACGAGCAGACAAGATCGCACAGAAAACTCCAATACGAACTGACTGCACGCACTGAAGAGCAGATACAAACCCACAAGCACAAACTGAACGTCAGAAAACGATCTGAAAGCCACGAGTCTGAAAAAGCGCGAATCGTCTCTCACCAAACTTTTACTAACACGAGATTAGCAAAATGAGCCCAAAGGGTGCCGCGCTTGGTTCTGAACCGGCCTTTTCTAGTCTCGTCGTACGTGGTGTACATGACCGCGTGGTTGTCGATCGGAAATTCCGACAACTTTGTGCGACCGTGTGTATGCAAAACAAGTTTGAGCCAACATCTGTCAGAAAAAATCCGAGGATTTTGTTGTCGGAATGTCCGAACAAAGTCCGACCGTGTGTACGGGGCATCATAGTGATTGAGTCAACTGGCTTTGCAGCCTTTGGGAATAAAACAGCCCAGCCAGGATGCCCTGATGTTGCCAGCCACTGGAGATATCACTGAAAGCCTCTCAGGCATAGCAAAGGCACGGTAGTAAACAATACTGGCAGATACAGAAAATGGATGGGAGGGCCCTGATGCCAACTAGAGCAATATGTGTCTTGGAAGCCATTCCAGGACACACAGATTGCCACGTGATGTGTATTTTCTTATTTTTATTTAATTTCTGATTATTTTTGTTGATTTTTGTAGCTACTGTATGTCCCCAGTAAAGAAGAGTATGTAGAATAATGGCCTCCAGGACACACATTGCTCTAGTTGCCATCCGAGCCATCTGATCCGGTTTCTGAATCTGCCAGTATTGTTTATCTAAGAGTAGGCTGACGTGAAGGCTCTACTCCTATGGAAAAAAAGAATGTAGTGTGTATAGAGGGTCAGATCTTTCCTTGTGATGTCATCCTACGGCCATCTTATGAGTAAAGTTGGGCCAAACACCCCCGTGCGAGAACTTTGCAAAAGTTTGGACTCAAACCAAAAATCTAAAAAGTGCCCATTTTGAAGGCTTATATGCAAGTTATTGGCCATAAAAGGGTATGGGGGCCCAGGTAATTACTTGTTTTTAAAGGAGCAGTGATAAATCCTTTAAATATAGTGCCTGGAGGATCCCCTTCATCAGTTTGTAAAGTGGCACATCTGTACTTTGTATAGAACCTGCTCCAGCAAAACTGACAAAGAAACTGATAAAGAAAAAAAAGATATTTTTTTCTTTATTTTGTAAATGATGGCTTGGGGAGCCAGTCTGTATGACAAGGCCATAATTTAGTGCACTCGGAACAAGATTAGAGATTTTTTGGATAGATTCTGGTGTCTCCTTGGCAGATTTTGGATGGATATAACAAATTATTACACCACAATGAGAAAATCTTATGTGAAGAAGCCAAAATTTAGTACACTCAGGGCAAGATTAACAATTTTTTTTTGTATCTCTTTTGCAGAGGTGTAACAGGTGTGGAGAAATTGGGCTTCGTATGTTAGTGGTGCCTTCACACTGTAGCCCTATAGAGGTACATTTGCTGAGACCAAGAATTGGCCTTTCTGTAAAAAAAAAAAAATAATATGCACCTGTCAAACAGGTGTAGAAAAATTTGGCTTTGGTGTTGGTGGTGCCTTCACATCGTAACCCTATAGAGATACTCTTGATGAAAGAGAATTGGCCTTGCTGTATAAAAATGTAATTATATGCAACTATCAAACAGGTGTGGAAAAATCGGTCTTTGAAAGTTTTTTGTGCCCATGAAACCTATACCAAAAAATGACTTCAAGATAAAATCAACACCCACAAAGCTAGGCAGCCTAGACAGTGTTGCAGAGATTCCAGATCCCAAAAACATTTAATCAGTGACATTGACATCAGGCGCTTGATAGCTGCTGCTAATCCAGGACTGATTTATTTTGACAAATGTCAGCCGGTCAACAGAGTCTGTAGACAGATACGCATTTTATATTTCACAAAACCTCCAGCAACACTGAACGCCTGTTCAGAAAGCACACTGGATGTAGGGCAGCCCAGCAGCTCAATTTCATACTAGGCAAGTTGTGGCCAGTGGTCTATTCTCATGACTCAGTAACCCAGTGGATCGTCTACTGGAAGCTCTCCATGTCTGTTTTTTTGCCCCTAGATAATCTTCCAACATATGATGCAGATGCTGCTGATGGGATGTAGAAGCTGACAGTGCTGGGTGCCAGGGACTAAAATTTTTTTTAAATGCATCACCTAGGCGGCCCCCTTATCCACCACTCCTCCTTTGACCAACAGAATCCTCAAAACTAGCTTTTCCATAAGACTGTAACCTACCAGAGTCTGGAAAGGTGTTACATAAACTCATCTTTAAGGTGTCCTCAAGATATTTCATCCTGTACTCCCTCTGCAAGGGCAGGATGAGTTCAGAGACTCTCACCTTGTAAAGACGGTCAAGGAGGGTTGTCAACCAATAATGATCCTTCTCCTTGATGTCACGAATTCTCAGGTCCTTTTTGCAGGATTTGAAGAATAAGAGAGCCCATGTACCGCAAGTTTGCGGAGGCATGAGAAGCAGAGTTCTCGGGATCACTGAGCATTACACTATCTGGAACTGCCTCCTCCCAGCCATGTACTACTCCCAAGGTTTCTGGGGACTGAAAACCATCACTTAAGGTTTTGAAGTATGTCTTCCTCTGCTTCAATGTCTCCAAAACTGCCAGAATCCTCCTCCTCCCTCTCCTATTGTGTATTTTATGGCGTCGCAAGAATGGTGTCTGCATAAAGTGGGCCTTTCTCTCGCTGCTCTGTCTCGAGTGCCCTGTCCATAAAGCTACACAGAGTATGCTCCAGCAGGAACACAACAGGGATAGTGTCGCTGATGCATGCATTATTAAGGCTCACCATCCTTGTCGCTTCCTCAAATGGTGACAGTATACTACATGCATCCTTTATCAGCAGCCATTGGTGTGGGGAAAAAATCTAAGCTCCCCTGAGCCTGTCCTTGTGACAAACTCACACAGGTACTCGTTGATGGCCCTCTGCTACATGTGCAGCTGCTGCGGCATTGCTAAAGATGAGTTCCACCTGGTGGGCATGTCACAAATCAGGCGCCTTACAGACAGGTGGAATTTCTGCTGAATTTCAGCCAACCGAACACTTGCTATGTATGACCGCCTGAAATGGCTACAGACTCTTCTGGGCTGCCTTAGCAGATCTCACAAACCTGGGTACCTGTTTAAGTAACTCTGCAGCACCAAACTGAAGACACGTGCCAACTCAAATCCCTGCTATTACAGTACATTACAACAATGTTGTACAAAAAACAGTTCATATAAGTGATCACTGGGGAAAAAAATGTGGGGTGGGGGACTGAACAAGTGTTTTTCCTGCTTGCAGCTGACTGCATACATTTTTCCAGATTTTCCAGATTTTTTTTTTATTTCTTTAGTACAGGAACCAATAAAAAAATTAAAAACAATTTTACCAAACCCCCCTGCCCCCCCATAAAATAGATAGAAACTCCAACAGAGGGATTAAGAACCCTTCATAATGATCACAACATTTGAGCAGGCCCAAGTACTTAGTCACAGAGATCCTATCTATGAAGTGCCCAAGAGATTATTATTAAAATACAAAATTTATATAGCGCCAACAGTGTGTGCATCACATTACAACATTAGGGCAAACAGTACAGTTACGATACTATTCAATACAGGAGGAATCAGAGGGCCCTGCTCGTTAAAGCTTACATTCTAAAAGGGAGGGTCAAGTTATAGAAAAGGTAATAACTATGCGGCATGAGCTGATGAAGATTGGATAGAGTTGGAGATAGCCGGACAGATTGTAGTAGGGAATTCCATAGGATGGGAAAGGCTTCAGAGAAGTCCTGGAGGCGAGCATGGGAGGAGATGGCAAGGGATCTAGAGGGCAAGAGTTCTAGGGAGGAACGAAAAGAACAATTTGGTTGGTATTGTGAGACTAGGTTAGTGATGTAGCTGGGGGCCAAGTTGTGGATGGCTTTGAAAGTTGTTGTTAGTATTTAGAATTTAATTTGTTGGGTGAGTGGCAGCCAATGGAGGGATTGGCAGAGAGGGGTAAAATTACAAATAGTCAAGTGCTTTAACTCACTTGCCTTACTTGTGCCCCCTGCTGAGAATGGGGGGTTAAATTGCACTTTTATTTTGCCTTTCATGGACAAAGGAAAGGACTAAATTAAAACATAAACTTCTTTAATATCCATGTCCATGCTCTGATCTGTCACATTGCTATACAGGCCAGGTGATGAAAAGCTAGGTTGAAAAAACCCTTCCTTTTTATATTTAACTAGTTGCTATGGGGAAAAGAAAGCACAAGGACGATTTTGAGTAGACTTAAAGTAAACATGTTCCATGGGTGATAAATAAATAATTATGAAAGTGATAAACTGATTCTCACAACTGTTATGCGCTTTTAAAACAAATGAAAAAACATATATAAACTGCCTCAGTGCATAACAATTTCATGGGTGGCTCCATAACATAGGCCTAAATGCAACAGAATGTGTAAAAAAATCATACATTTCAAATAAATGTATTGTCCCCATCCACAGTCAAATTGAAATCACTCTACTCACATTCACCTATTGACCTTGAAGAAATAATATGTTTATTTGGACTGTGGTGTTTGCTTATAAGAAGCAAATAATGGCTGGTAGAATGAAAAAAGCAATAATAAAATTGACTAATGACATTGGACAATCAAATGTTATTTATTGATTTAACAACTTTGGACTCTCCTTACATATAGCTAAAAGGGCTGTTATGCAAAATGCCTATTATTAATTTAGGAATTTATTTACAAATTACAGTAATCACATGGTAAAATGGAAATAAAAGAGCCTCAATGTTTATTAAACACATTAATCATAAGCTGTAAAGGCACAGCCAAGTAAGCAGTAATTTGTGATTAGCACACTATATATGTGGTCATAGGGTTTGTGTTTTAACATTAGACAGTAATGGCCATTTGCTACTATTTATTCACTGCTAATTAGAATTTCCTCATTTAGACCATTAGTAATAAATTAAATACATAATTTTTTGTGCATGCTTTTAATATGTATTATACTCTGTTAAAAATAAATAAAGTCAGGTAATATTATATTGTAAATATTTTATACTTACAGTACATTTAAAGAGGTTGGAACTCCAGGTTCCTTATCAAATGTGTACATGTCCATTTTCAGCTGCCCTTTTGAAAAATGCCTGCTGTTTGTAACACTTCATAGCTCAAAAAAGGTGTGGCCCATACCTCTCTCTCCCACTCCTTTCCTTTTCTGTTTTGTCAGTACAGTATATAGCTTAATCAGAGAGAGAGTCTGAAGGCATACAGTTCCTTCTATGTGCTCTTATTTGAAAGCCCATAACATTCTATAAAGCCAGCGTCAGGGGTGCACTCTGCGTGTAGTGTTTATTAGTTATTGGCTGAACACCCCCCTGGTTCGGTTTGCACCAGAACTCCGGAACATGGAAAAGTTTGGACCCGAACTGCACACCCTTTTAAAGTATATAGAACCCAAACTTTAAAAATCAAAAGTCCCCATTTTCAAGGCTTATATGCAAGTTATTTCCATAAAAAGTGTATGGAGGCCCGAGCACTGCCCTGGGTGACATGTATCAATACAAACAATTTAAAAAAAAAAGATAATTTTAAAGTAACAGTTTTTTAATGATGCTTAAAGTGAAACAATAAAAAAAATCCTTTAAATATAGTGCCTGGGGGGTCCCCTTAGTCTGCCTATAAAGTGGTGCATCGGTACTGTGTAAAGAACCTGCTGCAGCAAAATTGACATAGATAGATAGATAGATAGATAGATAGATAGATAGATAGATAGATAGATAGATAGATAGATAGATAGATAGATAGATAGATAGATAGATAGATAGATAGATAAATAGATAGATAGATAGATAGATATAGATATAGATATATGTATAGATAGATAGATAGATATATATAAAGACAAAAACATACATTTAAATTGATTTTGCCAGCTGCAAGTTTTCTTGAAAAAAAATTGCCGGCAATACAAAAATGTGAAAAAAAAATGGCGTGTGAATTCCCCACAATCCGTACCAGGTCAGGATCTAGGGACCCCCTTGTTAAAGGGGGCTTCCAGATTCCTATAAGCCACCTGTCTGCAGACCCCCACAACCACCGCCCAGGGTTGTGGGGAAGAGGCCTTGTCCCCATCAACATAGGGACAGGGTGCTACCCCAAAGAACCCCCCATGTTGAGCCCATGTAGCCTAGAAGGGTTCAGGAGGGGGGCTCTCGCTTGCCCTCCCTTTCCTGGCCTGCCAGGCTGCATGTTTGGATAAAGGTCTGTAATGGATTTTGGGGAGGACCCCGCGCCATTTATTTTTTATATTTTGGCATGGGGGTTACCCTCAAAATCAATACCAGACCTAAGGGCCTGGTATGGACCTCCACGCCCCCGTTTTTTTCATTTTTTTTATTTCCGACAATGTTTTTTTTTCATTCAGCTGTCAGCAGTGAAGCCCACTGACAGCTGATAACTCATCCATTGTTGAGAACGCAGTGGCTGGCTTCCCAGGCCCTCGCCTTAACAACCAGCTATTCACTGGTCAGGTGCATTGCTTCAGCCAATCAGGGCTTAGAATGCACTGTGCAGCAATCAGTGCATTGTGGGGCGCTCGGCAGGCAAATACCCAAATGGGGGTTGTTCAGGCTGAACTAATGCTCAGCCTGAGCTGCTCGCCCACCACTAATGTTTATTTGTAATATAAACATTTTATATGGATGGAAGAAAAAAAAAAAGATTTTTAATGTTAAAAACATTGCATTGGAAATAGTTTTTAAAAGTGAAGGTATTTCCCAAAACAAAAGACATTTCATGTAAAGCACAAAAAAAGGTATTTGAGGGTGACAGGGTAACTACTATTTGTTTAGCCAGCTAGGTGAGTTCTGCTGGCAGGACTTTTTGTGACGCCCTGCCAGCGCACCGCCCAGTGTGAAAGCCCTAACTGGAGTGAATGGAGCCGCTTCTTTAGGGCGTTTTTCAGACACTATTTTTAGCGCTGAAGCACCTAAAAACACCCCAGTGTGAAAGGGGCCTAAAAAAAGTCCTGCTAGCAGCACCTTTGGAGCGGGTATAAACCACTCCTGCCCACTGAAATCAATGGGACAGCGTGACTATACCGCCGGCAAAACGCTGCTGCGGCGGTGTTTTGCGGGCGGATTTATATAAACCCCTTTTTGGCCGCTAGCGGGGGTTAAAACCGCTGGTGGCCGAATACCGCCGGTAAAGCGGCGCTAAAAATAGCACCATTTTACCGCTGCCACCTGCATCGCCCCAGTGTGAAAGGGGCCTAAAGCCCCTTTCAGGCCTCGGATCTGCGGACCTGAACAGACACTCCATAGATCTCTATGGAGGGTCGGATGTCAGTGGTGACATGTCCGCTGACATCCGACCCACTCCAATCTGAAAAAGTGTAAAGGAGGAAAAACCTATTTTTCCATCCATCTGCGGATCGGATCGGGTGACGACGGACTCTAAGGTCCGTCATCATCCGATCCCCCATAGAGGAGAGCAGCACTCTGACAGGTCCGTCGCTGCACAGTGTGCAGAGACAGACCTGTCATCTGCCTGCTCAGCGGGGATCCACGGAGCGATCCCCCCGCTGAGCAGAGCAGGCTCCGTACACGGACACGTCCGTGCGAAAGAACCCTAAGGCCAATGCCCTTTGTACAAAAATCCATGGGAAAGTTTATACAAAGTCCCATCATGTGTATGAGGCTTAAACACCAGAAATTCAAGTTTTCATATCTTTAAAGGTCACCATACACTGGCCAATCAGTTAGATCTTCCATAAATTAGATTCAGTGCAAGAGCCTGTTTGGTTTTCTACAATTAGAAGTAATTCTTACAGTGCATCTTCCTATTACCGCTTTAGCCTAATGCTCTCTTTCCACTATTTCAACCCCAAAGTTGCTTGATTTACAATGTGCTTTTTCGGCTTGTTTTCCACTATTGCGACTTGTCATGCCACTAGGGACTGAAAAGTTGCATCACAAGTTCTACCCCATGATTTACAATGAGTACCATTCATATGTCTGCGACTTGCTTACGCCCATGTGTACACATCTTTATTACAGAAATCTATATTTGGCATTGAAATTAACCACTTGCTTACTGGGCACTTAAACCCCCCTGCTGTGCAGGCCAATTTTCAGCGCTGATGCACTTTGAATGACAATTGCGCGGTCATACAAATGTTTTTTTTTTTTTTTTTTTTAAAGTTCCCACAAATAGAGAATGCTTTTGGTGGTATTTGATCACCTCTGTGGTTTTTTCTTTTGTTCAAAAAAAAGAAAAGACAGCTTTTTATAAATAATTTTGGATATTTTGATATAAAATTTTGCAAACAGGTTATTTTTCACCTTCATTGATGTACGCTGATGAGGCGGCACTGATTGGTTACACTGATAGGCAGCACTGCTTGGGACCACTGATGGGCATTGATAGGTGGCACTGGCAGGTGGTACTGGTGGGCACAGATGAGGCAGAATTGCCTCTTCGGGACCAATGTCCCTTGCACCTAAGCCTGGTGATCAGCTTTTTTTTTTCCTCATGCTGTCAGCGTGAGGAGAAAAAATAAACAATTACCAAGCTTTAGTTAACATCATGTGATCAGCCGTCATTGGCTGACAGCTGATCGTGTAGTAAGGGGCTGGTATCGGCCCTTACTTCAATCTGTGATCACCCGAGTCTCAGTGCGCGCTGCGCGCCCTGCAGGGAGCACACGGGGAGCCCGTCCTATGACAGCCTCCCAGAAATTCAGGTCCGCGCTGTGGCCGTCATTTGGCTATAGCACAGACACCAAGTGGTTAATAGAAAAACAGATGCAGATTTCTAGGACTGGCCAAAAATAATGTATCGAGTCAAAGGCAACTGCTGACTTTCTATTAAAGGTCTAAATGGGCCATGAACATGCATCACAATTGAACTTGGGAATGTGTCTTTGCAAAGTTAAACTAAATAAAATCCTTTCTTATTTTTGCTTGGGGATAGACTGCAGAGGGATTAGAAGTTTTGTCAGACGTCTACACCCCTGATAGGGTGAAGACACCTCCCAAATTTTGCCAATTTCTCATTCAAAATTATTCACTTCCTGTCACATAGCCAAACAGGAAGTGAGGGTTAAACCCTACCAATGTATGTCCTTGGGGACACACAGGTCAATCTAAATAGTTTCCCCATTCGGGAAATTGCACTCTAGCATTTTGCCATGTATGTCCCAAATTATGTATCTTGGAGTTTATTTACTAGAAGGTAAATCCACTTTGGACTACAAGTGCACTTGCTGGAGATCCGAGGGGGACATGCAAGGAAAAGAAAAAAAAACAGCATCTTTGCCTCTACATGATTGGATGATAAAATCACCAGTGCTTCCCCTCTGATTTTCATCAACTACACTTCTATTGCAGAAAGGATTTGCCTTTAATAAACCCAAAAATACCTTATAATTTGGGGTGTACACAACAAAGTGCTAGAGTGCAATGGGGACACTAGTTAGACTGACCTGTGTGTCCCCAAGGAAAAATATTGTTAGGGTTTTACTCTCGCTTCCTGTTTGGCTATGTGACAGGAAGCAAAGCCAATTTTTAAGAAAAGGGACACAAAGCCCAACCAAAAAAAAAAAAAAAATCTTGATTTCCCTCAAATGTCCACAATTAGAATAGGATTATCTTCAGCTTGATTTTAGTTCAGTGCTTTAAATCAGTGCTTCTCAACCCTGTCCTCAAGTACCCCCCTAATAGGCCATGTTTGCAGGTTTTCCTTCATCTTGCACAGGTGCTTTAAATCAAAGTCAATGGCTTTGTATTGTGGACAGCTATTTTAGATAAGATACATTTCCTAAACATGTCCTGTGGGGGGGGGGGGGGGGGGCTGAAATGAGGCTGAAAACCACTGCTCAAAAAGAAAGTAAATTTAAAACTAAAAAAAATAAAATAAATAAAAAAGGGATTTGTCCAAGACATGCCAATCAGCCTAGTTAAGCTGCAGCTGGGAACTCCTTGCATGAAAAGAACACACATAAAACATAAAAAAGTGAAAAATTGTATTGGTCCAAAAAAAACAGGACTTGGAAAAGAAGCAAGGAAAGCAAAATACACACATGTATGTTAATTTGAGACACTAACAGAATATGTGTCAAAAGACTAGTAGACCAGACTATGTGGACTGCACAGAGATAACCCAAACGCATGTAAATGAATAAATAATATTTATTAAAATAAGTGATAACTCAGAAAATACAGATAGTGCAAAACCAACACAACAAACCCACTGCAAACAATAATATATACAACAAGGGGCAATACCGGAATCACAGATGTCAGCCAGGCCAGGGTCATACACAGCAGGTCAGCAGGAACAAGGGATATACCAAAAACATAAACATTAGCCAAGCTAAGGTCATACACAGGAGATAAGCAACTGAACAAGGGCAGGTTGGGAAAGGGAGATAATGGATGGGGTAGGATACAGGCTCAGGAGCAGGTTCAGGGTCCGATACAGGTTTACAGGATTACAGGTCAGGGCGCAAGGAAGAAAGATACCAAGGCGAGCATGTGAGGGCTTGCCGGGTATTTATAGGACTGACTATAATTGGCTTCAAGTCACACCTGAGCACAGGGAGTGTTGTCTGCTCCATACTGCCAGGATCCATCCGCTGGTGGACATCAGTACTGCGGCCAAAAGATGAAATGACACCAGCAGGGAAATATTCTCCTGACAGTTCAACACTGCCAGGAGACACCTGCTGGTGGACCCCAGTACTGCATGCCAAACGATATATCTTACCAGCGGATGGACCCTTTCCTGACAGTACCCCTGCCTAAAGGAGCGGCCTCCGGACGCTCCAACTAGTCTTAATTGTCCATGGTCTATGGCATCAGGCAGAATGGTAGAAGAAGGCATTTTAGGCTGGTCATCAGGCACATCCGGGCAGACGGCTGGCATGTCAGAGTCATTGAGCTGGGCAGTGGACAGGAACAAGCCAAGCTGGGCAGCAGACAGGAACAAGCCGAGCTGGGCAGCAGACAGGAACAAGCCGAGCTGGGCAGCAGACAGGAACAAACCGAGCTGGGCAGCAGACAGGAACAAACCGAGCTGGGCAGCAGGCAGGAACAAGCCGAGCTGGGCAGCAGACAGGAACAAACCGAGCTGGGCAGCAGGCAGGAACAAGCTGAGCTGGGCAGCAGGCAGGAACAAGCCGAGCTGGGCAGCAGGCAGGAACAAGCCGAGCTGGGCAGCAGGCAGGAACAAGCCGAGCTGGGCAGCAGGCAGGAACAAGCCGAGCTGGGCAGCAGGCAGGAACAAACCGAGCTGGGCAGCGGGCTCCGGGTCGTCGAGCTGGGCAGCGGGCTCCGGGTCGTCGAGCTGGGCAGCGGACTCCGGGTCGTCGAGCTGGGCAGCGGGCTCCGGGTCGTCGGGCTGGGCAGCGGGCTCCGGGTTGTCGAGCTGGGCAGCGGGCACTTCGAGCTGGGCAGCGGGCACATCAGACTGGGAAGCTGGCACATCAGACTGATAGGCAGGCATCGGGACATCAGGCTGGGAAGCCGGCACATCAGACTGGGAAGCTGGCACATCAGACTGGGAAGCTGGCACATCAGGCTGGGAAGCTGGCACATCAGACTGGGAAGCTGGCACATCAGGCTGGTAGGCAGGCATCGAGACATTAGGCTGGAAGGCAAGCTTCAAGACATCAGGCTGGGAGGCTGGCACATCAAACTGGGAAGCTGGCACATCAAACTGGGAAGCTGGCACATCAGACTGGTAGGCAGGCATTGAGACATCAGGTTGGGAAGCTGGCACATCAAACTGGGAGGCTGGCACATCAGACTGGGAAGCTGGCACATCAGACTGGGAAGCTGGCATCGAGACATCAGGGTGGAAGGCAAGCTTCAAGACATCAGGCTGGGAAGCTGGCACAGCAAACTGGGAAGCTGGCACATCAAACTGGGAAGCTGGCACATCAAACTGGAAGGTAGGCATCGAGACATCAGGTGGAAATGCAGAAACCAAGACATCAGGCTGAAAGGCAAGCTTCGGGACATCAGGCTGGGAGGCAGGCATGAAGACATCAGACTGGGGAGCGGGCGCAGACTGAAAAGCGGGCACCGGGACTTCAGGCTGGAAGGCAAGCTTCAAGACATCAGGCTGGGAGGCAGGCATCGAGACATCCGGCTGGAAGGCAGGCATCGGGACAGCCAGCTGAAAGGCAGGCATCGGGACAGCCGGCTGGAAGGCAGGCATCGGGACAGCCGGCTGGAAGGCAGGCATCGGGACATCCGGCTGGAAGGCAGGCATCGGGACATCCGGCTGGAAGGCAGGCATCGGGACATCCGGCTGGAAGGCAGGCATCGGGACATCCGGCTGGAAGGCAGGCATCGGGACATCCGGCTGGAGGGCAGGCATCGGGACATCCGGCTGGAGGGCAGGCATCGGGACATCCGGCTGGAGGGCAGGCATCGGGACATCTGGCTGGAGGGCAGGCATCGGGACATCCGGCTGGAGGGCAGGCATCGGGACATCCGGCTGGAGGGCAGGCATCGGGACATCCGGCTGGAAGGCAGGATAGGTGCGACACTTGGAGACTGGATGGTAGTATCTGGTAGGGAGCTGATTAAACTGGGTTGTAGCTGAGGTTGCCATAGGCGACGGGGAGATAGATTTTTTGGAAGGGAGATGATTAATGGCAGGGCTGGAATATTGTGGCTTAGCTAAAGACAGGAGATCTGACCATGCCTGTAACACAGGTTGAACAACCGCTGATTCACACACAGCCTGACTAACCAGAGATTGTACTGAATGAATGCAATCGGATAACACCTGCTGGGAACAAGCGGAATAATGTTCATCAAAGAAAGCCGGATCATCCTCTAACAACCATACCAGGGATTCAACCTGGTCACAACTGAAAGGAGGGGAGAAATCGTCACTACCTTCAGGAACGCATGACAAGGCTGACTTAGTACATAATTGTATCAAAGGCTGAACATCCTCAAATAACGCATGACCCTGATCTACTAGTAAATGGGCTGTTTGGATCGTTTCCAGCAGTTGGTCACGGGTCCAATCTTTAAGAGTCTGATGGCAATATTCATTATCCTCTGCAGCCAGCAGAGAATAATAGCCAATTTCATCAAAGTCCATCTTTTGCGCGCCCACCGTACCAGGACGGTTTCTTGGTGCAGCCACGTCTGGTCAGGGATGGCCTTGGTATACTGTCAAAAGGCTAGTAGACCAGGGGGCGTGGCCTGGACTCCACCGAGATGGCGGTGTGATTCCTGAGCTCCAGCACACAGCGGGAAGAAATAGCGGCTCACAGCGACTAGAGGCACAATAAAAACCTCTAATACCGGCGGATCACTCCCCCAACCTTCCTAGAACATGCCCAGAAAACGGCAGGCGGAACACCGCCCGAAAAAGCTGACGGACTATTATACACAGCCACAGCGGCCTCATGGACAAGATGGCGCCGGCTCTTCTTCATCACAGCGCGCGGCTCACAAACACTCACAGAGCCGCAACTCCCAGGACTACAGGCGTGCTTTCGACATGGAAGACTTCTCACAACCCTCATCACCACTAAACAGAAGTCCGGCCAAAGCACGCTTCAGAATGGATGAATCTGGGACACAGAATTGTGAGGTAAGATCTAATGCAGACTCACAAGAGGACACAAGAGAGCTCCCAGACTCCATAGTCTCCTTCCCCACGCTGAACCAGCCAGTGTCAGACACCACACTAAAAGACATGCTCATATCTTTAAGAAGCACATTGCACACCGACATGATGGCATGCATGAGGAAGTTTAACACAGAACTAACTGCAGTGGGAGAAAGAGTAAATCATATTGAGACCAGAATGGGGGACTATGCCACCACCATTAACGACCTAGTAGACGCACACGATACAGCGGAAGAAGAACAAACATGGATCAAAGCTAAATTAGCAGATTTAGAAGACAGATCCAGACGCAATAATGTTAAGATCCGTGGAATACCGGAAAATGTGCAACCTTCAGATTTGCGCACCTATGCGACTGCAGTGCTAACCACCCTTATGCCCGAAATACCGGCCATAGAACTATCCATAGATAGGATACATAGACTGCCTAAACCCTCATTTATCCAAGAAAATGTACCTAGAGATGTATTATTCAGAATGCATTTCTACCAATCAAAAGAGCGCCTGATGACAATTACACGCAAAGGGGAGCACCGTGACACAGAATACGCCGCATTACAATTCTATGCAGATTTGTCACAATTTACCTTGCAGCTGCGCAAGAATTTGAATAACATTACCAAAGCATTAAGGAACCATAGCATTACCTACAAATGGGGCTATCCAACTAAACTGCTAATCACTAAAGATGGAGTGAACCATGTAATCACATCCCCATCTAAGGGATACCAACTGCTGCAAAAGTGGAAAATCATCTTAGATGAACATACCTCCTCCTCTGACGATAGGAACCTCAACAAAGTCCCTCCAGATTGGCAGCAAGCCGCAGCTTACAAATGATAGCAGGCACCCTAAGCCTAGAATGGTAGGCCTCATATTATTAGCCCAACACAGGGCCCCGCTTATTGGAGCTTATACCACACCACAAGCTCCCAAAGCCTGAGCAGACATGGTCTGCACAAGGGTTAACATAACCCTCCTTTTAAGTTTTAGTTTATTTGGTTTTCTTCTTTTGTTTCGCTTTCCACTTTTCCCTATTTTACAGGAACTATTCCCACCATTCTATCCAGACGAATTCAGCGACTACCCTTACCACGTTCAAGATACTCACGAAATCAACATGAATGTCCACAAGAAGAACAAAAGAACAATGTCAAGAACCATACAACCTTCCACTACTCCTAACTGTGAGTACGTTTATCATCAGACACAAACACACCACTTAAAATACCAAGATGCCAATTAACATTCTCTCAGTAAACGCCCACGGCTTAAACCACCCAGCTAAGAGAGCATCTCTATGGAGAGAAGCAGATACATCTAAATGCGATATATTATGCGTCCAAGAGACCCACTTCCACCAAAAGGCACCACCTAAATGTTCGCATAAATCCTTCCAACATTTTTTCTTCTCTAACATGCCAGCAAAAAAAAGAGGAGTGATGATTGCAGTAAAGGATACAATCGCTTTTAACCTAATCTCCACTACGACGGACACAGCAGGTCGCTATCTCATTATAATATGCAATATCAACAACATCCGATACACCCTACTCAATGTTTACGTACCCAATAAACGGCAAATCAAATTCTTACATGGGCTCATGAGGAAAGTAAAGAACTTACACCAAGGCTCTCTCATAATGTGCGGGGACTTTAACATTGTTCCGGATCCACAAATGGACTCTACTACAGCCCCTACTAAAAGAACATATTCTCTAAATAATTTTTTACGATCACATGACTTATTCGATACTTGGCGTTGTCTACACACCAGTGAAAGGGATTATTCTTTCTTTTCACATAGACACTGTACATATACGAGAATTGACCTGATCCTAACAGACAAGTGGCTATTGCAAAAATTATCTCAGGTAAAAATAGGAACAATAGCGTGGTCAGACCATGCTCCTGTTCTACTTACACTTAAGGACTCTTATCCTACCACCGCCGCTTATATGTGGCGTGCTAACTCCCACATCATCCAAAACCCTAAAACTAAAAAATTATTGGAAGACCACTTGTCCAGTTATTTTCGGGTCAATTCACCATCTACGAATGATGCCTATCTAGTATGGAATGCCCATAAGGCATATATAAGGGGAATATTTATACAATTAGCAGCAAGGCTCAGGAAGCAGCGGCAGCAAAATATCGCAAAGTTACTAAAGGAAATTGACACTTTAGAAGCTCTTAATAAAAACAAACCCACCCCCTCTATAAGCACTAAACTTACTGAATTAAGACATAATCTCAGAATAGTATTAATTCAAACATACGAACAAACAGAAAAACAATCAAAAACGTCCTTTTATTCCACTAGCAATAAAGCTGGTAAAGCATTAGCAAGGAGGATACAAGGTCAACGCTTTAAGACCAAAGTAGCCCACATTATACATCCGAACACAAAGCAAAAAATATATGATCCACAAGGTATCGCAGACGCATTTAGCGACTATTACGGATTTCTATATAACCTACACAAAGATGATAAAACACTGCAACCCACACCAGAAACAATAAATGACTTTCTTTCTAACATAGATCTTCCTACACTCACACCATCTCAACTACAAACGCTCAACTTACCATTTTCCATGACAGAAATACTAAACACTATAAAAACACTCCCAAACAACAAATCACCAGGACCAGATGGTCTAACAGGCGAGTACTATAGGAACTTCCAGTCGATTTTAAGTCCGCACCTTCTTAAGGTGTACGACAAAGCTGCTGCCTCTGCTTCCTTCCCTCCTGAAATGCTCGAAGCAATTATTGTGACATTACCTAAACCTGGGAAGACGCCGGATCAACCCCAAAATTTCCGACCAATTTCATTACTAAACAATGATTTGAAAATCTACGCCAAAATGATAGCACTTAGAATGATAAATATACTCCCTACTTTAATTGACTCAGACCAATCAGGTTTTACAAAAGGAAGACAAGCATCAGATGCGACCAGACGCCTAATAAATATAATCCACATAGCTAGGAGAACACGAACGCCCTCTCTGCTTCTAGCATTGGATGCGGAGAAGGCGTTTGATAGGGTGCATTGGCTATACTTGTCACAAACCCTAGAGAAATTTGGACTAACAGGACACATCCTATCTGCCATCCTGGCCTTGTACACGGTTCTGTCAGCAAGAGTATACACATCAGGCATGTTATCTAGATCCTTCGGGATATCAAATGGCACGAGGCAGGGGTGCCCCTTGTCCCCCCTCATTTTTAATTTACTCATGGAACCACTAGCAGCCAAAATTAGACAATCACCTCAAATACAAGGTTTTATGATCAATAAAAGAAAACACGTCATAAGTCTTTTCGCTGATGATGTGATCTTGATGCTTACTGATTCGGTGTCTTCCTTGGAGAAAGTATGCTCCCTACTCAGGGACTACGGCAAAGTGTCATATTATAAAGTGAATGATACCAAATCGTACATACTAGATCTAGGAGTATCCCAACAAAACAAAATAGAATTACAAGCCAAATACCCATATATATGGAACAATCACATGATCAATTATTTGGGGATTAACCTTACCTCACATCCTGAACAACTGTTTTTTTTTTTTTAATCCAACAAGGTTTTATTGAGTTTGCAGGGAAAGCATTACAAGCATTGTAGCCAGGTTTACACATCACCTCTTGTGCTACACATAATCCAATAGTAGAGTAACAATCTCCATATAACATTGTTAAAAGGTTATTCTAATCACAGTCAACCTCTATCCAGGTCTCATCCGGCATTATTACCTAACAACCTGTCATATACCAGTTCCATAGGTGCCAATCCCGGTACATCTAACCATGGACCCCATATTTTTTCAAATTTTTGCATGCTACCTCTATGTTGGTAAATCAATTTTTAGAGTTGTGTTAATACTTTCAGTCCACTCCTTAACAGTCGGTGACCTATCGGACTTCCAGTGAGTCATAATCAGCCTTCTGGCCTGAAAGAGTACTCTATGCACAGCTTCTTTGTTGTGACCTTCCCATTCGTATTCCTCCAGAGCACCCAAGAGACACGCTCTAGGGTCCTGTGGAAGACCCACATTAAAGATTGAGTTAATAGTTTGAACCACTCCTGCCCAGTACGTATGCAACTTGGGGCATCTCCACAGCATATGAATCAGATCTCCATGTTCCCGTTTACACCTAGTACATGTTGGTTCCGTCAGCCTGTTCATTAGATGTAATCTGTGCGGAGTATAATATGTTCTCAATAGAATATATAGTTGGGTGAGTTTTTGTGACACATTAAGTGAACATTGGTTCACTGCCTGAAAGATCTCCTCCCACTGATCCTCGTCTAGCTGTCCCACCTCTGCCTCCCACCTCTCTCTCACCCTCAAGGGATGACGTCTCATCACGGATTGCAACAGGATGGCATAGCATTGAGAGATAAATCCTTTAGATGAGCCAGCATCCTCCAGAAGGTTGAAAACCGGGGTCGGGGACAAGTGCCACTCCGAGGAGCGGCCCTGTGTCTGTACTGCGTGTCTAAGTTGCATATAATAGAATAACATTGATGCTGGCAGGTTATACGCTTCTTTTAGATCAGCAAATGTTCGCAACACACCTTCCCTGAATATATGCTTGATATGAGTGATTCCAAACTGCTTCCAACGAGTTCCGCATTGTAATTTAGCTAGTTCCCCATATGTGTCATTGTGCCAAATGGGACTATATTCCGTATATCCATCTACGTTTTGGAGATATTTGGACTTATTCCACACCTTTTGAATTAGGCTAAACGTTGGGTATTTTTTATGTGGTTTAGTGAAGGCCAATGCCTCTAAAGCCATGTGTATCGGTCCCTTACCTACTGTATGGATCATTAGCCTGTGGGATGAGTTATGTGACGGGACAAATGTACCAATCAGATGCTGCAGTTGGGAGGCCAGGTAGTACAGCCATGGATTGGGCAATGCCAATCCACCGCAGTCCTTGGGTCTCTGTAGGTGTTCTAATTTGATCCGGGCGGGACCATTTTTCCAAATAAGGGTTCGGAAAATGGCATTGACTATGTGAAATATTTTTAAGGGAATAACCATAGGGGTATTGTGTAGAAAATAAAGTAACTGGGGCATGAGAATCATTTTCACTAAATTTACTCTACCTGCTACTGACATTAAAAGAGAGTTCCATGTCTTAATTTTGTCTCTAAAACGCTGTAGGAGTGGAAATATATTTAGATGTATAAAGTCTCGGGGCTGGGACGTAATTTGAATCCCCAAATATTTGAAAGTAGTGGCAATCGGGATGGGGCAAGTGGCGCAGACCTCCTGTGAATCATCTCCATCCAATAAGAGAAGGGCAGACTTCGACCAATTTATATGAAGGCCAGAGAACTTCCCAAATTTAGATATGGTCGACATGGCCTCTTGAAGGGAGGGGCCAGTGTCACCGAGTAGGAGCATGGTATCATCAGCATACAACATAATTTTTTCCTGCATGTCACCGTAGCAGAAGCCCGTAATGCCCAGATTTGCCCTGATCCTGATCGCCAAAGGCTCAATAGCCAGTGCAAAGAGGAGGGGAGACAGGGGGCATCCCTGCCTTGTACCCCTCCTCAACACAAAACTTGGGGATAGGTAGCCTGCAACCCTCACAGCGGCCTCCGGCTGGCTATAAAGGAGCCTAACCCAAGAGACATACCAGGGGCCGAATCCGAAACTCTGCAAGACCGACCACAGATAATACCAGTCTATGCTGTCAAATGCCTTAGTGGCATCCAGTGACAGCAAAGCCCTGGAACCCATATTGTCTGCTTTGGATTGCATGTTAAGGAATAGCCTTCTCAAATTGACTGCCGTCGATTTGTTGGGCATAAAACCAGCTTGGTCTCCATGGACAATCGAAGTAATAACTCCATTTAGTCTAATGGCCAGAGCTTTCGCTAATATTTTCACGTCACTCTGTAGCAAAGAAATCGGGCGATACGCCCCGGGATCTACTGGATCCTTACCAGGCTTGAGTAGCAAAACAATATTGGCCTTTGACATTGATGCTGGTAGACGGCCTTCCTCCCGGGCTCTATTAAAGACTTTAAGCAACTGGGGCAATAATTCAGTAGGATACTGTTTGTATATTTCTATGGGGATTCCGTCTTCCCCAGGCGCTTTGCAGTTAGGAAAAGATCCAACAGCATCCTGTAGTTCTTCCACTGTAAGAGGATTCTCCAAGAGCCCTCTCTGATCTTTGTTTAATCTAGGGAAATCTATCTGTTCTAAGTATTGTTCTAACTCCTCAGATGTATAAGATGTACCCGGCTTATACAAATCTTCATAAAAAGTGTTTAGTTCCTGCATCACTTTCTCAGGCGTGTTAACTATATTACCCGCTTTAGTCCTGATAGCACCTATAGTTGGGGACTTCTGGTACGAATTTGCGATTCTCGCTAGTATGCGGCCTGTTTTCTCGCCCTCCTCAAAAAACGCCTGCTTAGCAAAGAATCTCTTCTTATCGGCCGAGGAGGATAGCAGCTGTCGGTATGCAGAGAGAGCTGCCTGCCATGCCTCCCTGGTCAAATCAGAAGGATCCGTGACATATAACTGTTCCATCTCCTGTACCTTGGTTTCAAGTTCATTTTTAAGTGCGGAAGAGTCCTGTTTAACCTTATTCATTTCAGCTATTAACACACCCCTCAAATATGCCTTGAAGGCATCCCATTGCCCAATTATCGATTCATTTGGATCCTGGGTGCGGAAAAACTCACACATGCTCCCAACTATCCCCTCATGTGAGCGGAACAGTTTCAACCAAAAAGCATTGAACTTCCAAGGGGCTTTAGGTAGTGTAGCTATTGGGGCAATTATAAGCCGTATAACCACTGGTGAGTGGTCGGATACACTGCGGGGCCTATGTATCATATCAGAAACAAACGGGAGCATGTTTAAGCTGCACACCCCCAGGTCAATTCTAGATAAACAACCATGGGTTTTGGAAAAGCATGTAAATTGTCTCACTCCTGGGTTCCTATGTCTCCAGACATCCACCCAGCCCACCTCTTGCAACAACCGCGCCAGGGGGGTAACCCTGGAGAGGGCAGAGGCTCCGGGTCCTGGGTGTCTATCTTCCACTGGATTTAAGCAGCAGTTAAAGTCCCCCGTTGCCAACAACGGTGCGTCAGGCCTGCCATCCATAAATGTCAGCAGGGACCTAAGCACCGCCGCCGTGAAGGGGGGGAATATATACTACCGCCAGCACACAAGTCAATGTGCCCAACCTGCAATGAAGAAAAACATATCGACCTTCACTATCAATTTCATGTGCAATTTCTTCAAAGTCCAGGTTACCATGGATCAACACGCTCACCCCCCTGGAATAGGAGGTGTGCGTGGAGTGATAGGCCTTTCCCACCCATGAGTATCTCAGGAAGCTCACAGTGTCCGCAGTCAAGTGGGTTTCTTGGTAGCAAAGAATTCCGGGAATGTACTTCTTCAGGCACATGCGAATCATGGTGCGCTTCAGCGGGGAATGTAATCCCCTAACGTTCCAGGATACTAATGGGATGTCCGCCATGTCCGCTGGTAGGTGAGTAGTGTTGACCGGTACTTTGGGTATCCACTTCTGTAGCGAGGTTCTGCTAGGTTTGCCGTAAGGTTGAAGTAGTCGTGTCCTGTTGAGATATTCTTCTCTCTGCTTGTAACTCTTATTACTAAAACTTTCCCCGCTTCAATTGGGGGTGATGAAAAGGAAAACTTTCTTGTGCTATAAACTGCACATTCTGCCAACATGGCAACTTTAGCAACGCATGCGACAGTACATCGCTCTTTTTTACTGGAAACAATCATTTGTAAGTTCGACTTTTAATCCAATTCGCTCTCATTGCACTGCTTAGGAATATTCAGTCCCCCAGCCAAGGAACATCTGACAACACTGGAAATAGAAAATGAGGTATGCTCTGGTTGCCCATCTAGAAAAAAGGGAAACAAAACGACTGTTTCTAGTGTCCCAGTCTTCTGCAAGTATCCGATTTAGTCTTGTCAATCTTCTTCTTGTGGAGCCTGCCGTTTCAATGCCTGCTCATTTCTATCCAACCAGACTGAGGCATCCTTAGCAGATTCAAAGAATTGTGCTTGGCCTCTCACCACAATCCAAAGCTTCGCCGGATATAACATGGCGTATGGGAGTTGCAGAAGTCGCAGTCTGCGTTTCACGTCTGTGAATTTAGCTCTGCGCCTCTGGACTTCTGCCGAAAAGTCCGGATAGAAAGACACCCGAACACCATTGTGGAGGACATTTGCCTTCTCACGAGCATGTCTCAACACTGCTTCTCTATCCTTGTAATGTAAAATTCTTGCAAGAATGGATCTTGGAGGGCCCCCTGGTGGAGGAGGGCGTGAGGGCACTCTGTGGGCACGTTCCACCGCAAACAATGGGGAGAATGCATTTTTCCCAAAAAGTTCCATTAGCCAGTTTTCAACATAGGTGGTGGGGTCCCTGCCCTCCACTTTCTCAGGCAACCCCACTATGCGGACATTGTTTCGCCTTAAGCGATTTTCCAAATCCTCTGCATGATCGCATGCATCCCTGGCTAATTGCAGTGCTGTTCTGGTATCCTGTGTCAAAGGTGGTAGCTGGTCTTCCATGTCACTGACTCTGCTTTCCACAGCCGTGGTGCGTTCACGTATCTTTTGCATGTCTTGCCTCAGTAATGACACATCTTCTCTCAGACCCCCAAACTGCTCCTTTAAAGTGTTAACTGAAGCTGTGCAGTTGTTCACAGCTCTGAGTATGTCAGCTAGAGTAGGCTGCGTGGCGTCCGGGTCCGCTGAGCTTTGTGGTTCCCCAGATTCAAGGGCCGACTGCTCCCCCTCCTCCCCAGGGAGCCTGTGTGATGTCTGCCTGCATAGCATGTGTCCCAGCCTGGCTAGATGATTGCTCTGTTCCCAATGCCCCAGCCATTTTCTGAGCATAATAAATCATGTCTCTGGGGGCGTCTTTACCAGTGGTTTTAGGTGTCTTACTTGCTTTAGGCCAAGAGTCCTTCTGCCTGTCCTGTCCGCGCGGTGTGTGTTTCGCTGAAGACGCCGCGGCGCCATCTTGGATCTCCAGGCCCGTCATCTCAATCTGTCCTTTTCGGAACTTTCCTCTAGTGCAGAGTGCCGGCGGATGATCCCCTGGGGTCTCAGGATCGTGCCCGTGCTGCATAGGGCAAAATAAAGTCGGTAAGTGGGCTGGGGGAGGATCGGTTACCGGATCACTGCTGGGAGCTGTGGGAGATGCGTCCTCTCACATGCCTTCCTTGGCCACGCCCCCCAGAACAACTGTTTAAAGCAAACTATCTACCACTTGAAGGGAAGGTAAGAGAAGGAACACAAAAACTTAGCAAACTTATACTATCATGGTCAGGTAGACTCGCAGCATTTAAGATGCAAATATTACCTCAAATATTGTATATTTTTCGATCAATTCCCATACCAGTACCAAAAACACTTTTTTAAAATCTACAACGTATACTAACTACCTTTTTATGGGAGGGTAAAAAAGCATGCAGCTCCTTCTCTAAACTCAGCAAAGCAAAAAAAGCAGGAGGAGTGGGAGCTCCAATTTTTGGGGACTACCACACGGCGGCAGTATTAGCGCAGATCAGAGGGTGGTTTCCTAATCATGCAACACCACTCTGGGGAACCCTAGAACAATCTCAAATACCAGGGGGGAACCTATACTACTTCATTCTGGCCTCACCTTTCCAAGTCCAAAAATATAACTATTTATCCCCCACAATACTAGCGACACAAGCTTGCTGGAAAAAATTAACAGCAATCAATCCTATACCAACACCCACTATTCATCTAGATATACCTATTGAAGCAATAGCAATAACTGTCCCTAACTTATGCTTAACCAAGTGGTCTTCTACAGGAATAAAATGGATATCCAACCTATTCAAAGATGATAAATTAAAATCTTTCATACAACTACAATCAGAATTTGACCTGCCAGCCTCCGAACAATTTAACTACATACGTATATCCTCATCCCTCAGGAATAACAAACTTCTACAATGCAAGTTATTCTGGAAAATACATATCTATCTTACCTCCACAGCGAATCGCAAGGGAGGAATTTCACTATTCTATGATTTTTTTGGCAACAAATCTATCCTAGAAAAATCTAACCCTATGATAGCATGGGAAAGAGACCTAGAAACATCATATACTGAAAACCAGTGGCACAAAGCATTACAATACATATACTCAGCCACCAAAAGTACAAACATGTGGGAACTATCCCATAAAATTACACAAAGGTGGTATTTAACGCCATACAGACTAGCAAAATTTGATCCCTCAACACCTCCGTTATGCTGGAGAAATTGCTCACAAACAGGAACCCTGTTCCACATACTGTGGACATGTGGGAAGTTAGCAGCATTTTGGCCCAAAGTATTCATAATTCTTCAACAAGTCATAGGAACAAACATCCAACTTTCACCAGAATTGGCCATTTTAAACTTAGGCATTGAAAACATCCCCTACCTATTCAGATCATTTACTACACACTTATTCCTAGCAGCCAAGTTGGTGATACTTAGACTCTGGAGATCCCCTAACCTCCCGGACATCGCAGATGTAGTTCGCACACTCACAACCAGTGTTGCCAACTTACCAGATTGAAATTTACTGACACAACACCCAAAATTTACTGGCACAGCCACGTTTTTACTGGCATTTCCAAAAGTTACAAAATGACAGTTTTAAGTGCAAATTAGAGTATTTAGGCTACAAACAAGTACAATATGCAATTAGCAATATGATTTAAGGTGGATAATAAGTCAAAAAAATATATTTCCTATTTTATTTTCGATATATTAAGTAAGTAGCTCAGGGACAGGCCTCAGGAGGGCAAGAAATTGGAATGGGCGACACACACATATGAAACTGACTCTCACAATGACACCAGTGTGCAGCACAGATGATGAGACCTCACTGACACGTCACCTCCTGAGTCACATTCTCTCTCCAAGCCAAGTGGTCCCTCCAGTCTAAATAGCACTGATGGTCCCTGTCCCAATATGCCTTGCTCCCATACACAGGGCTCTGGCCGATCTGCTTGGCTCCATTGCACTATGACATCACACGACATGCTCAGGCACCACCTCCGCCAGAGCCGACCGATCACACTGTAACAGGCACTCGGATGGTCTCAGCCGGCTCCAGACCAAGCCGCGTGTCACAGCCATATATTTTACTGGCAACCTTTTACTTTTACAGGTATTTACTGGCAGGAGAAAATTGCCTGTTTTTTACTGACTGCCAGTAAAAATACTGACTGGCAACACTGCTCACAACTCACTTTACCTATGAAAGTATGCTAGCCTATAGAGCAGGGAAATACGCAGAATTCCTTAAACATTGGGAACCATGGATAGAATGGTATAAAAACTATAATAAAACTACAAAACAACATTATTAAGTGGACATAAAATGGGAAAATAAAACCGTAAACTATAAATGGACAAATTTTTACGTAAGTAAAAATCAACATAGAAATCCATCCTCAGGAAATTAGTTCCTACTCCCCTCTTCCCCCACCTTTTTGATTCCTTTTTAATTTTTATTTTAATTTTACAATTCCCCAGTTTCATGTTCAATTCTCTAACAGTTTATTTCTAATTACATAAGAAGATGACAGTACGTACTTCTGGAAATATACACTTACTTTACAAAAAAAGGGAATGGTAGAGGATATTCAACAGGCGGTTCCTCACTCCCGATCGCAGTTAGTTCCCAGAGGGGCGATCGGGATGGAGGGACAGACCAAAGGTTAAGAGGAATGATAAGTGTTGTTATAGATAACATTTTATAGAACAAATATATGTATAAGAATGATGAGAAAACAAAAAAAAGTCAGACTTTCTATATACATTTCTTTCTTTTTTCTTTGAAATATGTACTTGTAATGTACTAACTTTTCAAGGCTTTTCATCTTCTGTAATACTGAAAAATGAATATAAAATATTGTTGAAAAAAAAAAAAAGGCTAGTAGACCAGACTATGTGGACTGCACAGAGATAACCCAAACGCATGTAAATGAATAAATAATATTTATTAAAATAAGTGATAACTCAGAAAATACAGATGTAAAAGCAACACAACAAACCCACTGCAAACAATAATATATACAACAAGGGGCAATACCGGAATCACAGATGTCAGCCAGGCCAGGGTCATACACAGCAGGTCAGCAGGAACAAGGGATATACCAAAAACATAAACGTTAGCCAAGCCAAGGTCATACACAGGAGATAAGCAACTGAACAAGGGCAGGTTGGGAAAGGGAGATAATGGATGGGGTAGGATACAGGCTCAGGAGCAGGTTCAGGGTCCGATACAGGTTTACAGGATTACAGGTCAGGGCGCAAGGAAGAAAGATACCAAGGCGAGCATGTGAGGGCTTGCCGGGTATTTATAGGACTGACTATAATTGGCTTCAAGTCACACCTGAGCGCAGGGAGTGTTGTCTGCTCCATACTGCCAGGATCCATCCGCTGGTGGACATCAGTACTGCGGCCAAAAGATGAAATGACACCAGCAGCGAAATATTCTCCTGACAGTTCAACACTGCCAGGAGACACCTGCTGGTGGACCCCAGTACTGCATGCCAAACGATATATCTTACTAGCGGATGGACCCTTTCCTGACAATATGTTTGAGGTTTGACCCTTTTGCAGTATAAATTAACAGGGGTTAAAAGGAGTGCACCCACAAATGGACATCTATTAAGGATTAAAACATTAGGCACATCATCTTGAGAAAGAATTTTAAAAATAATGCAGCACAGACAGTTAAATCAAAGTGAAAAACAACAAAAATGGCCAACATAAAAAAAGATTTCATGGTAAAATAACCACCACCGAAAAAAATACAACAAACCAAAGTAACAAATAAATTGCATAAAAACACATCTGTTTTGCAACAACATAACAAAATACAAATAGAAAATACATGTGTTATTAGAAACTCGATAAGGACACCCAAATGTAGTTTCCTGGTGCCTCCCATGTCAGCATACCCATGGTTGGTTGCTCCGCCCTCTACCAACCTACAGGACCATTTTAACTCTATAAAAAAAGAGTTCCTCCCCTTAGTCAGTATTCTTTACTTTGTCCTCATGCCTGCGGGATCATTATCAGCTTTACCCCACCACTTTATGGTGTAACCGTTGCAGGTTTATGCTCTCCTGCAGTATGGAGTCCCATCGCTTGAGCTGCTAAAGGCGCCAGATAAGTATGGGAGGCCGTTTTTTTCTGTGGATCTTTTTTTGGGCCATATTGGAAGATTAACAGGAGCTTAGCCTCTCCTCTATGCTCTTCCCTGATGGTAAGTCTCCTATCCGTATGTGAGCAGGCTGTTACTTGCATTGCAGCGCCCCTCCATGGATTATGTCCCCCCCTCCTCCTGTAGCTTCACGCGCACCGATCGGCTCTGTTTTACTCAGGAGTGACGTCATGTGACAGTACAGTGCATGCCCAGTAGCAAACTGAAACTGTCGGCGGTCATCTCGGTACTCCCAAAGTGCTCTCAGCATAAATGGAGAGCCTGGGATTCATTACAGGGCCAGCTATCAAGGTGAAGACATCTCCCTTAAGTGTCTTCCCTATTTTTTTGCAATGGAGCCTGGCCAAGGTATTTAGGGGCTTGCAAATGGGTACTTTTGTTTAATGTTATGTATATATATATATATATATATATATATATATATATATATATATATATGTGTATGTGAGACCAGTGGGCAGTGTCCACGGTCTGTCAAGGTCATTTCTGGGGATTCAAAAGGCAACCTCCCCTCTATTCCTTTCAGGCCACCAAGATTCCAACCTCCAGAGAGAAGGAGGCCCTTTTTCAATATGTCAAAATGCTTATTCTCCAGCAGGCAGTATTACCAGTTCCAGACTTAGAGAAGCACTTAGGCTTTTATTCCCCAGTCTTCTTGGTCCCCAAAAAATCGGGGGGTTGGAGTCTGGTGCTAGACCTGAAGAGGCTGAACAGGTATATCCTGGTGGAACATTTCAAAATGGAGTCCTTAAACACGGTCCTTCTATCTGTTCAGCCAGGAGATTGGATGGCGTCCATAGACCTTCAGGATGCGTATCTGCACATACCTATCCGCCCTCAGTTTCAACCTTTTCTTAGGTTCAGAATAGGCGACTTACATCTTCAATTCCAATGCCTTCCCTTCGGGATTTTAACAGCGCCCAGAATTTTCACCAAAGTGCTAGTAGCGATCTTGGCTCCTCTTCGAGAGAAGGGGATTCGAGTACTACACTATTTGGACCATATTCTGGTTCTTTCTCAGCACAGGCAGACCTTGGTGATACATGTACAGTTGGTCCTAGACACACTGATAAAGTTTGGTTGGCTAATCAACTACGCCAAAAGTCAACTTACGCCCACACAGGAGATAATTTACCTAGGGACATTCTTCAACACTCCCGGAAGAGCAGTTTCACTCCCGGCAGAAAAAATCCCTTCATTGATAGGGAAAGTGAAAAGGGCGCTAGCGAGCCATTCTATGGCAGCATGAGACTGTCTGAGCCTGCTAGGTTCCCTCTCTTCATGCATACCTATGGTGAAATGGACCAGATGGCATCTACGGACTTTCCAGGTGAGCTTCTTATCACAGTGGAAGAAAGATCGCCTAGAGCAGAGGATATTGATTACACCTACAATGAAATCCAGCCTTTGGTGGTGGACAAGACCATCCTACCTTCTGCTTCACTGTCCCCTTGGCCCCATCCCATGGACTGTTCTGACGACAGACGCAAGTCAGTTATGATGGGGGGCCCATTACCAAGACCAGTTGGTACAGGGCAGATGGCAATTCAATGCGACAGAGGTAGTATCAAACACCTTGGAGCTAAGGGCAGCTTGGTTAGCAATCCTGTCTCTGGCCACCTTCCTCAGGGGAAAATCCATCCTTCTCCAGATGGACAACAAAGCGGCAATAGCTTATGTTCAGAATCAAGGAGGAACGCACAGCAGGTCCCTTTTGAACGAAGTGACACCCATTCTGACATGGGCCGAGAGGAATTTAGTCAACCTACGAGCCTCATATATCCCAGGGCCAGAGAACCAGTTAGCCGATCAGCTTTCAAGATCTTTCAGCAACAACAACGAGTGGTCTTTGAATCCGAGGGTCTTCTCCTGGATATGCCAACAATGGGGCACTCCCCAAATAGACCTATTTGCCTCCCCGCTCAATGCGAAGACACCGCTTTTCTTTTCAAGGTTCCCATCTCCGAAATCAGCAGGGGTGGATGCCCTAACCCAGCCATGGAACTTTCAGATGGCATACGCATACCCACCAACTCCACTAATACTGAGGTTTCTCCAACGTCTAACCACAGAAGCGATCACAGTTTTAGCAGTGATTCCATACTGGCCCAAGAGACCATGGTTCATGTTGCTAATCAAGATGACCTTGTGCAAACCGCTTCACCTTCCACGCATAGACAACCTTCTGTCTCAAGGCAAGTTCTGTCACCCGCACCCGGAGATCCTAGACTTGAGGGTTTGGAAGTTGAGCGGAAAAGGTTGGGCCAGTTAGGATGTTCGCATAATGTCATTCAAACACTACTACAGGCCAGAAAAGCATCTACGAATTCCACATACTATAGAGTTTGGAGAAAGTTTACGAATTGGCAGAAACTAACCATTTTGATCCTCTAAACCCCAGAATCCAGAACATACTCCTCTTTTTACAGAGTGGATTGGACTTAGGTTTGGGCCTGAATATGCTTAAGGTCCAAGTTTCAGCCCTTTCAGCTCTAACAGACACCCGGTGGGCGCTAGATCCTCTGGTGGAACGTTTCTTGAAAGCAGTTCTAAGATTGAGACCGCCTAGAAAGACGCTATACCCCAAATGGGATTTGACTGTCATGCCTAATATCCTTTCAAAACCTCTGTTTGCTCCCACAGAAGAAAGCACCTTGGAGGATATTCCTCTGAAGGCAGTCTTTCTAGTCGCCATCACTTCAGGTCGCAGGGTATCAGAGATCCAAGCATTAGGGTCACAAGAACCCTACATCACCTTCTTCCCGGACAGGGTGGTGTTGCAACCTATTCATCAGTTCATCCCTAAAGTACCTTCAGTCTTCCATCTGAACCAAGAGTGGGTTCTTCCAGCATTCGGGGAGGATCCAGCCTCCTCAAAACTGCATGAGTTGGATATAGCCAGATCCCTAAGTCACTACCTAAATTTGACACAGCAGTTCAGGAAAGATCGACGGCTATTTGTCATCCCCAAGGGTGCCAGAAAGGGAATGGCAGCATCTAAGATGACCTTGGCAAGCTGGATTGTAAGGTTAATCCAAAGAGCATATCGGGCTAGTGGTCTCCCAGTTCCAGATGCGGTCAGTGCGCACTCAACGCGTGAAATAGCCTCCTCCTGGGCAGCTTTGGCGCGGGTCTCCCCTGAGACAATTTGTCGAGCGGCCAGCTGGTCGTCCTTCAGCACGTTCATGTCCCACTATAGTGTGGACCCAGCAGTCCTTACTTCCCGAGAGTTTGGGGAAAGGACTTGGCAGTCATCTGTACTGTAGCTTTTTTGTTTAATTAAATTGTTTTATTGCAGTACCCTCCCTGTGAGCGAGTTATTTACCATGGGTATGCTGACATGGGAGGCACCAGGAAAACGGAAAAATGAATACTTACCTTTCCATAATTTTCCTTTCCTGGTGCCTTCCCATGGCAGCATACACCCTCCCTTCAATGATCCTTAGCGTTATGAGATCTAGTTACAAGAATACTGACTAAGGGGAGGAAGTCTTTTTTTTATAGAGTTAAAATGGTCCTGTGGGTTGGTAGAGGGCGGAGCAACCAACCATGGGTATGCTGCCATGGGCAGGCACCAGGAAAGGGAAATTATGGAAAGGCAAGTATTTTTCTGTTCTCTTGCCGGCCCCCCACACACACAATCTTGGCTCTTTTCAGGGCAAAGTAAAGAATGCTATCTGCAAACTTTATATAACATAGGTTTGTGTGCTAATGAGGCAATTGCAAACATATGGACAGTCCATGAAACACACAAAATGCAAGTTCACCCAATGTAGAGAGAACTTCAAAGTGGGTACACCTGTTAAGGATGTCCTTAAATTACTAACCCAAAAAACACACTCTGAGCATGCCCAGAAACATCCAAGTGCTGTTCACACACAAAAAGCACCACCAAAAAAACCAAAGTCCCCGAGCATGCCCAGAACAACCCAAATGCAGCTAGCACAAAATAAGCCACCCCCTGTCCAAAATTAAGCACATCATCCAGCATGCACCAAAATTACAGATGGGACAAAACACCCCCCAGTCCAGGGGGGCAACTAAAGAGCCTAACATGTGCAAAAATTATACAACAAATACCATTGAAGTCTAAGGGAACTGACTTGGTAATTTTACTAGTCCCCACTTGGCTGGCTTATCTTCCAGTTATTGGCCTTAAAATGGGTATGGGGCCCAGGTAATGGGTATGGGGCCCAGGTCCCACCCTAAGGGACATATATCAATGTCACCAATTGGACAACTCCAAAAATAAAACAAGGAGAAATGCCTTTAAATATGCCAAATTGCTTAAGGTCCAGTTCACACCAATGCAGTCCAGTGCATATTTTATGCATCTAAAATGCATAGAAAGTCGGTTATATGGTTTTCAATTGCATAGTTCATTTCCAGTGCATTTCCAGTGCGTTCCAGTTCCTGAAAAAAAAGTAGAACATGCTGCATTTTTTTCTGCACTGGACTGTACTGGAAAGCTGTAAAACGCATCAAAAACGCACTGGAACGCACTTGTCCTTATTTAAGGTTAATAAAAAAAGAGGGGGGGAGCACTGGACTGCATCAAAACGCACCATAGAAACGCATTCTGGATGCGTTCCAGGTGCTTTTCTGCAAGCACATTTTAGATGCGTTCCAGTGCATTTTTGGTGTGTTTTTGATGCGGTCCAGTGCTTTTTTCCCCCTCTTTTCTTAACCTTAAATAAGGACAAGTGTGTTGCAGTGCGTTTTTGGTGCATTTAGGTGCGTTCCAGTGCGCTTTTGATGCATTTTACAGCGTTCCAGTACAGTCCAGTGCATAAAAAATGCAGCATGTTCTACTTTTTTTGGGGGAACTGGAAACACACTGGAACTGTAAGCACTGGTGTGAACTATGCCATTGAAAACCATATAACCTACTTTCCATGCATTTTTGATGCGGAAAAAAACAACGCACTGGACTGCATGTGGTGTGAACTGGCCCTTAAGGAATAAAAGTTATTCAAAACTACTCCCGGCTATAATGAAATGTCGGTTCGGCACTACACATAAAAGTTCATTGATAAAAACAGCATTAATAAAAAAAACAAAATTAAGAAAAAAAAATGTGTGGGGTTCCCCCGAAATTACATACTAGACCTGAAGGGTCTGGTATGGATTTTAAGGGGAACCCCACACCAAAATTTAAAAAAATGGCGTGGGGTCCCCCCAAAAATCCATACCAGACCCTTATCCGAGCAAGCAACCTGGCAGGCCGCAGGAAAAGAGGGGTGGACGAGAGAGCGCCCCCCCTCCTGAACCATACCAGGCCACATACCCTCAACATTGGGAGGGTGCTTTGGTGTCCCCCCAAAGCACCTTGTCCCCATGTTGATGAGGACAAGGGCCTCATCCCCACAACCCTTGCCCGGTGGTTGTGGGGGTCTGCAGGCGGGGGCTTATCGGAATCTGGAAGCCCCCTTTAACAAGGGGACCCCCGTGTGAAATGGTAATGGGGTACAAAAGTACCCCTACCATTTCACAAAAAAAGTGTCAAAAATGTTAAAAATGACAAGAGACAGTTTTTGACAATTCCTTTATTTAAAGTCTCTTCTTTCCATCTTCAGGTCTTCTTCCTTCCTTCATCCTTCAGTTTCTTCCTTCATCTTCTTCTTCCTCTGCTTCTTCCTCCGATCCTCGGCTTCTTGCTCCGGTGTTCTCGTCCGGCATCTTCTTCTGCGGCATCTTCTTCCCAGCTTAGTACTCGGGCCGCTCTTCATCCATGATGGGAGGCTCCCGATGTGTGACGCTCCTCTTCTTCTGACACTTATATAATGGAACCGTGCTTCAGAGGGGGTAGGGTTACCAGGTGGCCCCGCCCTCTGTTATTTAAGAAGTGTCAGAAGCCGAGAAGCATCACACAGTGGCAGCCTCCCATCATGGATGAGGAGTGGCCAGAGAACGAAGCGGGGAAGAAGACGCCGCGGAGGAAGATGCCGGACAAGAACACCGGAGCAAGAAGCAGAGGATCGGAGGAAGAAGCAGAGGAAGAAGAAGATGGAGGAAGAAACCAAAGGATGAAGGAAGGAAGAAGGAAGAAGACCCGAAGAAGATGGAAAAAAGAAGGCTTTAAATAAAGGAATTGTCAAAAACTGTCTCTTGTCATTGTTAACATTTTTGACACTTTTTTTGTGAAATGGTAGGGGTACTTTTTTACCCCATTACCATTTCACATGGGGGGAAGGATTTGGGGCTTCCATATTCCGATAAGCCCCCACCCGCAGACCCCCACAACCACCAGGCAAGGGTTGTGGGGATGAGGCCCTTGTCCCCATCAACATGGGGACAAGGTGCTTTGGGGGGACACCAAAGCACCCTCCCAATGTTGAGGGCATGTGGCCTGGTATGGTTCAGGAGGGGGTCGCTCTCGCCCCCCCTCTTTTCCTGCAGCCTGCCTGGTTGCGTGCTTAGATAAGGGTCTGGTATGGATATTTAGGGGGACCCCACGCCATTTAAAAAAAAAAAAATTGTGCGGGGTTCCCCTTAAAATCCATACCAGACCTGAAGGGCCTGGTATGGATTTAAGGGGCACCCCACAACATTTTTTTTTATTTTTGGCATGGGGTTCCCCTTAATATCCATACCAGTCCTGAAGGGCCTGTTACTGATTCCGGGGGAACCCCACGCATTTCTTTTCTTAATTTAGTTTTTTTTCTTAATGCTGTTTTTATCAATGAACTTTTATGTGTATTGCCGGACCAGCAATTCATTATAGCCGCAAAGTAAACCAGCGGTAAAAACAAAACAAAAAGAAGTGTAGAGATGCGCCCGTTAAACCTATGCAAATGCATTTACATTGTTTGACATTTACTAAGATTTTGCCAGCGCACTGAACCAACGCATTTGAAGAAGTGCAAATGCCGTTTGAGCATGCACAGTGCATAAATTGACCTCCCGCAGTTCTAAATGTATTTGCCGGCGCAGCCGGCTTGTATGGAGAAAGTTACTTTCTCATTCTATTTTGGGCATATTTGTGACTTGGGCAGTTAGTACCATACTTTCTCACATTACCCCACATCACCCCTACAATATTGGCACTTCCAGCTTGTTTAAATTTTAAGTTAAAGATGCCGTGCGCCATGTCTATAGTAGCGTACCGATCGCCTCTTCCCGCGCGCCGAGAAGAGAATAGTAAATGGGGAATTGTGCTGTTTTACCGGCGCATATGCTTTGTAAATACGAAAAAGTCATTTGCGCATCGGCGTGCGCTGCAACTCATGGCACAAATGCTTTGTAAATCAGCCCAACAGTGCTATTATGGAATAAATTGTAACAAAACAGTTACCATAAATGTTATAGTGTAATAGTTATCACACCTCACCTACCCCAGTAGGTGAGTACTAAAGCCCTCTAGGTGTGGGCACCAATCCTACACAGAAGTTGTTACCAAAAATGTAATAGCTTACATATTAGTGTAACATAAAAATAAAAATAAATCCTCTCCTTATATCAATGCATAAAACATCCAAACATTAATATATTGAATATCATGATAAGTCGCACCAAAATTATCACACCATATACAAAAACATATAAGTGTATACATATAGTGTCCCAATCATAAAATCAAGGTGTATATAAACCCAAGATACAAAAAAAAACAAAAAAAATCGCACCAAAAAACGGAAAAAATGCAAAAATCGCACCAAAATTAAAAATTGCACCAAGATGCAGTTTATTGCACCGTATACAAAGAACACATAGGTGCATTCATCCCAATGGAGGTGACTGTTCGTGTTTAGAGGAATTGTAGCAGGTGACTTTAGTGATCACAGAATCTTGACAGGTGACTTGCATGCTCCCCCTCAAGGGTCCCCACATTATTTTTTTTTTTTACATTTTTTCAAATAACCTTTTAATAAACGGAAGTTTTGGAAATACTGCACTATGGAAGCCAATTTCTCTTTTTTATGAGGATTATGAAAATTACATCTATTTTAACCCGGATATCCCAAGGCTGCTCAAGGAACTGCAGAGGCTGACACCAGTGGTTACCTGCCAACCTAAGGAGCTACATGCGCATTACCTCTGCAGGGGTAGTAGGATCTGGTGAGTGGGAACCCATGAGGGGGAGCACGCAAGTCACCTGTCAAGATTCTGTGATCCCTAATGTCACCTGCTACAATTCCTCTAAACACGAACAGTCACCTCTATTGGGATGAATGCACCTATGTGTTCTTTGCATATGGTGCGATAAACTGCATCTTGGTGCAAGTTTTAATTTTGGTGCGATTTTTGCATTTTTTCAATTTTTTGGTGCAATTTTTTGCATTTGTTTTGTTTTTTGTATCTTGGGTTTATATACACCTTGATTTTATGATTGGGACACTTTATGTATACACTTATATGTTTTTGTATATGGTGCGATAATTACATTTTGGTGCGACTTTGGTGCGATTTTTTTTTTATAACTTTTTTGTTTTTTGGTGCGATTGTTTGCATTCTTATTTGGATTTGGTTTTTGGGTTCACTCACATCCTGCATTTTGGGTTTGGACACTATATGCACTGTTATAAGCAGAGGATCACTATATTATCATGATATTCATGCTTGAATGCTTTATGCACTGATATAAGGAGAGGATTTATTATTATTTTTTTGTTACACTAATTTGTAAGGGGTTACATTTTTGGTGACAACTTCTGTGTAGGATTGGTGCCCACACCTAAAGGGCTTTAGTACTCACCTACTGGGGTAGGTGAGGTGTGATAACTATTACACTATCACCTTTATGGTAACTGTTTGTTTATAATTTATTCCACAATAGCACTGTGTCTTTTAATATTTAGCCACCATAGAGTGATTTGGTAGAGCACTATTTGACATATAGGTAGCGTCACTCGCCCCTTCACATCTTCTTTCTTTTCTAAAATGAGAGTTATGGATCCCAATGCTAGTTTCAGCCATTGATATCTTTCTCTCAAAGAAATTGTCTTTGCAACAATATTGCTTCTACTTCATCTATTTTGTTTTTAAGAATGCTAGAATGTGGAATGTTTTCATGTTTTGGTAAAATATATTTTTCTCTGTCACTTTCACTTGTTGCTGTCCATCTCACAAAAATCTTTACCCAAACTCACACAGGTGTCTTTATAAAACCACAAACAATATCATTGCTGATGCAAATTTAAAATGAGTCACAATTTTGTGTTTTTTATTGTTTACGAATAATCATAATTTGAGCCCAAAAAATGTGATATGTCATATGTGTACCAATATCAGAAATAAAAATTACCAAAAATCAGAGGGTAATATCACTATTCTACACCCACCCATCAAGAACCACAGAATAAATCAAAAAGAATAACTTCTGATTAATGTAATTCCACCACCTACTGTGTTTCCCCAAAAATAAGCCCGGGTCTTATATTAATTTTTGCAAACAAAAACACAGTAGGGCTTATTTTTGGGGTAAGGCTTGTAATTTAATCCCCAGTGTGAACATCATAAAAGTGCTTGCAAACTCCCAGAATCCCTGCCACCACAGCAGAATATAATGCAAAAGGTATGTGTCTCTGCAATCCATCCGTGTCACATACCTTCCCACAGCGCCATTCGGCACTTCCATGACTCGCCTGATCAGTCTTCCCTGGTACAAGCACTGCAGAGGGAGGGGGGCCCGAGATCCCCCGATGACAGCTGGCAGAAGAGGAGAGCAGCGGGGATCAGCTGAGTGTGGCTTGACGCTTCTGTGACCCATCTGAGCTCTTCTACCCACTCTGAGCCTTACAGAGGGGGAGGCTGAAATCCCCTGCTGACAGCTGGGAGAAGAGGAGGACTCCAGCAGCAATAGAGAGGACAACAGCAGCCCACAACCACCCTAAACTAGGGCTGATTTTTGGGGTAGGGCTTATATTGCAGCCTTCCTGGAAAATCAGGGTAGGTCTTATTTTCGTGGTAGGTCTTACTTTCGGGGAAACACAATATATGTCCAAAGAAATGCAGTATGTATGTGTATTTATATGGCCTGTACAGAGTCCTGACCTCAACACAACAGAACACCTTGGGGATGAATTAGTGTGGAGACTGTAAGCCAGGCCTTCTCGTCAAACATCAGTGCCTGACCTCACAAATTCACTTCTGGAAGAATGATCAAACATTCCCATAGACACACTCCTAAACATTGTGGACAGCCTTTCCAGAAGAGTTGAAGCTGTTATAACTGAAAAGGGTGGGCCAAATCAATTTTGAATTGTACAGACTAATGCCCCGTACACACGGTCGGATTTTCCGATGGACAATGTCCGATCGGAGCGTGTTGTCGGAAGTTCCGACCGTGTGTGGGCGCCATCGGACATTTTCCATCGGATTTTCCGACACACAAAGTTGAAGAGCAGGAGATAAAATTTTCCGACAACAAAATCCGATCGCGTCAATTCCGACCGTGTGTGGCCTGTTCCGACGCACAAAGTGCCACACATGCTCAGAAGAAATTGCGACACGGGACAGCTCATTCTGGTAAACTTAGCGTTCGCAATGGATACAGCACTTTCGTCACGCTGCAATGTTAAAAATGGTTTAATACAGCGCACTCTCTTCTTCTTTATAATGTGACAAGAATTAAGTAGTTTTGCTGCTCATATTCACACACACTTCTCACAAACTTTTATTTGTGTTTTTTTAGTGGGATTCCCTGAATATATTGTTATTAGTTGTCACATCTGACAGTTTTTTTTTTTTTGGATTTTCAGCCTTTTTTTTTCTTTAACCACTTAAGGACCGCCTCACGCCGATGTACGTCGGCAAGGCGGCACGGGCAGGCAAAATCACGTACATGTACGTGATTTGCCTCCCGCGGGTGGGGGGTCCGATCGGACCCCCCCCGCCGCCCGAGGCGGTCCCGTTCTGTCCCCCGGCGATCAGAGACGAGGGGGAGGCCATCAGTTCGTGGCCCCCCCTCGCGATCGCCGCCGGCCAATGGGAACACTCCTTTGCTGCTGTATGCTAAACAGCAGCAAAGGAAGTGATGTCATCTCCCCTCGGGTCGGTAGTTTCCGTTCCGGCCCGAGGAGAGAAGACAGGTATGTGAGTGCACCAACACTACACACACAGTAGAACATGCCAGGCATACAAAACACCCCGATCCCCCCCCGATCGCCCCCCGACCCCCCCCTGTCACAAACTGACACCAGCAGTTTTTTTTTTTTTTTTCTGATTACTGCTAGGTGTCAGTTTGTGACAGTTACTGTGTTAGCACAGTTACTGTTACCCCCCTGTAGGTCTAGGGTACCCCCCTAACCCCCCCTAATAAAGTTTTAACCCCTTGATCACCCCCCGTCACCAGTGTCGCTAAGCGATCATTTTTCTGATCGCTGTATTAGTGTCGCTGGTGACGCTAGTTAGTGAGGTAAATATTTAGGTTCGCCGTCAGCGTTTTATAGCGACAGGGACCCCCATATACTACCTAATAAATGTTTTAACCCCTTGATTGCCCCCTAGTTAACCCTTTCACCACTGATCACCGTATAACTGTTACGGTTGACGCTGGTTAGTTCGTTTATTTTTTATAGTGTCAGGGCACCCGCCGTTTATTACCGAATAAAGGTTTAGCCCCCCGATCGCCCGGCGGTGATATGCGTCTCCCCAGGCAGCGTCAGATTAGCGCCAGTACCGCTAACACCCACACACACAGCATGCGCCTCCCTTCGTGGTATAGTATCTGATCGGATCAATATCTGATCCGATCAGATCTATACTAGCGTCCCCAGCAGTTTAGGGTTCCCAAAAACGCAGTGTTAGCAGGATCAGCCCAGATACCCGCTAGCACCTGCGTTTTGCGCCTCCGCCCAGCCCACCCAAGTGCAGTATCGATCGATCACTGTCACTTACAAAACACTAAACGCATAACTGCAGCGTTCGCAGAGTCAGGCCTGATCCCTGCGATTGCTAACAGTTTTTTTGGTAGCATTTTGGTGAACTGGCAAGCACCAGCCCCAGGCAGCGTCAGGTTAGCGCCAGTACCGCTCACACCCACGCACGCACCGTACACCTCCCTTAGTGGTATAGTATCTGAACGGATCAATATCTGATCCGATCAGATCTATACTAGCGTCACCAGCAGTTTAGGGTTCCCAAACACGCAGTGTTAGCGGGATCAGCCCAGATACCTGCTAGCACCTGCGTTTTGCTCCTCCGCCCAGGCGAGCCCAGCCCACCCAAGTGCAGTATCAATCGATCACTGTCACTTACAAAACACTAAACGCATAACTGCAGCGTTCACAGAGTCAGGCCTGATCCCTGCGATTGCTAACAGTTTTTTTGGTAGCATTTTGGTGAACTGGCAAGCACCAGCCCCAGGCAGCGTCAGGTTAGCGCCAGTACCGCTAACACCCACGCACGCACCGTACACCTCCCTTAGTGGTATAGTATCTGATCGCATCAATATCTGATCCGATCTGATCTATACTAGCGTCACCAGCAGTTTAGGGTTCCCAAAAACGCAGTGTTAGCGGGATCAGCCCAGATACCTGCTAGCACCTGCATTTTGCCCCTCCGCCCGGCCCAGCCCACCCAAGTGCAGTATCGATCGATCACTGTCACTTACAAAACTCTAAACGCATAACTGCAGCGTTCGCAGAGTCAGGCCTGATCCCTGCGATCGCTAACAGTATTTTTGGTAGCGTTTTGGGGAACTGGCAAGCACCAGCGGCGTAGTACACCCCGGTCATAGTCAAACCAGCACTGCAGTAACACTTGGTGACGTGGCGAGTCCCATAAGTGCAGTTCAAGCTGGTGAGGTGGCAAGCACAAGTAGTGTCCCGCTGACACCAAAAAGACAAACACAGGCCCGTCGTGCCTATAATGCCCTTCCTGCTGCATTCGCCAATCCTAATTGGGAACCCACGGCTTCTGCAGCGCCCGTACTTCCCCCATTCACATCCCCAACCAAATGCAGTCGGCTGCATGAGAGGCATTTTTATGTCCTCCCGAATACCCCTACCCAACGAACCCCCCCAAAAAGATGTCGTGTCTGCAGCAAGTGCAGATATAGGCGTGACACCCGCTATTATTGTCCCTCCTGTCCTGACAATCCTGGTCTTTGCATTGGTGAATGTTTTGAACACTACCATTCACTAGTTGAGTATTAGCGTAGGGTACAGCATTGCACAGACTAGGTGCACTTTCACAGTGTCTCCCAAGATGCCATCGCATTTTGAGAGACCCGAACCTGGAACCGGTTACAGTTATAAAAGTTAGTTACAAAAAAAGTTAAAAAAAAAAAAAATATATGAAATAAAAAAAAATAGTTGTCGTTTTATTGTTCTCTCTCTCTCTATTCTCTCTCTCTATTGTTCTGCTCTTTTTTACTGTATTCTATTCTGCAATGTTTTATTGTTATTGTTATTGTTATTATGTTTTATCATGTTTGTTTTTCAGGTATGTAATTATTTATACTTTACTGTTTACTGTGCTTTATTGTTAACCATTGTTAACCATTTTTTTGTCTTCAGGTACGCCATTCACGACTTTGAGTGGTTATACCAGAATGATGCCTGCAGGTTTAGGTATCATCTTGGTATCATTCTTTTCAGCCAGCGGTTGGCTTTCATGTAAAAGCAATCCTAGTGGCTAATTAGCCTCTAGACTGCTTTTACAAGCCGTGGGAGGGAATGCCCCCCCCCCACCGTCTTCCGTGTTTTTCTCTGGCTCTCCTGTCTCAACAGGGAACCTGAGAATGCAGCCGGTGATTCAGCCAGCTGACCATAGAGCTGATCAGAGACCAGAGTGGCTCCAAACATCTCTATGGCCTAAGAAACCGGAAGCTACGAGCATTTCATGACTTAGATTTCGCCGGATGTAAATAGCGTCATTGGGAAATTGGGGAAGCATTTTATCACACCGATCTTGGTGTGGTCAGATGCTTTGAGGGCAGAGGAGAGATCTAGGGTCTAATAGACCACAATTTTTTCAAAAAAGAGTACCTGTCACTACCTATTGCTATCATAGGGGATATTTACATTCCCCGAAATAACAATAAAAATGATTAAAAAAAAAATATGAAAGGAACAGTTTAAAAGTAAGATTAAAAAAGCAAAAAAATAATAAAGAAAAAAAAAAAAAAAAAAAAAGCACCCCTGTCGCCCCCTGCTCTCGCGATAAGGCGAACGCAAGCGGCGGTCTGTCGTCAAACGTAAACAGCAATTGCACCATGCATGTGAGGTATCACCGCGAAGGCCAGATCGAGGGCAGTAATTTTTCCAGTAGACCTCCTCTGGAAATCTAAAGTGGTAACCTGTAAAGGCTTTTGAAGGCTTTTAAACATGTATTTATTTTGTTGCCACTGCACGTTTGTGCGCAATTTTAAAGCATGTCATGTTTGGTATCCATGTACTCGGCTTAAGATCATCTTTTTTATTTCATCAAACATTTGGGCAATATAGTGTGTTTTAGTGCATTAAAATTTAAAAAAGTGTGTTTTTTCCCCAAAAAATGCGTTTGAAAAATCGCTGCGCAATTACTGTGTGAAAAAAAAATGAAACACCCACCATTTTAATCTGTAGGGCATTTGCTTTAAAAAAATATATAATGTTTGGGGGTTCAAAGTAATTTTTTTGCAAAAAAAAGAACTTTTTCATGTAAACAATAAGTGTCAGAAAGGGCTTTGTCTTCAAGTGGTTAGAAGAGTGGGTGATGTGTGACATAAGCTTCTAAATGTTGTGCATAAAATGCCAGGACAGTTCAAAACCCCCCCAAATGACCCCATTTTAGAAAGTAGACACCTCAAGCTATTTGCTGAGAGGCATGTTGAGTCCATGGAATATTTTATATTGCGACACAAGTTGCGGGAAAGAGACAAATTTTTTTATTTTTTTTTTTGCACAAAGTTGTCACTAAATGATATATTGCTCAAACATGCCATGGAAATATGTGAAATTACACCCCAAAATACATTCTGCTGCTTCTCCTGAGTACGGGGATACCACATGTGTGAGACTTTTTGGGAGCCTAGCCGCGTACGGGACCCCAAAAACCAAGCACCGCCTTCAGGCTTTCTAAGGGCGTGAATTTTTGATTTCACTCTTCACTGCCTATCACAGTTTCGGAGGCCATGGAATGCCCAGGTGGCACAAAACCCCCCCAAATGACCCCATTTTGGAAAGTAGACACCCCAAGCTATTTGCTGAGAGGTATAGTGAGTATTTTGCAGACCTCACTTTTTGTCACAAAGTTTTGAAAATTGAAAAAAGAAAAAAAAAAATGTTTTTTCTTGTCTTTCTTCATTTTCAAAAACAAATGAGAGCTGCAAAATACTCACCATGCCTCTCAGCAAATAGCTTGGGGTGTCTACTTTCCAAAATTGAGTCATTTGGGGGCGTTTTGTGCCACCTGGGCATTCCGTGGCCTCCGAAACTGTGATAGGCAGTAAAGAGTGAAATCAAAAATTTTCACCCTTAGAAATCCTGAAGGCAGTGATTGGTTTTCGGGGTCCCGTACGCGGCTAGGCTCCCAAAAAGTCCCACACATGTGGTATCCCCATACTCAGGAGAAGCAGCTAAATGTATTTTGGGGTGCAATTCCACATATGCCCATGGCCTGTGTGAGCAATATATAATTTAGTGACAACTTTATGAAAAAAAAAAAAAAAAAAAGTGTCACTTTCCCGCAACTTGTGTCAAAATATAAAATATTCCATGGACTCAATATGCCTCTCAGCAAATAGCTTGGGGTGTCTACTTTCCAAAATGGGGTCATTTTGGGGGGTTTTGTGCCACCTGGGCATTCCATGGCCTCCGAAACTGTGATAGGCAGTGAAGAGTGAAATCAAAAATTTACACCCTTAGAAATCCTGAAGGCGGTGATTGGTTTTCGGGGCCCCGTACGCGGCTAGGCTCCCAAAAAGTCCCACACATGTGGTATCCCCATACTCAGGAGAAGCAGCTGAATGTATTTTGGGGTGCAATTCCACATAGGCCCATGGCCTGTGTGAGCAATATATCATTTAGTGACAACTTTTTGTAAATATATATTTTTTTTTTGTCATTTTTCAATCACTTGGGACAAAAAAAAAAATATTCAATGGGTTCAACATGCCTCTCAGCAATTTCCTTGGGGTGTCTACTTTCCAAAATGGGGTCATTTGGGGGGGTTTTGTACTGCCCTGCCATTTTAGCACCTCAGGAAATGACATAGGCAGTCATAAACTAAAAGCTGTGTAAATTACAGAAAATGTACCCTAGTTTGTAGACGCTATAACGTTTGCGCATACCAATAAATATACGCTTATTGACATTTTTTTTACCAAAGACATGTGGCCGAATACATTTTGGCCTAAATGTATGACTAAAATTTAGTTTATTGGATTTTTTTTATAACAAAAAGTAGAAAATATCATTTTTTTCAAAATTTTCGGTCTTTTTCCGTTTATAGCGCAAAAAATAAAAACTGCAGAGGTGATCAAATACCATCAAAAGAAAGCTCTATTTGTGGGAAGAAAAGGACGCAAATTTTGTTTGGGTACAGCATTGCATGACCGCGCAATTAGCAGTTAAAGCGACGCAGTGCCAAATTGGAAAAAGACCTCTGGTCCTTAGGCAGCATAATGGTCCGGGGCTCAAGTGGTTAATGTTTGGATTTTTTCCAAGGCTGATCTTTGTTCAATGTTATTTTTATTTTTACTCCAGAATATTTTTGGGTGTGTTTTGTGTGTCAAGTTACCCCAACACCATTGATATCTTGTATTATTTAATCTCAAGGAGATTGTTTGTTGTTCGTGTCCCTTGTTCATTTCACATTGTAAATTTGAAATGTACCTGAACCCTCACAAATAAACTGTCATTTTTGAAGTAAAACACATAGGAGAGTATAATTCAAAACAAAAATCCTTTATTAAGGGATCAGAACCAAACAAAGAGGAAGGCAACACTGGATCAACAGGAGAAATTAGCGAAGCCTGGGACCCCGCAGACATCAATTCTTCAACATCAAAATTGGTGGCCTAAGGAGTCCATATGTAAGGGAGGGCAGTCTGGTCCAGAATTCACAGAGATCTGGAAAGCAGCAGATGACATCTATGTCCCCAGGCTGTGGTACCACAAGAGGCTGCATCTTTTGGCTGACCAGACTGGATCCAGGGCAATCACTGTCTGGTCTTCCTTCCACGCTTCCTTCCGGGCTGTGGCTGTGCAGTTGGAGATGTGGCAGGAGGAGGAGTAGGACCTGGAGGAGGAGGAGGACTGGGGGGACCTGGAGGAGGACTGGGAGGACCTGGAGGAGAGGGAGGAGGAGGAGGAGGACCTGCAGGAGGAGGAGGAGGACCATCCCCAAGATGTGTCTGAGATGTAATTTGGCCCCTCATACCTTTCTCCAGAGCCTCCGATATGAGGGCCTCACACATGACTTTTTGGCCCTCCTCCATCCTCTGCATTTTATAGGCTATGAAGGCAGCAATGTTCTCCTCCATGGTGTGGGGTGCTCCCAGGACCTCTGTAGCCCTCCAAAAGAATGCTATAGCAGCCTCCTCTAGGGTACTCCTCCTACTGCCACTTTCTATTTTCAGGGGGGGTGGAGGGACCTGCAGATCAGCCAGCCAGCCAGCTCGGCCCAGCCACCTCCTGGCTGAGACTTCCCTGTGTATGAAAAAGGGACATAGTTGTAATGTTTTGCATCATCAATCACAATCCTAAATTAGTACTCCCAACTAACATCTAGTTAACATCATTGATTGGACAAGCAGAAATATTTAGCGGAATGCTATACCTGGCTCAAGCTGGGCTCCTCCACATATCGCCTGGAAGGCCCAGGTTGGGCGTCAGAAGCCTTAGCCAGGGGGGAAGGAAGCGTGGAAGGAAGACTTGAGAGGGATGGCCTGGGTTCAGTCTGGCCTGCCAGAAAGTGCAGCCTGTCGTAGTACAACATCCTGGGGACATAGATGTCATCTGCTGCTCCGGATCTCCTTGAATCCAGGACTTTCTTGCGCTCCCTCAGATATGTGCTCCTCAGGCCACCAATGAAAATCTTTAAATAAGTGATGTCTGCCGTGGGGATCACCTGCTTCACAATTTCACACAATTGCTCCAGTGCTGCCTTCCTCTTTACTTGGTTCTTGAAATGGGGGTGGGTAATCTCCCACAGACAGGGCAGCTCACTTAGCATCTCTACGAATACTGACATGAAGTCATTGTCTTTCATTAAGATATCCATGTTCACTGCAAGACACAACACAAGACAAAGCCTAATGTCAGACAAAACTCTCCTAATCTTGTTACAATATAGTCTCAATCTAGAATCAGTATAGGCACAAGTTTGTCTCTTACCTTCGTTCTTACGATCGGCGCGTCCAATGCTCCTTCCTCCGCTCACAGATCGTACGTAATACGCACGCGTGTTACGCTTTATACACACTGCGCATGCGTGTAACTCCGCCCGCCCCTGACGTTCTTTCTAGTCTATTCCCCACCCCTTTTCGTTCGGCGCAGTGGGTGAAGAGCATGATGGCGGAGTTACAGCAGGTGCATGCTAATTCTAGCAACGAGGAGGAGGAGGAGGAAAGGCCAGATCCAGGCACGTCCCGATCCAGAAGGAGACGTTTTAAGGCCACAAATATGTCGTTTGGGGAGATGTTGGAGATGGTCGACATCATGAGGAAGTCCGACTATGACGGAAAATATGGGCCTTACCCCCACCCCAACATCCGAAAGGCCAAGATCATGGCGAAAGTGGTCAGGAGTCTTGAGAGGAATTTCGGGGTACGAAGATCTAAAGATCAGCTCAGGAAGCGGTGGTCGGACCTGAAGTTGAGAGAGCCAGAGCAGTACCGAAAGATCCGGAGAGTGCTGCAAAAAAGTAAGTAGTTGTGCTGTGTTCCTATTCTTTCTGTCTTTATTCCGTTCGTTCTGCTCCATATGCTTTTATTAATTGTAACGTTTAAAAGGGCAACTTTAATGTTCATGGGCCCATTATTCGTTCGTATCAAACATTTTTCTTTCGGCCTCTAGAACACCATTGTTCAGGCCATATGCATTTTCCCACATTTTTTGGGGCCTACTTGGATGCCAAATATTTGTTTGTGTAGATGGGTTTGTTACTAGAATGAAATGCCAACTAGATTGTGTGTAAGGAGAGGACACTGAGCAGCTGTTTTCACATCTGGACACTGGAGCACTAGTGTGGGACCCCAGAACACCATTTTTATTAGGGGGGGCACACAGGTGCTCCAGTGTATACTATAGGGGGGGCTACATCTGTGAAGCTTGTACCAAACAGGTAAAGTATTGCAGTTTGACAAAGGGCAATAAAAAATATACATCTTGGAACTCAGCTAAAATAGACAATTGTACCCCACTTCCAAGCAATGTTTCCTATTTCTAGTTCTGCCATCAAATATCTGTGCGCTAAGTATACCATTTTTGTTTTACATAGGGGAGAAAAGACTCAGAGGACACCCCTCATCCCAGGAGAACACAGACCCCCCACCTCTGGAAGAAGGGGAAATACCGCAAACCCAAGAAGCTGAGCAGGAGGAAGAATAAGATGTGGTGGAGATTGGCACCACAACAGGTGAGTGTCTGCGACCACAGGCTCAGGTAAAAGAGATGGATGGTGGCAGATTTTTGAGACCTTTTTTTTTGTTCTATATCTCTTTTTAGGTGATCGTGATGTGAGGGAGAGAGAACGTTTCACATCTGAAAGTGCCCAGATACTGATCGGGGAGATCATGGGGTGTAATCTCGAATTGCACAACATACAGCAACAAATCAGTGATGTTATTAAAAAAAATAATAACATCATTGATGTTTTGGGGCGAATTTAAACCCCACAAAATCACCTGTTTTATTGTGGTCCAATCTTCCAAAAATTTTTTCTATGTTTAGAAAAGCCAAATTTGGAGGATGCACACAGTGTGCCAACATGTGCTATCTGCCATCACGGGAGATCAATGGACGCGTTTTGGGGGTGCAACCTCTTCCTCAACTATAAAGTCGCGTTGAGGAAGGGCTTGCTCCCCCAAAACACGTCCCTTGATCCCCCCTGATGGCAGATAGCACATGTTGACATTCGTAAATTGGTGTGCATCTTCCAAATTTGGCTTTTCCAGGGGTGATTTCCCCCCATCTGAACGCTATATCAAACCCAGTTTCTAAATACTGATGTCTGATATAGCCTTCAGGTTTTACCATATGTGAACTTTGTAAGTTCAAGTTTTTTGGCTTTCTTGTTGGTTTTACACAGGCCTGTTTTATCTGAAATGGATATTTCGATTTTTGATAATGCTACTGCAAAAATTGTTATACAACAAACATGTTGGTTTGTTTTAAAAACCTTTCGTAAATGCACATGTGATTGTGCAGGTATAAAAAAGTGCCTTACTCAAGAATGTGTGGATTATTGTCTCAACACTACAACACTTTTGGGGTGATGTAATTGCTGTTTTATGCAAAAATGGGGGTTATTTCCTAAGGGCAAATACACTTTGCACTACAAGTGCAGGTTCAGTGCAGTTGCAAGTGCACTTGTAGTGAAATGTGTTTTTGCATTTAGGAAGTACCAGCCAACACTGTTTTTTATGAGGTTACCCAATCACAACATTTTCTGCACTCAACACATTTCTGTCAGGGTCAGCTAAAACAAACACAAGCAGTAAATGTCCACAAAGAATTTCTTTTGGTTGTTTATTATTTGAAAAAGGTTTCACAGATTGTCTGGCATATTGATAGCCCCCCTACCCGCAAAGAACTCCAGGTAGCGTAACCGGACATCACGGGCACTCAGGGAGGGCAAGCCAGGACGGCCACTTTCAAGCGCTGTCAGTGTGGATGGATTTGGGATTCCGGCCTCAGGCCCAACTGAGCCAGCATAGTTGGCTGAATGTTTTCTTAAAAAATTATGGAGAACACAGCAGGCAAGTATTATATGGTTCAGTTTATACTCCGCCATATGGATGGGTGTCAGAAATATTCGGAACCGGCTGGCCAGGATTCCAAATGTGTTCTCCACCACTCTTCGGGCTCTGGCCAGCCGGTGATTAAAAACCCTCTGTTCCAGGGTGAGGGTCCTCATCGGGAATGGCCGCATCAGGTGGTCCCCCAGCGCAAATGCTTCATCAGCAACGAACACAAATGGGAGACCTTCAACATTGTCCTCTGGAGGTGGCAAGTCCAAGCTGCCATTCTGGAGACGCCTGTAGAACTCCGTCTGGGCGATCACTCCACCATCGGACATCGGCCATTCTTCCCCACGTCCACATACAAAAACTAATAATTAGCCGACACCACCACCAACATCACCATACTATTAAACCCCTTGTAATTATAATAGTACAACCCTGAGTTGGGTGGTGGGACCATGTGGACGTGTTTCCCATCAATTGCCCCTCCGCAGTTAGGAAAGTCCCACCGCTGGGCAAAGTGGGAGGCCACAGTCTGCCATTCCTGTGGTGTTGAAGGAAACTGTTGAGGAAAAAACAATAAACATTACTATTTTCTCACAGAAACATGGCAAGCAGATTAGACACAAACATTATGGGGCAACCTCCAGATAGCATTTATTAAGGGAAATTTAACAACAACAAAGTATAAGGTACACCTATCATATTCCCCTCCCCCCCTCATGGGCCATTTCTAACATTATAGGGGGGGAACTCTTGGACAGGTAACCCTCTTCACTTCATTGAGAGATGAATGCCTAAATACAGGGTATTACTTGGAACAGACCCTCCTTAGTTACACTATTGGCAGACCACTGGACAGGTAAGAAGTGTCATAATACAAAGATATAAATACACACTGTACACATTTGAACATTCTGCTATTACCTAGCAAGATAATAACAGGATACAAAAACTTTAAACAGTACCATTGGAAAGTATACAGGCAGGCCCTTGCACTAAATGCTTTGGGGAATTCATCCATAAATCTGAGCACTAAAGAGATGGGTATAGTGTGTATGGGTTTGGCAAAGTCAGCAGATAGATGATTGAGGATAGAGAATTGGGATCAGCTGACTTAGCAGTTGGGGGGAGGGTGGGTTACAAAAAATTTGGGGACACCACAAAAAAAAACCCTCTGGCACTCTGCCTGAATTTAAATAAAAAATAACATTTCAAAACATTTTAGGGGGTGTTTGGGGTAAAGCACTACTATAGAGCTGATAAAATACATTGTTAATTGACTACATGAGGTGAATATAGGGCAGGAGACACCATGCTGGAGAGGTTATTGAAGGGCAAATATGTATGAAGGACCTAAAATAATAATTACATAAAAATCCAGCATGCATGAGGACAAAGGGACATTCACATCATATTCCAATCATGGTAATTAGGGAATGAGGAAAGAAATACAATATATTATCAAACATTAAATACAATAAAATGTGATATAAAAGGATAAAAATCTTACCTTCATATACTCCTTCTGCAGGACCTGGATGATGGCAGAACAGGTCTCTGGGATAATGATCCCCAGAGCCTGGGGGGAGATGCTTGTCGAGAACTTGAGGTCCTGCAGGCTTCTCCCTGTGGCCAAATATCGCAGGGTAGCGACCAACCTCTGCCCTGCAGTGATGGCTTGCCTCATGCAGGTATCCTGCCTGCTGATATAGGGGGTCAGCGAAGCCAACAGACGGTGAAACACGGGGTCCGTCATCCTGAGAAAGTTCCTGAAATCATCAGGATTATTCTCACGGATCTCACGGAGCAAAGGCATATGACAGAACAGGTCACGCTGAAGCAACCAATTCTTGGTCCATGAACTCCTCCTCACCCTGTTCATGGACTGGACTTGTGTCAAGGTCAGGACCCCAACACCAAGCCCCCGCACAGCACGAACCCTACAAGGAGTATGCATACGAAACATGGCTAGAAAACGGTCGGCTGCTCAGAACGAAGTAACAGAACGCACTGAAGAACAGCAAGGCCTGTGAAGAGCGACCTGAAAACCAGTAACGAACGAACAAGAATACAATGACTACCTAAAGTCACGCGGAACTTGCTTGCACGCACTGAAGAGCAGATACAAACCCACAAGCACAAACTGAACGGCAGAAAACGATCTGAAAGCCACGAGTCTGAAAAAGCGCGAATTGTCTCTCACCAAACTTTTACTAACACGAGATTAGCAAAAGGAGCCCAAAGGGTGCGGCGCTTGGTTCTGAACCGGCCTTTTCTAGTCTCGTCGTACGTGGTGTACGTGACCGCGTGGTTGTCGATCGGAAATTCCAACAACTTTGTGCGACCGTGTGTAGGCAAAACAAGTTTGAGCCAACATCCATCGGAAAAAATCCTAGGATTTTGTTGTCGGAATGTCCGAACAATGTCCGACCGTGTGTACGGGACATAAGACTGGGATGTCATTACAGTTCATGTGCATATAAAGGCTTTTGTCCCAATACATTGTATATTACTTGTGACACTAAGCATGGTTCACACCACAGAGATGCAGATTACACGCGTAAGGCTAAAAAAAAAAAAAAGTCCAATAAAGTGACAATGTGCTCCTTCAAATTGTTCTGTGCTTCTTGGAAAACAGTGCCCCATAAGAAACGCACTCACCACTATTATTCACCCCACAAAGAGGTATTTCACCTTCACAGTATGAGCCACTGTGCAGCCTGTGGAGTGGGAGGAAACTTCCTGTTCTGTGTTCTCCAGGTGCCTCCTTGTCTGCGATGTAAGTGGTCTCCTCACTGTTAACCTCTTAGATGTTGCCCACATGTAGAGAGGAAAGAGACTCCATAGTGTGAAACAGTACACATATCCAAAAATGTATCAATAATACTGATGGGTACTCACATTTATTAAAAATCATTAAAAGCGAAAACAGTGTTTAAAAACACGGAAACCGGAGCGATCTGCGCTCCATGGCTCGAAACCGGAAGTTATGCAATGACGCTGTATAGTCCCGCCTACGCGTGTCATCATTGGGACGTCACCTGGAGCACTGATCATGCCCAGGGACTTGGATATTTAAATTGGTAGGGTTTACACTGCATAGGTACATATGCTTAGAAAACTGTTGCTTTGTTTATGTGCATGCAAATGGATTTCGATCTTTGGCCTGTAGTTGGAGATTTGATGCACATAGCCAAGGGCTAAAAAGGTTGCAAATAGTATTATGTGTTCCTGCTCATCAGGTGCAATCACTTTAGACATACATGAAGAGACAGATTGAAATATACTGGTGGGTAGGGATGAGCCGAACACCCCCCGGTTTGGTTCGCTGCAGAACATTCGAACAGACCAAAAATTTGTGCGAACACGTGAACCCTGTTAAAGTCTACGGGACTCGAACATGAAAAATCAAAAGTGCTAATTTTAAAGGCTAATATGCAAGTTATTGTCATAAAAAGTATTTGGGGACCCAGGTCCTGCCCCAGGGGACATGTATCAATGCAAAAAAAAGTTTTAAAAACGTGCATTTTTTCGGGAGCAGTGATTTTATTAATGCTTAAAGTGAAACAATAAAAGTGTAATATTCCTTTAAATATCATGCCTGGTGGGTGTCTATAGTATGCCTGTAAAGTGGCACATTTTTCCCATCTTTAGAACAGTCCCTGCACAAAATGACATTTCTAAAGGAAAAAAAGTCATTTAAAACTGCTTGCGGCTGTAATGTAATGTTCCACCCCCCAGCCCATTACCAGGCCCTTTGGATCTGGTATGGATATTAAGGTGAACCTCGCACCCAAATTTTAAAAGAAGGCATGGGGCCCCCAGGCCCTATATACTCTGAACAGCAGCAGTATATAGGCAGTCCCTGGGTTACAAACAAGATAGGGACTGTAGGTTTGTTCTTAAGTTGAATCTGTTTGTAATTTGGAACAGGTACATTTTGTAAGTGTAGCTCCAGCCAAAAAATCTATTTTTAAGCTTTTTGGATAACATAGGAAAGGGTTATTATCACCCCTGTAACATTTTTTTTGCTGTCTGTGCCCCTGTTCAGAAGATTTCACCTCACTTTTTGTCCCAATGACAACTGGATTTTGAACATTTTGGGTTATTAGGGAAACAGGGATTGGTGATAAAGCATCAGTGGGGAGACACCTTTTTCCCATATTAACTCTTGCAGGAGAGAATTTCCCTTCCTAGGGGTAGATTTCCTCACACTTCCTGTTGTGTCCCTCCGTTTGTAAGTAGGAGTCATTTGTAAGTCGGATGTTTGAAAATAGGAGACCGCCTGTATATACTATACGGCCTGCCCTATACACTCTGCGGAAAATTGGGCCTTGGGCGTTGGTGGTAACAGAACACTGTAAGCCCTCACAGTTACTCTTGGTGGGCGCTGGAACGGGCCCTGCTGTTAAATATTATATCAAGAATTGTAATTACATGCCCCTGTTAAACAGGGGCAGAAAAATTGGGCCTTAGGCGGTGGTGGTGGTGGCACAACACTGTAAAGCCTCACAGATCCTTTTGTTGAGTGCAGGAAGAGGCCCTGCTGTGAAATTAAAATGAAATGAAAATTAGATAAAAAATTATATTTATGCACCTCTGTTAAACAGGGGCAGAAAAATTGGACCTTAGGCGGTGGTGGTGGTGGTGGTGGTGGTGGCACAACACTGTAAAGCCTCACAGATACTCTTGTTGATCACAGGAACGGGCCCTGCTGTGAAATATTAGGTCAAAAATTGTAATTACAATACAGAGCAGCCGTAGTGCAGTTGGTACTACTTTTTTGGTAGTGTACACAGTACACAATACAGTGTAGTGCGATGTTGCAAAACAAAATATACATCATGTCCAGAAGGCCACCAAGGAGAGGCAAACACCCACAGGCCACTAAAAGAGGGCAAGCAGGCTGTGTGTCTACAGTTAACAGTGCTGGTCATGGACATGGTGCATCCTCTGCCGGTGGCCGTGGGGCACACTTGTCCTTTTTTTCTGCTGATGGTCGCGTTATTGAGCCAGAACATGCAGAAGAGTTGGTGGAGTGGATAACAAAGTCGTCCTTATCCTCCACATCCTCTGTCACCCAGGCTCAGGGTAGTTTTCCTTCCTATGCAGCTGCCAAAGTGGCCTATTCCACCAGCTCCTTATCAACAGTCACTCCTTCCGTGGCCCCACCATCATGCATGGAGGAGTCCCCCGAACTATTCGACCACAGTGTCGGGTACATGTTGCTGGAGGATGTGCATCGATTTGAAGGCTCCGACGTTGGTTCCCAGGTTGAAGAAGGGAATAATGTGAGCCTAGAGAGAGGGGGTGCCCAAGAAGGAAAAGAAATTGGTAGTCATGTTCCCCCTGCTGCAGCATAGTGCCATGTTTGCTCCAGTGATGAGGAGGGAGGGGGTGATGAGGTCACTGATTCTACTTGGGTGCCTGATAGAATAGAGGAGGAGGAGGAGGCACAACTCCAACATGGCAGGATGTCCTCTAGGGGGCAGCTTAAGGGCAGCCACCCTACTGCATCACACCACAGAGCTCCGCAGGTGCATGGCGCTGCTGACTCCCCGCTGATTTTGAAAAGTTCCTTGGTTTGGGCCTTTTTGGACACTTTCTGTTTGCAACCTATGTCTTAAGCGGCTTGGGCACCACATGCTTGACCAGATATATGACGACCTCCCATGCAGTCTTTTTCCGTATACTATATTTGAGATTTGTGAGACTAAAAATGTGGCGCTAAAAAATGAAACATGAGGCTACCTGAAACAAATAGTTTCTCTCAAAAACAAACATGTGTGAATATTAAGTAAACACCATGAGGCAAAATAAGGGAAGTGATGTGGTGCAGCAGTGAATCACTCACTATAGACTATCATCACGTATTACATATAATATAGATAAATATTATACATTTATAGATAAGTGTGAATAAGCATATATATATATGGTTCAATGCAAGAAATGCAAGATAGTATTCCTGCGGGCCCGCCGATCACACAGGAAGAAGAGGAGAAGGATTGCGTCAGCATGGAGGTGGAGGATAACACTCAGCATCAGCAGCAGTCTTCAAGGGATCATTTTCAGTCCCCAGATACCCATAGAGTTGTACATGGCTGGGAGGAGATGGTTGAGGATCATGTGATCCTTAGTGACTCAGAGGACTCAGGATCGAATGCCTCTGCAAACTTACGCTGCATGGCCTTCCTGATCCTGCAATGCCTGCAAAAGGACCCTAGGATTCGTGGTATTAAGGAGAGTGATCATTACTGGCTGACAACCCTTCTTGATCCACGTTACAAGGGTAAGGTTGCAGAACTTATCCAGCCTTCGCAGAGGGAGCAGAGGATGAAACATTTTCAGGAGGCCTTGCAGAAAGGTTTGTGCAATGCGTTTCCAGAGCCTGGGAGGTTACAACTTCCTGGTGCTGGACAACGTGTTGCTGAGGCTTTGTTCAGTCACAGAAAGAGCGGTGGAGAAGGTGGCCGGCTGACCGATGCCTTCAGGCAATTCACCAGTCCTCAGCGCCAAGGTCTGATCTGTTCCAGCAACCATCGCCATCATCTGAATTACATGGTGCAGGAATATCTAGGGGCAAGATCAGACTTGGAGACCTTTCCAACAGAACATCCACTGGGTTACTGGGTCTTGAGTAGGGATGAGCCGAACACCCCCCGGTTCGGTTCGCACCAGAACCTGCGAACGGACCGAAAGTTCGCACGAACGTTAGAACCCCATTGACGTCTATGGGACTCGAACGTTCGAAATCAAAAGTGCTCATTTTAAAGGCTAATTTGCATGGTATTGTCCTAAAAAGGGTTTGGGGACCCGGGTCCTACCCCAGGGGACATGTATCAATGCAAAAAAAACTTTTAAAAACGGCCGTTTTTTCGGGAGCAGTGATTTTAATGATGCTTAAAGTAAAAAAAAAAAAGTGAAATATTCCTTTAAATATTGTACCTGGGGGGGGTGTCTATAGTATGCCTGTAAAGTGATGCGTGTTTCCCGTGTTTAGAACAGTCCCTGCACCAAATGTCATTTTTAAAGGATAAAATCTCATTTAAAACTGCTTGTGTGTTTAATGTCATGTCGGGTCATGGCAATATGGATGAAAATCAGTGATACAAACGGCATGGGTACCCCCCAGTCCATTACCAGGCCCTTTGGGTCTTGTATGGATATTAAGGGGAACCCCGCACCCAAATTAAAATAAGGAAAGGCCCTATATACTCTGAACAGCAGTATACAGGTGGTGCAAACAAGACAGGGACTGTAGGTTTGTTGTTAAGTAGAATCTCTTTTTAATTTTGAACGGGTACATTTTTAACGCGTTTAGCTCCAGCCAAAAAATCTTTTTTAAGCTTTTTGGAAAACATAGGGAAGGGTTATCACCCCTGTGACATTTGTTTTGCTGTCTTTCCTCCTCTTCAGAAGATTTCACCTCACTTTTTGTCCCAATGAAAAATGTTTTTTGAAAATTTGGGTTTTTTGTGGAACAAGGATTGGAAAGCATCAGTGGAAAGGAGAAATTGTTTTCCCATATTAACTCTTACAGGAGAGAATTTCCCTTCCTAGGGGTAGATTTCATCTCACTTCCTGTTGTCTCCTTCCGTTTGCAAGTAGGAGTCGTTTGTAAGTTAGATGTTTGAAAGTAGGGTCCTGCCCTATATACTCAGCAGAAATTTGGGCCTTAGGTGTTGCTGTGGCCACAACACTGTAAGCCCTCACAGGGCCCTGCTGTGAAATATTAGATCAAGAATTGTAATTACATGCCCCTGTTGAACAGGAGCTGAAAAATTAGGCCTTAGGCACTGGTGCTGGTGCCACAACACTGCAACCCCTCACAGACACTCTAGTTGGAACGCAGGAACGAGCCCTGCTGCAAAGTATTGCATCAAAAATTGTAATTACACGCCCCTGTTAGACAGGGGCAGAAAAATTGGGCCTTAGGCACTGGTGCTGGTGCCACAACACTGCAACCCCTCACAGACACTCTAGTTGGAACGCAGGAACGAGCCCTGCTGCAAAGTATTGCATCAAAAATTGTAATTACACGCCCCTGTTAAACAGGGGCAGAAAAATTGGGCCTTAGGCACTGGTGCTGGTGCCACAACACTGCAACCCCTCACAGACACTCTAGTTGGAATGCAGGAACGAGCCCTGCTGCAAAGTATTACATCAAAAATTGTAATTACACGCCCCTGTTAAACAGGGGCTGAAAAATTGTGCCTTAGGCACTGGTGGTAACGCCCAGAACAAAAAATGTTCTTACAAGCTATCAGCGTGATGATTGAGGAGGAAGAGGATAATTACTCAGGGATAGTCACTCAGCATCAGCATAGGCAGTCTTTGAAGGGATCTGAGATTTCAAAAAAAATTATTCGGTTACATCAGCATCAGGTGCTTGGTAGCTGGTGGTGATCCAAGACTGATTCATTTTTATGAAGGTCACCCGATCGACCGAGTCGGTGGACAGACGCACCCTGTGATCGGTTACCACGCCTCCAGCAGCACTGAATGTGCGTTCCGAAAGAACGCTGGATGCAGGACAGGCCAGTAGCTCAATTGCATACTGTGCAAGCTCTGGCCAGTGATCCATCCTCAAGACCCAGTAACCCAGAGGATTTTCGGTGGGAAAGGTGTCCAAGTCTGATCTTGCCCCTAGGTATTCCTGCACCATGTAAAACAGACGCTGGCGATGGTTGCTGGAACCGATCATACCTTGGGGCTGCGGACCAAAAAATTGTCTGAACGCATCGGTCAGACGGCCACCTTCTCCACCGCTCCTTCTTTGACTGACCGAAGCCTCAGCAACACGTTGTCCAGAAACAGGAGTTTGTAACCTCCCAGTCTCTGGGAACGCATTGCACAGACCTTTCTGCAAGGCCTCCCGAAGATGTTTCATCCTCTGCTCCCTCTGCGATGGCAAGATAAGGTCCGCAACCTTACCCTTGTAACGTGGATCAAGGAGGGTTGCCAGCCAGTATTGGTCCTTCTCCTTGATAGCACGAATACGAGGATCCTTACGCAGGCTTTGCAGGATCAGGGAGGCCATGCAGCGTAGGTTTGCTGAGGCATTCGGTCCGGAGTCCTCTGGGTCACTAAGGACGACAACGTCCGCAGCCACCTCCTCCCAGCCACGTACAAGTCCATGTGTTTCTTGGGACTGATCCCTTAAAGACTGCTGCTGATGCTGAGTGCCAGGCTCCACCTCCATACTGACACAATCTTCCTCCTCCTCGTCCTCTTCCTGTGTGATCGGCGGGCACGCAGGAACACTGTTTGGATAAAGGGGGCCTTGAGAGCTAAGGAAGTCCTCCTCTTCCTGCCTCTGTTCTGCCTCAAGTGCCCTGTCCATTATTCCACGCAGCGTGTGCTCCAACAGGTGGACAAGGGGGACAGTGTCACTGATGCATGCACTGTCACTGCTCACCATCCTCGTGGCCTCCTCGAATGGTGACAGGACAGTACATGCATCCCTGATCATGGCCCACTGGCGTGGGGAAAAAAAAACAAGCTCCCCTGACCCTGTCCTGGTGCCATAGTCGCACAGGTACTCATTGATGGCCCTCTGCTGCGTGTGCAGCCGCTGCAGCATGGCCAACGTTGAGTTCCACCTGGTGGGCATGTCACAGATTAGGCGGTTCTTGGGCAGGTTAAACTCCTTTTGGAGGTCCGTCAGCCGAGCACTGGCATTATATGACCGGCGGAAATGCACACAGACTTTCCTGGCCTGCCTCAGGACATCCTGTAAGCCCGGGTACCTGCTCAAGAACCGCTGCACCACCAAGTTAAGGACGTGAGCCAAACAGGGCACATGGGTCATTTGTCCCTGTCGGAGGGCAGAGAGGAGGTTGGTGCCATTGTCGCAAACCACCATTCCTGCCTTACGTTGGCGTGGCGTCAACCACCTCTGAACCTGCCCCTGCAGAGCTGACAGAACCCCTGCCCCAGTGTGGCTCCTGTCCCCAAGCACACCAGCTCAAGCACCGCATGGCATCTTTTGGCCTGCGTACTTGCGTAGCCCCTTGAACAACTACGGAGCACCGCTGGTTCCGAGGAAGAGGCCATGGAGGAAGAAGAAGAGGAGGGGGTGGAGGAGAGAGGTGTGTCACAATCAGCATTTTGGAGGCGTGGTGGCGGAACAACCTCCAACACTACTGCACCTTGTCCTGCATCCTTCCCAGCTGCCAGCAGAGTCACCCAATGTGCCGTGAAACTTAGGTAACGTCCCCGTCCATGCCTGCTGGACCATGAGTCAGCGGTAATATGCACCTTACCGCTGACCGCCCTGTCCAGCGAGGCATGGACATTGCCTTCCACATGCTGGTAGAGAGCCGGAATCGCCTTCCGTGAGAAAAAGTGGCGTTTGTGTACCTGCCACTGAGGAACTGCACATTCCACAAACTCACGGAAGGGAGCAGAGTCTACCAACTGAAAAGGCAGCAGTTGAAGTGCTAGCAATTTTGCCAAGCTAGCATTCAACCGCTGGGCATGTGGATGGCTGGGAGCAAACTTCTTTCGGCGGTGCAGCAGCTGGGGCAGGGAAATTTGCCTGGTACAATCTGACGTTGGTGTACCAAAAGCAGATTGCCCACAAGTACTTGGCTGTGACACACCTAATTCTACACCTTCATTCCTCTCACTGCAGGTCTCAGAGAGGACTGGAGGTCTAGTGGGGTTGGAAATCTCAGCTGACGAGGAGCAAGGAGAGATCCTCTTTGTTCTTTGGTGTGGGTCTTTTAGATACGCTTGCCAACGAACTGCATGGCAGGTCAAAATATGTCTGGTCAAGCATGTGGTACCCAAGCGGGAGATGTTTTGGCCACGTGAGATACGCTTGAGACATATGTTGCAAATAGCAGCGGTGCGATCTGATGCACTCGTCTCAAAAAAGGCCCACACCAAAGAACTTTTTTGAATAACGCGCAGAGACTGCAGCGCCCTGCACATGTGGAGCTTTGGGGTGTGATGCAGTCAATGTGCTGCCCTTAGGCTGGCCCCTGGAGGGCATCCTGCCTCGTTGGTGATGTGCCGCCGCCTCCTCCTCCTCCTCCTCCTCCTCCTCCTCTCTCCTATCAGGCACCCACGTTGAGTCAGTGACCTCATCATCCCCTCCCTCCTCATCACTGGAGCAAACCTGGCAGTATGCTGCAGCAGGGGGAGCATGACTGCCAGATTGCTGTCCTTCTTGGGCACCCCCTCTGTCCGTGCTCATGTTACTGCCTTCATCGAGCTCAGTATCATCATCAGAGCCTTCCAAACGCTGGGCATCCTCCTGGAGCATGTACCCAACACTGTGGTCAAACAGTTCGAGGGAATCCTCATGAGGACATGGTGGAGCTAGGGAAGGAGTCACTGATGACATTGAGCTGAGGGAAGAGGCCGCTGCTTTGCCAGACAAAGCACCCTGGGCATGGGTGAGAGAGGATGAGGAGGATGAGGACGGCTTGGTCATCCACTCGACCAAGTCTTCTGCATGTTGCGGCTCAACACGGCCAGCTGCCGAAAAAAAGGCCAAGCGTGTCCCATGGCCACGTGCTGATGAGGATGCACCGTCTCCACGACCAGCACTAGACACAGAGCCTGCTTGCCCTCTCTTATTGGCTTGTGACTGTCTGCCTCTCCTTCTTGGCCTTCCAGACATACTAATGGCCTGTAGCTGCACTAAGCTGGGATAGAACACCAGTAATTTTCTTCAGGTAGCTTTATATACTGTAACCAGACAAGCCTGCCTGTCAGTAGGAAGATAACAGGAACGGATCTAGCTGAACACTGTGAGCAGGACGCACTGTACTAAATGTAAATAGTCTAGCTGCCTGACCATGGTACTAATAGGATCAAATAGAACACCAGTAATTTTCTTCAGGTAGCTTTATATACTGTAACCAGACAAGCCTGCCTGTCAGTAGGAAGATAACAGGAACGGATCTAGCTGAACACTGTGAGCAGGACGCACTGTACTAAATGTAAATAGTCTAGCTGCCTGACCGTGGTACTAATAGGATCAAACAGAACACCAGTAATTTTCTTCAGGTAGCTTTATATACTGTAACCAGACAAGCCTGCCTGTCAGTAGGAAGATAACAGGAACGGATCTAGCTGAACACTGTGAGCAGGACGCACTGTACTAAATGTAAATAGTCTAGCTGCCTGACTGTGGTACTAATAGGATCAAACAGAACACCAGTAATTTTCTTCAGGTAGCTTTATATACTGTAACCAGACAAGCCTGCCTGTCAGTAGGAAGATAACAGGAACGGATCTAGCTGAACACTGTGAGCAGGACGCACTGTACTAAATGTAAATAGTCTAGCTGCCTGACCGTATAAGTAATAGGATCAAATAGAACACCAGTAATTTTCTTCAGGTAGCTTTATATACTGTAACCAGACAATCCTGCCTGTCAGTAGGAAGATAACAGGAACGGATCTAGCTGAACACTGTGAGCAGGACGCACTGCACTAAATGTAAATAGTCTAGAAGATAACAGGAACGGATCTAGCTGAACACTGTGAGCAGGACGCACTGCACTAAATGTAAATAGTCTAGAAGATAACAGGAACGGATCTAGCTAAACTGAATACAGTGTATATATATATATATATATATATGCAACACCTGGGATGCATATATATATACACAATACACTGTAAGTGCAGCTAACTGACTGACTGTTCTGCCTAATCTATCTAGGCCAGATTGCTGTCCTTCTTGGGCACCCCCTCTGTCCGTGCTCATGTTACTGCCTTCATCGAGCTCAGTATCATCATCAGAGCCTTCCAAACGCTGGGCATCCTCCTGGAGCATGTACCCAACACTGTGGTCAAACAGTTCGAGGGAATCCTCATGAGGACATGGTGGAGCTAGGGAAGGAGTCACTGATGACATTGAGCTGAGGGAAGAGGCCGCTGCTTTGCCAGACAAAGCACCCTGGGCATGGGTGAGAGAGGATGAGGAGGATGAGGACGGCTTGGTCATCCACTCGACCAAGTCTTCCGCATGTTGCGGCTCAACACGGCCAGCTGCCGAAAAAAAGGCCAAGCGTGTCCCATGGCCACGTGCTGATGAGGATGCACCGTCTCCACGACCAGCACTAGACACAGAGCCTGCTTGCCCTCTCTTATTGGCTTGTGACTGTCTGCCTCTCCTTCTTGGCCTTCCAGACATACTAATGGCCTGTAGCTGCACTAAGCTGGGATAGAACACCAGTAATTTTCTTCAGGTAGCTTTATATACTGTAACCTGACAAGCCTGCCTGTCAGTAGGAAGATAACAGGAACGGATCTAGCTGAACACTGTGAGCAGGACGCACTGTACTAAATGTAAATAGTCTAGCTGCCTGACCGTGGTACTAATAGGATCAAATAGAACACCAGTAATTTTCTTCAGGTAGCTTTATATACTGTAACCAGACAAGCCTGCCTGTCAGTAGGAAGATAACAGGAACGGATCTAGCTGAACACTGTGAGCAGGACGCACTGTACTAAATGTAAATAGTCTAGCTGCCTGACCGTGGTACTAATAGGATCAAACAGAACACCAGTAATTTTCTTCAGATAGCTTTATATACTGTAACCAGACAAGCCTGCCTGTCAGTAGGAAGATAACAGGAACGGATCTAGCTGAACACTGTGAGCAGGACGCACTGTACTAAATGTAAATAGTCTAGCTGCCTGACCGTGGTACTAATAGGATCAAACAGAACACCAGTAATTTTCTTCAGGTAGCTTTATATACTGTAACCAGACAAGCCTGCCTGTCAGTAGGAAGATAACAGGAACGGATCTAGCTGAACACTGTGAGCAGGACGCACTGTACTAAATGTAAATAGTCTAGCTGCCTGACCGTGGTACTAATAGGATCAAACAGAACACCAGTAATTTTCTTCAGGTAGCTTTATATACTGTAACCAGACAAGCCTGCCTGTCAGTAGGAAGATAACAGGAACGGATCTAGCTGAACACTGTGAGCAGGACGCACTACACTAAATGTAAATAGTCTAGCTGCCTGACTGTGGTACTAATAGGATCAAACAGAACACCAGTAATTTTCTTCAGGTAGCTTTATATACTGTAACCAGACAAGCCTGCCTGTCAGTAGGAAGATAACAGGAACGGATCTAGCTGAACACTGTGAGCAGGACGCACTGTACTAAATGTAAATAGTCTAGCTGCCTGACCGTGGTACTAATAGGATCAAATAGAACACCAGTAATTTTCTTCAGGTAGCTTTATATACTGTAACCAGACAATCCTGCCTGTCAGTAGGAAGATAACAGGAACGGATCTAGCTGAACACTGTGAGCAGGACGCACTGCACTAAATGTAAATAGTCTAGAAGATAACAGGAACGGATCTAGCTGAACACTGTGAGCAGGACGCACTGCACTAAATGTAAATAGTCTAGAAGATAACAGGAACGGATCTAGCTGAACACTGTGAGCAGGACGCACTGCACTAAATGTAAATAGTCTAGAAGATAACAGGAACGGATCTAGCTAAACTGAATACAGTGTATATATATATATATGCAACACCTGGGATGCATATATATATATACACAATACACTGTAAGTGCAGCTAACTGACTGACTGCTCTGCCTAATCTATCTAACTCAAATCAAATGACACTGTCTGTCTCTCTCTCTCTCTCAATGAACGCCGGAACACACACTACACAGGGCCGCCGTGCAGGCGGCCTTATATAGTGTGGGGCGTGTACTAAATCCCCTGAGCCATAATTGGCCAAAGCCTCCTTGGCTTTGGCCAATTATGGCTCTCTGTTCAGGCGGCGCTGTGATTGGCCAAGCATGCGGGTCATAGTGCATGCTTGGCCAATCATCAGCAAGCAATGCACTGCGATGCCGCAGTGAATTATGGGCCGTGACGCGCCACACGAATTTGGCGCGAACGGCCCATATCGTTCGCAATTCGGCGAACGGGCGAACAGCCGATGTTCGAGTCGAACATGGGTTCGACTCGAACACGAAGCTCATCCCTAGTCTTGAGGATGGACCACTGGCCAGAGCTTGCTCAATATGAACTTGAGCTACTGGCCTGTCCTGCAACCAGTGTTCTTTCTGAACGCACATTCAGTGCTGCTGGAGGCTTTGTAACTGAGCACAGAGTGCGCCTGTCCACAGACTCTGTTGATTGGCTCACATTCATAAAAATAAATCAGCCTTGGATCACCAGCTACCAAGCACCTGATGCTGATGTAACCGATTGATTTTTCTATGGATGTGGGATCCCTTGAAGACTGCATATGCTGAGTGACTATCCTATTATGCTGAGTGACTATTCTATTCCTCCTCAATCTTCATGATGATAGTTTCTAAGAATATTTTTGGTTCAGGGCACCACCACCACTGCCTAAGGCTCAATTTTTCTGTCCGTGTTTAACAGGGGCACGTAATTACAATTTTTGATCTAATATTTCACAGCAGGGCCTGTTCCTGCGCTCAACAAGAGTATCTGTGAGACTTTACAGTGTTGTGCCACCACCACCACCGCCTGAGGCCCAATTTTTCTGCCCTTGTTTAACAGGGGCATGTAATTACAATTCTTGATATAATATTTCACAGCAGGGCCCGTTCCAGTGCCCACCAAGAGTGACTGTGAGGGCTTATAGTGTTCTAGTACCACCAACACCTAAGGCCCAATTTTCCACAGAGTGTATAGGGCAGGCTGTATAGTATATACAGGCAGTCTCCTATTTTCAAACATCCAACTTACAAAGGACTCCTACTTACAAACGGAGGGAGACAACAGGAAGTGAGAGGAAATCTACCCCTAGGAAGGGAAATTCTCCCCTGTAAGAGTTAATATGGGAAAAAGGTGTCTCTCCACTGATGCTTTATCACCAATCCTTGTTTCCCTAATAACCCCAAATTTTCACAATCCAATTGTCATTGGGACAGAAAGTGAGGTGAAATCTTCTGAACAGGGGCACAGACAGCAAAACAAATGTTACAGGGGTAATAACCCTTTCCTATGTTATCCAAAAAGTTTAAAAATAGATTTTTTTTGGCTGGAGCTACACTTAAAAAATGTACCTGTTTCAAATTACAAACAGATTCAACTTTTCAACTTCAACTTTTGCTGGCAAAATAAAAGTATATTATTTAGCTTGTTTGATGTTTTTTCTCTTTTCAATTTGTTTTGGGGAAGTGCAATATCTTTCTTATACCCATAGAAATTATAAGATATAAATGTGCACTTAAAAACCTAATCTCTTCAGCACACCTGCAAGTAAATGATAAAGGTGTTTAGGTGGAGTCTTTGTATGTAACAGCTGTGGAGAATTGCAGGTAATGAACTCAGCTGGTGGATATGCAGTTTTGTATGTGTCAGCCCTGGTTCACATAGGTGCGATTTGGCATGCAATTTGACATGTCAAATCGGCGGCAATTGCACCATCCTAATAGGTGAGGCGCCGCAATATTCAAAAGTAGTTTCTGTACTACTTTTGGTGACTTTGGGGTGCGGTTTCCATTGACATATGTGCAGAAACTCGCACAGATGTTTCTGAAGTTCCCCCCGCAGTCGGGACTGACATGCGGGAATGAAATTGTGTGTTCAGCTGAACTTACATGATTTCCTCCCGCTGTCAGTGTGAACCAGGGCTAAAACTGGGCCTTTGTCATTCACCTGCTGCAATCCCAGCGACACCATTTCTTATCAAACTCCCTTAAGTTTGCCTTCAAATATCATTATATGTAGAAATACAAATTTGCATATCTGCAAATAAACGAAAATAAAAAATTCTAATCATGGTTGCGATCAAATATTCGCAGCTGCAATCAAAAGAGCGTGGTTTTGCCTTCTCACTCGGAAATGAGTCATTGTAGTCACCTGGAATTTCCTGTACTGGTCAGGATCTCCATCTAGGTGGACATGGCAAGGTCCCTCTTTAGCAAAGAGGAGGTGCTGCTCATTTGCCAGGTAAGTGTAGGATTAGGCTCGGTTCACACTAGGGGCGGCACGACTTGCAGGTCGCCTCACCGAGGCAACCTGCACACGACTGCCACGGCGACTTGCAAAACGACTTCTGTATAGAAGTCTATGCAAGTCGCCCCAAGTCACCCCTAAAGTAGTACAGGAACCTTTTTCTAAGTCGGAGCGACTTGCGTCGCTCCGATTAGAACAGTTCCATTGTACAGAACGGGAGGTGACTTGTCAGGCGGCTAGGTCGCCTGACAAGTTGCCCCTGTGTGAACCGAGCCCTAGAGTTGCCACCTCATCCCTTTAAACCCGAACACCTTTGAATTACACAGGTTTTGAGGCTAATTAAATGCAGATAAGGCACCAAGTGAGTTTAATTACCACCTTAATCAGACACAGAACCTGTGTAATTAATATGTGTTCGGGTTTAAAGGGATGAGGTGGCAACCATATGTAGGATATATACTTGTGTTTACTCAATGTGGGGGTGGATGTGGTAGTTAGATTTGGTGTGGGTGGGGTTCATTGATTTGTTTATTTGACATTGCCATGCACTTGCTTCTGGCCCATGTGCACACATCACTTCCTGCATTTGTTCTGCTGATGTAAATCATTAAGGACTATGCACATATATATGAGAGCTCCTTTTTATTTTTATATATATATATATATATATATATATATATATATATATATATATATATATATATATATATATATATATATATATATGACTTGTTTCACAGTTGGGCGACTTTTCCAGCAAATTTAGCATGACAAGCTGTAAGCTGTACCCCATAATTCTCAATGATAGCCATTCATATCTGTGCTACTTCAAGTTGCAACAACTTCAAAGTAGTCTCTGTACTACTTTGTTGTGACTTTCATGTGACTTGAGATACATAGGGCACAATATTACACAGGCATTCCCAGAAGTTGGGGCCAAGTTGCAGCAGCAAAATGGCAGCAAAATAAAAGTGTGACTTTCAGGTCGCAGAAGTGTGAATGAAATTCATGGATAATGAATTAGGCCTTATTCTGACTTGTGCATCCTGAAAGTGGGACAAATTCGTCCCTGCACTACTTTAGTTTGACTATGATGCAATACACCACAAGATTGCACAGGCATTGGTCGCACACGTGTACATGGGGTCTAATTCAAAGGTGTTATCAATGAATCTCATTAGGTTCCTTTCACACTTAGCCGACTTTTCATGTACCTTGAGGTCCATAAAGCTCCTTACACACTTGTGCGACCTGAAAGTCCCACGATTTTGCAGCGTTTTTTGTTGCAAATTTGATGCAATTTTAAGCAATGCCAGTGTAATCTTGAGGTCTATGGACGCAGGACAAGTCACACAAGTGTGAAAGGGGCCTTAGGGCCAGTTCACACTGCTGTGCTGTCCAACAGGGATTTGAGAGTTGCCCTTCACTGCAAATCACATGCGATGTCTAAGTGATGCAAACTCAGCCATATAGATTGTATGGCTGAACTAGCATCACATTCGGACCAAACTCACACAGGACCCTTGATCCGCAGCAGAATCCGAACATGCAGCTCGCTCTGCGATATGCAAACTGATTTGGGGGTGACATTGGCTTTCTACTGACACTCCCAGCAGTTCACATATGGCGGTGTGAACTGCCTGCGAGTTGTATGCTATGCGGGAACCCACACTAGATTCGCAGGGTTCCCTCATTGCTCCAGTGTGAACCGGTCCTGACCCTAGGTTCACACCTTTTAATTTTTTTAGTGCATTTTGCAGTTTGCAGAAATGCACTTCAGTCCATTTAACATGGTTTCCTATGGTACTAGTTCACATGTATGCATTTGAGGTTCCCCCCAGGTGTATATCAGGCCCTTCGGGTCTAGTATGGATTTGGAGGGGACCCCCCCACTCCAAAATTTAAAAAAAATGGTGTGGGGTTCCCCCCTGGTCTATACCAGGCCCTTTGAGTCTATTATGGCCCTGGAGGGGACCTCCAATGGCAAAAGTAAAAAAAATGGCGTGGGGTCCCCCAAAATGCACACCAGATCCTTATCCGAGCAAGCAGCCCGGCAGGTCAGGAAAGGGAGGGAATGAGTGAGCGTCCCCTCTCCTGAACCATACCAGGCCACATGCCCTCAATATGGGGAGGGTGGGGGCTTTAGGGTGGGGGGTGCAGGGCACCAAAATGTAAAAAAAGATGGCATGGGGGTCCCCCCAATATCCATAACAGACCCTTATCAGAGCACGCAACCTGGCAGGGTTGAGAGAGAGCCCCCCTCCTGAACTGTACCAGGCCACATGCCCTCAACATGGGGGGCCCGAAAGCACCCTCCCCCTGTTGAGGGCATGTTGCCTGGTACATTTTTCCCCCTTCTTCAAAATGTTTCCCCCCCCCTTCTTCTTCAAACATTAAAGGAAGGGATTACAGTGCTAAGCATATACCAACATGTGTAGTACTGACCCCTTGTATGACCCCAAAGAAGAAAGCATAAAAAAGAGGAAGGAGTAGGTGGGTGAAGAGGTACGAGTGGGAAATGGAAGGAGATAGATAATGAGTAGGCTAGTGCTCAGCAGTATAAGGTGAAGTAGTAGAGTAAGCCTATCAGTAGTCAAACCCATAAAGCTCAGTTCGTTCCAGGAGATGAACCAGCATAGTTGGTACCTGGTAGTTTAGTCAAGAACAAGGCAGAGCTCTATGATCTGACAGCCAGAATTGCCAGTGGTGATAGAATTTATCAAGTGTCAGGTGTGCCTTTGCAAACAGATATTCCATTGTTAGGTGAGGTGGTTGTTAAGAATATCAACGGTGTTATGAAGAGTAGGTGCACATGCCTGTTTCCAAAGCCTGGCAATAGATAATCGGGCGGCAATGAGCATGTGTGTAATGGTGGGGTGAAATTTCAGGGGGCCAATTCGAGAGGCCTAGAGAACGAAGAGAGCCATTTGGGGGGTTCACGCAATAGGTAGGTTAGTAACAATCTGTTACTAACAATCTGAATAAGTGTGGAGATGCCCATCAAGAAAGCACCCATAGACGGAAAATATGTCCATCCATGTCACAATTTCTCCAACATTTGCCGGAATGAGTCGGGAACATTCAAGCTAATTTCACAGGTGTGTAATACCACCTATACAGTATTCTTTTGAGGTTTACCAGCGGGAAATGTTTTTAGAGTACATGGTGGATGAGCGAAGTGCTGGATACCAGAAGGGGGAGGGATCTGGATTTGTAACTTGGATTCCCAGTAGGTTATAGTTGGGGTGTGTTCCTCCAGATTTGCTTTTGTTAGTAGGCCATAAAGATAGGCTATGCCACAAATTTTGTTGCTGGTTGAGGTAAGAAATTGTAGGATGTCCTTAGTCCACGTGTTGTGTGAGGTTGAGATGGAGGTGAGGATATGACGGAGCCTTAAGTACATAAAGAAGGCCTTATTGGAGATGTCAAAATGGTCCTTAATATGGAGGAGGGATAAGAGTTGGTTATGCTGGTCCCCAATCTTTCAAAGACCCTATGAGGACCATATTTGAAGGTAAATGTCTGGTGATAAGAATGACAAAGCTTTTAATGGGAGTTGGTGAAGAGCCTGCATGTGTAGTCCTTTTGAGGTTTGTAGAACTGATCTCCAGGTGGATAATGTACCGTTAACTGTTGGGGGGAATAAAGTTTTTTTTTTTAATATCTGTGTTGACACACACACACACACACACACACACACACACTTCCTCTCTGGTAAAATGTTGTTCTTGGAAGAGGGAAGTAAAGGGAAATATTTACAATTGAACCTCAGATAGCATTAAAAAGTGTCAGTGGTTATAATGCTCCCCCACTCCATCCAAAATAGGAAAAAATGATGCATTATTTTAAAATAAATATTTTCCATTTAAGTCTTTATTAACACTTTATTCATAATTGTCTTCATTTATTCTTTCTCTTTTTGCTGTCCTTAGCCTTTTTTTTTTTTTTTTTTTTTTTTTTTACTTTTACTAGTCATCTGAATTTTATTTTGTGTTTTCCTTAATTTTGTTTGTTAGTTTTTTTGTGGTGTAAACATACAAAAAATACATGACATTTAAAAAAAATGTAATTTTGTGTGCAAATTACTTTGCTATGCTTTGTACTACAAACATATTTTAGAATAAAAAAAAAAAGCAGGACAGCTTTCTGAATAAAATTAGCATATTGATATCTGCAGTGACACTTATAATATATATTGAAATATTTGTGGTCAAACCAATGTATTTGTTACTGTACTTCCTTTTACCTTTAAAAAAAATAATAAATGCACACTTTTTTCAGATAAAAACATGTACATATTCTACTTTTTTCGGAGGAGCCTGGAAAGCATTGCACCCACACTTAGCAGATTGCAGGTGTAATTCAGACTATCAGTGTAATGCCTAGTACACACGATCAGACAATTGGGCGAAAAATACCACTTTTGAAGCGATCATATGATCATCTGATTGTTAGTACATATCTTTTGAGAGCTGATCATGACAGTTCATGCAAAATTGTCCAAAGAAACAAACATGAACATTTTTCTCATACGATACAAGAACGTACAATTTTGTTTAATCAGTACCTTATTTGTTCAAAAAAATCGGAAGACCAAGACCACACATGCTCAGAATTAAAAGAATACAGTACAATATAATACAACAAAGTTATATTCTGTCGTAGGAGGATTTTCGGAACTTGAGCAATCTCTTCATTTTCGATATGAGACTAGAAGCAAAAAAACAGACATTTGTTCATCCAATATTCTCTTTGTGTGTACCAGGCTTAAACTTCCGGCTTGTAGGCAAATACACAATGACAGGAAAATTCAATGAACTACCTAGAGTGCTCAACAGTGCCCAGGCAGTTCATTGGGAACTACAAGCCAGTCAGTCACAAAAGCTGTTGGTACAAGAAGTTCATTCATTGAAACTAAATTTTAAAAATGCAGTAGGACCTAAAAATCTCTAGCAGCTGCCACTGTACTTAGATACAAAGTACTGCATATAGGAACAAAAAAAGTGCAGCGATGAAATAACAATCAACTAAATCCGAAGGAATGATTTTAAATCCACTCACTGAATAAACAAATTAAGAGCAATCATGTAGTACGATGGTATTGGCCACTAAAATGTCACTATGACAAAATGAAATGTCAATATAACAGTGCAAATACGTAAATACTTTGCAGCAAAACATTATTTACATACAACAACAAAACATTATAAACGTAGTCCACCCAAATAAAAGTGTTCATAGAAGTGTTATGACAATCATATCAGTGAAAACACAGAAATGTCCCATTGAAGAAAAAATGTACAGATGAGGGCTTCTCCAAAAGAGCAGCAGGTGTAGATCACAGAAAGCCTTTGGATCCAAGATAGTAAAAACATCACAATATGAACTTATAAAGTGGATAACAAAGTGCAGCCCATTGCAAAAGTGCATAAATATAATAAAGTATATAAAAGTGAATTCTCTTCATCCCCTGATGAAGTCACATGCCGTGAAGTAACGCGTAGGGCATCCAAACCTGGAAGTGATGTAGGAGACTGGCAAGTTGCTGTATGCTTACACCTAACAGAGCGTTTTTTAATGTAAGAGTTTTTAATAAACATTGTTTTTAAATAAGCCATGGGAGATTACTTTCTTTTATCCTACTATATGGATTGAGCGTGGGAGATGGAGTTTTAAAGGTACCACCACTAAGGATTACCTGAATATTTCTGAGAGACCTGGAACCAGGCTAGGATTGGTGAACATCATCCCTAGCATTACAATCATAAGGCTTATTTGATTGCCTTCTAAGGAGAGTTCTGGGAGCATAGAGATGTCACAAGGAGGTAAAAGTACATAATTTGTTTTTATATATGCATACAAAAAGCACTTTATTTCGAAGCAATTGATTATATCTGTCACATCACCGCTGGAGAATGAACTGTAATATACTTTAATATGCACTTTTGCAATGGACTGCACTTTGTTATGCACTTTATAGGTTCATATTGATATACTGTATACCTATGACAGACGTAACTCGGGTAAATAGAATGTGCCTGGTGCAAGCAATCTGTAAATAAATATTAATATAACCCTCCATATTTGTAATGGTTTCAGCCATGGTTTTAGCCATGATCATATCCTTGCAATATCCTATGCACACCACAACTATTCTCTGTGACTAGTGAACAAAGATGCCCCTAATCATTTAAGATTTTCAATGATTAAAAAGATTTTTTTTTTAATTGTGAAGAAAGGTGTATAGAGACTGTATCTCCTGTATTAATTGTATTAATATTTAGTCAAACCATGCATATTGGAATTCCCACCTGGAGACAAGCTCCTCTAATGCATTTCACCTACCCAGTAAATGACGTTACCAGTGTGTGGCCTCTGTCTTTTGCACAGTGTTTTCAAAAAGTGAGAATGAGCTCCAGACTCCTGGCACATGACAGATCCAGGAGCCTGGAAGTAGGAATGAGCTCGCTCATCCCCTCCCCTTTCCTGACCTGCCAGGCTTCGTGCTCGGATAAGGGTCTGGTATAGAATATGGGGGGGACCACACTCCATTTTTTTTTCTTAACCACCTTTTTTCGGTCCTTTTTTGTTTTTTAGCAAAAAATAAAAAACCCAACAGTGATTAATTACCACCAAAACAAATCTCTATTTGTGTGAAAAAAAATTATAAAAATTTAATTTGGGTACAAGGTTGCATGACCGTGCAACTGTCATTCAAGTTGTGAAAGCGCTGAAAGCTGAAAATTGGTCTGGGCAGGAACGTGGTTTAAGTGCCCAGTAAGCAATTTGTTAATTTTGGCGTGGGGTTCCCCTTAAAATCCATACCAGACCTTTTGGTATGGACTGGGGGGGCCCTACATCATTTTTTCTTTCTTTTTTTAATAGCCATGTGTCGGCAATTGCAACCATGAGTCAATTTAATCACTTGACAAATGGGCACTTAAACCCCCTTCCTAACCAGACCAATTTTCAGCTTTCGGTGCTCTCACATTTTGAATGACAATTACTCAGTCATGCAACACTGTACCCATATGAAATTTTTGTCCTTTTTTTCATACAAATAGAGCTTTCTTTTGGTGGTATTTAATCACCACTGGGTTTTTTATTTTTTGCGCTATAAATCAAAAAAGACTGAAAATTCGGTAAAAAAAAAATCTTTGTTTCTGTTAAAATTTATTGCAGAGTATTGGCGAGTATTGGCAGAGTATTGGCGAGTATTGGCGAGTATTGGCAGAGTATTGCAGAGTATTCCACAGTATTGGCAGAGTATTGCACATTATTGCAGAGTATTGGCAGAGTATTGCACATTATTGCAGAGTACTGCACAGTATTGCACATTATTGCAGAGTACTGCAGAGTATTGCACATTATTGCAGAGTATTGCACAGTATGGGCACAGCGCTGTGGGCACTACAGAGCCAGCCCACACCGCTGCTAAAAACGATCTCTCCCCCTCCCGCCCTCCCCTCGCTTTGGACATATTGGTACAGAGAGGGGAGGGAGGAACTGGAGTCATGAGATAATGCCGGTTTGTTTACAAGTGATCGATCCGTCATTTGACGGAGCAATCATATGGTAAACGGCCGATACAATCAGACATTTACCACGATCCGTGATGCTCATGGTCACGGATGTTTGCGGGAGCATGCCCCAGGGGGAGGATGTCCATGGACGCCCTCCCAGAATAAGCCGACCGCGCTGTAGCCATCTTTCGGCTATGGCCCGGTCGGCAAGTTGTTAAACGTGATTTGACTCCAGGGGTGGATCAAGGGGGGAGCAACGGATCAATTGCCCCCCCAGGAAAATATTGAGCAGGCTGTGCTGATGCCGACCCCCCATCAACCGTTGCTGACAAAGGGCAGAGGCGCTGAAACTGAAAGGCTCTGTGAAGGGAGTGACACAGGCAGAGCCGCAGCTGCGGGGGATTTCCACCCCTCCTTCTCCTTCTTGAGCCGAGCATTCACCTGGCAATGCCCTCCAATTGACTACATTCAGGGCCAATGGCTGGGAAACTAGCAGCTAGAGGATTATGGGACATGTAGTCCCGGATACCAGCAGGCCCCAGGATAATTCTCTGAGGGGACTGCAGCCCCCAGCATGCTGAGCGGGTGGAGGAAGAGGAAGAGAGGAGAAGAGGAACCATAAGGCTTTCAGGTGGAGGGAGCCAGTGATTCTATTATTATCCTTCAAGGTAAGAACTTACCTCCAGGTGGGGGGAGCGAGGGAGATGTGGAGGGGCGGGATGCAGGCTTCCATAGAGGTACAGGACCTTATCACTGGCTACATCCACCCTTTCCTCCCCTCCACCTGGCTGCTCTCACCCTGTCCTCCCCTCCACCTGGCTGCATCTACCCTGTCCCCCCCTCCACCTGGCTGCTCCCACCCTGTCCTCCCCTCCATCTGGCTGCTCCCACCCTTTCCTCTCCTCTACCTGGCTGCTCCCACCCTGTCCTCCTCTCCCCTCCACCTGGCTTCATCTACCTTGTCCACCCCTCCACCTGGCTGCAACTACAGTGTCCTCCCCTCCACTTGGCTGCTCCCACCCTGTCCTCCCCTCCACCTGGCTGCTCCCACTGTGTCCTCCCCTCCACCTGGCTGCTCCCACTCTGTCCTCCCCTCCAACTAGCTGCAACCACAAAAACTTTTTCAAGACACTGTGTATTTATATATGTGTGTGTGTATATAATTGCATTTTATAGTTGCCCCCCCACTTTTTTTCCTGTCCCCCCATGTGCCCCCTCTAAATATGAAAGCCGGAGATGCCACTGTCTCTCACCGCCCCCCCCCCTGCATCGCCGCATTTCTGCGTCTAAAAGACTGCCATTACTGTGCAGGCCTCATTCTGGGACAACAGAGACACTGTCACTGGCCACTGGCAGTGACAATCTGCATCGGATAACAGGTGATGTAGCCAGTGACAAGCCCCATCTGAAGGCAGGTGACGGTAGCAAGTGTCACACTCAGGGCTGCCACTGAATCTGCATTATGGTGAGTTGAACTATTTCATTTTATATTACAATGTAATAAGAGAAAGAATGTGCTTCAATCGTCCTGACACCATAATAACCATGGTGCCGTGATGATTGAAGCGCCAACACCAGTCATTTCCCCTACAAATTGCCCACAAAAAATTTGGCAGTGCCCCTTCTGAGGTTAGACTCTGGATCCGCCCCTGTTTGACTAGTTTTTTTTTTTCTTTAGAAATTTAATTTTTGCTGAAGCATGTTCTATGCATGCTACAGATGCCCCACTTTACAGGCAGGCTAAGGGGACCCCCGGGTACTATATTTAAAGGATTTTTATTTATTTTTTGCTGCACTTTAAGCATCATTAAAATCACTGCTCCTGAAAAACTATTAGACGTTTTAGTTCATATGTGAGTAATTTTAGGTATGGCCAACAATCTTCTAGTGATTCTAAGTTCCCTATATTGGTTGATATAATAAACTATAATGGTCATTTATACCCTCCCTTTTTAGAACATGGATCCATGGCTCCTAATGAGTGGACGAAGTCCATGAAACATGTCGAGCCTACCCTGATGCATCCAGCGTACATCGATATTCTAAATGATTTTACCAATTTGTTTTTATCAGACTACATTCTGCCTAATATCTAGTATGCATATTTCCAATGTAATTTGACACCTGTACTATGCATGCTATGCTGTATTATGTCATGCCATTTAATGGTTTAGTAATAAACATATGGATGTTTTTATTTACATGATTTGTTTGGTTTCACCATACACACCTCATTCAAAGTCCCAAACCTCCCCCCTTTTATGTTGCATACAGCACAGGGATGGAGGTGTAAACCTTCCCTTACGTCTCACTCAAAGTCCCAAATGTTTTCCCCCCTTCTTCTTCATATATCAATAGGAATGGAGGTGTGCTATGTGTTCTGACACCATCAACCTTTACGGCTGACCCTACTTGGTCAGACCATATTTGCAATATGAAATTTACAGTGCATGGCACGTATTGATATGCATTGTTGCTGGCCCTCCCACTCATCTGAACTGATAGGGTATCGCGTGATTTGCGGCCAGTGGGCTGGTGCGTGTTTGGATTCCTGGGAGCTGCGATTTGTGCTGGGCGCCCTCCATCTCCCCTTCTCTCCATATCATTAGATACGGAGGACTGGGCGGGCATACCCTGCGCTGTGCATGTGACGTCCTGATTGGGCATCCCATCACACACGTGTCTGTTAGCCTGGCTGACATGAGGGAGTCTCTCCTTATGTGTCATGCCAGCGTGACGCTGGAGGGGACATGATGAGACAAAGTAAGTGAAAGCAAAATATCTAGTGCAGCCAGCATATAACAATAACTATAAGCATATAGATGTACACCAGTAAATAAATCATACAAGCTTTATTTAGGAAGATATCAGCGCAGACATCCAATGTACAACCAGGTATTATCAGCAAAGGGATTGATAAAAATTCTGGTGGAATTGTGCATACACACTCGGGTATACGTAGATATTAATAGAGATACCTCCAGATGAAGTTTTCAGCAACGTTCAGTTGCAGGGGCCCCTGAGGATCAGCATCTGTCTTTGTGTCAGAGACCTGAACACAAGATCTGTGATCATGGGGAGATTCTCCAGTTACTGGCCGACCAGCCTATTTGTCTATCTATAGTCCCTTCTTAATAGTTTCTAATCTGACATGCAACTGGACCTCTAAGCCTATAATCCTGACATATCCACCAGAAGCCTAACCTGGCTCTAGCCTAGCTGTAACCTATGCTGTTTATGGAGCCCTACTCTAAAAACAGCTATAGAATCCAAGACCAGAAGGGACTAGGTTAACTAGAATAACTGTAGCTGCATATAGATTATATTACAATGAACAGGTTGAACTACCAATATAATGGAAGAGGACCACTACTCATACAGCAGCACAGGCCTAGCTATCTGGCATTGTGCATGTGAAAAAAATAACAATAACAAGGACAGAGCAGACTCTGTCTGTCCCAAGAATTTAATTCTATACTTAGCAGTTACAGTTAAATTACTAGATTGTAGGAATATTTGCATAATAGCCCCTTCTGGCTTGGAGTGTGGCAGCATGGACAGGACATGTGGCTGAAACTTTCTCTATCTCTCCACTTCCTCCATCTAGGGTTTCAAAGCGAACAACCCAGGAGATGGAATATATATAATATATTTACAGACATTTACAAATTCAGACAGTAGAAGGCAGCAGATCCCTACACATCTGCAGCATTACTTTTTAATTTAAAGTGGATGTAAACCTTCACATATATCCAGTGAACAGCCTCAGATGATACACAGAGATGAAACAAATCTCCCTACTTAAGTTTTACTTGTACATGTGCTGTCTTCAACTTTCTAGACTGTTTAGAAAGTGCACATTAGGGGCGTGGCCAAGACCGGCATGTGAGAGGACGCACTTCTCACAGCTCCTGCCTGATCCTCAGATTGATCCTTTCCCGGCACCTCAGATCCTGATTTTTTCGGCCCCCCAGCTGGCTACCGAGACCCCCTATCATCCGGACCCACCACCGGCCCTCTGCACGAGAGCAAAGACCCGCCGAGGCCCGTTGGAGATGGTGGGACCGGACTCGCAAGATGGCGCCGCCGCTGCAGCAGCCAAAGCACAGCGCACGCCGCGAACGACGGACAAGCCCAGGGATAATACCAGCAAGAAGCAGCTGAAAGGACAGGGTAAGGAGCAGTACAGAGACATGACATACTACACACAGAAAATACAAATCCCGGAGGAAGCGGGGGGGACTACAAGTAACGGGGAAGCTGCAGATCTTTTTTCACAAGCTGATTGGGGCCTTGATACAGACACCATGCCTGAGCAGCTCCATGAGGACATTAGTCATCCTCCCTCCCCCCTACCGTCAGATGAGATAATTGAGACCCTGGAGCAGCCCACCCTGGCTGATATTTTGAAGGCTGTTAATGTGTGCACGGCCACAGTCACTGATATGAAGGAGCAGTTTGGGGGCCTGAGGGAAGAGGTCTCACTACTTAGACAGGACCTCCAAAAGCTTAGAGAAAGAGCAACTGCAGCTGAGAGCAGAGTAAGTGATTTGGAGGAGCAGTTACCCCCGGTGGCGCGAGAAGCAAAGGCAGCTTACCGCATGGCCCAAGATATATACAACAGAGCAGAAGACACGGAAAATCGTTTGCGCAGAAACAATGTCCGTATAGTCGGCCTCCCTGAGAAATCGGAGGGTAGAGATCCCACATCGTTTGTGGAAAGCTGGCTGGTTGAACTGTTTGGCCGAGAAGCCTTTTCCCCATTCTTTACAGTGGAGAGGGCCCATAGAGTACCGGGGCGGCCTCCCCCACAGGGTGCTCCCCCCAGATCAATGCTGGCCAAACTGCTACATTACCGTGACAGAGAGGCAGTGCTACGCTGCGCAAGAGAACAGGCCACAGTGAAGTTCAATGGCGTAAGAGTGTCTTTCTATCCAGACTTTTCGGCCGAGGTGCAAAGAAATAGAGCTAAGTTCAGCGATGTGAAGAGGCGCCTAAGAGCTTTGCAACTGCCATACGCTATGCTATACCCAGCGAAGCTCCGAGTAACAGCGGAAGGACATGCACAATTCTTCGACTCTGCCAGAGAAGCTGCCGCCTGGTTGGACCATAATGAACAAGCGCTACGGCGTCACCGTGCTGAGGTGGAAGGTGACTGAACAGGACATACTTCCAGATGGTAAGAGAGCTGCCTACACATCGAGATGCCACATTCTCTCTTTTTTGCTGTCTTTTCTGGTCCACAAAGTCACCACCATGCCGTATTTGGGCCCCCTCCCTTTTTTCCTTTTCACTTTGTTTTTTACACCCTTTTACCATAATCTACCAACTCACCTGACCTCTTCAAAGTTACCCATGTGCCGGGAATCATCCCATATTTCTTCAGCGAGAGGAACTGAACTGTGAAACCCCCCTTTACTTGACTTGTGATGTCTGAATTATTAGTTGGTCTGTTTTTAGGCCGTGTTGGGCCCCATGGGCCTGCCCCGTTGGCATGGCTCATCAGGATGCCTACTTTGTTTATCCTTGCCTGCTCTCTCACAGGAGTGAGAGCGCCAAATCACAAAAGGAAATACCTCAGTGCAGTTGCACTGCTGTTTGTTGGCACCATTGTGCTATGTTATTCTATACATCCTGTTTTTTACCGCAGTCCAAGAGTCTCACTCCCACTAACCACCTGCTATTTTGAACTTACTCAAGCCTGCTGCAATCTCTCCCAACAGGATTTCGGTGGTCTCTGCGCAGGCAAGCCACCCTCTAACCCTCCCCCACAACTAACTGTGTTTTTGCCATGGCGGGTTCACCGGTGATCTCCTGGAATGTTAGGGGCATGAACTCCCCCCTGAAACGCACTATGATTTTCTCATGTCTGAAAAAGTTTTATCCTGCGGTTATTTGCTTACAGGAAACACATTTAACGTCTGATTCTATAAGTTGTATGAGATATAGATGGATTGGGTGGTCGTACCACTCCACTCACACCTCCTTTTCTCGGGGGGTGAGTGTAGTGATACACAGCTCCCTGGACTATCAAGAATTTGAGTCCAAAATAGACCAGGAGGGTAGATTTGTATTTTTGTATTGTCGTATTCGTTTTCTGAAATGTATTCTGGCTTGTGTGTACATCCCCCCCCCGTTTAATGCTCGGGTACTCCGGCTCCACCTGGAATTTCTGGAGGGGAAGCCGGATCTCCCGTTATTGTTGGTGGGCGATTTCAATAGCTGGCTAGCTCCGGCCCTGGATAAACACCCGGGCCCGAGCACCCCGGCTTCTTGTGGTCTAACTCCGCTGGCTAGATTGCTACAGGAGGTGGGATGGCTGGATTTGTGGAGACACCGGAATCCCACTGCTAAACAGTTCTCCTGTTTCTCGAAAGCACACGGCTCCTTATCTAGAATAGATTTGGCAGTGGGAAACCCGGCTATGCTCTCCTCGGTGCTAGACATTTCGTACAAACCTCGTTGTGTATCTGATCACTCCTATTTGGTGATAAACCTTATTGTATCCCACCAATCCACACTCCCTAAGGTACTGTGGAAATTTAATGCCTTTTGGCTTCAGCTTTTTACCTCCCCTGAGAACTTAGAAGGCAACATAAAAAAGTTTTTTTCATGTCAACCGGGCTCATTGTCTACCCTTGCAGAATGGGAGGGCTTCAAAACACACCTTAAGAAAATACTTAGTAATGAGGTTACCAAGGTTAAGAAACATTCTGAAGCGCTGCGGGACACACTGGAATCCCATGCCTACTCCCTTGAGGCAAGGTATGTCCAAGACCCAACTGACTCCGCGAGGGAGGCTTGGCAGTCGGCTCAATCAGCTTATGAGCACCTGCTGACCTCCTCGGCGGACAAAAAGAGGTTTTTTTCAAAAACTGCCTTTTTTGAGGAAGGGGAGACGACCGGACGCCTCTTAGCCAGAATAGCCAATTCTGATAAGAGATCTCCGGCAATCGGGTCCATAAGGAGGGCTGACGGGCGGCTGGTACACTCCCCAGATCAGGTACTCCAGACGCTGGCGGAGTTCTATGAGAAGCTATATTGCTCCTCTTCCAGATATAGCTCCGAGGAGCTGTCCAGTTACTTGGATGGCATTGTATTTCCACAGCTTACGGAATCCCAGAGGAAAGAATTAGACACCCCTCTGACTCTTGATGAGATGCAAGAGGCGGTGGCTGCATTCCCTAACTGTAAGGCCCCCGGAGGGGATGGTATCCCTATGGAAATCTATAAAACCTATTCTGAGATACTACTCCCCAAGCTCTTAAATGTATTTCTTACCGCTAGGAAGCACAATACCCTACCACCCTCCATGTCTAGAGCCCACATTGTTTTAATTTTAAAACCAGGCAAGGACCCCGTAGACCCAGCCTCATATAGACCGATATCCCTATTGCAGTCAGACATCAAAATATTGGCAAAGGTTTTGGCTATAAGGTTGAATAAGGCTGTTGCCTCAATTATACACTCTGATCAGGCGGGATTTATGCCCAACAAATCAACAGCAATAAACCTTAGGAGATTGATTCTTAACATACAGTCCCCACCGGATAATAAAGGTAAGAGGGCATTGCTGTCTCTCGACGCAATGAAAGCCTTTGACAGTGTGGAATGGCCATACCTATGGGAGGTAATGAGGAGATTCGGTTTTGGAGAGATATATATTTCTTGGGTGCGTTTATTATATCATTGCCCTCAGGCGATAATTAGAGAGGCGGGTAGAATGTCACTGCCCTTTGCTCTGGGGCGGGGTACGCGGCAGGGGTGCCCTTTGTCCCCCCTGCTGTTTGCTCTAGCCATAGAGCCGTTGGCAATACGGGTCAGAGACTGCCGGGATATCACCGGCTTCTGTTATGGTGACAGACAGGAGAAGGTGATGCTCTACGCGGATGATACTATGATTCTTTTAGGTGACACTGACCACTCCCTAAAAAACACAATGGATACAGTGGTTCGCTTTGGGGACTTTTCAGGCCTTAAAATAAACTGGACCAAGTCAGCCCTAATGCCAATAGATGATGCAAGATTATTAAATGAAGAGAAAGTTGGGGGAATCCCTGTGTCCGCTTCCTTCAGATACTTGGGGATACAGGTTTCTCCTAAGATTAGGGAATATAGTCAGTTGAATATTTCCCCACTACTGGCTCGATTTCGGCTACGAGTTAAAACCTGGAATGCTCTGTGTATGTCGGTTGCAGGCAAAGTGAATCTAATTAAAATGATTCTGATGCCTCAACTGCTATACATACTACATAATTCTCCGGTAGTCATCCCACTTAAGATATTCAGAATAATTAATGCCATTTTTCGTGAACTGATCTGGAAGAACCGCTCACCAAGGATAAAACTAGAAAACTTACAACGCCCTAAAGATGAAGGTGGACTTGCACTGCCAAATCCATGGCTTTATTACTTGTCATCGCAAATGCAACATTTAATAGGCACCATGGCCGTGGAGGGGGAGTCTACGGCCAGGGTCCCTAGCGCTTCAGAATATATAATGCTACATACGATAGGGGTTAAATCCGTTCCCACGGCTTTGGAGGCCGCAGCCTTTAGCAAGCCTCAGAAATGTTTTCCCACTTATGCCCAGGTATCAACGAATATAGTCCTTTATGGGGAAATGAGTCCTACCCAGAACTTGCTAAACTGCAACATGCGGAAAGGTGGAAGAGGTTTGGCATTCTCTACCTAAAGCAAATCATAAGTGAGGGCAAATTACGTTCATTTGACAATTTAAGGGACCTATATAGTCTCCCGTCCTCCATGTTTTTTTACTATATGCAACTTAGACATGCATTTGAAGCACAGTCAAAAACCTCTGATTGGCACACTAGCTCGAACCCTTTGGCAGATTTGCTTAAAGGGGCAGAGACCTCTAAAGGATTCATCTCCCAGAGCTATAGCACCTTGCTCCACAAATACCTTCTAAAGCATCCTTTGACAGTAAAAGGGAAATGGGAGTTGGATGTTGGACCCTTGGATGAGGATCAATGGGAGGAGGTCTTGCAGTCAGTTTCCATATGTTCACTGAATGTAACGCAAAGACTAACGCAACTATATACACTTCTGAGAGCGTATTACACACCCCATAGGCTACATAATATGGGACTTCTTCCCATCCCCAGTCTGTACTAGATGTAAGAGAGATCACGGAGATTTAATACATATGCTATGGAGATGTCCCAGATTGCATGTGTACTGGAGGGGGGTGGTGGACACGCTGAACGCAGTGTTTGGGGTCTCCATACCGCTGGACCCTAGACACTGTATTTTGAATGTGTTAGATGAACTAGAGTGGGAACCCCACGTCAGGGAAGCTTTAACTAGAGCCCTATTTGTGGCCCGCAAGCTAATCATGGTACACTGGAAATCTGAAACGCCTCCCTCAGTCAAGGAATGGATTACTGCACTAGGACATATATTAAGAATGGAGAAAATTATATACCAACACAGGGGATGTTCAAGAAAATTTGAAAAACTATGGGAACCATGGCTAGGCACTCCTGGGTTAGCTCCGGAGGACCTGGTCATGGACAGATTACTGCGCCCTAATAACGGCTGAAGCCATGGTGTACCCCGCATTAGCCCTGATTGGAGCTCTGAACTTGGGTTGGTTACAGATCGAGGGTTGGAATTTCCATAGGTAGGAGGTTGTGTTATCAATTCCCATCTTATTTTCTAGCAGTGAGATGTACTTTACACTTTTGTATGTGCCTGATTCTTATATGGAAATATGCCTGTTTAGGCTACTATGTACAATTTAACTGTGGTTTTCTTGGACTGTACGTACTTGTTTTTTCAATAAAAACTTTTTCTTGGATAAAAAAAAAGAAAGTGCACATTATGTTAGAATTTTCTCTTCCTGTTTCACTATTGGGTGTGAATTCTTGGCATACACTGTGTGACAGCTGATTGGAGAAAAGGCACACACCTCCTCTCCCCATAGGCAGAGGAAGAAAGAAATATTCAGAGTGGTGCTGTGAATAGACAAAACTGTCTACTAATCTATTTGTATGCACCATCCGTGACACAAATTTCAGGCTGGTTTTGTTTTGATTGTCAGAGAGCTTGTCAGAAGATATAATGCTGCTAACAGAAGAACTGAGCGGCAGAAAGGCACGGGACTTAGGGCATTGGAGAGGGATAAGTAAACACTACAGATATATGTACCCAGGTCAAATTTCATGAATGGGGTTTACATCCCCTTCAAGCCTCACTATTCCAGCTACAGTGCCTTGAAAAAGTATTCACACCCCTTAACATTTTCCACATTTTGTCATGTTACAACCAAAAAACGTTAATGTATTTTATTGGGATTTTATGTGATAGACTAACACAAAGTGGCACATAATTGTGAAGTGGAAGAAAAATGAGGAATGGTTTTCAACATTTTTTACAAATAAATATCTGAGAAGTGTGGCATGTATTTGTATTTAGACCCCTTTACTCTGATTACCCTAACTAAAATCTAGTGGAACCAATTTCCTTCAGAAGTCACCTAACTAGTAAATAGAGCCCACCTGTGTGTAATTTAATCTCAGTATAAATACAGCTGTTCTGTGAAGCCCTCAGAGGTTTGTTAGAGTACTTTAGTGAACAAACAGCATAATGAAGGCCAAGGAAAACACCAGACAGGTTAGGAATAAAGTTGCAGAGAAGTTTAAAGCAGGGTTAGGTTATAAAAAATGATCCCAAGCTTTGAACGTCTCACGGTTCACTGTTCAATCCATCATCCGGAAATGGAAACAGTATGGCACAACTGAAAACCTACCAAGACATAGCCGTCCACCTAAACTGACAGGCTGGGCAAGGAGAGCATTAATAAGAGAAGCAGCCAAGAGGCTCTTGGTAACTCTGGAGGAGCTGCAGGGATCCACATCTCAGGTGGGAGAATCTGTCCACAAGACAACTATTAGTCGTTCACTCCACAAATCTGGCCTTTATGGAAGAGTGGCAAGAAAGAAGCCATTGTTCAAAGAAAATATAAATAACACTGCGCTAACCCAATGTGAAAAGCAGCTACATAAAATATGACCAATATTGTAAACAGAAGTAAAAGTGAAATGCAGCGCTAAAAATGATAACCAATGGTAAAATGCACATCAGACATGGTGACCATTACCAATATATACATAGCTGAAACACATGAAGCATAATACCAAAAAATTGAATATTAGACGGGATATAGTATCTGATATAAGAGAGTCCCAAACTCATATTCATATTTAGCCTAAGTTTGGGACTCTCTTGTATCAGATTCATAGCCATACATTGGGACTTTACTATATCCCGTCTAATATTCAATTTTTTGGTATTATGCTTCATGTGTTTCAGCTATGTATATATTGGTAATGGTCACCATGTCTGATGTGCATTTTACCATTGGTTATCATTTTTAGCGCTGCATTTCACTTTTACTTCTGTTTACCATTGTTCAAAGAAAGCCATTAAAAGTCCCATTTGTAGTTTTTTTACAAGAAGCCATGTGCTGGACACAGCAAACATGTGGAAGACGGAGCCCTGGTAAGATGAGACCAAAATTTAACTCTTTGGCCTAAAAACAAAATGCTATGTGTGCTGGAAAACGAACACCGCACACCCCCTAAACACACATCCCCACCGTGAAACATGGTGGTGGCAGCATCATGTTGTGGGCATGCTTTTTTTCAGCATGGACAGGGAAGCTGGTCAGAGTTGATGGGAAGATGGATGAAGTCAATATAGGGCAATCTTAGAAGAAAAGCTGAGTCTACAAAAGACTTGAGACTGGGGCAGAGGTTCACCTTCCAGCAGGACAACAACCCTAAACATACAGTCAGAGCTACAATGGAATGGTTTAGATCAAAGCATATTCACGAGTTAGAATGACCCAGTCAAAGTCCAGGCCTAAATCCAATTAAGAATCTGTGGTAAAACTTGAAAATTGCTGTTCACAGATGCTCTCCATCCAATCTGACAGAGCTTGAGCTATTTTAGAAAGAAGAATAGGCAAAAATGTCACTCTTTAGATGTGCAAAGCTGGTAGAGACATCCCCAAAAAGACTTGCAGCTGTAATTGCAGCGAAAGGTGGTTCTACAAAATATTGACTCAAGGGGGCTGAGTACAAATGAATGCCACACTTTTCAGATATTTATTTGTAAAAAAATGTTGAAAAACATTTATCATTTTCCTACCACTTCACACTTATGCGCCACTTTGTGTTGGTCTATCACATAAAATCCCAATAAAATACATTTACGTTTTTGGTTGTAACATGACAAATTGTGGAAAATGTCAAGGGGTGTGAATACTTTTTCAAGGCACTGTATATTATTAATGAAGACGCTAATGTCTCTTGGTTACTCTTGCCCAGCTTCACATTACTTCAGGACACAGTAGTCACCTGGAGGTAGTTGATAGAAACCACTAGGCCTAATGGGAGACACAGGAGATTGACACACCTGGAAGTATCCATTTTTTTGCATGCTTCAGAGGAAGGTTTCTTTTCCCTTAAATGGTGTTCTGCTTCGGAAGAGGTTCTTCTTTAATAGATTGTAATTACCTAAGCTACATTAACTCTTGCCTAAAGCATTTTATATGTGGGGGTTTTGATGCTGAAAATGAACTTCACCATTAACAACACAACCCCTCCTCTTCCACTCAAATATCAACCTAACATTTAAAGTCAAACTCCACGGGCATCACAGGCAGCTTCCTCTTCCCCTGCTCTGTGGCTTCCAGACCCTCCCTCGTCCCCGACGGCCAGTCAAAACACTTCTCATTTCGGTTAATCGGGAAATGGGTCTCAGACCCGCTTTCTGATTGGTGGGGAGGAGATTCAGTGTGAAAATAGCGAATATTCATTTGCTATTGTCACACAGTTGGGTGGGCTCGGTTCGCAGCGCTCTGAGTCCTGAGCCCACCCCATTTTGAAGCCTATTAGAGCCTCTGGCTCCAATCAGGTGCTTCAAAAAAACACCCCCACCATTTGAATTCATGCATCCGGCATCCTGCAAGGGGCAGGACGCATGGATGGGGGGGGGCAACCTTAATGAATGGGCTGCCCCTGGTTATTAGTGGCATCTGAGTGATTTAGCTCATAGCAGCATTTTTTGTTTGCTTCTGTACATTATCATATGTACATTTTCTTTTTGTATTATGCTGTTATTTTTCTTTACTGACATTTAGTTATACACATCCTAAATATTTAATTTTCCAGCAGGCGTGCTCTTAATTTATAATGTGTCAATTCCTTATTTTATGTTTTTCACAAAATGTGTCATGAAACTATATTTATTTCAAGATCATAAACAAGAAATCCTTAGTAAAATATGGAAGAACCTGCATTTGCTTTGGGCCAATTATGATCTGCTTTATTTTATGCTTGATCCAAGCTACTGAAAATAATTGAATGTAAATTAATCTTGTAAGTTTTCTGACTCATACTGGATAGATTTTAAAGGCATGATTATTTGGTACGATCTCTATTGTGTGTGTGGTTTGGATCAATCAAACTTAGCTATAAGATGGGTTTAGAGCTATAGAGGAGGTGCAGTGATAGAGAGTGAAGTAGGTGCACATGGATAAAAAGAAGGCATAGAAATTGAGAATTGATGCAAAGAAATGGAGAGACACAACAGTAGTGCAAAAGTGAAGAGGGAGGTAAAAAAGGAACAGTAAAAAAAATTAAGTAAAATGACACATGGTGAAATGTTGGAAGGGGTGAGGACCCTACCAAGACTAGGTGAGTAGTTTATGTTTAGTTAGTAATAGAAAGCAGCTGGTGGTATGGTAGTTTTGCAACATGGCATCTAAGACAATATTGATACTATGGAACCTCGGATACCATCGTACAACTGAAAGTACAGATTAGGTAACATGACCTTCCTAAATGTATCTTATGGCATGACGCGTTTATTGCAGCCAGTGACAACTAAAGCTCTAAAAAGGTTTTGGGTACTACCAAGAATGAAACAATCAGCACAAATACCAGGTATTTTGGGGTTTAAGCCTATTCATTTTTTATGGGCTCCAATCGCACTGCAAAGGTATTGTTTCAGGTATTGGAGCATTTGCATGTGTACGACTACGCATACAAATGCTTAGTATCGGCACCGACACTGGTATCGGTGCAACCCTACTAGAGAGTCTTATAGTGGGATTCCTAATGTATTTGATTATAGCTAAGGTTGTTGTTAATAAAGAACTTGCCACTAGTTTCCACATACTTTTTACATCAATGTCCTTGATTGTTTAAACCATTTGTTCCATCATGTCAATATGACATGTGTATTTGTTAAATAGGACTCTTAACCATTTAATTACAGAGTCATTTTTACATTGTTGCTATAGGCCCATTGATTCAGCAATAACTTTATTACTTACGGTACTGAACTGTTGCATATTGTCAGGAGCACCTAGTGCTCCTGCTTCTCATTCCAGCATCCGGGTTTTGACTATGACACTCTCCTTGTCTGTCTGTCCACCTGCAGGGTGATTAATGTGATCAGTCTCTGGGTGGAAACCTAACCTGTTATAAGTCAGCCAAACCCTCACTCGCTTGCTTGTGATAGAGAGTGATACGTGAGTTATTCCTGATCAAGCCCCCTGTCTGTCTGCCCTGCTCTGCTAGATTGGATTTCCCTGTGTATGACCTTGGACTGGATTTTGGACTATTCCATGAACTCAGCCTGCCTTTTACCTAGACTATATTGGAACCACGCTACCGGTCTGCTAACCGCAAGTACCTGCTCAGTTTGCGCCTGCCCTGGCATGGTGGCCAGGCACTATAGCAATGTGTATAAGACCTGAGGGCAACTGAGTACCGGTATGCCTGAAGTGAAGAACACAGTAGCCAGTGATAGTGTCTGACAACCTGCATTGGGGTAAACGTGACACAAATATTATTTTTAGGTGAAAAATAGGGCTTTCCTGTGATGGTATTGTCTTCACAGATTTTATTCTCTATGCAATTTAAAGAATAAGTTCACCTTTGGGAATATGTTAGATGCTCCACCCATTTTTAGGGTGGAACATGTAACATGCTCCTGCAGCCACTTCCCGATTCCCCTCCTTCCCTGTGAAAGTGGGCTGGGGATATTCTCACTGCACCTGCTGTCACTATTTGAAAAGAGAGCGGACATGTGGGGCTCTGCCCACATGGCCGTGTCATTCATTTACAGAGTTCTTTGCCTGGACCAGACATTCTGACCCAGGAATAAGGGTGGGGGTGAGGGGGCAGGAGAGGGGAGTAGTGCAGGTCAGGTCTATGGTAGCATGGGACTAGATATGATGTTCGTACACTAATCTTGGCTACACCAATGAGCGTGGTTTGCGGGAGTGGGAGTCTGTGAAGACAGTGCTACATGTGCCTGTAAGCTTGGAGGACCAACAAAGCTGTGTGACATACCTGGGAGGATTTCATTAAAAGCTGTTTGACCACTCTATAGTGAGGGCAACTCTACTCTGGTAAGCCTCTGCCTGCCTTACATGGGTAGTGTGATGTGTTTACTTGATAAGGACATACCTCTGCGCTACTCAAGTGTAAAATTAAAATCTAACTGTGGTGTTCAAAATAAATCAAAAACTTGCTGTGCTAATATTTGAATATGAGCTTCTGCAGCCACCCGCTGTGTTCCCACAAGTAAGAATAGTGTATAGTGTAAAGGCTGGTGTTGCGCAGGGTCTAACATATGTAGGTATATCAGCAAATCATGATTAGGGATGAGCCGAACACCCCCCGGTTCGGTTCGCACCAGAACCCGCGAACGGACCGCAAGTTCGCACGAACGTTAGAACCCCATTGACGTCTATGGGACTCGAACGTTCGAAATCAAAAGTGCTCATTTTAAAGGCTAATTTGCATGGTATTGTCCTAAAAAGGGTTTGGGGACCCGGGTCCTACCCCAGGGGACATGTATCAATGCAAAAAAAACTTTTAAAAACGGCCGTTTTTTCGGGAGCAGTGATTTTAATGATGCTTAAAGTAAAAAAAAAAAAGTGAAATATTCCTTTAAATATCGTACCTGGGGGGTGTCTATAGTATGCCTGTAAAGTGACGCGTGTTTCCCATGTTTAGAACAGTCCCTGCACCAAATGTCATTTTTAAAGGAAAAAATCTCATTTAAAACTGCTTGCGGGTTTAATGTCGTGTCGGGTCATGGCAATATGGATGAAAATCAGTGAGACAAACGGCATGGGTACCCCCCAGTCCATTACCAGGCCCTTTGGGTCTTGTATGGATATTAAGGGGAACCCCGCACCCAAATTAAAATAAGGAAAGGTCCCTATATACTCTGAACAGCAGTATTCAGGCGGTGCAAACAAGACAGGGACTGTAGGTTTGTTGTTAAGTAGAATCTGTTTGTAATTTTGAACATTTTTAATGTGTTTAGCTCCAGCCAAAAAATCTTTTCTAAGCTTTTTGGAAAACATAGGGAAGGGTTATCACCCCTGTGACATTTGTTTTGCGTCTTTCCTCCTCTTCAGAAGATTTCACCTCACTTTTTTGTCCCAATGAAAAATGTTTTTGGAAAATTTGGGTTTTTTTGTGGAACAAGGATTGGAAAGCATCAGTGGAAAGGAGAAATTGTTTTCCCATATTAACTCTTACAGGAGAGAATTTCCCTTCCTTAGGGGTAGATTTCATCTCACTTCCTGTTGTCTCCTTCCGTTTGCAAGTAGGAGTCGTTTGTAAGTTAGATGTTTGAAAGTAGGGTCCTGCCCTATATACTCAGCAGAAATTTGGGCCTTAGGTGTTGCTGTGGCCAAAACACTGTAAGCCCTCACAGGGCCCTGCTGTGAAATATTAGATCAAGAATTGTAATTACATGCCCCTGTTGAACAGGAGCTGAAAAATTAGGCCTTAGGCACTGGTGCTGGTGCCACAACACTGCAACCCCTCACAGACACTCTAGTTGGAACGCAGGAACGAGCCCTGCTGCAAAGTATTGCATCAAAAATTGTAATTACACGCCCCTGTTAGACAGGGGCAGAAAAATTGGGTCTTAGGCACTGGTGCTGGTGCCACAACACTGCAACCCCTCACAGACACTCTAGTTGAAACGTAGGAACAAGCCCTGCTGCAAAGTATTGCATCAAAAATTGTAATTACACGCCCCTGTTAGACAGGGGCTGAAAAATTGGGTCTTAGGCACTGGTGCTGGTGCCACAACACTGCAACCCCTCACAGACACTCTAGTTGGAACGCAGGAACGAGCCCTGCTGCAAAGTATTGCATCAAAAATTGTAATTACACGCCCCTGTTAGACAGGGGCAGAAAAATTGGGTCTTAGGCACTGGTGCTGGTGCCACAACACTGCAACCCCTCACAGACACTCTAGTTGAAACGCAGGAACAAGCCCTGCTGCAAAGTATTGCATCAAAAATTGTAATTACACGCCCCTGTTAGACAGGGGCTGAAAAATTGGGTCTTAGGCACTGGTGCTGGTGCCACAACACTGCAACCCCTCACAGACACTCTAGTTGGAATGCAGGAACGAGCCCTGCTGCAAAGTATTACATCAAAAATTGTAATTACACGCCCCTGTTAAACAGGGGCTGAAAAATTGTGCCTTAGGCACTGGTGGTGGCGCCCAGAACCAAAAATGTTCTTACAAGCTATCAGCGTGATGATTGAGGAGGAAGAGGATAATTACTCAGGGATAGTCACTCAGCATCAGCATAGGCAGTCTTTGAAGGGATCTGAGATTTCAAAAAGAATTATTCGGTTACATCTGCATCAGGTGCTTGGTAGCTGGTGGTGATCCAAGACTGATTCATTTTTATGAAGGTCAGCCGATCGACCGAGTCGGTGGACAGACGCACCCTGTGATCGGTTACCACGCCTCCAGCAGCACTGAATGTGCGTTCCGAAAGAACGCTGGATGCAGGACAGGCCAGTAGCTCAATTGCATACTGTGCAAGCTCTGGCCAGTGATCCATCCTCAAGACCCAGTAACCCAGAGGATTTTCGGTGGGAAAGGTGTCCAAGTCTGATCTTGCCCCTAGGTATTCCTGCACCATGTAAAACAGACGCTGGCGATGGTTGCTGGAACCGATCATACCTTGGGGCTGCGGACCAAAAAATTGTCTGAACGCATCGGTCAGACGGCCACCTTCTCCACCGCTCCTTCTTTGACTGACCGAAGCCTCAGCAACACGTTGTCCAGAAACAGGAGTTTGTAACCTCCCAGTCTCTGGGAACGCGTTGCACAGACCTTTCTGCAAGGCCTCCCGAAGATGTTTCATCCTCTGCTCCCTCTGCGATGGCAAGATAAGGTCCGCAACCTTACCCTTGTAACGTGGATCAAGGAGGGTTGCCAGCCAGTATTGGTCCTTCTCCTTGATACCACGAATACGAGGATCCTTACGCAGGCTTTGCAGGATCAGGGAGGCCATGCAGCGTAGGTTTGCTGAGGCATTCGGTCCGGAGTCCTCTGGGTCACTAAGGACAACAACGTCCGCAGCCACCTCCTCCCAGCCACGTACAAGTCCATGTGTTCCTTGGGACTGATCCCTTAAAGACTGCTGATGCTGAGTGCCAGGCTCCACCTCCATACTGACACAATCTTCCTCCTCCTCCTCCTCCTCCTCCTCGTCCTCTTCCTGTGTGATCGGCGGGCACGCAGGAACACTGTCTGGATAAAGGGGGCCTTGAGAGCTAAGGAAGTCCTCCTCTTCCTGCCTCTGTTCTGCCTCAAGTGCCCTGTCCATTATTCCACGCAGCGTGTGCTCCAACAGGTGGACAAGGGGGACAGTGTCACTGATGCATGCACTGTCAGTGCTCACCATCCTCGTGGCCTCCTCGAATGGTGACAGGACAGTGCATGCATCCCTGATCATGGCCCACTGGCGTGGGGAAAAAAAACCAAGGTCCCCTGACCCTGTCCTGGTGCCATAGTCGCACAGGTACTCATTGATGGCCCTCTGCTGCGTGTGCAGCCGCTGCAGCATGGCCAACGTCGAGTTCCACCTGGTGGGCATGTCACAGATTAGGCGGTTCTTGGGCAGGTTAAACTCCTTTTGGAGGTCCGTCAGCCGAGCACTGGCATTATATGACCGGCGGAAATGCACACAGACTTTCCTGGCCTGCCTCAGGACATCCTGTAAGCCCGGGTACCTGCCCAAGAACCGCTGCACCACCAAGTTAAGGACGTGAGCCAAACAGGGCACATGGGTCAGTTGTCCCTGTCGGAGGGCAGAGAGGAGGTTGGTGCCATTGTCGCAAACCACCATTCCTGCCTTAAGTTGGCGTGGCGTCAACCACCTCTGAACCTGCCCCTGCAGAGCTGACAGAACCTCTGCCCCAGTGTGGCTCCTGTCCCCCAAGCACACCAGCTCAAGCACCGCATGGCATCTTTTGGCCTGCGTACTTGCGTAGCCCCTTGAACGCCTACGGAGCACCGCTGGTTCCGAGGAAGAGGCCATGGAGGAAGAAGAAGAGGAGGGGGTGGAGGAGAGAGGTGTGTCACAATCAGCATTTTGGAGGCGTGGTGGCGGAACAACCTCCAACACTACTGCACCTTGTCCTGCATCCTTCCCAGCTGCCAGCAGAGTCACCCAATGCGCCGTGAAACTTAAGTAACGTCCCTGTCCATGCCTGCTGGACCATGAGTCAGCGGTAATATGCACCTTACCGCTGACCGCCCTGTCCAGCGAGGCATGGACATTGCCTTCCACATGCCGGTAGAGAGCCGGAATCGCCTTCCGTGAGAAAAAGTGGCGTTTGGGTACCTGCCACTGAGGAACCGCACATTCCACAAACTCACGGAAGGGGGCAGAGTCTACCAACTGAAAAGGCAGCAGTTGAAGTGCTAGCAATTTTGCCAAGCTAGCATTCAACCGCTGGGCATGTGGATGGCTGGGAGCAAACTTCTTTCGGCGGTGCAGCAGCTGGGGCAGGGAAATTTGCCTGGTACAATCTGACGTCGGTGTACCAAAAGCAGATTGCCCATAAGTACTTGGCTGTGACACACCTAATTCTACACCTTCATTCCTCTCACTGCAGGTCGCAGAGAGGACTGAAGGTCTAGTGGGGTTGGAAATCTCAGCTGATGAGGAGCAAGGAGAGATCGTCTTTGTTCTTTGGTGTGGGTCTTTTAGATACGCTTGCCAACGAACTGCATGGCAGGTCAACATATGTCTGGTCAAGCATGTGGTACCCAAGCGGGAGATGTTTTGGCCACGCGAGATACGCTTAAGACATATGTTGCAAATAGCAGCGGTGCGATCTGATGCACTTGTCTCAAAAAAGGCCCACACCAAAGAACTTTTTGAATAACGCGCAGAGACTGCAGCGCCCTGCACATGTGGAGCTTTGGGGTGTGATGCAGTCAATGTGCTGCCCTTAGGCTGGCCCCTGGAGGGCATCCTGCCTAGTTGGTGATGTGCCACCTCCTCCTCCTCCTCCTCCTCCTCCTCCTCTCTCCTATCAGGCACCCACGTTGAGTCAGTGACCTCATCATCCCCTCCCTCCTCATCACTGGAGCAAACCTGGCAGTATGCTGCAGCAGGGGGAGCATGACTGCCAGATTGCTGTCCTTCTTGGGCACCCCCTCTGTCCGTGCTCATGTTACTGCCTTCATTGAGCTCAGTATCATCATCAGAGCCTTCCAAACGCTGGGCATCCTCCTGGAGCATGTACCCAACACTGTGGTCAAACAGTTCGAGGGAATCCTCATGAGGACATGGTGGAGCTAGGGAAGGAGTCACTGATGACATTGAGCTGAGGGAAGAGGCCGCTGCTTTGCCAGACAAAGCACCCTGGGCATGGGTGAGAGAGGATGAGGAGGATGAGGACGGCTTGGTCATCCACTCGACCAAGTCTTCCGCATGTTGCGGCTCAACACGGCCAGCTGCCGAAAAAAAGGCCAAGCGTGTCCCATGGCCACGTGCTGATGAGGATGCACCGTCTCCACGACCAGCACTAGACACAGAGCCTGCTTGCCCTCTCTTATTGGCTTGTGACTGTCTGCCTCTCCTTCTTGGCCTTCCAGACATACTAATGGCCTGTAGCTGCACTAAGCTGGGATAGAACACCTGTAATTTTCTTCAGGTAGCTTTATATACTGTAACCAGACAAGCCTGCCTGTCAGTAGGAAGATAACAGGAACGGATCTAGCTGAACACTGTGAGCAGGACGTACTGCACTAAATGTATATAGCAGGAACGGATCTAGCTGAACACTGTGAGCAGGACGCACTGCACTGAATGTAAATACCAGGAACGGATCTAGCTGAACACTGTGAGCAGGACGCACTGCACTGAATGTAAATAGCAAGAACGGATCTAGCTGAACACTGTGAGCAGGACGCACTGCACTGAATGTAAATAGTCTAGCTGCCTGACCGTGGTACTAATAGGATCAAAAAGAACACCTGTAATTTTCTTCAGGTAGCTTTATATACTGTAACCAGACAAGCCTGCCTGTCAGTAGGAAGATAACAGGAACGGATCTAGCTGAACACTGTGAGCAGGACGTACTGCACTAAATGTATATAGCAGGAACGGATCTAGCTGAACACTGTGAGCAGGACGCACTGCACTAAATGTAAATAGCAGGAACGGATCTAGCTGAACACTGTGAGCAGGACGCACTGCACTGAATGTAAATAGCAGGAACGGATCTAGCTGAACACTGTGAGCAGGACGCACTGCACTGAATGTAAATAGCAGGAACGGATCTAGCTGAACACTGTGAGCAGGACGCACTGCACTGAATGTAAATAGCAGGAACGGATCTAGCTGAACACTGTGAGCAGGACGCACTGCACTAAATGTAAATACCAGGAACGGATCTAGCTGAACACTGTGAGCAGGACGCACTGCACTGAATGTAAATAGCAGGAACGGATCTAGCTGAACACTGTGAGCAGGACGCACTGCACTAAATGTAAATACCAGGAACGGATCTAGCTGAACACTGTGAGCAGGACGCACTGCACTGAATGTAAATAGCAGGAACGGATCTAGCTGAACACTGTGAGCAGGACGCACTGCACTAAATGTAAATACCAGGAACGGATCTAGCTGAACACTGTGAGCAGGACGCACTGCACTGAATGTAAATAGCAGGAACGGATCTAGCTGAACACTGTGAGCAGGACGCACTGCACTGAATGTAAATAGCAGGAACGGATCTAGCTGAACACTGTGAGCAGGACGCACTGCACTGAATGTAAATAGCAGGAACGGATCTAGCTGAACACTGTGAGCAGGACGCACTGCACTGAATGTAAATAGCAGGAACGGATCTAGCTGAACACTGTGAGCAGGACGCACTGCACTGAATGTAAATAGCAGGAACGGATCTAGCTGAACACTGTGAGCAGGACACACTGCACTAAATGTAAATAGTCTAGATAGAAGATAACAGGAACGGATCTAGCTAAACTGAATACAGTGTATATATATATATGCAACACCTGGGATGCATATATATACACAATACACTGTAAGTGCAGCTAACTGACTGACTGTTCTGCCTAATCTATCTAACTCAAATCAAATGACACTGTCTCTCTCTCTCTCTATCTCTCAGCACACCGGAACACACACTACACAGGGCCGCCGTGCAGGCGGCCTTATATAGTGTGGGGTGTGTACTAAATCCCCTGAGCCATAATTACAGCTCTCTCTACTGACGGCGCTGTGATTGGCCAAGCATGCGGGTCATAGTGCATGCTTGGCCAATCATCAGCCAGCAATGCACTGCGATGCCGCAGTGAATTATGGGCCGTGACGCGCCACACGAATTTGGCGCGAACGGCCCATATCGTTCGCAATTCGACGGACGGTCGAACAGCCGATGTTCGAGTCGAACATGGGTTCGACTCGAACACGAAGCTCATCCCTAATCATGATATAAACATATCCTGTGATATATATAACATTGAAAACATTGAAAATTATAGTGCATATACTGCATGTCTTTTATTAAACATTATCACACTAGGGCGGCTGTGTGCTCACTTTTCTCAATATTTGCTACAGGTATGTGCAACAGCATTTTTTAGGAGAACTACAAGTCTCATCTAGCCTAATCTTTAAATGGGTGTAAATGGGAGCTTTGTTGTAGTAGGTAGGACCGTACAGAATCCATAGCATGAAAGTTTAAGATAATGTTAAAAGCATATAAAAAATAAATTTTCATCTATCAAATAATATTTTACATGGGGATTAAAACTGGACCATAAAAAGTAGGTTAAACACTAATAACTACACCTAGTTGGCAATTCTCTACTAAAGACATGAAGTTCTCACTTAGTACTAAAATTCTGTAGCTAGTTGGCAGTCAGCCATACTACATATAGCCAATTCTCAACTGCATCAGTATTTCTGACAGCTACTGTTTTTCTGAACTGCATAGAAAGTTTGTAAATGCTCTCCCATAACCCTGAATGGGCTGGGTAGACTATTTGGGTCCATCTGTCGAGATGATTACTCAGGTGATAGCTTGGAGGTGGCTCATGGACAAGACTGTCTGGTTTTCTGTAGCACAGGAACTAGTCTGGCTGTCCAGGAAAGATTAAAGGTGGAGATCCTGGCTATATTTGAGGCCTTCATTGAATTGGGAGTGTTTAATTCAGTAAGATATACTAAAACCACAACAGTAAAATCAGTCTGAATATGCAGTAAAGCATGCTTGTTATACTCACTGTGGGACCTAAGGGGTTAATCCTCTGCATTGTGTAAAAAGGCTGTTTGATCCTGTCTTCTCTGATTCTCCCCTTCTTCCACTGTCCCCAATCCATCTCCTGATAGTACAGAGCCTTTGGAGTCACTCTGCACATGCTCAGTTTGGTGTGTATTGTTTTTTTTCCCTGTGAGGATGCATGTGATCAGCAATCATCACTGTTCAGACAGAGGGTCAGGGGTCCTGCAGCCTCATAGGACAGTCAGAGGAGAATGAAAACTCCTCCTGCAAGTTTTAACCAGATATTGATAGAAGTCACTAAGACTGCTATATACTGCTGATGAGAAAATGTATTTAGCAGTTTATTTTTACTAGAATAATTACATTTCCATGTTCTGTGTACTGTAGGAGAATAGATATAGTGAATGCAGGCTCCTGGGTTTAGTAACACTGTAATACGACATCTACACTAAAATACACAAACATTTATACCTACGAATCAGCTTTATTGTTAAAACAATGCATTTTGAACTATACTGATATAGTATGTATAAACATTTTGGAAAGCAATTTTTAATAAGGAGATGGAAAATCTTTATAATACAAGCTCAACTTATGCATATGCCCAGGACATTCTGTGTGTTTGAAAATGAAAAAAAGTTATGCTTTCAGCATGTTATTGAACTCCAAGCTGTAAAAATCAGATTTATATGCTAAGAACTAAGGCCATGTTTACCAAGCATAATTAACTAAGCAGCCATGGGACACCTAATGACCCATCCAGTTAACTAGGCTGTAAGGCACCATTAATAAAACATAGGCCTACTCTTAGGTGTCATTAATCATCCCTATTACTTATTATATGAATGGATAAACAGCTATATATATATATATATATATATATATATATATATATATATATATATATATATATATATATATATATATATATATATATATATATATATCTTTACTGTTTTGTGGCTAATGCCTATAAGGTCTACCTGGCTACGCACCTTGTTTAAACCTTATCTTTGTGACTGTTAGCTATTGAAAGCTTGTCCCTGCACCTAAACATATCTGCTGGAGACATTAGACGGAGAACAAATAGTATTCTAAGATGTTATTGATTAAAATCAACATTATAGTATAATTAAAGATGCCAGTCCCAAAATTATGGCAAACACAAACAATAAGACATCTCATTTATACTGTCCTATATCTCCCTGCACTTCCATGGACCACATACAAATATATTTTTTACTACTACATCAGGTAATTATATGCTCACTTTTTTGACATTAGTATTTAGTTGTCATTTTTCACACTTTTTTCTTTTTCTTTTTTCCCCATTTCCTTTCATGATGTTTTTTTAACCCACAACTTTACTCAGGCTATAGTCCCTCTAGCCCATTTATAATATCACACTCATATCCTTTACTTGGATTGTGGTGTTGGGTTTCTATTCTAGTACATTTCATTAGTGGTACGCTATAATACGTATTTACAATGCACCTATTGTAATTCATTTCTAGAATTTGAACCCACACTTACCACCAATTGGTTATGTGTTTCTCATCTTTGTTGGGATCATGGTATGTGCCCAGTCTTTTCAATGCCGGGTTCTGACCTCTGCCCCCAGGAATGATACCTTTGGCAGCCCTCCCTACCTGGATGCATAGACTTAGACTCCACAGACTTGTAAGTATCCATAGGGATGAGTCTATACAGGTATCTCTCTCCCTATATGTATATACTTCTAGCACATATGGTTCAACCATGGTACATATTGACTTATTCATGTTTTGTTGTAGACCCAGGTGCACATGCCCCTGAAGAATGTAATTTATATACACAAAACGTGTCGGCCTACTGGATGCACCTATTCTGTAGATGATTTATTGATTCTAATATACTAGATTTCTGTGATCTTATTTTGTTTCCACATGGAAGATCTTACCATTAACCATACTATGGGCCTGCCATGCTGTATTACTGTTTTCACCATACATGGTTGTTAACATGTGATTGCATATTTACTCATTGCATTTATGTTATACTGTGATGCTTTTTGACAATAAAGATATCCATTTCAAAGCCAACTTATCATTTAGCCACTCTCACCCACCTCATTCAAAGTCCCAAAATCCCCTCTCTTTGCTCTCATTCATTTTGAAGCTTGAGTTAATTACATGTTTTATAGTTTGATAAAATTTTGAAATTAGATTTAGATTATATATAAATAATATGCAGTATTTATTTCCTGTAATGTTATTCATCAATGCATTGGAACATTTTCTACCTTGTTTAGTAGCAGGCACTAAGGAATTCTCTATATATTTATCATAGTCTGGCTGAAAAAATTATACTTTCCTTATTCCTAAAGGCAATTGTGTAACCTCCAGAATCAACATTGTAGATAATATTTGTAAGATAAATAATAATTAGAATTTTATTAGACTATTACACTTTCTCACACTCGTAGTTTTCTTTTAGACTGGTCTGATGCACTGTGGTGTGATATTTTGCATGTTAACCACTTTAGCCCGGGAAGGTTTTACCCCCTTCCTGACCAGAGCACTTTTTATAATTTGGCACTGCGTCGCTTTAACTGTTGATTGCGTGGTCATGCAATGTTGTACCCAAACAAAATTTGACTCCTTTTTTTCCCCACAAATAGAGCTTTCTTTTGATGGTATTTGATCACCTCTGCGGTTTTTATTTTTTGCGCTATAAACGGAAAAAGACTGAAAATTTTGAAAAAAAAATGATACTTTCTACTTTTTTGTTATAAAAAAAATCCAATAAATTCAATTTTAGTCATACATTTAGGCCAAATGTATTCAGCCACATGTCTTTGGTAAAAAAAGTAAATAAGCGTATATTTATTGGTTTGCGCAAAAGTTATAGCGTCTACAAACTAGGGTACATTTTCTGGAATTTACATAGTTTTTAGTTTATGACTGCCTGTCTCATTTCTTGAGGTGCTAAAATGGCAGGGCAGTACAAACCCCCCAAATGACCCCATTTTGGAAAGTAGACACCCCAAGGAAATTGCTGAGAGGAATATTGAGCCCATTGAATATTTTATTTTTTTGTCCCAAGTGATTGAATGACAAAAAAAAAATATTTTCCAAAAAGTTGTCACTAAATGATATATTGCTCACACATGCCATGGTTATATGCAGAATTGCACCCCAAAATACATTTTGCTGCTTCTCCTGAGTACGGGGATACCACATGTGTGGGAATTTTTGGGAGCCTAGCCGCGTACAGGGCCCCCGAAAACCAATCACCGCCTTCAGGATTTCTAAGGGCGTAAATTTTTGATTTCACTCCTCACTACCTATCACAGTTTTGAAGGCCATAAAATGTTAAGATGGCACAACCCCCCCCCCCCCCCCCCCAAATGAACCCATTTTGGAAAGTAGACACCCCAAGCTATTTGCTGAGAGGCATGTTGAGTCCATGAAATATTTTATATTTTGACACAAGTTGCGGGAATATGACAAACTTTTTTCTTTTTTGCACAAAGCTGTCACTAAATGATGTATTGCTCGAACATGCTATGGGCACATGTGGAATTGCACCCCAAAATACATTCTGCAGCTTCTGCTGAGTATAGGGATATCACATGTGTGGGACTTCTTGGGAGCCTAGCCGTGTACAGGGCCCCAAAAACCAAGCACTGCCTTTAGGATTTCTAAGGGCGTAAATGTTTGATTTCACTCCTCATTACCTATCAGTTTTGAAGGCCATAAAATGCTAAGATGGCACAACCCCCCCCCCCCTAAATGACCCCATTTTGGAAAGTAGACATCCCAAGCTATTTGCTGAGAGGCATGTTGAGTTCATGGAATATTTTATATTTTGCCACAAGTTGCAGGAAAATTACAAACTTTTTTTTTCACAAAGTTGTGACTAAATGATATATTGCTCACACAGGCCATGGGCATATGTGGAATTGCACCCAAAAATACATTCTACTGCTTCTCCTGAGTACGGGGATTCCACATGTGTGGGACTTTTTGGGAGCCTAGCCGCTTACGGGGCCCTGAAAACCAAGCACCGCCTTCAGGATTTCTAAGGTCGTAAATTTTTGATTTTACTCCTCACTACCTATCACAGTTTTGAAGGCCATAAAATGCCCAGATGGCACAAAACCCCCCAAATGACCCCATTTTGGAAAGTAGACACCCCAAGCTATTTGCTGAGAGGCATGTTGAGTCCATGAAATATTTTATATTTTGACACAAGTTGCGGGAATATGACAAACTTTTTTCTTTTTTGCACAAAGCTGTCACTAAATGATATATTGCTCAAACATGCTATGGGCACATGTGGAATTGCACCCCAAAATACATTCTGCTGCTTCTGCTGAGTATAGGGATATCACATGTGTGGGACTTCTTGGGAGCCTAGCCGTGTACGGGGCCCCAAAAACCAAGCACTGCCTTTAGGATTTCTAAGGGCGTAAATGTTTGATTTCACTCCTCATTACCTATCAGTTTTGAAGGCCATAAAATGCTAAGATGGCACAACCCCCCCCCCCAAATGACCCCATTTTGGAAAGTAGACACCCCAAGCTATTTGCTAATAGGCATGTTGAGTCCATGGAATATTTTATATTTTGCCACAAGTTGCGGGAAAATGACAACCTTTTTTTTTTGCACAAAGTTGTCACTAAATGGTATATTGCTCAAACATGCCATGTACATATGTGGAATTGCACCCCAAAATACATTCTGCTGCTTCTCCTGAGTATGGGGATACCACATGTGTGGGACTTTTTGGGAGCCTAGCTGCGTACGGGGCCCCGAAATCCAATCACTGCCTTCAGGATTTCTCAGGGCGTAAATTTTTGATTTCACTCCTCACTACCTATCACAGTTTTGAAGGCCATAAAATGCCAAGATGGCATAAACCCCCCCCAAATGACCCCATTTTGGAAAGTAGACACACCAAGCTATTTGCTGAGAGGCATGGCCCAAATGTTTGGTGAATTAAAAAGATGATCTTAGGCCGAGTACATGGATACCAAACACGACATGCTTTAAAATTGCGCACAAATGTGCAGTGGCGACAAACTACATACATTTTTAAAAGCCTTTAAAAGCCTTTACAGGTTACCACTTTAGATTTACAGAGGAGGTCTACTGTTAAAATTACTTCCCTTGATCTGACCTTTGCGGTGATACCTCACATGCGTGGTGCAATTGTTGTTTACATTTGACGCCAGACCGACGCTTGCGTTTGCCTTTGCGCGAGAGCAGGGGGGGACAGGGGTGCTTTTTTTTAATTTTTTTTAATTTTTTTAAATTTTTTTAAATTTTTATCTTATTTTTAAACTGTTCCTTTAATTTTTTTTTATCATTTTTATTGTTATCTCAGGGAATGTAAATATCACATTAGATAGCAATAGGTAGTGACAGGTACTCTTTTTTGAAAAAAAATTGGGGTCTATTAGACCCTAGATCTCTCCTCTGCCCTCAAAGCATCTGACCACACCAAGATCAGTGTGATAAATTTCCCAATGGCGCTATTTACATCTGGTGAAATCTAAGTCATGAAATGCTTGTAGCTTTCGGTTTCTTAGGCCATAGAGATGATTGGAGCCATGCTGGTCTCTGATCAGCTCTATGGTCAGCTGGCCGAATCACTGGCTGCATTCTCGGGTTCCCTTTTGGGACAGGAGAGCCACAGAAAAGGAGAGGACAAAGCAGTCTAGAGGCTAATTAGCTGCTAGGATTGTTTTTACATGAAAGCCGACCGCTAGCTGAAAAGAATGATACCAAGATGATACCTAAACCTGCAGGCTTCATTCTGGTATAACCACTCAAAGTCCAGCAACATACCAGTACATTGCTGGTCCTTGTTGGGCATATATTGTAATTTTTTTTTTCATGCAGCCTGTGGGCTGAACGAAAAAAAGAGATTGATCGGTGGGTATGCCCACCATTAGAATACCTCCCTTCATCCACCCACTTCTAATGATGGACATACATGCACCATTTATATATGCCGAAGCATGGGGGCATCTGCCCCAAAAGTTAGGAGCAAATTGCTCCTCCGCCCCTGCTGCCCCCATGCTTCGGCATATATGCTCTTTTTTTTTAACTGTGGTGGTGAAATCACCTCCAACAGCACTGGAGTCACGGCTTTATGTATCGTGGGAGCAAACGCTGTTGCTGTCAAGATAAATAAATCTGCGCTGCAGCTGAATGGCGTACCTGAAAACAAAAAAATGGTTAACAATAAAACACAGTATACAGTAAAGTATAAAAAAAAATTACATACCTGAAAAGCAAACATGATAAAACATAATAACAATAAAACATTGCAGAATAGAATACAGTAAAAAAGAGCAGAACAATAGAGAGAGAGAGAACAATGACAACTATTTTTGTTTTTTTTATTTTATATTTTTTTTGTGTATTTTTTTTTGTATACTTTTTTTTTTTTTTTTTTTACATTTTTTTTATAACTGTAACTTTTGTAACTGTAACCGGTTCCAGGTTCAGGTCTCTCAAAATGCAATGGCATCTTGGGAGACCCTGTGAAAGTGTGCCTAGTCTATGCAATGCTGTACCCTATGCTAAAACTCAACTAGTGTATGGTAGCGCTCAAAACATTAACCAATCCAAAGACCAGGATTGTCAGGACAGGAGGGACAATAATAGCGGGTGTCACGCCTATATCCGCACTTTCTACAGACGCAACATTTTCTTTGGGGGGCTCGTTGGGTAGGGGTACTTGGGAGGACATAAGGAAAATGCCTCTCATGCAGCCGGCTTACTGCATTTGGTTGGGGAAGGTGAGGTGGAGTACCGTATGGAAGCAGAAGGGCTCTGACGATCTCTTCCTGTAATTTAAGGAAGGATCCAGTCCATCCTGAAGCTCTGTATAGCACATGAGCGTTCAACAAAGCCAATTGAAATAAGTATACAGAAATTTTTTTATACCAGCATCTGGCCTTACGGGCAACTAGGTACGGCGCCAACAACTGGTCGTTGAGATCCACCCCTCCCATATTTTGGTTATATTCGTGGACACACAGGGGTTTCTCCACAACACCAGTCGCCGTAGTAATTTGGACAGTCGTGTCTGCATGAAGGGAGGTAAGAACGAAAACAGTCTTATTATCCCTCCACTTCATAGCGAGCAAGTTATTACACTTCAAGCAGGCTCTCTCCCCCAGCCTAAGACGGGGGATCTACAAGCCACTGGGGAAAGCCCTGGCGATTAGATCGCACTGTGCCACATGCTCCAAACAAGTGACTAAAAAGTGGCACACTCGTGTAATAATTGTCCACATACAAATGGTACCCCTTTCCGAATAAGGGTGACACCAAGTCCCACACAATCTTGCCAGCGCTTCCTATGTAGTCTGGGCAGTTTGCCAGCTCTACGTGACTATCTCTTCCCTCGTAAACCATAAAACTACATGTATAGCCTGTGGCCCTGTCACAGAGCTTATACATCTTGACCCCGTATCTGGCACGCTTGCTGGGAAGGTACTGTTTGAATGACAAGCGGCCAGAAAACCTAATCAGGGACTCATCAACGCAGACAAACTTGATGGGGAGTAAACAAGTCTGCAAAACGTTGGTTGAAGTGGTTTACGAGGGGCCGAATTTTGTAGAGCCGATCGTATCCAGGGTCTCCACGAGGACGACAGAGTTCATTGTTGTTGAAGTGCATGAACTGCAAAATCTGCTCGTATCGTGCCCTGGCCATGGAAGCAGAGAACACGGGCATATGGTGAATTGGGTCAGTGAACCAATATGACTGCAACTAACTCTTTTGGGTTATGGCCATGAGGAGGGAAAGGCCCAGAAAGATCTTAAATTCGGAAACCTTAATTGGTTTCCAATCTCTGGCAAGGGAGGATTGGGGAATAGTGACGATGTGTTGACCAGCGTAGAAATTGCTTTGGTCCACAATAGATCTATAGAGATCTTCGGTGAAAAACAGCAAATAAAAATCAAGTGACGTAAAATCAACTGTTTCCAAATGAATGCCGGGTTGGCCAGTGAATGGGGGAAGTACGGGTGCTGCAGAAGTGTTGGGTTCCCAATTAGGATTGGCGAATGCAGCAGGAAGGGCACTATGGGCACGACGGGCCTGTGTTCGTCTTCTTGGTGGCAGCGGGACACTTCTTGTGTTTGATACCTCGCCAGCTTGAACTGCACTTATGGGACTCGCCACGTCACCAAGTGTTACTGCAGTGCTGGATGTACGACCAAGGTGTACTAGGCTGCTGGTGCTTGCCAGTTCACCAGAAGGAATAGCGGCACTAGTACTTCTCTGCTCCATACGAGAGCCCTGCGGTTCTTGTACCTCAACAGCAGAAGAAGAAGATTGGGGTCTGATACGCCTGACCTTGGCAGGGACCACAACTTCGTCATCAGAGCTATCTGTCATGGAGCCGCTGCTGTCTACAGGTTCATATTCTGAGCCTGAATCTGACAGAAGAGTGACTTCCTCTTCATTATCTGTCATGCTCAGAAATATGTAGGCCTCTTCACTAGTGTACCTTCGATTTGCCATTTTGGGCTCTAAATTTAGTGGTACACCAGTGAGACTCACAGGCAAAAAAGCTCCTGACTGTTAGCGACTGTATCAAAACGCTACCAAAAAACTGTTAGCGATTGCAGGGATCAGGCCTGACTCTGCGAACGCTGCAGTTATGTGTGTTTAGTGTTTTGTAAGTGACAGTGATCGATCGATACTGCACTTGGGTGGGCTGGGCCGAGGGGCAAAACGTAGGTGCTAGCAGGTATCTGGGCTGTTCCCACTAACACTGCGTTTTTGGGAACCCTAAACTGCTGGGGACGCTAGTATAGATCTGATCGGATCAGATATTGATCCGTTCAGATACTATACCACTAAGGGAGGTGTATGCTGCGTGCGTGGGTGTTAGGGGTACTGGCACTAACCTGACGCTGCCTGGGGCAACACAGACCCTATCTGACCCTAAAACCTAACTTATATCACCCGCTGGGCGATTAGGGGGTTAAACCTTTATAAGGTAATAAACGGTGGGTGCCCTGACACTATAAAAAATAAACTAACTAGCCAGCGTCACCCATAACAGTTATACAGTGATCACTGGTGAAAGGGTTAACTAGGGGGCAATTAGGGGGTTAAAACCTTTACTAGGTAGTATATGGGGGTCCCTGATGCTATAAAATGCTGACGGCGAACCTAAATACTTAACTCCCTAACTAGCGTCACCTGTGACACTAATGCAGCGATCAGAAAAATGATCGCTTAGTGACACTGGTGATGGGGGTGATCAAGGAGTTAAAACTTTATTAGGGGGGGTTAGGGGGGTACCCTAGAACTAAAGGGGCCTAACACTAACTGCCCTACTACTTATAACTGTCACAAAATGACACCAATGCAATAATCAGAAAAAAAACTGCTATTGGTGTCACTGTGACCCCCTATGACAGGGGGTATAGGGGGGTGATTGGGGTGAGATCAGGGGGGTGATCGGGGGTGAAAAGTGTGCCCAGAATGTTCTACTGTAAATGTTGTGTTGGTGCAGACTTACTTGATGTCTTCTCTCCTTGGAAACCGGAATGAAACGGCTTCATGAGGAGCGATGACATCACTTCCTCTGCCGCTGTTTACATTACAGCAGCAGAGGAAGTACTCCATTCGCCAGGAGCGATCGTGAGGGGGTGGCCATGAATCAGTGGCCTCCCCCTCACCTCAGATCGCTCCTCACGGTAATCCGACCACCACAGACACTAGGGGGGGGTCCAATCGGCCCCTCCGCCCGTGGGCAGGCAGGGACGTACAGGTAAGCTATTATGCCTGGCCGTGCCATTGTGCTGACGTACATCGGCGTGTGGCGGTCGACAACTGGTTAATAGGAATGACCAGATCACCCCCCAGTTCGGTTCTCATTAGAACTTGCGAACAGGCAAAAAATTTGTACCAACACGTGAACACCGTTAAAGTCTATGGGACACGAACATGAAAAATCAAAAGTGCTCATTTTAAAGGCTCACATGCAAGTTATTGCCATAAAAAGTGTTTGGGGACCCGGGTACTGCCCCAGGGGACATGTATCAATGCAATCAATGCAAAAAAAGTTTTAAAAATGTCAGTTTTTTCAGGAGCAGTAATTTTAATAATGCTTAAAGTGAAACAATAAAAATGAACTATTCCTTTAAATATTGTGCCTGGGGTGTCTATAGTATGCCTGTAAAGTAGCGCATTGTTCCCGTGTTTAGAACAATACCACAGCAAAATAAAATTTCTAAAGGAAAAAATGTAATTTAAACTACTCGCGGCTGTAATGTATTTTCGGGTCCCGGTAATATAGATAAAAATCATTGAAAAAAACAGCTTGGGTTCCCCCCCGTCCATTACCAGGACCTTTGGTATGCATATTAAGGGGAACCCTGCACCAAAATAAAAAAATGGCGCAGGGGTCCCCCCAAAATCCATACCAGACCCTTATCCATGCATGCAACCTGGCAGGCCACAGGAAAAGGGGGGATGAGAGAGCGCCCCCTTCCTGAACCGTACCAGGTCACATGTCCTCAACATGGAGAGGATGCTTTGGGGTCCCCCCAAAACACCTCGTCCCCATGTTGATGGGGACAAGGGCCTCATCCCCACAACACTTGCACGGTGGTTGTGAGGGTCTGCGGCAGAGGGCTTATCGGAATCTGGAAGCCCCCTTTAACAAGGGGACCCCCAGATCCCACCCCCCATGTGAATGGGTATCGGGTACATTGTACCCCTACACATTCACAAAAAAAAGTGTCAAAATGGTAAAAATGACAGTAGACAATTTGGGACAAGTCCTTTATTAAAAAATAAAAAAATAAAAACTGTCCCGTGATGTCCATTCATCTTCGATCACAGCGTCCGACAACCCGATAAAAAAAAACTGGAAAAAACTTTGCCTCCATGGGAGGCTCCCACTGACTGAAGCCTCTTCACGATGACAGCTGTTATATAGCTGAGGGCGGGGCCACCCAGTGATGTAAACGGGTGACCCCGCCCCCCTCTGACATTACGTGATGTTTTTTCTGTTTTTTTTTATTGGGTTGTCGGACGCTGTGATCGAAGATGAATGGATATCGCTGGACAGTTTTTTTTTTTTTTTTTAATAAAGGACTTGTTCCAAATTGTCTACTGTCATTTTTAAAATTTTGACTTTTTTTTGGTAATTGGGTACGGGTACAATGTACCTGATATATCTGCTGGCTATATAGTAAAACCAGATCTGAGGGACACCCAGACCACCTTTTTTGGAGGAGCGGTACAAAACTTCTTTTGCAAATCTCGGGGGTCTGTCACGCCAAATAAATCTATTGAAAAGGGCCTGGATGTTGTGCAGGTAAGTTTTAGAGAGTCTTATTGGAAGGGATCTAAATATGTAAAGTAGTTTGGGGAAGATTGTCATTTTAAGGGCGGTAACTCTACCGAGAAATGAAATATGCAAATGGGACCATAGTTTAGGAATTCCTTTCAGTTTAGATATCATCGGGGGGTAATTAACATCAAAAAGTTTGCAGAAATCTCCGGTCAAGTTAATACCCAAGTATGAGAGGTGAGATTCAGCCCATGTGAAGGAATATGATTGTTTAAGTCGGTGTAATTCCTCAGGTGAAAAACCCACAGGAAGGGCTACGATTTTGCCATATTGATCGATAGACCAGAAATCCCCACAAACTTCGATAAGGTCTGCAGCAGATTCGGTAAAGAGATTAAGGGATTGCTGAGGAACATCAGTACGTCATCAGCGTACATACCGAATTTGTATACAGGAGGGACCTTTAGAGTACCCAGAGATGTCTGAATTCTGAAGTATTGCAATGGCAAGGGTTCCAGTGCTAAAGCGAAGATTAAAGGGGAGAGAGGGCACCCCTGTCTAATGCCTTTGTCCAGGCTGAAAAACCCCGAGCAACAGCCTAGGAGTTTGATCCTCGTTTTAGGGCTCCGATAAAGGGCCTGGAAGCCTTGTAGAAATTCACCTCGGAAACCCATACGTTGTAGGAGAGTGGAGACATAATCCCAAGAGACACTATCAAATGCCTTTTGTATATCTAGGCTAAGCATAAAGAATTTCCGAGAGAACAAATTGGCATCCTGGATTATGTTAGTGGCTAAGTGTATGTTATCTGTGATGAGTCTGTGGGGAATGAAACCTGATTGGTAGGGAGATATAAGTGAAGGGATTATACCTGCTAATCTGTCCGCTAGGACTCTGCTGAATATTTTTAAATCATTGTTTATGACAGATATGGGTCTGTAATTTTGGGGAAGTGCGTGGTTTTTATTCGATTTCGGTATCAAGGACATACTTGCCAATAACATCTCTTCAGGGAAACTACCTCCTTGTAACATCCAGTTGAAAAGCTGAACCAATCTTGTAGAAAGGGGGGCAGAAAATTTCTTATAATGTATAGAAGAGAATCCATCCAGGCCTGGAGCGGATCCCGATTTGAAAGCTTTTATCACATTCAGGACCTCCAATTGTGTAATAGGTGTGTTAAGCATCTCCAATTGTGCAGGGGTGAGAATCAGTATGGGGATTGTTTGAAACCAAGCCTCATCATCCTGTGAGGGTTTCGTATGAGATGGTGCCAACAAGGTCGAATAAAATTGCTCAAATATTTTGAGGACCTATTGCGGGTGAGAAGTAATAGGGTCAGGGGGAGTCGCTAATTTATATACGTGAGGAGGACGGGTAGATTGATTCAACTTTCAAGTAAATAGGGTTGAAGAGGAGCCATCGTGGGGTAAAAATGTAGCTTTAGACCATCGAAGAGCTTTTTCTAATTCTAGGCGCTTTTGCTCAATAGAAAGCCTAGTGGATTCTAAGTGTAGTGAGTCTGTGTTCTTATAAAGACTATCCAGCTCCTTTGTGAGGACTAAGGTTTTATGTCTGTCATTCTTGTTACGGACCGAGGCTATACTAATAAGCTTGCCTCATAATACCGCCTTATGGGCAGTCCAAACCGTAGGAAGGGGAGCTTCTGGTAAGGCATTAATGTTAAAATATTCATCAATAGTTTGTGCTATCTCAGTTTCTACTGCTAAATCTGAGAGGAGTGCTTCATTCAGTCTCCATGAGTGGGGGGTGGGAGCTAATCTGGTAAATTCAGTAGTAAAGGCAGTTATGTGATGGTCCGACCAAGCACAAGGATGAATGGTCGCCTTAGTGGAGTTAGCTAGAATAATGGGGGTGGTATAAATATATTCCAATCTAGCATAACTATTATGGGGGTGGGAGTAAAAGGTATACTCCTTAGCCCCCATGTTATGCGTTCTCCAAGTATCCACCAGTTGATGCTCCAGCAGACCATTGGAGAGGGATCTAGGAAAGGATTTAAAGGTAGGCACCATAGTAGATCTGTCTAAGGTGGAATTAGCCACCATATTAAAATCCCCTCCTACGATCATATGAGTTGATGGTAAAAAGATAGGCGGTCAAAGAAGGACTTAAAGAAAGAAGCTGGGGAGTCATTAGGAGCATAAATACTAGCGATTGTCAGTTCTCTATTGTGAACAAGACCCTTAATAAAGACATATCTACTGTCCCTATCTTTATACACTTGTTTCACTTCCATAGGAAAGGAAGAGTGCAAGAGTATGGCGGCGCCCCTGCTCTTCGACTGGTGCAGAGAATAGAAGGCTTGGGGGAAGTTTCTGTGGAAAAATTTGGGATGTGAGGATTGGGCAAAATGAGTCTCCTGTAACAGGAGAATCTTTGCACCTAGTTGCTTATAAAAGACAAAGGCCTTGCGTCTCTTGATGGGGGAGTTAAAATCTTCACATTATGTGATAGGCAATTAATCACCATGGGGAGTGTTGCACAGTTCTATAAGCTGAGTAGTGCTCAGAAATGGGGTGCTGGGGGGCACAACACATTCCTTCCTATCCCAATGAGGGGAGCCACCACTCTCTCGCACAGGAACTCAAAAAGGATCAACATATTCAGATTGCAGACCATGCTAAATGAGTAAAATACAGATTTATCAAAAGGGCACTTCTGAAAAAGGTTATTATGCAATGAGCAAGCTGACCTAAGCATTCAAAAAAAAAGAGAAAAAAGGAAAATTCTGTTAACCATGTGGAAGTCATCATAACCTAAAACTGGATCAGGTAAAAGAAATGGTCCTGATAAAAAAAAAAAAAAACAAACGAGACTACTAGGACTCGTACCCAGCCAATCCGCAGCTCCGCTCTATGAAGAGCGGGGAAGGACTTGCTGACAGTAAGGGAAAAAAATGTAAAATTGAGAAGAAATTAAAAAAAGGAAAGTCAAAATCTGCGAGGCTATGGCTGGGTGGGGCTAACATGCCGCCGCTCCAAGGGACCAACGTCCGGGCAAACTGGTTGTGGCTTTAAGTGAAGACTGCTGCGAATCTAGCTAGAAGCGTAGAAGCCAAGTTGATCAGCGAAAATGTTCCTCATTTCTGTCACTGATGTCGTAACTGATCCTTCTTCTATCTCTCCTAGTTGGTGGAGTGTGCCAAATTGGTGAAGGTCTGGGAGTAGACGGTGGACGGCGAACAGCTTCGGCATCAAGAAGGCCTAACTTCACAAGGATCTCCTGGCCTTCTGGGAGTGATGTAGCCGAGTATGTGGTTCCATTGTGGGGAATCACCAGTTTAAAGGGGAAACCCCATCTATAACGAATGTGGGCAGATTAAGGAGCTGTAGTAACCTCTCTCATTCCCCGTCTCCTATCCAGGGTAGCAGGGGAGATGTCTGGGTAAATTTGGATGGTATGCTCCTTCAGCATGATGCGTTGTTTATTTTGCGTGGCCCTCAGAATCTCTTCCTTAGTTAGAAAATCCTTCATACACAGGACTACATCCCTAGTTTCGGTCTGAGGGCTCTGTGTATACGGTCACATTTGAAGGCCGCCGAATCAAAGTCTGGAAGAAGGGATTTGAATAAACGGATCACAGTAGGTATAAGATCTGTCTCTGATTCTGGGATTCCTTGTAGTCGCAGATTATTGCGCCTGTTTCTCTTGTCGAGGTTTTCGATTTGAGTTTGAATCAGGGAAAAAGCCGAGGCTAGCGATTCATTCTCCCTGGTGAGATCATTGTATGCCAGAGCTAGCTCGTCGTGTTTCGTTTCCAGCCTCCCAGTCCTCGCACCCAAGGCTGCAATTTCCTGGGAAAGCGTATGAGAGGTTTTGTGAAGCTCTGTCTGGAACTTAATGGCCAGCCTAGTATACATGGCCTCTAAGCTGTGCTCCAGGTCTGTTTTAGTAAGAGAAGCTGTGTACTTACAGTTAGAGTCCAGTACAGAGGCCTGACCCGGCAGAGACTGACGGTGAAGCAGGGGAAGGAGGGCTGCTTCTCCTTGCGGCACCCTTTTGGGACATGCTGCTGAGTTCCCGTGTGCGGAGGAGATAGTGTGTCAGGGTGTGTTGAGCCAATCCTTTTTCTTCTTTCTTCTTTTTCGCAGGCATGCACCACGTCTGTGTGGCTCGAGGGGTGATAAAATCACTGTTTAGGCAAGTGTGTATGACCCTCTAGAAGCCGTTATAGTCCCGGCCGAGACGGCGCTACAGCATCACACATCCATCACGCTCTGTACCGCGAATGCACCCCCTCTATTTTTTCTTAACATGGTATATCACAAAACACAAATGGTTAACATTTATGCGCTACAGTGCAATTGCATTACAGTGTGCTGCCTAGGTGCATTGGGGTACCTTTCAAATGAGTTGCACCAAACATGGTTGCTTTAATTTGTATGCGTTGTGGTGATGAGCATTTTATGGCAATTTTCTGCAACACAATAGTGTAGATAGGTCCTTACAGTAAAGAACCCTTTCCATATGCAGAAGTCGAACTTCTCTTGTCCTTAAATGTGAACACTAAATTACTATATGGACAATTTACGTATTTATCCACCTTCAATTGCCTCTTTTTCTTTTTTTATGAACTGGTGCTAAAAACATAGCTGTATATTCTAGATGAGATATTATGAATGCCTTGTTTAGGCAAAAAAGTGTGCCACTATCTTGCTTCTTTTAAGACAAGAATGTTTGTTGCCTGTTCCAGATGCTATCAATTCACAATGTTTGCTTCACTAAGGTGGACCTTCAACCCCCGATCAACTAAGGCTCCGTGCACTAGCGCTACCCTCTGCAATCTAAATTGGCTTTTTTTTTTGGCTCTTTATTTTCTATAACTTTTGTCACAGCCCTACTTACATTCCATCTTTCTCACCTATGTGTGACTGAATGATGTGTCCCCCCTGTTTCCACATCACATATCCCAGGAGGTTGCAGGAGTAGGGACTCATAGCAGGCTGTAGGTGAAGCTGCAGACATCATAATCTGAACCCAGATGAGGCAGCTGGTTTCCAATACCCGAAGAGGTCCAAGATGGCAACACAGGATCTGGGCTGCTTTACCTGTTCAGCAGATCGTAACAGGACAACGCTGGATCCACTGGTCAGGTGAGTGTCTGAATCGAGCATAATGCTGCGTAAACACAGGGCTACAAAAAAAAAAGTTCTGAAGAGCGGCTGAAGTTCCTCATTGATTCTGTGATCTAACAGGACATCCATATCCTTCTCCATTGATTCCCCCAGTCTTACCTTATTAGGTTGTATGATGCATGCATGTTTCATCCATGTGCATAAACCGAAAATAATCAACATAGCATTTCATTAAGAAAATATTTATATACCGTATATTTTATACACAGCTAGCATAAATAACTGAATCAGCCTTGCAGTGGCAGCTGGTGCTCCATCCTTTTGGGTGGGGGGCGGCAAACAAACCACCTGACCCCCCCTCAGTGGGTGGTACTCACGCAGTTGGGTTCTGGCTTGTGTGTTTGCGGCAAAGCAGAGCAGAGCGATTGCTCTGATGAGGATGGCCATCTCCCAGATCTCCCCGCACATCCTCCCAGCTACCGGGCAATACGGTCGCTTCTCCTCCTGGCCAATCAGGTTAAGACCCGCTTCCTGATTGGTCGGGAGGTGAAGCAGGAAGACAATAGGGAGTATTAATTCACTATTGTCACACAACGAGGTGGGCTCAGGAAGCAGTGCTCTGCGCCCCAAGCCCACCCTTTTTTAAGTCGCAGGCTCTAATCATGTGCTTAAAAAAAAACCCCATTGAAATCAATGCGTCTGGGTGCCCTGCATGTAGATTAGAGATTAGGGGCCGGGCGCATGCATTAGGGGGGCAGTGCACCTGCCCCCACTGCAGCCATGTGTCAGAACCATGGAAGCATTCAAACTTGGAGAGGGTAGAGCAGCACTCGAGCTAATAAGGCTCTACTGCATGCACATGTGCTAACAGGGAGCATGCTGACAGGAGGAAGGATCAAAGTAAGCATGGTTTATCAATGTGTTGCAGTTTCCCTGACCAAACAAAAACAAGGGACATCATTATATTCCTTAAAGGGTGGCTCAAACATTTTTCATTTTGGAGTGGAGAAGAATTACAGTTTTCACTGTTGTCCAAGATCTCCTAGTTGTGCTTTAAAAAAACGTGGTGATACAAATTACAAAATAATGGCAGATAAGACATTTCACATGTGAACTTCAACTGTGCATTTAGCTGTGTGTCTGGGGTTCATCTTTAATATTGATAATTTGGATGTTTATTTGTTGCTGGATGATGTTTCAGCAAGCCTTTCAACCAGTTGTAGAAAGGACTGCAACAGCCATGGTACTTGAGTAAACGTTGCTGTAAAAACTGATTTACCTCTACCTTATTGGGTACCCATATACAGGCAAAAAAAATAAATAAAACAGATCTACTGGTTATTGTATAAATTACCACACTGTCAAAAAAGTTGGTTGCATTTATTTGTGTAAAAGACAAATTTCTTGAGAACCTCTTTGTGTTAGCAGTATAACAACTTGCTGATTTGACAAGATCTACTGGCAGTTCAACTCCCCAAGACTTATGCCCTGTACACATGACCAGTTTTCCCATCGGAATAAACTCTGAAGGTTTTTTCGACGGCGTTCCGATGGAAATCCACTTAAGCTGTCTTGAATACACACGATCACACCAAATTCTGACCGTCCAAAACGAGGTAACGTACAACATGTACGACGGGACTATTAAACGGAAGTTCAATAGCCAGTAGCCAATAGCTTTAGTCTCATACTTGCTTCAGAGCATGCGTCGTTTTTGGTACATCGGAACAGCATACAGACGAGCGGTTTTCCCGATGGGAATTGGTTCCGTTGGAAAAATTTAGAACATGTTCTCTTTCCAGGTCCGTCAGAATTTTCGAAGTAAAAAGTCAGATGGGGCATACACACGATCGGAATATACGATGAAAAGTACACGGCATTAGAAGTAGAATCAAATGGGATTCATTCCAGTGTGATCCATACAAAGAATGTTTTTCTGACTTTTCTTGTAAGATTAAGAAAACTTCTCCCCAAAACTTCCTTACTTGACATGGTCAGGAACAACACTAAGCCAGTAGCAGGGTGGGATTTGGATGAGCAAAAGGGATGGGCATACTATACTAAAACAATAACATGGAACAGGCTGCTGTAGCAGCACAAAAGTCATGACTTTCCTCCCTGATATGGATGATGCTGAACACTATTACAAAACTTAACTGTTTTTTTTTCTGCAAAATCTCTGCAGAAAATAATGCAAGCTTATGATTTGGCATCCTGATTGTAAAGAGTCCACTTTGCTGCCCATTTATTGCAAGAATTTTAATGGAATTATATCATACCACTCACAAGCATAGGTAAAAGAAAAAGTTTTCCTAAATACTATATGAAAAAAAGTATATAGAAAATTCCAGACAGCTTAGCGGATCCAGACTTTCAGTGTGAGATGAAAGGTCCACTTTAAAGTGTGCTTAGATGCAAATTGGCGTGAAGATTCAAAGGATGTCATTTTGGCTGCTTATTCTTGTTTTACGGTCATTCCCTAGAGTTCCCTGTATTACACTGTTTGTACAGTTAAGCCTCCCTGGACATGAAAGCACAGAATCAATGGACTGTCTAAAAGACAGCTGTTTTATCCTCCATTTTATCAGGGTTTTTTTTCTCTTCTGCTGCTTTTCTATAGTAAGTGTGTTGGGCTGCAGTACTAAATAGGAATTGCAAACGGAATATGATTTAACATGATAACACAATTAAACTAATACATACTAAGATATTTTAGAATAATACTTATATAAGCAAAAAATAACTTTTTTTTAATAGTGACGAATAGAGTAGTTAGGCACTAAATTCTGTTTCCCCTTTGAAGAGATGTACCCTCACTTCCTGTTCTGTCTACCACTCATCATCTAGACCAGAAGTGAGCAGCAATTGCCCTAATGGCAATGAACCTAGCAACAAAAGCCTGACAGAGTTTCTAACCCTTTTCCAACACTTCAAAATAGTTTTCATTTCTGAAGCCCACATTGAAATTCATTTGCTCTTACCTATTCTTCTTTTTTGACACCTGTGAATAAAACAGGAAGTAACATCAGAAAAAATAACAGTGTTTTTAAACCTGTCAAATTCCAATTTGAAAACAGAAATTTGCCCTGAGTTTACCTAGCTTTAATCTAAAAGCAAATGGAATATGTGGGCCCCTATTTCTGATTTCTATTTTTGAAAATGATCGTCAGGGCACCAGTAGGATTGTCAAAATTGTCCTTCCAAACATATCTTTCACTGCTCTGAAAAGAATCTGGGGCAATGATGCTGCATACAGGAGTTTCTAGGCACCTGAAGGAACTTCTGTAAAATAGTTTCCCAGAAGCAATGCAGATTCCTAGGCTGGGACAGAATGAGAGAAGGACCCCTGCCTCTGTGTGGGAGCAGTAGCCTCCGTGTAGTGGTCAAATGAGCCACTTAAGCCACTTTTTTTCTTTTACTTTACGTTAGTGTGTTTAGCATGGTAAAAACTGCCCTCTGTTGAACATTACTCCTACACCAAGTTAAGCGGGCCTGGTCTACAGCAGTCAAACCCTCCTCCTGCACTGTGCTCCAATCAACACTTGCGCTACTTTCCAGTATTATTTATTGATTAATACAGTTACTTAAAGTGATTGTAAAGGATTGTTTTATTTTTTTTAAATAATAGACACATCATACTTACCTCCCCTGTGCAACTCATTTTGCACAGAGTGGCCCCGAAAATCCTCTTCTGGGGTCCCCCGGCAGCTCTCGCGGCTCCTCCCTACTTCAGATAATCCTCTAGGAAAAGCAATCTCCCGAGGGGGTTAACTTGCGGGCACGCTCTCGAGTCCAGCATTTGGGTCCATAGACACAAATGCCGGACTCGGCCCCGCCCCCCAGGGCCCACATCATTGGATTTGATTGACAGCAGCGGGAACCAATGGCTGTGCTGCTATCAATCTTTCCAATCAAGATCCAGACCCCGTGGAGAGAGGGACAGCGCTTCCTCGCTGAGGAGATGAAAGGTGCTCAGGTAAGTAAAACGAGGGGGCTGGGTGGCCGGTGACTGCCAGGTGTTTTTTCACCTTAATGCATAGGATACAGTAAGGTGAAAAAACATGAGGGTTTAAAACCCCCTTTAATTAAATAGGGCCATCAATTTACAAAGTACTTTACATACAGTATATTGCACATTTACATCAGTCCCTGCCCTTAAGGAGCTTACAATCTAAAATTGCAAACTCACATTCATTCATACACAGTCCAATTTAAACAGGATCCAATGAACCTATCATCAACCTTAGGAGTGTAAAATAAAGTCCACACAGGCACAGGGATAACATGCAAACTCCAGGCAGGTAGTGTTGTGGTTGGGAGTCAAACCCGTGACCACTGTGCTGCATATATTCTTATGCATTTGACTGCATAACAAGTTAAAAACATGAGACTTCAGTTGAGATGTAAACTTACTTCATCAATTTACACAAGAAGACCATGATGCCAAACTTCAAAGCAGAAGATAACTTTACCCCTCAAGCCAGCCACAGAGAAGCACCAAGTGAAACATCTTTTTGAAACATCTTCATCAGGTTCACATTAGCCAAATTTCTGAAAAGTGTTCTGTGGTGGAGCACTTTTCAGAGTGCAGCTAAGCCAGCAGAAAGTGATCAGAAATTGATCCTGCAATTTACAAAGGGACTAAAATGCTGCACGAGCCAATTGTTTAACTTACATAGTTAGTCTGATTGAAATAAAGACTATATACTACAATCCTTTATACACAATCCTATACCCACAGTTGATCCAGAGGAAGGCAAAAACCTCAGCAAAGCATGATCCAATTTGCTCCAGCAGGGGAAAATGTTCCTTCTTGATGCCCGAGAGGATATTCCCTGGACCAACTTTACCTATAAATGTTAGTATCCAGTTATATTATATTTAATAGTTAGTCTGGTTGAAAAAAAAAAGTCCATCCAGTTAAACCAATAAAAGGTAATAAAAAAAACAAAAGAACAATCCTATCTACACAATCCTATACACACAGTTGATCTAGAGGAAGGCAAAAAAAAAACAGCAATACATGATCCAATTTGCTCCAGCAGGGAAAAAAAATCCTTCCTGATCCCCCAAGAGGATATTCCCTGGATCAACTTTGTCTATAAATATTAGTATCCAGTTATATTATGTACATTTAGGAAAGAATCCAGGCCTTTTTTAAAACAATCTGTTGAGCTGGACATAACCAACTCTTGAGTGTGTCTATTCCACATTTTCACAGCCCTTACTGTGAATAAATATTTCCTTATTTGGAGATTAAATCTTTTTTCCATCAGACGTAAAGAGTGCCCTCTGCGATGACCTTAAAGTGAATAACGTAACACTAAGTTTACTATATGGACCACTTATGTATTTATACATGTTAATCGTATCCACTCTTATGCCCCGTACACACGGTCAAATTTTCCGATGGAAAATGTCCGATCGGAGCGTGTTGTCAGAAATTCCGACCGCGTGTGGACATCGTACATTTTCCATCGGATTTTCCGACACACAAAGTTGGAGAGCAGGAAATAAAATTTTCCGACAACAAAATCCGTTGTCGGAAATTCCGATCGTTTGTACACAAATCCGACGGACAAAGTGCCACGCATGCTCAGAATAAATAAAGAGATGAAAGCTATTGGCCACTGCCCCGTTTATAGTCCCGACGTACATGTTTTACGTCACCGCGTTTAAAACGATCGGATTTTCCGACAACTTTGTGTGACCGTGTGTATGCAAGACAAGTTTGAGCCAACATCCGTCGGAAAAAATCCTAGGATTTTGTTGTCGGAATGTCCGAACAAAGTCTGACCGTGTGTACGCCCTATTAGAGCCCTTTCACAATCACAGCGCGGCCGCATTAGCGGTAAAGCACCGCTACTTTTAGCGCCGATTTACCGTCGTTTTAGCCACTAGCGGGCGCTTTCAACCCCCGCTAGCGGCTGAAGAAATGGTTAAATGCACCTGAATAGCACCGCTGCCAAAGTGATTTTCAGGCGTTTCAGCAGTGGTGCCCATTCGTTTCAATGGGAAGGGGCGGTGGAGGAGCAGTGTATACATCGCTCCTAAACTGCTCCAAAGATGCTGCTTGAAGGACTTTTTCCAATGTCCTGCAAGCGCACTGCTCCAGTGTTAAAGCAGTCGGGCTTTTACACTGGGGCTGCAGGGGAGGCATTTTTTCAGGCACTTTACAGGCACTATTTTCAGCTCTTTAGCTCCTGAAAAACACCTCCAGTGTGAAAGGGGTCTTAAGCTCCTAAGAGAATACATTCATACACATATGCACACTGAAATATTTTGTTTTGGAATTTCGGTTTCGTCCGAAAAATACATTTATTTAGTTCATCCCGAAATTAGTTTTAGTTTATTAGTTTCCTTAAAAAATACATTTGAACAAAAATCCGAATTAATTAGGGTTGAATCTGTCAGTTGAAGGCTTATGGTGTGTGTAGAATGTTTGTGTGTCGAAAGATTTGATGTGGCAGCTTAACTATACAACGCTGAAATCGTACATTTCCAGTAGAATACTCCGCCCACAAGTTATAGAAGAATTCTAATGTTGTTTGACTAGTAATATTTATAATTATTAATTATTATTACCAGTCAAACAACATTAGAATTTTTCTACAGCCCGTGGGCGGAGCATTTGACCGTAAATGTCCACTCGCGGCGATCGTATGTTTTTAGCTGCTTTCGTCGAATCTTCATGTCGAACGGTATTATACATATTTTTGATCGTATCTAATGGTACAATACTTGTTTGTTTCTGCTTATGTCGAACGGTCTACCCCAACAGCCAATCGAATTGTGCTGTATCAAAATTCAACCGTATAACTTCCATCCTGTTCGCTCTGCGCTCCTAACGGTTCTGGTTCACACTCGCGGTGGCAGCATCCAGCGGTGGCTCCAGGCAGTTCGACCCTATGGAGGGGGGTCCTCTTTGGTTACAATCAGCCAATAACATTCATCATCATCATGATCATTTTGCTTCCCCCACCCATTCCAGCAGCGACCACTAACAGCTCTTTTATTATTGTCTCTATAATGTCAAATCTTTTCTCTCTATGTCGAATAATCTTGGACTAATGAGTTAGGTTAGGCACATTCGACTGCAGGTTCGATAGACACAGATCGCTATTGTCACTGTCATGTTGAATCTTCTATCTATCTATATTAAACTGTTGTCTTTGAACTATCGGACTGCTTTCTGTGAACTGGTGCCCAAAACTGAACTGCATATTCCAGATGAGGTTTTACCAATGATTTGTCCGGGGGTAAAATGATATCTCTCTCTCTGGAGTCTATACCTCTCCTAATACAAGAAAGGATTTTACTAACTTTGGAAACCACAGCTTGGCTTTGCATGCCTTTATTAAGCTTATGATCTACCAGAACATTCAGATCCTTCTCCACCATTGATTTCCCCAGTTGTACTCCCCCTAATATGTATGATGCACGCATATTCTTAGCCCCGAAATGCGTAACTTTACATTTATCAACATTAAACCTCATTGCCCACATAGTTGCCCAGTTAAACAGTGCATTGAGGTAGGCTTGTAAGTTGGAGATGTCCTGTCAGGATGTTATTCCACTGCATAGCTTGGTATCATCTGCAAAAACTGAACGATTGCCATGAGCCCCATTTAGTTGAATACCCAGGTTTGATAGGCATTGCCATCTGTGAACTCAACATGTCTCTTTAGTATTGCCGTTGTGTCGCAGCCACAGCATGTGAACAGCCCCCTCCGGCTGTACTGTGGACTTCAGATGGGCAGTGGGGAGAGAGGTAAATCCGCAATTCCATATCCTGTTTTCACCGCCCAAGTTAAAGAGGCCTAAGGAAGTCCAATGTAAAAAAAAAGTACAAATAAGATAGCTGCAAAAAAGGTTGAGATGTATATTTATTGTTTGTTTGGGAATACGTTTCAGAACACCAATTTTAAAGTTTTTTCCCACCGATGTGCATGTAAAAGAATTCAGAACATTATTTCGCTAGTCTATAATTAATTTTTTTGTTCAGATATGCAGAGCAAAACTTGGAAACCTCTATCTGTTCTACCACTTTGCATTTGCCAGTCCCATTTGTATATTCCACCTTATGTCTTCCAGTAGATGCTGACACATTTTGCCTTTGTTACGTACTACAGAGAGTAATTAGCTCATTCTGGTCTGTATGACTGTGTTCTTATTTCGTATTCTCAGGAACCTGACAATAGTAGACAAATCAACATCATTTAGATTTTTAGCTGCATTTTTAATATTGCACACATCATAAAAATACATTTAGCACTGCCTAGTGTGACCTAGAATGCACTTCATCAAACCTTGCTAAGAGTATGCAAATTGGTGTGGAAAAAAAAACATCCAAAACATCACAAACATTTCCAAATGTGTTTAGGGGAGAAAAAAAGTTGTTACTTTTTTTGTGTATGCATGCTTTATTACTTTTCTTCTGAGACATTACATCCAGAGTTATGAATCAAATTAGAGACAGCAATTATCACTAATATCATTCTAGTAACAGTGTCTTTCTCGCCCTTATCTAATGGATAAAAGAACAAAAATATGACAATAATGTAGCATTGTGCCTGCTTAATTGCTGATACCGGAGACCTGTTTGCTGCATATTTTCACTTCACTTGATGATGAATAATGTATTTGTGATGGAGTCTAGAAAGCAAGTGTTTATTGTTTTGTCTCTTGGGCTTCACAGAAGCTCAGGATTATTTTTCCTCATTGTATAACAACATAATGTAATATTTTTTTTACAAAGTAGCAAACAATGTATGCAATGATGTTGTATTCATTTGAATTACATAAACTTAAAGGGAACCTGTCAAGATACATTGGTTCCATGCCATGGATATAGGGATACTTCCAGCATGCTCTCAAGCTACAACATTGCTCAGACTTAGGACATATTTGTCACTCTCTCTAGCAGAATCAGCAGGATGGAGATGTCATTCGGATAGGTCATTCCAGCTAGCCATTAGGCTTATAGAGTTTAGGGTTTGGTTCCTATGGAAGCCGTCACCACACACACTCATCCAGGAGTGTGTAGGCTTCATGGGATCCCTGTGAAAAGTCACCAGGAATATTTGTAGGAGGATAACATGTTTTCCATTAGGGCTGTTCTGGGTCATTGTGGGATGTAGCCAACTTCCTTATGCTGTTAATATCTATCAATAGGGTTTCTGTTGGCTATAATTGAAACCCTACATTTTCTGACATTCCACCCTTGTTTTTTTAGGCTAGTTAGTTCCTAAACATATTAGTCTATTAGGAAAGCGGAATATTTACTATAAAAAACTTACCGTAAATTTCCTTTTCTGATGGACTCCATGGCAGCAGGAGTTCCCTCCCAGAGTCATGAGTAGGCTAGTTACAGAACATGGCCTCTGGCTCACCCTGAAAATTTATGGGCGTGAGGCCCTATAGGGTAGGAGCGAGGGCAGGGCTACCCAAACGTATGCTGCCATGGAGTCCATCAGGAAAGGAAAATTACAGGTTTTTACAAATTAAGTATTTTTGGCCTTTCTTCATTTGTTTAGCTAAAAAATAGAAAAAAAAACAGTAGTGACTAAATACCACCAATAGAAACCTCTATTTGTCTCCAAAAAAATGATAAAAATGTCATATGGGTACAGTGTTGCATGACTGTGAAATTGATATTCAAAGTGCGGCAGCGCTGAAAGCTGAAAATTGGCCTGCGCAGGGAGGAGGTGATAGTGCCCAGCATTGAAGTGGTTAAAGTGTATGCATAACCAAATGTTTTTTCTTTTAATTTTGGATGAAGATAAAGTACAAAAGAATTGAAAACTCTGCCAATTTATTTTTTTGGTCAGTATATCATTGGGAAAAAAATATTTTCTTTTTGTCCCAAAAATGCAACAAGAAAATAGAGGGAGTCTTCTAAGGTGAGGGGAATTCCCCTCAAAGACAGTTGTCCCTAGAACAGATGTCTCCATTAAAATATTTCCCCTTAACTCATGTTCTGGGGAATCTAAAATTTTGGATCTCCCCTAACAGTAGTTGTCAGTGGCAATGGTCGCCAGTACAAATAATTGTGAATCTCCTCAATGAGATTACAGATAGTAATGAAAAGTTTACAGAGGGTCCAACCATTTCCTACTTTTTTAAAACTAAAAAAAAATTTTTTCCCTAAAGATACATGCAAGTGTAAAATTTCTTCCTCCGGGTCCACTGTTTCAATCTTAAAGAGAACCTGTGCTTTGCCCAACATGATCACATGATCAGGCAGGCTATTTATTGCAAAAGAGGCAGGCAATGTCTCTTCTGCAATAAAAAAACACCTACCCGCCTACTTGCTTGTGCAGCTCAGCTTACATCGCTGGCACAGTCCCCACGTGCCTGAGTGATTGATTCCTGTGCATGTGCAGGAGTGAGCTCATCCTGTGCCGGCAAATGAAGACGGCTGAAGACTGTCACCCAGAAGAAAATTCTGACACCGGAGAGGGCTGAGGACCATTGAAAGAAAGGTAATTTTAGCCCTGCTATAAAAGACTCTCTCCTTTCTTTTCCCATGTACAGTACTTACCCTCTCTGCTATAACTTCATCCTCCAGTTAACTGGGAACATGTGACATTGTCCCTTTCCTTAGAATGAGGTGTTTGAGTGCTTGAGTTACCAATTACCAAGATTGAGCAGTGTGATATGGGACATGGAAGTAGTCCTTAGCCCAGATTGATTTGGAACAGTGAATAAAGCAGCGAGTGGCTAAAGAGAAGGTAAGTGCAGCATACTTACCTTATTTCCAGTTCCCAGGACATTGCTCCTCCCACTCATGGTTAACTGATGCTACACCCACCTTCTGAGCAGTCCCTTTGAGATCAAAATCATTTTCTCTGTGGTCCTGTCCAGATCATGACCAATTCCTGGATGGTTCCTTCCATAATTATGCAGGGACCACCCACTTTCTGCAGTTATCCCCACAGATACTGTTATTTTTTAAATCAAAGACATAAAAATAAAAAATAAATCTGCACTTCAAGTTTGAACTAAGAAGATGCATGGAATCAACTGCCTGACTTCCCTTAGCATGCCTTGGAAATAAGCGGAGTGAAACCAGGGTGTAAGACATTAACCATGCAAGTGTTTATGACCATTTAATGTGAGAGTCACTGAAATCTGGTAAGTAGTTTGACTTGATGTTGTGTGCGTTGTTTGATGCTCCTGAAACATATGGATTGATTTACTGGGAATGACACTTTTGGAGATCTAAATGTCATGTTCACTTGTGATTGAAAAGGACTTTTATTGAACATAATCAATCACAGAGCTCTTACAATCGAGATTGATCACCTTATACATGGGCGATTAGCACAGATTTTATTCTTGCACAGTGGGCTTGATTTACTAAAGGCAAGTAGACTATGCACTTTGCAAAGTGCAATTGCACTCTGCAAGTGCAGTTGCTCCAGAGCTTAGTAAATGAGGTAAAGCTTCACTTTGCAAAGAGTACCCAATCACATGCAAGGGAAATTTAAAAAACTGCCTTTTTGCTTGCATTTGATTGGATGATGGAACTCAGCAGAGCTTTTGCTCATTTACTAAGCTTTGGAGCAACTGCTCTTACAGAGTGCAACTGCACTTTGCAAAGTGCACAGTCTATTTCCCTTTAGTAAATCAATCCCAGTGTGTCTACATGCACCTTATAATGGGTCATGGATTGTTACACAAACACTACTGTTTTTATATTTTTTACATATATTTTACATCATGAATGTGCATTTTTTTTTATTTTATATGTATAGCGCTGCACTTTTTACATTTTTCGTAGTATTATTTTTTTTGAGTTACACAGCATACTAAGTAACTCAACCAAGAGTAATGCTGTGATCTTGGGGCACAACCTGGGACACCACATTATCAGGACAGAGGACAGAGATGCAGGACTATCCATCACATCTGGGACAGCTGGCATCAATACAATACAATATAAGCAACTGAGTAATGGGGTATTTAGGTGAAGTTATTTTTTGCCCTGTAAAAAGCACAGTTTCATGTTTACTTAATACTCCACGACATATTAATTGAATTACTTACTGCCTCTATGTGGGAAACTGCTATGAACTGATTTGACATTTGGCAACATTCTTGGTGGAAATATCCTAAACAGCTTGTTTACAACCTTCAAAGGGTGACACGAAAATTTTTGCTGGCAGAAATAAATATGCCATGAATTTTCAGTAAGACGGTGAAGAGGAAATTAGCCTGATCAGTCAATGATATTCTAATGCCGCGTACACACAATCGGAATTTTCGTCGGAAAAGCCTTGGATGGTTTTTCCGACAGAATTCCGCTCAAGCTTGTCTTGCATACACACGGTCACACCAAATTCCGACCGTCAAGAACGAGGTGACGTACAACACATACGACGGCACTATAAAAGGGAAGTTCAATACCCAATGCACCACCCTTTGGGCTCCTTCTGCTAATCTCATGTTTATCTTGTGTTAGTAGAAGTTTGGTGAGAGAGACGATTCGCGCTTTTCAGCCTCGTGCTTTTCAGATTGTTACTGCTCTTCAGTTTGTGCTTGTGGGTTTGTATCTCGTTTTCAGTGCATGTAGTCAGTTCTTTTCTGTTTTTCAGTGCGTTCTTGTCCGCTCATTTCTGATTTTCAGCTCGCTGTTCACAGGCCTTTCTGTTCTGCAGTGCGTTCTGTTAGTTCATTCTGACCAGCCGACCGTTTTGAAGCCATGTTGTGGTTAGGTACTCATCATAGAGTTTGTGCTGTGTGGGGGCTTGGTGTTGGGGTTCTTGCTTTGACACAAGCCCAGTCCATGAACAGGGCATGGAGGAGTTCATGGATGAAGAATTGGTTACTCCAGCGTGGCAAATTCTGTCATATGCCTTTGTTGTGGGAGATCTGTGAGAATAACCCTGATGATTTCAGGAATTTTCTCCGGATGACGGACCCCTTTTTTCACCATCTGTTGGCTTTGCTGTCCCCTGATATTCAAAGCAGGACACCTGCATGCGGCAAGCCATCACTCCCAAGCAGAGGCTAGTCGCCATGTTGCGGTACTTGGCGACTGGGGGAAGTCTACAGGACCTCAAGTTCTCGACAGGCATCTCTCCCTAGGCTCTGGGGACCATTATTCCAGAGACCTGTTCTGCCATCATTCAGGTCCTGCAGAAGGACTATATTAGGGTAAGTTTTCTCCTTTAACATCACATTATATGTATTTCATGTATGCTAATGTTTTGTATTTCTTTCATCATTCCCTAATTACCATGATTGTAATATGCTGTGAATGTCCCCTTTGTGCCCATGCATGCTGTAAGCTTTTAATGCTCCTTTTTTGGCCTACATGCATATTTGCCTTCACTAACCTCCCCAGCATGCTATCCTGGGCCCATACACACCTAGCCTAGTCACTTAATGTATTTTGCCAGCTCCATTGTAGTGCTTTACTCTAAAATGTGTCCAAATGTTATTGTTGTCCTTAAATTCAGGCAGAGTGCCAGAGGCTTTTTTTTGGGGTCCCACACTCATTTATAACCCTCTCCCCCCTAAAATTTTTCCAATGGGTCATCAGAGGGGGTGAGGAATCTGATAAGTGGACCTTATCTTTTTGTCTTTAAATACTCCTTAAAATAAATGTTATACTGATGTTGGCCAAGAATGTTTGTGTCTAATCTCTTGCAATGTTATGTGCAAATGTACTAATATTTTTTTTCTTTTTTGACTCCACAGTTTCCTTCAATGCCACAGGAATGGCAGACTGTGGCCTCCCAGTTTGCCCAGCGGTGGGACTTTCCTAACTGCGGAGGGGCAATCGATGGCAAACATGTCCACATCGTACCACCACCCCACTTGGGGTCATACTATTTTAATTATAAGGGTTTCAATAGTATCGTGTTGACGACGGTGGTGTCAGCGACATGTGAATTTTTATATTTGGACGTGGGGAAGAATGGCCAGATGTCGGATGGTGGAGTCTTTGCTCAGACCGAGTTCTACTGACGTCTCCGGAGTGGTGGCTTGTGATTGCACCTGCGGAAGAGAACGTGGAAGAACTCCCATTTGTTTTTATCGCTGATGAAGCATTTGTGTCTGGGTGATTACCTGATGAGGCTATTCCCCCAGAGGACCCTCACCCCGGAGAAGAGGGTTTTTAGTTACCGGCTGACCAGAGCCAGAAGAGTCGTGGAGAATGCCTTTGGTATGGCCAGCCGGTTCCACCTATTTCTTACGGCAATTAATATGGTGGAGTACACATTGAACCACATAGTTCTAGCAAGCTGCATACTTCACAATTTTTTAAAGAGAAATGTTCCTAATTATGTTGCCTCAGTTGGGCCTGAGGCCGGACTTCCTGAAAATACACTGACGGCCCTGGAAGCTGGCCATCCTGGCTTGCCCCCCCCAAAGTGCCCGTGAAGTGCGGCAAAAATATGTTGATTATTTTATGGGTAGGGGGGCCATTGCTATGCCAGCAAATTTGTAAATATTTTCTATTTGGAAAAAATGTTATCTGATAAAATCTTGATTTTGATTTACTGCTTGTGTTTCTTTTAGCTGTCTCCTCGGTTCTCCTAGTGCACTTGTAGTGCCAAATGGTTCTTCCATTATTAAAAAACACCCATTGTCACTGTAAACACCAACTTAATACAAAAACTGGTATTGAGCATTGAAAGAAGAAGCCACACATTGTTGAGTATAAAACCTTTTTCTCTGTGCACATGCACATGTGTGTTATAAAACATTTTTGTGTAAAAAAACAACATCTTGGTTTTATAAAGTTTTACCTTGAAATTTTTTTTTAGTACATAAACAGGCCTGTTTCAAAACATAACATACACAACTCAGGAACTTACAAGGTTCAACATTGAAAAACTGAAGACAATATCAGACATTATAGTGTCAAAAATGTGTTGATCTTGCCTTCATCAGATGGGGTGATATCACCCCTGTAAAAGCCAAATTTTGAAGATGCACACAAATTGGGAGTCAAATTGGGCATTTCCCTCCTGATCCCATGCCTAATGTCAACATGTGCTATCTCCCATCATGGGGGATCAATGGACGTGTTTTGGGGTTGCAACCACTTCCTCTCACCTACTTGAGTTGCGAGGAAGGGGTTGCACCCACAAAACATATACATTGATATCCCCTGATGGCAGATAGCATATGTTGACACACTGTGTGCATCTTCAAAATTTGGCTTTTAAAATGCGACAAAAAATTTTACAAATTTAAAAAAAAAATCTAAAATGGTGGCATTTTCTTGTTATTTAGATTCTCCCTAATACATCAATCATGTTCTTCAGTTTTTGTTCAACCTCATTGTTTTTTTGCTTTATGATGTCTAAATCCTGACTACACACCATTATCTCCTGGATTAGTATTTGTGCACTTGCACTGCTGAAATGAGGAGCTTGTTCTTCCACAACATGCACCTAAAAGAAAAAATACACACCATGTATTATAAATATGCAGGCATACCTCTATTACCTGAATCTGTGGTGTCAGACACTGACCTTGTGGTGACAATTTCAACCACATCATCTACCTCTCTTCCCTCCACATCCTGAGATTGTAGTGTCCTCTGTTCCCCTTCTTCGGGAGGTGGGGGGTTCCTGGTGTCCTCAGACATCCCGAGTCTTTTCTCCCCTATGAGAATGAAACAACTAAAGCTTACCAAAGCTGGAATACTTACCTTTTTTGGACAAGTTTCACACATGGAGACACCCCAAGTATCCACTGGAGCACCTGTGTGGGACACCCTAAAAAGTTTGTTCTGGTGTCCCACACTAGTGCTCCTGAGTCCAGATGTGTAAACAGTTGCTGAATGTCCTCTCCTTACATTACACTGAATCAAGTTTGCAATTCATTCTAGTTTCAAACACATCTAGACAACAATGTCCTAAAGTTCTTTGAATACAAATTAACCCTGTATCTGCCAAAAACATTCTATTTAGTTGGCAAACGAACGATGTTTACTGCGCCCGATTACTGTGCATACGAAAATGAAAGTAGCCATTTAAAATTGTACAACAGTAAAGAAAAGCACATGGAGCAGCATGCAAGTAATAATAATAATAATAATAATAATAATAATAATAATAATAATAATAATAATAGGGACACACGACAACTACTTACTTTTTCAGAAGCAGTTTCTTGATCCTTCTGTACTGCTCCTGCTCCCTCAATTTCAGGTCTGACCAGCGTTTCCTCAATTGTTCCTTGGATCGTCGTACCCCAAAATTATTGTGCATACTTCTCACTATTTTAGACATGATCTTGGCCTTTCTCACATTTGGGTTTAGGTATGGTACATAGGTCCCATCATAGTCAGCCCTCTTCAAGATGTCCAGAATCTCTACAAAGACCATATTTGAGGCCTTAAACCTCCTGTGGGATCGTGATGTTTCTGGCTCCGGGCTTTCCTCCTTGTTACTGCTATTACGCACCTGCTTTGTCTCCACCATGTTCCTCTCCCACTGCGATGAAAGAGAATGAGCGGGGAATATTCTAGAAAGAACGTTTGGGGCAGGCAACACGGGTGGAGTTGCACGTATACGCAGTCTATAAAAAGCTAACACCCGTGTGTCGTACCTACGTTCTGTGTGCGGAGGAAGGAGGACCGAAAGCACCTTACGTTTTAAATAAGGTAACATTTTAACTTGGGACATCAGTGGCCTATACTGATTCGAGGATTGGGATAAGATTAGGAGAGTTTAGCCTGATATTAGTGTTTTTGTCTTGTGTTTTGTCTTGCAGCAAATACAGTATGAAATAATTCAAAGACCCTGACTTCATGGGTCAGTTCATAGACAGATACAAGGATATGAGAAATTTGTGGAAGGTTAAAAACCCCTTATATCAAAATAAACCAGCTAGGAAGGCATCGCTGGAGAAACTGCTGCAATTTATGAATACGCAGGTCCCCGATGCAGACATCGAGTTTATGCATAAGAAAACTGGTAGCTTGAGAAGCATGTATAGGAAGGAGCTTAATGAGGTCCAGGCTTCCATGAAATCAGGAGCAGCAGCAAAGGATGTGTATGTACCCAGTCTGTGGTACTACAACAGGGTGCGGTTTCTGGAAGACCAGATTGAAGCCAGGGAATCACTTTCTACACTTCCATCCACCCTTCCCTCAACCCCAGCTGAGGCTTCCGAGGACCAACCTGGGCCTTCCATCCTGGAAGAAGTTGAGGAGCCCAGCAGAAGCCAGGTATAGTATTTTTTTACATATTTATTGTCCTAAAATTATTGTTGTTAAGTAGATGTTATTATTGATAGCAAATGAATGATTTAACAAAAAGTGTTGTACATATCAATAGACAGTAGGGGCCAAAAATGATTGTGACAAGAAAGAAAAATGCTGGGCTCAGAATGATAGTCTTTTCTATTTATTAACATTCAATTTGCAACAGTCATGACCTGAAAATTGTGTGTGATTGATGAACCAAAAACTAAAACTATGTCCCTTTTTCATACACAGGAAGACCTCAGCCAGGACGAGGCTCTGGAATGTGGCAGACAGGAGGAGGCGGGGGTAAGTGTCAGCCAGGAGGTGAGGGTAAGTGTCAGCCAGGAGGTGGCTAGGCCCAGTAGCCTCACCCAATCCCAGGTGCCTCCCCTCCGCCTTACAACAAAAAGGGCCAGGAAGGGGAGTAACAAGGTGGAGGCAGCACTGGACCTCATTCAGGAGGCTAATGCGGCCCTGAAAACACCCCTGACACTGAATAGGCCTATGGCTGTTATGTAGCTGCAAAATTGTAGCAAATAGAGGAGGGCCAATGCCTCATCTGTGAGAAGATTTTTTTTCAGGCCCTTCATAAGGGGTTGAGGGGCCAAATGACTAATAACATGCATTTATGTGCATTTGTAAAATAAGAAAGTCGCGCTTAAAATGTGAAAAAGGCCAGAATCAAATGTCTCTAGCCTAGAGGGATATATGCACAAAAAGTGATAATCACTGTGCCTAAAAATTAAAATAGTAATAGTGAAACACAGGAATTGCTCCTATGTCTACACAAATGTGAATAAATAGACAGTGTTAAAAGGTGATAAAGTGACAAATATATACCTCAAAACACTCTACCAAAAATATAACAAACTAGCGTCACTGTGAAACATAGATATCTCAAAAACACCATAAAATAATATATGTGGATTGAAAAAACACAAATCTTCAAAGTGCAAATGATGTCCCTGATGGCAGTACATAAAGCAAAATTGATAATAGTCCAAAAAGCTGAATAAGAAAAAGTATATCCCCAAGTGACAGGTGAATATAAGTAATCTTGCTGCAGTGAATAGGGTGCGTTGATGAACCTCCACCTTCAAAAACTGCTGCCTCTTACCAAAAGATGTTGGTCTCTAAATAATAGGAGACCTTACTGGGTGGATGGCTGCAACCCCAGCCCGGGATCTGTATGACAGGCACTAGATGTCATCCGGTCTGCAAAAAACCTCCTCAGCCGGCCGCACCAGAATGGTTGGGATAGGTCACCAAAAAAGAAACAAACAGCTCCACATAGCGTAAAACCTTACATTTATTGAATAGCAAGATCAGAGATACACTTACAGACGTCAGTAGTAAATGAGCGTATACAGGAAAAGCCGGCCGGCTCTAAAACAACCTGTTCCTTCCGGATATTCGAATCGCGGTGTCGTCGGGGCATGGCTCCTCCTCCCTACGTCGTTTCGTCACAACAGGTTCTCTGGGGATCGCAGCAAGTACAGTGCATTCCGTAATGCCTGTGAACTTTTTTTTTGCATTACAACCCAGAACTTTCTCTCTTGAAACTACCAAGGTGGGCTTCGTCATTTCCCTCTTACTAGGCGAACCCCAGGCATGGGCCCATCGCCTCCTGGAGCAGAAGGATGACTGCCTTAACCACCTGAATACCTTCTTTCAAGCCATGGCCCTTCTTTACGAAGATCCGCAACAAGCAGCCACCGCAGAAGCAGCATTATTCTCTCTCCAGCAGGGTCGTAGGACGGCAGAGGACTATGCATCTGAGTTCAGGCGCTGGAGTTCCGATACAAACTGGAACAATGATGTCCTACATTACCAGTTCCGCATGAGTCTCTCCGAACCATTAAAGGATGAGTTGGCCTGAGTTGGCATTTCGGCAACACTTGAAGCTCTCATCAATCTGTCCATCCAAATAGACAGGCGTTTAAGGGAACGAAGAGCAGAACAAACAGCTGGTCCCTCTCGCCCAGTATGGATGTTACCACGTGTACCAAATCCTCCTGTCCGCACTTCCGCTGATACTTCTGAGCCAATGCAACTAGGCTTGATCCGTCCTTCTCTGACTCCTGAAGAACGACAACGCCGGCGGGCCAACAACCTTTGCCTCTATTGCGGGGAATTGGGACATTATGTGGGGACTTGTCCCGCAAAGATCCGTAAGCACACTACCCTCTCTTCTACTTCCTTACCTGTTGCGTTTATTAATGCAACTCATTTGGCCTTCTCCATTTCTCTACAGCTTCCAGGAGGGAATACTCAAGCAACCGCCATAATTGATTCTGGAGCTTGCAGTGGGTTTATGGACTTGTCTTTTGCCCGCAAACTCCAAATCCCTCTATGACCCAGAGCACAGGGACTGTCTGTACACCTAGCCGACGGATCGGCTATTAAATCTGGGCCTGTAACACAAGAAACGGTTCCCTTGAACACCATCATTGCCGGAAACGATCAGGAACTACTTTGTCTTGACATCATCAAGTCTCCCTTGTTTCCCATCATACTGGGCATTCCCTGGCTCAAAGCCCATAATCCACAAATTGACTGGTCTACTGGAAGAATCAGTTTTCACTCCCCCTATTGCCGTCAGCATTGCCTGCAGGGAGCTACTGACATTCCGTTTTCCTTGCTGTGTCTGGAAACTGATTCTGAAGCCTGCCAAGCTGTCCCAGAAGTATATCATAGTTTTCTGGATGTGTTCAGCAAGAAGGGGGCAGAGATACTACCTCCACATAGGCCCTATGACTGCCCGATTGAACTTCTCCCCGGAGCAGAGATTCCTTTTAGGAGAATTTTCCCCTTAACTGAACTGCAGCTGGGAACTCTTAAAAACTACATTGATGATAATCTGAAGAAAGGGTTTATATTCCCCTCCACCTCCCCAGCAGGAGCAGGGATTTTCTTTGTGGAAAAGAAAGATCACTCCTTACGCCCCTGCATAGATTATTAGGACCTCAATAAGATTACAATTAAGAACCGGTACCCCCTGCCTTTGGTACCTGAACTCTTTCAGAGACGCGGAACTGCAGTTATATTCACCAAACTGGATCTCCGCGGAGCTTACAACCTAGTCCGGATCCGAAACGGGGACGAATGGAAGACTGCCTTTCGCACCCGCTTCGGGCACTTTGAGTATCTTGTAATGCCCTTTGGGTTATGTAATGCTCCTGCCACTTTCCAGCATTTTGTTAATGATATTTTTAGAGACTACCTTGATCTGTTCGTCATAGTTTATCTGGATGACATCTTGATTTTTTCCTCCTCTCTGTCTATCCACCGGGAACACATCAGAAAAGTTCTAAATCGGCTTTGCCAACACGGCTTGTGCACAAAACCTGAGGAGTGTGAGCTTGAACGCCAAAGCATTCAGTTTCTGGGCCTGTAACAGAAGAAATAGGGAGTCTGCGCTAATGGGTGTAATTAGAAGCCTAGGTGGGAAGTATATTCCTAAATTGATAGACTGCTGCCCTCACATACGCTGACTCCACGGGGGGTGGAACGAGCGGAAAAAGTGAAAAAAGAAAAGTGTGTGAGTGTGGTGCTGTCCCAGAGTTGTAAAAGAAATGTCTGCATATATACAAAGTGTCATGTGTGTATTCCTTTAAGTGAAATAAATATGGCAGTTATTACCACTCCTGTGGGTTAAAGTGACTGGTGATTTAAACATAAGAAGCATAATGAGTGCAATAAATCGCATCCAAGGTGTCTAGTGCTATATTCCCTCAAAAGAAAAAAACAGTATTAACTACTGCCAAGAGCATGAAATGGTCTGTGTCTAAACACTAGAAAACACAAAGTTGCAATAAATACATCACACGTGACATGCAAAAAATTCTAAAGTGTCTGGTGCTAAATAAATAAATATTAAAATATTGCTCTACAAACGTTGCAAATAACAAAGTGACAAGTGCCCTATAAAGAGGTCACTCTAAAAAATACTAAACACATGTGTCATGCAAATGGTTCTATGATAATAAGCAGTTCATAGGGTGTGTGCCCGGTGCACTATAAGTGAAAAAAGGTGTCCGTTGTAGGATTCCTCAAAGCACACAACAGGTGTTAATCCAGTGCTGGTGTCTCGCGTTGTGATTGTGCAGAGACTCACCAGCTGTATATCCCCTGCAGGGGTAACGAGTAGTCACAGTATGTGCCACTGTGCAGCAGTACTTGGCAAGACCAGGACCAGGATGGTATCATAAGGACATAAGAAGAAAGGATTCCATAGTGTGAAACCGTTTAAAAACACTATTTATTAGGTCAGATAAAAAGGATACTCACATTGTAGTAGAAAAAGTGAGCGGTGTACAATGCTTACAAAGATGTTCCTAAGCATCAGCTTTGCAGGGACATGTCAGCAAGGCATTCAGTCAAAGGCCACGCCCTACGTACGTTTCGTCACACGGACTTCTACGGGAGCGTGGTCCCTGCATCGTCTCCCCTATCCTTATATGCTGTGCGGTCTATAGTGCATCTGCGTTCCAGCGGTCATATTTGGTGTGTGTTTGTGTTCCAGCGGCCATGTTTTTGTGTGTCGGCGGCCATTTTCCCTGGGACAATGCAGACCGAAGCCCGCATCCCCATGGCAGCGGCCATGTTTTTGTGTGTCGGTGGCCATTTTCCCTGGGACAATGCAGACCGAAGCCCGCAGCCCCAATGAAGTGATTAAATCCCCGTGGAAAGGCCTAATACAGCGCTGATTTCCTGGTGACACTGATATATGGGTCCATTGCATGTGTGTCACAGTAGTAACTATTACGTTATTTATGCACAATTCTACCGCACAGAATATATGGTATGTAGTAAATGGTTTGCCCTTACTTAGGAAACCTAGACACTAGTGGTATAGACAACAATAATAACCAACAGAATATACTAAACCATATTAAGATTAAAATATTAAAATTGTGGTTCTTCAAAATTTATGAAATGACATATATCCTAGCAATACGATATACAAACAGGTAAATTGTTATATTTAAAATGCTAAAAAATGCTAAAAATGTTAAAAATATTTTATTATGAAGATATATGTAAAAATAAAAAATATGTTTAAAAATATGTAAAAAAGCGAGGCAAGAAAATCATGTACCAGTTATAGTAGGCAGATAGTAGGTGTATATTAGAATACTAAAAGTATTTTGAATAACTTGTTAGCCAATAAGGGGAGCATTATCATCAAAGAGAGGAGCATTATCATTAAAAAAGAGAGAAGGAGCGTTTATCATCAAAAAAGAGGGGTTTTTTTATAAAAGGCGCTCAATAATTAGTAAGAAAGCAATTGAGATCCACATCTATGTTCATTCCAGACGGTTGAAGTGTATCCAGCTGGAAGATCCATCTGTTTCATTTTGTGACACCTTTGTTTTCTTGTTGTCACCCCTCCAGTGTCCCTTGATTTTGTAGATTTTGCCAGTTTCTGGGCCTGATTATTTCCATAGATGGTGTCAAGATGGATCCGCAGAAGGTCTCCGCCATCCTGGACTGGCCAGCCCCTACTGATACAAAAGGAGTTCAGCGCTTTGTGGGTTTCGCAAATTTCTATCGCACATTTATCAGGGGACCATCATCATCTACCATCATCTCTCCCATCACAAGACTGACTCGGCAAGGCACCCGGTTCCAATGGTCCCCTGAGGCTAAAGCTGCTTTCACCTCCCTAAAAGATCAGTTTGTGTCAGCCTCTGTCCTGAAGCATCCTGACCCAGCTTTACCTTACATTCTGGAGGTAGACGCCTCTGAGATAGCAGTAGGGGCAGTACTTTCACAGAGACAAGGACCCAAGGCTCTATTGCATCCGGTGGTGTTCTTCTCCTGCAAGTTATCAGAAGCTGAGAAGAATTACGATGTTGGGGACAGGGAGCTACTTGCAATCAAGGCCGCACTTGAATAATGGCGCTACCTCCTGGGGGGAGCGGCCCACCCTATTCTGGTGTACACCGGCCACAAGAATTTAGAGTACCTGAAAGATGCCAAGAGATTAAAACCATGTCAGGCCAGATGGACACTCTTCTTTACAAGGTTCTCATTCCACATTACTTACAGGCCTGGATCAAAAAATACCAAATCGGATGCGCTGTCTCGGATGTTCAGCGAACCTTAAGTCTCTTCTTCCCCAGATACCATTCTTGCTCCTGGAAACTTTCTCATGCTGCAGGGAGACCTACTGTCTCAAATCAAACAGGCATCTTCAACGGACCCCCATCCGACAGACATCACTCTACAGTCCAGAGATGACCTATTTTGGTATAAAGACAGAATTTTTGTGCCTCAACAGTCACAGGTTGCCGTCCTCAAATCTTGTCATGACCATGAACTAGCTGGCCACTTTAGTATACACAAGACCTTCGAACTCCTTCGACGCACGTTCTGGTGGCCTCAGCTACTGAAAGATTGCAGACGCTATGTGGAATCGTGCATTACCTGCATTCAGAACAAGGGAAGAAAGACCAAGGCTTGGGGGCTGCTAAAGCCTCTCCCTGTTCCGGAAAAAACATGGAGGATGATCTCCATGGATTTCATTGTTGAATTGCCACCATCAGAAGAGTACACCACCATCTTCGTAGTGGTCGACAGACTTTCCAAGATGGCTCACTTCCTGCCTATGAAGGGTACACCCTCCGCCTCTGAGACTGCAAGGATCTTTATTAAAGAGATAGTAAGGCTCCACGGTATACCTGCAAACATCGTATCTGATCGGGCTGTAAAATTTACATCCAAATTCTGGAGAGCTTTATGTGAATCCCTGAAGATTGACCTCTCTTTCTCCTCTGCTTACCACCCCTAGACTAATGGTCAGACTGAACGAACAAATCAAACTCTCGAGCAATACTTGTGATGCTATTGTTGTTTTTCTCAGGATAATTGGGTACCTCTATTACCTCTTGCCGAGTTTGCCTATAATAATTCTGTTCATTCTGCAACTAATCAGTCTCCATTTTTTGCGGACCATGGTTTCCATCCCTTGTTTTTGTCTAACAACGTTCCAGAGTGCGCAGTACCGGCTGCCCAGGAAGCCTTGAGTTTTTTTAGCATAAATAACAAGCTATTCCAAGAAACAATGGCAAAGACTCAGGAACATAACAAGGAGACATTTGACAGAAAGAGGAGAGGGGAGCTTGACCTGAAACCTGGAGATCAAGTCTGGCTGTCCACCCTGAATCTCAAGCTAGCATGTCCATCCAGGAAATTGGGTCCTAAGTTTGTGGGTCCCTTCCCAGTGATAAAAAAAAATCCCTTCCCTAACCGGAATACCGGTCCTCCTGAGTAAGGATGAGCCGAACACCCCCCCGGTTCAGTTCGCACCAGAACTTGCGAACAGACCAAAACTTTGCACGAACGTTAGAACCCAATTGAAGTCTATGGGACTCGACCGTTCTAAATCAAAAGTGCTCATTTTAAAAGCTAATTTGCATGGTATTGTCCTAAAAAGTGTTTGCAGACCCGGGTCCTGCCCCAGGGGACATGTATCAATGCAAAAAAGTTTTAAAAACGGCCATTTTTTCGGGAGCAGTGATTTTTTAGGGGGACCCCCACGTCATTTTTTTTTTAAATTTTGGTTCGGGGTTTCCCTGTGGGGAATTCCCATGCCGTTTTTATCAATTAACTTTTATGTGTATTGTCGGGCCGGCAATTCAGTATAGCCGCGAGTAGTTTTAAATGACTGTTTTCCTTTGAAATGTAATTTTGCTGTCAGACTGTTCTAAACACGGGAAACATGCGCCCCTTTACAGGCATACTATAGATACCCCCCAGGTATGAAATTTAAAGGAATATTACACTTTTATTGTTTCACTTTAAGCATTATTAAAATCACTGCTCCCGAAAAAACTGCCGTTTTTAAAACTTTTTTTTGCATTGATACATGTCCCCTGGGGCAGACCCGGGTCCCCAAACACTTTTTATGACAATACCATGCATATAAGCCTTTAAAATTAGCACTTTTGATTTCTCCCATAGACTTTTAAAGGGTGTTCCGCGGCATTCGAATTTGCTGCGAACACCCCAAATTGTTCGCTGTTCGGCGAACTGGTGAACAGCCGATGTTCGAGTCGAACATGAGTTCGACTCGAACTCGAAGCTCATCCCTACTCCTGAGCCTGTGCTCATCAACGATGAAGAGGAATTTGAAGTTGAATCAAAGAAAAGACTAAATCAAGTTCAGTATCTGGTGAAATGGAAGAGATATGGCCTAGATGAAAACTCTTGGGAACCAGAGACTAATATCCATGCCAAGAGACTGATCCTAGCCTTTAAAAGATCTCACCCAAGTATATTGGCCCAGTTGGGCATCCAGAGGCTGCCCATTGGAGGGGGGAATGTCAGGAAAGGCTTTCCAGCAAACGTTCTAGCAATCTGGGTGCTAGAAATTCCCTGTGCACAGAAAGACCGTCTGGCGCACGCGCATGCGCAATAGCGCGCATAGTGGTGCACAGGCGGGCACCTTGTGACAGCACTTGGCGCCAAGAAGCGCTATTTAAAAGGGACTGATGCCTTGCTGCCTTGCTTTCCAGTCTACAGCATTTCCTGAAGACCCCTGCTGCCCTGTTACTTTGTTACCTGATCTATTACCTGACTTGGCCTGTTCCTGACTTCTCTGCTTGCTGCCTGCCCCGATCCCGGCTTGGACTCTGACTATTCTTTGGATTGCCCTTCTGTACCTGATCTGCCCACCTGTGTTTGACTTGGCCTGTCCTCCTGTCTGCATCCTGCTGCTGGACTACAGTGCACCTCCCTGCTGTCTGTTGCATCCAGCCTCCTGTCTGCATACTTCTGCTGGACTACAGTGCACCTCCCTGCTGTCTGTTGCATCCAGCCTCCTGTCTGCATCCTGCTGCTGGACTACAGTGCACCTTCCTGCTGTCTACTGCATCCAGTCTTCTGCCTGCAGCTTGCTGCTGGACTACAGTGCACCTCCCTGCTGACTACAGGATCCAGCCCTCTACACCAGCTTTCCAGTCAGGCACTTGTGCCCCTTTGTACTCCCGAGTCCCTGTCAACACTACCAGGGGTTCCTGAGTCAGAGGTATATGAGAGGCATTCTCTATCATTGGCAAGCACTACCATAATCACAAGTGACACTGTTTGGAGTGGTAGTATACATAGACTCCCTGCAAGCTACTATGCGATAATTTATTTGCTTGATTTGCACATGTACCCAATATGTCTCGTTATGTGTGAAACCGGAGCTCATATTTTTAAATTCCTGTATTCTTTAAATTATGTTTGGAGTATTTTGCTAATAAAAACATATCCTTTTACAAAAATATTCAGTCTAAACTGTTACCGACCGTTGTCATAAGGAGGCAGGTTGGCTCCCCTATGCAAATCGTCGTAGCTGTACGGCAGGCACTTTAAGGGATATAGGGAGCATATGCCACCCGCCGTGTGACGTAGGAGCTGATGCACGTGTCCGGCGATGTCCGCCGGGCACCCACAATTGATCTTGAGAGAGCCAGAACGGAGGACTGTCAATGTAAACAGACAGATCTCTGTTCTGTCAGGGGAGAGGAGACAGATCTGCTGTTCATACTGATTATGAACAGCGATCGTCTCCTCCACCAGTCGGTCCCATCCCCCCACAGTTAGAACACACACTGAGGGAACACATTTAACCCCTTGATCGCCCCCTAGTGTTAACCTCTTCCCTGCCAGTGACATTTATACAGTGATCAGTGGCTATTTTTAGCTCTGATCGCTGTATAGATGTCAATGGTCCCAAAAAAGTATCAAAAGTGTCCGATCTGTCCCCCGCAATGTCGAAGACCCGCTAAAAATCACAGATCAACATCAAAAGAAGTTCTGGACAGCCGCACTCCAAGAAAGTTTTTGCCTTTTATTCAAAAAATATCATCAAAAATACATGCCACAGCAGAACGGACAGAAGATCTTACGCGTTTCACACTACAAACAGTGCGAAATCATAGTTTCTACCTTTGTCTGACCTACCTGGAGTGGTGATATCCCCTTCCCTATCTAAATATCGCAGATCACCGCCATTACTAGTAAAAAATAAATAATAATAAAAATGCCATAAATCTATCCCCTATTTTGTAGATGCTTTAACTTTTGCGCAAACCAATCAATCAAACCAATCAATATACGCTTATTGCATTTTTTTAAACAAAAATATGTAGAAAAATACATATTGACCTAAACTGAGGAAGACATTTTTATTTATTTTTTTGGATATTCATTATAGCAGAAGTGAAAAATATTTATTTATTTATTTATTTATTTAAATTGTCGCTCTTTTTTTTTTATAGGGCAAAAAATAAAAACCACAAAGGTGATCAAATACCACCAAAAGAAAGCTCTATTTGTGGGAAAAAAAGGACGTCAATTTTGTTTGGGTACAGTGTGGCACGACTGCACAATTGTCACTTAAAGCGACGCAATGCCGTATCGCAAAAAATGGCCTGGTCATTGGGGGGGGCAAATCCTTCCGGGGCTGAAGTGGTTAACCTTGTTATGTATTCATTAAATGCATTTTTTTTTTCTGCTTGTTTTATACTCTGCTTTGAGGTACTCTAAGCCAATCTGGCTATACTATGTACAGTGTTGTCAGTTTTTCACAGGGAATATGCTTACTGGAAAAGAGGGAAGAAAGATGTCCTTATAATGCTGCTTTTCTAATCCAGTTTCTGGCTGGGAAAGGTCCCGAAGCAGGTTGCATTGCCTAGCTGCTGTATAGTCTGCTTTGATCATGAACAAAAAAAAATGGGCAGCACTTTTTAGTTAGTAAAAGGAGGAGAGAGAAGCACCAAGCCAATCCTTTAAATAGCTTAGGAATTTATTCAGTACATGAAGAAGGGGAGGCCATGCCTTTGAAACGCATTCTGATTGGCCAGACAGCGAGAGGATGGCTCCCCAGTTTGACAGCCCTAGACCACTCCTACCTAGAGACACACAGCCGACATTTCCATGAGGCTTATCGAGGCTCCAGCTGCGGCTAACACATGGCACTCGTGGATCCCTCAATAGAGACTTTCCGGCGGTCATCTTGTGCTCCTGTGACACTGCACGTGGAAGCTCCCACCCGCTCTAGCACTCTGCAAGTGCTCCAACATTTTTCACGCAAGTTTTCCGTGTTGTTTTATACTTATGTACTGAATAAATTCTTGAGCTGTTTAAAGGATTGGCTTGGCGCTTCTCTCTCCTCCTTTTCTTTCTTTTTGTTCATAGTGAGCGGGTTCCCCAGCCCGCGCCTGAAGCAGCCTCCATTTGAAAACTTTAAAAAAAAATAATTTTTAGGGGTTCATCCCTCAGAACTTTCAATCCACTCACCATTCACATGGTTGCACCTTAATGTATCAGCATGCAGATGCATGCCTTTTCATTTAAATTTTAAACTTTAAATCTTTTTCATCAGATGGTTTAGCTCTGAACATTATACCAATATTTTGTATGTGTTCCTCCTACTTTTTAGTTAGTGCACTCTCCACAAAGGTATACAAGATAATCTGTACCTCCCACCTTAAATTAAATAAAGACTAAAGCCTCGTACACACAATTGGATTGTTGGCCAACAAAACCGCTGACTTTTGTCCGAAGGGCGTTGATCCAAACTTGTCTTGCATACACACGGCACACAATTGTTGGCCAACAATCACGAATGTACTACGTGGTTTTTCAGCTCTTTAGCACCACCCTTTGGGCTCCTTCTGCCAATTTCATGTTAGTAGGGGTTTGGTGAGTGTTGATTAGTGCGTTTCATTTTGCGCTTTTCAGTTCATTTCTGAACGGCCATTCTTCAACCATACATGTTGCGGAATCGGAGGAGATAACGTGTTATTTATTATTGGCCTTGGAGTTATTGCTTTGACATAATTTTTTTTGGTTGACTAATGATTTGATTTGGTATATTTTCTATATTTTTGGATGCATAGAATGCACTTTTTGGTTACGTTCTATTGGCAGATAGCATGTCTAATTTTATGTTTTCTTTTTTTAATGCACAATGAAAAAATTATGGGGAATAATACTTGGCTATGTGTTTTACTTCAAATGACAGTTTGGGAGTAGGCAGTTACATTTAAAAAAATGCAATGTAAAATTGACAAGGGACACCAACATAGTATCTTTGATCTTAAAAACTATAGGATAATGGTGTTATGGTAACTTGCCCAAAAAAAAAAAAAAAAAGTAATAATAATATTATTCTTGATATCATTAGAAAAATAATCTTGCAAAATTTGTTTGCAATAACTCCATCAGTATCACCAGCAAAGCAGCTTCATTATTATTCCATTAAAGAAGAAGAGAATGTGCGCTGCATTTCGAGATTTTATAATTTGTCACAAATGTTAATTCTCCATTACAAACGCTAGTTTACAAGACCGACCGCTTCTGGTTCGTCCTTGCTTCCAAACATGCTGTTTGTACTTTGGACTTTTGTCCAACGGACTTGTGTACACACGCTCAGAAATTGCAAGAACAGACATTTGTCCGCGGAAAATTTTAAAACCTGCTATCTAACATTTTTCCGTGGTAAATCTGACAGCAATTGTCCGATAGAGCATACACAAGGTCCGATTTTCCGCCAACAGCCTGTCATCGAACATTTCCCATCAGAAAGTCAGATCGTGTGTACGAGGCTTTATGAGAAAATTTGACTTTGTTTGCTTCGGTAAGTCAGTCGCACCCATGGATGATGATGTCGCTTGAAAAACCATGGTTACATACAAAACACACACATATACAGTATCTCATAAAGTGAGTACACCCCTCACATTTTATTTTAAATATTTTATTCTATCTTTACATGTGACAACACTGAAGAAATGACACTTTGCTACAATGTAAAGTAGTGAGTGTACAGCTTGTATAATAGTGTAAATTTGCTGTCCCCTCAGAATAACTAAACACACAGCCAATAATGTCTAAACAGCTGGCAACAAAAGAGAGTACACCCCTAAGTGAAAATGTCCATATTGAGCCCAAAGTGTCAATATTTTGTGTGGCCACCATTATTTTCCAGCACTGCCTTAACCCTCTTGGGCATGGAGTTCACCATAGCTTCAGAGGTTGCCACTGAATGCCTCTTCCACACCTCCATGATGACATAACGGAGCTGGTGGATGTTAGAGACCTTGCGCTCCTCCACCTTCCATTGGAGGATGCCCCACAGATGCTCATTAGGGTTTAGGCCTGGAGACATGCTTGGCCAGTCCATCACCTTTACCCTTAGCTTTTTTAGCAAGGCAGTGGTCATCTTGAAGGTGTGTTTGGGGTCGTTATCATGTTGGAATACTGCCCTGCGGCCCAGTCCCTGAAGGGAGGGGATCATGCTCTGCTTCAGTATGTCACAGTGCATGTTGGCATTCATGGTTCCCTCAATGAACTGTAGCTCCCCCGTGCCGGCAGCACTCATGCAGCCCCAGACCATGACACTCCCACCACCATTGACTGTAGGTAAGACACACTTGTCTTTGTACTTCTCACCTGGTTGCCGCCACACACACTTGAAATCATCTGAACCAAATAAGTTTATCTTGGTCTCATCAGACTACAAGACATGGTTTAAGTAATCTATGTCCTTAGTCTGCAGCATACTGTTTGCGGGTTTTCTTGTGCATCATCATTAGAAGAAGCTTCCTTCTGGAACGACAGCCATGCAGACCAATTTGATGCAGTGTGCAGCATATGGTCTGAGCACTGAACGGCTGACCCCCCACCCCTTCAACCCCTGCAGCAATGCGAGCAGCACTCATATGTCTATTTCTCAGAGACAACCTCTTGATATGACGCTGAAGTGTGGAGTACTATATACACTATATTACCTAAAGTATTGGGACACCTGCCTTTACACGCCCATGAACTAATGGCATCCCAATCTTAGTTCGTAGGGTTCAATATTGAGTTGGCCCACCCTTTGCAGCTATAACAGCTTTAACTCTTCTGGGAAGGCTGTCCACAAGGTTTAGGAGTATGTCTATGGGAATGTTTGACCATTCTTCCCGAAGTGCATTTGTGAGGTCAGGCACTGGCGTTGGACGAGAAGGCCTGGCTCGCAGTCTCCACTCAAATTCATCCCAAAGGTGTTATGTCGGGTTGAGGTCAGGACTCTGTGCAGGCCAGTCAAGTTCCTCCTCCCCCAACTTGCTCATCCGTGTATTTATGGATACACTTGCTTTGTGCACTGGTCCAAATCATTTGGTGGAGGGGGCATTATAGTGAGGTGTTGTTTTTTAGGGGTTAGGCTTGGCCCCTTAGTTCCAGTCAGCATACCAAGACATTTTGGACAATTTCATGCTCTCAACTTTGTGAGAAAAGTTAGGGGATGACCCCTTTCTGTTCCAACATGACTGCGCACCAGGGCACAGAGGAAGTTTTAGGTGGAGGAACTTGACTTGACTGGCCTACACAGAGTCCTGCCCTCAACCTGATAGAACACCTTTGGGATGAATTAGAGCAGAGAGTGTGAGCCAGGCCTTCTCATCCAACATCAGTGCCTGACCTTACAAAGGCCTTATCAGAAGAGTTAAGTGCCATCTCTCCACTGCTACTAAGGATTGGATACCCAGCCTCACCAGAGCGCCCTCATCTCTTCCTCCTTTCTGTACCAGAAGAGTTGAAGCTGTTATAGCTTCAAAGGGTGGGCAAACTTAATATTGAACACTACAGACTAAGATTGGAATGCTATTAAAGTTCATGTGCGTGTAAAGGCAGGTGTCCCAATACTTTTGGTAATATAGTGTATGTTGGATTGCAAGTAGCTAATATCATTTATAGTGCCAATTACATATGCAATGCATAGTTTTTTTCTGTTTGTTTTATAGTCTGCTTTGAGGTCCAGGACCTGACTGTTCTGTTTGGTAGGGTGCATGAATCCGAAGACAGGTTGAACAGGATTGCAGCTCCTTTCCCAGGTAAACCACCTCTCATATACTGTATGCATTTCAGCTTTGACTGCAATCACATTTTTATAAACGGGTCAACAGAACAAAATACTAGACAGACAACATCTGTAGCAAATGTTTGTTTAAAACTTAGTTTAACATGATTACCAATATTCTACCTGTACTTTACTGAGATCTATAAAAACTACAACTTTGTAAAAAATGTGCATTACAGCAAAACCTAGGGTTTTTATACAATACAATCTACTTTCTATTTATGTATTTTATATTCCTTCTGCCTCGGGATTGAGAAAACCAAAAATAAAGCATGTGTTACAACTTTATGTCTAAAAAGAGGACTGGGATGTCAGCCTTATTTCCTTCATTGTGACATAAATAAAGAAAAAAGATACCCAAAAAACAGTCTGCTACACATTGCCGCAGGCTCAGCAGCTACAATACAAGCCCTGTTGTTTTAAACTCAATGCTATCCCTCATCATTGACACTATAAGGGAGTGATTAAGACTGATTCATAAATTATTTATTTATAAATTTCCTTCCTGCAAATCCTCCTGATCCTGCATTATATTAACACATTTTTACTAACAATCCCAGTAATGGAATGTTTCACTGTTAAAAAATGCTTCTGTCTGCTCAAAATAGAAAAAATAGACTGGGAACAACAATCTGTAAATATAAGAAATGCAATAATTAGCATACATCATAATATATTTATTATGTAAGTAAGATGGATCGGTTTCAGAATAACCTAGTGAATTAAAAATACCCCTTTTTTAACGATCACGCTCTTGCAATGTAGAAGTTAATCAACCTGGAATTAGGTGCAGTTTCAAAAAGCAGGCCCTATATTGTTCACTTTAATTTTTAATATGACAGATTAATGAGCAGACATGGATCCAGAGGAAAGGTTCATTATGGTGCTTAGAGTTACTGCTCATCAGCCGTGGATTGTAAAAATGTAACTTGACTTAGAATTACATATTGAGACAAATTTTTACCAAGCTGTAAATAGCATTACACCCCTTCAAGCTGCCTCAGTCAGCAATGTACGTCAAAGTTGTCAGGTTGTTTACAGCTAAGCTGGGTTTCTTTAGCTACCCTCTTGAAAAGAAAGACACATTGCTACCTTAATGCGTAATTGTGGCCAGAATATTCAAAGATTTGAATATTCTTATTCAGCAGTAAATGATCTTTACAATGAGCTCTTACTTAAATATGTAGCTTAAGTTATTGCAGAGCAATTCATTCTCAAATTTTACAGAAGAAACACTGAAGTCCTTATCTCTCTGCAGCTTGGTTGCTCCTCTTCCAATCATCCAACCTTCAGGGCAAACACACAGCAGGTGATCTGGGAGGTTAAACAGAATGCTGACAGAATTGACATGAACAACTTAAGTGTTTCTGCTCTGAACTTTAGGGATCAGGCGCTCCACAGTACCTGCAGCTACAGATGTTTTTTTTTTACATGTTTATGGGAAGGGCCTCAGTTTTGATGGGGTTTATCTTAAAGCCTGACAAAGTACCAAAGGAGTTCAGGGTTTTATGTAATGAGGGAAGGTAAGTAAGTGGGTGGGTTAACATTAACAATATGTCATCGGCAAAAAGAGAGAGCTTATATTCCTCCTGTCGTAGCCTCACCCCCGAATATCAGGTTGGGAACAAATAGCAGCGGCCAGAGGTTCCAAACCTAGAATAAAAAGCAAGGGTGAGATTGGGCAGCCCTGTCTGGTGCCATTTTGTAAGGGGAACGGCTGCGATAGATGATAGGCAAGTTGGACCTGGGAGGTGGGTATACAATATAATGTTCCCAAGGTGTGGAGAAAGGGGCCATACAAACCATAATGGGATATCGTGGCAAACATGAAAGAACAATCCAGATGATTGAAAGCTTTTTGGCCATCTAGGCTTTTAAACCATGGCAAGGTGTTTGGTTTTAACCGCTTGCCGACTAGCCGCCCTCATTATACTGCAGCAGGTTGGCATGATCCCGCGAACTGCCGTAGCTATATGTCTGCTTGTGTGATCAGGATAGCAGGCACGCGCACACCGCCGGAGGTGTGCGCTCACACCCGTTGCACAGCGGGGGGTGCAGATGCTTGTGGCTGACGGTCGCAATGACCGCCGGGCATGAGCGATCGAACGTGGAAGTGTTTGTGTAAATGCACAAATCTGTGTTCTGCTCTTAGTGGAATGACAGATCGTGTGTTCCTATTAGCTAGGAGCCACAATCTGTCCCTTTCTCTAGTCAGTCCACTCCCCCTTCAGTTAGAATCACCTCCCAGGGAACACAATTAACCCCTTAATCGCCCCCTAGTGTTAACCCCTTCACTGCCAGTGACATTTTTACAGTAATCAGTACATTTTTATAGCACTGATTGCTGTATAAATGCCAGTGGTCCCAAAAATGTGTCAAAATTGTCCGATGTGTCTGCCATAATGTCGCAGTCACGATAAAAATCACAGATCACCGCCATTACTAGTAAAAAAAAAATAATAAAAATGCTATAAATCTATCCCCTATTTTGTAGATGTTATAACGTTTGTGCAAACCAATCAATATTTGTTATTGCGATGTTTTTTACCAAAAATATGTAGAAGAATACATATCGGCCTAAACTGAGAAAAAATTTGCGTTTTAAAAAAAAATGGGGATATTTATTACAGCAAAAAGTACAAAATATTATGTTTTTTTTCAAAATTGTCGCTCTTTTTTTGTTTATAGCGCAAAAAAAAAAACACCACAGAGGCGAACAAATACCACCAAAAAAACCTCTATTTGTGGGAAAAAAAGGATGTAATTTTTGTTTGGGTGCAGCGTCGCATTACCGCACAATTGTCAGTTAAAGTGACGCAGTGCAGAATCGCAAAAAATGGCACAGTCATTCAACAGCCAAATCTTCTGTTTGTCTGGTGTTGTCGCCTGCATGTCTGGTAGGGACGAATCCCACCTGGTCTCTATGGATTAGGGATGGTAACAGTAGTGAAAATCTGTTTGCTAAAATTTTAGTGAGGATTTTATAATCTGAATTTATTAATGCGATGGGACAGTAATTGTCATGGAGGGATAAGTCTTTTCCCAGTTTTTGGTATAACAATAATATGGGCATGTAGAAATTGAGGGTGGGGGATATTACCCTTCATCAGGGATCTAAAGAGATTTAAAAGGTGTGGGGCTAGGGTTGGGAGAAAGGCCTTGTAATAGGAATAAGATAAACCATCCAGGCCTGGGGATTTATGTGATGGAAGATGTTGGGCGACCTCAGCTAACTCCTCAGCTGTAATAGGGGCATTTAGCGCTGACCTATTTGCTGGGGACAATTTAGGGAGCTGTAAGGATTCAAAGAAAGCATCAAATTTCCCCTGTGTAAACCGGAAGCATGGGTCAGTGCCCACACTATTGTATAGCTTATGATAAAAGTCCCCAAAGACCCTGGACATAGTGTGAGGACAATAAGTAGGGGTGTCATCTGGTTGGAGGAGAAAATCAGGCACGGAAAGCGAGGATCTCGGTTTAAGTCTTTGTACGAGCATTCTATGGGGTTTGTTGGCAAATTCGTAAAAATTTCTGTCTAGCCCACAATATTGATTTTAAGTTCTTACCAAATTTCAAAGATTCAATTCGATTATGCAAGGAAACTACAGACTGTAAGCAATCCGCCATAGGGGAAAGGAGTAAACTGGTCTCTGCAGTTCGCAGCTGTTCAAGCAGCTGCACGTTCTGGAGGGCAGACCCCCTCTTCAGATGAGATCCTGCCGAGATGCATTCACCCCTACAAAAGGCCTTGTGAGCCTCCCATAGGGTGGAGATCTCGGATACCGAATCCTCATTAAGTTGGAAAAATTCCGATAACTTTTGTAACAATCGATCTCTAGTGTTAGGAATCCTCACTAGCATTTCATTGAGGCGCCAATGACATGTTTTTGCAGTCAGGGCATACAAGCTAAGATCTAGTAGTATAGGGGCGTGATCTGACCATGTTATGGGGTCTATTTCGGAGGCTACCAGATAATGGTGTGGATACGAAGAAGTGGTCTAGACGGGAATAAAGTTTATGTAGGGGGGAGTAAAATGTATACTGCTTAAGGGTAGGGCGTTTGACCCGCCAAGAATCGTAGAGGTTATGGGACCTAAAAATTTTATGAAAAGATGTGGATAATTTGTGGGTTGGGGTTGATGGGGTGGATTGGAAAAGAGTGCGTCTATCTTTAGTTGGAGACATGCACATGTTGAAGTCACCACATATAATCATGAAGGGTTGGGAAAGAAGATATATTTTCTCAAACACCTCTGTCAAAAACCCTGCCCCGAGTTATGCCGCGTACACACAATTGTAATTCTCGTCGAAAAAAGCTATGATGGTTTTTCCGACGGAATTACGTTCAAGCTTGTCTTGCACATACACGGTCACACCAAAGTCTGATTGTCCAGAACGCGGTGACGTACAACACGTACGACGGGACTAGAAAAGGAAAGTTAGCCAGCGCGCCACCCTTTGGGCTCCTTCTGCTAATCTCTTGTTTATCTCGTGTTAGTAGAAGTTTGGTGAGAGACGATTCACGCTTTTCAGACTCCTGCTTTTTCAGATCGTTTTACTGCTGTTCAGTTTGTGCTTGTGGGTTTGTATCTGGTTTTCAGTGCGTGAAGTCAGTTCGTATCTGATTTCAGTGCGTTCTTGTCCACACATTACTGATTTTCAGCTCCCTCTTCACAGGCCTTGCTATTCTTTAGTGCGCTCTGTTTAGTTCGTTCTGACTAGCCGACCATTTTGAAGCCATGTCGCGGGTACGTGCTCGTCATAGAGTTCATGCTGTGCGGGGGCTTGGTGTAATAATCCTAATTATGTTGCCTCATTTGGGCCTAAGGCCGGACTTTCAGAAACTCCAATGACGGCCCTGGAAGCTGGCCATCCTGGCTTGCCCCCCCCCCAAAGCGCCCGTGAAGTGTGAGAAAAATATGTAGAATATTTTATGGGTAGGGGGGCCATTGCTATGGCAGAACATTTTGAATACATTTTCTCTTTAATCAGATCAAATCTTGATTTTCATTTACTGCTTGGGTTTATTTTTGCTGTGTCCTAGGTTCTCCTAGTGCACTTGTAGTGCCAAGTGGTGTTTCCATTATTAAATAACACCCATTGTCACTGTAAACACCAACTTAACACAAAAAATGGTATTGATCATTGAAATAAGAAGCCACACATCGTTGATTATAAAACCATTTACTCCGTGCACATTCACATGTGCGTTTTATAAAACATTTGGCAGCAAAAAAAAAACACATCTTTTTTTTTCTAAGTTTTACCTTAGAATTTTTTCAAAAATACAAAAACAGGCATGTTTACAAGCATAACATACACAACTCTAGAATTTACAAAGTTCAACATTGCAAAAAAGAAGGCAATATCAGACATTTTATAGTGTGAAAAGGGTCTTGATATTGCCTTCATCAGATGGGGTGAAGTCACCCCTGTAAAAGCCAAATTTAGAAGATGCACACAAATTGTGAGTCAAAATGGTGATTTCCTTTCTGATCCCATGTCAACATGTGCTATCTTCCACCATGGGGGATCAATGGACGTGTTTTGGAGGTGCAACCACTTCCTCTCACCTACTAGAGTGGGGAGGAAGGGGTTGCACACACAAAACGCATACATTGAAATCCCCTGATTGCAGTTGACACACTGTGTGCATTTTCCAAATTTGGCTTTTAAACTGTATTAAAACTTTGGATAAAATTATTGTGAAAAAAAAAAAAAATTCCAGGAATCTTTTTAGGATTTAAATTCTCCATCAATCATGTTCTTCAGTCTTTGGTCAATCTCCTTGGTTTTTTCTTTGATAATGTCCAAATCACGACTACAAAACATGATTTCCTGGATCATCCATTGTGCACTGTCACTGGTAAAATCACTGGATTTTGGTACCACAACCTGTACATCACCTAAAATAAAAAAAACACACCATGTATTAAAAATATGCAGGCATACATCTATTACCTGAATCTGTGGTGTCTGACACTGACCTGTTATTGTGACAATCTCCACCACATCTCCTTCCACCACATCCTCGGGTTGTGACCTTTGTTCCCCTTCTTCAGGGGGTGGGGGGGTCCCTGGTGTCCTCATATTTTCCAAGTCTTTGCTCCCCTATGAGAATGAAACAAAAGGTATATTTAGCACAAAGATATTTGAGTCCAGAAATAGGAATATGAAACATTTCTTGGAAGTGGGGTACAATTGTCTGTTTTGGCAGCGTTCAAAGCTAAAGACATGAATTTTTCCCTTACTAAATCTGGAATACTTACCTTTTTTAAACAAGTTTTTACACATGGAGATATCCCAAGTATCCAATGAAGTACCTGTGCGGGTCACCCTAAAAATGTTGTTCTTGTGTCCCACACTAGTGCTCCTGAGTCCAGATGTGTAAACAGCTGCTGAGTGTCCTCTCCTTACATTACACTGAATGAAGTTTTCAATTCATTCTAGTTTGAAACACATCTAGACAACAATGTCCTAAACTTCTTTGAATACAAATTATCATAACCAAATGTAGTTAACCCTATATCTGGCAAAAACAGCGTATTTATTTGCAAATGAACGATGTTTACTACGACCGATTACTGTGCCCACGAACATGAAAGTAGCCATTTTAAACTGTCCAACAGTAAAGAAAAGCACATGGCGCAACATGCAAGTGATATTCATAATAGGAACACACGACAACTACTTACTTTTTAGAAGCACTTTCTTGATCCTTCTGTACTGATCCTGTTCCCTTAATTTGAGGTCCGACCAGCGTTTCCTCAGTTGCTCCTTGGATCGTTGTACCCCAAAATTCCGATGCAGACTCTTCACAACTTTAGTCATGATCTTGGCATTTCTCACATTTGGGTTTAGGTATGGTCCATACTTCCCATCATAGTCGGCCCTCTTCAATATGTTGACCATCTCCACCATCTCTTAAAAGGACATATTTGAGGCCTTAAATCTCCTCCTCCTGGATCAGGACATTTCTTGCTCCGGGCTTTTCTCCTCATTACTGCTATTAAGCACCTGCTGTGTCTCTGCCATGTCATCTCCCACTGTGACGAAAGAGACGGGGCGGGGAATATTCTAGAAAGAACGTCAGGGGCGGGCAACGCCGGCGTAGTTTCACGCATACGCAGTGTAAATAAAGCGTAACACGCGTGTGTTGTACGTACGATCTGTGAGCGGAGGAAGGTGTAGTGTAAGCGCCCATTGTTATAGCGAAGGTACAATTTTAAGTTGGTGCATCAGTGGCTTATACTGCTTTTAGATTGAGGCCTATAATATATTACAGGGTTTCTCCAATTTACAAGCCGACCTCAATGCATTGTCTAATTGGGCGACTATGTGGCAGATGAGGTTTAATGTTGAGAAATGTAAAGTTATGCTCTTGGAGGCTAAAAATATGCATGCATCATACATGCTAGGGGGAGTATAACTGGGGGAATCCGTGGTGGAGAAGGATCTGGGGGTTTTGGTAGATCATAAGCTCAATAATAGCATGCAATGCCAAGCTGTGGTTTTCAAAGCGAGCAAAGTCCTTTCTTGTATTAAGAGAGGTATGGACTCTAGAGAGAGAGATATAATTTTGCCCCTGTTCAAATCATTAGTAAGACCTCATCTGGAATATGCAGTTCAGTTTTGGGCACCAGTTCTCAAAAAGAATATCGGGGAACTGGAGAAAGTGCAGAGAAGGGCAGCCAAACTGATAAGAGGCATGGAGGAGCTCAGCTATGAGGAAAGATTAGAGGAACTGAATTTATTCACTCTTGAGAAGAGCTGAATAAGGGGGGATATGAGCAACATGTTCAAATATATAAGGGGTCCATATAGTGAACTTGGTGCTGAATTATTCTCTTTACGGGGGCACTCCTTATTTCTAGAAGAAAAGAGATTTCATCTCCAAATATGCAAAGGTTTCTTCACAGTAGGAGCTGTGAAAATGTGGAATAGACTCCCGCCAGAGGTGGTTCTGGCCAGCTCAGTAGATTGCTTTAAGAAAGGCCTGGGTACTTTCCTTAATGTACATAATATAACTGGGTACTAACATTTATAGGTAAAGTTGATCCAGGGAAAATCCGATTGCCTCTTGGGGGATCAGGAAGGATTTTTTTACCCTGCTGTAGCAAATTGGAGCATGCTCTGCTGGGTTTTTTTACCTTCCTCTGGATCAACTGAGGGTATAAAATTGGGTATATTGGATTGTACAATATTTTTTATTTTATTTATTTATTGTTTTTAAGGTTGAACTGGATGGACTTGTGTCTTTTTTCAACCTGACTAACTATGTAACTATATTGGGTCAAGATTAGGAAAGTTTTGCCTGACATTAGGGTTTGTCTTGTGTTGTGTCTTGCAGAGAAAATGGGAGCTGCCACAGCTGCCACAGAAAGGGAGCTGCCCTGTCTGTTGCAGGTATTATAACAATCAAACAAAGAGGAAGGCAGCGCTGGATCAATTGGTGAAATTTGTGAAGCCAGTGATCCCCAAGGCAGACATCCCCTATTTGAAGGCCCTAATTGGTGGCATGAGGAGTACTTATAATAGGGAGCAAGAAGGTCCAGGATTCCCTGAGATCAGGAGCTGCAGCAGATGACATTTATGTACCCAGGCTGTGGTTCTATGACAGACTGCATTTTCTGGCAGGCCAGACTGAACCCAGGCCAGCACTCTCCAGTCTTCCTTCTACACTTCCTTCCCCCCCAGCTGAGGCTTCAGACGTCCAACCCGGGCCTTCCAGGCAGCAACATGTGAAGGAGCCCAGCTTGAGCAAGGTATAGCATTCTTCAAAATATTTCTGGTTGTCAAATGAATGATGTTAAATATATGGTAATTTTGATCACTAATTTCTGATTTCACAAAGTGGTTTACATATCAATAGACAGTAGTGGCCACAAATTATTGGGACAAGAATGAAAAATGCTCGGGTCAGATTGATAGTCTTTTCTATTTATTAACATTAAATTTGCAACAGTCATGAGTTGAAAATTGTGTGCGATTAATGAACCAAAAACTAAAACGATGTCCCTTTTTCATACACAGGAAAGCCTCAGCCAGGCCGTGGAAAGTGGCAGCCAGGAGGTGGCCGGGCCCAGTAGCATGCCAGAATCGCAATTCCCTCCCCTCCGTCTTCCACCAAAAAGTGCCAGGAAGAGGAGTAACGTGAAGGAGGCAGCAATTGGCCAATTTATGAAGGCTACTGCAACCCTCAGAACCCCCCACAGTGTTCAAGAGGACTTTGCATACATTACAGCCTGCAAAATGCTGGAAATGGAGGTGTTCCAATGCCTTTTATGTGAGGAAGTGATGTTACAAGCCCTAGACAAGGGCTTGAGGGGCCAACTCAAAAGTCAAAGCCACATTTGTGAGTTGAACCACGGTCCTCCTCCTTCTCCTTCAGGTCCTCCTCCTCCACCTTGTCTGCGAGCTGGTGGTAAGTAGGCTTGGAATTTTTTCCTGGGCATTCCCCAGGTTTTGTTGGTATCTGTTTGTGGCCTTCCAATGCCTCTTACTGCAATAGCCAGCTATAAGTGAGGGTGGTGGCAAGTTTTATGCAATCACGTTGGTGTGTGTATTGGTCCAGCAACGCACCAGCACCTTTGCAGCCATTGTGCTACCTGCTGGGTGTTTGGTGTGCCCTGTACCTTTAAGAAGGGGTGGGCTCCCTTCAGTCAACCTGTCCTCACTTATCCATTAGAATGCATGTGCCTCCACTGTGGGGACACCCAAATTTTAGTGTTAGGACCACAGATTACAGGGTGCCGTGACGTGGCTCTGTGGCTTACGCATGCGTTTGCAAATGCGTGCGGACTGAACCCCTGTTTTTAACGCACTGTTAGACAGGTCAATTGGTTGTCTGCGAGCTGGTGGTAAGTAGGCTTGGAATTTTTTCCTGGGCATTCCCCAGGTTTTGTTGGTATCTGTTTGTGGCCTTCCAATGCCTCTTACTGCAATAGCCAGCTATAAGTGAGGGTGGTGGCAAGTTTTTTGCAATCACGTGGGTGTGTGTATTGGTCCAGCAACGCACCAGCACCTTTGCAGCCATTGTGCTATCTGCTGGGTGTTTGGTGTGCCCTGTACCTTTAAGAAGGGGTGGGCTCCCTTCAGTCCACCTGCCCTCACTTATCCATTAGAATGCATGTGCCTCCACTGTGGGGACACCCAAATTTTAGTGTTAGGACCACAGATTACAGGTTGCCGTGACGTGGCTCTGTGGCTTACGCATGCGTTTGCAAATGCGTGCGGACTGAACCCCTGTTTTTAACGCACTGTTAGACAGGTCAATTGGTTGTCTGCGAGCTGGTGGTAAGTAGGCTTGGAATTTTTTCCTGGGCATTCCCCAGGTTTTGTTGGTATCTGTTTGTGGCCTTCCAATGCCTCTTACTGCAATAGCCAGCTATAAGTGAGGGTGGTGGCAAGTTTTTTGCAATCACGTGGGTGTGTGTATTGGTCCAGCAACGCACCAGCACCTTTGCAGCCATTGTGCTACCTGCTGGGTGTTTGGTGTGCCCTGTACCTTTAAGAAGGGGTGGGCTCCCTTCAGTCCACCTGCCCTCACTTATCCATTAGAATGCATGTGCCTCCACTGTGGGGACACCCAAATTTTAGTGTTAGGACCACAGATTACAGGGTGCCGTGACGTGGCTCTGTGGCTTACGCATGCGTTTGCAAATGCGTGCGGACTGAACCCCTGTTTTTAATGCACTGTTAGACAGGTCAATTGGTTGTCTGCGAGCTGGTGGTAAGTACGCTTGGAATTTTTTCCTGGGCATTCCCCAGGTTTTGTTGGTACCTCCTCCTCCACCTCCTGCCACACCTCCAACACCACAGCCACAGCCTGGAAGGAAGTGTCTAAGGAAGACCATAGAGTGATGGCTTGGGTTCAGTCTGGTCTGGCAAAAGATGCAGGCTGTTGTATGACCACAGCCTGGGGACAGATATGTCATCTGCTGCTGTTCCTGATCTCTTGTAGTCCTGGACCAGATTGTGCTCACTATTATAAGGACTCCTCAGGCCACCAATTTTGACTGTAAAATTATTGATGTCTGCCCTGGGGTACAAAGGCTTGGCAAAGTTCACCAGTTTATCCAGCGTTGCCTTCCTCTTTATTTTGTTATGACCTAGAATAAATGAATATTTTGTTTTCAGAAATACTTGCCTATGTGTTTTACTTCAAAAAGGACAGTTTTTTTGAGTAGGCAGGTACATTTAAAAATACAATGTCAAATTAACAAGGGACACCAAGCAACCTCATTGAGATTTACAAAGACAAGATAATAATGGTGTTGTGGAAACGTTACATACAAAAAAATGGAGATCACTATAAAATAATTTTTAAAAAAACAACCGAAGATCTTAATTCCAAAAAAAAATAAAAAATGACTATAGAAATTAATTCTAAACATTATTAGGGAGATCTGGCTTTAAAAAACAAAACGATTATTCAGGAGATCATGAGAAATAATAAAGAAATACGTTTGTGAGAAGTCTGTGTGAATATGAGCAGCAAAACAACTTCATTTTCTAGCATTATAAAGAAGAAGAGAATGTGCTGCATTGAAAGATTTAAAAATCTGCAGTGTGACGAATGTGCCATCTCCATAACGAATGGTCGTTTTACCAGACTGAGCGGCTCCGTCTCGTACTTGATTATGAGCATGCGTGTTTTTTTGCGCGTCGGAATTGCATACACACAAACAAAATTTCCGATAGAAACTTTTTCCGTCAGGAGAATTGAGAACATGCTCTCAATCTTTTGCTGGCGGAAATTCGGCCAGCAAAAGTTCGATGGAGCATACACACGGTCGCTTTTTCCGACCAAAAGCTCTCATCGGTCTTTTGCTGGCCCGAATTTCCGATTGTGTGTACGTGGCATAAGGTGCATAGATGGTAACCAAAGTAAGAGATGTATTCATGTAAGCACAGTTCAGGAGAATAAATTGGCCATGAGAGTCTAATACAGACGATCCAACCTGCAGTGGACATGTGCGTTTTGTTAAAATAGCAACCCCAGATTTCCCAGATGGTCCCGAAGCTACAAAGGTGGTGGGGAACATCTTAGAAGCAAAAAATATGGAGTTGGTTCGGTTGGTGAAGCAACACCCCTAAGTTAGACATCCCAGTAAAGATATATACAACAAGAGAGAATAAGGGGATTTTTGCGGTGCCAAGTACAGGAAGACAAGATTAACTTTTATCAATTAAAATGAAACATAATTTTATTAACATAGCATAATTAAAAGAACATGCCGTTTTAAAGCAATGTAAAATTACAGACGTTTGGTGGTCAAAAATAAACAGGTAAATGGTAGATCGCAGATGGAGATATTGCACACTAGCCCGACATGTTTCGCTATTCAGCTTCCTCAGGGGATGTGCAAGATTTTATTGAGACCACTAAATGAATGAGAAAACAAGGTTGTAACAAAGATCTAAAAATATACAATCAAAATAATAAATACAAAATATATAGTTTGAGTATGAGCTTGGTTGCCAAAAAAAGAACGTGGGTATGGACACTTACCCTAAGCACTGATAGCACCCGTAAACCACCAGGCTGGACCCCAGACAACGCCCCAAAAGGACCCGATCCACGGGAATCAATTAGGCGCCGCCATAGAAGGCTGATAGAGAGACCTGGAGAGTAGTAAATTTTCATAGGATTAGATTAATGAAAGGGGTAACTAAATGTAAAAGGGCAAAGGGAAGGACAAATGTCTCTTAGAGTAAATACTCACACAGAATGTATTTGTTAGTCTAGTTGTCTATGAGGAGAGTACACTTACATCAATCTGAGAAGGAGCTCTGTAAACTCGGCTGCAAAGGCAGACTGAAAAAATAAGTAAGAAAGTTTTTTATATTATATATGAGCCTGCTTAAAAATAGAGGAATATAAACAAGAATAAGGATCGTGTGAAAATATTTTTTGAAGGTACTCCAGGGAAGGTGAAAGTAACCTGGGAAGGTGATCAAAGAAGAACATTGCTGGATAAACACAGACAATGAAACAATAAGGTGGATGGGGGGAGGAGAAGCACTCCATAATAAGAGACCGTGAAATAGAGGGATATCGTGTCAGTGAGGGAAAGAGAGAAAATGCCCATAGTGAGAATCCTGGGGATAAAGGGTGAAGACATCAATGAAGGGAAGTGAATAGGGAAATGGTGAGCAGATGAATGAAGTGAAGGACAATAGGAGACAAGGCTAGGAGTGTAGACTGCAGTTGTATGTTATCCAGTCAAACTGTACAGTAGCTTACCTGTCAGAAGATGGCCACAATGTGAGAGTCTCCCTCCGGCTCTGGCTGAAATGATGACCAGATAGGCCGGTTTAAATCAGCCCTCCGATGAGCCGGCGTGTGACGTCGCCGGCTCGAGGCGGATGTGAAGACGTCTGTGCGCACGCGCATGGGTGGCTTAGAGCCTCTAACTACAGTGACCAGGAGGCTGTGCGAGGAGGGAGGAGTCAGGCACGTCCAGGGGAAGGGCGCGCACGGAATAACTCCTGCCCAGCCGCCGCACTGCCAAGGTGTGCAGAGATGTTAGAGAATATGATCCTAGGTGGCCAAGGCCATCCAGGATCAAAAAAGGGTACCCGGCGCAGCCAGGCGTAAAGAGGGGCTTGCTACAACTCTCTGCACAAAAGTGGGTCTCCTGAACCATGATTACATCAGCATTAGAAGCCTTGAATTCCTTAAGAGCTAGCCATCTCTTATGAATAGATTTCAAGACCTTATCATTGCATGAGAAAACATATAAAGCCATAAAAGGTAATACACAAGCAAAGCCATTGTAAGCTGGTCATACGAAAAGGAGAGTACAGGCCATGGTGCATGCGAACAAACAGTCCATAAGGAACAAAAAATAAATAAACCAAAGAAGGAAAAACATGTGATCTAAGTAGAAAATGGTTCCAGGTATGGGTCAAAAAAGGACCCGGTAAAAATAAAAAAAACAACAAAAATCAGTGGTGAGTGGCCTGAAGGGGATCCCTCTCTCAGGAATCCAAGACTTGTGCCAAGGATGATGGAGAGGAGCACGGCAGCCCGTCAGACCAGGCATGTGGGTACAGTCATCTTCTGAGAAACTTGCAAGCGAAACTAAATGAAGAACCAAACATGTAACAATAGGCACGGTGTTAGTCCCATGGGTAGAGAGACCAGATCACTGCACTGAGAACCACGGCCCACAAACAGAACATCAGCCATCTGTGTCAGGAGAGATCAACTTAACCTGTATAGTTAAGGAAGCTTGTCAGGTGGGGTGTCAAGGTGTTGCAAGGTGTGGGGTAGAAGTAGCTTTCTGTGATCTCTGTCGTGCTGGGGACCAGATCTTCCCAGGAGTTGAGAACGGCTGAGGAGTAGGAAGGAGTAGATAAAGCTCATCTTCAAGTAGCAGCTGAAGACTGAGTTTGCGTAGGAAGGCTTCACCTTTATATAGATCAAGTATAATTTGTTGGACCCCATTTTTGGAAGCGGACAGCGGGAAGGGGAAATACTAGCAATAGGTGATCTGGTGGTTTTGAAGATGAGTTGTAATGGGCCGCAGACTTTGATGTTTAGCCAAAATGATGGGAGACAAGTCACTAAATATTTGGATTTTGGTGTCCCTTTAGTCTAAACGACTTCTATTACAGGTAGCTGTGGTGAGGATTTCTTTGCTCTCATAATAATAGAATCGGACTATAATGTCCCTGCGATTGGTCCCCGGTGGAGGTTTAGGGGCCAGAAATCTATTCCCCTGATTGAGGTGGCAGTCGATATCTGAAATGTGGGGGGCCAGATTAACAAAGAGACCCAGAAGGTAAGGCCGGATTTCCTTGTCAGATATGGACTCAGGGATTCCACAGATCCGTAGGTTCTGACAGCGTTCCCTGTTTTCTAGATCTTCCTACTGTATTTGGATCTGAGAAACTGTGTCAGCATTATCTTCCTCTAAGACATGCACATAGTGCACTAGTTAATCAAATTTGTTCTCAAGGGTGTCTGTACATTCCCCTAAGTGGGTGATTTCCCTTCTAAGTTTGTGTGCTATCTTCCCCACTTCTCTGGTAATATTATGGGTTAAGTCTTGAAGCTGGTTATGCAGCTTAGCGTCAAGAACTTCTACAGTGACTGCTGCGGCAGGCCCTGTCAGGGATGTGGATGATCTTTCCATAGGCAGCCCTTCCGGTAATGCTAAGGGGTCAGTGGGCTCCGGCGGGTCATCTTGAGTACCCGAGGCTGGGGATTGTGGCCTAAGTAGGTACCGATCAATATGCTGAGAAGGCCGTGACTTGGTGAAGGATCGGTATATATGTTTTTGGAAACCGATCTTACCCATGGGGTGCCCAGGAGGTGAGTGATGTAGCTCCCGTTGCGGTGGGTGCAGTCGGAGCAGAGAAGGAGTCGCGGAAGAGGAGACAGGGACCGGAGCCTGTGGATTACGCGTCCACCATCTTTATGAGCCGCGTATATCATTATATCATTTTCTTTCAGACAGATAGAGCTTTCTTTTGGTTGTGTTAAATCACCACTGGGTATTTTTATTTTTTATTATATAAAGAAAAAAACCTAAAATAATGAATTCCTTTACTAGTTCTTAAAACTTCTAAACATTTTTAGGTCAGTGGTATACAGTATACCTGGAATCATAATTTACTAGTTGAATATTTAGGGAGTTTAGCAAATACTTCATTGCACAATTTTACCTATTGCTGTTCTGTTGAAACTGACACATGCACATATATTTATAAAACAGTGAAAAGTAACATCCACCAAACATTCACCGCAAGTGAATCAATCACTATAATTTAAGACACTTGCACTGAGTGTTGAAATAAAAAGAGGAACTGCTAAGTAAACGTAAAGCCAATTAGAATTAGCATTTTGTAAATAAACTATCTTCACAGATGAAAAAGTAAGAACTTTTTGTAGTCAAAGGAGTTAAAAGCAAACACTTTAGTGGTGCCTGTTGTTAGGCAGCACTTTTTAGGTAGCCCTGACAAAACCAGAATAGTCTATTAGATATCATTTAAAGTTAGACCCTTTGGGCTATGTCCCTACAGAATACCAGCTAAAAATGTTTAATGTACAAAGAATAATATCACTGAGCTGCAAAAGCACAGAACCAAATTTAGGGACTGGAAAAATACATATTTACTAAGAATGACAATATATAAGCTCTTATAGAAAGCTAGAGGATGCCTCCCAGAAATTCAATTAAATACAGTCCAGATAAACTATTGTATCGGATAAAGCTGATAGTTTATACAAAGTAAAGCTTCATTATCATACTATTGTTTTGTTTTCACAAGCTACTCAGTATACATGGTTATTGTTATGTAGTGTATAAATGAAGATAAAATATGAGTTATTTGCATATGAATGCTTTTAATATTTAATATGTCACTGTTGTAACATGGAGTGCATTGTTAAAGTTTGAAACACACATTTTTTTTTTCAAGAATGCATTCTAAGGAGCCTGATAACATTCCCTAGTATATAATTTTATGTGATATGTGGGCATACTTGAGAAGCTATTTAGCACCTATTTATGACTGGTACATGAATCAGGCTCAAGCCCTGACACTTTCTAGAGTGGGGATCGGCTGAATGCTAAATGGTGTCTACAACACCCTGTATGATTTCCCCCAATGTGTATCCATGTAGCTAATTAGCACACAAATAATAACATAATTGCAAAGCAGACCATAAGAAGACCATGTGATTCCTCAGGCATCCTGAAGATGCTTATAGTAGATCTGCTTTAAATGTATCAACTAGGGATGAGTCAAACACCCCCCCGGTTCGGTGCGCACCAGAACCTGCAAACGGACCGAAAGTTCACACGAACTTTAGAACCCCATTAAAGTCTATGGGACTCGAACGTTCAAAATCAAAAGTGCTAATTTTAAAGGCTAATATGAGAGTTATTGTCCTAAAAAGGGTTTGGGGACCCGGGTCCTGCCCCAGGGCACATGTATCAATGCAAAAAAAAGTTTTAAAAACTGCCGTTTTTTCGGTAACAGTAATTTTAATGATGCTAAAAGTGAAAAAAAAGGTGAAATGTTCCTTTAAACCTGGGGGTGTCTATAGTATGCCTGTAAAGTGGTGCGTGTGCAAATGACATTTTTAAAGGAATAAAAGTCATTTAAAACTGCTTGCGGCTTTAATGTAATGTCGGGTCACAGGAATATGGAATCAGTGAGACAATCGGCATGGGTAACCCTCCCCCCGAGTCCATTACCAGTCCCTTTAGACCTTGTATGGATATTAAGGGGAACCCCGCACCCAAATTAAAAAAAGGAAGGCGTGGGGCCCCCAGGCCCTATATACTCTGAACAGCAGTATACAGGTGGTGCAAACAAGACAGGGACTGTAGGTTTGTTGTTAAGTGGAATCTGTTTGTAATTTTAAACTGGTACATTTTTAAAGTGTAGCTTCAGCCAAGAAAATCGATTTTTAAGCTTTTTGGAAAACATAGGGAAGGGTTATCACCCCTGTAACATTTGTTTTGCTGTCTGTGCACCTCTTCAGAAGATTTCACCTCACTTTCTGTCACAATGACAAATGTGTTTTGAAAATTTGGGGTTTTTAGTAAAGCAAGGATTGGTTATAAAGCATCAGTGTAGAGGAGACACGTTTTTCCCATACTAACTCTTACAGGAGAGAATTTCCCTTCCTAGCGGTAGATTTCATCTCACTTCCTGTTGTCTCCTTCTGTTTGCAAGTAGGAGTCGTTTGTAAGTTGGATGTTTGAAAGTAGGGGCCTGCCCTATATACTCTGCAGAAATTGCGGCCTTAGGTGTTGGTGTTGCCACAACACTGTAAGCTCTCACAGTTACTCTTGGTGGGCGCAGGAACGGGCCCTGTTGTGAAATATTAGATCAAGAATTGTAATTACATGCACCTGTTGAACAGGGGCAGAAAAATTGGGCCTTTGGTGGTGGTGGTGTTGCCACAACACTGTAAGCCCTCACAGTTACTCTTGGTGGGTGCAAGAATGAGCCCTGCTGCAAAGTATTGCATCAAAAATTGTAATTACATGCCCCTGTTAAACAGGGGCAGAAAAATTGGGCCTTAGCCACTGCTGCCACAACACTGCAACCCTCACAGATGCTATAGTTGGAGCGCAGGAATGACCCCTGCTGCAAAGTATTGCAGCAAAAATTGTAATTATATGCCCCTGTTAAACAGGGGCTGAAAAATTGGGCCTTGGGCAATGGTGCTGGTGCCACAGCACTGCAACCCCTAACAGATACTATAGTTGGAGCGCAGGAATGATCCCTGCCGCAAAGTGTTGCATCAAAAATTGTAATTACATGTCCCTTTTAAACAGGGGCAGAAAAATTGAGCCTTGGCCACTGGTGGCGGTGCCCAGAACCAAAAATGTTCTTACAAGCTATCAGCATGAAAATTGAGGAGGAAGAGGATTGTCACTCAGCATAATAGGATAGTCACTCAGCATCAGCATAGGCAGTCTTGAAGGGATCTCACATTAAAAAAATCAATCGGTTACATCAGCATCAGGTGCTTGGTAGCTGGAGATCCAAGACTGACTCATTTTTATGAAGGTCAGCCAATCGACGATTCGGTGGACAGGCGCACCCTGTGATTGGTTACAAAGCCTCCAGCAACACTGAATGTACATTCCGAAAGAACGCTGGATGCAGGACAGGCCAGTAGCTCTATTGCATACTGCGCAAGCTCTGGCCAGTGATCCATCCTCAAGACTAGGGATGAGCCGAACACCCCCCTGTTCGGTTCGCACCAGAACATGCGAACAGGAAAAAAATTCATTCGAACACGCGAACACCGTTAAAGTCTATGGGACACGAACATGAATAATCAAAAGTGCTAATTTTAAAGGCTAATATGCAAGTTATTGTCAATAAAAGTGTTTGGGGACCTGGGTCCTGCCCCAGGGGACATGAATCAATGCAAAAAAAAGTTTTAAAAACGGCCGTTTTTTCAGGAGTAGTGATTTTAATAATGCTTAAAGTCAAACAATAAAAGTGTAATATCCCTTTAAATTTCATACCTGGGGGGTGTCTATAGTATGCCTGTAAAGGGGCGCATGTTTCCCGTGTTTAGAACAGTCTGACAGCAAAATGACATTTTGAAGGAAAAAACACATTTAAAACTACCGCGGCTATTGCATTGCCGACAATACACATAGAAGTTCATTGATAAAAACGGCATGGGAATTCCCCACAGGGCAACCCCGAACCAAAATTAAAAAAAAAAAATGATGTGGGAGTCCCCCTAAATTCCATACAAGGCCCTTCAGGTCTGGTATGGATATTAAGGGGAACCCCAGCCAAAATTTTTTTTAAAAATTGACGTAGGGTTCCCCCTAAATTCCATACCAGACCCTTCAGGTCTGGTATGGATTTTAAGGGGAACCCCGCGCCAAAAAAAAAAAAAAACGGCGTGGGGTCCCCCTAAAAATCCATACCAGGCCCTTATCCGAGCACGCAACCTGGCAGGCCGCAGGAAAAGAGGGGGGGACGAGAGTGCGCCCCCCCCCCCTCCTGAACCGTACCAGGCCACATGCCCTCAACATTGGGAGGGTGCTTTGGGGTAGCCCCCCAAAACACCTTGTCCCCATGTTGATGAAGACAAGGGCCTCATCCCCACAACCCTGGCCGGTGGTTGTGGGGGTCTGCGGGCGGGGGGCTTATCGGAATCTGGAAGCCCCCTTTAACAAGGGGACCCCCAGATCCCGGCCCCCCCCCCTGTGTGAAATGGTAAGGGGGTACTTACCCCTACCATTTCACTAAAAACTGTCAAAAATGTTAAAAATGACAAGAGACAGTTTTTGACAATTCCTTTATTTAAATGCTTCTTCTTTCTTCCTTCATCTTCTTCTTCTTCTGGTTCTTCTGGCTCTTCTGGTTCTTCCTCCGGCGTTCTCGTCCAGCATCTCCTCCGCGGCGTCTTCTATCTTCTTCTCCTCGGGCCGCTCCGCACCCATGGCATGGGGGGGGAGGCTCCCGCTCTTCTCTTCATCTTCTTCTCTTCTTCATCTTCTTCTTCATCTTCTTCTTCTTCTCTTCTTCCTTCTTCTCTTCTTCATTTCTTCTCCGGGCCGCTCCGCAGCCATGCTGGCATGGTGGGAGGCTCCCGCTGTGTGACGGCGTCTCTTCGTCTGACGGTTCTTAAATAACGGGGGGCGGGGCCACCCGGTGACCCCGCCCCCCTCTGACGCACGGGACATGACGGGACTTCCCTGTGGCATTCCCCGTGACGTCACAGGTAAGTCCCGTCAAGTCACCGTGCGTCAGAGGGGGGCGGGGTCACCGGATGGCCCCGCCCCCCGTTATTTAAGAACCGTCAGACGAAGAGACGCCATCACACAGCGGGAGCCTCCCACCATGCCAGCATGGCTGCGGAGCGGCCCGGAGAAGAAATGAAGAAGAGAAGAAGGAAGAAGAGAAGAAGAAGAAGAAGAAGAAGATGAAGAAGAGAAGAGCGGGAGCCTCCCCCCCATGCCATGGGTGCGGAGCGGCCCGAGGAGAAGAAGATAGAAGACGCCGCGGAGGAGATGCTGGACGAGAACGCCGGAGGAAGAACCAAAAGAGCCAGAAGAACCAGAAGAAGATGAAGGAGAATGAAGAAGCATTTAAATAAAGGAATTGTCAAAAACTGTCTCTTGTCATTTTTAACATTTTTGACAGTTTTTTAGTGAAATGGTAGGGGTAAGTACCCCCTTACCATTTCACACAGGGGGGGGCCGGGATCTGGGGGTCCCCTTGTTAAAGGGGGCTTCCAGATTCCGATAAGCCCCCCCGCCCGCAGACCCCCACAACCACCGGCCAGGGTTGTGGGGATGAGGCCCTTGTCTTCATCAACATGGGGACAAGGTGTTTTGGGGGGCTACCCCAAAGCACCCTCCCAATGTTGAGGGCATGTGGCCTGGTACGGTTCAGGAGGGGGGGGGCCGCACTCTCGTCCCCCCCTCTTTTCCTGCGGCCTGCCAGGTTGCGTGCTCGGATAAGGGTCTGGTATGGATTTTTAGGGGGACCCCACGCCGTTTTTTTTTTTTTTTGGCGCGGGGTTCCCCTTAAAATCCATACCAGACCTGAAGGGTCTGGTATGGAATTTAGGGGGAACCCCACGTCAATTTTTTTTTTTAATTTTGGCTGCTGTTCCTCTTAATATCCATACCAGACCTGAAGGGCCTTGTATGGAATTTAGGGGGACCCCCACATCATTTTTTTTTTTTTTTTTTTGGTTCGGGGTTGCCCTGTGGGGAATTCCCATGCCGTTTTTATCAATGAACTTCTATGTGTATTGTCGGCAATGCAATAGCCGCGGGTAGTTTTAAATGAGTTTTTTCCTTCCAAATGTCATTTTGCTGTCAGACTGTTCTAAACACAGGAAACATGCGCCCCTTTACAGGCATACTATAGACACCCCCCAGGTACGAAATTTAAAGGGATATTACACTTTTATTGTTTGACTTTAAGCATTAATAAAATCACTGTTCCTGAAAAAACGTCCGTTTTTAAAACTTTTTTTTGCATTGATCCATGTCCCCTGGGGCAGGACCCGGGTCCCCAAACACTTTTTATGACAATAACTTGCATATAAGCCTTTAAAATTAGCACTTTTGATTTCTCCCATAGACTTTTAAAGGGTGTTCCGCGGCATTCGAATTTGCCGCGAACACCCCAAATTGTTCGCTGTTCGGCGAACTTGCGAACAGCCAATGTTCGAGTAGAACATGAGTTCGACTCGAACTCGAAGCTCATCCCTACTCAAGACCCAGTAACTCAGAGGATTTTCGGTGGGAAAGGTGTCCAAGTCTGATCTTGCCCCTAGGTAATCCTGCACCATGTGAATCAGATGCTGGCGATGGATGCTGGAACCAATCAGACTTTGGGGCTGCAGACTAAAAAATTGTCTGCACGCATCAGTCAGAGAGCTACCTTTTCCACCGCTCCTTCTGTGACTGACCGAAGCCTCAGCAACACATTGTCCAGGAGGACCAGGAAATTGTAACCTCCCAGGCTCTGGAAACGCATTGCACAAACCTTTCTGCAAGGCCTCCCAAAGATTTTTCATCCTCTGCTCCTTCTGCAATGGCAAGATAAGGTCCGCAACCTTACCCCTGTAACGTGGATCAAGGAGGGTTGCCAGCCAGTAATCATCCCTCCCCTTGATACCACGAATACGAGGATCCTTCCGCAGGCTTTGCAGGATCAGGTAGGCCATGCAGCATAAGTTTGCTGAGGCATTCGGTCCAGAGTCCTCTGGGTCACTAAGGACGACATGATCCGCAGCCACCTCCTCCCAGCCACATACAAGTCCATGGGTTTCTTCGGACTGTAAATGATCACTTGAAGACTGCTGCTGATGCTGAGTGCCAGGCTCCACCTCCATGCTGACACAATCCTCCTCCTCCCCCTCCTCTTCCTGTGTGATTTGCGGGCACGCAGGAACACTGTCTGGATAAAGGGGGCATTGAGAGGCAAGGAAGTCCTCCTCTTCCTCCCTCTGTTCTGCCTCAAGTGCCCTGTCCATTATTCAACGCAGCGTGTGCTCCAACAGGTGAACAAGAGGGACAGTGTCACTGATGCATGCACTGTCACTGCTCACCATCCTCGTGGCCTCCTCAAATGGTGACAGGACAGTGCATGCATCCCTGATCATAGCCCACTGGCGTGAAGAAAAAAAAACAAGCTCCCCTGACCCTGTCCTGGTGCCATAGTCGCATAGGTACTCATTGATGGCCCTCTGCTGCATGTGCAGCCACTGCAGCATGGCCAATGTTGATTTCCACCTCGTGGGCATGTCACAGATTAGGTGGTTCTTGGGCAGGATAAATATGGAGGTCAGCCAGCTGAGCACTGGCATTATATGACTTGGGCTTTCCTGGCCTGCCTCAGGACATCTTGTAAGACTGGTTACCTGCCCAAGAACCGCTGCACCACCAAGTTAAGGATGTGAGCCAAACAGGGCACATGGGTCAGTTGATCCCGGTCAGAGGGCGGAGAGGAGGTTGGTGCCATTGTCGCAAACCACCATACCCGGCTTAAGCTGGTATTGCGTCAACCACCTCTAAACCTGCCCCTGCAGATCTGACAGAATCTCTGCCCCAGTGTGGCTCCTTTCCCCCAAGCACACCAGCTCAAGCACCGCATGGCATCTTTTTGCCTGCATGCTTGCGTAGCCCCTTGGATGCCTACGGAGCACCACTGGTTCCGAGGACAAATCAGCACAGGAAGAGGCCATGGAGGAAGAAGAAGAGGAGGGGGTGGAGGAGAGAGGTGTGGCAGAATCACCACTAGTAGAATTTTGGAGGCGTGGTGGCGAAATAACCTCCAACACTACTGCACCCTGTCCTGCATCCTTCCCAGCTGCCAGAAGAGTCACCCAGTGCGCGGTGAAAGATAGGTACCTTCCTGTCCATGCCTGCTGGACCACGAGTCAGCGGTTGTATGCACCTTACCACTGACCGCCCTGTCCAGTGAGGCCAAGACATTGCCTTCCACATGCCGGTAGAGAGCCGGAATCACCTTCCGTGAGAAAAAGTGGCATTTGGGAACCTGCCATTGATGAACCGCACATTCCACAAACTCACGGAAGGGGGCAGAGTCTACCAACTGAAAAGGCAGCAGTTGAAGAGCAAGAAATTTAGCCAAGCTAGCATTCAGCTGGTGGGCATGTGGATGACTGGGAGCGAACTTCTTTCGGCGGCGCAGTAGCTGGGGCAGGGAAATTTGCCTGGTAAAATCTGACGTCGGTGTACCGATAGCAGATTGCCCACAAGTACTTGGCTGTGACGCACCTAATTCTACACCTTCATTCCCCTCAGTGCAGGTTTCAGAGAAGACAGAAGGTAAAGTGGGGTTGGAGATCCAAGCTGATGAGGAGCAAGGAGAGGTCTGCTTTGTTCTTTGGTGTGGGTCTTTTAGGTACGCTTGCCAAGGAACTGTATGGCAGGTTGACATATGTCTGGTCAAGCATGTGGTGCCCAGGCGGTTGATGTTTTGGCCACGCGAGATACGCTTGAGACATATGTTGCAAATAGCAGAGGTGGGATCTGATGCACTCATCTCAAAAAAGCCCCACACCAAAGAACTTTTGGAATAACGCGCAGAGACAGCAGCGCCCTGCACATGCAGAATTCTGCGGTGTGATGCATTCGGTGTGCTGCCCTTAAGCTGGCCCCTGGAGGGCATCCTGCCTCGTTGGAGATGTGCCTGCTCCTCCTCTCTCCTATCAGGCACCCACATGGAGTCAGTGACTTCCTCATCATCCCCTCCCTCCTCATCACTGGAGCAAAGCTGGCAGTATGCTACAGCTGGGGGAACATGACTGCCAGATTGCTGTCCTTCTTGGGCACCCCCTCTCTCTGGGCTCATGTTACTGCCTTCTTCTAGCTGGGTACCATCATCATAGCCTTCAAAACGCTGGGCATCCTCCTGGAGCATGTGCCCAACACTGTGGTCAAACAGTTCTGGGGACTCCTCAGGAGACATGGTGCAGCTAGGGAAGGAGTGACTGATGCCATTGAGGGAAGAGGTGGCATTGGCAGCGGCTTTACCAGACACAGTACCCTGAGCCTGGGTGAGAGAGGATGAGGAGGATGAGGACGGCTTGGTCATCCACTCTACCAAGTCTTCCGCATGTTGCGGCTAAACATGGCCAGCTGCAGAAAAAAAGGACAAGCGTGTCCAACGGCCACGTGCTGATGATGATGCACCGTCTCCATGACCAGCATTGTTGCCTCTAGACACAGAGCCTGCTTGCCCTCTTTTATTGGCTTGTGATTGTCTGCCTCTCCTTGTTGGCCTTCCAGACATAATAATGGCCTGCAGTGATTATGTCTGGAAGGCCAACAAGGATACTGCAGCTAGCAGAATCAACTGCCTGCCTGTAGTATAATTAGTATGAGAACACCAGCAATTGTCTTCAGGTAGTTTTAGGTGCACACTGTGCAGAGGCAGGTAGTTTTAGGTGCACACTGTGCAGAGGGCACAGTGCAATAACTGTAAATACTGCAGCTGCCTGCCTGTGGTATTAAAAGGGTCAGAACAACAGCAATTGTCTTCAGGTAGCTTTAGGTGCACACTGTGCAGAGGACACAGTACACTAACTGTAAATACTGTAGCTGCCTGCCAGTGGTACTAATAGGATCAGAAGAACACCACCAATTTTCTTCAGGTAGCTTTAGGTGCACATTGTGCAGAGGACACAGTGCAAAAACTGTAAATACTGTAGCTGCCTGCCTGTGGTACTAATAGGATCAGAAGAACACCAGCAATTTACTTCAGGTAGCTTTAGGTACACACTGTGCAGAGGACAGAGTGTACTAACTGCAAATACTGTAGCTGCCTGCCTGTGGTACTAATAGGATCAGAAGAACACCAGCAATATTCTTCAGGTAGATTTAGGTGCACACTGTGCAGAGGACACAGTACACTAACTGTAAATACTGCAGCTGCCTGCCTGTGGTATCAATAGGATTGGAACAACAACAATTGTCTTCAGGTAGCTTTAGGTGCACACTGAGCAGAGGACACATTACATTAACTTTAAATACTGTAGCTGCCTACCTGTAGTACTAATAGGTTCAGAAGAACACCAGCAATTTTCTTCAGGTAGCTTTAAGTGCACACTGTGCAGAGGACACAGTACACTAACTGTAAATACGGTAGCTGCCTTCCTGTGATACTAATAAGATCAGAAGAACCCCAGCAATTTTTTTCAGGTAGCTTTAGGCACACACTGTGCAGAGGACACAGTCCACTAATGGTAAATACTGTAGCTGCTTGCCTGTGGTAATGATAGGATCAGAAGAACACCAGCAATTTTCCTTCAGGTAGCTTTAGGTGCACACTGTGCAGAGGACACAGTACACTAATTGTAAATACTGCAGCTGCCTGCCTGTGGTATTAATAGCATCAGAACAACAACAATTGTCTTCAGGTAGCTTTAGGTGCACACTGTGCAGAGGACACAGTAAACTAACTGTAAATACTGTAGCTACCTGCTGTGGTACTAATATGATCAGAAGAACACCACCAATTTTCTTCAATTAGCTTTAGGTGCACACTGTACAGAGGACACAGTACACTAACTGTAAATATTGCATCTACCTGCCTGTAGAACTAATAGGATCAGAAGAACACCAGCAATTTTCTTCAGGTAGCTTTAGGTGCACACTGTGCAGAGGACACAGTACATTAACTGTAAATACTGTAGCTGCCTGCCTGTGGTAATAATAGGATCAGAAGAACAACAGCAATTTTCTTCAGGTAGCTTTAGGTACACACTGTGCAGAGGGCACAGTACACTAACTGTAAATTCTGTTGCTTCCTGCCTGTGGTAATAATAGGATCAGAAGAACACCAGCAATTTTCTTCAGGTAGATTTAGGTGCACACTGTGCAGAGGACACAGTACACTAACTGTAAATACTGTAGCTGCCTGCCTGTGGTAGTAATAGGATTAGAAGAACAACAGCAACTTTCCTCAGGTAGATTTAGGTGCACACTGTGCAGAGGACACAGTACACTAACTGTAAATACTGTAGCTGCCTGCCTGTGGTAATAATAGGATCAGAAGAACAACAGCAATTTTCTTCAGGTAGATTTAGGTGCACACTGAGCAGAGGACACAGTACACTAACTGTAAATACTGCAGCTGCCTGAATGTGGTATTAATAGGATCAGAACAACAACAATTGTCTTCAGGTAGCTTTAGGTGCACACTGTACAGAGGATACAGTGCACTAAACTGCAAATAATGTAGCTGCCTGTCTGTGGTACTAATGGGAGCCGAAGAACACCAGCAATATTCTTCAATTAGCTTTAGGTGCACACTGTACAGAGGACACAGTACACTAACTGTAAATATTGCATCTACCTGCCTGTAGAACTAATAGGATCAGAAGAACACCAGCAATTTTCTTCAGGTAGCTTTAGGTGCACACTGTGCAGAGGACACAGTACATTAACTGTAAATACTGTAGCTGCCTGCCTGTGGTAATAATAGGATCAGAAGAACAACAGCAATTTTCTTCAGGTAGCTTTAGGTACACACTGTGCAGAGGGCACAGTACACTAACTGTAAATTCTGTCGCTTCCTGCCTGTGGTAATAATAGGATCAGAAGAACACCAGCAATTTTCTTCAGGTAGATTTAGGTGCACACTGTGCAGAGGACACAGTACACTAACTGTAAATACTGTAGCTGCCTGCCTGTGGTAGTAATAGGATCAGAAGAACAACAGCAACTTTCCTCAGGTAGATTTAGGTGCACACTGTGCAGAGGATACAGTACACTAACTGTAAATACTGTAGCTGCCTGCCTGTGGTAATAATAGGATCAGAAGAACAACAGCAATTTTCTTCAGGTAGATTTAGGTGCACACTGAGCAGAGGACACAGTACACTAACTGTAAATACTGCAGCTGCCTGAATGTGGTATTAATAGGATCAGAACAACAACAATTGTCTTCAGGTAGCTTTAGGTGCACACTGTACAGAGGATACAGTGCACTAAACTGCAAATAATGTAGCTGCCTGTCTGTGGAACTAATAGGAGCCGAAGAACACCAGCAATATTCTTCAGATAGATTTAGGTGCACACTGTGCAGAGGACACCGTACACTAACTGTAAATACTGTAGCTGCCTGCCTGTGGTAATAATGGGTTCAGAAGAACACCAGTAATTTTCTCCATGTAGATTTAGGTGCACACTGTGCAGAGGACACAGTACACTAACTGTAAATACTGCAGCTGTCTGCCTGTGATATTAATAGGATCAGAAGAACACCAGCAATTTGCTTCAGATAGCTTTAGGTGCACACTGTGCAGAGAACACAGTACACTAACTGTAAATACTGTAGCTGCCTGTGGTAATAATAGGATCAGAAGAACACCACCAATTTTCTTCAGGTAGATTTAGGTGCACACTGTGCGGAAGGCACAGTACACTAACTGTAAATACTGCAGCTGCCTGCCTGTGGTATTAATAGGATCAGAACAACAACAATTGTCTACAGGTAGCTTTAGGTGCACATTGTGCAGAGGACACAGTACACTTACTGTAAATACTGTAGCTGCCTGCCTATGGTAATAATAGGATCAGAAGAACACCACCAATTTTCTATAGGTAGCTTTACGTGCAAACTGTGCGGAGGACAAAGTGCACTAAACTGCAAATAATGTAGCTGCCTGCATGTGGTAATAATAGGAGCCGAAGAACACCAGCAATTTTCTTCGGGTAGATTTAGGTGCACACTGTGCAGAGGACACAGTACACTAACTGTAAATACTGTAGCTGCCTGCCTGTGGTAATAATAGGTTCAGAAGAACATCAGCAAGTTTCTTCAAGCAGATTTAGGTGCACACTGTGCAGAGGACACAGTACACTAACTGTAAATACTGTAGCTGCCTGCCTGTGGTAATAATAAGATCAGAAGAACACCACCAATTTTCTTCAGGTAGATTTAGGTGCACACTGTGCAGAGGACACAGTACTCTAACTGTAAATACTGTAGCTGCCTGCCTGTGGTATTAATAGGATCAGAACAACAACTATTGTTTTCAGGTAGCTTTAGGTGCACACTGTGCAGAGGACACAGTACACTAACTGTAAATACTGTAGCTGCCTGCCTGTGGTACTGATAGGATCAGAAGAACACCATCAATTTTCTTCAGGTAGCTTTAGGTGCACACTGTGCAGAGGACACAGTACATTCACTGTAAATACTGTAGCTGCCTGCCTATGGTACTGATAGGATCAGAAGAACACCACCAATTTTCTTCAGGTAGCTTTAGGGGCACACTGTGCAGAGGACACAGTAGACTAACTGTAAATACTGCAGCTGCCTGCCTGTAGTATTAATAGGATCAGAAGAACACCAGCAATTTTCTTCAGGTAGCTTTAGGTGCACACTGTGCAGAGGACACAGTGCACTAAACTGCAAATAATGAAGCTGCCTGCCTGTGATACTAATAGGATCAGAAGAACACCAGCAATTTTCTTCAGGTAGATTTAGGTGGACACTGTGCAGAGGACACAGTACACTAACTGTAAATACTGTAGCTGCCTGCCTGTGGTAATAATAGGATCAGAAGAACACCACCAATTTTCTATAGGTAGCTTTAGGTGCAAACTGTGCAGAGGACACAGTGCACTAAACTGCAAATAATGTAGCTGCCTGCCTGTGGTAATAATAGTAGCCGAAGAACACCAGCAATTTTCTTCAGGGAGCTTTAGGTGCACACTGTGCAGAGGACACAGTATACTAACTGTAAATACTGTAGCTGCCTGCCTGTGGTATTAATAGGATCAGAAAAACAACAATTGTCTTCAGGTAGCTTTAGGTGCACATTGTGCAGAGGACACAGTACACTAACTGTAAATACTGCAGCTGCCTGCCTGTAGTATTAATAGGATCAGAAGAACACCAGCAATTTTCTTCAGGTAGATTTAGGTGCACACTGTGCAGAGGACACAGTACACTAACTGTAAATACCGCAGCTGCCTGAATGTGGTATTAATAGGATCAGAACAACAACAATTGTCTTCAGGTAGCTTTAGGTGCACACTGTACAGAGGATACAGTGCACTAAACTGCAAATAATGTAGCTGCCTGTCTGTGGTACTAATAGGAGCCGAAGAACACCAGCAATATTCTTCAGATAGATTTAGGTGCACACTGTGCAGAGGACACCGTACACTAACTGTAAATAGTGTAGCTGCCTGCCTGTGGTAATAATAGGTTCAGAAGAACACCAGTAATTTTCTTCAGGTAGATTTAGGTGCACACTGTGCAGAGGACAAAGTACACTAACTGTAAATACTGTGGCTGCCTGCCTGTGGTACTAATGGGATCAGAAGAACACCAGCAATTTTCTTTAGGTAGATTTAGGCACACACTGTGCAGAGGACACAGTATACTAACCGTAAATTCTGTAGCTGCCTGCCTGTGGTAATATTAGGATCAGAAAAACACCAATTTCCTTCAGGTAGTTTTAGGTGCACACTGTGCAGAGGACACAGTACACTAACTGTAAATACTGCAGCTGCCTGCCTGTGTTATTAATAGGATTATAACAACAACAATTATCTTCAGGTAGCTTTAGGTGCACACTGTGCAGAGGACACAGTTCACTAACTGTAAATACTGTAGCTGCCTGCCTGTGGTACTGATAGGATCAGAAGAACACCAATTTTCTTCAGGTAGCTTTAGATGCACACTGTGCAGAGGACACAGTATACTAATTGTAAATACTGCAGCTGCCTGCGGTGGTACTGATAGGATCAGAAGAATACCAACAATTTTCTTCAGGTAGGCTTAGGTGCACACTGTCCAGAGAACACAGTATACTAACTGTAAATACTGTAGCTGCCTGCGGTGGTAGTAATAGGATCAGAAGAACACCAGCAATTTTCTTCAGGTAGCTTTAGACACACACTGTGCAGAGGACACTGTACACTAACTGTAAATACTGCAGCGGCCTGCCTGTAGTATTAATAGGATCAGAAGAACACCGATTTTCTTCAGGTAGCTTTAGATGCACACTGTACAGAGGACACAGTATACTAACTGTAAATACTGCATCTGCCTGCCTATGGTATTAATAGGATCAGAACAACAACAATTGTCTTCAGGTAGCTTTAGGTGCACACTGTGCAGAGGACACAGTACACTAACTGTAAACACTGTAGCTGCCTGCCAGTGGTACTGATAGGATCAGAAGAACACCACCAATTTTCTTCGGGTAGCTTTAGGTGCACACTGTGCAGAGGACACAGTACATTAACTGTAAATACTGTAGCTGCCTGCCTGTGTTACTGATAGGATCAGAAGAACACCACCAATTTTCTTCAGGCAGCTTTAGGTGCACACTGTGCAGAGGACACAGTAGACTAACTGTAAATACTGCAGCTGCCTGCCTGTAGTACTAATAGGATCAGAAGAACACCAGCAATTTTCTTCAGGAAGCTTTAGGTGCGCATTGTGCAGAGGACACAGTGCAATAAACTGCAAATAATGTAGCTGCCTGCCTGTGGTACTGATAGGATCAGAAGAACACCGATTTTCTTCAGGTAACTTTAGATGCACACTCTGCAGAGGACACAGTATACTAACTGTAAATACTGCAGCTGCCTGCCTATGGTATTAATAGGATCAGAACAACAACAATTGTCTTCAGGTAGCTTTAGGTGCACACTGTGCAGAGGACACAGTATACTAACTGTAAATACTGCAGTTGCCTGCCTGTGATATTAATTGGATCAGAAGAACACCAGCAATTTTCTTCAGGTAGCTTTAGGTGCACACTGTGCAGAGGACACAGTATACTAACTCTTAATACTGCAGCTGCCTGCGGTGGTACTAATAGGATCAGAAGAACACCAGCAATTTTCTTCATGTAGATTTAGGTGCACACTGTGCAGAGGACACAGTACACTAACTGTAAATACTGCAGCTGCCTGCCTGTGTTATTAATAGGATTATAACAACAACAATTATCTTTAGGTAGCTTTAGGTGCACACTGTGCAGAGGACACAGTATACTAACTGTAAATACTGCAGCTGCCTGCCTGTGGTATTAGTAGGATCAGAACAACAACAATTGTCTTCAGGTAGCTTTAGGTGCGCACTGTGCAGAGGACACAGTACACTAACTGTAAATACTGCAGCTGCCTGCTTGTAGGTTTAATAGGATCAGAAGAACACCACCAATTTTCTTCAGGTAGATTTGGGTGCACACTGTGCAGAGAACACAGTACACTATCTGTAAATACTGTAGCTGCCCGCCTGTGGTACTAATAGGATCAGAAGAACACCAGCAATTTTCTTTAGGTAGATTTAGACACACTCTGTGCTGAGGACACAGTATACTAACTGTAAATTCTGTAGCTGCCTGACTGTGGTAATAATAGGATCAGAAGAACACCAATTTTCTTCAGGTAGCTTTAGGCACACACTGTGCAGAGGACACAGTATACTAACAGTAAATACTGCAGCTGCCTGCTGTGATATTAATATGATCAGAAGAACACCTGCAATTTTCTTCAGGTAGCTTTAGGTTCATACTGTGCAGAGGACACAGTATACTAACTGTAAATACTGCAGCTGCCTGCCTGTGGTATTAATAGGATCAGACAACAACGATTGTCTTCAGGTAGCTTTAGGTGCACACTGTGCAGAGGACACAGTACACTAACTGTAAATACTGCAGCTGCCTGCCTGTGATATTAATAGGATCAGAAGAACAATAGCAATTTTCTTCAGGTAGATTTAGGTGCACACTGTGCAGAGGACACAGTACACTAACTGTAAATACTGTAGCTGCCTGCCTGTGGTACTAATAGGATCAGAAGAACACCAGCAATTTTCTTTAGGTAGATTTAGGCACACACTGTGCAGAGGACACAGTATACTAACTGTAAATTCTGTAGCTGCCTGCCTGTGGTAATAATAGGATCAGAAGAACACCAATTTTCTTCAGGTAGTTTTAGGTGCACACTGTGCAGCGGACACAGTACACTTACTGTAAATACTGCAGCTGCCTGCCTGTGTTATTATTAGGATCATAACAACAACAATTGTCTTCAGGTAGCTTTAGGTGCACACTGTGCAGATGACACAGTACACTAACTGTAAATACTGTAGCTGTCTGCCTGTGGTACTGATAGGATCAGAAGATCACCGATTTTTTTCAGGTAGCTTCAGATGCACACTGTGCAGAGGATTCAGTATACTAACTGTAAATACTGCAGCTGCCTGCCTATGGTATTAATAGGATCAGAACAACAACAATTGTCTTCAGGTAGATTTAGGTGCACACTGTGCAGAGGACACAGTACACTAACTGTAAATACTGCAGCTGCCTGCCTGTGATATTAATAGGATCAGAAGAACACCAGCAATTTGCTTCAGATAGCTTTAGGTGCACACTGTGCAGAGAACACAGTACACTAACTGTAAATACTGTAGCTGCCTGTGATAATAATAGGATCAGAAGAACACCACCAATTTTCTTCAGGTAGATTTAGGTGCACACTATGCGAAGGGCACAGTACACTAACTGTAAATACTGCAGCTGCCTGCCTGTGGTATTAATAGGATCAGAACAACAACAATTGTCTACAGGTAGCTTTAGGTGCACATTGTGCAGAGGACACAGTACACTTACTGTAAATACTGTAGCTGCCTGCCTATGGTAATAACAGGATCAGAAGAACACCACCAATTTTCTATAGGTAGCTTTAGGTGCAAACTGTGCAGAGGACAAAGTGCACTAAACTGCAAATAATGTAGCTGGCTGGATGTGGTAATAATAGGAGCCGAAGAACACCTGCAATTTTCTTCAGGTAGATTTAGGTGCACACTGTGCAGAGGACACAGTACACTAACTGTAAATACTGTAGCTGCCTGCCTGTGGTATTAATAGGATCAAAACAACAACTATTGTTTTCAGGTAGCTTTAGGTGCACACTGTGCAGAGGACACAGTACACTAACTGTAAATACTGTAGCTGCCTGCCTGTGGTACTGATAGGATCAGAAGAAAACCACCAATTTTCTTTAGGTAGCTTTAGGTGCACACTGTGAAGAGGACACAGTACATTAACTGTAAATACTGTAGCTGCCTGCCTATGGTACTGATAGGATCAGAAGAACACCAGCAATTTTCTTCAGGTAGCTTTAGGTGCACACTGTGCAGAGTACACAGTAGACTAACTGTAAATACTGCAGCTGCCTGCCTGTAGTACTAATAGGATCAGAAGAACACCAGCAATTTTCTTCAGGTAGCTTTAGGTGCACACTGTGCAGAGGACACAGTGCACTAAACTGCAAATAATGTAGCTGCCTGTCTGTGATACTAATAGGATCAGAAGAACACCAGCAATTTTCTTCAGGTAGATTTAGGTGGACACTGTGCAGAGGACACAGTACACTAACTGTAAATACTGTAGCTGCCTGCCTGTGGTAATAATAGGATCAGAAGAACACCACCAATTTTCCATAGGTAGCTTTAGGTGCAAACTGTGCAGAGGACACAGTGCACTAAACTGCAAATAATGTAGCTGCCTGCCTGTGGTAATAATAGTAGCCGAAGAACACCAGCAATTTTCTTCAGGTAGCTTTAGGTGCACACTGTGCAGAGGACACTGTATACTAACTGTAAATACTGTAGCTGCCTGCCTGTGGTATTAATAGAATCAGAAAAACAACAATTGTCTTCAGGTAGCTTTAGGTGCACACTGTGCAGAGGACACAGTACACTAACTGTAAATACTGCAGCTGCCTGCCTGTAGTATTAATAGGATCAGAAGAACACCACCAATTTTCTTCAGGTAGATTTAGGTGCACATTGTGCAGAGGACAAAGTACACTAACTGTAAATACTGTAGCTGCCTGCCTGTGGTACTAATGGGATCAGAAGAACACCAGCAATTTTCTTTATGTAGATTTAGGCACACACTGTGCAGAGGACACAGTATACTAAGCGTAAATTCTGTAGCTGCCTGCCTGTGGTAATATTAGGATCAGAAGAACACCAATTTCCTTCAGGTAGTTTTAGGTGCACACTGTGCAGAGGACACAGTACACTAACTGTAAATACTGCAGCTGCCTGCCTGTGTTATTAATAGGATTATAACAACAACAATTATCTTCAGGTAGCTTTAGGTGCACACTGTGCAGAGGACACAGTACACTAACTGTAAATACTGTAGCTGCCTGCCTGTGGTACTGATAGGATCAGAAGAACACCAATTTTCTTCAGGTAGCTTTAGATACACACTGTGCAGAGGACACAGTATACTAACCGTAAATACTGCAGCTGCCTGCCTATGGTATTAATAGGATCAGAACAACAACAATTGTCTTCAGGTAGCTTTAGGTGCACACTGTGCAGAGGACACAGTACACTAACTGTAAATACTGTGGCTGCCTGCGGTGGTACTGATAGGATCAGAAGAACACCAACAATTTTCTTCAGGTAGGCTTAGGTGCACACTGTACAGAGAACACAGTATACTAACTGTAAATACTGTAGCTGCCTGCGGTGGTAGTAATAGGATCAGAAGAACACCAGCAATTTTCTTCAGGTAGCTTTAGATGCACACTGTGCAGAGGACACCGTACACTAACTGTAAATACTGCAGCGGCCTGCCTGTAGTATTAATAGGATCAGAAGAACACCAGCTATTTTCTTCAGGTAGATTTAGGTGCACACTGTGCAGGGGACACAGTACACTAACTGTAAATACTGTAGCTGCCTGCCTGTGGTAATAATAGGATCAGAAGAACACCAATTTTCTTCAGGTAGCTTTAGGCACACACTGTGCAGAGGACACAGTATACTAACTGTAAATACTGCAGCTGCCTGCCTGTGGTATTAATAGGATCAGAACAACAACAATTGTCTTCAGGTAGCTTTAGTTGCACACTGTGCAGAGGACACAATACACTAACTGTAAATACTGCAGCTTCCTGCCTGTGATATTAATAGGAACAGAAGAACAATAGCAATTTTCTTCAGGTAGCTTTAGGTGCACACTGTGCAGAGGATACAGTATACTAACTGTAAATACTGTAGCTGCCTGCGGTGGTACTAATAGGATCAGAAGAACACCAGCAATTTTCTTCTTGTAGATTTAGGTGCACACTGTGCAGAGGACACAGTACACTAACTATAAATACTGCAGCTGCCTGCCTGTAGTATTAATAGGATCAGAAAAACACCAGCAATTTTTTTCATGTAGATTTAGGTGCACACTGTGCAGAGGACACAGTACACTAACTGTAAATACTGTAGCTGCCTGTCTGTGGTACTAATAGGATAAGAAGAACACCATCAATTTTCTTTAGGTAGATTTAGGCACACACTGTGCAGAGGACACAGTATACTAACTGTAAATTCTGTAGCTGCCTGCCTGTGGTAATAATAGGATCAGAAGAACACCAATTTTCTTCAGGTAGTTTTAGGTGCACACTGTGCAGAGGACTCAGTACACTAACTGTAAATACTGTACCTGCCTGCCTATGGTAATAATAGGTTCAGAAGAACATCAGCAAGTTTCTTCAAGCAGATTTAGGTGCACACTGTGCAGAGGACACAGTACACTAACTGTAAATACTGTAGCTGCCTGCCTGTGGTAATAATAGGATCAGAAGAATACCACCAATTTTCTTCAGGTAGATTTAGGTGCACACTGTGCAGAGGACACAGTACACTAACTGTAAATACTGTAGCTGCCTGCCAGTGGTACTGATAGGATCAGAAGAACACCACCAATTTTCTTCGGGTAGCTTTAGGTGCACACTGTGCAGAGGACACAGTACATTAACTGTAAATACTGTAGCTGCCTGCCTGTGGTACTGATAGGATCAGAAGAACACCACCAATTTTCTTCAGGCAGCTTTAGGTGCACACTGTGCAGAGGACACAGTAGACTAACTGTAAATACTGCAGCTGCCTGCCTGTAGTACTAATAGGATCAGAAGAACACCAGCAATTTTCTTCAGGTAGCTTTAGGTGCACACTGTGCAGAGGACACAGTGCACTAAACTGCAAATAATGTAGTTTCCTGCCTGTGATACTAATAGGATCAGAAGAACACCAGCAATTTTCTTCAGGTAGATTTAGGTGGACACTGTGCAGAGGACACAGTACACTAACAATAAATACTGTAGCTGCCTGCCTGTGGTAATAATAGGATCAGAAGAACACCAGCAATTTTCTTCAGGTAGCTTTAGGTGCACACTGTGCAGAGGACACAGCAGACTAACTGTAAATACTGCAGCTGCCTGCCTGTGATATTAATAGGATCAGAAGAACAATAGCAATATTCTTCAATTAGATTTAGGTGCACACTGTGCAGAGGACACAGTACACTAACTGTAAATACTTTAGCTGCCTGCCTGTGGTACTAATAGGATCAGAAGAACACCAGCAATTTTCTTTAGGTAGATTTAGGTGCACACTGTGCAGAGGACACAGTACACTAACTGTAAATACTGCAGCTGCCTGCCTGTGATATTAATAGGATCAGAAGAACAATAGCAATTTCCTTCAATTAGATTTAGGTGCACATTGTGCAGAGGACACAGTACACTAACTGTAAATACTGCAGCTGCCTGCCTGTGGTATTAATAGGATCAGAACAACAACAATTGTCTTCAGGTAGTTTTAGGTGCACACTGTGCAGAGGACACAGTACACTAACTGTAAATTATGTAGCTGCCTGCCTGTGGTAATAATAGGATCAGAAGAACACCAATTTTCTTCAGGTAGTTTTAGGTGCACATTATGCAGAGGACACAGTACACTAACTGTAAATACTGCAGCTGCCTGCCTGTGTTATTAATAGGATCATAACAACAACAATTGTCTTCAGGTAGCTTTAGGTGCACACTATGCAGAGGACACAGTACACTAACTGTAAATACTGTAGCTGCCTGCCTGTGGTACTGATAGGATCAGAAGAACACCAATTTTCTTCAGGTAGCTTTAGGTGCACACTGTGCAGAGGACACAGTATACTAACAGTTAATACTGCAGCTGCCTGCCTATGGTATTAATAGGATCAGAACAACAACAATTGTCTTCAGGTAGCTTTAGGTGCACACTGTGCAGAGGACACATTACACTAACTGTAAATACTGTGGCTGCCTGCGGTGGTACTGATCGGATCAGAAGAACACCAACAATTTTCTTCAGGTAGGCTTAGCTGCACACTGTACAGAGAACACAGTATACTAACTGTAAATACTGAAGCTGCCTGCGGTGGTAGTAATAGGATCAGAAGAACACCAGCAATTTTCTTCAGGTAGCTTTAGATGCACACTGTGCAGAGGACACCGTACACTAACTGTAAATACTGCAGCGGCCTGCCTGTAGTATTAATAGGATCAGAAGAACACCAGCTATTTTCTTCAGGTAGATTTAGGTGCACACTGTGCAGAGGACACAGTACACTAACTGTAAATACTGTAGCTGCCTGCCTGTGGTAATAATAGGATCAGAAGAACACCAATTTTCTTCAGGTAGCTTTAGGCACACACTGTGCAGAGGACACAGTATACTAACTGTAAATTCTGCAGCTGCCTGCCTGTGGTATTAATAGGATCAGAACAACAACAATTGTCTTCAGGTAGCTTTAGTTGCACACTGTGCAAAGGACACAGTACACTAACTGTAAATACTGCAGCTTCCTGCCTGTGATATTAATAGGAACAGAAGAACAATAGCAATTTTCTTCAGGTAGCTTTAGGTGCACACTGTGCAGAGGATACAGTATACTAACTGTAAATACTGTAGCTGCCTGCGGTGGTACTAATAGGATCAGAAGAACACCAGCAATTTTCTTCTTGTAGATTTAGGTGCACACTGTGCAGAGGACACAGTACACTAACTATAAATACTGCAGCTGCCTGCCTGTATTATTAATAGGATCAGAAAAACACCAGCAATTTTTTTCATGTAGATTTAGGTGTACACTGTGCAGAGGACACAGTACACTAACTGTAAATACTGTAGCTGCCTGTCTGTGGTACTAATAGGATAAGAAGAACACCATCAATTTTCTTTAGGTAGATTTAGGCACACACTGTGCAGAGGACACAGTATACTAACTGTAAATTCTGTAGCTGCCTGCCTGTGGTAATAATAGGATCAGAAGAACACCAATTTTCTTCAGGTAGTTTTAGGTGCACACTGTGCAGAGGACTCAGTACACTAACTGTAAATACTGTAGCTGCCTGCCTATGGTAATAATAGGTTCAGAAGAACATCAGCAAGTTTCTTCAAGCAGATTTAGGTGCACACTGTGCAGAGGACACAGTACACTCACTGTAAATACTGTAGCTGCCTGCCTGTGGTAATAATAGGATCAGAAGAACACCACCAATTTTCTTCAGGTAGATTTAGGTGCACACTGTGCAGAGGACACAGTACACTAACTGTAAATACTGTAGCTGCCTGCCAGTGGTACTGATAGGATCAGAAGAATACCACCAATTTTCTTCGGGTAGCTTTAGGTGCACACTGTGCAGAGGACACAGTACATTAACTGTAAATACTGTAGCTGCCTGCCTGTGGTACTGATAGGATCAGAAGAACACCACCAATTTTCTTCAGGCAGCTTTAGGTGCACACTGTGCAGAGGACACAGTAGACTAACTGTAAATACTGCAGCTGCCTGCCTGTAGTAGTAATAGGATCAGAAGAACACCAGCAATTTTCTTCAGGTAGCTTTAGGTGCACACTGTGCAGAGGACACAGTGTACTAAACTGCAAATAATGTAGTTTCCTGCCTGTGATACTAATAGGATCAGAAGAACACCAGCAATTTTCTTCAGGTAGCTTTAGGTGCACACTGTGCAGAGGACACAGCAGACTAACTGTAAATACTGCAGCTGCCTGCCTGTGATATTAATAGGATCAGAAGAACAATAGCAATATTCTTCAATTAGATTTAGGTGCACACTGTGCAGAGGACACAGTACACTAACTGTAAATACTTTAGCTGCCTGCCTGTGGTACTAATAGGATCAGAAGAACACCAGCAATTTTCTTTAGGTAGATTTAGGTGCACACTGTGCAGAGGACACAGTACACTAACTGTAAATACTGCAGCTGCCTGCCTGTGATATTAATAGGATCAGAAGAACAATAGCAATTTCCTTCAATTAGATTTAGGTGCACATTGTGCAGAGGACACAGTACACTAACTGTAAATACTGCAGCTGCCTGCCTGTGGTATTAATAGGATCAGAACAACAACAATTGTCTTCAGGTAGCTTTAGGTGCACACTATGCAGAGGACACAGTACACTAACTGTAAATACTGTAGCTGCCTGCCTGTGGTACTGATAGGATCAGAAGAACACCAATTTTCTTCAGGTAGCTTTAGGTGCACACTGTGCAGAGGACACAGTATACTAACTGTAAATACTGCAGCTGCCTGCCTGTGGTATTAATAGGATCAGAACAACAACAATTGTCTTCAGGTAGCTTTAGATGCACACTGTGCAGAGGACACAGCAGACTAACTGTAAATACTGCAGCTGCCTGCCTATGATATTAATAGGATCAGAAGAACAATAGCAATATTCTTCAATTAGATTTAGGTGCACACTGTGCAGAGGACACAGTACACTAACTGTAAATACTGCAGCTGCCTGCCTGTGGTACTAATAGGATCAGAAGAACACCAGCAATTTTCTTTAGGTAGATTTAGGTGCACACTGTGCAGAGGACACAGTACACTAACTGTAAATACTGCAGCTGCCTGCCTGTGATATTAATAGGATCAGAAGAACAATAGCAATTTTCTTCAATTAGATTTAGGTGCACATTGTGCAGAGGACACAATACACTAACTGTAAATACTGCAGCTGCCTGCCTGTGGTATTAATAGGATCAGAACAACAACAATTGTCTTCAGGTAGCTTTAGGTGCACACTGTGCAGAGGACACAGTACACTAACTGTAAATTCTGTAGCTGCCTGCCTGTGGTAATAATAGGATCAGAAGAACACCAATTTTCTTCAGGTAGTTTTAGGTGCACATTGTGCAGAGGACACAGTACACTAACTGTAAATACTGCAGCTGCCTGCCTGTGTCATTAATAGGATCATAACGACAACAATTGTCTTCAGGTAGCTTTAGGTGCACACTATGCAGAGGACACAGTAGACTAACTGTAAATACTGCAGCTGCCTGCCTGTAGTACTAATAGGATCAGAAGAACACCAGCAATTTTCTTCAGGTAGCTTTAGGTGCACACTGTGCAGAGGACACAGTGCACTAAACTGTAAATAATGTAGTTGCCTGCCTGTGATACTAATAGGATCAGAAGAACACCAGCAATTTTCTTCAGGTAGATTTAGGTGGACACTGTGCAGAGGACACAGTACACTAACTATAAATACTGTAGCTGCCTACCTGTGGTAATAATAGGATCAGAAGAACACCAGCAATTTTCTTCAGGTAGCTTTAGGTGCACACTGTGCAGAGGACACAGCAGACTAACTGTAAATACTGCAGCTGCCTGCCTGTGGTATTAATAGGATCAGAACAACAATTGTCTACAGGTAGCTTTAGATGCACACTGTGCGGAGGACAAAATACACTAACTGTAAATACTGTAGCTGTCTGCCTGTGGTACTGATAGGATCAGAAGAACACCACCAATTTTCTTCAGGTAGGTTTAGGTGCACACTGTACAGAGAACACAGTACACTAACTGTAAATACTGCAGCTGCCTGCCTGTGATATTAATAGGATCAGAAGAACACCAGCAATTTTCTTCAGGTAGCTTTAGGTGCACACTGTGCAGAGGACACAGTATACTAACTGTAAATACTGTAGCTGCCTGCGGTGGTACTAATAGGATCAGAAGAACACCAGCAATTTTCTTCATGTAGCTTTAGGTGCACACTGTGCAGAGGACACAGTACACTAACTTTAAATACTGTAGCTGCCTGCCTGTGGTACTGATAGGATCAGAAGAACACCAATTGTCTTCAGGTAGCTTTAGGTGCAAACTGTGCAGAGGAAACAGTACACTAACTGTAAATACTGCAGCTGCCTGCCTGTAGTTTTAATAGGATCAGAAGAACACCAGCAATTTTCTTCAAGTAGCTTTAGGTGCACACTGTGCAGGGGACACAGTATACTAACTGTAAATACTGTAGCTGCCTGCCTGTGGTACTAATAGGATCAGAAGAACACCAGCAATTTTCTTTAGGTAGATTTAGGCACACACTGTCAGAGGACACAGTATACTAACTGTAAATTCTGTAGCTGCCTGACTGTGGTAATAATAGGATCAGAAGAACACCAATTTTCTTCAGGTAGCTTTAGGCACACACTGTGCAGAGGTCACAGTATACTAACTGTAAATACTGCAGCTGCCTGCCTGTGATATTAATAGGATCAGAAGAGCACCATCAAATTTCTTCAGGTAGCTTTAGGTGCACACTGTGCAGAGGACACAGTATACTAAATGTAAATACTGCAGCTGCCTGCCTGTGGTATTGATAGGATCAGAACAACAACAATTGTCTTAAGGTAGCTTATGTGCACACTGTGCAGAGGACACAGTACACTAACTGTAAATACTGCAGCTGCCTGCCTGTAGTATTAATAGGATCAGAAGAACACCAGCAATTTTCTTTAGGTAGATTTAGGTGCACACTGTGCAGAGGACACAGTACACTAACTGTAAATACTGTAGCTGCCTGCCTGTGGTAATAATAGGATCAGAAGAACACCAGCAATTTTCTTTAGGTAGATTTAGGCACACACTGTGCAGAGGACACAGTACACTAACTGTAAATACTGCAGCTGCCTGCCTGTGTTATTAATAGGATTAGAACAACAACAATTATCTTCAGGTAGCTTTAGGTGCACACTGTTCAGAGGACACAGTACACTAACTGTAAATACTGCAGCTGCCTGCCTGTGTTATTAATATGATCATAAGAACAACAATTGTCTTCAGGTAGCTTTAGGTGCACACTGTGCAGAGGACACAGTGCACTAACTTTAAATACTGTAGCTGCCTGCCTGGGGTACTGATAGGATCAGAAGAACACCAATTTTCTTCAGGTAGCTTTAGGTGCACACTGTGCAGAGGACACAGTATACTAACTATAAATACTGCAGCTGCCTTCCTGTGGTATTAATAGGATCAGAAAAACAACAATTGTCTTCAAGTAACTTTAGGTGCACACTGTGCAGAGGACACAGTACACTAACTGTAAATATTGTAGCTGCCTGCAGTGGTAGTAATAGGATCAGAAGAACACCAGAAATTTTCTTCAGGTAGCTTTAGGCACACACTGTGCAGAGGACACAGTATACTAACTGTAAATACTGCAGCTTCCTGCCTGTGGTATTAATAGGGTCAGAACAACAATTGTCTTCAGGTAGCTTTAGGTGCGCACTGTGCAGAGGACACAGTACACTAACTGTAAATACTGCAGCTGCCTGCCTGTTATACTAATAGGATCAGAACAACAACAATTGTCTTCAGGTAGCTTTAGGTGCACACTGTGCAGAGGAAACAGTACACTAACTGTAAATACTGCAGCTGACTGCCTGTGATATTAATAGGATCAGAAGAACAATAGCAATTTTCTTCAATTAGATTTAGGTGCACACTGTGCAGAGGACACAGTACACTAACTGTAAATACTGTAGCTGCCTGCCTATGGTACTAATAGGATCAGAAGAACACCAGCAATTTTCTTCAGGTAGATTTAGGCACACACTGTGCAGAGGACACAGTATACTAATTGTAAATTCTGTAGCTGCCTGCCTGTGGTAATAATAGGATCAGAAGAACACCAATTTTCTTCAGGTAGTTTTTGGTGCACACTGTGCAGAGGACACAATACACTAACTGTACATACTGCAGCTGTCTGCCTGTGTTATTAATAGGATCATAACAACAACAATTCTCTTCAGGTAGCTTTAGGTGCACATTGTGCAGAGGACACAGTACACTAACTGTAAATACTGTAGCTGCCTGCCTGTGGTACTGATAGGATCAGATGAACACCAATTTTCTTCAGGTAGCTTAAGGTGCACACTGTGCAGAGGACACAGTATACTAACTGTAAATACTGCAGCTGCCTGCCTGTGGTATTAATAGGATCAGAACAACAACAATTGTCTTCAGGTAGCTTTAGGTGCACACTGTGCAGAGGACACAGTACACTAACTGTAAATACTGTAGCTGCCTGCGGTGGTACTGATAGGATCAGAAGAACACCACCAATTTTCTTCAGGTAGGTTTAGGTGCACACTGTACAGAGAACACAGTACACTAACTGTAAATACTGCAGCTGCCTGCCTGTGATATTAATAGGATCAGAAGAACAACAGCATTTTTCTTCAGGTAGCTTTAGGTGCACACTGTGCAGAGGACACAGTATACTAAATGTAAATACTGTAGCTGCCTGCGGTGGTACTAATAGGATCAGAAGAACACCAGCAATTTTCTTCATGTAGATTTAGGTGCACACTGTGCAGAGGACATGGTACACTAACTGTAAATACTGCAGCTGCCTGCCTGTGATATTAATAGGATCAAAAGAACAGCAGCAATTTTCTTCAGGTAGCTTTAGGTGCACACTGTGCAGGGGACACAGTATACTAACTGTAAATACTGTAGCTGCCTGCCTGTGGTACTAATAGGATCAGAAGAACACCAGCAATTTTCTTTAGGTAGATTTAGGCACACACTGTGCAGAGGACACAGTATACTAACTGTAAATTCTGTAGCTGCCTACCTGTGGTAATAATAGGATCAGAAGAACACCACCAATTTTCTTCGGGTAGCTTTAGGTGCACACTGTGCAGAGGACACTTTATACTAACTGTAAATACTGAAGCTGCCTGCCTGTGGTATTAATAGGATCAGAACAACTACAATTGTCTTCAGGTAGCTTTAGGTGCACACTGTGCAGAGGACACAGTTCACTACCTGTAAATACTGTAGCTGCCTGCCTGTGGTAATAATAGGATCAGAAGAACACCACCAATTTTCTTCAGGTAGCTTTAGGTGCACACTGTGCAGAGGACACAGTGCACTAAACTGCAAATAATGTAGCTGCCTGCGGTGGTACTAATAGGATCAGAAGAACACCAGCAATTTTCTTTATGTAGATTTAGGTGCACACTGTGCAGAGGACACAGTACACTAACTGTAAATACTGCAGCTGCCTGCCTGTGATATTAATAGGATCAGAAGAACACCAGCAATTTTCTTCAGGTAGCTTTAGGTGCACACTGTGCAGAGGACACAGTATACTAACTGTAAATACTGCAGCTGCCTGCCTGTGCTATTAATAGGATCAGAACAACAACAATTGTCTTCAGGTAGCTTTAGGTGCACACTGTGCAGAGGACACAGTTCACTACCTGTAAATACTGTAGCTGCCTGCCTGTGGTAATAATAGGATCAGAAGAACACCACCAATTTTCTTCAGGTAGCTTTAGGTGCACACTGTGCAGAGGACACAGTGCACTAAACTGCAAATAATGTAGCTGCCTGCGGTGGTACTAATAGGATCAGAAGAACACCAGCAATTTTCTTTATGTAGATTTAGGTGCACACTGTGCAGAGGACACAGTACACTAACTGTAAATACTGCAGCTGCCTGCCTGTGATATTAATAGGATCAGAAGAACACCAGCAATTTTCTTCAGGTAGCTTTAGGTGCACACTGTGCAGAGGACACAGTATACTAACTGTAAATACTGCAGCTGCCTGCCTGTGCTATTAATAGGATCAGAACAACAACAATTGTCTTCAGGTAGCTTTAGGAGCACACTGTGCAGAGGACACAGTACACTAACTGTAAATACTGCAGCTGCCTGTCTGTAGTATTAATAGGATCAGAAGAACACCAGCAATTTTCTTTAGGTAGATTAAGGCACACTGTGCAGAGGACACATTATACTAACTGTAAATTCTGTAGCTGCCTGCCTGTGATAATAATATGATCAGAAGGACACCAATTTTCTTCAGGTAGCTTTAGGTGCACACTGTGCAGTGGACACAGTATACTAACTGTAAATACTGCAGCTGCCTGCCTGTGGTATTAATAGGATCAAAACAACAACAATTGTCTTCAGGTAGCTTTAGGTGCACACTGTGCAGATGACACAGTACACTAATGCCGCATACACACGGTCGGACTTTTCATCTACAAAAGTCCGACAGCCTGTCCGACAGACTTCCTGCGGACTTTCGGCGGACTTGCGGCAGACTTTCTAATGAACGGACTTGCCTACACACAACCACACAAAAGTTTGACAGCCTAGTATGCGGTGACGTACATCAAGTCCAGCGAGACTATAAAACGGAAGTTCAATAGCCCGTACGACACCCTTTGGGCTCCTTCTGCTAATCTCGTGTTTATCTTGTGTTAGTAGAAGTTTGGTGAGAGACGATTCGCGCTTGTAAGACTTGTATTTTTCCATTCGTTTTAACTGTTGTTCAGTCTGTGAGGTTTGTATCTGCCTTTCAGTGCGTTTGGTCAGTTGGCATTGAGAAATCTTTGTTTTATTGGCCGCTCGTTCCTGATTTTCAGGTCGTTCTTCACAGGCCTTGCTGTTCTTCAGTGCGTTCTGTTAAGTGCGTTCTGACCAGCCGACCGTTTTATAGCCATGTTACCTGTACGTACTCGTCGTCGAGCTCGTGCATTGTATGTGTTTGGTGCTGTAGTTTATTCTTCAGACCAAGACCAGTCCATGAACAGGATGAGGAGGAGTTCATGGACCAAGAATTGGTTGCTCCAGCGTGACCAGTTCTGTCACATGCCATTGCTCCGTGAGAATAATCCTGAGGATTTCAGGAACTTTCTCCGGATGACGGACCCCGTTTTTGACCGTTTGGTGGCTTTGCTGACCCCCTATATCAGCAGGCAGGATACCTGCATGAGGCAAGCCATCACTCCGGAGCAGAGACTAGTTGCCACGTTGCGGTACTTGGCGATGGGGAGAAGCCTGCAGGACCTCAAGTTCTCGACAGGCATCTCCCCCCAGGCTCTGGGGATCATTATCCCAGAGACCTGTTCTGCCATCATCCAGGTCCTGCAGAAGGACTATATTAAGGTAAGAATTGTTTCTTTTATTAGCATCACATGTTCTTTTATTTATTCTTTGATAATGTAATGTATTTCTTAGCTCAAACACTACTTACCATCATTGTAATATAGTGTGAATGTCCCCTTTTTCTTCTTACGCATGCTTGATTTGTTTCATGTTCTTTTTTGTCATGCATGTATATTTGCCTTCAATAACCTCTCCAGCATACAATTCTGGTCACATATTCACCTAGTCTACTCAGTTTGAATGTATTTAGTCAGCTGCATTGTATTTTGTTTCCCCTAAACTCTATCCAAATAGTGTGCTTATAATTAGCTTGATTTCAACCCCCCCTAATAATTTGCTAGAATCTTCTGTGGTGTTGATTTTTAAAAAGCAAATATATGTTGCACTTTGCAAAATGCATGTGCACTCTACAAGTGCATTTGCTCCAGTGCTTTAGTAAATGAGCAGAAGCTCTGCTAATTTCCATCATCAAATCATATACAAGCCACAAAGTGTTTTCATTAATTGCCCTTGCATGTGATTGTGTACTCCTTGCAACATGAAAGCCTTTTTACCTTACCTCATTTACTTTAAGCTGGGGAGCAACTGCACTTGCAGAGTGGGACAACTGCAGTCTTGTAGCCTTTTTAGTCCATAAATCCCTGTGTGTCCTAAAATTAATATTTTTTGGTAATTTCACCACCCCCTAAAATGTAATCAATGTTCCATCAGAGGGGGTGAGCAATCTGATAAGTGTGCCTTTCCATATTATTTCTTCCAGAAGATATACATTATTTAATGTTATACTGATGCTGTGGAATAATGTTTTTAATTGTATAATTTTCTTGCAATGTTCGATTCAAAATTACTGATTTTTGTTTTCTTGTTTGATTCCCCAGTTTCCTTCAACGCCACAGGAATGGCAGACTGTGGCATCCCATTTTGCCACCCGTTGGGACTTTCCCAATTGTGGAGGGGCTATAGATGGGAAACATGTCCACATTGTGCCACCACCCCATTCGGGGTCATACTATTTTAATTATAAGGGGTTCCACAGTATAGTTTTAATGGCAGTGGTGTCGGCACACTATGAATTTCTATATGTGGACGTGGGGAAGAATGGCCAGATGTCGGATGAAGGAGTATTTGCCCAGACGGAGTTCTGCCAGCGCCTCCAGAGTGGTGGTCTGGGATTGCCACCTGATGCGGATAACGTGGAAGGACTCCCCTTTGTCTTCATTGCCGATGAAGCCTTCGCTCTGAGCAAGCACCTCATGAGGCCATTCCCCCAAAGAACCCTCACCCCGGAGAGGAGAGGAGGGTTTTTAATTTCCGGCTGGCCAGAGCTAGAAGAGTGGTTGAGAATGCGTTTGGGATTCTGGCCAGCCGGTTCCGCCTGTTTCAAACCTCCATTAATTTGGCGGAATACAAACTTAATTTTATCATTTTATCATTTTATCGTGCTGCATTCTGCACAACTTTTTGCACAAACATTCTCAAAATTATATGGTGCCAGTTGGGCCTGAGGCCGGACTTATCGTTGAGAATCTTACGGGCCTGGATACTGTCCATACTGGCTTGGCCCCCCAAAGTGCCGGTCAAGTTAGACAGCAATATGTTAATTATTTTATGGGTAGGGGGGCCATTGCAATGGGCCAGGATATCTAAAGATTTAAAATAAAAACAATCTTGATGAAATCTTGAATTATATTTATTGCTTGCCTTTCTTTTGGGCTTTCTCCTAGGTTATGGTCGAGCAGTTGTAGTGCCAACTGTATTTTCCTTGTAAATTTCTAAATAAGCTCCATTGCCACTGTAAACCACTTTTTTGAAATTTATAAACAAACTGATACTGAGCATTGAAATAACAAACCACACATTTATTTAATTCTAAGCAGATGTTTTTAATCTTTGGTATCCATTCAGTTATGCATTTAGTATAAAATGTTCCTAGCCAAAAATATAATGATGTATTAAATAAATTTAGAATAATATAATTAGAGTTAAATATTTTTAGATAATCAAAAAAAAAAAAAATATATATATATATATATATATATATATATAGAGAGAGAGAGAGAGAGAGAGAGAGAGAGAGAGAGAGAGAAATATATATTATATATATAGATATGTAACGATGTTTATTAAAAGATCGTTTCAAACGATGCAAACAATCGTATAGGAATGAAAAGCACATGGAGCGGTATACTAGGTAATCAACACAAGATGAAAACACAGGTACTTACTTTTTTTCAGCACTTTACGGATCCGTCTGTACTGATCCGGCTCCCTGAGTTTGAGGTCAGACCATCTTTTTCTAATTTGATCCTTGGAGCGCTGTACCCCAAAATAAGCCTGTAAAGTGTCCAACACCTTCGTCATTATTTTAGCCTTGCGCAAATTTGGCCGGGCGTACGGCCCATACTTCCCATCATAGTCCTTTTTTTTAAGAATGGCCACCATTTCCACCATCTCTTTGAAGGACATATTGGAGGCCTTAAATCTAGGCCTCACAGATCTTGACGTTCCGGCCTCCGGGCTTTCTTCGCTACCTGAGGTAGTACACACCTGATGTGTCTCCGCCATTATTCACCCCACTACGCACCGTAAATAAAAATGGGCAGAGAACATGAGTTAAAATCGAACGTCAGGGGCGGGCGACGCAGGCGGAGTTTCACACATGCGTAGTGTATAAAGAGGGGCCTTGCGCACGTGTCGTATGTACGTTCTGTGCGTATAATTAAGGGGCGGAGAACATGAGTTAAAATTGAACGTCAGGGGCGGGCGACGCAGGCGGAGTTTCACACATGCGTAGTGTATAAAGAGGGGCCTTGTGCACGTGTCGTACGTACGTTCTGTGCGTAGAGTCAAGGGCGGGTTATATGCGTAAACGAAAAGAACGTCAGGGGCGGGCCAAATAGGCGTAGTATTACGCATGTGCAGTGTATAAAGCGCTGTTACGTATTGCGTCGTACGTACGTTCTGTGCGTAGGTGATAGTGGACCGGGACGCTACTAAACGAAGGTAATTTAAAATTTATACTTTTGGTCAAGACTTTGTAGCAAGCGGCCTATATGGCTTGACAGATTGATGAGGCCTACATAGGGATAAGATGATGAGGGTTTAGCAGAAACCTAATAAGTGTTTTTTGTCTTGTGACTTTATCTTTTATACAGACATTATGAATCCCCTATTTAAGGATCCAGAGTTCCCTACTGCTTTTATTTCTAAATATAGAGAGATGAGGAATTTGTGGGAGGTGAAACACCCACAGTATTGTGCAAAGCATGTGAGGAAGTCAACGCTGGAGAGACTTCTGTCCTTTGTCCAGGCGACCATCCCGGAAGCAACAATGGAGACATTGCTCAAGAAAATTGGGGTCTTGAGGAACATGTATAAGAGGGAACATAAGAAGATCCAGGAATCAATGAGATCAGGAGCATCAGCAGATGATGTTTATGTACCCAGGCTGTGGTACTACAATCAACTCCGTTTTCTTGATGACCAGACTGAAGCCAGGGCATCACTTTCAAATCTTCCCTCCACCCTTCCCTCCACCCTTCCCTCCACCCCAGCAGAGGCTGATGAGGAGCAAGCTGGGTCTTCCATCCTGGATGAACCGGATATGACCATCTGGAGTCAGGTAAATTATTTTAACAAATATTTACTGTACTAATATTAATGATGTTAACTGGATGTTATAATTGTCTAAAATAATTTTGCCCTCAAAATTGTGTATACATATAAATTGACAGTAGTGGCTAAATATGTTTGGCACCTGCTTGAAATAATTAGGGTGTCTGATTAGACTCTTTTATTAAAGAGATGTATTCACTTTGAATTTGCTCGTCATGAGAAGCAAACTGTGTGTCATTGATGAACCCAAAAAAATATACTAAAACTATGTCCTTTTTTTATACACAGGATGAGTCCATCCAGGAGGAATGTGGGGAAAGTGGCAGGCAGGAGGAGACCGGGCCCATGGACAGCCTGGAGGAGGCCGGATTCACCATCATCCTGGAGGAGGCTGGGCCCAGTGTCAGGCAGGAGGTGGCTGCTCCCAGTGAGGTGGCTGGGCCAAGTGAGGTGGCTGGGCCCAGTAGGAGCCTGACCGAATCCCAAGTGCCTCCCCTCCACCTTCCCAAAAAAAGGGCCAGGAAGGGGATGGTCACACAGGAGGCATCCCTGCGCCTCATGCAAGAGGCCACCCGTTTTTTAAGGAGCCCCCCCGAAGCGGAAGAGTCCTATGGCTGCTACTTAGCCAGCAGGCTTCTTCAAATGGATTGGGAGCAGCGCCTCATTTGTGAGCGACTATTTGGGGAAACAATCCAGAAGGGGCTGCAGGGCACGCTAACACGAAACACCCAACTACATGAGGCAGCCCCCCCTCCTCCTCCTCCTCCTCCTCCACCTCCTCCTCCTGCCACAACTGAAACACCAGAGCCACAGCCTCGAAAGAAGGCTACAGGGAAGGCTGCAGGGAAGGCTGCAGGGAAGGCTGCAGGGCAGCGTGGAGGAAAGGCTGCAGGGAAGAGAAGAAAGAGATGACCTGGGTTCAGTCTGGTCTGACAGAAGACGCAGGCTGTTGTAGTACCACAGTCTGGGGACATCTATATCATCTGCTGGTGCTGTTGATCTCTGGGATTCTTGGACCAGATTGTGCTCCCTCTTATATGGACTCCTCAAGATCCCCATTTTCTTGTACACATACTTTTTCCAGCGTTGACTTCCTCTTTATTTTATTTAGACCATAAATAAATGGATCTTTTTTGTGTTTAGGTTTTTTATTTTAAATCATAGATTTTAGACACAATGTTAAATTAACAAGGGACAACAATCTCATTGATTTTGCAAAAACACACCAAAAATAGATTAAAATAATGTTAATAATGTTCGAGTGGTAAGTATTTAAAAAAAAAACGATACATAACCAAAAACGGTTCTTTGGGTTAACTTTATATTAAAAAAATAACAAATCACTATAAAAACAAAAATTATAAAGGGTTCTTTGTGGTAACTTTACAAACATTAAAAAAAATACAATAAAAACATAAAAAGAAAAATGGTTTCTTTGTGGTAACTTTACAAACACCAAAAAAAATAAATATATATAAAAATGGGTTCACTGTGGCAACTTTACAAACAAATTTATAGATAAACAGAAAAAAAGTTCCACAACAATCATAAAATAAATATCTGGATAAAAATTACAAGAAAAGATGACTCCACCAAAAAAAAAAAATTAAAAAGTATTATTAGTATGGAAACATTGTTGAAAAAGCATACCATGTCATTCATGAGATCAAAGAGAAAAAGAATCCAGAAATCTGTTTGGGAGAACTCTGTTTGAATAGGAACAGCAAAACATCTTCGTTCTTTATAGCATTCGTAAAGAAGACATTAAATGCGCTGCATTCAACGATCACAGATTTTGCAGATTTTGCAGCGTGAGGAATGTGCTTCCTACAATATAAACACTAGTTTTACTAGACCGAGTGCTTCCGTTTAGTTTTTGCTTATGAGCATGCGTCGTTTTTTTGTCTGTAGGACTAGCATACAGACGAGCGGATTTCGGGGTCCGTCGTAGTTACGACGTAAAGATTTGAAGCATGTTTCAAATCTAAAGTCCGTCGGATTTAAGGCTGAAAAAGTCAGCTGAAAGTCCGAAGAAGCCCACACACGATCGGATTACCAGCCAGCTTTAGTCCGTCGGCGTACGTTGGACTTTTGTAGACGAAAAGTCCGACCGTGTGTACGCCCCATAACTCTAAATTCTGTAGCTGCCTGCGGTGGTACTAATAGGATCAGAAGTACACAAGCAATTTTCTTCAGGTAGCTTTAGGTGAACACTGTACAGAGGACACAGTGCACTAACTGTAAATACTGTAGCTGCCTGCCTGTGGTACTAATAGGATCAGAAGAACACCAGCAATTTTCTTTAGGTAGATTTAGACACACACTGTGCAGAGGACACAGTATACTAACTGTAAATTCTGTAGCTGCCTGCCTGTGGTAATAATAGGATCAGAAGAACACCACCAATTTTCTTCAGGTAGCTTTAGGTGCACACTGTGCAGAGGACACAGAGCACTAAACTGCAAATAATGTAGCTGCCTGCCTGTGGTAATAATAGGAGCCGAAAAACACCAGCAATTTTCTTCAGGTAGATTTAGGTGCACACTGTGTAGAGGACACAGTACACTAACCGTAAATACTGTAGCTGCCTGCCTCTGGTAATAATAGGATCAGAAGAACACCAATTTTCTTCAGGTAGCTTTAGGTGCACACTGTGCAGAGGACACAGTGCACTAAACTGCAATTAATGTAGCTGCCTGCCAGTGATACTAATAGGATCAGAAGAACACCAGCAATTTTCTTCAGGTAGATTTAGGTGGACACTGTGCAGAGGACACAGTAGACTACTGTAAATACTGTAGCTGCCTGCCTCTGGTAATAATAGGATCAGAAGAACACCAGCAATTTTCTTCATGTAGATTTAGGTGCACACTGTGCAGATGACACAGTACACTAACTGTAAATACTGCAGATGCCTACCTGTGATATTAATAGGATCAGAAGAAAACCAGCAATTTTCTTCAGGTAGCTTTAGGTGCACACTGTGCAGAGGACACAGTATACTAACTGTAAATACTGCAGCTGCCTGCCTGTGGTATTAATAGGATCAGAACAACAACAATTGTCTTCAGGTAGCTTTAGGTGCACACTGTGCAGATGACACAGTACACTAACTGTAAATACTGCAGATGCCTACCTGTGATATTAATAGGATCAGAAGAACACCAGCAATTTTCTTCAGGTAGCTTTAGGTGCACACTGTGCAGAGGACACAGTATACTAACTGTAAATACTGCAGCTGCCTGCCTGTGGTATTAATAGGATCAGAACAACAACAATTGTCTTCAGGTAGCTTTAGGTGCACACTGTGCAGAGGACACAGCACACTAACTGCAAATACTGTAGCTGCCTGCTTGTCGTACTAATAGGATCAGAAGAACATCAGAAATTTTCTTCAGGTAGCTTTAGGCACACACTGTGCAGGGGGCACAGTACACTAACTGTAAATACTGTAGCTGCCTGCCTGTGGTAATTATAGGATCAGAAGGACATCAGCAATTTTCTTCAGGTAGCTTTAGGTGCACACTGTACAGAGGACACAGTACACTAACTGTAAATACTGTAGCTGCCTGCCTGTATTACTAATAGGATAAGAAGAACACCACCAATTTTCTTCAGGTAGCTTTAGGTGCAAACTGTGCAGAGGACACAGTACACTAACTGTAAATACTGTAGCTGCCTGCCTGTGGTACTAATAAGATCAGAAGAACACCAGCAATTTTCTTCAGGTAGCTTTAGGTGCACACTGTGCAAAGGACACAGTACACTAACTGTAAATACTGTAAACAAAAATGGATCTAGCTAAACTGAATACAGTGTGTGTGTATATATATATATATATATATATATACATATATATATACAACACCTAGGATGCATATATATACACAATACACTGTAAGTGCAGCTAACTGACTGTCTACTCTATCTAACTTAAATCAAATGACAATGTCTCTCTGTCTATCTCTCTCTGCCGCAACACACTACACAAGGCCGCCATGCAGGCAGCCTTATATAGTGTGGGTCATGTACTAAACCCCCTGAGCCATAATTGGCCAAAGCCACCCTGGCTTTGTCCAATTACGGCTCTCTGTACAGACGGCGCTGTGATTGGCCAAGAATCCGGGTCATAGTGCATGCTTGGCCAATCATCAGCCAGCAATGCACTGCGATGCTGAAGTGAATTATGGGCTGTGATGCGCCACTCGAATTTGGCGCGAACGGCCCATAACTTTTGCAATTAGACGAACAGTAGAACAGGCGATGTTCGAGTTGAACATGGGTTCGACTCGAACACGAAGCTCATACCTAATATCAACAGTCCAATTGGTATACATTTATGTTTCTTAATGAAAGATCACATCCACAAAAAAGCATATCAAGCATAACAAAACAAAATATATAGTGGAACTTTGGGTGTATCCTCTCAATAAATCACACAGCCAAAATAATAAAACAATTTATTATTATCAATGATTTATAATCTTTGCAATAAAAAGATGATCTCCGTTCCCAGTGGATGCCTGTTATGGGGAAACATGTCGGGTGGAGCATGAGCCTGTGACTTCATCACGCTGAACAGCTGCTGGTGGCTGATTCAAACATACCTTTCTAACCTGTTTGACTTTATGGACTTTTTACTTGTATGATTTGTTTTTAATAAAAACCTTTGCTGGAACATACTTCACCATGAAGCCCTCTTGTGTTCCTCTTTATATGGGAATCTCCAGATCCTTGATTCTATAAGAGTGTCCCAGGAGTGAAGTTTTGTCCTTGCTGGTTCTTGGATAAACGAGTGGATCCTTCTCTGTCTTCAATCATTGTGAGATCACCTGCCGGCAGGCTAAAGCACAAGCGCTTCTGATCTCTATCATTTGAGATCCAACGGATCTGGTAAGCAGTTTGTGTTTGCACTTTATGCTTTGTATCCCAGATGATTTGAATGAGGAATATGTGTCCTGCTTTCTGAGATTAAGTGAAGGACTTTACATCTCCTAATTTTTGAAGATTCACTTTGGGATTTCCTGTTTTTGATTAATTCACTTTTGGTTTTATTTATTTATTTTTCACAAATCACATGGACTATATTTTTTGATACACCATTCAATTTTTTACATTACTATGTTCTAGAGAATTTGTTTACATTAATATTCATGGTTATTTGTAGCGTTTTTTTTGCACATCTTTTTCTTTCTTAATATTTGTTTTAGGTTTTGGTCTTTGACCTATAGAGGTGCAGCATTTAATCACACTTTTATTCAGTCATATCACTTGTGCACATATATATTTTGTATATATATAGATTATTATCTGATGGTTAGTGCAAATATTCCCTTCTTTTTTTTTTTTTTAATAAAAAGATTTGTGTCTTAAAAAATCACAATGATATATAGCATGAAATACAAACCATATACATCCTTATATAGACCAAAATACTCCATATACCGATTTACTCAGTGTGACTACAGATTACATTTTGAGTTCAAATGTCCAAGAGTTATGAAAAACTTTAATTGTGAGGAAGGTATATGGTGTGACCTCATTCAACATGTTTCACACATTGCTTTGTCAGGAAAAGGGTGAAAAAACAATAAGATGCTTAACTAAGACTTAAAGACTCTATATCCTGTACCAGTGGGGATACTCAAAAGACCCCCAGCACTCTAGGAGCCTCTGGCAGACCAGGTAAGAGAGGCAACAATATAGTACTGAGCTTGTCCCACAGGAACAATAGTCCTCAAACAGAGGTGACAAGTAGAGCAGTGCTTACAAATTTCATAAGCAGAAGGACACAAGGAGGTGGGGGGTAAGCTCAAACCTCACATAGCAACACAAAAGATGGTATCTCCTTCACTAATGCACTCCAAATTGAAAAAAACATCCTTTTCCACCAGTCAGGAACAAATCACTGCATAGTACAGGCAAAACACAATGTGGCAAGCTGAGGAGCTGGCTTGTGGTCATCTGCCTGCTCTCCTTAGCCCCCCCCCCACCCCACACACACACACACACACACACACTGTTGTGCTGTGGGCTGCGCGATGCGAGCTGCTGGTTGGGCTTATTCTCTCTTCCCCATCCCTATAGTCGCTGCACTGTAGATCAGAGCAGCTGTGTGTGATCCTTCGTTTGACCCTCCTTCCCGGTAGCAGTGTTTTAGCCAATCAACAATGACAGAGAGGACTTGCTCTGCAGCTGCTGAGGATCATGGTGTATGCAGTTCTTAAAAGGCCACTGTGCAATGGAGGCTATAGAGCTTTGGACTTCACTACTCACTATGGACTTCACTATTCACTATGTTTCTACACACAGATTAGGAGAGGGCAAGACATTTTCTGGGAAATTCACCAGAGCTCTTGAGAATCTAGTGCAGGGAGCCATAGACTACAGGCAAGCTGCTGGGGTCTGTACACTACACCAGAGTCAGGACAGACCAGCTGCAGAGAGCTATGGTTCAGGCTGAGTTACTGTTAGTGCCTGTCTGTGGTTACTGAAGCTGGGCAAACATTTGACCCAGGTATGCCTATCCCAGAGAGCGACTGAGCCCTTCTGAACAGCCAGGGAGCTGAGGAACTGAACCACAGAGAGTCACTGTTTCTTGGAACTCAAGCCAAGGAGACCTGTTGCCATGTGTGCCCACATCAAGGAGGACCTGACTGTGAGGACTGGGCTTTCTGGGAGAGCTGGAGATTGTGCAAACCTAAAAAAACCTAAAAACACATTATTAATTAATCATGCAAAGACACATAACATGTGAGTCAATCAGTCCACGTGAATACATTGTTATTGTGTTAAAAAGTCCCCAAAAAACACAAAAAACACAAAAAAAATGGTTTTAAAATATGTGACAAATGAAAGCAACTTCTAATTATTTTGTTACAAAAGTCCCAAATCACACAAAAAAAAATAAATGACAATGAAGGCAACTTTTGGTGCAGCACCTAGAAATCTGCAATGGCAACTGGTCAGTACTTTATATCCAAACGGAGAAGTAAGCTAAAAAGCCAGATGGCCTCTTACCTGACACAATGGACCCCAAGTTATAGGGATCAAACTTGCCTGATAGGCACAGTAATCAGCTGTGATGTTCCATCTGGTCCGTTCCAAACACTAGCCACTCTCTTCTATCAGGGACAACAAGATGTTTTAGTAAATTTCCCACCTTCCAGTCACTCTGCCCGATGCTCATCCAGTAGGTATTAAAGATTTAAAAGAAAAGGAACTTCATGGTGCAGTAAATAATGGTAATTTATTCCAAAATATTATTTCTAAAGCACAGCGAAGAAATAAGATGCAAAAACACAGCCACAGTTTTTCAGACCGCCAGCTGGTACGTGGTGACGTCACAAGATTGTCTCCAACCGACGCTTTTCCCTGTAACAAGCATCGACTGGGAATGGAGATTACTCTGGGACGTCACTCACCATGTAATTTATACTAGGCAGGGGAGACACCAGAGGTACAAAACTCATCTGTTCCTCACAGGGTCACACATACAACACAGTTTTTTGCGGCAAATATTGTTTGAAAACAGATATTTAAAAAAAAACACAATATAGAAAACAAAGTTCAACACGAACCACAACATTAGACCTATCACGGTCAGCTTTAAAACTCCAAAAAAATATTTTGATACTTTTTCTAAAATTCTGTGTAAACATAATTACCACAAAAATAGCTATCAGATATCACCCTGGATCTGGTACCAAAATTACTAGTAGGACATATTTTGGATCACTCAGATATACTGTTCATCAGAATACTATCCAATAATTAACTAATTTTATCTGACAAGCAGTAGTATAACAGAGTGATATTAGTGATACACAGAATGGTCTAACCACCATGTATATAATAAACCTTCACAGATTATTAAAGTTAAAAATTAAAAAATGAAAAAATCAATATTTAAATTCAAATTCATTATTGGTTAATACCCACATAAGAATGAATCAATTAATAATGACATCCGACAGCCCCTAAAGATGGGTTGAGTTGAGTGCACTCAACTGTTATTAATAAAACAATTAATGCCCCATTCTATGTTGAGCCCCATAGGATTGTAAGAGCAAAGGTCAAAAATCCATCGGTTTCCCTTCTGGAAATCTGTCTTTTCATATTGCTACCCCTCCAGTGGTGGGAATATCTTTCTATAGCTATAACTTTCAGTTCAGAGGGATCCCTATTGTGACATTCACAAAAATGTCTAGAAACATTATGGCCAATAAATCATTTACAGACATTGGTCAGATGTTCACCGATTCCAACTTTTAAAGCCTGTGTGGTTCTCCCCATGTATTGGATTAAGTATTTAATACTTGGAGATAGCAGCATACATATACACATTTTTTTTACTTTTTTTCACTTACAATATTGTATTTTACACAATATTGATCACATTATTAGGTTTGGTGAGCGCAGAATAATTTAACTATATAACCATAAAGAAAAATACTGCGCTATCCCTTGAGTGAAAACATTCCACACATGTGTTCAGTGAAAAAACAAAAATAACAACAAAATGCTGCTGCAACCTTAAATGTGAGACAACCCCCACCTTACTAACTATACAAATAATAGGCTGCGCTGCTAATAAATGAACGTGATCATAATTAATACAACCAACTTGGTGACAATCACGCGTGAGCAAAATATTAAATAAAAAATATATTCAATAACTAAAAAATATAAATCACATGCATGATAGTGAATAAGAGTTCAGTGATCAAAGTAATTAAATTGAGTCCATATGATCAAAAAGTTGAAGTCCTTGTGGGTACAGAAAATTAATGGGTAGAGGGAGAAAGACACCCTTTTCTTCAAGTGATGTAAAGCGTGCAAGAAAAAAACTGTCTCCCTAAGGAGAGTGATGTTGTAGGGAGTTCCTCCACCTCAAGTAAGTAAGCCCCTTACCAGATACGAAGATCTCCTGTCACAGAGATCATACACGCAAGTGGCTGTGTCCCCCAGCCACTGGGTCTCTGTCAGGATGTATGTCACAAGCCACCTCTCCAGGAAATCAACCTAGTGATGAAGTTTTCGCTCCCAATCCATGGATAAACATAAAAAAGAATGCTCCATAGCGTAATACAGTTAAAAACTAATTTATTTAATAAAAGAAAGGCACTTACAATGCGTGCAGTTAAATTCGCATGCGGCATGCTGACGTCGCCACCATACCACGCTGAACCCGGAAGGAACGGGCAGCAGCTGAAGCCGGCCGGTGCATTCTTTGATTCTTATAGCGAATTTAACTGCACGCATTGGTCTTTTTTTGTTTAGAGCTCAAAAAATTAAAAACGCAGAGGTGATCAAATACAAGTAACACAGCGCCATATCGCAAAGTGATTAATTGCCATATTATAATCCAGTGTTCACCTTAACCAGTACAGTACATCATACTTAAATGTGTTCAGTTGACTGTTTCCTGATTCATGCATTGTTTAAATTAATCTACTACCAAGTTGCTTGTGGTTTATTTTCTGTGTAATATTATACAACGTGTAGAGTAGTAGCATACTAAGTTGCACAGGTGTGTCAGTTCGGACCAAGCAGCTTAAGACCTTTTTCACAATGAGGCGCTTTACAGGAGCTTTACAGGCGCTATAGCGCTAAAAATAGTGCCTGTAAATCGCTTCTCCTATCACTCCAATGCGAAAGCCTGAAGGCTTTCACGCTGGAGCGGTGCGCTGGCAGGACGTCAAAAAAAGTCCTGCAAGCAGCATTTTTGAGGCACTTTAGGAGCGGTGTATACACCGCTCCTAAAGCACTCCTGCCCATTAAAATCAATTGGCAGCGCTGCTGCAGCTGCTCTTTGCCAGCGCTTTTAACCCTTTTTCAGCCGCTAGCGGGGGTTAAAAATAGCAGCACTATCCCAAGCGGGGTGCTGTGAGGGGAGAAGAGGCCCTAATTGCAAAGTATTCCAACCATAGTACAGTGAAATGTTATACCCATGATCATTTTAGCATGCTAAAACCAATGACAAACTGCTGACTATTACGTATAATTTCTGTTTGCAAATTCTTTGTTTTATTTCTAGTTATACTCTACGTCATTGAACGACGTACAATATGTTAATTGTACTCTGTATTTCCCTGCAAAAAAAGAATAAAATAATTTGAAAGAGAAAAATAGCAGCACTTTACCGCCGATGCCCGGGCGCTGTGAGTGTGAAAGGGCTCTAAAGAGTCATGACAGAACAGAGAACCCATCATACCAAATGGTTCCTGCGGGGGTATCGCTACAACAAGTTGCAAAGTGGGCACATGTATCACATGCATGATAGGGGTGAAGCTGAACAGGTTGCAATATAATATTCAGTCACTCCATAAGTCAGATTGTAAAGAGCTTGATATGTACAGTATTCATGCTTTATCCCCAGCATGAAGCGGCACAGAAAGAACCTGCCACAGCCTCACAAGCTGCTGGATTTACTTCTGCCATAAACAGCGTGGGCTACAACAAAATGGAGGCGTGCCAGTATACAGTAGTCGGTAAAGAAGGCCATGGCGCACTCAGAAAGCCACGAGGGGTCACGCAATATCCACCCCAATGTAAACACGCACAGTGGATCATCATCTGGGACCTCCAGCCCATCCACCAGGAGCCCAGTGATATCCAAACCAGGAATGGACTCCCCGGCTTGGCTACAAGCAGATCCTGACCTGGAGGTAAGCATGCCCAACACCACCACTGCCACGGCACTTTTTCAGCCGCTAGCTGGGGGGGGGAATAGCGGCGCTTTACCGCCGACGCCCGGGCGCTGTGAGTGTGAAAGGGCTCTAAAGAGTCATGACAGAACAGAGAACCCATCATACCAAATGGTTCCTGCAGGGGTATTGCTACAACAAGTTGCAAAGTGGGCACATGTATCACATGCATGATAAGGGTGAAGCTGAACAGGTTGCAATATAATATTCAGTCACTCCATAAGTCAGATTGTAAAGAGCTTGATATGTACAGTATTCATGCTTTATAACCCGTCAATAGATAGAAAAGAAATGATTCAGCAAAGCATGGACTTCCTTCATCAGAACCCATCATATGAAAGCAGTTATTATATGTATCCCTCACAATCAGTGCAGCGCTTAAGCCCTACTGATAATGCACATCAGAGCAGCAAAATTAGTAATTCAGGTTGTTGCAATCAGCAGACTATTTGTATCAAAAGGCCCATAAGTGAAGTTGCACTGCTATAACCCATCTGTGGGTAGACATACCGTAGCAAAGCCTCTGTAAGCATTCTTTGGATCCCTTAGTCAGTATGCAGTTTGGCATAACTGCCCCCCCCACTACCACCCACAACTTCCATTGCACGCCAAGATACTTCAAGGGGCCAAAGAGTTATTTCAGATCTTTATTTACATATTGATAGGGTAATTCAAAATAATTGGAGAAGTATGTTAAAATGTGGATAGTTTCTCCAAAATCTTTTGAATACCCTGGAGCAGGGGCAGCCAACCTTTGAGAGGTTGAGATCTACCTGAACAACATGAAATAGATCATCACCAGGGATAGGCAACCTTAAAAAAAAGAAATGAACTAGTAAAGGCTAACTAAATAGTAAGAACAACTTTATTAAAATATGAAAAATAAATGTCACTGTAAAATTATAAACTTACACCACCTTAAAAGCCGACAGTGTCATTCAATAGAGCAGTATGTAATGGTAGGGTGGTCTTTGAGCAGTATGTAGTGCCAGTAAGCAGAATGGAATGGTGGGATGTTCATTAAGCAATATGTAGGAGGAGGGAAATCAATGAGCAGTATGTAGTGCCAGTGAGTAGTATATAATGGTAGGATGGTCATTGAGCAGTATGTAGGAGCAGGGAAGTCAATGAGCAGTATGTAGTGTCAGTGAGCAGTATATAATGGTGAGGTTGTAGGATAATATGGTGGTAGGTTGGGGTGGTATAGGGGTGTATGGTGGCAGGTTAGGGTGGTATAGGATGGTATGGTGGCAGGTTGGGGTGGTATAGGGTGGTATGGTGGCAGATTGGGGTGGTATAGGGTGGTATGCTGGCAGGTTGGGGTGGTATAGGGTGGTATAGTGGCAGGTTGGGGTGGTATAGGGTGATATAGTGACAGGCTGGTGTGGTATAGGGCAGTATAAGGACAACCAGAAATGATTGGATGACAGGAGAGTATTATAGGCAGCCTCCCCCACACCGCTCGGCCCCCTGCTGACCTGATGGACTTTGCCAAGCAGTAAATATTTGAAAGCTGAAAAGACAGGGAAAGTGGGGGGCATGGGGACCAAGCTCCAAGATGACACCTGAACTAGGAGCTTCGCTCGGCCACCGGAGAAAACAAGCATCTGTCAGAGCCTCCTTGCCCCATCCACAACAACAGCCCGCTGTAGCTCCTAAGCATGAAGCGGCACAGAAAGAACCTGCCACAGCCTCACAAGCTGCCGGATTTCTTCTGCCATAAACAGCGCGGGCTACAACAAAATGGAGGCGGTGCCAGTATACAGTAGTCAGTAAAGAAGGCCATGGCACACTCAGAAAGCCACGAGGGGTCACGCAATACCCACCCCAAAGCAAACACTCACAGTGGATCTCCAGCCCATCCACCAGGAGCTCAGTGATATCCAAACCAGGAATAGATTCTCCGGCTTCGCTACAAGCATATCCTGACCTGGAGGTAAGCATGCCCAACACCACCACTGCCACGGCACTTTCTCATATAATTGACCCCATTGCCCCATTGCCACCTTTCCAACCTCAGATAGACCAGTATCTGATACCATGATGAAAGAAATTTTGCTATCCTTGTGATCATCCCTTCAATCTGACATAATGGTGGGGATCTACAAATGCCAAATAGAGGTCCAAGCCATTGAGAACTGAGTAGACCACGTTGAGCACAAAATGTAGGAATGCACATCCACTCATCACACCAGTAGATGCGTACACTCCCCAGAAAGAGGAACTGTCCTGGCTGAAAGACAAATTTGCAGACCTGGAGGACAGATCCAGAAGAAACAATATTAAAATAAGAGACGTTCCAGGATCTGTCCCAGCTGCCCAACTGCTGCAGTATGCTCATACTCTGTTCTCCACACTGGTGCCATCCATAACAGCCCAAGATCTAATATCGGACAGGATCCACAGGGTGCCAAAACCCTCTTTGCTTCCCGCAGAGACTCCCAGGGATGTGCTGTTATGCCCCGTACACTTGCTCGGACTTTCCGACGGCAAATATGCGATCGGAGCTTGTTGTCAGAAATTCCTACTGTGTGTAGGCTCTATTGGACTTTTTCCATCTGAATTTCCGACACACAAAATTTGAGATCTGGATCTCAAATTTTCCGACAACAAAATCAGTTCTCGTAAATTCCGATCATGTGTACACAATTCTGACGCAAAAAGTGCCACGCATGCTCAGAATAAATTACGAGATGGAAACGATTGGTCTAGTAAAACTAGTGTTTGTAATGGGGATAGCACATTTGTCAAGCTGCAATTTTTAAAATAGTTTAATGCAGCGTATTCCTCTTCTTTATAATGCTAGAATAATGAAGTCGTTTTTCTGCTCATATTCGCACAGAGTTCTTACAAACTGATTTGTTTATTATTTCTCGTGATCTCATGAATATTATAATTTTTTTTTTTCGTCAGATCTTCATAATAATATTTCTAATTTTTGTTTATATTTTTTTTATCAAGATCTCCTATTTTAATTTTTATTAAGTATAGTGATCTCCATAATATTTTTTCTCGTTTTGTGTGTCAAGCTTCCACAACATTATTATCTTGTATTTTTAAAGCTCAAAGAGGTTGGTTGGTGTCCCTTGTTAATTTGAAATTGTATTTTTGAAATGTACCTGACTACTCACAAACAAACGGTCCTATTTGAAGAAAACACATAGGCAAGTATTTCAAAAAAAAAAATATCCATTTATTCTGGGTCTTAACAAAATAAAGAGTAAGGCAACGCTGGAGAAACTGCTGACATTTGCAAAGCCTTTGGTTACCCCAGGGCACACATCAATAATTTTACAGTCAAAATTGGTGGCCTGAGGAGTCCTTATAATAGTGAACACAATCCGGTCCAGGACTCCAAGAGATCAGGAACAAAAGCAGATGACATATCTGTCCCCAGGCTGTTGTCATACCACAGCCTGCATCTTTTGTCAGACCAGACTGAACCCAGGCCATCACACTCTGGTCTTCATTACATTCTTCCTTCCAGGCTTCCTTTCAGGCTGTTAAACAAAGCAAAAAGTTGCACTTTTGGTTTGTATCTCTTTAACCTTTGTTTCGTGTCACTTATTGTGATTTTTGGCACCTAACATTGGAAGTATATGTCATTTATCATTCCACCAATTAGCGCAACTTTTTGCTTTGTTTATCTGTTTGGTGTCGTATAACACTTTTTTGTTGTAGCTCATTCTTATTTTCACCCTATAGCGCAGTATCTTTTTTTTACACCCATTCCTTTCAGGTTGTGGCTCTGGTGTTGTAGTTGTGGCAGGAGATGGAGGAGGTGGAGGTGGAGGAGGAGGAGGAGGAGGTTGAACTCACAAATATGGCTTTGGTTTGCGAGTTCACCCCTCAACCCCTTATTTAGGGCTTGTAAGATCAGATACTCACATAAGAGGCGTTGGCCCACCTCCATTCCCTGCATTTTGCAGGCTGCCATGTAGGCATATTCCTCTTGATTATTGGGGGGGGGGGTTCTGAGGGCCACAGTAGCCTTCCGATAGAGGCCAACTGCAGCCTCCTCCAGGTTACTCCTCTTCCTGGGACTTTTTGTTGTAATGCGGGGGGGAGGGACCTGGGATTCGGGCAGGCTACTGGGCCCGGCCACCCCCTGGCTGCCACTTTCCACTGCCTGGCTGAGACTTCCCTGTGTATGAAAAAAGGACATAGTTTTAGTTTTTGGTTCATCAATCACACACAATTTTCAGCTCATGACTGTTGCAAATTTAATGTTAATAAATAGAAATGACTATCATTCTGACCCCAGCATTTTTCATTCTTGTCCCAATCATTTGTGGCCACTACTCTCTATTGATATGTAAAACACTTTGTGAAATCCTAAATTAGTGATCAAAACTAACATCTAGTTAACATCATTAATATGACAACCAGAAATATTTTTAAGAATGCTATACCTGACTCAAGCTGGGCTGCTCCACATGTTGCTGCCTGGAAGGCTCAGGTTGGACGTCGGAAGCCTCAGCTGGGGGGAAGGAAGCCTTGAAGGAGACTGGAGAGTGCTGGCCTGAGTTCCCTCTGGCCTGCCAGAAAATGCAGTCTGTCATAGTACCACAGCCTGAGTACATAAACGTCATCTGCTGCTCCTGATCTCAGGGAATCCTGGACCTTCTTGCGCTCCCTATTATAAGTACTCCTCAGGCCACCAATTTTGGACTTTAAATACTTGATGTCTGCAGTGTGGATCACCGGCTTCACAAATTCAAATTTATCCAGCGCTGCCTGTCTCTTTGTTTGATTATTAAAAAACGGGTGGTCCACCTGCCACAGACAGGGAAGCTCTCTGAACATATCAATGAATAAACATGTGCATTTGTTTTTGTCCAAATGCATTTTCGTCAGAATTTCAGGTATTTTCGTTATCGTTTTAACAAACGATAACGAAAGTGCAGAATACGAAAACCGAAAGATCCGACATAAACAAATGCTTTATTTTCATTTTCGTTGCGACAACAGTTTGATACAGATAGGAGATTCAACATGACACTGACAATAACAATCTGTGTCTATCGAACCTGTGGTCGAATGTGCCTAACCTTAGATTCGACATACAGAGAAAAGATTGCTGCTAGAATTGGGTGGGGGAAGTAAAATTAAAATGATGATGATGATGAATGTTATTGGCCGATTGTAACCAAAGAGAAGGGGCAGTAAAATAGCTAGAACTAAGTACACACATACAGCCAACTTACTTTCACTTACGATTTGCTAGCAGAGAGAGACACACACACTAAATCATTTCAGAAGACAGTCAATCTTAGCTGGTCCATTTGTCAGAGAACCTGAATTATTTAGCAATTAAGCATAAGCACAGCAGCAGAACAATAGTGAAGCAAGCTACAGTTCAACTTAACTTTTTCATAAAAATCTGCTGCTATTGTGTTAGTGTTGTGAACTTGATAGTGTTGCTAGTGTTGTGATAGCCTCAGAGGCTGCCCGTGTTGAGGGGGGGATTTATTATTATAGATTCTATATTATAATGCCATATCAATATCTGACACAACGCCGAATGCCGCGCCTGCCATTGCACTTGGAGATTGAGAAACGAATGTGAAAGTTGGCTGACTGTTGGGGTAGAGTAGACCATTCGACATGAATGACAAAGATTCGACAAAGCAACGAAAAACATACAAACGTCAAATCTTTGGCTTATGGTGTCTGTCAAAAGTGTCTGTCGAAAGTTCTAAGAAGATTCGACGGAGCAGCTAAACTGTACGACGCTGCAATCAAACATTTCCCGTCAAATGCATCCGCCCATAGGCTGTAGAAAAATTCTAATGTTGGTTGACTAGTAAAATAATTAATAAATATAATTATTACTAGTCATACAATATTAGAATTCTACTACAGTTAGCTTGTAGGCGGAAAATTCAACCGAAAATGTTGAATCATCTTTGAACAATTGACAGACACCATAAGCCTTCAATGACAGATTTGACCTTAATTAATTTGGATTTTCGGATGAATGCAATTTTTAATGAAAAACAAAAAAAAAAAAACGAATTTCGGGAGTAACTAAATAAATTTATTTTTCGGACGAAAACAAAATTCCGAAACAAAATTTTCTCTGCAGGACACAACACAAGACAAACCCTAATGTCAGGTGAAATTCTCCTAATCTTGACCCAATATAGGCCTCAATCTATAAGCAGTATAGGCCACTGATGCACTAAATTAAAATTGTACCTTCATTATAACGATCGCCGCTTCCGCTACTCCTTCCTCCACTCACAGATCGTACGTATGATGCACGCGTGTTACGCTTTATATACACTGCGCATGCGTGAAACTCCACCCGCCCTTGATGTTCTTTCTAGTATATTCCCCACCCCTTCTCTTTCGGCGCAGTGGGAGAGCACATGGCAGAAAAAGAGCAGGTGCATGCAGAGGAGAGCAGCAACGGTGAAAGCCCGGAGCCACGATCGTCCTGATCTCAGAGGAGATTTAAGGCCTCAAATATGTCCTTTGAAGAGATGGTGGAGATGATGGACATCTTGAAGAGGGCGAACTATGACAGGAAGCATGGACCTTACCCAAACCCAAATGTGAGAAAGGCCAAGATCATGACTAAAGTTGTGAAGAGTCTGCACAGGAATTTTGGGGTACGGCGATCCAAGGAGCAACTGAGGAAATGCTGGTCAGACCTGAAATTGAGGGAGCAGGATTAGTACAGAAGAGTCAAGAGAGTTCTGCAAAAAAGTATGTAGTTGTCATGTGTTCCTATTATTAATCTTACTTGCATGCTGCTCCATGTGCTTTTCTTTACTGTTGTACATTTTAAAATGGCAACTTTCATGTTCATGGGCACAGTAATCGGTCTTAGAAAACATAATTTGTTCGCCCACTTATAAGATGTTTTTTGCAGATACAGATTAACTACATTTGTTCAGGCCTATTTGTATTAAAAGAAGTTTGTTGTCTAGATGGGTTTGTAACTATAATGAAATTGAAAATTGATTCAGTGTAAGGAGAGGACACTCAGCAGCTAGCTGTTTACACATCTGGACGCAGGAGCACTAGTGTGGGACATCAGAACAAACTTTTTAGGGTGTCCCACACAGGTGCTCCAGTTGATACTAGGGGTGTCTCCATGTGTGAAACTTTATCAAAAAAGGTAAGTACTGTATTTCAGCTTTAGAAAGCAAATAAAATGTCTTCATCTTGCAACTCTGCCAAAACAGACAATTGTACAACACTTCCAAGCATTGTTTCATGTTCCTATTTCTGCCCTCAAATATCTGTGTGCTAAGTATACCTATTTTTTATTCACATATGGGAGAAAAGACTTGGGACATCTAAGGACACCAGGAACCCCACACCTCCTGAAGAAGGGGAAATCCCAAAACCACAAGCAGAGGGAGAGGTTTATGAAGTGGGCGAAATAGTCACCACAACAGGTGAGTGTCTGAGACCACAGCTTCAGGTAATAGATGTATGCCTGCATATTTATAATACATGGTTTTTTTTTTTTTTATTTTAGGTGATGTGGATGTTGTTGAAGAAGAATCTCATTTCACAAGTGAAAGTGCCCAGATCCTCATCGGTGAGATAATGGGGTGCAATCATGATTTAGAAAATATAAAGGAAAACATCAACGGTGTTCAACAAAAAATGAAGAACATCATTGATGTTTTAAGCAGGATATAAAACACACAAAAATTGTACCGTTATATCATGTATTTTTGCTTTTAAAAACAAGTTTAAAAAGTATTTTAAAAGCCAAATTTTGAAGATGCACACGGTGTGTCAACATGTGCTATCTGCCATCACAGGATATCAATGTACACCTTTTGTGGGTGCAACCCCTTCCTCGCAACTCAAGTAGGTGTCCTGTCCTGCGGCAGAAGGACTCGTACAGGCAGAATCACGCGCCTCTCTCCATGTTTACTACCAAGCACTTTTCCCCATTCATATATATGTTTCCATGCCACTCACTATTATATAAGCTCTTTTTTTCTCTGTGTATATTATGTTACCTTGTAGTTCCCCTCCCGCCCACAGTTGGCGCTGTGCTTTCTTTTGACAGACGTTGGGACCTGTTGTCCCACAGCACTGCCATATAAAAGCACATTGCAGACACCTCCCTATTAGGCCTATTGAAGGAGCAGTGGCTCCGAGCGCGTAGCCTTCTCTCAACCTCCCTGCAAGCACTCCTCTCTGGACGATCCCTCCCCTGAATAGCGAACCCAGAAGCGGACAGACGACCGATGACGTCACGCATGCTCCACGTGTGCTCCACGCCGGCCCTTAGTCTCCCCTAGCCAGCATCCCTGCAGCGTCACCACCACAGGATCAGAGGGAACACCGAGGAACACATACCTATACAGATGAGCCTTTTATATGTTTTTATCCTGTAAGTGTGTTTTTACCTGGTGTCATTAAACATCATTTGTTAATACTACACTCAGGTGGCGCTTCCTTCTCTACCCCTCTCTCATCCATCACAGAGCCAGCTCTTTGAGGACAGCAGCCGCCTAGCCTACCAGCCTAATTTAACCATTACAATACCAGTTACCACTTAACCCTTGAACTTCGAGCCTGTCCCCTATGGACTAAGTTGCTCAGCCCTTTATATCTCCTGTTATATATGGGCTTGTGTGTTTGCGCTTACAGTTACCAATACTCTGTTTGTCTGTTACCCTGCTTTAACTGAGCTGCATTACCAAGCGCCATTCATTATTTTACTAATCTTATTTTATTCCATATTGTTATTTTTATTGTTTTATATGTCCCTTGGTAATTTATGAGTCCTGAAACAATGTGCCTTCCTCCACCCAGAGCTCCACACTGAATGGGCTCATGTATCTGAATTTTGTACAGCAAAATGGATGGGCATCATCATCCAACAGAGAGACAGGAAATATATGACTCTCAAAGATAAAATCATCACACTTTGTAAAACCATTTGTGATACCATTCCCCATTTACCATTTACGTGGTTCAGCATGCTTAACTACTTGCCGACCACTGTCAGCACATATATGTCAGCAATAAGGATGAGCTTCGAGTTCGAGTCGAAATCATGTTCGACTCGAACATCGGCTGTTTGCCGAACAGCGAACAATTTGGGGTGTTTGCGGAAAATTCGAATGCCGCGGAACACCCTTTAAAAGTCTATGGGAGAAATCAAAGTGCTAATTTTAAAGGCTTATGTTCATGGTATTGTCATAAAAAGTGTTTGTGGACCTGGGTCCTGCCCCAGGGGACATGGATCAATGCAAAAAAAAGTTTTAAAAACGGCCGTTTTTTCGGGAGCAGTGATTTTAAAAATGCTTAAAGTGAAACAATAAAAGTGTAATATCCCTTTAAATTTCGTACCTGGGGGGTTTCTATAGTATGCCTGTAAAGGGGTGCATGTTTCCCGTGTTTAGAACAGTCTGACAGCAAAATTACATTTCAAAGGAAAAAAAGTCATTTAAAACTACTCGCGGCTATTAATTAATTGCCGGTCTGACAATACACATAAAAGTTCATTGATAAAAACGGCATGGGAATTCACCACAGGGGAACCCCAAAACAAAATTTAAAAAAAAATGATGGGGGGGCCCCCCTATATTCCATACCGGGCCCTTCAGGTCTGGTATGGATATTAAGGGGAACCCCAGCCAAAATAAAAAAAAATGGCATGGGGTCCCCCTCAAAATCTGGTATGGAAAAATGTTAAAAATGACAAGAGACAGTTTTTGACAATTCCTTTATTTAAATGCTTCTTCTTTCTTCTATCTTCCTTCGGTTTCTTCCTCCATCTTCTTCTTCTTCTGGTTCTTCTGGTTCTTCCTCCGGTGTTCTCTTCTGGCATCTTCCTCCGTGGCGTCGGCGTCTTCTTCCCTTCTTCTCCTCAGGCCGCTCCGCATCCATGATGGCATGGAGGGAGGCTCCCACTGTGTGACGCTTCTCTCTTCATCTTTTTCTCTTCATCTTTTTCTCTTCATCTTCTTCTCTTCATCTTCTTCTCTTCATCTTCTTTTCTTCATCTTCTTGTCTTCATCTTCTTGTCTTCATCTTCTTTTTGGGCCACTCCACATCCATGACGGCATGGAGGGAGGCTCCTGCTGTGTGACGCTTCTCCTCTTCTGATGGTTCTTAAATAACAAGGGGGCGGAGCCACCGGTGACCCCGCTCCCTCTGACGCACGGGGACTTGACAGGGACTTCCCTGTGGCATTCCCCATGACGTCAGAAGGGGGCGGGGTTACGTAACAGGTGACCCCGCCCCCTTCTGATATCACGGGGAATGCCACAGGGAAGTCCCGTCAAGTCCCCGTGCGTCAGGGGGGCCTTTTTTGGCCCTGATTAAATTTCTGTCTTGGAACTTGGTTTATCCTTCTGTCCGACGCAGAAAATTGATCAGTTTGAACTTATCAAAGAACTAAATCTATTTTATCGTAAGCTTATGCTTCGTATTCTTTATGATAAACCTAAACCACCCACCCAAAAGACATCTCCTGAAGAATCCTCATGGACAAATATGACTCTGGATGATATTAAAGCCATGGAGGAGCTATGGGATGAGGGACACATAGACGAAACGGAGCTTCTGGAAGCCCATATCCTACATCAGGAAGGGCCTATTGATACTTCCATTGGTGTCCCTCCCCCCTTACCTCTCTCCTCCCCCAAGGGATATAAATCCAAATCTAAAACCTTTCCCACACTACAGGGTAACCCCAACGTTTGGGCTTTTACCCAACAAGTTACGGAAGATATCAGAAAAACTAAATGGAGAGATTTGACACTATCGAGTTTGACATGCCAACAGAAAGCAGCCCTTACTCACGTCTGGTTGTAAAAACCTCGGATAAGGGAGGTAACCTGGTTGTGATGGCTAATGCCCAATACGAGTCAATGGTTTTGCGTCTTTTGCAGAACCAGGACTGGTACAAAAAAGTGTCCGTTACCCATGTAAACAACATGATCATTCGCTATAAACAACTAATAGGGACTGCCTACCATCAAGGTCTAATCACCAAACAGACATGGGACTTCCTCAATGTACCATGCCCAAAGATTCCCACACTATACGCCCTCCCGAAGATCCACAAGGATCTACAAAACCCTCCGGGCCGTCCGATAGTGTCCGGAAATGGGTGTCTAACTGAGACGGCCAGTCAACTAGTTGATGATTTTCTCAGACCCTACGTTGAAGATTTGTCATCGTACCTACAGGATACTAGTGATCTTCTCAGAATACTAGATGGTCTAGCTATCCCTGAGGGAGCATGGCTTGTTACCTTGGATGTGGAGGCCCTCTACAACTCCACCCCCCACCATTGGGGGGTGGCAGTTGTGGAGGGCTTCATCTCTCAAAGTACTGAGTTGTCCCCTGATTACAATGGGTTCATTTTGGACCTTTTAAGATTCATTTTGACAAACAATATTTTTATGTTTGCATGCTCCCACTACCTCCAGGTGCAGGGGGTCGCTATGGGGACCAAATGTGCCCCCTCCTATGCGAACCTGTACCTGGGGGAGTGGGAGCAGAACCTGTTTTTCAGAGAGGACATGCAGATTTTGATAGAACACATACCATTATGGAGACGTTATATTGCCAACGTTTTCCTAATCTGGACGGGCAGCAGAGAGGATCTCTCCCATTTCTTTGACGGCCTAAAGTTGAATTCCTACAACTTGACTTTCACTATGGAAGCAAATCAATCCACTCTTACTTTTCTAGATATAACCATTTTTGTGAATCCAGACAGAACTATAGGGACTACTCTATTTCGGAAACCCTCAGCGGGAAATTCACTCCTGCATGCCACCAGTTCACACCCACACTCCATGATAAGTAATGTTCCTTATGGACAATATCTGATGCTTAGAAGAAATTGTAGTGTAGATGCCCACTTTGAATCTGAAGCCAAAGCACTAAGAGATCGCCTTAAATTACGTGGCTATAGTAACAAATGTCTAAAGAGAGCATGTGTGAGGACAAAAAAACAGAACCGTTTCCATCTCATCCATGGTCGAACCACTCCAAAACCTGATCCCGGTCTGAGACTAATCACCAGGTATGGGATCTTCTAAAAAAACACTGGTACTTAATGATGGGAGACCCTAATGTCTCCAAACATCTCAAAGATCATCCCGAAATCACCTACAGACGGTCTCGCTCAATTAGGGATCATATTGTCCATAGTCATTATGCCCCTCCCTCAAAAGACAACACCAATACAAAAGGGACCAGACCATGCCACAAGTGTGACTTTTGTAGATATATCTACTCCTCACGCAACATTGCTCTTCCCAATGGACAAATTTACCATCCAAACTTTTTAGCCACTTGCCAATCTATTGGTGTGGTCTACTTAATGATATGCGAGTCCAACGCCTTTTATGTGGGGAAAACTAAACGTCCTCTTTTGCATAGAATCAGAGACCATGCCTCCTTAGTTACCAAAAAGAAAATGGAGACCCCCATTAGCCGTCATCTAGGTTTATGTCATCAATTTGATGACAAAAAAATGCATTTTTTTGCCCTAGAATATGACCCCCCAATGAAAGAGGGGGAGACTATGACAGAATCTTGCTGCAACCAGAAACAAGGTAGATTTTTACTTTAAATGCCCTTAAATACCCTGGTTTAAATGATGTGTTAAGTTTTAAGCCTTTTCATGTAAAGGGCCCTTTTCTTTTCCATATATATGCATTTTTTTCTCCACCATTCACCCCATTTTAGGCATGATTTGTGCCTGCTTTTCAATTAGATTCCCCTACCTGATTCTGTATACCCATTTAATTATTAACCTTTTTTTCTCATCATACCTATGTGCTTTTTGCCCTTCCGGCTTTTCCTCCACCTATATTTGGTATGCACGGACACCCGGGGCACTGAGCGGTTGGTTTCTAGACAATATTCTGACCGCTGAGTGTCCTTCCTATGGGGACTGCCTATGATCCCACCACCCAGGCCTCACTGACTTTCCATCCTGCCTTTCTCGGAGATCAGGAGTTATTTCTGCCCCCTTGTCTCTCTGGTTCCTGTTGTGTCCGAGTTTGGGCACCAGATCTTCAAAAATGGCCACCGCTCAATAAACGCTCCTGTGTCATAAGCGCCGCCGCCATCTTGGTAAGCCTGGATGCGCGCGCATGCGCGGTCCTCCCTATTAGTCCGTGGCGTGACGATGAGTCAGACGCCGTCACACGGGAGGGGGTATATAGCAGGGCTTTCCCCGCCACTCGCTGACACTCCTGCTTAAACGTGAGGCGGCTAACGGTTGTGGTCTTCCTGGCAGACCACTTCAGGATCCCTTTCTGCTAAACTTTGGATTTTATACAAGTAAGTGCCACACTCTTGGCTAAACCACTGATCCTCTATTGGATCTCTATTTCTCTGCTACCAGTATTACTTTCCATTACCTTATAGCTGATTCTTTTTGATCTTATAGGTTCCCACCTGCATGTCAGTTAAACACCTGTTCCTTATTGCCTGATCTACGGGATTGTATGGGCCAGTACAACATCCTGCCGAGCAGCGCTTACTTCCCATTTTTCTCTAAGGAACCCTTCACACAAGAGGCAATCTGTCTTTAACCATCCCATGGATATGACTCTAAAATCCTATTGATTCTATCCACCCCACCAGGTATTTTTAACCTTTATTGCCCCCTAGTTGGCTCACCATAGAAAACTCTGTGCTAGGATCTACTATCCTAGTTGATTGCTTGATAGTATTATATTCGTGATTTTTACAGAGTTTCATTTACTCTATACATAGGAAGTTTGTTTCCTTATCCCTCTCTGCATGCCACCCCAGGAGGCCAGTTTTGAAGGGCATTATGCACTGCGGTTTATCTTGACCCCCTAAGTTTTTCTTGACAGACTTTTTATGTCTATACGAGACCGGTAAGGTGAATTGGGTGGTTATAGTAAAATATATATCTGTGTTTTTTGGGGTTTTTTTTCCATACCATTTATGTATGTTTATCATTATGTTTTAAAAAAAAAATCATTTTTCAAATGCATTGTACCCTGTTTGCATCTGCTTTGCAATTTTGATGCTATATTGTATGTATGTATCTATACTCTGCAACTGTTTTTCATTTGAATGTATTACTATATACAAATTATGACATTACACATTTTGAATTCAAATTATGTGGTTATTATGTATATTCTTGGACATGAGCACTTATTGTCTATTCATTCTTCATTTTTTTAGTTGATCAGATGCCACACTATATATCTCCTGAAGAAGCTTAAATAAGCGAAACATGTCGAGAAAGTGATATTAAGCTCTGTATCATATTTGTATATATTTGTCTTGAAAACACACCAACTTTGTTGCTTCATGTCTGTTTTTTCTCTTTTTAACAAATAGACTTTTTAACAAGATTTAAAATAAAATTTGTATTTTTTTATTCTTGCTATATTTCATTTTTGTCCGCTGGGCACCCTTAAAGTCCCTTGGCCTCTCTGGAGGCCTCAAGTCCCTCTTTTTCTAAATTTGTATCTGACACATAAATAATTTAAATATAAGAATATAAAAATATGTATATGTGTGATGATGTCTAACACAGATAGCAGCAAAATCTAAAAGTGTTCACACTACACTTCAATGAAAATGCTGAATAAAAGTGATTTTGCGCATTCAAAGTTAATCTGCATACTTGTTTTCAAGTCAGTTACACTAAAAGTACTCTGTAGGTCTCTCCTACAATAAAGGCTTATCTTATAAATCACTTTAAATGTAAGTAATGGCTTACAGATATTCTGAACCAGCTCTCCTAAATTGCTAGAGGTGTAATTCATTTACCAGCTTGTTATGCCATGTACACACGAGCGGAATGTCCGACAGAAAAAGTCCGCCGGGAGCTTTTCATTGTATATTCCGATCATGTGTATGCCCCATCTGACTTTTTACGTCGAAAATTCTGATGGAAAGAGAACATGTTCTAAATTTTTCCGACAGAACCAATTCCTATCAGGAAAACCACTCGTCTCTATGCTGTCCTGACGTACCAAAAACGATGCATGCTCTGAAGCAAGTAAGAGACGGAAGCTATTGCCTACTGGCTATTGAACTTCCATTTTCTAGTCCCGTTGTATGTGTTGTATGTTACCGCGTTCTGGACGGTCGGAATTTGGTGTGACCGTGTGTATGCAAGACAGCTTGAATTTCATTGGAACTCAGTCGGAAAAACCTTCAGAATTTATTCCGATGGGAAAACCGGTCGTGTGTACAGGGCATTAGACTTATTTGCACAGCAGAGTTTTGATGTGTCTATACAGATTCATAATTTCTGCAGAAACAGAAATATAGTATTAGAAACACATTCCCATGTGTCCATAGTCAACAGAGAGCTAAATACAGGCTGGGCCAACTACAGTGCATCTCAGTGTGCAGAGCACAACTGTTTGTATTCTTCCAGAATCAAATTTTGCTCTTTTGGCAGCAGGCTGCGTGTGCAGAGATGTGTCAATATACCCATAAACAATGGGCCTCATATCTCTCAAGACTCCAGATTCTGTTAGTTTCTGAACTAACTAAACATGCCTCCCCATTTCCTTTTGACCTGCCACGGCTTTGTTTCAAGTGGAGCTATATCTAAAAAGTAAATACTTATCCTAATGGGAGTATCTAGAAAGTCTAGGTCTAGATAATAAGCAATCTGAAAAATGTATCTTATGTCTTGAACCCCCACTAAAAATATCATTGTACTTCCAGATGTGAGATTTTACCTACACGCTCCTGCACCTTTTACTTCATAACTGTATATCCAGTGTAAAATCATATATGTTATAATCTGACCATACAATCTACAATATGAGGACCTACCCAAACTATCTAGTTTAGTCATACCTCCTAACTGTCCCTGATTTTGAGGTACTGTCCCTCATTCAGAACAAAGTTCTCCTGTCTCTCTTTCCTTCTCATTTGGCCCTCATGTTGGCCTGATCTATATAGTTGTGTATAAAATGCATTATTCATCTATAAAAAAAAGTGTTTTACAGTGCTAATCCTTTCATCCAATGTCAAAATTGCTGCATTTGTAAATTCCCAAAGCCAATATAGAGGAATAGTAGTGGTAAAAAAGTACTTGTGGTTTAACTAGTCATTTTTATTGTACAATTCTCCTTTAGGGAGGGCGTAATATGGAGTGTATTCTATGCCTACATACTTAATAATAATTGGTGTCCCTTATTCCCATCTCAGAAAGTTAGGAGGTATGGTTTAGTCTGTATTTAATCAGGTAGGCCCTAAATAATTGTTGGTTGTTGGATTTAAAGGGCACTGTACAGTCAGGTGGTAACCTGTGTGGTGAGCATAAAGCTAGCCATACACAGCTAGATTTCCCTTCCTCATCCTATGCATTAAAGTGAAAAAACGTTTGTCACTGACCAGCCCCCCCCCCCCCCCCGTTTTACTCACCTGAGTCCGTTCATTTCCCAGCCGGAGACATCCTCTCTGGCTGGGGTTCTCGGCTCTTGATTGGATAGATGGACAGCAGCACAGCCATTGGCTCCTGCTGCTGTCAATCAAATCCAATGTTGTGAGCGCTGGAGGGAGGGGCCGAGTCTGGCATTCTGTGTCTATGGATGCAAATGCTGAACTCGGGAGCACGCCCACAAGGCCTGAAAAAAGACATATTCCTAAATTCATTCATGTAATTCATTAGTGATTTTAGGATCAATTTTATGATTCAACTGACCGTAGTCCATAAGAAAACTCTTGAATTGGTTTTGAGTGGACCGACCCTTTAAAATACAAAAAATACAGCTGATTTGTGTAATTACATTACACTTTGAATTTACATGTAAGCATACAGAGTCAAGTTCAGAGAAGACTTTACAAGCTACTATACATTTTGCAGAACCAATATTTATTTTTTCATAGAGATCATTTAAAACCTTCAGCTCTGGTCTGTCTTATAGTAAGCATTCTTTTTAGGCATAGCTATATTTACAATTTGTCCTGCCCTAAGCCATTGAAAATTAATACACTCTAAATTATTAATTGTATGCTGCATGCTCATTATTCACTGCCAACATGCATTGCTATATAACTTTGATATTATAAATGGGAACCTAGCATGAAAAAACTCTTGTTTGCCTCCTGAAACAGAGCAATGCTACTTTGGTTTAGAGATCATGCTATATGTTAACTTGGTAATTTGCCATGTGTTAATGTGGTTGTAGATTTAGTTGAGTAGAATAAATGGTTAATTTATGAAAACCAATTCAAAAGACTCTTGTAGTGAAGTCTGGGGGGGGGGGGGGGGGAGGGAGCAGGGCATCGGGGGAGTCATGTAAGTTGAACCTCTACCTTGCAGCCATTACATCCATGGATACTGTAGCACCTGAGTAAACAGGGAATTTGGAGTCTCCTCTAGGTGGAAGGATAGGTACCCTTTCAGAATTCATGAGAATTTTGAGCCTCCTCCTAGGAAGGCCTTAGCTGATAAGGTGAACTCCTTTATAGGAATACCTTGTCCTAGGATATATAATAGTTTATATAATATAATGTCTCTTGTAGAAGACATGCAGGTCTTTAATGCAGTGTACTTCTTTATTCCAAACTTGGTAGAAGGTAGGTAAAACAAAATAAAATGGAAAACCCAACATGAACTATGGGCTCTGACAACTTCTCTGGATAGTAGTCACTGAGTGGGTCTCATTATCATGTAGCCTTTGCTTCCACAGGAGTGTAAGAGGCAAAAAACAAAAGGTTTAACTGTTTTTACTTTGCAATTCTCCAGCATAGGACAGTTCATGTCCACATTGCCTCCAGGCACACAACCTGCACAAAAGGTTGACAGCCCTCTAGCCCTAAATTCCAGTCCTGGGACTTTTCTCTAGGCACGCAGCCTAACAAAGAAGGCCTAGTGCTCTGGTGCACAGCATACCACTCAGGATTTTGAGGACAGACCAGGAAAGTGTTTAACATTTTCTTTATTGGTTAACAAAATTATTATACAGTAGAAAAATATGTTAGAAAAATATTAAAATCAATAATAATAATACAAAATTGCAAGCATGGTAGTAACTGCCCTGTGAGGTAGTAGCGGGCTAATACACATGGCTGTATAGAATGATGCCTGACATGCTTCAGACTAAGTGTCCTTCTTCAAAGGCTTTGTGTCATCTATAGCAAACAAGTTCTGAGCTGATTGCTGTTACACACAAAGGGAATGAGCAGGATGGATATAGCCTGCACAGTAGCTGCCTTGCAGTACGAAGGTAAGGATGTGTGGCTGGATGAATAAAGCCAAATTCAAAGGCATGAAAAGTGACAGCCGTGTGGACCCGCAGTTACTGCAAGAACTCACGCTGAGTGGGGTGACCTACTCCCATCAGCATAAGGTCAGCCAACAAGTGAAGGAGTACAACCAATGGCTTCCTGTCATAGCAGGAGTACATACAGGTTGATGGGTCCCAGCAGCAAACAAACGCCAGCAAGGCACGCAGCCTGCTCACAGGGGAAATTATTTTCTATAGGGACCCACTACCCAAAGGGGAGGGCTGGGAAAATACCCTTCCAGAATAGTGCTCAGCTGTACCGCTGAAGTCTATGGGATGCTGAATCTTGTAATTTTTTTCTGGCCTTTTTCATTGGCAAGTTGCAAAAAAGGGCATGGGTAATTGGGTAATACAAAAAAAAAATACCATTTAGTGGGGAGCAGGTCTTTTAATTTGGCTTAAAGCTCTACATTAAAATACACAAAAAAACAACCACTCACATATTTGGTCAATGACATCATTCAGCATCCCTGGCCACTTTGCTTACATTCAGGCAAGGGACTGCCATTTGTAAGGTGAGTAACGATGGTGCAGTAGCATTGTGTTATTGCGACTAATGCGGTATGTACTTCGTTGAATGCACCACTGAATAATGTGATTGACATTTATTTATATCCATGGACATTGCCTTTTTCTTTTTTAAATAAAGATCCTTTTTTGTATATTGTTTGTGTTTTATTCAGTATTTTTTATGTCTGAATAATAAGGAGTACTACTTATAGCTACCCCTGTATTATCCCCTGCAAGGTACCCTCTAAATGCTGAGGGCATGTGGACTGATATGGTTAAGGAGGAAGGGGCCCACATGCTTGCTGCCCACTTTTTCCATGCAATGCCTGGATAAGGGTCTGATTGGGATATTGAGGGGAGGCCCATGCCCTTTTTTGTATTTTTTTCTTTAAAAAGACAATACACATTGTTTACAAAATGTTTACTAAAATAAACAACATGGTGTTCCCCTCAAAATCCATTTTAGATTATTATTCAGGTATGCCGCCTGGGTAGCCAGGAAATGGTAGAGCAGTGAAAATGTGGCTCCCCTTTTCCCTCACCATACCAAGCCACTTTCCTTCAGCATTGGGAGAGTACCCCCTTGCAAGACACCTTGCCCCATGTTGATGTCTGTGGGGGGACTTAATGGAATCTGGAAGTCCCCTTTAGAATAAGGAGGCCCCAGATCTCCAGTAAGGGGTACATAGTCCTTCTAGTCCTAAAAAAATAAATCTTGTTCTCCAATGTAAACCAAACGTCAACCATGCTATTCAGCAATGTTCATATAGCGTCAATCACAATAAGTAATGCCCGTGGGGGGTGTGGCTAACCTCCAAGCAAGATGGACATCTGACCTCTCAGCTCCTGCACCGACCAGATTAATATACAGCATCGCCGCTATTCAGACAGCTCCCTGCGGCAGATCAACACACCGGAGAACTGGCATACACCTTCACCATGTTCAGGCAGACCCGCAAACGGAAAGAATACCATCCGCCTAAGAAACTGATGGATTTCTTTACACAGCCGACCGGACACAGGAATCCAAGATGGCGCCCACAGCCTTGCACATGGATCTGCATCAGCCTATACAGACCTTCCAGACGCAGAAGGATCTGAAATACCCACACAAAATCAACCCTTGGATGCTTCTCCTTCCTTCATATCATCATCGGCTAGTAACAGCCCAGCAAAATTGCGGATGCGACTGGATCCTGATCCGATCTGCCAGGAAGTGAGCCCTGTACCTGATCATATTCCAGCACATCCATTCGCTATAGCAGCCTTCCCCACCACAAATCAATCTGTATTAGACACCACTATGAAAGAGATGCTCATCTCTCTACAGAGTTCTCTTCATAATGACATCGCCTCCATGTTTACCAAATTCTCATCACACATGCACTATATGGACCAGAAGGTTCACCATATTGAAAACCAAATAGGTGATATGACTGAAACACTTAATTATCTAGTAAACGCTCAAGACCATATCCACGTAGAACAGTGGATGAAAGCCAAAATGGCGGACCTCGAGGACAGGTCGCGTCATAATAATGTAAAGATCAGAGGCATACCTGAGAGCATCATGCCACATGATCTTAACACATTTGCAAGAAAGTTGATTTCCACGTTGTTACCTGATCTATCACCTATGGAAACTATAATAGACCATATACACCACATCCCCAAGCCACCACACCTCTCCACTGATGTACCACGTAATTTGTTGATGAGAATTAATTTTTTCCATGCCAAGGACCAGCTCCTATTTAAGGCAAGGCACCTTGGTCAACTCCCGGCGCCATGCAATAACCTCCAGCTATACGCGGATCTCTCGCAACATTCGTGCCAACCGAGGAGACAACTAAATACCATTACCAAACCACTAAACAACCACAAAATCCTGTACCAATAAGGGTTTCCCACTAAAATCATAGTCACCAAAAATGGAGTCAAACATAATATCTCCACATTGGAGGAAGGCCTCAAACTCCTAAACATATGGGGCATCATTCCTGACCCACCTAGGTCAGCACAATCCAACCGCAGAGAGAACGCCCATACCTCCAATACGAACCCCCATGCTGGTAAACACTGAATTCTGTCTGAATGGTGGACCTAAATCAAGATCCACGTACCAATACCTCCGGTCAGATGCCTTGCTTGTTGCAAATTGTTCCATGAACTTACACCCCATAGTTTCACAACAGCCTAGTTATGGCTGTTGGCATTTGTCGCTCCGTTACTGCTTACTTTATTATCGCTGAACTGCCTATCTCTTCCTCAACCTATTGTTTTTTCCCCCTTACCCACATTATATCTTTCCTATTCCTGAGAGCACCCGAAGTATACGGAACAGAGGACCTGAACCATCGGATCGCACTGAACAACAACATACCTCCACGTGTTCGTAAGTAAAACCTTCTTTTATTCAGCACCATTCAACACAAAACAAGATGCCTAAATTCCTATCGCTCAACACCAAAGGGCTAAGTCAATCCCATAAAGAGAACCTCCCTGTGGCGCACAGCCCGAGAATCTAACTGTGACACATTATATGTGTGCAAGAGACACATTTTAAAAAATCAGTAGAACCTTACTGCACCAACAAACATTTTACCCATATTTACCAAGCACTGGGCCCCACCAAGAAAAATGGGGTTATTTTTGCAATCAAAAATACAATCGCCTTCACGCTTCACAATAGCTTGATTGATGTGGAAGGTCGATATCTGGCTCTGGACTGTACCCTAGACAAAACCAGATACACCATTGTTAACGTGTATACGCCCAACCCCAGACAAATCAGGTTCTTCTCTAAACTAATAAGAAAGCTCACCAAATTCTGCCAAGGCTACCTTATCATTTGTGGTGACTTCAATATTGTGCTGGACAACTCTATCGACACATCCTCCCGCAATACCAGACTCACTTCACCCATGGGGTCCTTCATAAGGAATAACGACTTGTGCGACGTCCGGAGATGCCGTCACACCACCGAACAAGACTATTCTTTCTTTTTACATCGGCATAATTCATATACCCGAATTGACTACTTTTTAGTGGACAAATGGATACTACACAAAATTTCAGAATATACTATAGCCACGATTACATGGTCAGACCATGCATCCATATCAATAACCATTGATGACTGGCCACCTTCCCCATGCAAAAAGATCTGGAGAGCCAATGCCTCGGTCATCCAGTCACCCTAACACTCTGTCTCTATTCACAAACACCTGGAAGAATTCTGTGACCTCAACAAAGGAACTGCGACTACCAACACCATTCTTTGGAACGCCCACAAAGCGTTCATTAGATTATTCAATTAAGTGCTAGAGAAAAGAGGAGGAGATCACAGCTTCTAGAGACCCTCACATCCAACATTAAAATAATAGAAGACCTGAACCAAAAAAACCCTGACCCCAAACTGAAAGAAAAATTACACTCCTCAGACAAGAACTAAGAAATATATTACTAGAGTCATATGACAAATCCCCAAAACCATTTAAAGCTAAACACTATTCCACAGGGAATAAAGCAGGGAAAGCTTTGGCACTTAGAATCAAAGGACACCACATTAAAAACAAGATCCCACACCTATGCCATCCCACCACGAAACAATAACATATGGACCTTCAAGCTATTTCTGACGCGTTCAATCATTGCTATCAAACACTATACAACATAAAAGATGAACCCACCACCACCCAACTGTCTATAGAAGACATAAACTCCTTCTTACATGAAATTAATTTACTCAAACTATCCCAGGAACAACTCTCCGAACTGAACGCCCCATTTACCCCTCTAGAAATTCTAGATGTCATCTCAACTTTACCAGCTAACAAATCCCCTAGATCTGATGGTCTAACTGGGGAAAATACAAACAATTCCGCACACCCTTTTTATCCCAAATGTGCAACAACACTGCCTCTTCTCTCCCAAATGAAATGCTTAATGCGTTAATAATCACACTACCGAAGCCAGGTAAAGAACCGCAAAATTTTAGACCTATCTCACTTTTAAATATAGATACAAAAATGTATGCCAAACTTATAGCAACCAGACTAGTGAATGTTATGCCCTTACTGATCCATCCGGATCAATCTGGTTTCACAAAAGGGAGGCAAACTTTTGACGCAACCTGCAGAATCATCAATATAATCCACAATGCTGAGACCACTCAAACACCTTCTCTGCTCCTATCTCAGGATGCAGAGAAGGCATTTGATAGAGTCCACTGGTCATATCTAAAAGCAACACTTCATAAATTTGGATTCCAAGGCCACATCCTCTCCGCAATAATGGCTTTGTACTCAGCACTATCGGCCCAAGTATACACAGCTGAGATGATCTCTAAATCACTGCCAATCACTAATGGCACCCACCAGGGCTGCCCCCCATCGCCACTTATTTTCAATCTATTAATGGAACCCCTGGCAGAACATATCAGAATGAATGTTCACATTACAGGTTTCAAAATTGGTTCTATAGACCATAAAATTAATCTATTTGCCGATGATGTGATAATGATGATCACCAACCCAGTGTTCTCTCTGGCTTCAGTTCAATCTGTGTTACAGAGATTTAGTGTCATTTCATATTATAAAGTGAATGAAAATAAGTAATATATTTTAGACTTAGGACTTGATGCTATAACCAGCAATATATTACGTAACCTCTATACATACCCTTGGGCAGACATGGGAATATCTTATCTGGGCATTACACTTACAATGAGTAATGCCCCAACGACCCACCAACGGGATGACCCAATGTCACAACGATTTTGCCTCACTGCTACTTCCTTTGAAATTGACAGTGAATGTAAACAAACTAGCTAGGGATGCTGAAAAACAGACCGCAACTAAAAGATGACAGAGGTTCTAGCATTCTGCTACTTGCCTTAAAGCAGTTGTATACCCTTTTTTTATTTTTACCTACAGTTAAGCCTATAGTAAGGCTTACGTGTAGGTAAAATTAATGTCTCCTAAACCTGTACGGTTTAGGAGATAGTCACTTTGCATGCAGCCGCTGACGTCAGCGGTGCACGCGCTGCGAAGACCCGATTGAAGGTCTGGCAGACGCTCCTGGACCTTACCAGGAAGAAGACTCGCGTGGAAGTGCGGGAGTGAGGTAATCGCGGCTCCGGCCACTCACAGCACCAGAGCCGCAAACTCGGAAGAAACCCCAAGGGCAAAATGTCAGTCCCTCGGCGTGGACCGGGATCAGATGCCGGCACTTCATTCTAAGGTGAGTATTTCATAATGTGCTAGTATGCTCTGCATACTAGCTCATTATGCCTTTGCCTTACAGGTTTTTTGTTTTAAAAAAAAAAATAAAAAAATTCTGTGCAGGTATACAACTGCTTTAAAAGAAAAAAAAAAAGAAAAGTTTTACTTCCTTCCCTTCCTGTCCAATGAAAGTGTTGTCCCTGGGGTAGTAATCCTGGGCGGTGTGGTAAAATCTGACAGGGATTTTAATCATTTCCCACTCTATTTAAAACTAAAAAAGAGTTTTGGCTATAGATGCACCTTAATACGAATATATCATTTCAAAAGGTGTTTTCAAAATTGTAAAATCTGAAGCTTTCATTAAAGTGCTACCTGGTGATCCCATCATGAAGGTCCTTGTACTGTACAGGCACTTCATGTTATCGTGTGACAACTGTCTTGTAGTTGTGCTCCTTTGTTGTTATCTTGTCACTCACGTTCCCAGGCAAACATTGAGCAGGTATAGCCCACTGTTGTTATTATCAGAATGCCAGTTTTAGAACCCTTGGTATGTTACCCCTGTTCCTCCTCCTGTTTGGTGCTAGTTGGTACAGTCTTTAGCTAGACGCTTTCTGCCTTACCTTACTGTACAATTTAGATTCTGTTTCCACTGCATGATTAGGGCTTGGTAAAATTATTGTCTTTTTACACTTCAAAAGAATGTAAACATATCCTCTGTTATCACATTTATCTAAAGTAAAACTATGTTCGATTAAACTCTTGTGCTTTATTGAAGAGTTCAACTTTATTGAAAAAAAAACTATACAGGACCTTTAGCAAACTGAATGCCATCCAGGATTTAGATTACTTTAATACGACTAATGTTCACATTTTTATCCAGCTTTACAGCTTCTCTTTAAGGATGTTATGATTCCAGCAGGATGTGCTGTTAGCATGTTCTGTTTATTTTGTGATTTGCAGATCATTTATTTTAAGCCTTCCTTGTAAAATCTTGTTTTGTGCTTTCATTTCAGGATGCATATTTAAATATTCTCATAACTGGAGTGTCACTTTAATGTGTGATTATAAAGAGCTTGCAGCACTATTTGACATAATGTAAGCACTTGTTTTCTTATATGTCAGTGGAGAATGTATTGAATGTGGCAATTGACAATTAACTGGAGGATTATAAGTCTCACCATCTAGGCTGCTTTATTGTTCCTGAGGATGTTTGAAATCCTCATGCTAAAGAAATATTTGCTGTGTTTACTATATCACAGCTGTTGAAAAAAAAGAGTGAACCAACAAGAACAATTTTCTATTGGGCTACAGTGCTGCTTAAAGTGTATGTAAAACTAACAATTCACCGTTCTCCCTTTGGCCTGTTAAATATACAATTGAAAGCATTTTGTTATACAGTATCTGTTCAGTAAATGCAAAAGTGTACTGTTGAGCAGACTTGTCAGCCCTGCACAGATTACCTCTGTGAAGTACAGAATACCTCCCCTTATGTTATAGAGGGATGCAATATATAATATTTTTAAGATATGCTTTGCAACCCGGTTCTAGGCACAAAAAAAATATGTTTGGATGCTCATTAAGCCTACTTATCTGACTTCCTATTCCAGCAAGCAAGTGCTACTCTCTTCTCCTCTAAGCATTATCCTTTGGGCAGAGCCACAGTGTCATCATGTACAATGCAGGGCTATTAACCACTTAAAGACCAGCCGCCGCAGTTGTACTGCAACAGGTTGGCTCTATTACACAAATCGCGTCATTGTACGCCGCTTCGTGCAATAGATATAGCAGGTGCGCACGCTCGCCCGTGATGTGGCCCCAGAGCCTGTGCGCATGGCTGGCGGACTTGATGTCCGCTGGCCAATCGCAATCGCTCAACCCAGAGGCAGCAGGGGGACCTGCCAGTGTAAACATGGCAGATCCCCGTTCTGACAGGGGAGTTGAGCGTGATTGTCTGTTCCTAGGGATTAGGAACAACGATCTTTCTCCTCCTCCAGTTAGCCCAGCTCCCATACAGTCAGAAACACCTCCCAGGGAACACATATAACACTTTGATCGCCCCTGGTGTTGGCCCCTTCCCTACCAGTGACATTTATACATAAATAAATAAAATAAATATGACGTGAATCTATCCCCTATTTTGTAGACACTATAACTTTTGCGCACACCAATCAATATACCCCTTATTGCAGGTGGGGAGGGGATGACGTGAGGCGTCAGCCGGGAGGAGCTGGCGGTGTGTCAGTGAATCGGCGTCTCTGTGGCTCCGACAGCAGGGCAAGCAGCCACGAGGATGGGGGAAATGAAGAGCGTGGTGCCCAGCACTTGAACCATGCGCTTGGAGCCCCAATCCCAGTGAGAATCGGGTCGCAGCGGCACGGCCCTGGAAGATAGGAAGACGGCTGTGCTCTCCCCGGGTGACTCCTGCGCGCTCCTCTCTACCCCTCGTCTTTCCCTCTGAACCTGATGGTGAGATGGTAGCGGGAAGGAGAGGTTCCAACTAACCCACGTCACTCACCTCAGATTGAGAACCCCCTAAGCCTGCAGAGCTCCAAAGGTGGTCCCCACAACGGAAAGCAAAAGCAGCCAGCAGCAGGAACGCCTCTCTCAAAGCAAGGCTACACAGATGGACGTGAATTGGTAAGAGATATGCCTTCCCCTCGAGCTCCAGAGTTAAGAAAACACTAGAAATTGATGCTTGGAAAGGAAGAAATATTGTCAGAGTGGAACACCAAGGTACGACAGTAGCTGAACTGTATAGAAGGTGATACTGCATATAACTAGAAATAGAGGTGTTAAACATTGTATGTATAGCGATCGCGAGCTAATCTCGATACCTGTTGTATTTACTACTCTGGCCGTTATACACCACGGGGAGTTAAACTACATTATGCTCTATAAAACACTGTAAACTCCGCTGACCCCGCTGGAGCTAAAATTTACTGTAAATTGGAGGCATAACAGCACCTGTGAAAACCGTATACTGTGTACATATAATAGGGAAGAGTAACAGGTCACCATCTCGACTGATGTACCTTAGTACACCTGCGCCATATGGTTACATCTTCCCTATGATAATTGCAAAGTAATAACTCAAGAAAATCTTGAAGTGGTAATTGCTGGGCCATACAGAAGGGATAATATATATTGGAGTAAAGAACTCATGGATGCTTGGTTAGTCCCCAGGTATACTGGACACTTATTGGGAAAGTTATAAGTGGCACTAAGGTAGCACCTGGACACAAGAATAAACATTCTAAATATATATTAAACACCCCCAGACAGTGCTTTAAAATTTCTGACTAACAAACACTAGTTCCAAGTACTGTTGGCCTGTTAAAGGGGATTCTGCTATATTGATGCTATGGTGGGATAGAATAAGAGGACCCAAAATACCGATCACAAATACCAACACGGGGGCTGGCTGATATTTCTGGTACTGTTGGTACTGTCGCAGTACTTCTGCCACAACCCGGGACACTCAATTTCTTTAAATGGCATAATGCTCAAATACATCATGAAGATAGGACGCCTGCATCTGGAATACTGGATTTAAATGTATCAAAAATATTGGATGAATACCGACCGCACTATAGCACCTGAAACTGTTTATCATTACTATCCTTCCGTCCTTCTGCAGATAGGCGGAACAGTAGATATAGCCTACAAGCATAGGGTTAAACTTGTTAGTATAACCCCTCAATAAAGTTGTGCAACGCCACGAAATATCCGCATAAGAGAGGCAGCACATGTTTCATCTGGCATTATTTTTCTTCTTCTTTCATTATTATAAGCATACCTAAGTTTATGCACACTGGAAAGGGGAAACAAAGCCTCTAAAACAGTTAACCCCTAAAAGAGAGTAAAATAAAACCAGATGGAAGTGGTGAACATCAGTCCCCTTACAGTAGCTCTGACATAGAGAATAGGCTATTTAGCCTGCCTCTATCCAAATAAAGTTTGGTAGCTAAAGTGGCTGGGGCCTGGAGGGGAAAACACAAACTCTGAAAAGACAATTACAAGCACATAAAAATTGTCCTAGCACAAGATCATCGTAGATTATTTGCATTGATAGTGCAAGTGTTTAAAACCCCACCTACAGAGCTTCCTGAGATAAATAATGAGCAGAAACACAACTAAAGTAGGGAAAGGGGGTCCACCGAAGACATCAAAGGACAACCTCTCCGGCAGTATAAGTGGGAGCTCAATTAAACAATACTTAGCCACGGGGGGGAGCCCGGGGGGCGCGCACCAAGAAGCTCAAACGTCTACTGCTCTCGATAAGAGGAAAAAAGGTCAGAACGAAAAGAGGGATCAGACTCCCAATCAATCAAGAGAGTCTTCATTAATCGAAAACACACACGAGACATCCAGAATGACGGAACCCAGACTGGACCTAGAACTCCCCCCAAAAAACGAAATTGCGGAGATGTTTAAAGCACTCAAAGCATCGATTAAAACTGAAATAAGCATGTTGAGGACAGACCTAGGAAACCTTCTGGCCAGAGTCGAAAGGGCAGAGGATATAATGGAGCAACAAGAGCGAGAAATCTCTGATTTAAAAGAACAAATTAAAACAACACAACAAAACCAGATAAAAATATGCTATAGAATAGAGGATCAGGAGAATAGAAGTCGTAGACAGAACCTGAGAATCCGAGGAGTCCCGGAAAAAAGGGGGGAAGACTTGAGGAAAATGGTAGCAGACATTTTCTCCCCACTCTTGGAGTTGAGAGGAGAGGACTTTCCAAAAATTGAATGGGTGCACCAAATAGGTAGGCTAGATACTAGCCGAACAGAAAGAAGTCACAATATAATTGTGAGGTTTAGATTCTACAATTGAGGGGGCAAACCCCACTCCAATACGAAGAGACTAGGATTCAAGTATTCGCAGACTTAGCCAAAGACACATTATTGAGAAGACGCCTGCTGAAACCCCTCCTAGAACAAATGATAAACCAAAATAGAAAGTATTCATGGGGATTTCCGACCTGCCTAATCGGCAGTAAAGATGGCAGAACAGCCAGGCTAAGATTGCCTGATGAGCTGGAAGAATTCTGCAGGAAATTAGGCCTACAGGTGCCCACGATGTTGGATTGGTCCAACGAAAGATGGATAGATCTGGGAACAGGGGTGGTGTGAGTGGAGGGGGGGGTGGAGGAGGGCAGGAGGGATGGAGAACAATTTATACAAGGTAAAGAGTAAAGTCAAATTGCAGTGAGGAGCTGACTAGAATATCTGGCCGCCGAGGCAGTGATGACCGAATAGCTGGCACGCCAACAGCTCCACCTTTAGAGGTGGAGACCAATGGTGGGTTACGATATACGGGATCCACATTGGTCTAAGGGTCTAGAGATGACCAGAAAGGGGATGGGGCAGATATGGGTGAGAGGGAGGGACGGTAGGGAAGGGGGGAGGAATAAGGGGAGGGGTTCTAGTATAACCTCTATAATTAAAGTATGGGGTATCTCTCCAAGGTCTAAGATAGAATGGGGCGATGTGGAGGTAGAAAAATGACACCAAATACAATAAAATGTATAACGTATAATGTCAAAGGCCTAAATATGGCCAACAAAAGAAGAAGTATCTTTAATGAGCTTAGACTGCTTGGACCAGAGGTGGTATTCCTCCAGAAAACACATATATCACATCAATCAAGACTAAGATTATTTTCAGGGGAGTACCCGATCTGGTTCCAAGGAGATACTATCTCAAGTAGAACACGGGGTGTTGCCATCGGATTTGCAAAAAGAACTAGGTTTGTGCTGGAAGAGAGACTAGTTGATAGAGAAGGTAGATATATATTTCTGAGAGGTAGATTATATGAAAAAGAATATACATTGGCTAATATTTATGCGCCAAATAAGAACCCGATAGAGTATGTTGCAAAAACTTTGGAGAAATTAACGAAGTTTAGGCAAGGGCATTTGATATTAATGGGGGATCTCAACTTTTGCATGGATCCGGGTTTAGATAGTATGACTCGGGCACAGGTGAAGAACAGTGTTCAATTAAGCAAGATTAAGCAAAAGCTCGCCAGCCTACAGCTGGTAGACATATGGAGAGTGCAACATCCAAGGGGAAGGGATTACACGTTCTATTCACCTGTGCACGAGTTGTACTCCCGGATCGATTATGGATTGATAGACCATAGAGAAATCGAGAAGGTGGTAGACTCCTGGATAGGAAATATAACTTATTCAGACGACGCACCATTGACCATAGAAATAAAAATAGGTGAAAAGAGTAGACCTCCAGGGCAGTGGCGCTTAAATGAAGAGTTGATAAGCGGGGACGAAGGGTTCAATAGAATCAGTAAAGAACTGAAGGACTACCTTACGAGCAATGATACGGGAGAAGTATCCGGGTCTACCTTGTGGCAGGCCCATAAAGTTTACATCAGAGGGGTATTAATTGAGATAGGGACAAGGAAGAAGAAAGAGAGAGGCGAGAAAACTAAAAAATTAATAGAGGAACTGGCCAGCCTAGAACAGAAACACAAGGTACAAATAGGACAACTCCCCCAAGTGCTATACAAACACATAGTCATTAAATGGGCAGAGCTAAAAACTTTAATGGAACAAGAAGTAAGAGCAAAACATAGTAAGATTATAGGGGACAGGCATCGTTGGGCCAATAAACCAGGTAAACTCTTAGCGAATATAGTGCAAAAGCAGAAAGCGAGCAATTTTATAGAAAAAATCCAGACTAAAGAGGACCATATAAAGTATTCTTCTAAAGAAGTAGCGGAGGTTTTTAAAAACTATTATCAGGAGCTATACTCAGTTCACAAACAGGACACCTTGCTTAATAATATGAAAGAGAAATAATAAATATTTAGAGAAGGCAAAACTACCCAAGATCTCAGAAGCTCCAACTACCGAAGAAGAAATAAGAAAAGTAATAGCAGGTATGACACCCGGGAAAAGTCCAGGCCCGGACGGATTTACACTAACCTACTATAGGAAATTTAAAGAAATATTGATTCCGAGGTTGTGCCAGTATTTTAATGGGATGGGAGAGGATTACGATATGAGCAAGGAGGCCTTAAAGGCTTCTATCACGGTTATTTTGAAGGAGGGAAAAGAAAAAACACTTTGCTCAAGTTATCGTCCCATCTCCCTCCTCAATACTGACACAAAACTCTACGCAAAAATATTGGCTGAGAGGTTAAAGGGATCAATGAACGCCCTGGTCAGTCCAGACCAGGTGGGTTTTGTCACTAAAAGGGAAGGGAAGGACAACGGGGTCAGGACATTACTCTTGCTACAAAAAATGAAGGAGAGTGGACTACTACTGTCGATTGATGCCGCAAAGGCCTTCGGCAGGGTAGACTGGGGGTTCATGTTCCAGACCTTGGAGACCATGGGTCTTGGTCCCAAAATGTATCAGAGGATTAAAACTTTGTACCACCACCCGACGGCAACGGTGGGAGTGAATGGAGTCATGTCTCAGCCATTAGAAATGGGGAATGGTACGAGGCAGGGGTGTCCTTTGTCCCCGTTGCTCTTTGTCCTTACTATGGAGCCTCTCTTGGCAACAATACGTGCTGACCCAGATATAAGGGGTATTAAGATCGGAGAAGACGAAGTCGCAGCTTATGCCGACGATGTATTATTTTATGTATGTATTATTTTATATCTCGGACCCTGAAATCACCATGCCCAAGCTAGTCAAGGCCCTAAGGGACATGGTAAACTCGGAAATATTAAACATAAATTTAAAGAAAACAGAAATTGGTATACTGAAAAAAATATATGGTTTCAGATGGACTAAAGAACTAATGCACCTAGGAATTAAGTTAGCCAACTCAACTAAAAAAATATTTACAATAAACTACTTACCCCTGCTTGATATAATTAGAGCTGACTAAAAACTATGCAAAGAAAGCTATCTCATGGATCGGTCGCATTAATGTTATTAAAATGGTACTAATTCACATAGAACATACGTGTTCCAGATGATACCACTACCACTACCTCTATACTATCTGAGAAAGTTAAAAAATATAATAATGAGCTTCATATGGAAAAATAAAAAACAGAGAGTCTCTTTCAAGATTCTAAAACAAAAGAAAACACAAGGTGGCCTGGCTGTACCAGATGTTCAGAATTATTACAAGGCGGCAGTAATGGCCAGATTAGTAGAATGGGCAAAGAGAGTAAATGAAAAACGCTGGGTAAGAATAGAAGAATATCTTAGTAAAGCATCACTGGGAAGTTTGATATGGAACCCTCCTCATGCTAGAATTTTAGGAGAAAACACACACACAATAACACGTAATGGGACGGGGGGTATAAGAAATTAAATGGGAACTATAATTCACCATTATTGGCACTTATAGATAACAATTTTTTTCCACCAGGATTAGAAACCATGGGAGGAAAAGAAGCACTTTGAGGAAAGACACAATTAAGACATATTATAAAGGAGGGTAAAATTATGACACTACAAGAAATTAGGAACGGGAGGGCACGTGGGTTGGATGAATGGCGGTATCTCCAGGGGCGCCACTTTGTGAGTAAGCTTCCAGTACCGATCAGGGAAGGGGATAATCTGACGGACTTTGAAAGGCTATGTGACACAGAAGACCCGAGAAATATTGTCTCAAAAATTTACAAAGCTCTGATGAAGATTGACCAGCTGGAGATACCCCCATTTATAAGTAAATGGGAGAGGGAATTAGGCACAAAGAAAGGGGAAAACACAATTAAAAGAATCCTTAAAATGATTTGTAACTCAGCAGTCGATGTACGGACAGCAGAAATGAACTACAAATGTATAAGTAGAAGTTACTTTACTCCAGAGATAACAAGTAAATATCAAAATAGGTCGGCTCTTTGCTGGCGGGGCTGCAATGAAATCGGAATGATGGCGCACCTTTGGTGGACATGCCCTAAAATAAAAAATTTTTGGAGTAAGATACTTGACCTAGTAAAGAAAATAACAGGAATAGAAGTGCTAGGAGACCCATGGGAGGTCCTGTTTCATGGGGGAGTCAGAGACATTAAAAAATATAAGCAATCATTGGTTCCCCACCTCCTGAACGCCGCAAAGCGAATAATCCCGAAGAATTGGCAGAGGAAGGAGAGTCCTGAGATATGGGAATGGATAGATGCCGTAGAAGAAACTTACTACTTGGAGACTAGGACAAGCTTGGAAGAGGAAACGAGAAATGCGAGCTCAGTGGAGTGGGAACGATGGGTGAAATTTTAAAAAATGTGGTGTAGCATTTAAGAATTAATGCCTGGATCAGAGTAGGTGACAAGGGAAAATTAGACCTTGGAGAGATGGGGAGGGAGGGAGGGGGGAAGGGGGGGGGGAGGGAGGAGGGGGTAAATAGATAAGAAGGTAATTTTGTTGAATCAGCTACTGAAAGATCTCCGTAGACGATATAGGCATGATATCAGATACGTTACACATGTGGTTTTAATGTTTTTTTTGATATGGCAAGAGTCACAATGATGATACAAAAAAGAGCGGGCTGGAAGATAAATGAACTGCAAAGTTGATTCATTGCCTCTCTAGATGGTCGACTGAACGTGACAAAAAAAAAAAATATATACCCTTATTGCAATTTTTTTACCAAAAATATGTAGAAGAATACATATTGGCCTAAACTGAGGAAGACATTTGTTTTTTTATATATTTTTTTGGGATATGTATTATAGCAAAAAGTAAAAAATATAGTTTTTTTTTTCAAAACTGACGTTTTTTTTTATAGCGCAAAAAATAAAAACCACACAGGTGATCAAATACCACCAAAAGAAAGCTCTATTTGTGGGAAAGAAAGGACGTCAATTTTGTCTGGGTACAGCGTTGCGTGACCACGCAATTGTCAGTTAAAGCGACGCAGTGCCGTAGCACAAAAAATGGCCTGGTCATTAAGGAGGTAAATCCTTCCAGTCCTTAAGTTGTTAATTTAGTTTCAGTTAATATGGTCACTGTTTCATACCTCCCAATAGTTCCAGATTGGGTGGGACTTTCCCGTATTCACACTCCTTTCCCACCATACAGGGGCTTGTCCTGCATCATGCTAATGTTAAGTTGAACCTTGAAAAAAAAGGACATCGACACCAATAGAGCTGCATTCGTCTCATACATGTTTACTTTAGAATATACACTGTACAGTGGACCACACTTCAGGACAATGCGATGCAGTTTACAAGGCAATACAGGCTTTATAGAGAATGGTTATACAGTAATCTTATGGCGGGCACAAGCCCAAAGTTACACATCACAAGTACGCATTTTACTAAGTATTTCAACACAGTTCTTGGCCAGTGTTCTGAGTTTTCTGGGTTACTTTGACCTGGCTAATTTCAACTGTCAAGTTATTTTGAAAGAAAGAATAATTATTTGGAAGAAGTTAATTTGGCTTTTAAACAGGGACTTTCTATGTCAATATCTTTCCATATCACATCTTTTCCGAGAATTGTGTCATATCATTGGCAGAACATTTTAATGTCAACTGGTCAGCCACATGTGTTGCAATACCAAAAGAATTCAGAAACATTTCTACAGAAAAACAAGTATGATATGAACTATCAAAAATACAAAAGAAAGTTGAAGAGGAACTCTGGATACATAGAAAGATATGGTTCCTATATCTCATATCTTCACAGCCCCTCCTGTGTTTAGAATTCTTTCGGTATCCCTTTTAGGCTTCTTCTGTGTCTTTAGGTTGATCTCCAGGTATACGGATCACCATCTCATGAGCAGTTCTGACTCGAGACCTTAAGGGCTCAGAAGAACCAATATTAGTACCAGCACGTGTGATTATTTTCAAACAACATTTGTATAACATAGGTGCACATTTAACTATTAGGATTATGAGGACTAAAATTCCTACAATGTATAGAATACCATGTAAAATTCCAGAAAACCATCCTGCAATACCAGAAAACCAGTTGAGAGGATTGAGCCAGGAAAGCCAGCTTTCCCAGCTTCCTTCGACCCAAGTAGTTTCGGTATGTTCTTTACGAAATGTAACCTTCATTTGTTGTACCTTTTCTACATGCGAAATGATGGCATCTTCAGTCTTCGTATCATTTCTGATGTAGTTACAACAAGTAGTTCCCACTATGGCGCATATTCCTCCTTGACTGGCCGTTAGATAATCCAGCATCAGCCAGTGCTGCAAAACCTCTTTTTTATCATCTTTAATTCTATAGCAAGGGCTATAAAGTTTCTATCATACAAGACAGTAATGTTATCCATCAGATCTGCCAAATCAATGATGAAACTGAAAGCCTTTTTCATACATCTATTTACCCAAGGAATAGAAAACAATGGTTTAATCTCTCTGTCATGTGATTCAATACTTGTAAAGTTATCATCTGACTTAGGGTAAAATGTAGGCCTGACAGGAGAATCACCATCTTTCTCATTAATCTCGGAGTCTTCTTCTTCCTCTTTTCCTCCTGGGATTTCATCTTCTCCAAGAGCTGACTGGTCAGTGAGATCCCTTTTAATAAGGTGCACTAAGTCTTTTTTAAGAAAGTGTATAGGTATTTTGTGGAGCTGTGTTTCTTGAAAGCCATTGTCCTCCATATACCAAGTAGCAGGTACAACTCTACCAAAGTAACAAACCCCATTAGAATTCAAAGGAACCCAAGAATATGCTTTCTTTCCACATATGTAGTAATAACCTGGTGGGGCAGCACAAGCTTTATTGAACTTATATCCTTGTAGGCACATCAATAGCTTCATATTATTCTGCCGGGAATGTTGACGATGTGTGTAATCATGTCTGTCAGTACTCCACACAACATCCTTACCCTCAAACCAGTACTTGATATCTGCATTATGCATTATCCATGCAGTTGGAGTTCCCAATCAGTCGGGTAGTACTCTGGTAACCCTGGGAAAACAATTCAGGTGTATAGGTCCGTGTAAAGTTAATGCAGACAGCTGGTTTTCTCAATGGAGCATTTGTGAATAGTAGGAGTGAAATGACTCTGTCAATCATTGTTCTACTAACATCACCAAAATGTGCACTGTCCTCTATTTCAGCTAAAGTGATAGGTATTCCTAACAAAGAGGAGAAAGTCTTATGAGAAATAGGTGCATGTGTGCATATCCAGCAATTAGTGATATTCAGCTTCTTGGCAGCTTGCAGGCGCATAGCTACAAAAGAGTTATGGAAAGGCTCTGCCAGCTTAGCATGATACTCATGCGCCGCTTCCCTCTGTGCTCTCAGATCAGCATCTGAAACAGGTTCACGTTGTGACATTTCTTCCATTATAGTAGCATTAAAAAGAAAAGTGTCCTGTATCTTACCCTTTTCTTCCTTGTATGTCCATTCATATGCCATGACTGTAATCCATACCACCACACCACCACAGAGGATAACACTCCAGAGCTTCACATTCATCTTAGACCCTAGGAGATTCATTCTGCAGTCTTCTTGCTCGCGCACGAGTCAGTGGAGGAGACCTGGAAGGTAAAGGTACAGAACAATTCTTGCCAGTAGCAGACCGGCTTATATTCTCTTTTGGAACCACAGACTTCTTACAGTGTGAATCATGCACCCAATACTTATAGTCTTTCAGCTTCACTGCAGTAGGAGACACAAGAATTACCTAAAATGGTCCTTTCCACTTAGGGGACAACGTAGTCCGGGGTGTGTGATTCTTGATATACACCCAATCTACTGACTTTAGTCCATGAGTTCCTTCACTCGTGTCCACAGGTTGTCCTGCTTTGGCTCTGGAAAAGTATCAGAAAACACATTTGCCAATTTGCGAACATATTCTATCATGGAATCTTGACCATTTAATAAAATCACTGTCTCTGGCTGGAAAAAAATTGAATGTAGTCTCCTGGGCGGTCGCCCAAACAATATGTCAAAAGGTGACAGTCCATGTTTCTCTTTAGGGGTAGTCCTAATGGTTGCCAAGGCTATAGGTAACAATTCTACCCATGTGCTTTGTCCATTAGCAGTTATTTTGGCCAAATATCTCTTCAAAGTCTGATTGTTGCATTCCACCAGGCCACTGGCCTGAGGTCTGTAAGGAGTATGCAATTGCTGTTTCATACCCAAAATACTCACTACTTCCGCCATGAGCTTGTTATTAAAATGTGTACCTCTATCTGAGGAAATTATTGACCCTATACCAAACCTTGGGATCAATTCCCTCATCAGACATTTTACCACAGTTCTGGCATCATTTTTCGATGTGGGCCACGCCTCTGGCCAGGCCGAAAATTGATTAATGCAAACCAAAAAATACCTAAATCGACCACAAGGGGGCATATCCGAGAAGTCAATTTGCACAATTTGAAATGGCTCCTCAGTATGTGGAATATGCTCCATGGGAGTGGGCACTGACTTTCCAATGTTATGCATTTGACATATAGAACATTCAGTAACCTTTTTAGCAGCATATGCAGAAAAACCTGGAGCCCACCAATCTCTGACTACCACCCGACTCATCCCTCCTGTTGAGACATGGCAAGGCCCATGGCTCAAAACAAACAAAGAAGGAAACCAAGTCGGAGGAGCAACCAGTCTGTTTTTTAATCTCCATATACCATCTGTCCCACAAACAGCTCCCCTTGTGGTCCAAAAGGACGTATGAGGTGAGCTTGCCTGCAGGGCTGATAAAATATCCAGATCCACTTGAAGATCTGTGAGCAGGAATGTTGGAAGCACTGTAGTTGGCTCATAAGAATGTATAACATCTTTAGCATACCTATCAACCAAAGCATTCCCAAGTGATATACTATCATCTGCTCTGGTATGTGCTTTACATTTAATTACTGCAACTTTAAGAAGCAGCTGGACCGCTGCCAATAATCTAGCAATTAATTCTTTATGTTGTATAGGGGTTCCTGCTGCTGTCAGATAACCCCTCTCTTGCCAGAGTTGTGCAAAACTATGCACTATGCCTACAGCATAGGTTGAGTCACTATAGATATTTACAACAGCCCCTTCTGCTTGGGGTTAATAAATTGCTGGCATAAGGAGCAAATCTAAAGTCTCCCTTTACTTCAAGTATGTTTTACTCCCATTCCTTCAGTGGTAAAACTATAGTTACTCCTATATTTATTACTATACCTCTGTCTAGTAGACTGTCAGGGGAGTATGGATAAAACAAAAGAACATTTATGACACTGACCTCCCATTCTTACTTATAGATGCTCAGTGACTTTGGCAGTAATTACATCATTACTTACCCCGACCAAAATTACCTGCTGATTCAAAGTGGAAACATTGGCATCACATATATTTAACAAACTCTTTGAATCGCCTTTATCTATTAAACACAGGATAGATAAACCATTAACTGACACATCAATCATTCGTTCTGTATTTTGTCCCAAATTCAAGACAGCAAGTTCAGGGAAGGAATTACATTTTTATTAATCAAATCACCACACTCCACTATCTGCTGAACCTGAGCCCCCACTCTTGGGGCATTTCTAACATACATCTTAGTTCTGCTAGACTTAGCTCATCTTTCCCTTCTAATTTGAACAGTTAAGAACTATAATTGTAAAATATTGAGGTAAAAACTGCCTACAATATCCCACTGATCCAAGGAATGCTATCAACTGTTTTAGAGTTGTGGGCATTCGTTGCTTTGCAATTACCTTTTTCCTTTTATCTGTCAAATGTTTGATACCTTGGGAGACACAGTGGCCCAGGTATTGCACTTTTAATTTAACCCATTGCACTTTTGCAGCATCTACTCTTTGTCCTATACTGGCCAGGAAATTCATTAAAGAGATAGAATCCTCAGTACAAGCCTGTTCATCAGAGGATGCTAGCAAGAGATCATCCACATATTGCACTAATATTGATCCCATGAGTGGCTGCCACTCATCTAATTTATCCTTGAGCGCCTGAGAAAAACAACTGGGGAATCATGAAACCCCATTGGCAATCTGGTCCAGGTAAGTTGTTTTTTCTCAAACGTGAAGGCTAGCAACAATTGATCATCTGGATGAACAGGAACGCTAAAGAAGGCTGAGGCAAGACCAATTACAGTAAAGTGAGTTGATGAGGGAGGTATTGTTGCCAGTATAGTAGAGGGGTTGGGTACCACAGGTACTGATGGTATAATTACCTTGTTGACTGCACGCAAATCATGCACCAATCTCCATCGACGGTTATCCTCTCCTGCTTTTATATGTTTGGGAACTGGATAAATAGGAGTGTTAGCAGAACTCCTACAAGGGGTAAGAACACCCTCCTGTAGTAACTCCTCTATCACTGGTTTAATACCTTCAACTGATTCAGGAGATAAGGGGTATTGAGGTAGTCTAGGTACTGGCAATGTAGGGTCTCTATTTACCCGCACAGGAGCAACTTGCAGAACGCCAGGAGTGTTTACTCCTGTTACCCATATGGAGGAGTTAATTTTTTTGTTTGGCCTCTTCTGGAATTCCTCCCTCCATATCAGCTACTAATAAAGACATGAACAACAGATCAGTTGCTTCCTCTTTTAACCTATGCTGTATGTCAATGACAGTTTTACCCGGAGATAAAGCAATGGTGACCCCCATTTTAGAAAGTAAATCTCGTCCTAATAAATTACAGGGGGAATGCGGAGACGAGTGTGGAAATGAGTGTTCTGTTGAATGCTCTCCCAATGTCACCGGAACAGATTGTGTAACTCTTGCTGAGATTATATTATTACTTACTCCCACCAAAGAAACTCTTTCATTGGAAAGTGGTAAGTTAGGATAAAAGACATTTAACCACTTCAGCCCCGGAAGGATTTACCCCCTTCCTGACCAGAGCACTTTTTACAATTCGGCACTGCGTCGCTTTAACTGCTAATTGCGCGGTCATGCAATGCTCTACCCAAATGAAATTTGCGTCCTTTTCTTCCCACAAATAGAGCTTTCTTTTGATGGTATTTGATCACCTCTGCCGTTTTTATTTTTTGCGCTATAAATGGAAAAAGACTGAAAATTTTGAAAAAAAATGATATTTTCTAATTTTTGTTATAAAAAAAATCCAATAAACTAAATTTTAGTCATACATTTAGGCCAAAATGTATTCGGCCACATGTCTTTGGTAAAAAAAATGTCAATAAGCGTATATTTATTGGTTTGCGCAAAAGTTATAGCGTCTACAAACTAGGGTACATTTTCTGGAATTTACACAGCTTTTAGTTTATGACTGCCTATGTCATTTCTTGAGGTGCTAAAATGGCAGGGCAGTACAAACCCCCCCCAAATGACCCCATTTTGGAAAGTAGACACCCCAAGGAAATTGCTGAGAGGCATGTTGAGCCCATTGAATATTTATTTTTTTTGTCCCAAGTGATTGAATAATGACAAAAAAAAAATTTACAAAAAGTTGTCACTAAATGATATATTGCTCACATAGGCCATGGGCTATGTGGAATTGCACCCCAAAATACATTCAGCTGCTTCTCCTGAGTACGGGGATACCACATGTGTGGCACTTTTTGGGAGCCTAGCCGCGTACGGGGCCCCGAAAACCCAGCACCACCTTCAGGATTTCTAAGGGCATACATTTTTGATTTCACTCCTCACTACCTATCACAGTTTTGAAGGCCATAAAATGCCAAGATGGCACAAACCCCCCCCCCCAAATGACCCCATTTTGGAAAGTAGACACCCCAAGCTATTTGCTGAGAGGCATGGGGAGTATTTTGCGGCTGTCATTTGTTTTTGAAAATGAAGAAAGACCAGAAAAAATTTTTTTTTTTCTTTTTTCAATTTTCAAAACCTTGTGACAAAAAGTGAGGTCTGCAAAATACTCACTATACCTCTCAGCAAATAGCTTGGGGTCTCTACTTTCCAAAATGGGGTCATTTGGGGGGATTTTGTGCCACCTGGGCATTCCATGGCCTCCGAAACTGTGATAGGCAGTGAAGAGTGAAATCAAAAATTTACGGCTTTAGAAAGCCTGAAGGCGGTGCTTGGTTTCCGGGGTCCCGTGCGCGGCTAGGCTCCCAAAAAGTCCCACACATGTGGTATCCCCGTACTCAGGAGAAGCAACAGAATTTATTTTGGGGTGTAATTTCACAAATCCTCATGGCATGTTTGAGCAATATAACATTTAGTGACAACTTTGTGCAAAAAAAAAAAAAATTTGTCTCTTTCCCGCAACTTGTGTCACAATATAAAATATTCCATGGACTCGACATGCCTCTCAGCAAATAGCTTGGGGTGTCTACTTTCCAAAATGGGGTCATTTGGGGGGGTTTGAACTGTCCTGGCATTTTATGCACAACATTTAGAAGCTTATGTCACACATCACCCACTCTTCTAACCACTTGAAGACAAAGCCCTTTCTGACACTTTTTGATTACATGAAAAAATTATTTTTTTTTGCAAGAAAATTACTTTGAACCCCCAAACATTATATATTATTTTAAAGCAAATGCCCTACAGATTAAAATGGTGGGTGTTTCTTTTTTTTCTTCACACAGTAATTGCGCAGCGATTTTTCAAACGCATTTTTTGTGGAAAAAACACACTTTTTAAAATTTTAATGCACTAAAACACACTATATTGCCCAAATGTTTGATGAGATAAAAAAAATGATCTTAGGCCGAGTACATGGATACCAAACATGACATGCTTTAAAATTGCGCACAAACGTGCAGTGGCAACAAAATTGATACATTTTTAAAAGCCTTTAAAAGCCTTTACAGGTTACCACTTTAGATTTACAGAGGAGGTCTACTGCTAAAATTACTGCCCTCGATCTGACCTTCGCGGTGATACCTCACATGCATGGTGCAATTGCTGTTTACATTTGACGCCAGACCGACGCTTTCGTTCGCCTTAGCGCAAGAGCAGGGGGGATAGGGGTGCTTTTTTTTTTTTTTTTCTTTTTTTTTTCTTTATTATTTTTTTGCTTTTTTATCTTATTTTTAAACTGTTTCTTTCATTTTTTTTTAAATCATTTTTATTGTAATCTCAGGGAATGTAAATATCCCCTATGATAGCAATAGGTAGTGACAGGTACTCTTTTTTGAAAAAATTGGGGTCTATTAGACCCTAGATCTCTTCTCTGCCCTCAAAGCATCTGACCACACCAAGATCAGTGTGATAAAATGCTTCCCCAATTTCCCAATGGCGCTGTTTACATCCGGCGAAATCTAAGTCATAAAATGCTCGTAGCTTCCGGTTTCTTAGGCCATAGAGATGTTTGGAGCCACTCTGGTCTCTGATCAGCTCTATGGTCAGCTGGCTGAATCACTGGCTGCATTCTCAGGTTCCCTGTTGAGACAGGAGAGCCAGAGAAAAACACGGAAGACGGTGGAGGGGGGGAGCATTCCCTCCCACTGCTTGTAAAAGCAGTCTAGAGGCTAATTAGCGGCTAGGATTGCTTTTACATGAAAGCCGACCGCTGGCTAAAAAGAATGATACCAAGATGATACCTAAACCTGCAGGCATCATTCTGGTATAACCACTCAAAGTCGTGAATGGCGTACCTGAAGACAAAAAAATGGTTAACAATAAAGCACAGTAAACGGTAAAGTATTAAAAATTGCATACCTGAAAAGCAAACATGATAAAACATAATAACAATAAAACATTGCAGAATATAATACAGTAAAAAAAGAGCAGAACAATAGAGAGAGAATAGAGAGAGAGAGAACAATGAAACGACAACTATTTTTTTTTATTTTTGTTTGTGTTTTTTTTTTTTTTACACTTTTTTTTTGTAACTGTAACTTTTATAACTGTAACCGGTTCCAGGTTCGGGTCTCTCAAAATGCGATGGCATCTTGGGAGACCCTGTGAAAGTGTGCCTAGTCTGTGCAATGCTGTACCCTACGCTAATACTCAACTAGTGAATGGTAGCGTTCAAAACATTCACCAATGCAAAGACCAGGATTGTCAGGACAGGAGGGACAATAATAGCGAGTGTCACGCCTATATCCGCGCTTGTTGCAGACACAACATCTTTTTTGGGGGGGTTCGTTGGGTAGGGGTACTCGGGAGGACATATAAATGCCTCTCATGCACCTGACTGCATTTGGTTGGGGATGTGAATGGGGGAAGTACGGGCGCTGCAGAAGCGGTGGGTTCCCAATTAGGATTGGCGAATGCAGCAGGAAGGGCACTATGGGCACGACGGGCCTGTGTTTGTCTTTTTGGTGGCAGCGGGACACTACTTGTGCTTGCCACCTCACCAGCTTGAACTGCACTTATGGGACTCGCCACGTCACCACGTGTTACTGCAGTGCTGTTTTGACTACGACCAGGGTGTACTAGGCCACTGGCGCTTGCCAGTTCACCAAAACGCAACAAAAAAAAGTGACAGTGATCGATAGATACTGCACTTGGGTGGGCTGAGCTGGGCCGGGCGGAGGGGCAAAACGCAGGTGCTAGCAGGTATCTGGGCTGATCTGCGCTAATCTGACGCTGCCTGGGGCTGGTGCTTACCAGTTCAAAATGCTACCAAAAAAACTGTTAGCGATCGCAGGGATCAGGCCTGACTCTGCGAACGCTGCAGTTATGCGTTTAGTGTTTTGTAAGTAACAGTGATCGATCGATAATGCACTTGGGTGGGCTGGGCTGGGCCGGGCGGAGGGGAAAAACGCAGGTGCTAGCAGGTATCTGGGCTGATCCCGCTAACACTGCGTTTTTGGGAACCCTAAACTGCTGGGGACGCTAGTATAGATCTGATCGGATCAGATATTGATCCGTACAGATACTATACCACTAAGGGAGGCGTATGCTGCGTGCGGGGGTGTTAGCGGTACTGGCGCTAATCTGACGCTGCCTGGGGCGACGCATATCATCGCCGGGCGATCGGGGGGCTAAACCTTTATTCGGTAATAAACGGCGGGTGCCCTGACACTATAAAAAATAAACGAACTAACCAGCGTCACCCGTAACAGTTATACGGTGATCAGTGGTGAAAGGGTTAACTAGGGGGCAATCAAGGGGTTAAAACATTTATTAGATAGTATATGGGGATCCCTGTCGCTATAAAACGCTGACGGCGAACCTAAATATTTACGTTCCTAACTAGCATCACCAGTGACACTAATACAGCGATCAGAAAAATGATCGCTTAGCGACACTGGTGACAGGGGGTGATCAAGGGGTTAAAACTTTATTAGGGGGGGTTAGGGGGGTACCCTAGACCTACAGGGGGCTAACACTCACTGTCCTACCACTGCTAACTGTCACAAACTGACACTATGCAGTAATCAGGAAAAAAAAAAAAAAAACCTGCTTGGTGTCAGTTTGTGACAGGGGGGGGGGGTGATTGGGGGGGATCGGGGGGCGATCGGGGGGGGGATCAAGGGTGTAAGGTATGCCTGGCATGTTCTACTGTCTTGTGTGTGTGTTTGGTGCACTTACATGTCGTCTCTCCTCGGCGCTGGAACGGAAACTGGCCAGCCGAGGAGAGATGACATCACATCCTCTGCCTCTGTGTACTATACAGAGGAAGGGGATGTTCCTCATTGGCTGGGAGCGATCGCGAGGGGGGGGCCACGATCGGATGGTCTCCCCCTCGTCTTTCATCGCTCCCAACCAAAAGCCGACCGCCGATGGCACCGGGGGGGGTCCGATCGGACCCCCCGCCCGCGGGAAGGCAATCACGTACCAGGTACGTGATTTTGCCTGCCCGTGCCGCTCTGCTCACGTATATAGGCGTGAGGCGGTCGGCAAGTGGTTAAAAGAGACTGTGAAGCCCCTGTGTCTATGAGACCACACAAATCAATACCGTTTACATTTATTTCAACCATTGGTTCATCAACAGAATCAACTCCAATTACACTTAAAGCTTGATAAAATGGGTCATCTATATTGTCACCACATCCCACCTCATCCTAGCACCCCTTACAGTCCCTGGCCATATGCCCACTCAATCCGCAATTGAAGCAAGTGGGGAAGGCGCAAGGCTGCTGGGTCAGGAGCATTACTCTATTTGGGATGATTTGTTGATATCGAGACTGAATTCTAGGGTTTATGCATTGTCCCTCTTTTTGTCTCCAATTGCCACGCTTTTGACGCGGTGCTTCATAATTAGAGATATATACCACTCCCGAAGGTGGGTAAGGGGGGGCGCTACCGGTACACCCTGAGGTGTTACCTGCACTGTAGATACTGGTACCCCCTTAGGTTCAGGGACTTTTTCCTTAACCTCTGGTAGTTTTCTCCTTCTTTTCTACCTTGTCTTTCCTTTTTTGTAACACTTCGTAAGCTATTTGAGCAATCTCAACTAATTCAGGGGCAGGTTTCTTTCTCCATCCCACCGTACGAAGCTCTATTTCTTCCCTAATCTCAGGCAACATTCCACCCACCAATACATTCACCAACTCTGCTCGCTTCATATCACTCTCATCATCTGGAATCCAATCAGTATGCTTCTGAATAGCATCTTTAAATCTATTCCAGTAGTCCAACACATCCTCACCTTTCTTTTGCACAACATCCATCAATGCTCGCATATCTTGTCCTTTATCAAAAGTGGATGTTACCCAATCTTTTGAAATTTCATTTAATCTGTCAATTATTTCTTCATACACAACTGGATCTTGTGGTGGATCTTCTATTTTAATAATCCCTTGATCATATCCACCTTTTTTCATTGCAAACACATTCCATACATCCACATACTTTTCTGGCACAGCACAATCAATCAAGATCCACATATCCATATACATAGCCTGTTGTGTTTTCTCTATCCACATCAACTTTTTATACCACTTCATTGGACATCTCTCTAAGTTGGGCAAATCTGCAATAATTGCCCTAATCTCATTAGGTTTCCAGGGGACATAAACTTTTCCTATTCTTGCGGTGTAATTACCCTGGTCATCTTCCTCCCCCGGTAAAGCCACCTCTCTCAAGGGCATTTGTCCAAATGGTTCTAATTTGGATTTAAAATACTCTTTTGTCCTTTGTCTATCTTTTGGGGTACGCTGGGGTAGTAATCCCATCCGTTTTACCTGTTGCCTAGTTAATACACGTGAGGCATAATCTGTAGATCCCCGATCAAAAGGTTGCGTGTTCAAATCACGTCAGGGTCACCAAATGTTAAGTTGAACCTTGAAATAAAGGACATCAACGACAATAGAGCTGCATTCGTCTCATACATGTTTACTTCAGAATATACACTGTACAGTGGACCACACTTCAGGACAATGTGATGCAGTTTACAAGGCAGTACAGGCTTTATAGAGAATGGTTATACAGTAATCTTATGGCGGGCACAAGCCTAAAGTTACACATCACAAGTACGCATTTTACTAAGTATTTCAACACAGTTCTTGGCCAGTGTTCTGAGTTTTCTGGGTTACTTTGACCTGGCTAATTTCAACTGTCAAGTTATTTTGAAAGAAAGAATAATTAATTGGAAGAAGTTAATTTGGCTTTTAAACAGGGACTTTCTATGTCAATATCTTTCCATATCACATCTTTTCCGAGAATTGTGTCATATCATTGGCAGAACATTTTAATGTCAACTGGTCAGCCACATGTGTTGCAATACCAAAAGAATTCAGAAACATTTCTACAGAAAAACAAGTATGATATGAACTATCAAAAATACAAAAGAAAGTTGAAGAGGAACTCTGGATACATAGAAAGATATGGTTCCTATATCTCATATCTTCACACTATTGATTACATGTTAAAGTGGTTGTAAACCCTTACAGACCACTTTCACTTACAGGTAAGCCTAGATTAAGGCTTACCTGTAGGTGCTTGAAATATCTCCTAAACCTACATGGTTTAGGAGATATTTACTATTTTCCTGAACAATGCTTTCTTCTGCGCATGCGCCGATGTTTTGGGCGCATGCGCACTCTTGAAAGGGCATGCTATGCCGTTTCAAGCTGGGGCCATGCCGTGACTGGCAGGAGTGACGTCACATGACTCCAGCCAGTCACAGAGCCGGAGTTTGCGGCCCCGGAAGGAAAAGGGGTGAAGAATGGATGCTCGCTGCCTGTGAGGAAATCGGAGACATCGCAGGCTCCTGTGTCAGGTAAGTGACACATAATGAGCTACTATGCGATGCATAGTAGCCCATTATGCTTTATCATTGCAGGGAAACAAAGAGAAAGTAAAAACCATCAGGGTTTACTTCCTCTTTAAGTTCTGGCTCAATAGAACCTGCAGCAGTGTGCACATCCAGCACAGCAAGGGATTGGCTAGCAAGCCAGCTGAATGTGCACTGTGCAGCCACGATGAGAGACTTCAGCTGTCAAATCCAAAGTGTGATGTCGGGTATGGGCGGGACTGCTACACAGACCCGCCCCTCTGTCAAACCAGTGTATAAGGAAATAGCCGGCATTCATACATTGCTGGCCGGGACAAATATGCAGAGGGTCAGAATCAGTTGTCTATTCCCCTCCCCCAGAGTTTTTTCAGCCTCTGTTAGCCCTGAACTCATAGGCAGCTTGCCACTTTCACTTAAACACAGAAGCCCGACTTCTGTAGTTGAAAGTGAAAATAACAGCTCGGCTCCTTCAACAGCCTCTCTGCTCTGCACTAAAGTCGAGAGAAGTGCTGGAAAGGTGTAGCGTCAAATATGGCGACTCATCATATTTGGCTACCCGCTGGACTGCGCATGCGCGATGCCGCCATATGCGTTCCAACACTGTGGCGATTTGGGCTTGGTGCAGAATTTAGCCGAATGTGACGTGACAAAAGCGGACTGCAGTGTGTTCAAGGGGAGGAGGGGGGTGAGCTGCACCCTAAACCTTATCTCCTTCCTGCTCGGGGAGTCCAGGAGCCAAAAATACCCATTGCACTGAAAGGATAAGGAAGCTGCGGCTGCAGTGGATAGAAGAGCCATCTACAGAAAGGTGCTGCTTTTACAAAAGTGTATGTGGTGTGTGGGTGTGTGTGTGTGCATGTTGTGTGTTGTGTGTGTGTGTTGTGTGTGTAGTGTGTGTGGTGTGTGTGTGTGGTGTGTGTGGTGTGTGGTGTGTTTATGGAGGGAGGGAGGGGGGTGCAGAGGTTATAGCTGAGGAGAAGGGCAATATGGATGGCTGCACCCTGTACCTAGCGCTCTTGAACCCCTGCACTTTGTATGTAATGCACTCCAGAACCATGCACTGTGCCTAACACTCTCCTGCACTCTGTACATAAACCACTCCAGAACCTACCTCCCTGTACATAACACACTCCAAAAACCTGCACTCTATATATGACTCCAGAACCCTGCACCCTGTGCATAACACACTCCAGAACCCTGCACTCTGTACATAACGCACTCCAGAACCCTGCAATCTGTACATAATGCACTCCAGAACCCTGCACTCTGTACATAGTGCATTCCAGAACCCTGAACGCTGTACATAACACACTCAAGAACCCTGCACTCTGTATCTAGCACTCTCCTGAACCCTGCACTCTGTGTGTAACACACTCCATAACCGTGTTCCTTATGCAAAAGGCACTCCAGAACCCTGCACTCTGTACATAACACACTCCAGAACATACCTTCCTGTACATAACACACTCCAAAACCCTGCACTCTATATGTAACTCCAGAACCCTGCACCCTGTGCATAACTAACTCCAGAACCCTGAATTCTGTACATAACACACTCTAGAATCTTGCACTCTTTATCTAGCACTCTCCTGAACCCTGCACTCTGTGTGTAACCCACTCCGGAACCCTGTTCCCTATGCAAAAGGAACTCCTGAAACCTGCAGTTTTCTAGTGCTCTTCTGTACATTAGGTACTCCAGAAACCTGCTCCCTGTGCATATCAAACTCCTGAACCATGCACTCTGAACATAGCGCACTCCTGAACCCTTCCACACTTTGTGTAGCACACTCTTCCATAGTTTATGAAAAACAATTTGTAATGGAAGCTTTTTATACTTATTTTTTTAAATGATTGTGCTGGGGTTTGTACAGTCAGGTCCATAAACATTGGGACATCAACACAATTCTAATCTTTTTGGCTCTATACACCACCACAATGGATTTGAAATGAAACGAACAAGATGTGCTTTAACTGCAGACTTTCAGCTTTAATTTGAGGCTATTTACATCCAAATCAGGTGAATGGTGTAGGAATTACAACAGTTTGTATATGTGCCTCACACTTTTTTTTTTTTTGAAAATAGTTTTTATTCAGAATTTTGTCAGTTTACAAAGATATACATCGCGTTTACAAGTTACAGGAGATATCGTAAACTGGGTTAATAAAAGAGAATAAGAAAATAAGAGAAAATAAAACCAAACAATAGAGGTTAACAGATACATATAGTTTGTTGTTCAGTACCATAATTTAATTATGAGGAATAGATCAAGGCAGGAGAGACCATGTATCACCGCCAGCCACCCCATTGAGAACTAACTGTGGCACAGCGGAGGCATAGCCCCTACATGTCTACATGTCCACATCAGTATTAATCTTTTTATATCTGTTAGTATTTATATAACAAGAGCGTATAGCTCATAACTAGATAAAAAGTAACTCTTATGTAAATTATACAGGATCAATTCAGAAACCATATGGAAAGGGAAGGCTAAGGTTCTAGGTGAGCGAAAAAGTTTGATGTTATGCACTCTAGTGGTAGTGAGTAGTGTCATATTGGATTGCGATGGGTGTTGTACCAATTAATCCAGTGTTGCCAGCGTGGGAGAAAAATATCGTACTTTCCATTAATTGATGCTAACATCCTTTCATAAGTGTAATGCAAAGATAAAGTATTTACCGTTTCTTCTATATCAGGTGGATCCAATGATCCCCATTTTCTTAGAATCACTAATTTAGCAGCTAGGAATAAGTGAGTAGTAAATTGTCTATACAATGGTGGGATATGTTCTATGCCTATATTTAGGATGGCCAATGAAGAGGTGTTAGTTATGTTGAGATTTGTTGTTTGACGTAGGATGTTGAAGACATGGGACCAATATGAGGTCAGGTGTTTACAATCCCATAGGATGTGGTAGATAGTGCCCGGGTGCCCACAATTCCTCCAACAGGTGGAAGGTGTGGAGCGGTCAAATTTAGCTAATCTATAGGGTGTTAAATGCCATCGTTGCGTGATCTTATGTAAGAGTTCCCAGAGGTTGGTGCTCTTGGTGGCTGAATGGATATGTTGTAAAGCCTTGTGCCATTGTTGTGGGGAAAAGGAGTCATTGAGATCTCTTTCCCACGCTAACATGGAGTTTGTTTTGGTAAATATACTTTTATCATGAAGATAAGTATAAAATAATGAAATACCTCCCTTACGAGGTAGCCTGGCATTTAAGTACACATGAATTTGCCAGAACATCTTGTATTGGATGTCATGTGTTTTGAGATAAGAGGCAATTCTGAAGTGTTGAAATCTGTCTGAAATAGGAAGGTCATAGGATTTTTGTAGATCATCAAACGATCTAGCATTAAGGCCAGAGTGCACATCTGAAACCCATTGTATTCCTTTCTCTATCCATTTAGCCACGGGTATATCTGGGATCAATAGAGCCAGTGTTGATAGAGGGATTGACAGGGATATGGTGGGGGATGATCTAGATTTGGTAGTTATCAATGTCTTCCATGAGCTTAGTGTCGCTAGAATCGGGAGAGAGAGGTCAGAAGGTTTGGATTTAAGATGCACAAAAGCCAACAAATAATCATATAGGTTGCCACCTGGTATTGTGGATTGTTCAATAGTGCACCAAAGCGGTGGTTGGTGGTGGGGAAACCACCCTCTTACTTGTGCTAGGATTGCAGCTAAATGGTAGTCAGCAAAAATCAGTAGGCCAACGCCTCCTGTTGTTTTTGTTTTACGGAGATTGGTTAGCGCACTTCTGGCTTTTTTACCTTCCCATAAGTATCTAGAAAGTGTGGATTGTAAAGTTTTAAAGTGCTGTTGAGGAACTGGAATAGGAACTGTACGAAAAATATAGAGTATTTGTGGCAGGATTTGCATTTTAAAGGCTGCCAACCTACCTGACCAAGACAATGTGTGTTTGCTTATGGATTGAAGGTTCGTATTTAAAGAGCGTATCAAAGGAAGGTAATTAGCATGAAATAGTTGCGTAGGGCGGGACGTTAGTTTAATACCTAAATAAGTTATTTCAGTGGAATCCCAGATATACGGGTATCTGTTTTGCAAAATTAATCTATCTTTTGCCTTTACGCCAAGATCCAATATGTAAGATTTGGTTTCGTTCACTTTGTAGTATGATATTAAACCATATTCATGTAGTAAATGAGACACGTGTTGCAGAGAAGACACCGGATTTGTTAACATGAGGATTACATCGTCTGCGAAGAGACTTATGACATGTTTGCGATGATTAATAAGAAAGCCTTGTATATTAGGGTTTTGTCTTATGCTGGACGCTAGTGGTTCCATTAAGAGGTTGAAAATGAGTGGGGAGACGGGACATCCCTGGCGGGTGCCATTTGTGATCTTAAAAGGTTTAGATAGCATACCTGAAGTGTATACTCTGGCTGATGGTGTAGAATATAGGAATATTATGGCAGATAGTATGTGACCCTTAAAACCAAATTTTTCCAAAGTGCTTGCAAGATATGTCCAATGTACTCTGTCGAACGCCTTCTCTGCATCCAGAGCAAGAAGCTGAGAAGGCGTCCCTGTCTTCCTGGCCATATGAATCACATCTATTAATCTTCTGGTAGCCTCAGATGTTTGTCTGCCTTTGGTGAATCCACATTGGTCAGGGTCAATTATAGTGGGGAGAATGTCAATGAGCCTTAACGCTATCATTTTAGCATAAAGCTTCAGGTCAGTATTCATTCAGCGTCTTCCCTGGTTTAGGCAGTGTAACTATCAAAGCCTCTAACATCTCAGAAGGAAAAGAAGATGAGACAGCAGCGGCCTCAAACACCCTGAGGAGATGAGTACCTAAATATTGTTTAAAATTCCTATAATATTCCCCTGTCAGGCCGGTCCTGGTGATTTATTTGTAGGTAGGGTGTCAATAACTTTCAGTAACTCAGATAGTGAGAAGGGGGAATTCAAGACTTGGATTTGAGAAGTGGATAGACTAGGTAGATCAATATTTTTTAGGAAATCATTTATGGCGTTTTGTGACGGTTGGTTGAGAAGATTGTCTTGATTTAAATTGTATAGGGAACCGTAGCATTCACTAAAAGCATTGGCAACGCTTTGAGGGTCAAACACTTTTTGTTTGAAGGAGGGGCTTAGGATGTAAGATATTTTATTTTTGTAGCGTTGACCTTGTAATTTGCGAGCCAATTCTTTCCCAGCTTTGTTACTGGTCGAATAGCATGACATTTTGAGTCGTCGTTCCTTTTGTTCAAAGGAGTGGAGTAGTTCTAATCTGAGATCATGTCGGAGAATAGTTAGTTGTTTACTAATCTGGCGTGTAGGATTTTTTTTATCTAGGTCCTCTAGGGATTTGATATCTGCAAGGATGGTGTCAAGCCGCTGCTGTCTCTTAAGTTTTGAGGCCAATTGAATAAATATTCCTCTAATGTATGCCTTGTGAGCATTTCATAAAACAAACGGATCATTAGTGGAAGAGGAATTGATCTGGAAGTAATCAGACAAGTGGTTGTCTAATATTTTTTTAGTGGCTGGTGATTGTATTACTTGAGGATTTGCGCGCCAGAGGTATGCCCCATTAGTAGGGTAGTTATCCCCAAGTGTCAGGAGGATAGAGGCGTGGTCCGACCACGTAATGTTATTTATTTGAATTTGAGATACTTTTTGTAGCAACCACTTGTCCATCAAGACCAGATCGATCCTCGAATAAATACAGTGCCTATGAGAATAAAATGTGAAATCTCGTTCACTAGCATGCGTGCATCGCCAGCAATCGAATAAGTCATGTGATCGTAGGAAAGCATGTAGAGAAGGAGATTTTTGTGAACAGGTCGAGGTAGAGTCCATGTATGGGTCAGGAGTAATATTAAAGTCTCCACAAATTATAAGGGAACCTTGTTGAATTTTTTTAACCTTTTTCATCAAACTATTGAGGAAGTGAATTTGTTTGGTATTAGGAACATACACATTCACCAGAGTATAACGGGTGGAATTGATATCGCATACAAGTTCTGCAGAAAGTTGTTGATCCATAAAAACAGTAAAAAACAAAGAACAAAACAAGTTAGAGGGAAAAAAAAGAGGTTACAGGGTGATAGGAGAATCCACAGGGGGATTCTTGATCCATAAGCACTGTTCAATAGGGTTGAGGGGTTTTGGAATCATTTCCAAGTGTGCCTGCACTGGGGGAGTGTAGACATAAAGATTTAGTAAAATGAGTAGGAGCGATCAGACATTTAAGCATGTTTTTTGTTGCTTTTTTTCCTTTTCACCACCTGCCATTCTGCCTGCATGTATTGAGGAGGGTCAACCTGTATAGGAGATGGGGATGCTTCCATCAAGATTCCCCATTGCCTGAGGATATGCAGACCTTCTTCCATAGTGGAGACGTGGTGGACATGCCGTTATGTGTGATTGAGAGCGTAGCCGGATACTTCCACCTGTGAAGTATGCGATGGTTACGGAGCGCCTTAGTAATGGTGGCTAAATTACGGCGTTTCTGGAGGGTATGCCTTGACAAATCAGGGAGTAGCTGAAGAGATGCATACTGAGGCGGGCGCTGATCGGGGTTGCGGAATGAAGCCAAAATGGTTTATTTCGTTTTATAAAAGTGGAGCCTCAGTAGAACATCTCTGGGTACATCATCGGGTAAAAAGGACGGTTTCGGTATTCTATGTACCCTATCCACCGTGAGCTCCAATGCAGATGTTGCAGGGAGCAGCGCCATGAATAATTCTTGGACATATTGTGGTAATTGCAGCGCAGAGATAGATTCAGGAATGCCTCTTATTTTGAGGTTATTTCTTCTGGATCGTTCTTCAAGGTCAGACAATTTATCTTTGATCCAGGAAATGTCATCAGAGTGGATGGCGTGAGCATCCACCATTTTGTTGAAAGAGGATGCATGAGAGACTAGGGTATTCTCAATTTGATCCACCCCCCCTCCTAGAGCCTGTACTTCAGCTTGGCACTTTTGTACTGTCATCAGCATATCTTGATGTAGGGATGACCTTAGGGACATTAGCATCTCTTTAAGGACCGTGTCTGATATAGGTTGTCCTGTGGTGGGGAATCCCTCTATTGGATCTGAGGCGGTTGAGGCCTGGGCATGTGAGGGGGAATGTGCTCTCACCTCCATAGCTTGCTGCAGTTGCTTTCCCTGTGGAGAATCCGTCCTCTGCCTGGATTTAACAGGGCTTCTTGTAGTTGGGGTGGATGCCGCTGAGGACGATCCGCTTTGCTGGGTCTGTGAATCGGCGCTGTTTAGGCCGGGCGGACAGCTCGTGGATGCGGCCTGCTGCGGCTAGGCCGTGCTGAGGTGGAGAAATACTCCGGCAGCTTGCTGAGCTGCGGCGGAGGGTCCTTTCGTCTCCGCGGCATCCCTGTGTGTATACGGGACTCTGATGGGTCGGATGGCGGCGGATGGCACTAGCGATAGCTCCGATGGCAGTGGATTCCCCCGGTGGTGTGGCGGAGCTCGGGAGCTAAGCTGCCATCTTCGGGCTCGGACGCCATGCCCCTCTGCCTCCCACTTTTTAAGGGACCAAAAGTAATGGGACAATTGGCTGCTCAGCTGTTCCAAGGCCAGGTGTGTGTTATTCCTTCATTATCCCATTTACAAGGAGCAGATAAAAGGTCCAGAGTTCATTTCAAGAGTGCTATTTGCATTTGGAATCTGTTGCTGTCAACTCTCAATATGAGATCCAAAGAGCTGTCACTATCAGTGAAGCAAGCCATCATTAGGCTGAAAAAAACAAAACAAACCCATCAGAGAGATAGCAAAAACATTAGGTGTGGCCAAATCAACTGTTTGGAACATCCTTAAAAAGAAACAACACACCAGTGAGCTCAGAAACACCAAAAGACCCGGAAGACCATGGAAAACAACTGTGGTGGATGACCAAAGAATTCTTTCTCTGGTGAAGAAAACACCCTTCACAACAGTTGGCCAGATCAACTGTATGTGATAGGTGTATGTGTGTCAAAGTCAACAATCAAGAGAAGACTACACCAGAGTGAATACAGAGGATTCACCACAAGATGTAAACCATTGGTGAGCCTCAAGAACAGGAAGGCCAGATTAGAGTTTGCCAAACAACATCTAAAAAAGCCTTCACAGTTCTGGAACAACATCCTATGGACAGATGAGACCAAGATCAATTTGTACCAGAGTGATGGGAAGAAAAGAGTATGGAGAAGGAAAGGAACTGCTCATGATCCAAAGCATACAACCTCATCAGTGAAGCATGGTGGTGGTAGTGTCATGGCGTGGGCATGTATGGCTGCAAATGGAACTGGTTCTCTTGTATGTATTGATGATGTGACTGCTGACAAAAGCAGCAGGATGAATTCTGAAGCGCCTTTCACTGTTAAGAGTTTGACCACACCCACTTTTGCCGCAGTGCACGTAGTGAGCCATCGGTCGCTTCCTCCCTCAAGTATCCCTCATTCTGAAGTTCAAAAGTTTGGAAGTATACTGTTTTGGCTGTGTCATAGCTTTTTTCTTTATATAGTGTCATTTAATAGGGTCATTGAGACCATACTATAACATAGTGAGTTGGTGTATATTTATTTGGATTCCATAAATAGACTTTTTAGTGCTTTTAAACAATGCTGGGCTGTTGACCCTGCATTGCATGTGGTGGAAGCAAGAATGTGGCTATAGCAATGAACAGCTTAGACAGGAGACTGCGGCAAACCAGTTTTCCAGATCAAGGGAGCCTGCTAGAGGAAGGAGACGGTGAGTAATACAGCATCTTTTTCAACCCCCTAGACTTAACAAGCATAAAACCGTTGCAGTGTGCAGGGGCCCAGCTGAAAGAACATTTATTTGTTGTGCACAAAACTGGGCTTTATATTTCTTGCAAAAACACAACACACTTCTTTTGATAACTCACTATTGGTAGAACTTAAATTATAACTCAGGCCCCATTCACACTTGTGTGACTTGTCATACGACTTTGGACCCCAATCAGTTCATGTACTGAGAGGAAGCATGCTGATAGAAGGAGAGAGCATATTGACAGAGAGATGAGCTCATCACTTTGCAGCTTCTCCTTTAATAGGTTAACCACTTGGCGTCCGCGCTATAGCCGAATGACCGCCACAGCGCGGACCTGAATTTCTGGGAGGCCATCATATGAAGGCCTCCCCTTTGCACACTCCCCGCGCTGTGATCACTGAGTCACTGAGACTCGGGTGATCACAGATCCGAGTCCCCTTACCATGTGATCAGCTGCCAGCCAATGACAGCTGATCACATGATGTAAACAAAAGCTTGGTAATCTTTTTTTTCTCTCCTCACGCTCTTGACAGTGTGAGGAGAAAAAAAAAGCTGATCACCAGCTTATGTGAAAGGGACAACTGTCCCGAAGAGGAAGAGGCAATTCTGCCTCATCTGTGCCCACCAGTACCCCCTGCCAGTGCCACCTGCCATTGCCACCTGCCAGTGCCCACCAGTGCCACCTATCAATGCCCATAAGTGCCACCTATCACTGCCCACCAATGGTGCCAATCAGTGCCACCTAGCAGTGCTGCCTATCAGTGTAACCAACCAGTGCCGATCAGTGTCTATTATTGCCACCCATCAGTGCTCATCACTGCAACCCATCATTGCCCATTACTGCCACCTATCAGTGCCCATCAGTGCCGCCTCATCAGCATACATCAATAAAGGAAAATAATTACCTGTTTGCAAAATTTTATAACAAAATATAAAAAATATACATTAAAAAAAAAAAAAAATTGGTCTTTTTAGATTTTTTTAACAAAAAAATAAAAACCGCAGAGGTGATCAAATACCACCAAAAGAAAGCTCTATTTGTGGGAAAAAATTATACAATTTAATTTGTGTACAGTGTTGTATGACCGCGCAATTGTCATTCAAAGTGCATCAACGCTGAAAGATGAAAATTGGTCTGGACAGGAGGGGGGTTTAAGTATCCAGTAAGCAAGTGGACTGAGGATGGACAAGGTCGGCTTGGAGGAAGTGGGTTGAATGATGATGGCCATCAGATTGAGGACATCTGGTAACAAAAAAAAAAGGAGAAAATCTCAGGACTGAATATTGCTGCAAAGGATGGTCATATTACTTTTATCTTTAAAGGGCTATTCAATTTTACTGCCATATTTTTAGCTGGAGTTCTGCTTTAGCAGACTTTTGCCCTTGTAGCTATGCTTAATAAAGCTGAACTCTAAGCAGACATAAAAGACAAATTATTGAAGCTCTGTAATCATTAGAACATCCTTAAATGTATATTTTTAATGTAAGCAATGTACAAACCTGACTTGGTATCAGCCTCTAGCTGAGCCAGGATGTGGGAAGACGAAACAGTACAAGGAGCCAGCCAATTTATGTGTTGACAAGAGGCATGCTGAGAGGAGGAAAAAGCAGAGTAAGGGAGAGATGAGGTTATCACTGTGCTGCCTCTCCTTTCGCTGTCTAATTACAGCCTGGGGGTGAGCCCAGGATGACCTAGGCTTAGAGGAAGCATGTTAAAAGATACTGGCCATCAGACTGATAACATCTAGTGGCAGAAATATCTACTGCAGGGAAAATCTCAGAACTGTAGGTGAATATTCCAGCAAAAGCTGGTTTTGCTATTTTATCTTTAACAGGTTCGTGCCTGGCCTATTGGCGAATGACGCCAGGACCGGACTCTAGTCTATCCAGGTGGACGTCATATGACTTCCTCCTGGATTGCGCCCTGCACTCCCTGGAGCCACGCAGCGGAGCAATCTTTCACTGGCTGCGTCCATCGGACACAGCTGATGATTGATTACTGTACCGGCCCACTTTTGGTACCATGTGACCACTGTAACCAATTACAGCAGATCACATGACAGTTGTAAACAATGGATCTCTTCCTTTCAAGCCATCCATTGTATACAATTGTGTTGCTAGCTGTGATTGGTCACAGTGATCACATGTTACAGACTGGGCCAATCACGGCCCGTCTATGCCATGTGATCAGCTGTGGCCAATCACAGCTAATCACAACAAAACAGACTGAATGAATCAATTTCATTTAGGAAAATGATTGCATATAGCTACGAAATTCATAGCTATAAGCAAACATTATGTTTTCAAAATAAGTACTGATGGTAACATTATATTGCTCTGGTCAAAAGGTATTAAGAAAACAAATCTGAAGAAAAATAAAAAAATATATAACAAATAAATAAAAAAAAGATAGAATTTCTTCTTTTTCGTACTGTCAACGGGGTCACTGATCACTGCCACACCGTTGTATGATGATTCTGTACTGCACTGGTGACAGTATGTAAAAAAAAAAAAATAATTTCTTTATTTTCCAAAAAATTATGACAAAAACCTCTAACTAAATACAATGGACTGTCTACATTCCAAAAAGAGGTAATTAGGGGGATAGCTGTCCTGTCCTAAAAAGAAATGTGATAGGCCATCAGTACATCAGGATTGATCAATTTTCAGATATACCACAGTTTGTGAACTGCATAACTTTCCTACAGACTAAATAATATACACTGGTTTGGGTCATTTTCATCAAAGAAATGTAGCAGAATGGCCTAAATTCTTGAAGAAAGATTATTTATTTGCAAATTTGTATAACAGAAACTTTGTTTTTTTTTCATTTATTTACCAATAAATAAAAAAATTAAATAGCACTAAAATAAAGCTCTATTTGTGTGAACAAAATGATAAAAATTTAGTTTGGGTACAGTGTTTCATGACTGCTCAATGGTCAGTCAAAGTGCGGCAGCGCTGAAAGCTGAAAATTGGCCTTGGCAGGAAGGGGGTGAAATTGCCCAGCATTGAAGTGGTTAAATTATGTTGTTAGTCATCTTGTTAGTTTTGACTCAAGTTCTGCTTTAATTTAGGGATGGGCAACGGTTTGGCCTAAACGGCATATGTTCGGGCCAAACTTTGGTTGTTCGGTTGTTCGGGGCAAATTCGAAAGCCGCCGGAACACCATTAAAGTCTATAGGACACTAACATGAAAAATCAAAAGTGCTCATTTTAAAGGCTTATATGCAAGTTATTGTCATAAAAAGTGTTTGGGGACCTGGGTCCTGCCCCAGAGGACATGTATCAATGCAAAAAAATTTTTAAAAAACTAACGTTTTTTCAGGAGCAGTGATTTTTTTAATGCTTACAGTGAAACAATAAAAATGAAATATTCCTTTAAATATCATGCCTGGGGGTGTCTATAGTATGCCTGTAAAGTGGTGCATTTTTCCCGTGTTTAGAACCGTACCACAGCAAAATGACATTTCTAAAGGAAAAATTGTCATTTAAAACTGATCACGGATGTAATGAATTGTCAGGTTTTAGCAATATAGCTAAAACTCATTGAAAAAAAGAGCATGGAATCCTCCCAGTCCATTACCAGGCCCTTCGGGTGTGATATGAATATTAAGGGGAACCCCAAACCATAATAAAAGAAAATTGCATGGGGGTCCCCCTAAAATCTACACCAGGCCCTTCGGGTCTGATATGGAAATTAAGGGGAACCCCGCACCAATTTTTTTTTTAAAAATGGCGTAGGGGTCCCCCTCAACTCCGAGCAGGCACGTATGACAGTATGACTATCTTGGTGGATGCTATTGACCGGCTCATCTCTACCCATTGTGGCCTTATGACAACTTCTCTTGTCACCTTAGGATGGCTATCCTAGAACGTTCTCTTTTGTTGTTTTTTATGCCCTGTGGGAAGACTATCTGATATCAATATAAGCTACACTGTCCCGGGTGTGCTTCCCCTGCAATCTATTGCCGCAGTTGGTGCTGGCACTCCTCCTTATATCAACTCTAGGATTCCTAGTAGTGCTTATTAGATTAATTACAACGTATACATATGCTACATATGCTTTATAGCTCCTGAAGAAGTAGAAAAGTGAAACATGTTGAGCAGCAAGCTATGTGATTGATACACTATTTATCTATGTGTATGTTGTATATGTACAAATTGATTTTATGGAATGAGGTCAGCTTGTGCTGGCCCACTGTTTTTTTAAAATGTTGGATCGAAATAAAAAAAACTATTTTTATAACAATTTCTGTGTTTGTGGCACTATAAAAATCCATTTTTCCTACCTTTTCAAAAAATGCTTTAATTGGTTTTAATAAAAACTTTAGACAACAAGTTAAAGGTAGATCTTTCAGTAACTTTACATGTTTGCATCAATAGTATAATTAAAAAAAAAACTTTCAAGATGATGTCATCAGTCTGTTGCAGACAGGAGTCAGGAATAAGCAGTTCCTCAATGAAATGCAGCAAGATGCAGTCAGATTTTTACTGGGTTTCTGGGCTAACTATCATGTATCAACCCCAGGTCATATGTTATTATGTTGTGCAATCTCCATTATTTATAAACAGGAATGCAGCGGGTTTAGACAAAAAGAATTGGGGGGAGGAGTGTGGTAGTATGACCCAGTAATAGCAAACATAGAAAAAACACCTGGTACCAAAAGGTACGGTGAGCAACCCCTTGGGGTCGTTAATAGACAGATCAAGCCAATAGTAAAAAAGTATAAATTTTATTACACTAATTCAACATGTACAAAAAATACATACAATGCATAAAAACCAAATCTGATACCCTGATTGATACAGTTGTATAGAAGAATCACCACCCTGGTGCAAAGGATTGGTGGAGATCAATACAGTGATAATAACACCTTACATGTTACGGACACATAGTCCCTCTTCAGAGGTTTTGTGTTATTGAATCAAATAGGTATAAGGTTTATACAAAAAGAGAAGAGCCTTGTGTAGCATGCAGTACGCTGGTCTCCTTCAGTGTTCTCTGCTGGGGCGTAACTCCGCCCACGTGCTCGTTGGTTCAGCGTGCGAGGAGCTGTAAGCAGGCTTCAGGCAGTGTGCGCTGTAGTGACACCTGGTGGCAGGCGCTGATGAATTGCAGGCACTGTCCAGGCATGTAGATTTAGAAACTGCGACACAGAATCTAAAAACTGAAGGCAGGCAAACTATACAGCAATTACCATTGGCACAGTAAAGTCTCTCCTGTAACATCCTACTGTATGGGACTGACCATGCAACATCCCGTCATAGACACCCCCTCATTGCATACTGTTACTGGGGACAACAGCATATGTTCACAAACTCCTTTCACTGTGTTGAGCAGGATTATTAAAGTGACTTGAGATTTCTGCAATGCAGTGGGTAATGTCCGCGCCATGCAGAGCGCTGGACATATTTGTAATCCAGAGCTCGATCGATCACCGAGGTTGCCATGGGTGATAGCACATGGTTACAGTCACTGGTTGCAGGGCTTATTACTGATGTGAGTGTCTATTTAGGCAACTGGGTGCAGGGGCGTGATGGCAGCGCTGATCCTGGATGGTTGCTATGGACAATGACACTTGGTAACAAGCTTGGGTTGGGTTGCTATGGGCAACAGCATGTGGCAAAAGTCATTTTTTAAGACAAACAGTCCTTTCCTTGTTATACCCCACACTTGGCAAAACAGGCAAAGTCTCCCCATGGCTTTCAACGGTTGCTAGGTGCAACAGCCAGCAGGTTAACCGTGAAGGTGGATCTCGGTGGGACCTCCAAATGTAGCTCTTGGTTGCTACTAGTAACTAACATCCACCATATCAACCTGCTGCTAGACCTCCATCTATCACTTCTGAGACAATGAACAGTCATTTGCGTTGTTTCTGTCAGAAACCATGAACCAGACCGAGACAGAAGTACAGTAAAATCACACTTTATTAATAAAAATAAAAAGGTAAATAGAGTAAGCGTAGTCAAAACATAGCCAGAGTCCAGTAACCGGATTGGGTAATCAGTCAAGCTAGAGTTCAGCAACCAGAGCGGTAATCAGCCAAGCCAGAGTTCAGTAACCAGATCGGGTAATCAGCCAGGCCAGAAGTCAGGGATCCAAGTAGAGGAACAGCAAGCAGGATAAGGAGTCAGAAGGGATGCCAGCAAAGCCAGTCTTTAAACAGGAACGCAGAAGATGGTTTCTTGTGATGTGACCAAGGCGACGGCACGAATGAAGTGAGCTGGAGATCTTTAAGTAGGCGGGACTGACGAGCAGATCCACAACAGCTGGATAACTGTGGAGAGAGATGAGAGCTGGCAATTAGCTGACAGCTGAGCGGCCAGCTCAGAAAAGGAAGTTTCGTTTTGTTTTTTGGGGGATATAACTTTGTTGGAGGAAAGGAAATATGGGATGCCCATAAAACAATTGCTTTGCCATCATAGTTAAGAATTAGAACAAAAGTTTGAGCCACGAAGTATTGATGTACAAATAATATCTACAGTCACTTCCCCTGCATAACACCATGCAGACTATTACTCCTCCTCTGCGTATCTCTTGCAGACTGTTGCTCCCGGGACTTTCACCCTCCTGCACAAACTTCCACTGTAGATCATTACTTTTCCCGTCACAAAAGAGACCAACCTGAACAGTCGCAGTTGCTGTTTAGAATTGGTTGCACTGTTACTAGGCCAGAGGTCTGCAGAACCTCTCCCCGGCGGCCTACTCATTTAGTAGCATGTGCTGTTTGGTGGACTACTGTTCCCAGATAGTCCGGCCTGCAAATCCAGCGATTTGACATTCTCCCCACAGTCTCTCCTCTGGCCTCGCACCCAGTTCCCCTGGCATGCCTCATCCAGAAATCCACTGTGGTCCACTCACCGACTTTCTCCTGCTCCGAGTCCATGATAGAGAACTTTAACTGGACATACGTTCCGACAGCTTTTCCTCCCTTTCTGTTTCAGTACACTTCATCGATGACCGTGTAAAGATGAAGCTCCCTCCCAGCTCTCCTGGGCTCATCTGCTAGGCCTCGTACCCCCCAGATGGGGATGGTGCCCCTGCTGCTGCCTGGTACTCCATTCTCCACATCTCCCGGCCCACAACTCCCCCCCCAGCAGGTTGTTACCTAAGCTTATAAGGGAGGCCTACCCCCTGCAAATTCCTGTTGGGAATTGGTCAGGGCTCCTCACATGAGCTGCCTACCACTCCAGTCCTAGGCCCTGCCCCTCTTCCAGAACATTCTCCCTGGAAGCAGGGGAGGCGCCTTAGAACTAAAGCACAGGTGGTCACATCAGATGCTGCACTAACCACTCCCTGCCCCCAGATCAAAACAAGCAGTTTCCCTTACAAAAATCCTCACTCTAGCACCTACCTAAGGTAGAGAGTACTACACAGTATTTATGTATGTTTTGTTTAATGGTGAATTCACTATGCACCAGTTTACCACAAAGTGATGGGGCCCATCTAAATGTCACCTCACGGTGATAATGTGGCTTAAGACAACCTTATTCTTGGCTAAACTGGCCACTATACCCTTGCGTTCCACCTTGGAGCTCAGGCAAGGCCATCGCACATCGACGGCGTCATGATGTGTGACGCGGTCCAGCCCCTCGTGATTGGGGCTCGGCACTCCATGTTGCCGGGGGACTCCAGGGACTGACATTGCGCCGTACCCTCCCTCCTTCTCTGCACTAGCTGTTTTTGATCTCGATCAGTATCGTAATTGGTTCTTGTCTTTTTTACACATGCTCATATACTGGCCCTCATGTCCCTTTAGAAGACACTGAGAGATCGTCCGGGTGTGAGCACATGCTTTCTATTTGTAAGGTCAGTTTACTAAATACTTTTTGATAGGCTTTGGCACTCTCTGTCCTGTACATACACTGTCGGGGCACAGGCTTGCTGCAGCCTTATTTGATACAATTTTCCAGCATATTTAATTCATACAGATATCTACATATATATATATATTTTTTTATATCAAAGCTCCACCATATCTGAGTCCTTGTAGTGAAGCAAGCCCCAGTTCCTATATATGATTCGTTTGTCGGGTGGTTCTGGACGGTGCATGGCCAATTGACCAATGAGTTTCCTGACCGAGCATAATCTCTTCAGTCGGTTCATGTTAACGGTTTGCTATGTAAGTAAACTAATTCATATATAAGATTACATTTTATACTGTGTGTTGCATTGTTTGCTATTTATCTGAACAGTTATTAAGATTATTACTCTGTACTTATATGTATTTACTGTATATATATTTATATACTCTTCTCTCTTTGTAGAAACATTATACCCGTTTATCAATCAGGGTATCAGATATGGTTTTTATGCATTGTATGTATTGTTTGTACATGTTGAATTTGTGCAATAAAATGTATACTTTTTTACTATTGGCTTGATCTGTCTATTAACGACCCCAAGGGGTTCCTCACCGTACCTTTTGGTACCAGGTGTTTTTGGGTTTAGACAGAGGACAATGCTTACATTATAGAACACAATGCCCTACCCCAGAGATTTAAGGTGAGAGTAGCAGAAACAAATTTGACTTAGCTAGAAGACGTGTGAATAGACAGATGGATGTCAGGGTGAATTTCTCAGTGGGTAGGTAATGTCTTGTGCCTCTTGGTTGAAGACTAGGGATGGGCTTTATGTTCGGGTGGAACATGAGTTTGACTCGAACATTGGCTGTTCGCCCGTTCGCCAAACAGTGAAAAATTTGGGGTGTTCGCAGCAAATTCGAAAGCTGCGGAACACCCTTTAAAAATTTATGGGAGAAATCAAAAGTGCTAATTTTAAAGACTTATATGCATGGTATTGTCATAAAAAGTGTTTGGGGACCTGGGTCCTGCCCCAGGGGACATGTATCAATGCAAAAAAAGTTTTAAAAAGGGCCGTTTTTTGGGGAGCAGTGATTTTAATAATGCTTAAAGTGAAACAATAAAAGTGTAATATGCCTTTAAATTTTGTACCTGGGGGGGTGTCTGTAGTATGCCTGTAAAGGGGCACATGTTTCCCGTGTTTAGAACAGTCTGACAACAAAATTACATTTCTAAAGGAAAAACGTCATGTAAAACTACTATCGCTAGCGCCAGCTATAATGAATTGTTGGTCCAGCAATACACATAAAAGTTCATTGATAAAAACGGCATGGAATTTCCCCACAGGGGAACCCTGAACCAAAATTTGAAAAAAAAATGCGTTGGGGTCCCCCTAAATTCCATACCAGGCCCTTCAAGTCTGGTATGGATATTAAGGGGAACACCGCGCCAAAATAAAAAAAATGGCGTGGGAGTCCCCCTCAAAATCCATACCAGACCTTTCAGGACTGGTATGGATTTTAAGGGGAACCCTGCACCAAAATTGTAAAAAAATGGCGTGGAGTCCCCCCAAAAATCCATACCAGACCCTTATCCGAGCATGCAACCTGGCAGGCCGCAGGAAAAGAGGGGGGACGAGAGAGCGCCCCCCTCTTGAACCGTACCAGGTCACATGCCCTCAACATTGGGAGGGTGCTTTGGGGTAGCTCCCCCAAGCACCTTTTCCCCATGTTGATGGGGAGAAGGGCCTCATCCCAACAACACTTGCCCGGTGGTTGTTGGGGTCTGCGGGTGGGGGGCTTATCAGAATCTGGAAGCCCCCTTTAACAAGGGAACCCCCAGATCCCGGCCCCCCGTGTAAATTGGTAATGGGGTACAAATGTAATTTCACAAAAAAAGTGTCAAAAAAGTTAAAAAACACAAGAGATGGTTTTTGACAAGTCCTTTATTAATTTCTTCTTCTTTCCGCTTCTTCTTCCACCTTCTTTCTTCTGGTCTTCCTTCGGTGTTATTCTTCTTCCACCATCTTCTTCTTCTCCAACTTATTCTTCTCCATCTTCTTCTTCCTCTGCTCTTCTTGTCCCGCATCTTCCTCCGGCTTCTTCTCCGCTCCGTCCGCACGGTCCTCCTCAGTGGGATTCTTCCACCGTATGATGCTTTGGTTCTTCTGACATTTCTTATATAATGGAGGGTGGGGCCACCCGGTGACCCCTCCTCTGACGCGCAGGGACTTCACGGGGACTTCCCTATGGCTTTCCCCATGTTGTCAGAGGGGGCAGGGTCACCCGATTACGTAAACAGATGACCCCGCCCCCCTCTGACAACACGGCAAAAGCCATAGGGAAGTCCCTGTGAAGTCCCCGTGTGTCAGAGAAGGGGGTGGTCACCGGGTGGCCCTGCCCTCTGATATATATGAAGTGTCAGAAGAACCGTCACAAGGCAGAAGATTCCCACTGAGGTGGATCATGCGGACGGAGTGGAGAAGAAGCCGGAGGAAGATGTGGGATGAGAAGAGCGGAGGAAGAAGAAGATGGAGAAGAAGAAGATGGAGGAAGAAGAAGAACACCTAATAAAGACCAGAAGAAAGAAGATGAAAGAAGAAGAAATGAATAAAGGACTTGTCAAAAACTGTGTCTTGTGTTTTTTAACATTTTTGACACTTTTTTGGTGAAATGGTAGGGGTACAATTGTACCCCATTACTAATTCACATGGGGGGGCAGGCTCTGGGGGTCCCCTTGTTAAAGGGGGCTTCGAGATTCCGATAAGCTCCCCACCCGCAGACCCCCACAACCACCGGGCAAGGGTTGTGGGGATGAGGCCCTTTTCCCTATCAACATGGGGACAAGGTGCTTTGGGGGGCTACCCCAAAGCACCCTCCCAATGTTGAGGGCATGTGGCCTGGTACAGTTCAGGGGGGCGCTCTCTCATCCCCCCCTCTTTTCCTGTGGCCTGCAAGGTTGCATGCTTGGATAAGGGTCTGGTATGGATTTTTGTGGGGACCCCACGTCATTTTTTTAAAAAATTGGGGCGCAGGGTTTCCCTTAAAATCCATACCAGACCTGAAGGGTCTGGTATGGATTTTGAGGGGGACCCCCATGCCATTTTTTAAAAACATTTTGGCCTGAAGGGCCTGGTATGGAATTTAGGGGGACCCCAACGCATTTTTTTTTCATTTTAGTTCGGGGTTCCCCTGTGGGGAAATTCCATGCCGTTTTTATCAATGAACTTTTATGTGTATTGCTGGACCGACAATTAATTATAGCTGGCGCTAGCGATAGTGGTTTTACATAATTTTTTTTTTCTTTAGAAATGTCATTTTGCTATCAGACTGTTCTAAACACGGAAAACATGCTCCCCTTTACAGGCATACTATAGACACCCCCCAGGTACGAAATTTAAAGGAATATTACACTTTTATTGTTTAACTTTAAGCATTATTAAAATCACTGGCGTGGGACCCGGAGAAGCTTCCGATCAATTGTCATCATAAAGTGACACCGATAACTACAGACGGAGCAGCCCTCGATGCCTTGTATTTCTTTGGTGATACAGCTTCTACAGCCCTGGATAGTCTATAAGGTTTTTGGGAGACCCAATTCCCTGGGCTCGGTGAGACCAACATATTGGTCTTTTTAGCTGGTAAGGAGAAAAGTTATTCACTTTGGGTGTTCCATCTCATTGGATAAGGGACTCTTCTTTTCACCAAGTGTTGATCGTATATATTCACTGGCCAATCTTTCTCTTTTGCAAGCTTATTGGGACTTATTCTAACATTTATCACACTTGTTATTATATTTTCACTTATGATTAACAGACTCACATTATCTGTTATTTTGAATACTGTAATTTTGGAGTTCATTGATCCACGTCAGAGGATCAATATTGTCACTTTGTTTATGTGTATATCAATAACTTATATTTCATGTATTTACAATTTGAATATTATATTACTAGGTATCTAGTTTTCACAACATTTAGCTTATCCTATTCTTGGTAAACTCATCCACCTTAGTTTTCTGTTTTTAGTTTGATTTCACCAATTCATTATGTCTAGGTTTCTTGTTTAATGATTTTAGCGCTGCACTAATTTATATCTTATTATTAAAATCACTGCTCCAGAAAAAACGTCCGTTTTTAAAACTTCTTTTTGCATTGATACATGTCCCCTGGGGCAGGACCCAGGTTCCCAAACACTATTTATGACAATAACTTGCATATAAGCCTTTAAAATGAGCACTTTTGATTATTCATGTTCGTGTCCCATAGACTTTAACGGTGTTTGCGTGTTCAAACACATTTTTTGCCTGTTCGCATGTTCTGGATGCAAACCGAACCGGGGGGTGTTCGGCTCATCTCTATTGAAGATGGACAGATATCACCCTGCCTGTTGTTGTCAAGGAGAAATACATCTTGATCTGTGGCCACTCTGTGCCTTACTATGCCTTGCAGATCATCACTTCTATTATTCTTATTAAATAAATCCAAAAGTGTTTATGTCTGGCTGTTCAATCTAAAGGAAATTGAACAAGAAATTTGTACAATGAATGGCCAGCTTTAAATGTGTATTGTTTGTCTAGAATTCCTCCTGAAAAAAAAGAAAAAATCAGTGCACTACTGGAAATTGATAGGTAGCCTCATGGCTGTATATTTGCAGCATGAGATACAAGTCACTGCTGCCTCTTACTGCCAGTCCCAGGAGATTTGATGTAAGATTTGGTGATGCCACTACAATGCTGCTGCTCAATGTTGTCCTTGCTGGCAAAAGGAAGCAAAAGCCCTGCCTCTCAAGATGGCCAACAGAGAAACAGTACAGAACAATGAAGGGTCAATAATGGAGGAAGATTGGTTGCAGGGAGAACACAGGCACTTACCTTACCCCAACAGGAACCACTGGATATTATGGGTTCTCTTTTCTGCCTCAACTCTTTAACCGCTTCCTGTCCAGCCATAGTACATAAGTGGGCAGACTGGATTTATTAAGAAAAAAAATATATAAATATATATATATATATATATATATATCTCACAAAAGTGAGTACACCCCTCACATTTTTGTAAATATTTTATTATATCTTTTCATGTGACAACACTGAAGAAATGACACTTTTCTACAATATAAAGTAGTGTGTTTACAGCTTGTATAACAGTATAAATTTGCTGTCCCCTCAAAATAACTCAACACAGGAGGGGGCGTGGCTACCACAAGGCTGAATGGACGCTTGAACAGTCAGCTTCTCTCCAGATATAGGAACTTCAACGTTCCAAGGTGCTCCTAACGACCCTCCACCGCACCAACTCACCCACAAAGTGCCGGACGACAAACCGGGATGCCCCACAAGAGGAAGGAGTCGTCTCATCTGAAGAAATTATCACATTTCTTCCCTCCGACAGCCCTCAGCCCAATCCAAGATGGCATCGGTGGCACCTCTCCGGCCTCCTCCAAGGGCTCCATCTCTGCCACACCGATCCGGCCTCACAGGGACACCTCACCTGTGGATCTCCTGATACCTCCACACCACTATCCCGCAGCCCAGCTAAATCAAAGCCCTGCATGGCGTCAGACTTCTGCGAGAATAAGGTGAGCACATGCCATGGAGGACACCGGAGAGCTTCCTGAAACCATTAACTCTTTCCCCACTGTTATTTAGCCCATATCTGAATCCACACTAAAGGACATGCTAGTCTCCCGCTGCAGCTCCCTTCATGTTGATATGATTGTGTGCATGAGAAGTTTCAAAGCTGAAGTTCATGAATTAGGGGAGAGGGTAGACCACGTGGAGCAGAAAATGGGGAAATACGCTTCCTTATATAATTCACTGGTAGATGCTCACAATGACCTGATGAGGTGACCTGGCTTAAGGCCAAGGTCACTGACCTCAAGGACAGGTCAAGAAGAAACAACTTAAAGCTGCGGGGTGTCCCTGAATCCACACTACCTGCACAATTGCACAATTGCAGCAATATGCCCAGGACTTCATGAAAGCTTTTCTGTCTGAATTATCTGAATCATACCTGGTAATAGACAGAATTCATCGCCTACCCAAGCCATCCCACTTCCCTGATAACATCCCAAGAGATGTTTTGATACAAGTACATTTCTTTCATGTAAAAGAGCGTTTCATGATGACGTTTCACAAAAATAGACAACCACCTGAAAAAAACTCCTCCATTCAACTTTTTGCTGATCTCTCTCAATTTACTATGCAAAGACGCAAGTCACTATTACCTATCACAAAAGCCCTATGCAATCATGATTTTGCGTACCGCTGGGGATACCCATCTAAATTGACAATCACAAGAGAAAACAGCACTTCTGTAATTAACAACCTTGATGAAGGGCTCAAACTGCTCCGGGCCTGGGACATCCTCCCTGAACAAACCAAGGGGGGATCACCCTCCACATCTAAACTGGAGACCCAGAATATCTGGCAAGTAGTTTCATACAAGAAGAGCAACAAAAGTAAGACCTGAACACTTGGCGTCCAAACTTCACTCAATTCCTATAACGCTGTGGAGTTCTCAGTCCCCCTCCTAGGTAATGCGCAGTAACACTGCCATCAGATTTATGTTGGAATCTCCTTTTTTACCTTGTTGGTTTAAACAGTTCACATTGACTTGTTTTTGCTTTTGTTACTTTTTTTCTTTTCTCCCCTTTTTCACCACATCCTATCTGAGATGGACTCTCATCTGACATGGAAGAACCTATCCCTGCTCTCGCAAGATCTACAATCGACTGGACGCCACCCAGGACTAGACTGTCTGGATCTGCTTGAAGTACTGTCTCCCCCACACATACTGACTAACCATGGTGATTAACATAGTCTCCTTTAATGTGCATGGGCTGAATCACCCAGCAAAATGATCCTCTCGATGGAAAGAAGCCCTGAAACTACATGTGGATATCCTGTGCATACAGAAGTCACACTGTCTTGCCTCTAACCCACCCTGTTTCCAACACAAAAATTACCCTTATATATATCTGGCCTCAGCTCCACTGAAACAAAAAGGAGTGATCATTGCTATTGAAGACTCTATGGCCTTTGTCCCTAAAGAAGTAATACTGGGCCCAGAAGGGAGATACTTGATCCTTGTTGGAGAGTTCAACAACCGGAGTTACACAATCGTCAATCTTTATGCACCCAATACCCATCAAGTAAGATTTCTTAGGAGAATCTTCCATAAACTCTCAGCGACCAAGAAAGGCACCTTAATTATCTGTGGGGATTACAACATCACAGCGGATTACACTGTGGACACAACTACTAGATCTACACGCCCCTTGCCTATGCTACAGTCTATACTTCATGAAGAAGATTTGTATGATGTCTGGAGGTGTCAACACTCTAATGAACGTGACTCCACCTTCCACTCCTCCAGACATAACTCATACTCACGCTTAGACATGATTGTTGTAGATAGAAACCTCTTACAGGCGGTGTCCTCCTCCACCATTCACGATATCTCGTGGTCTGACCACGCACCTGTGTTGATAGCGGTGGTGGAGGGGAATACCCCTAGCCCTGCTTATATATGATGAGCTAACTCTAATCTGCTTCAGATGCCTCCACATGTAACTTCCTTGACTAACCTTCTGAAAGAGTGCTTTGCACTAAATACTGACTCAGTGTCTAATCCCTCCACCCTATGATGTGCCCACAAGGCCTTTATCAGGGGCATTATCCTACAAATCAGCTCAAGGGTTAAAAAACAGAGAACACTTAAACTGGACCACCTGCTTGGTGAGATTAGGGCATTAGAAACTCAAAACAAAGACACACCAAGTACAGAAAAAGCAAATAAGTTGATCAAGCTTCACTCTGATCTCAGACTTCTACTTATAGAGCATTATGACAAGCATATTAACTCTCTAATGTTATCACACTTTTACTCTGGAAACAGAGCAGGCAAATTTCTAGCCCGACGTTTAAAGGATCACAAGTCCCGAAAAAAAATACCCTACCTAATCCGTGAGACAGACAAGAATAACATTTTTAACCCCAAGGACACAGCAAATATCTTTGCTGATTATTGCACCTCATTATACAACCTTAAAATTATCCCAACACCCCACAACCTACAGATGATGCCATCCAAAGCTTTTTAGAAAACATTAAACTCCCCTCCTTGACACAGTCACAACTGCTGACCCTAAACTCACCCATAACGGAGCCCGAGATATAGAGAATAATTAGAACACTACACTGGTCTCTGGGACCAAATGCATTACCGAATGACTACTACAAATTATTTTCAAGTATAAAGATGTTAAACTTTACACAAAAATCCTGGCCCATCTAACCCCATTAGACTGCGGGTGATATGCAGAGGAAAAAGCAAGCACAAAAGGTTCACCAGAACCGGGACACAAACTGACTACCCCTGTCTGAGACAATCACCTTGGGTAGCCCGTGTAAGCGGAAGATCTCCCGAGCAAAAATAGAAGCCAGTTCCTTAGTAGCCAACTTCTTGAGTGGAATACAACATTTTCGAGAACCGGTCATCCACCATAAGGATAACTGTGTTGCCCTGGGAGTTGGGTAACTCCACAATGAAATCCATAGACAGGTGGGTCCAGGGCCTCTCCCCATTGGGTGTGGGCTGTAGGAGGCCCACTGGAAGGTGTTGTGGAGTCTTACTCTGAGCACACACGGAACAGGCAGCTATGAAAGCGTTTACATCAGCACATAGACTAGGCAACCAGAATTGTTGGGAAATGGCCCAAAAGATTTGATTCTTCCCAGGGTGGCTAACAGCCTTGGGAGAATGGTAAGTCTGGAGCACAGAAGTATGGAGACTCTCGGGGACAAAGCAGCGGTCACAAGGTTTATCAGGAGGAGCATCGACCTGAGAAGCAAGAATTTTGTCACCCAAAGGAGAAGTAAGACTGGTGCAAACTGTACAGCCAACTTAGTTTCACTTACTATTTGCTAGCAGAAAGAGACAGACACGCTGATTCATTTCAGAACAGTCAATCTTAGCTAGTCCGTTTGAATTCATTGTCACTTTGTCAGAGAACCTGAACTATTTCATTTGAGCATAAGCTAAGTACAGCAGCAGAACAGTAGTGAAGCAAGCTACATCTGTGTTGTGAACTTGATAGATAGACTAGTGATACTAGTGTTGCTGCTAGTGTTGTGATAGCCTCAGAGGCTGCCCGTGTTGTGGTGGGGGGTGATTTATAGATTGAGATTCTATATACCCTATCTCCACTCCAGTCCATTTTCTGACTTGCAGTTGCTGTAAAGTTCAGAAATGTACCGTTCTAATGTAAAAGTGAAGGCTGGTAGAGGTAGTGGTCGTGGTCGCGGTCGCGGTGGACGCCTTGCTAAAAAAAGTGGCAAGGTCTCTGCTACTAGTGCCTCTTACACTTCTGCCGCCACCAAAATGCCGTCCACAGCAGTGGATGTCACCGCCAGTGCCACCAGCAAAGCTAGTACCACCACCGCAGTTCTTCTAATAATACTTTTCCTGCCAGACCACCAACATCTGCTGCCACTTCCACTGCCAGTGCAGCGCCTCCTTCCACTTCTACAGGTGTCATGGCTGCATATTTTTATGGAATAGGCAAGAAACCTAGTAAAGTGGAGTTGCCTTTACAGTCACCACCACCAATCACACTACCAGTGCCACTGCCCAGCTCCCCAAGAAGCAATTGAGGGAGACAGCAGCAGAGACAGAGTGTGAGACTTTTTCTGCATTGGCCCAAGAAGATGATTTAGAATGTGATGCTCCTCTTTCCCCAAACACTGCGGATGTTTTATACAATCTTAGCCCACAGGACTTACAGCTTGACCTGGAGAAAGTGCAAGAGGGATATTCTGTGAGGAGTAGGACAGGTAGCAGTCCACTTTTTTCATCTGCTGCTAACTCCCCTTCTCCCTCTGTTATTATGGAAGAATCCTGTGATGATGATATCACTGACCTCCCAGTCCCCAGCACCCCTGCCATTAGCAGCACTAGTTCTAGTTCACCAAGTGTAACTGTAGTGGCAACAGCTTCCACCACTGGTGTGCTACCTGCTGCAGCTATATCAGCCCTAAATAGATATCCACAGGGTCAAGGGGCTGCATCCCGCCGCAGCAACGTTTGGAAATACTTTCAAACATTGGAAGGCGGGTTCTTTGCCAAGTGTAAATTGTGTGGGAAGCAAGTAAGTAGGGGTAAAAAGTTAGGTCATTTAACCAATGCTGGTATGAACCTACACCTTAAAAATTACCAGCACTCTACTTTACTGCGGGCAGAGGCAGAAAAAGAAGATGGTAGCGCAGGAAGAAGCATAACGGACTCTGACTGTACTGGTGGTACCTCCTCAAGCACACCACTTACTCAGAGCACAGGAGGCAATAGAGAGGGTTCAATTAATACAACCCGTCCACGTGCAGTAGTTCCACTGCAGGCCCAATCAGGCTCCTCATATTCCCAAGGACATCATCAGCCTACCCTTGATAGCTTTGTTGGCTTTAGTTCCAAGGGCATGTCAAAACAACAGGCCAACAAGATCACCCGCCTCATTGGCCAATTCATTGCTGTTGGAGGAGCCTCTTTTCGCATGATTGAAGGGGAGCCGTTTAAACAGCTCATGCATGCCCTTGCTCCACGATACATTGTTCCTGCACGAACAACTTTCAGCAGAAATATTATTCCAGCACTATACCACTCGTGCGTTGGATTATTGAAGGAAAAAATGGACAAAGACGAGGGTCAGACAATTCATTTGACAACTTATTTGTGGACAGCTCCCAGCAGTCAACACGCTTTCCTGTCTTTGACTGCACACTGGTGGCAGGCCACTGTGCCTGTTGGTGGTGGCATTGGTGTAAGAGTTCAAACTCCATCAGGAAACAGGTCTGCAGCACAAGACCAGCAGGGTTATCAAGCTTTCCTGCTCCACACAGAAGTCCGTGATGACCAACACAGCTCTGCCAACATATTGCGGGCAATTAGATCAATGTTGGCCAATTGGTTTGGAGAGTGGGCAGTCACCAATGTCTCTGTTGGGTTCATTGTGACAGACGGAGGTTCAAACATGGTTAAAGCTCTCCAAGATGGATCTTTTGTCGGTGTGCGCTGTTTTGCACACATACTGCATTTAGTGGTCAAGGGTGCAATCCCAGTGGAGAAAAACAACAAGATTGCTCAAATCTTGGATCTTTGCAGAAAGATTGCAGGGCATTTCCACCGCAGTGTAGGGGCTAGTCAACTGTTGAGGGAGGAGAAAGAACAATCAGGGCTCCCCATACATTGCCTGAAACAAGATGTCAGCACCCGGTGGAACTATACCCTGGAAATGCTGGAACGCATTTTGGAGCAATAGGCAGCCATCCACAATTTATCATTCCGCCACAGCATCGGGATTGATTCCACACTGGGACGTGATGACTGGTGTATAATTGGGCAGCTCGTTTATGTCTTAAAACCCTTTCGGAATGTGACGGAAAACTTGAGTCAGAGCAATGCCAGCCTAGGACAGGTCATACCCTTGTTTACCTATCTCATAGATAAGATGGGATCGTTCCTAGAAAACAGTGAGCCTGTTTGTGGCAGCCCACTTCATGCCAATGTAGCGTCTTTCATCAGAAAGCTACAAGCTAACTTAAAAGATCGGCTAAATGACCGTGTCCGCAAAAGCCCTGAACTCATGCTGGCTTCCCTGTGTGATCCCAGGATCAAAGGTAAACTGGCACTCAGAGACAATAGCCTCTCCTACTGGAAACAAAAATTGATTGAAAGGGTCCAGAATTTGCAGCAACAGAGATGTACGACGGTTGAGGCCGGTTTGGAAGATTCACCTGCCATGTCTGCTATTCCAAGGCCTGGCACCATCACTCAAAAACAACAGAGTGGAGCATGTGCATGTTGGGTAGAGGCACTTGACAATCTGGTGGATGCAGGTCAAGCAGCAGGTAATCGAGAGGAGAGCAGTGCCTCTGAAATGGTCAGGGCCTACCTATATGAAGCACCTTTGCTTCCTACAGAGGACCCTTTGACCTATTGGGATGGTAAGAAAAGTTTGTGGCCTGGTCTTTGCCTGGTTGCCCAGCAACTACTATCCTGTCCTCCAACCACTGTGCAAAGTGAGAGAGTTTTCTCTATTACTGGGAATATCCTTAATCCACACCATTCACAACTAACATCCCATTTGATGGAACAAATAACTTCCCTCAAATTTAACCTCCCCAAGCTGGGTTACCCTACCCTTAACTTGTGAGACCTTAATCATTGTTACCATGTGAAGATAGATGGGACTAGAGTGACTTGAGTGTGCGTGATTGCATGAATGAATGTTGTGTGAATGGACAGAGAAGATAGATGGGACTCAGAGGAACCATCCAAATGTTGAGGAAAATAATTTTTTTTATTTTCTTACCACTTGACACAATAGCAGTTGTCTACTTGACTTTGGTGTGACTCCAAGATTTAAATAGAATTATATTGTTGTAAGCAATCCAAATTTTTCCCTTTATTCCTTCCATCACCCTTTTTTGTAATGAATGTTGTGTAGAGTGACTAGAGTGTGCGTGATTGCATGAATGAATGTTGTGTGAATGGACAGTAGCAAGGGTTGAAGCCTTGACGTGGCGCTACTGCTCATGTGTTGCTGTCTTTGTAAATACAAATAGCAACATGTGCTAATTTAAACATTTTTGTTTGATGGTCTGGAAATAAGAGACAATGATTAAAGATTACCTCAACAGCATGACAGTTCCTCTTGATGGAGAGACTGTCAACTCAAGGATCAGAATATGCTACCAACACAACATAGCACAAAGAAGCATACAGTTGGAAACGTGATTCTATGCAAGATATATTAGTTGGTCACTGCTGAGCTGCATCCAGATGCCCAGGACCCCTCCCATTTACCATCTCTGACCCTGGGGACACCAGGGCCCTCTCTGATCCTCTGCCCGTTTCATGACCATCTGCAATTGTCCAAAGTCACCAGTGTGAGTGAGTAATCTACCCTGCTGCCATGTTACTCAAGCCCTGGAAATGGTGACTGCCTGTCAGGTCACCTTGAGGCTAGGTGACAGATGCACTCTGTAGGAATCGGAAGTGCACCGCTAGGTAGTGGACCCTAGGACTGACTGCTGTGGATTGAACCCTGGGAGGTTCAGGAAGCAGGTCTACTGGATCACTAACACAGATCCCACTGGGAGCTAGAGCATAGATTCCCCAGGGCGCGGAGTCTGAGAGCCAGCAGGTGTTCACCAGAGCCTCTAGTGGTGAGGATGGACTGCGCTGCAATCTGGCTCCAGGTCACGGCCTCCAGGGTCTCACAGCTCATGCTCACTGTAGACTACAGGAGAAGAGGAAAGAGGCAGCAGGCTGGAACAACAAGCAAGTAAGGGATAAGCCAAGGTTGGGGCCAAAGGCAGACAAGGACAACAGAGTACACGCCAAGGTTCAGGGTCACAGGCAAACAGGGATGGTCAGAGACACACCAAAGGTCAGGTTCACGAGCAGACAGGAATAGTAGAGAACAGGCCAAAGTCGATTAACTGGAATCAGACGTAGGAAACACAGCCAGTACACACGAAAGCTAACACACAATGGTTGATCAGCACTGCTGGCTTGCAGTGCACAGGTTAATCTAGGGTTCCCTGATAGGAGCTGGGGTGGAGCCATGCTAGAGGAGAGCTTACAAAAGCAGTCAGGTGAGGGTCAGCTGATCTCTAGAGATGAACACATGGAGACAGGTATGCTGACAGACAAACTCTATTGCATAACCATGACACTGCCCTTTGAACTGTTGCCCCTTGTGATTGTGTTAGCCTGTGAACCTCTGTCCGGTTAACTGTTGCCCTCATGATTGCAAGCCTGCAACCTATGTCCTGTGAACTGTTGAGGACTGTATAGAATAACCCCTGCTGTAACTATCTGCTGTGTATTCTGGTGGAGGGAAAGCTGAACGGCGTGACTGGACACAAAACATGGGATTACCCTTTGCACATTGAAATAGTGTAGAGAGAAATCTCATCAATTTTCTAAGTTCAGCCTGATGGTTAAATGTAGAAAAACTACAATTATAAGGCCTCTAGTAAGTTAGGTACAATATATGGACTAGTTCATTTAGATAAACATCACACAAATCTAACAAGGAAAGCAAAACTCAAGAAAACAATTATTTCTGAACACATTTTTTTTATTTAACATATATCAGTTAACATAAACAAAACAAACAAAAAATTAAAATAAAAAAAAATTAAAGCACATTCTCCCCCATCCTGGTGACCAGTCGCTGTAGGGCCATATTAATCCCAGCCAACTGGTCACCAAGGTACCGTGTAGCCTCCAGGTGTCTCCTGAGGCTACGCTGGTACCTCTGCAGAGCCACATAGTGACGGAGCTGCTGGCGATTGTGGAGGGCCAAAAATCGACACAGCCTCCGGATGACTGCAAATTGTCTCTCTTGGACCTCCACAATGCACCGCAGATAATCCGTCACATGTGGCTCTGGAGGGTGGGGGATGTGTGCCTGTTCTGGAGCGGGTGAAGGATGCACTGGGGAGGAGGCAGCAACAACAATCGGTGTGTCACTATCCAGGTGGGGGGATGTTGAAGGGTGGAGTACTGTAGAAACCACTGGGGACTCAGAAGGACAGTCAGTCCAACCAGATGCGGGCAGGACCAGGCCTTCATCCACAGGCTGCAGTTGCAGGATGAAGACTTCACCTATGAAGAAAAGAAAATACATTTGATAGATAGATAATACAATACACATGGCTTCTTCACCATAACATTATATAAAGGCAAAGATCTCCCAGCCCTTGTAGACAATCCTGTAACATCTTGAGATGTTTTCACTTCCATACCAGTTTTCCATTTTTTATATTATTTAGTGAGATGCACCTAATCAATTTGTGTGTAGGAGATAGTGGTGTCTGTGTCAATTCGCTGCGTCATACCAAGTTTGCAGAGCTGTGCAGGAAGGTGTAGTACTACTTTACTGTACTCTGACCGGGGCGGAGCTGAGTGTCCTCCCCGGCCAGAGTACAAAGGGATTCCCCGCTACACATCGAGCAGTTTAAAGGGGAATCTCCCAAAGATTTTATCCGCTTGGTCGCACGGGCGGCTGGAGAAAATCTTAAGGTGTAATGGACGCCTAAGTGCTACTGCTAAGTAATCTACCTCATCCAGACTGACTGACTTTGGCAAATATGGAAGATCAGTTGCACTTGCAGAAAAACATATCAGCTATACCAGCTTTTAACATTACACTCACCAAAGAGAAGCCATTCAAGCCATTGCATTTGGGATGACCTAATAAAAAGTTGTTTAATAAAATATAGCAGGCACTTTTTAAGGTTGATAATTTTGTAAGGCCACTGATTGTTGAATAAATTAAGCCCCACTTCTGTTCTAGGCTAGGTAGGTTACTTACTCCTGGTCTAGGCTAGGAGGTATAACAGGTATAACATCATGAGAAAAGTGTTAATGCATGCATTAGGGGCATGCCAGAGATTGAACATGTCCAGGGACTGCCAGCCAATAGCTGGAGATTCTTTTCTGACACACCTCCTCCAGCCTGCTGTGTTATTCATAATGATTAACAGTGATTGGCTCAGACTGGGAATCTGAACTGCAGCAAGAAGGTGGTGTGATCAGGGACATTGAGGAAATATTAACAAGCACAGGTCACGCTAACAGGAAGACTGGAATCATCTGCAGAGGGGAACTAATATAATTAATAATTCCAGCTAAACCAAAGCCTTGCAGAATAAATCACAAGCTATTCTAGACAAGGTATGCCATCAGCATTTCATATTTAAAATACTATATTTGCCTGGAAAATACAAAAAAAGTTATGCTTACTCCCTGGATCTGCTGCGTCTGGCTGTTCTGCCACATCCCCAGCAGCCTCTACAGGGCAGGTCTCCTCCACCTCCTGCTCAGCCTCAGTAGCTGTTGATTAATGATATAAATGAACATTACAATCTGCAATGTACAACAATCTCACACATTAGTACAAGAACATTGAAACGTGTATGATCACTCAGCAGATACCAGCAAGATTATACTAACTTAATGTGGGCGTTGCTGCCTCAGCCTCCTCCTCAGTCTCCCCCTCTGACTGGATGACACCTATTTATAAAGGAGAAATGATGAACGTTAATAAACATAAATAAATATACTGTAGTATAAATAGATAAAATTAATTATCCATTAGCATGGCAATACAGGGCAGGTCACTAACATTTATCTACAAGGCAGGGACATGCATTCACCATTTAGAAAAAATCATTAAAAAAAAACAAATACGAGGCACTTACCTGTCCTGGTTCCAGCGGCGCCGGCGAGTGGTAGGTGCACCGCCACTGATCAGTCGCCTCAGTTCAGAGCAGCGATGTTCTGTCAGATTACGTAAGTTACGCAATCGCTTGCGTTACCTGACAGAGCGTCGCAGAGGCTCTACCTGTCACTGCATGAGCGAGAAGCAATGGCACTGGAATCAACAATGGAAGGCTGGACAAATGGAAAAGGAACAACTGTATTAGTGTCACTACTACAGTGCTTACTGCACGTTGATGACGTGGAGGACTGCTCCTCTGCCCTCTGCCTTCGGCGGCGCTGGGCCTGGAGACGATCTTTAAATAAAATCAAACACATCATGGTAGATGACTATGTCTCGTCGCATGGTTGACAAAAAAAATGTCCTGCATACAATGCAATGCTGACACCAACCTTGATGAGCCAGCAGTTTTCTTATCTCATCCTCCCCTACAGCTGCTAAAAGCTCCTTCTCATGGGGGAGGAGAGATACCTGCTTTCCTCTGCCCCCCGACTGCCTGCATTTACGCGCTATGGAACTGCAAAACAAAAAGAGAAGAGAAACGGGTTCCACAATTAAACTACAATTAAACTACAAATGTAATCTGAAAATGACATCAACACATGAAACACTTGTAGAATGAACCCGTAGAATGAAACAATGCAAATGGAATTTTTGGATTAGGCACATTTTTTCATGTAGCACAAGGTTTGCACATTTATTTATTAACCAAATTTATTGTAAGAAAAACGTATGCTTTTTTGGTGCACAATAAATAATAAAAGACAGGATTGGGATTGTGCCGAGTAAATGTCCATTTGTCCATTCCAGTCCACCTTTCTATTACGTGCTTGTGTGGGTGAACTGTGCATAGTGTAAAATTTCCTTTCTTGTTTCTTTTGCAAAGCATTAACCCACTTGCGGATGTGGACCCCCCCATAGTAACTAAACATATGGCGGGTCCGCAAGCTGGTTAAGTCCAGCCACCGTAACACTTTCATATATATATATATATATATATATATATATATATATATATATATATATATATATATATATATATATACAGGGCCGGACTGGGAATAAAAACCAGCCCTGGAAATAATTTCATACCAGCCCCATAGCATTATTATACCAGCCCCATAGCATTATTATACCAGCCCAACCGCATAACGTCGTTATTTTCTTGTTCACAAAAGGGAAAACCATGCATTTTAAAGCACATTTGAAGAGTGTATTATATATAGATAAGAGAGACATGGAATTTACAAACAGCAGCAATTTTTTTCAAGGCAAAAATCATGGCATTTAATGGCACATTTTTTATTGACACTGCAAAAAAAAGGTGCCGTAAATGGCAGTTTTCAGTGCAAATATCAATATTTAAGCTATAAACTGCTATTAGCAATGTGTTAAGTTAAACAAAAGTCAAACACCATATTTCTCCATTTACATGAAAGTCAGATTAATATAACCCAACACAGAGTTCCCCCATATATCAGGAGGATTCCCCTTTACAGTGCAAGGGAACTCTGATATAAAGGGGAACATTGCAGATCATGATCTAAGCGGGAACTCTGATATAAAGGGGAACATTGCAGATTATGATCTAAGCGGGAACTCTGATATAAAAGGGGGGCACTGGTGACCAGAGACCCCACTTATATCAGAGTCCTCTGCATTCCTCTTTACATCAGAGTTCTCACTTGCACTGTAAGGTGGAATCCTGCAGACTATGATATAAAGGGGAACTCTGGGAATGTGGGGAGGACTCTGGTGACCAGAGACCACCTTCTGCAGAAAGAAAACACTAAAGTAAGGGGGTTTACTGATATAAGGGGTAAACCTTTTTATCAGTGCCCCCTTACAATATTGCATTGACCCCCCCCCTCTCAGGTAGGCCTGGCGGCGCTGTCACTGACCTCCTCTCAGGTGCACCTTGCAGGGCTCAGTCAGTCGGCTCCAGCTCGGTGGCTCTGGTTTTATCCCATAGTCTCCTCTCCATAGTCCATACACGTCTGACTTCTCCCATGACCCCCATCCCTGAGGCACTCCCACTGTTGACTCCACTCCAGACTGCAGACTGATATAAGACAATAGATGGTCAGAGGCTGCCGATGGTACAGGGGAGGTCACAGGCTGCAGGGGGGGGGGGACAGGAGGTCAGAGGCTGCCGATGGTACAGGGGAGGTCAGAGGCTGCAGGGTGGGGGACAGGAGGTCAGAGGCTGCAGGGTGGGGGACAGGAGGTCAGAGGCTGCAGGGTGGGGGACAGGAGGTCAGAGGCTGCAGGGGGGGGGACAGGAGGTCAGAGGCTGCCGATGGTACAGGGGAGGTCAGAGGCTGCAGGGGGGGGACAGGAGGTCAGAGGCTGCAGGGGGGGGGACAGGAGGTCAGAGGCTGCCGATGGTACAGGGGAGGTCAGAGGCTGCCGATGGTACAGGGGAGGTCAGAGGCTGCCGATGGTACAGGGGAGGTCAGAGGCTGCCGATGGTACAGGGGAGGTCAGAGGCTGCCGATGGTACAGGGGAGGTCAGAGGCTGCGGAGGGGGGGTGACAGGAGGTCAGAGGCTGCGGGGGTGGACAGGAGGTCAGAGGCTGCAGGGGGGGGACAGGAGGTCAGAGGCTGCAGGGGGGGGACAGGAGGTCAGAGGCTGCAGGGGGGGGGACAGGAGGTCAGAGGCTGCAGTGGGGGCAGGAGGTCAGAGGCTGCAGTGGGGGCAGGAGGTCAGAGGCTGCAGTGGGGGCAGGAGGTCAGAGGCTGCAGTGGGGGCAGGAGGTCAGAGGCTGCAGGGGGGGCAGGAGGTCAGAGGCTGCAGGAGGTCAGAGGCTGCAGTGGGGGCAGGAGGTCAGAGGCTGCAGGGGGGGCAGGAGGTCAGAGGCTGCAGTGGGGGCAGGAGGTCAGAGGCTGCAGTGGGGGCAGGAGGTCAGAGGCTGCAGTGGGGGCAGGAGGTCAGAGGCTGCAGTGGGGGCAGGAGGTCAGAGGCTGCAGTGGGGGCAGGAGGTCAGAGGCTGCAGTGGGGGCAGGAGGTCAGAGGCTGCAGGGGGGGCAGGAGGTCAGAGGCTGCAGTGGGGGCAGGAGGTCAGAGGCTGCAGTGGGGGCAGGAGGTCAGAGGCTGCAGGGGGTCAGGAGGTCAGAGGCTGCAGGAGGTCAGAGGCTGCAGGGGGGCAGGAGGTCAGAGGCTGCAGTGGGGGCAGGAGGTCAGAGGCTGCAGTGGGGGCAGGAGGTCAGAGGCTGCAGGGGGGGCAGGAGGTCAGAGGCTGCAGTGGGGGCAGGAGGTCAGAGGCTGCAGTGGGGGCAGGAGGTCAGAGGCTGCAGTGGGGGCAGGAGGTCAGAGGCTGCAGTGGGGGCAGGAGGTCAGAGGCTGCAGGGGGGGCAGGAGGTCAGAGGCTGCAGTGGGGGCAGGAGGTCAGAGGCTGCAGGGGGGGCAGGAGGTCAGAGGCTGCAGTGGGGGCAGGAGGTCAGAGGCTGCAGTGGGGGCAGGAGGTCAGAGGCTGCAGTGGGGGCAGGAGGTCAGAGGCTGCAGTGGGGGCAGGAGGTTAGAGGCTGCAGGGGGTCAGGAGGTCAGAGGCTGCAGGAGGTCAGAGGCTGCAGGGGGGGCAGGAGGTCAGAGGCTGCAGTGGGGGCAGGAGGTCAGAGGCTGCAGTGGGGGCAGGAGGTCAGAGGCTGCAGTGGGGGCAGGAGGTCAGAGGCTGCAGTGGGGGCAGGAGGTCAGAGGCTGCAGGGGGGGACAGGAGGTCAGAGGCTGCAGGGGGGGGACAGGAGGTCAGAGGCTGCAGGGGGGGGACAGGAGGTCAGAGGCTGCAGGGGGGGACAGGAGGTCAGAGGCTGCAGGGGGGGGACAGGAGGTCAGAGGCTGCAGGGGGGGGACAGGAGGTCAGAGGCTGCAGGGGGGGGACAGGAGGTCAGAGGCTGCAGGGGGGGGCAGGAGGTCAGAGGCTGCAGGGGGGGGACAGGAGGTCAGAGGCTGCAGGGGGGGGACAGGAGGTCAGAGGCTGCAGGGGGGGGACAGGAGGTCAGAGGCTGCAGGGGGGGGCAGGTGGTCAGAGGCTGCAGGGGGGGCAGGAGGTCAGAGGCTGCAGTGGGGGCAGGAGGTCAGAGGCTGCAGTGGGGGCAGGAGGTCAGAGGCTGCAGTGGGGGCAGGAGGTTAGAGGCTGCAGGGGGTCAGGAGGTCAGAGGCTGCAGGAGGTCAGAGGCTGCAGGGGGGGCAGGAGGTCAGAGGCTGCAGTGGGGGCAGGAGGTCAGAGGCTGCAGTGGGGGCAGGAGGTCAGAGGCTGCAGTGGGGGCAGGAGGTCAGAGGCTGCAGTGGGGGCAGGAGGTCAGAGGCTGCAGGGGGGGACAGGAGGTCAGAGGCTGCAGGGGGGGGACAGGAGGTCAGAGGCTGCAGGGGGGGGACAGGAGGTCAGAGGCTGCAGGGGGGGACAGGAGGTCAGAGGCTGCAGGGGGGGGACAGGAGGTCAGAGGCTGCAGGGGGGGGACAGGAGGTCAGAGGCTGCAGGGGGGGGACAGGAGGTCAGAGGCTGCAGGGGGGGGACAGGAGGTCAGAGGCTGCAGGGGGGGGACAGGAGGTCAGAGGCTGCAGGGGGGGGACAGGAGGTCAGAGGCTGCAGGGGGGGGCAGGTGGTCAGAGGCTGCAGGGGGGGCAGGAGGTCAGAGGCTGCAGTGGGGGCAGGAGGTCAGAGGCTGCAGTGGGGGCAGGAGGTCAGAGGCTGCAGGGGGGGCAGGAGGTCAGAGGCTGCAGTGGGGGCAGGAGGTCAGAGGCTGCAGTGGGGGCAGGAGGTCAGAGGCTGCAGGGGGGGGACAGGAGGTCAGAGGCTGCAGGAGGTCAGAGGCTGCAGGGGGTCAGGAGGTCAGAGGCTGCAGGAGGTCAGAGGCTGCAGGGGGGGCAGGAGGTCAGAGGCTGCAGGGGGGGCGGGAGGAAGAGGCCACCAGCCGAAGAAGAGGCGAGCAGACGAGTACTCACGGCGGTACTTTTAAAAATGGCGCCGATCGGCGCCATCGTCACTGCGCATGCGCCCGCACTTCCGAGAATTGCCGAGTGTGTACGGACTTTCCCGAGCACGGCTAGCTCGGGAAAGCCCGTACACACTTTCGACAGTAGTGCTGGCGCATGCGCAGTTGCATGTAAGCCTGGCGGCCCCGCGGCCATGTTTCTTTCAGGCTCCGCTGCCCTCACAGCGGCACCAGGGGCAGCCAGACAGCCGGCCCACCGGGGGATTTCCCGGTATCCCGGTCGGCCAGTCCGGCACTGTATATATATATATATATATATTTAACTTTTTTATTTTTCAATAACAAAAAATGTAAAACCCAGCGGTGATCTAATGCCACCAATAAAAGCTCTATATGTGGCGGCATCGCAGGAGCATGCAGTTTAAAGCTAAATAGCAGAATATGGCCTGGTCAGAAAGGAGGCTAAACCTACAGGTTAAGTGGAACTTAAAAGCACTTACTGCTCAGTTTAGTGATAACTAACTAAGAACAAATAAGGGGCATGGAAATATTCCTCTTAAAATGATCGTGGCGATAATGTTTAACATGTGCAACTGCAAACTATGTGTAGGCTAGGCACACCTATGCGCAAATTTGGTTTTTCACAGGAGGGAGGATAAATTGAAAATTATTTATTCCTTTTTAAAAAAAAATTTCACTTAACTTTACTGACATCACATGTGATAGCAATAATATATGTTAATGTGTGTGTGTAAAATCAGTGCATTTTTGGAGCTTTTATCATTGTATAAATGACAATGGTCCCGAAATGGCATCAAAAGTGTCCGATGTGTCCGCCATAATGTCGCAGTCACAATAAAAATTGCTGATCGTTGCCATTACTAGTAAAAAAAATTGTTAATAAAAATGCCATAAAACTATCCCTATTTTGTAGATGCTATAACTTTTGCACAAACCAATCAATAAACGCTTATTGCAATTTTTGTTACCAAAAATATGTAGAAGAATACATATCGGCCTAAACTGAGGAAAAAAAATAGTTTTTTATATATTTGTTGGGGATACTTATATAGCAAAAAGTAAATAAAAACCGCAGAGGTGAAAAATTACCACCAAAAGAAAGCTCTATTTGTGGGAAAAAAAGGACGTCAATTTTGTTTGGGAGCAACGTCACACCACCGCGCAATTGTCAGTTAAAGCGTCGCAGTGCCAAATCGCACAAAGTGGCACGGTCATTTGGCAGCCATACCTCCTGGGCTGAAGTGGTTAAAATGTAAAAAAAAAAAATAATCAGACACGTTACTTACCGTTTTATCTCGCTGAATTTTTTGCGACAGGCACTCGGGTCACGCCGATGGCGATATGTCTCCTCCACCTTCCTGGAGATCTCCTCCCACTTCTCCCGCTTCCACTCCGCAGTGGTTTCCCTGGAGCCGGGGCCACACAGCTGCATTCAGCAAGGAAGCGTTTCCCTTACCAGGACCTGGGACTCAATATGAGTCCACATCAGGTTACGCTTCCTGCTGGATGCAGCTTGTGTCCCCCTCCTGCGCCCATTTTTGGATGCTGCCTTAGGAACATCCTCCTCCATTCTGCTAGTGCTGGAATGGGTTTCTGCTTAAAAAGGGAGAAATAAAAAGTGCTCATTTTAAAGGCTTATATGCAAGTTATTGTCATAAAAAGTGTTTGGGGACCTGGGTCCTGCCCCAGGGGATATGGATCAATGCAAAAAAAGTTTTAAAAACCACAGTTTTTTCAGGAGCAGTGATTTTAATAATGCTTAAAGTCAAACAATAAAAGTGTAATATTCCTTTAAATTTCGTACCTGGGGGGTGTCTATAGTATGCATGTAAAGGGGCGCATGTTTCCCGTGTTTAGAACAGTCTGACAGCAAAATGACATTTGAAAGGAAAAAAGCCATTTAAAACTACTCGCGGCTATTGCATTGCCGGTCCGACAATACACATAGAAGTTCATTGATAAAAACGGCATGGGAATTCCCCACAGGGGAACCCCGAACCATAATTTAAAAAAAAATTACGTGGGGGTCCCCCTAAATTCCACACCAGGCCCTTCAGGTCTGGTATGGATATTAAGGGGAACCCCGGCCAAAATGTAAAAAAAAAAGTCGTGGGGGTCTCCCTAAATTCTATACCAGACCCTTCAGGTCTGGTATGGATTTTAAGGGGAACCCCGCGCCAAAAAAAAAAAAAAAAACGGCGTGGGGTCCCCCCAAAAATCCATACCAGACCCTTATCCGAGCACGCAACCTGGCAGCCTGGACGAGAGAGCGCCCCCCCTCCTGAACTGTACCAGGCCACATGCCCTCAACATTGGGAGGGTGCTTTGGGGTAGCCCCCCAAAACACCTTGTCCCCATGTTGATGAGGACAAGGGCCTCATCCCCACAACCCTGGCCGGTGGTTGTGGGGGTCTGCGGGCGGGGGGCTTATCGGAATCTGGAAGCCCCCTTTAACAAGGGAACCCCCAGATCCTGCCCCCCCTGTGTGAAATGGTAAGGGGGTACAAGTACCCCTACCATTTCACTAAAAAACTGTCAAAAATGTTAAAAATGACAAGAGACAGTTTTTGACAATTCCTTTATTTAAATGCTTCTTCTTTCTTCTTTCTTCTATCTTCCTTCATCTTCTTCTTCTGGTTCTTCTAGCTCTTCTGGTTCTTCCTCCGGCGTTCTCGTCCAGCATCTCCTCCGCAGCGTCTTCTATCTTCTTCTCCTCGGGCCGCTCTGCACCCATGGCATGGGGGGAGGCTCCCGCTCTTCTCTTCATCCTCTTCTCTTCTTCTTTTCTTCTCTTCTTCTCTTCTTCATTTTCTTCTCCGGGCCGCTCCGCATCCATGCTAGCATGGTGGGAGGCTCCCGCTGTGTGACGGCATCTCCTCTTCTGACGGTTCTTAAATAACGGGGGGCGGGGCCACCCGGTGACCCCGCCCCCGTCTGACGCATGGGACATGACCGGACTTCCCTGTGGCATTCCCCCTGACGTCACAGGGAAGTCCCGTCAAGTCACTGTGCGTCCGAGGGGGGCAGGGTCACCGGGTGGCCCCGCCCCCCGTTATTTAAGAACCGTCAGACGAGGGGACTCCGTCACACAGCGGGAGCCTCCCTCCATGCCAGCATGGATGCGGAGCGGCCCGGAGAAGAAAATGAAGAAGAGAAGAAGAGAAGAAAAGAAGAAGAGAAGAGGATGAAGAGAAGAGCGGGAGCCTCCTCCCGTGCCATGGGTGTGGGGCGGCCCGAGGAGAAGAAGATAGAAGACGCCGCGGAGGAGATGCTGGATGAGAACACTGGAGGAAGAACCAGAAGAGCCAGAAGAACCAGAAGAAGAAGATGAAGGAAGATAGAAGAAAGAAGAAGCATTTAAATAAAGGAATTGTCAAAAACTGTCTCTTGTCATTTTTAACATTTTTGACAGTTTTTTAGTGAAATGGTAGGGGTACTTGTACCCCCTTACCATTTCACACCGGGGGGGGCGGGATCTGGGGGTCCCCTTGTTAAAGGGGGCTTCCAGATTCCGATAAGCCCCCCGCCCGCAGACCCCCACAACCACCGGCCAGGGTTGTGGGGATGAGGCCCTTGTCCTCATCAACATGAGGACAAGGTGTTTTGGGGGCTACCCCAAAGCACCCTCCCAATGTTGAGGTCATGTGGCCTGGTACGGTTCATGAGGGGGGGCGCTCTCTCGTCCCCCCTCTTTTCCTGCGGCCTGCCAGGTTGCGTGCTCGGATAAGGGTCTGGTATGGATTTTTGGGGGGACCCCACACCGTTTTTTGTTTTTTTGGCGCGGGGTTCCCCTTAAAATCCATACCAGACCTGAAGGGCCTGGTATGGAATTTAGGGGGACCCCCACGTCATTTTTTTTTTAAATTTTGGCCGGGGTTCCCCTTAATATCCATACCAGACCTGAAGGGCCTGGTATGGAATATAGGGGGACCCCCACGTCATTTTTGTTAAAATTTTGGTTCAGGGTTCCCCTGTGGGGAATTCCCATGCCGTTTTTATCAATGAACTTCTATGTGTATTGTCGGACCAGCAATGCAATAGCCGCGAGTAGTTTTAAATGGCTTTTTTCCTTTCAAATGTCATTTTGCTGCCAGACTGTTCTAAACACGGGAAACATGTGCCCCTTTACAGGCATACTATAGACACCCCCAGCTACGAAATTTAAAGGGATATTACACTTTTATTGTTTGACTATAAGCATTATTAAAATCACTGCTCCTAAAAAAACGGCCGTTTTTAAAACTTTTTTTGCATTGATCCGGGCAGGACCCAGGTCCCCAAACACTTTTTATGACAATAACTTGCATACAAGCCTTTAAAATTAGCACTTTTGATTATTCATGTTCGTGTCCCATAGACTTTAACGGTGTTCGCGTGTTCGAACAAACTTTTTTCCTGTTCGCATGTTCTGGTGCGAACCGAACAGGGGGGTGTTCGGCTCATCCCTAGTAATGAACAAAGAATTGCTCCTCTAAGACCCTAGCTACTGTGGATGCTCATTGATCTCATATTGGGAACACCTGACATAATGGGTGAAATGGTCTGTAACCACCAGGATGTTTTCCTGTCCACTCGAGTCAGGTTCTAGCTTTGGAGGTGACCCATTTGAATCTATTGTAGACAGGAATAACAGCAGCTTTCAAATTCAGCCCACATACAAGACCAGAAATGGCATCCCACTAGTCTGATAATCCTTTCAGGCCCTAAGTGGCCACGATCATCATGAAGGGCAGTCAACACTGTTTCTCTGTACTTTTCTGGCATAAACAGTTGCCACTTGTCTTCGGGATAGAATGAGGAGCCTCTTCGGTAGACCACTCTGTCACGTACCTGTAACCGATCCCATTCTTTATGGTGCTTCTTTTGAAGAATACACCAGTAGTGAATCTGAGCACCCACTTCCCAGGGCTTTCAGGGTCAAACTGCAGATGTGATTTTTCCTCTGATCCTTTCTCAAGTCCTTTTTAGAGAGTTTGGGTAGGCCTCTATCCCTTTTTGAGTGAGGTTGCAGTACAGCTTGGGAACACATGCAGCTAAAGACTTGAAAACCTTCAACCCCCTGTCACTCCCTTGTCCCAGTGCTCAGCTCCTTACCACAGAGCTTGCACCCCTTCTGATGTCTTTTGAGGGTGTTTAAAGATCATTTTGCCTTCTTGACAGGGCGTCAAGGGCAGTGGGGGAGAGCAAGGGATTGAGGACACACAGCTGCTCCAGCAGTAGCACCAGCAGCTCTGTTATTGTCCACAGTACTGGAGGGAAAAAAGGAGGAAATTGGGCACACAGCCGACAGAGCGCCTGACTACACAGGTAATACCGATGACTAGTCCTTTGCTCACTGCCTACCTTTTTTTGGCACAGTATCCAGAGTTCAGTTCCTCTTAAGGGTAGCCTTAGTGTATAAATATTTTAAATAGGTTGTCTAATGTGACATTTTTTGTAACACAGCACACCTCAATGCAGGGTAGTGCATAGCCATATGTTGTGCTGTGCTGCAACACACATCTGTTGGCAAGTAACACTAATACTCACAAATGAACAATCGCATTAAGTAATTTTCTTGTTTATATATGCAAACATTTGCTTTGCTTTATAATGATTTAAATGAGGTGTGAAAGCAGAATCCTCTATGGTTTCTGCATAATAGTATTAGCGCCCATGTCTCTATTCTGCACTATCATTTATTCCTTTAACCTATGACCTAGTTATTCCCTAGGTCCCTAGGGTGAAAAGAGATCAGATGTGGACATTTACATGAGGGCACTGTGAGTCCAATGAAAAACTAAAAACTTCCAGTCTCTGCTAAACATTCTTAAGATGTGGTTTAGACACTGTATAAGAATCATATCTCACTCCTATTTAACTCCTTTACATTTCACTAATTGTTTGCTTGATTGCTTTTCAAAGGCAGTCAGGTCAAAGCATTAACTATTCCCATGGACTTTGCATCCCGCTGACCTTTGAAATAGATCTTATCAGCAAGCGGAAAGTAATAGCTGAGAATTAGATGAGCTGGGTTCTGTCCGTGGCAGGTTTGCAGAACATAGATTCTGGTACAGTAAGGTTCAGGAGCCAAATCCAAACCCTATTGAAGCAAAATGGAGCTGAATGTTTGAAAATGGTAATTACCATGTATTAGAATAATCGACAAGGGATTGTCAAAGGAATAGAATAGGAGTCTGGCCTGGGAAACATGTATCAAAGAAAAAACAAAAAAGCAGGGGCAGTGATTTTAATAATGCTTTAAGTGCAACATAAAAAATACAAAATGTTTTCTTTTTAACTAACATGCCTGAGGATGCTCTTAACCTGCCTGTAAAGTGGTGCATCTGTACAATGTATACTACCTACTTCAGCAAAACTGACATTTACAAAATTAAAAAATTCAGTTTAAATTGCAAATGCCAAATGATTGCTTTGGCGAGGGATTCCCTTTATCTATACTAGACTCCTATTCTAGATGGATGAGGGGACTCCAATGAGGAACTCCCACACTCAAAATATGGCATACAGTTCAGCCTAAAAATACATACCAGACCCATATTCTTATTGAGAGACTAATATGGGTGTGAAGGAGGACCCAAAGCAAAAACAACCTAAAAAATGACCCCCCCCCCACCCTAACTCTTGAATTTCAAGAGGGATCTGCACCCAAAAAAAAAATATATAAAAAATGGGGGGTCCCCAAAAAACCTATACTAGACCCTTATTTGAGCATGAAGCAAGCATGCACCCTCTCCTGAGCCATACCAGGCCACATTTCCTCAACATGAGGGGGTACCTTGCCATCGGGGACCCCCCTCCCGACATGGAAACATGTCCCCATGTTGAAGAATGCCTTGGCTTGCTGGTTGTGTGGGTTGGTTGGTGGGAGGGCTTATCAGAATCTGGAAGCCAGTCTTTTTTAACAATTAAAAGGCCCCAGATACCCCCCTATGTTAATGTTTAAGGAATATAAAGTACCCCTAATCATTTACATAAAAAGTTTTTGGCAAGTTCCTTATTAAAAGCAGTTCCATGATGTACATCCATCATCAGCCAGGTTAGCCAGAGATGCAGAGACATGCTAATTATGATGAACAATGTCCAATGCCCTCCAAAAGAGTCCTGCTGACTTACATACATGACTGATTCTACCGTTAACCAGCTTTTAACTGAAGAGGTGGGATGTTCAGAGTGACAACATCGACAATTTATGGCTTGGGCCATTGGAAGCATTACTTAGCATGATCTTACTGAATTTATATGTGGCCATATTAGGTCTGTGATATCACGATAATCCTGACTCTTTGCTTACATATCTGGGGATTTTCGGCCAGTAAATGAATCGGGAGGCTGATATTACTGGTTAATTACAACACGGCAAGTGCTAGAACCTGCTGCTTTCTCACCAACCATTGGCAGCAAAGAAGTTGTCATGTATAGTAGTGGTATATTTACCGCTACTATGAAAAACTTAAATGTCCAGCATTTAGACCAGGGGTCTCCAAACTATGGCCCTCCAGTTGTTCAGGAACTACAATTCCCATCATGCCTAGTCATGTCTGTAAATGTCAGAGTTTTACAATGCCTCATGGGACATGTAGTTCTGCAACAGCTGGAGGGCCATGTAGTTTAGACAAATGCCCGATTAGACAAATCTGAACTTGTGCTGGAACCAGAGTTTGAGTTCACCCCTACTGATACATTTCCAGGGCACATTTTTCTTTGGAAATGCTAGTTGCCTTATTGCAAGATTAGTTTGGGATTTTGAGATTACTATAGTCTACCTGCAGTGATGGCATTGTGGCATACATGTTAACAAGTTGGACACTTGTCTTGGAAAAGAGGAGCCTGGATCTTGAAAACTATTTATATCTAGAGTCCAAGAATATTTTCTGTGAAGCTGGAAAAAAATCTTAAAGAGAAATTTTATAAAAACAATGGGGAATTACAGTAACAAAGAGGGTTTAGGATGGCAGACTGTGTGACTGTAAGTTTTAGCAATAGTTTTCCTTTTTAGATATCTATAAGCTGCAAAGACCAATTTGATGAAGGCAGCATCTTGATTTTATGTATCATTTGATCTCTGTATAATAAAAGATGTACATGGACTCTCTAAATGTGTCCAAACATACTGTATGTTGGTGTCATGCAACTGACTGCAATTATGGCCAACACTTGTAACAGGTCAACCTATAGTGAAACTACAGCCATTTTATTTCTTATTTAGTATAGCATGGGATAGGGTCAGGTTATCTGTCAGCTTTTTGTAGCCCTCTGTGTCCCCACAACAGAGATTTCATGTCACTTGCATAGGAAGCGAGGGAAATCTTCCCAGCAAGATATATAAAACAATAAATATCTGATTAAGGTTCTATCCCTTCTCTATACTATCAAAAATAAAAAATAGAGCTGTTTGACATATTACTATACCACTATATACCTAGTAAATTTTATATAATGGTATCTGTAGTTTAATGGCAAAAAGCACAAAATAAATCAAAGTATTATTACCTGGCTGCAATTGCAGTTGAAACACAAAAAAAATGGAATTTCGTTTCAATGCATACTGAGTTGTAAATAAGAATGGATAGACAATGAATACAGATCAATAGGTTAATATGGATATTCTACAGCTCTTCTGCATTTGTGTCTCTGGTATCACGTAACTTTCTTTATAATCTATGACTGAAAAAAATAAATAAAACCAAAATCCTGGTAGCATCTGAATAATACAACAAAGACATTTAGAATATAATATTCCACATGTTCCTGCTAGATTATTGTAAGGATCTATGAATCAAACTGACTCTATTAACACCATCCAGTATGTGAGTGATTTACTACCCTCTCTTTCAGCATCCACGTCAAATGTAGTAAATTTGTTTATTAAGTTTCATACATTTGATGCAAATCTCTTAGGCAGATAGGATTACATCAGCCTAGACCTGGCAGTTTATTTGATGCGCAAAGAAACAAGGAAGATGATAGCTAGACATGAAGAAATTGATAGTTCCATTAAAATACAAGCAGTTTGTAACTCCTTCCTGACTGCTTGACTATAGCTACGCAGCCTATGTACCTTTCCATGCATTTGAAAAATAAGGATTGATTTTTGGAGAAATGTGAAGCTTTTTTGTTGTTATTTCTATTTGTTTGTAATAAGCAATTTATATAGTGCCAGCAGTTTGTGCAGCACGTTGCCAAATAAAGGGAGACAATACAGTACAATTCAAGACAAGAGGGCTCATGAAAACTTACAATATAGAAGATGGGGGGGGGGATGCAGATGATACACAAGGTAGTAGCTTGTTCATTGTTTGGTAGAGGCGGGATAGCCTTCCCTCAATAAATTGTTTTTTGGGGCTGACCTAAAGGTGGAAAGAGTAGGAGACAGTCAGAGAGTATAGTGGGAGAGGCTCTACTGAAATCCTGGAGGCAAGCATGGGAGGAGGTGACAAGGAAGCTAGATAGCGGGAGGTCTTGGAAGGAGCAAGGAAGACAGTTTGATTGACTTTCTGAGATTAGGTTAATGATGTAGCTTGGAGCAGAGTTATGCATGGCTTTGAAACTGTTGATAGGATTTTGAATTGAATCCACCGGGTGAACAGAAGCCAGTGATTAGAATGGCAGAGGGAGTGGTAGACACTAAATAGTTGGTGGATGAGTTTTGCAGCAGCATTCATGACAGGAAACAGTAATAGCCTGTGTAAAGGTAGCCCAACAAGGCAGGAGTAGCAGATGCAAAAGATAACAAGGTGTGAATTTGTAGCTTAACGATTTAATTGGTTAAAAAGAGGTAAAAGCAAAAAAAAGATTTGGCAACAAATTGGATGTGGGCCAGAAGAAGAGCTCAGAGCACCCAGGGGGGGGGGGGGCTTGTACTATAGATTTGGAAGTCAGGGGAGGGGGCACAAACGGGAAGATATATTTTGAGATATGTTTTGAAAAGATTGAGTTTTAGAAAGTGCAGCAACATTCATACTAATATGTAATTTAATACATTACTGATGCACAAGCATGCTGAAGAGGTGAGGTGCAGAGTACAGGGACAGATTTGGATGTCATCAGTATAGATATGGTATTAGAAGTCTTGTGAGGCTATCAACTGACCAAGAGAGGAGGTGTAGATAAAGAATAGAAGGGGTCTGGCGGCTTGTAAGAAGGCGGATATGTAAGTGGAGAGCTCCGGCCCCCGTCTCCCTGTCTGAGACTCCTGTTCCACACCGTCAGCTACATTAGCGCCAGGAGTACCACCAGTACCCGCCTGAAACCCCAGGGCAGCCTATGGGCAAAATTGACTACCAGAAAGGTACATACAGAGGCTTTATTCCACCGCCTTTCTCAAGGCCTACTCACGCCATGGAGCGCTTCCTATATAGGCCGCAATCCCCAGCCTCGAGTACTGAGGCCGGTCCCCTGGAACCCATTGAATCTCATCTAATGGTCGAAACTGCACCTTCGATGGACCACAGGCCCCAGCATTCCCTACCAACAGACGATGCAGCTATGGTGACAGTGGCTGTGCTGGATGTCAAGCTACAATCGCTCCTTCAAGATTTAACACAAAACATAGCTAGAGAGGTGGGTAAAATTGCTCATGAACTCCGGGGGGAGATAGACCAACTGGGGGAACATACAGACAATCTAGAGAACAAATTTGACGAACTTACCCAGTACATACATGTTCTAGAGGAGGATAACAGGGCGGCACAGTGGTGTAGTGGATAGCACTTTCGCCTAGCATTAAGAAGGGTCGCTGGTTCGAATCCCAACCACGACACTACCTGCCTGGAGTTTGCATGTTCTCCCTGTGCCTGTGTGGGTTTCCTCTGAGTACTCCGGTTTCCTCCCACACTCCAAAGACATGCTGGTAGGTTAATTGGATCCTGTCTAAATTGTCCCTAGTATGTATGAATGTGAGTTAGGGACCTTAGATTGTAAGCTCCTTGAGGGTAGGGACTGATGTGAATGTACAATGTATATGTAAAGCGCTGCGTAAATTGATGGCGCTATATAAGTACCTTAAATAAATAAAATAAAAATAAAATAACGCAGCTATGAAACACACAGTCTCCCAACTCCAGCTACAACAGGAGGATCTGGAGAACAGAGAAAGACGTCAGAACCTCCGAATTCGAGGGGCGCTTGAATCGGTCACCGACAAGGAACTGCTTCCATATCTTCTGGGCCTGTTTGTCACTCTGGTCTCCCATATCCTGGACATAGATTGGCTCCTTGACTGGACTCACAGGTCACTGGCACCTAAACCTCCCCCTGGCTCCAATCCCAGAGACATAATTGCCCGCTTCCATTATAACGACAGCAAAGAAGCCCTCACTGTTGCTACCCGTAATAAATCTTGTATTGAATTTAAAAAAGTCAAGATCCAAATCTTTAATGATCTCTCCCCTATCACCTTGGCAAAAAGAAGAAGCTTTCACCCTGTCACCACCCATCTGCAAAATCATCATGTGCCTTATTGCTGGGGTTTCCCCTTCCACCTGTCTGTCACGAAAGATGGGGTCCAACACTCCCTGAGGGATCTTTATGAAAGCAAGGCCTTCATTCGCAGCTTGGATCTGCGAGGACCTGCAGCTTCCAGCCATGAATTCCAAGCCACTTGCAACTCCAGCCAAGATCTGGACCCCTGTACAGCGAAGATTGCGAAAAGCTTTCTCCACTCCTCAACGGGTCAATACTTCCAGATTCCCAACCTGATAAAGATCACCACTCAAGATTATGACCTACCTACCTTCATGGCCGGTTGTTGCTCAACATGGTCGTCACAGTGGTCTTACAATTTTGGATCACTTTGTTTTCAAGAAAAAAGATTTTTTTTTGATACCCAGGTTAATTTTCCTTACACTGTTTTCTCCTTTTTATGGAATGGAGTAATTTCCACTCCAAACTTTTTTTTCGATGCTTAAGCCACATGCCCTTTACAGTACAGAATGGTGATGAATGTTACCTTAGATAAGACGGGGCCCCCCTTTGTCAGTCCTTACAGGCTGCCATGCCCCTCAACCAGATCCCAGACTGCTGTCTGGGATCCCTACAGTTTTTTTTTCTATGCAGGGTCTTTAAAAAATGTTCTCAAATGTTTTTTGTCGTTTTTCAATTTTGTTCTTTTTTTTATTATTTCTTTTTATCACCTTTTTGTACTTCCTTTTATAAGACTTTTTTTTTCTACCTTACTCAGGTTATCAGTGCTTTTCATTTGGCACCATTTCAACTTATCAGGCTACGTGTTATAACAATTTTTGCATCATGTCTACTTCGATGCACATTTAAAGTATATGTTATGATGGCTGTTTAAATACATGATTTACTATGGCTCTGAAAATGTATTCCTGTAATGTGTAATGGAAAAAGGTGGCGAGCTTTGAAGGAATTCAGATCCTCCAATGCAGAGGTGATTATGGTTCAGGAGACCCATTTTAGACCTGGTGGATCCTTTACATTTGCTTCTAAACACTTTCCCATAGCATATATGGCTTCTGACCCATCTGGTAAAGCTGGTGTAGCAATCCTATTTAAACGGTCCTGTCTGATCCAAATTATTTCTTCCTGTTTAGATCCCCATGGTCGTTTTGTGTTCTTGAACTGTAGTCACCTAAACACCCAATTTACTTTGGCTAATGACTATGCCCCAAATGTGGGACAAATTGCATTTCTCACGACAGTATTTGAGAAGCTGCAAACAATCTCTCACCCTTTTACGATCATAGGAGGGGATTTCAATGTGTGCATGTTCCCGACCAAGGATAGACGTGCCCTATTCCAAGACACCCCACGAACTGCTGTCCAGAAATTATCTGCCTTTTTCCGTAAACTGACAAGATCGTACAACTTTTTTGACATATGGAGAATAAAACACCCAACTCAAAAAAGTTATACTTTTTACTCTCCTCCTCATAAGCTATATTCCAGAGTGGACTATTTTTTTGTAACGGCTCCCCTCCTTCCTTATATTGTGTCTTCGGAAATCACTTTGATAACTTGGTCGGATCATGCACACATTGAACTTGACCTTATGTTATCTGTCTCCACCCTCAAGACCTGTCATTGGCGTCTTAATGAGTCACTACTTAAGAACCCGATGATTCAGACTCAACTGCAGCAAAAACTATCTGAATTTTTCACATTAAATGAGGGATCGGTCTTGGAATCTTCCACTCTGTGGGAAGCCCACAAGGCTTAATTTAGGGGTGAATGCATCTTTGCGGGCTCCCTGGCTTAAGCGAGATTCCTTGAAACTAAAAGCAGGCCTCCTTGCTTAGTTGAACACTGCAGAGACACACCTTCTTAACTCCCCCACGGTGGAACGCCTGAGAGTGGTAACCTCAATTCGAAACCGTATCAAATCATTTGATATGAATAAGATATCTAAATCTATGTTATGGGCTAAACAAAAGTTTTATGAATATGCCAATAAACCACATAGAATGCTGGTTAACAGAGTAAAGCCACGCCCCTTCCTCTCAATTCCTGATCATTTGTTAATGTCAGACGGTACTCCTACGTACTGCCCTAAGAGTATGTCCCAGACCTTTGGAGAATGCTATAAGAAACTGTATAACTGTTTAAGCTCTAACTCCTCACTTAATTTTTCTCAAGATATATTTGATAAGTTTATGTCCCTTTTAGATCTACCTAGACTTTCCAATGCCCAAAATTCTACTCTCAATGTTCCCATTACTATAGAAGAGATAACTGGGGTGATCAAAGCTTTACCGGCTCATAAATCTCCAGGCCCAGACGGACTCCCTTACGTTTATTATAAGACCTCCGAGATTCTTATTCCCCATCTACAGTCTTTATATTCTTCCCTCCTCAAAGGTTCCATCCCACATTCACAATTCATACATACATACATAACTGTCATTCCCAAACCAGGTAAAGATCCCTTATTGCCAGATAACTATCGCCCAATTGCACTATTGAACTCAGACTATAAGATCTTTACTACAATATTAGCCAATCGACTATCCCCATTGCTAACGACGTTGATCCACAAAGACCAAGTTGGTTTTGTCCCCACAAGACACGCAGGTGACAATATTAGACGTACTGTAGAACAACCTGCCATTGTCCTAAGCTTAGATGCACAAAAGGCATTTGATCGCCTAAGTTGGCCTTTCATGTTTGCAACCCTCTCTAGATACAGATTTTCCAGCTCCTTTTTCCAGGCCTTGCATGCTTTATATTCTATCCCTTCATCTCCGGTTCAGCTGTCTTCCCATTTGTCGCAGCGATTACCCCTCAGTAATGGTACCAGACAGGGGTGTCCATTGTCACCCCTGGTGTTCATATTATGTTTAGAGCCTCTGGCAGTAGCCATTAGATCTAACTCAACAGTAAGGGGGGTTTCGCAGCGATGGAGGGATTATAAGCTATCACTTTTCGCCGACAATATTTTACTGACTCTTACTCACCCACACACTTCTTTACCTGCCCTACATGATATTCTTTCTATATTTGGAGCTCTTTCAGGGTTTAAGATTAACCAGTCGAAAACAGAGGCTTTGCCTATAAATATACCTCCAGATCTGCTTAAATCTCTTCAAGACGCCTTTAATTACCGCTGGTGCCCTGCTAAATTGGAATACTTAGGAGTATACATTACACCCTCATATCCTACTCTATACCAAGCCAACTTCCCCCCAATGTTTGTAGAAATAACCCGTCTCTAAAACCTCTGGCCCCCCCCTTTCCGCTCTCCCTCTTGGGTTGGACTAACGTCCTCAAGATGTCCATACTTCCTAAGCTGCTCTACCTGTTCGAAACACTTCCAACATCAGTCCCAATGTCGCAGTCGAAGCTTCTCCAGAGGCAATTCCTCAAGTTCATATGGAACAATTCCTCCCACAGGATTGCACGATCAGTAGTATTTGCCCTTAAACATAGAGGAGGCTTGTCTGCTCCAGATATCATTAAATATTATTATGCCTCTCACCTTCGAGTATTAACCTCTTGGATTTCTAGAAAAGCACCTAGCAGATGGGCTAAGATTGAGATGGGGATTACCGTCCCTGTTACATCCCTGTTATATGCTATGGCCTTCCTCTTCTAAATTTATGCCTCAGCTGAGATCCCTCTGCTTGGCGCCGATGCTCTTTACCTTTAATATTTGGAGGAGATGTGCAGAAAAATTCTCCCTTTCCTCTAAATGTTCTCCCCTCCGTAATATACTTTTTAACCCGGACATCCCAGATGGACTGTCCTATGTGAGAATGTATCCCTGGACTCAAGCTCAAGGAATCTTTCAACTGCGACATCTTGTGCACCCGGTTACGCGTACTCTCTTAACTTTCTCAGAGCTACAAACAAAGCACGATCTTCCTGCCTCCCTTCTATACTCCTACACGCAATTTAAACATTTTTTTCTTTCTGAATCTCCCTCACTCTCCCTAGAGAAACCCACAGATTTTAAAATCTTTTGTGCTAAAGGCCCATATGAATCCAAACAGATCTCATCTATCTATAGAATTTTACACGAAAATCCACCCTTAACGGAATTTACACATAACTATATGAACAAATGGTCTCATATACTACCACGTCCAATTTCATTACTAGATTGGGGAAAAATTTGGGATTCTACGTCCAAAATCTCACGTTGTATAGTACAGAGAGAAACTGCTTTTAAAATCCTGTTTTTCTGGTATAGGACCCCGGACTTGATGCATGCCCGTGATCCTACCCTTTCAAAGTTTTGCTGGAGATGCAATAAGGCGGTGGGCTCCCTCTTTCATATGTATTGGGAGTGCTCCCTTATTAGCCCTTTTGGGACTAAAATCCAAGAACTTCTGCAAAAATTACTATCCACACCTATATCTCTGAACCCTCTGTACTTTCTAATGGGCCTTCCTCTCCAGGGAATACCTAAATTTTCGAGAAAAATTATGTCTTTTATCATATTGGCTGCAAAAAGAGCCATTCCTAGATATTGGCTTTCCACCCCCCCCCCCCCACATTTCAACATGTTCTTTCAATAATGGCTGATACTTGTAGGATGGAACATTTGACTGCTAAGATAGAAGACACTCTCCCCCTCTTTAACCACTTCAGCCCTGGAAGGATTCACCCCCTTCCTGACCTGAGCACTTTTTACAATTTGGCACTGCGTCGCTTTAACTGCTGATTGCGCGGTCATTCAATGCTGTACCCAAACAAAATCCTTTTTTTCCCCACAAATAGAGCTTTCTTTTGATGGTATTTGATCACCTCTGGGGTTTTTATTTTTTGCGCTATAAGCGGAAAAAGATCAAAAATTTTGAAAAAAAATTATATTTTCTACTTTTTGTTATAAAAAAAACCCAATAAACTCAATTTTAGTCATACATTTAGGCCAAAATGCATTTGGCCACATGTCTTTGCTAAAAAAAAGTCAATAAGCGTATATTTATTGGTTTGCGCAAAAGTTATAGCGTCTACAACTAGGGTACATTTTCTGGATTTTACACAGCTTTTAGTTTATGACTGCCTATGTCATTTCTTGAGGTGCTAAAATGGCAGGGCAGTACAAAACCCCCCTAAATTACCCCAATTTGGAAAGTAGACACCCCAAGGAAATTGCTGAGAGGCATGTTGAGCCCATTAAATATTACTTTTTTTGTCCCAAGTGATTGAATAATGATTAAAAAAAAAGATATATTGCTCACACATGCCATGGTTATATGTGAAATATTGCCCCAAAATACATTTAACTGCTTCTCCTGAGTATGGGGATATCACATGTGTGGGACTTTTTTGGAGCCTAGCCACGTACGGGGCCCCGAAAACCAAGCACCGCCTTCAGGATTTCTAAGGGCGTAAATTTTTGATTTCACTCCTCACTACCTATCACAGTTTTGAAGGCCATAAAATGCCAAGATGGCACACCCCCCCAAATGATCCCATTTTGGAAAGTAGACACCCCAAGCTATTTGTTGAGAGGCATGTTGAGTCCATGGAATATTTTATATTTTGACACAAGTTGCGGGAAAATTACAAACTTTTTTTTTTTGCACAAAGTTGTCACTAAATGATATATTGCTCAAACATGCCATGGGCATATGTGGAATTACACCCCAAAATACATTCTTCTGCTTCCCCTGAATATGGGGATACCACATGTGTGGGACTTCTTGGGAGCCTAGCCGTGTACGGGGCCCCCAAAACCAAGCACCGCCTTCAGGATTTCAAAGGGCGTAATTTTTTGATTTCACTCCTCACTACCTATCACAGTTTTGAAGGTCATAAAATGCCAAGATGGCACAACCCCCCCAAATGACCTAATTTTGGAAAGTAGACGCCCCAAGATATTTGCTGAGAGGCATGTTGAGTCCATGGAATATTTTATATTTTGCCACAAGTTGCAGGAAAATGACAAATCTTTTTTTTTTTTTGCACAAAGAAAGTTGTCACTAAATGATATATTGCTCACACAGGCCATGGACATATGTGGAATTGCACCCCAAAATACATTCTACTGATTCTCCTGAGTACGGGGATACCACATGTGTGGGACTTTTTGGGAGCCTAGCCGCGTACGGGGCCCTGAAAACCAAGCACCGCCTTCAGGATTTCTAAGGGCGTAAATTTTTGATTTCACTCCTCACTACCTATCACAGTTTTGAAGGCCATAAAATGCCCAGATGGCAAAAAATCCCCCCAAATGACCCCATTTTGGAAAGTAGACACCCCAAGCTATTTGCTGAGAGGCATGTTGAGTCCATGGAATATTTTATATTTTGACACAAGTTGCGGGAAAGTGACAATTTTTTTTTTTGCACAAAATTGTCACTAAATGATATATTGCTCAAACATGCTATGGGCATATGTGGAATTACACCCCAAAATACATTTTGCTGCTTCTCCTGAGTATGGGTATACCACATGTGTGGGACTTTTTGGGAGCCTAGCTGCATACGGGGCAAAAACCAATCACCGCCTTCAGAATTTCTAAGGGCGTAAATTTTTGATTCACTCCTCACTACCTATCACAGTTTCGAAGGCCATAAAATGCCAAGATAGCACAAACCCCCCCCCAAATGACCCCATTTTGGAAAGTAGACACCCCAAGCTAAAAGCTGAAAATGAAGAAAGACAAGAAAAATGTTTTTTTTTTTCTTTTTTCAATTTTCAAAACTTTGTGACAAAAAGTGAGGTCTGCAAAATACTCACTATACCTCTCAGCAAATAGCTTGGGGTGTCTACTTTCCAAAATGGGGTCATTTGGGGGGGGGGGGTTGTGCCACCTGGGCATTTCATGTCCTCCGAAACTGTGATAGGCAGTGAAGAGTGAAATCAAAAATTTACGCCGCCCTTAGAAAGCCTGCAGGCGGTGCTTGGTTTTCGGGGTCCCGTACGCGGCTAGGCTCCCAAAAAGTCTCACACATGGTATCCCCGTACTCAGGAGAAGCAACAGAACTTATTTTGGGGTGTAATTTCACATATTCCCATGCATGGCATGTTTGAGCAATATATCATTTAGTGACAACTTTGTGCAAAAAAAAGAAAAGAAAAAAAAGTGTCTTTTTCCCACAACTTGTGTCACAATATAAAATATTCCATGGACTCGACATGCCTCTCAGCAAATAGCTTGGGGTGTCGACTTTCCAAAATGGGGTCATTTGGGGGGGTTTTGAACTGTCCTGGCATTTTATGCACAACATTTAGAAGCTTATGTCACACATCACCCACTCTTCTAACCACTTGAAGACAAAGCCCTTTCTGACACTTTTTGTTTACATGAAAAAAAAAATATTTTTTTTGCAAGAAAATTTCTTTGAACCCCCAAAAATTATATATATTTTTTAAAGCAAATGCCCTACAGATGAAAATGGTGGGTGTTTCATTTTTTTTTTTGCATTTAAATTATTATACTGCAAGCAGGCTCTCTCCCCCAGCCTAAGACAGGAATCTACAAGCCGCTGGGGAAAGCCCCGGCGATTAGGTCGCACGGTGCCAAATGCTCCAATCTTCTGATCAAACAAGTGACTAAAAAGTGGCACGCTCGTGTAATAATTGTCCACATATAAGTGGTACCCCTTTCCGAATAAGGGTGACACCAAGTCCCACACAATCTTGCCAGCTCTTCCTATGTAGTCAGGGTAGTTTTTTGGCTCTACGTGGCCTCTGTCTTTTCCCTCATAAACTACATGTATAGCCTGTGGCCCTGTCACAGAGCTTATACATCTTACACACTTGCTGGTAAGGTACTGTTTGAATGACAAGCGGCCAGACAACCTAATCAGGGACTCATCAATGCAGACAACTTGATGGGGAGTAAACAAGTCTGCAAAACATTGGTTGAAGTGGTTTATGAGGGGCCGAATTTTGTAGAGCCGATCGTATCCAGGGTCTCCACAAGGACGACAGAGTTCATTGTCATTGAAGTGCATGAACCGCAAGATCTGCCCTGTGCCCTGGTCATGGAGGCAGAGAACAAGGGCATATGGTAAATTGGGTCAGTGGACCAATATGACCGCAACTCACTCTTTTTAGTTATGCCCATATTGAGGGAAAGGCCCAGAAAGAGCTTAAATTCGGAAACCGTAATTGGTCTCCAATATCTGGCAAGGGAGGACTGGGGAATAGTGGCGATGTGTTGACCACAGTAAAAATTGCTTTGGTCCACAATAGATCTATAGAGATCTTCCGTGAAAAACAGCGAATAAAAATCAAGTGAATGCCGAGTTGGCTAGTGAATGGGGGAAGTACGGGTGCTGCAGAAGGGGTAAGTTCCCAATTAGGATTGGCAAATGCAGCAGGAAGGGCACTATGGGCATGACGGGCCTGTGTTCGTCTTCTTGGTGGCAGCGGGACACTACTTGTGCTTGCCACCTTACCAGCTTGAACTGCACTTATGGGACTCGCCAGGTCACCACATGTTACTGCAGTGCTGGATGTACGACCAGGGTGTACTAGGCTGCTGGTGCTTACCAGTTCACCAGAAGGAATGGCGGCACTAGTACTGCTCTGCTCCATACGAGGGACCTGAGGTTCTTGCACATCAATCATTGAAGAAAAAGTTCAGGGTCTGGTACGTCTGACCTTGGCAGGGACCACAACTCTGTCGTCAGAGCTATCTGTCATGGAGCCGCTGTCATCTACAGGATCGTATTCTGAGCCTGAATCTGACAAATGAGTGACTTCCTCTTCACTATCTGTCATGCTCAGAAACATGTAGGCCTCTTCACTAGTGTACCTTCGATTTGTCATTTTGGGCTCTAAATTTAGTGGTACACTAGTGAGACTCACAGGTAAAAAAGCTCCTGACTGTTAGCGACTGTATCAAAACCAAAAAAACTGTTAGCAATCACAGAGATCAGGCCTGACTCTGCGAACGCTGCAGTTATGTGTGTTTAGTGTTTTGTAAGTGACAGAGATCGATCAATACTGCACTTGGGTGGGCTGGGCAGGGCTGGGCTGAGGGACAAAATGCAGGTGCTAGCAGGTATCTGGGCTGATCCCGCTAACACTGCGTTTTTGGGAACCCAAAACTGCTGGGGACGCTAGTATAGATCTGATTAGATCAGATTTTGATCCATTCAGATACTATACCACTAAGGGAGGTGTATGCTGCGAGCGTGGGCGTTAGCAGTTCTGGCGCTAACCTGACGCTGCCTGGGGCGACGCAGACCCTATCTGACCCTATAACCTAACTTATATCACCGCCAGGCAATCAGGGGGTTAAACCTTTATTAGGTAATAAACGGCAGGTGCCCTGAAACTATAAAAAACAAACTAACCAGCGTCACCCGTAACAGTTATACGGTGATCCCTGGTGAAGGAGTTAACTAGGGGACAATCAGGGGGTTAAAACCTTTATTAGGTAGTATATGGGGTCCTTGACGCTATAGAATAATGATGTCGAACCTAAATACTTACCTCCCTAACTAGCGTCACCTGTGTCACTAATTCAGCGAGCAGAAAAATGTTTGCTTAGTGACACTGAAAACGGGGGGTGATCACGGGGTTAAACCTTTATTAAGGGGGTTAGGGGGGTATCCTAGACCTAAAGGGGGCTAACACTAACTGCCCTATCACTTATAACTGTCACAAACTGACACCAATGCAACAATTAGTAAAAAAAAAAAAAAATGCTATTGGCGTCACTGTGCCAGGGAGTACAGGGGGGGGGTGGTCGGGGGTGATGGCGGGTGGAAAGTGTGCCTAGAGTGTTCTACTGTACATGTGGTGTTTGGTGCACTTCCTTGATGTCTTCTCTCCTCGGCGCCAGAACGAAAAAGACTGACTCGAGGAGAGCTGACATCACTTCCTCTGCCGCTGTTTACATTACAGAGGCAGAGAATAACTCCCCTAACGATGCTGACCGCCTGCGAGCATTGGTGTGCTGTCTCTGGGATATACAACAAACCTGCCACCCTTTCCTTGGAGCACAAATACAGCTTCTCTAAATCTACTTCCCATGTGTAAGACTGAGGGGATTCTTTCCTCAGTTCACATCCCATGAATTGAGCTATTTAGGCACGGCTGAACAAATACCCTTGGCCGGACGTTTACATCTACTGGTGTGCATGTCTATCAGATTTCAATATATATCTGTAAGTGCACATGCTTATATAGACTTTTCTTACCTATGTATATCTTTTTTTCAAATTATACATGTGTTATATTATCACTGTGCTTTAATCAATTGCTTTTTGATAAATACTTTTTTACAACATTGATATAATACTCTCCCCTTTTCCCTCTCTCTTCCCCTTCCTTGACAGAATACTGAAAAGTTTGCTACACTATTAACCTTGAAGAAGGATATATAAAATGTCAAAAGCATTTTCTTTTGGCTTCCGAAACATGTCGGTGATACAAGTCTAGCAATTTTTTCTATTGAGATGTTCTATTGTTTTTATCTTTTTTGTATTCTCATTGCTATATTTATCATTTTGTAATAATAAAGTGAATATTTTTACGTAATTGAGGTGTATCCCCATTTGTCTATTCCTGTGTCTGCATTATCCCCTGGGGCTTATTCTCTTTTGTTTATTATTAATTGGGATGTGACACAGAGTGAAGGGTTCCCTTAGTCCTGGTTGGCTTCCATCTTTTTTCTTCCTTCCAATTTTCCCCATTATATTTGGGTAGTAGATACCCGTATTAAACAAAAGAAAAAAGAGTTGGGACTTTAAATGAGGTGACAATAAATATGCACCTCCATCCCTGTGGCGTTGCCAAAAATAGAGAAAGGAGTTTGGGACTTTAAATGAGGTGTGTTTCCAAAGGTTGATACAATAGGCAAGACCTAGGTGTGAATGCATTGATCCATATACCAAAGGTAAATGCACATTCTATAAAATACTTTATTGAACATTGTTTTACAATTGTAACCATGTTGCAAAATATAAGGAATCAAAATGTTACATTAAGATCATAGCTACAGCAAGTTTGCAGCAATAAAAATACAATAATCACATCAATGGTAGGTACATTAAATTAGTCATTAATTGGTCGATCAATAGAGTTGTCGCACAATGTGCTCGACGCGTTTCGTGAACCATCACTCATCAGGAGCAAGCGACAACCATCCATCTATAGGTAACATATAAGTATGTATAAATACCATTGTATTCAAAATATTCATAAAATAAAATAATCATAAATTATAATATGTATGTATAGCCAAAGTGCGAGCAAAGGTCGAAATTTGGTTGGAATTACTCACAAAAATATATACGCTACCCTCATGGGCACTAGGTGCAGACATCAAAGGCGCCATCCAAGAAATGTCCACCACGGGAGCTGAGGGGGCCACAACAATGCACACTGGATTGCAGTAATGGACCAAGAAGGGGAAACAAAGTATCCATGAAGAGTTCACCGGTGGTCCAATGATCATCCGGGAAATTCTGTGAGTGGATATAGTATAATAAATTCAAATGTTTGTACTATATACAACCATGTTTACAAAATAAAATGTTTAATGATATACTGAGTCCCAACCAGATTCGGGCCCAGCACATCAGAGGTATATTTAATTATTTTTATATATATCTTAGACCTATGCATAATGTATAGCATGGTAAGTAATTTGTAAATATTGTATATAATTATAGTAGCAAAACCATGAATTTAAATGTATTATAAAGATGGATAGTAACACCTATATGAAAATAATATATAGTAAGCTGATATTGGTATATCCAACCAATGGAGAGGTGAAGGGGGGATGTGTGAGCAATGCGTGAGTGAAGTGTAGGTGTGTGATTTGTCTAAGAAGGTGTAGGGGCAAAAGCAGCAGTGTATGTTAGTGTTGAAGTGAACGAAACAATCAATCTGAGAATAAAAAGTGAAATGTCAAAAAATTAAAAAGAAAAAGAAAAAACTAATGGATAAAATGGAAGTGACCCTGGTTACCGGGCACATAGTGAACCTGAACCAGGGAATGAAAGTGAGTGATGGGGTGAGTGTGAGGAGCCGTATGAGAGCCCCCCGGAGTGTGTGGGTATGTGAGGTGAGAGGGAAATATTAAAGGCCACCCTCTCCAAAGCCGTTTACCTTGATGTCTTAGTATCCAGAGTAGAAACAGTAATGGGCAGGATACATAGGGTTTCAACCCAGCAGTCCTCTGCAAGCGGGGTAGGATTGCTCCCCCCTCCCGAGTGTGCATGTGTGGCCCCCAGCGTCACGCCGCGCTCTTATGTGGGATTACGTCACCACCCGACCAATAGCAACCGGTCAGGTGTTCCGAATCCCCTCCAATTACGAGCGCCGATGGAACAGCCACATGACGGCCCGCAGACGTCACAGCAGTGACGCTGCGGCCGGCATGGGAGGCGTGGCGCCGATGCGTCGCGGCGAAACCCGCCCCCGCCCCCAAGTGGAGGACAGGGGAGTGCAGCCGGGGCGCATCGCAGCTCCCGAAGGTGGACAGGAGGCGGACAGCCCGATGGGCAACACCGTGGCCACCAAGGAGCCGGTTGTGAGATTCAAATATGGCTGTAAGTTGAACATGGAAAGTAAGAAGAGATGGGCATTTTTAAGCGGAACCCATAGTTTGTGGGAACAGCTCCCCAAGTGTCTATAAAGTGTAGACATCAAGGGGTTAGCCGCTTGTAATCAACTTGGTAGCACACCTCCATCCCTGGGTAATACTAAACAAAAGAAAAAAGAGTTGGGACTTTAAATGAGGTGACAATAAATATGCACCTCCATCCCTGTGGCGTTGCCAAAAATAGAGAAAGGAGTTTGGGACTTTAAATGAGGTGTGTTTCCAAAGGTTGATACAATAGGCAAGACCTAGGTGTGAATGCATTGATCCATATACCAAAGGTAAATGCACATTCTATAAAATACTTTATTGAACATTGTTTTACAATTGTAACCATGTTGCAAAATATAAGGAATCAAAATGTTACATTAAGATCATAGCTACAGCAAGTTTGCAGCAATAAAAATACAATAATCACATCAATGGTAGGTACATTAAATTAGTCATTAATTGGTCGATCAATAGAGTTGTCGCACAATGTGCTCGACGCGTTTCGTGAACCATCACTCATCAGGAGCAAGCGACAACCATCCATCTATAGGTAACATATAAGTATGTATAAATACCATTGTATTCAAAATATTCATAAAATAAAATAATCATAAATTATAATATGTATGTATAGCCAAAGTGCGAGCAAAGGTCGAAATTTGGTTGGAATTACTCACAAAAATATATACGCTACCCTCATGGGCACTAGGTGCAGACATCAAAGGCGCCATCCAAGAAATGTCCACCACGGGAGCTGAGGGGGCCACAACAATGCACACTGGATTGCAGTAATGGACCAAGAAGGGGAAACAAAGTATCCATGAAGAGTTCACCGGTGGTCCAATGATCATCCGGGAAATTCTGTGAGTGGATATAGTATAATAAATTCAAATGTTTGTACTATATACAACCATGTTTACAAAATAAAATGTTTAATGATATACTGAGTCCCAACCAGATTCGGGCCCAGCACATCAGAGGTATATTTAATTATTTTTATATATATCTTAGACCTATGCATAATGTATAGCATGGTAAGTAATTTGTAAATATTGTATATAATTATAGTAGCAAAACCATGAATTTAAATGTATTATAAAGATGGATAGTAACACCTATATGAAAATAATATATAGTAAGCTGATATTGGTATATCCAACCAATGGAGAGGTGAAGGGGGGATGTGTGAGCAATGCGTGAGTGAAGTGTAGGTGTGTGATTTGTCTAAGAAGGTGTAGGGGCAAAAGCAGCAGTGTATGTTAGTGTTGAAGTGAACGAAACAATCAATCTGAGAATAAAAAGTGAAATGTCAAAAAATTAAAAAGAAAAAGAAAAAACTAATGGATAAAATGGAAGTGACCCTGGTTACCGGGCACATAGTGAACCTGAACCAGGGAATGAAAGTGAGTGATGGGGTGAGTGTGAGGAGCCGTATGAGAGCCCCCCGGAGTGTGTGGGTATGTGAGGTGAGAGGGAAATATTAAAGGCCACCCTCTCCAAAGCCGTTTACCTTGATGTCTTAGTATCCAGAGTAGAAACAGTAATGGGCAGGATACATAGGGTTTCAACCCAGCAGTCCTCTGCAAGCGGGGTAGGATTGCTCCCCCCTCCCGAGTGTGCATGTGTGGCCCCCAGCGTCACGCCGCGCTCTTATGTGGGATTACGTCACCACCCGACCAATAGCAACCGGTCAGGTGTTCCGAATCCCCTCCAATTACGAGCGCCGATGGAACAGCCACATGATGGCCCGCAGACGTCACAGCAGTGACGCTGCGGCCGGCATGGGAGGCGTGGCGCCGATGCGTCGCGGCGAAACCCGCCCCCGCCCCCAAGTGGAGGACAGGGGAGTGCAGCCGGGGCGCATCGCAGCTCCCGAAGGTGGACAGGAGGCGGACAGCCCGATGGGCAACACCGTGGCCACCAAGGAGCCGGTTGTGAGATTCAAATATGGCTGTAAGTTGAACATGGAAAGTAAGAAGAGATGGGCATTTTTAAGCGGAACCCATAGTTTGTGGGAACAGCTCCCCAAGTGTCTATAAAGTGTAGACATCAAGGGGTTAGCCGCTTGTAATCAACTTGGTAGCACACCTCCATCCCTGGGTAATACTAAACAAAAGAAAAAAGAGTTGGGACTTTAAATGAGGTGACAATAAATATGCACCTCCATCCCTGTGGCGTTGCCAAAAATAGAGAAAGGAGTTTGGGACTTTAAATGAGGTGTGTTTCCAAAGGTTGATACAATAGGCAAGACCTAGGTGTGAATGCATTGATCCATATACCAAAGGTAAATGCACATTCTATAAAATACTTTATTGAACATTGTTTTACAATTGTAACCATGTTGCAAAATATAAGGAATCAAAATGTTACATTAAGATCATAGCTACAGCAAGTTTGCAGCAATAAAAATACAATAATCACATCAATGGTAGGTACATTAAATTAGTCATTAATTGGTCGATCAATAGAGTTGTCGCACAATGTGCTCGACGCGTTTCGTGAACCATCACTCATCAGGAGCAAGCGACAACCATCCATCTATAGGTAACATATAAGTATGTATAAATACCATTGTATTCAAAATATTCATAAAATAAAATAATCATAAATTATAATATGTATGTATAGCCAAAGTGCGAGCAAAGGTCGAAATTTGGTTGGAATTACTCACAAAAATATATACGCTACCCTCATGGGCACTAGGTGCAGACATCAAAGGCGCCATCCAAGAAATGTCCACCACGGGAGCTGAGGGGGCCACAACAATGCACACTGGATTGCAGTAATGGACCAAGAAGGGGAAACAAAGTATCCATGAAGAGTTCACCGGTGGTCCAATGATCATCCGGGAAATTCTGTGAGTGGATATAGTATAATAAATTCAAATGTTTGTACTATATACAACCATGTTTACAAAATAAAATGTTTAATGATATACTGAGTCCCAACCAGATTCGGGCCCAGCACATCAGAGGTATATTTAATTATTTTTATATATATCTTAGACCTATGCATAATGTATAGCATGGTAAGTAATTTGTAAATATTGTATATAATTATAGTAGCAAAACCATGAATTTAAATGTATTATAAAGATGGATAGTAACACCTATATGAAAATAATATATAGTAAGCTGATATTGGTATATCCAACCAATGGAGAGGTGAAGGGGGGATGTGTGAGCAATGCGTGAGTGAAGTGTAGGTGTGTGATTTGTCTAAGAAGGTGTAGGGGCAAAAGCAGCAGTGTATGTTAGTGTTGAAGTGAACGAAACAATCAATCTGAGAATAAAAAGTGAAATGTCAAAAAATTAAAAAGAAAAAGAAAAAACTAATGGATAAAATGGAAGTGACCCTGGTTACCGGGCACATAGTGAACCTGAACCAGGGAATGAAAGTGAGTGATGGGGTGAGTGTGAGGAGCCGTATGAGAGCCCCCCGGAGTGTGTGGGTATGTGAGGTGAGAGGGAAATATTAAAGGCCACCCTCTCCAAAGCCGTTTACCTTGATGTCTTAGTATCCAGAGTAGAAACAGTAATGGGCAGGATACATAGGGTTTCAACCCAGCAGTCCTCTGCAAGCGGGGTAGGATTGCTCCCCCCTCCCGAGTGTGCATGTGTGGCCCCCAGCGTCACGCCGCGCTCTTATGTGGGATTACGTCACCACCCGACCAATAGCAACCGGTCAGGTGTTCCGAATCCCCTCCAATAGATACCCGTATTAGCCCCTTCATTACTAGCCCCTTCTATATAAGCATGTGTACTTACAGATATATATTGAAATCTGATAGACATGCACACCAGTAGATGTAAACGTCCGGCCAAGGGTATTTGTTCAGCCGTGCCTAAATAGCTCAATTCATGGGATGTGAACTGAGGAAAGAATCCCCTTAGTCTTACACATGGGAAGTAGATTTAGAGAAGCTGTATTTGTGCTCCAAGGAAAGGGTGGCAGGTATGTTGTATAACCCAGAGACAGCACACCAATGCTCGCAAGGATGCCCCAAATGGGGAAGACGGATGTCTGGGAATGCAATAGAGTGCAGATATAAAACCAGCAACGTAATTGAGGTGTATCCCCATTTGTCTATTCCTCTGTGTCCGTATTATCCCCTGGAGCTTATTCTCTTTTGTTTATTATTAATTGGGATGTGACACAGAGTGAAGGGTTCCCTTAGTCCTGGTTGGCTTACATCTTTTTTCTTCCTTCCGATTTTCCCCATTATATTTGGGTAGTAGATACCCGTATTAGCCCCTTCATTAGATGTTCAAACCACCAGGACCCCTATTAACAGGGTTTAGCACAGTGTTTTTTCGAAATATGCTGTCTATGTTGTAGGAGAGGACTGGTTTCCTCCCTTCCTTTTTTCCTTTTTTTTTATTTTCTTTTCTTTTTTTGCTTGTTTTATCTCTGTACATTTCACTTTTTACTATTTTATTTTGTGATGGCACAACTCTATAGTCAATCTTGGGATGATTTAACATCCAAACTACATCAGGACTTTACTTAAAATGAATCAAGCACGTCTGAACTGAGTTTTCTCTTTCTAGGTCTTACCAAATGGTTGGAAAAAAAATCTCTCCTCCATTGGCATATTAAAAGTTTTGGAGAATACATGAGGGATGATCTGAACCCTTTGGGTTTACGGGTTCAGATTTTCCCTTCATTTGAGAATGTAGACTCCTCATTCAAATTAGCATGGAAAAATAATCTAAAATCTTGTTCAAATACAATGATGAAACTCTTAATTGAAGAGTATCAAAAAAGACTAATTGATATCAACTCCAACATTGACAAAATTTATTCTAGAATAAAACCCTTGCAGGCCCATGCCACCTTCCAAGAGCTCAATGACAAACTTAAAACCCATATCGAGCTCTTCAATAAATCTATTCTTACCAAAAAAAAGCTTAAATATATGCGGGATAAACAAGCTTTTGATGAAGGAAGAGCTTATAAGTGGTCCTCGCACGTTCATAAACCTAACAACAAAGGAGGTCCACATAAATCTAAATCTACACAGAATACTGTACATACTGATGTATCAGATAGCTCATCTTTGTCATCTATGACTTCCTCTCGATCTTTTAAAAATAGACGCATGAGACAACCCAAAAGGGGATGGGACAATGATAATTCCTCCACACTGGGCACTAACAAACGCACACCCAAACACCACAAAGTTGAGCCCTCCTCGGCTGCCAGAAATGACCCAGGCCCACAAGAGGTGGTGGAGGTGGGCATGGGAATTTCAATGGCTACCGGACTGGACGCAGGTATTTCCACCACCCCAAAAATTCCCACTATGTTTTTTCCTAAAAATCAGGGAAACTTCCACACCCCTTTGCCTCGGCCACCACTTTAGCACCTCATCACCCCACTAATTTAAATATTGTTAACCTTTCTTCCCACCCACTCACACAGGATGAAATCTCAGTCCTGTCTAAAGGTCTCTCTTTCGTCCCGACAAACAAAACAGACAAGTTTGAAATAATTAAAGATCTTCACCTCTATACACGAAAACTTCTTCTAAAGAGCATGTTTGACAAAACTAAGCATGATACTGAGGGCTTTCAAACCCTCAGTGAAAGACGAGCATTGGACAACCTTAATTCATTGCTCGAGGAAAATGAACCTAAAGACCTTATTGACACCATAGACCTAGAAGTTCTTCTCATGGACACTTCTACCTTACAAACGCCAATTCCTCCCAAAAAATCTTCCATTAAAAAAAATCTTCAATATACCCTACACCAAGCTCTAATCAAGGGATTTCCACCTTTCTAAAGATGACCTGTCAAGAAATTAAAAAATTAAAATCCATGCCTTCCACTTCTGACAACTTGATTCAAAATGAGAAATTTGCCCTCCAAAATTTGCTTAACAACCATGAAATCACTATAAAAGCATCGGAAAAAGGGGGGAACATAGTTTTAATGGACAATGACAAATACAGTCATATGTGCATGAGGATTTTGGGTAATAGGGAGTGGTACCGTCCAGTTGGCTCAGATATCGTTGAAGCATTTAAGAAAAAAATTTTTTTTTACACATTTGTTGATGAAGCATTTTATAACAAAGCTATTTCAAAACAAACTCTTGACTTCATACGTATCCCCCACCCTAGGGTGCCAACCTTCTATGCCCTACCCAAGATCCACAAACATACCAGTGACCCTCCGGGAGACCCATAATTTCGGGCAACGGGGCCATCACAGAAAATCAGTCACGCCTCGTGGACGAACACATTAGACCCTTTGTCCTATCTATACCCTCCTATATACGGGACACCATTCACTTGTTGCAAATTATTGAAGGTGTACAAATATCAGAAGGATGCATCTTAGCCAGTATTGATGTGGAAGCTCTTTATAGCTCCATACCCCATTCAAAGGGGCTAGCCTGCATGCAAAAGGTTCTTTCACAGACCAGCCATCACAAAAACTCCTTTAACGACTTTATCTTGTTATCTTTGGATTTCATTCTTCAACATAACGTTTTTTCATTTGATGGTCGACACTTCCTCCAGGTGCAGGGCGTAGCCAGGGGCACCTACTGTGCCCCTGGCTATGCCAATCTGTACCTGGGGGAGTGGGAACGTACCATTTTTTGCGACGAAGATCTCTCTATGTACGTGTGCCACGTGGTTATGTGGCACAGGTACATAGATGATATCTTTGTCGTCTGGGATGGCCCACGGGAATTACTGGATGAGTGTCTACTAGCCCTAAATCAAAATGAATTTAATCTTAAATTCACCATAACTGCTGATCCTTCCAAGATCACCTTTCTGGATGTAGAAATATTTAAGAATGATGTCAATATGCTTTCATCCAAACTATATAGAAAAACCAACGCAGGCAATACCATTCTTCATTCATCCAGTTTCCATCCCAGACCTCTTATCCAGTCTATTCCTTGCGGACAATATCTGAGGATTAAGCAAAATTGCTCTAACATAATAGACTACAAACGAGAGGCTAATAATCTGAAAAAGCGCCTCCTGGATAGAGGTTACAGCCATAGAAACTTAAAAAAGGCCTTTAAGCGTGCAGAGAACATCGATAGACACAAACTATTGAGTGCTAAAAACAAAATCCCTGAGACATACAGTTGCATTATTACCACTTACTCCAAAGACCATGTATCCATCAGACAAATTTGTAAAAAATACTGGCATCTCCTCACCTCAGACCCCACTGTGGGACCCTATGTACCCTCTGTTCCCAACTTAACATACAGATGCGCCACCTCTTTAGGGGACCTTTTGGTCAAAAGTGAGTTTCAGGGCTCGGGGAGAGGAGACCCATGCAAGTCACGAGGGACCTTTCCCTGCGGCTCTTGCGGATACTGTAAATACATGGATTCTAGAAGGAATATATACTTACCTACCGGAACACGTTACACACCTAGACACTTCTCCAATTGCCAAACGACTGCGGTTGTTTATCTTTTGATGTGCAGCTGCAATTGCTTCTATGTGGGTAAGACCACACAGAAGTTGTGGCAAAGGCTATATCGCCACATCAAGGCCATGCAAACTAGCAACCCTGATGTAACATTAGGAAGACATGTGTCACAAGTACATAACGGTATTTTTCCTACCATTAGAGTATTGGTATTGGATCAAATGCACCCAAGCACCCGTGGAGGGGACCTTGATAAATTCCTCCTCCAACGGGAGCTCAGGTGGATATACCATCTCAATGCCACCTCACCCCCTGGACTCAATGGGGCCTTCAGCTTCAGGCCTTTTTTACCAGGCTTTACCTCAGGTTCGTTCGATAAGGATATATAATGCCAGTTCCCACTTTTCTTGCTTTTCTTCATATGTTTTTCTTTTATTGTCTCACTGTTTTCCTTGTTTGTTATTTATGACAGCATGTATTTTGGTCAACACAGTTTATGTAAAATTCATTCTCATGTATTTTGGTCAATACAATTTATGTAAAATTTATTTTCATTTCATTTTTATTGTAAAGATGTTACTTTATTCATATAACTAGATGTATTTTTCTTTTCACAGACAGCTCACCACCAAACCCTATTGTACAGATGTTAACCGACGGCCCGGATTGATTTTCATGATGTTCTTATACACTATTGCTTCTCGAATAATCTTGGCAGGTTGGGTTGTCCCTGATGGCACATTGAGGCTCCCCAACATGGGGGGCCCCTTCGATGGCGATCTATGCCATCGTTGGGGCAGCTAACTTTCTAGGGTAGCATCAGCGGAGTTCCCTGTGTGGACAGTTCGTGTCCACGCATGCGCACTGGGCATTTCCATCTCCCAGAGCATCCGCCTACTTCCGTGTCGGCAGCCGCGTCGATGTCTGACGTCACCGCGGTTGGCGCGGTGACGCCAGACGCCGCATCGGCCGGGGGATACAGATGGGAGATGGACGTGGAATTTGGTACTAGATGACAGGTGTTTGGGGGAGTGGTCGGCTGACGCTCTACAGCGCTTGTTCCTGCCCCTCCCCCCCTTCCTATTATTAAGTCCACACATATGTTCAATTAACCTCAAACATACTCACCTGATCTCAGGGCATATATACTCTGGCTGTGGATGGCAATTACTGCTGCACAAGCCAGGAAACGCCAGAGATTTCTGTGTCTAAGTTTGAATCACCATCTTTGAGGTAAATACAAATGCTTTATGCTTACTTTCTCATATACATCTTTATTGTTGCTGGTTTTATATCTGCTCTCTATTGCATTCCCAGACATCCGTCTCCCCTATTTGGGGTATCCTTGCGAGCATTGGTGTGCTGTCTCTGGGATATACAACATACCTGCCACCCTTTCCTTGGAGCACAAATACAGCTTCTCTAAATCTACTTCCCATGTGTAAGACTGAGGGGATTCTTTCCTCAGTTCACATCCCATGAATTGAGCTATTTAGGCACGGCTGAACAAATACCCTTGGCCATCTACTGGTGTGCATGTCTATCAGATTTCAATATATATCTGTAAGTACACATGCTTATATAGACTTTTCTTATCTATGTATATCTTTTTTTTAAATTATACATGTGTTATATTATCACTGTGATTTAATCAATTGCTTTTTGATAAATACTTTTTTACAATATTGATATAATACTCTCCCCTTTTCCCTCTCTCTTCCCCTTCCTTGATAGAATACTGAAAAGTTTGCTACACTATTAACCTTGAAGAAGGATATATAAAATGTCAAAAGCATTTTCTTTTGGCTTCCGAAACATTTCGGTGATACAAGTCTAGCAATTTTTTCTATTGAGATGTATTATTGTTTTTATCTTTTTTGTATTCTCATTGCTATATTTATCATTTTGTAATAATAAAGTGAATATTTTTATGTAATTGAGGTGTATCCCCATTTGTCTATTCCTCTGTGTCCGCAATATCCCCTGGGGCTTATGCTCTTTTGTCTTTAAATGAGGATGATCAACTCATCAAAAACAGCAGAAAAGTAGATCAGTATGGAGTAGTGACCATCACTTTTAGCAGTTACCTAATCGTTAGAGACTTTTAAAAGGGCAGTTTCATAAGAGTACTGCAAAGGGAAGCCAGACCGTAAGGGGTTGAGAAGGTTGTTATCGGTGAGGTAGCAGCTTAGATGGCTGTAGGCTAGGTGTTCTACAATTTTGAGGTTAAATGGGAGCAGGAGATGGGTCTTAAGTTGTTCAGGCTGGCTGGGTCCAATGTAGGCTTTTTAAATATAGGTATATATGGAATCAGTATATTATTATTAATTTTTTAAGGTACTTGTATAGCGCTGTCAATTTACGCAGCACTTTACATATTATTATCATACAGGATTTATATAGCGCCAACAGTTTGCGCAGCGCTTTACAACATGAGGGCAGACAGTACACTTACAATACAAATCCATACAGGAGGGATCAGAGGGCCCTGCTCGTTAGAGCTTACAATCTAGAATACATATACATTGTACATTCACATCGGTCCCTACCCTCAAGGAGCTTACAATCTAAGGTCCCTAACTCACATTCATATATTAGGGCCAATTTAGACAGAAGCCAATTAACCTACCAGCATGTCTTTGGAGTGTGGGAGGAAACGGGAGTACCGGGAGGAAACCCACGCAGGCACAGGGAGAACATGCAAACTCCAGGCAGGTAGTGTCGTGGTTGGGATTCGAACCAGTGACCCTTTTTACTGCTAGGTGAGAGTGCTACCCACTACACAAGTATATGGTGACCAGTGCATGCTTTAGTAGGAAGTGGAAGATGACAGTAGAGAGGGAATAGATCAAGAGGAAGGCACGAGTAGTTGCAAGAGAATGGGATGCAAGAGAGCAGGCAGATGGTTAGGGCAATGTACAGTGTAAAAGAATAGTTTAGCAACCCCCTCCATACTAACAGGGTCAAAGTGCAAAGTATTGGAAGTGTTTATTCCAAAGGTAGCTAGTCCATAAAGATACATGGTGAAGTAAAATAAATACCAGACAGGGGGATTTATTCAACCAGCAAGAGCAAGCTATTCAGACAAGTTCTAAGAATACCGGTTTGCAAACCCTATTTAAAATGATTTGAATTGAACCACGTGTTGCCTTGAATTACTCCCAAAAATCATATAATTCCACCTTTTTGTTCTTCTTGTCTAAAAAGACTCCCTCATATCAAGGGTAAAAGACAGCTGTTTTGCTCTATTGTTCCTTATGCCAAGGTCAGGAAAATATGTTCATAACTTTCTGTCATTGAACACTTGTTACCTTGATTCTGTTATTGAACTCTTGCTAACTTGACCTATAAAACTAAGGGGGTCATTTACTATAACTCCAGGAAGTACTGGGCATTATGGCAAATAATAGAGCCAATTTTAGCCAAATGGAAACAAAACGGCAAATTTGCGCATGAAAATCAGCGATATAAGTGGAGAACAAACGTTTGAAAATTCTACATTGCCGCTAATTAGCGCTTCCGCGTATATACAAATGCCAATTCTTACCAAGTTGTTATATAGCAGTGTACTGTAGCCATGATCCATGTATGTGAAAGAAACATTTTTATGTGAGATGTGCTCTACCTCGTGTGCATCTATTGATGTATGTTGCAATTAGTATTCCTATTTCTTTCCTTCTTTTGCTAACTAATGCAGTTATGAATGATTATTACATAGTAATGTCTGCTATTCTGTAAAGTTACATGTATTAAACATTTAGGTTACCTATTTGTTGTATGTTGTTTTTTATTTTTTAATTTAGGTGACTATAAAGCGGTAATTATTTATATTCATTCTTTAATCATACTACACTATTATGTAGGTCTCATACTTAGCACAATGGCTTAGTAGTCTGCTCAGATGTCTCCACAGCACTCACGGTACAAGTTCAAATACCAGCCAACCTACCATCCCCCAGCTGTGTTTATTTTTTCAGTGCACAAGCGAATTAAAATGAACAAACAAAAAAATGTAATCTGCCCATTAGTTAGTGTGTGGTGTTTGGAATTTCACACCATAATAGTATTGAATACTTACATATCATTGCATGCATTTGAAGAGTTAATATAATCAGCCAAATTTAAAGTGCATTGGCTAATTGGCATTCACCTATTTTCAGCATATGCTGCTTTGGCTAATTGGCTAATAGTCATTTGCTTTTTTTTCACCAATTCAATCTTTTAGTATTTCTCTGTGGGATTTGAACCCATGAGTTCTTCAAGGTAGAAGTGCTGACTGCTAGCCTATTGGGTGTAGCACAGTCATACATAGAAAATACATTCACTAGTGTTTGATATTTCTTCTCCCCGAGCTGTCTCTCCTGCTGCCACCATCTTCCCCCGCTGATGTGTTCTTCAGCGCAGCCGGTTACCCACTAATAAAAAAAAAGCAGCTCTTCTTGTGGCGGTCTTCTGTGGCCATCCGATAATGTCACCCGGAGAGTCCGCTCCATGGCTATGTAAGAGACGCCACACAGCGGGTGACAACACAGCAGAGGAAGACCACCATGGAAAAAGAGCAGCTTTTTTTTTATTAGCGGGTAACCAGCGGTGCGGAAGAAGACAGCAGATGGAGAACATGGCAGCGGCAGGAGAGACGGCTCTGGGAGAATACAGCTCGGGGAGAAGATGGAGGAGGGAGAGACAGCGTCTGGAGAAGATGGCCAAGGGAAGAAGACAGCTCGGAGCTATTTTACAATAAAGGACTTGTCAAAAACCGGCTATTGATTTTTTTTACATTTCACTGCTTTTTTTGGTGAATGGGTAGGGGTAAAATGTACCCTATACCTATTCACATAGGGGGCAGGATCTGGGAGCCGACTTTTTAAAGGGGGCTTCCAGATTCTGATAAACCCCCTGCCTACAGACCGACAACCACCGACCAGGGTTGTCGGGAAGAGGCCCTTGTCCCCATCAACATGGGGAAAAGGTGCTTTGGGGCATGTGGCCTGGTAAGGTTCAGAAGGGGAGGGTGCTCACTCGTCCCCCCCTATCCTGACCTCCAGGCTGCATGCTCGGATAAGGGTCTGGTATGGATTTTGGGGGGCCCCACATCAAATTTATTTTACAATTTGGTGTGGGGTTCCCCTTAAAGTCCATACCGAAGGGCCTGGTATGTACTGGGGGGACCCTACGACATTTTTTTCCTTGAATTTTGGAATTCCATACCATAATATTATTGAATAAGTACATACCATTGCATGCATTTGAAGAGTTAAAATATGGAATAAAGCAAGCTGATGTGCTTTGGCTAATTATGCTTCTGAGTACAATGCACACTTCTAGGAGGTAATGCTGTCAGTGGGATTTGAATTCATGGCTTGAACTTTTGGGGGCAGCAGGGTATACCGCTATGCTACAGAGCTGAGCACTTACCTACAGAGAAAATACATTTACTAATGTTTGATTCAATACAATAATGTTTTGCATTTCAGGCATTAATATTATAGTAACAACCATGCTCATGCCGATGTGCCGATGTGGCATTGGCTAATAGGCGTTCGCCTCTTTTCAGCATACGCTGCTGAGTACAATGCAAGCTTTCAGTAGGTGATACCATCTGTGTGATTTTCAGCCATTTGAGCACAATTATATTGAGAACATATGTTTACTAGTGTTTGATGGTGGGACTACTTTATATTCTAGGTATAAAATAGTACTCAGCACAGTGACTTAGGCACCTTTCACACTTGTGCGACCTGAAAGTTGCGAGATTTTAATGCGACTTTAAGCAATGCCTGTGTAATCTTGAGGTCTATGGACGCAGGAGTTGCAGGGAAAGACACACAACTTTCCCACGATTTTGCATCAGCAATTTTGCCGCAATTCCAGGGAATGCCTGTGTAAACTTGAGGTCTATGGACCTCAACTCGCATCAAAGTCAGACCAAAGTAGTACAGGGACTACGTTGAAGTCAGTGTTACTTGAAGTCGCACAGATATGAATAGTACACATTGAAAATCATGGGGTATGACTTGTCATACGACTCTGATGTCCAAAGTCGCACAAGTGTGACTCAGCCCGACTTTGTCAGCGATTTCAGAGACATCAGTGCACTTTCCTGCACAAATGTCTAGTGAAATCACATAGGTCCCAACTGTTCTCCTTTAAGAAGGTGTCCTATGCCTACCTACTTTTGCTAATAGGTGTCCCTTATACCCATCTCAAAAAGTTGGGAGCTAAGAAATCGCCCCCTGAAGTCGCCCAAAGTAGTGCAGGAACTACTTTTGGTAATTGTTGTGGCGTCGCACCAATTTGGACAGTTCCATTGCCATCAATAGGCGCCGATTTGGCCTACAATTTGACATGTCAATTCAGACCATGTGAACATGGGTGAAGTTGCATAGATATTAGAGCTGCAAGGTTCTGGCCAAAATGAGAATCACAATTTTTTTGCTTAGAATAAAAAGATCACGATTCTCGTGACATAAAATCTTTCACATTATCCCACAAGAAATTGGGCTAACTTTTCTTTTTTTTTTTAAATCATTAAAGTAATTTTTTCCAAAAAAAATTGCATTTGAAAGGCGCAAATACAGTGTGACATAAAATATTGTAACAACCACCATTTTATTCTCTAGGGTCTCTACTAAAAATATATATATGATGTTGGGGGGTTTTAAGTAATTTTCTAGCAAAAAAAAAAATGATTTTAACCTGAAACCAACAAATGTCAGAAAAATGTTTAGTGTTTAAGTGGTTAAACTTTCCTCACTTACACAGAATTCTATTTAATTGACAAATTGTTACAAGGTTTCTAGTCAAGTTCACTGATAAAGAATGTTCTAATTCTTGGCAGACTTCCTGGTTTTTCGGCTGTGGCTTCAGAAGAGCAGAGAGAGTTCTTTGCAATAGCAAGAATCGTGAAACGCTTTTTTCAAGATCGTAAAGGGGAAAAAAATTACGATGATGATTAATCGTGCAGCTTTAATAAATATTAATGGAAATCAAGGGGGACAACTTTTCATGTGACTCTGAGGTCCAAAGCTCCATGAAAAGTCACCCAAGTGTGAAAGTAACCTAATGCGATTATTGATAACACCTTTGAATAAGGCCCCATTTGCACTTGTGCGACCTTAAAATTGCACAGCTTTGTCATGACTTGAAGCAATGTCTGTGTAATCTTGTGGTGTATGGACCTCAAATTGCATCAAAGTCAAACCAAGGTAGTGCAGGGACGAATTTGCTAAACTTTCAGGATGCACAAGTGACAATAGGGCCAAATTCAAAGGTGTTATCCTTGAATCTCATTCACACTGCTGCGACCTGAAAGTCACACTATTTTGCTGCCACTTTGCCGCTGCAACTTGGCCCCAACTTCTGGGAATGTCGGTGTAATATTGTACCCGATATACCTCAAGTCACACCAAAGTAGTACAGGGACTACTTTGAAGTTGGTGCGACTTAAAGTAGCACAGATATGAATGGTTGTCATTGAGAATCATGGGGTACAACTTGCCATGCAACTCAGAGGTCCAAATTTGCTGGAAAATTCACCCAGCTGTGAAACAAGTCATATATATTTTAATAAAAGGATCTCTCATTTATACTTGCATAGTCCTTACTGATTTACATCAGCAGAACAAATGCAGGAATTGATGTGTGCACATGGGACGGAAGCAAATGTGTGGTGATGCCAAACAAATCAATGAACCCCACCCACACCAAATCTAACTATGACATCCACCCCTGCATTGATTAAGTACAAGTACATATCCTACACTTACCCGGCCAATGAGCAGCGCCTCCTCTCTGCTAAAGAGACCTCGCCATGTCCACCTATATTGAGATCCTGACCAGCACAAGAACTTCCGGGTGCATACAATGACTAATTTCCAGGTCAGAAGGTGAAACCACACTTTTGATTGCAGCTGCGAATATTTGATCTCAACCATGATTAGTATTTTTTTATTTTCAGATATGCAAATCTGTATTTCTACATATATTTGAAGGTAAACTTAAGGGAGTTTGCTAAGAAATGGTGTCCCTAGGTTAGCAGCAGGTGAATTACAAAGGCAAAAGGCCCAGTTTGAGCCCTGGTTCACACTGACAGAGGGAGGAAATTGTTCAGGTGAACTCCCACAATTTCATTCCCACATGTCAGTCCCGACTGTGGGGGCAACATCAGAGACATCGTTGCAGGTTTCTGCACCAATATCAATACAAATCGCACCAATTAGAACAGTGCAATTGCCACAGATTTGACATGTCAAATCACACCAATGTGAACCAGAGCTGACACATTCAAACACTGCCTATCCACCAGCTGAATTCATTACCTGCAATTCTCCACAGCTGTTAATGATAAAGGTGGAATCTTTATATATAACTTGCAGTTGTGCAGAAGCCTAAGTTTACATTGGAGCGATTGGTCATGCGATTTGAGAGATCAAATCGCGTGACTAATGGCACTGGCACTGTTCCAATTGATGCAACATTTTTTTTGTGGCACCGCATCAATTTGCTAAAGTAGTTCCTGCACTATTTTTGCTGATTTCAGGTGCGACTTCAATAGACATTTGTGTATGAAGCCACCTGAAATCACGCTGACCTTGCTACTTCGAAATCATGCTACTTCAAGTGAAGTAGCACAATTTCAAAGTAGCATGTGAACCAGGGCAAAGAGATTAGTTTTTTGGTGCACAAATACATATTGAATTAAAATATAAAAGAGATTGCACTTTCCCAAAACCACCACCCACAAAAACTAAAGAAAGAAAAGTAGAAGGAAAAAAAAAAAACCCACACACCACAACAAGAGCTCAATGTACTTTTATTTTACCAGCAGAAAAAAAATAAATTTACATTTACTAGCTTCAAAAAAATTTGGACAGGATATATGGTACTAGCAACGGAATTTTAAGGACCCTGCTCATAGGAGCTTACAATCTAAAATTAGACAAAACCTTAGAGTGGACACAGCTTTAATTTCAGTGTATAATGGGCAACACATCACATTATTATCTGAAAGATTATAGAAACATACTTAACAGTCATTCTTACAAAGCATTCCAACATAATATTGCAAAAGACTTATTCAAAACACCCACCACCAGCCCACAATCCACACATACATACATTGGTGACCATGTTCTACTGGAAGCTGCATTTCAGTGTACACGATTAAACGAGATCAAAAAGAGTAGGTCAGCAGATGCTTCCAAACGATGTTTGCATGATCAGACAGGAACAATACACACACAACATTGACAGCATGGCCACATAAACCCACTTTTGATTGAAAAAATGCACAAGAATTTCATCAAATCTCCCAATATCATTCCTTCTCCATCACAACAAAAAACCTGACCTTCTCAGGCCAAACGAACCCCCCTACTGCAGGCCTTTATATAAGAGAGGTTGTATTGTTAGCACACTGACACACCCAATAGAAGTACACGCCCACCAGTACCTTTCAATCTGTCTCTTCATGTATGTCTAAAGTGATTGCACCTGATGAGCAGGAACACATAATAGTATTCACAACTGTGTTAGCCTTGGCTATGTGCATCAAATCTCCAACTACAGGACAAAGATCAAAGTCCATTTGCATCCACATAAACAAAGCAAAAGTTTTCTAAGCATATGTACCTGTGCAGTGTAAACCCTAAAATTTGAAATGTCCAAGTCCCTGGGCATGATTAGTGCTAATAAACATTAACATCAGTCCCTGGCTGCAATGAGCTTCCAATATAAAGTCCAAAATTAACTTTCTTACATTAGAACCTATTTCGACAGGAGACAAATAAGATGCCAGCATGTCTTTAGATTGTGGTGAGAAACCCACACAGGGAGAACATATAAACTTCAACACAAGCATTAGCATGTTGGTGGAAGTGAACCAACATCCCAGGTGCTGCTAGACAGAACTGCTACCCACTTAGCCACCAGGGCAGACCCACACATGTTCTCTGCATCTCTGTGGTGTGAACTAGCCCTAAGTCCATAGCCATGCTCAGTGTCACAAGCAATATACAGTATATTGGCGTAAGTATTGGGATGCCTGCCTTTAAACACACATGAACTGTAATGGCATCCCAGTATTAGTATTGGGTTCAAAACTCATTTGGCCCACCCTTTGCAGCTATAACAGCTTCAACTCTTCTTGTCCACAAGGTTTAGGAGTGTGTCTATGGGAATGTTTGACCATTCTTCCAAGTGCATTTCTGAGGTCAGGCACTGAAGTTGGACAAGAAGGCCTGACCTACAGTCTCCTCTCTAATTTATCCCCAAGGTGTTCTGTTGTGTTGAGGTCAGGACTCTGTGCAGGCCAGTCAAGTTCCTCCACCCCAAAATCACTCATCCATGTCTTTATGGACCTTGCTTTGTGCACTGGTCCAAATGATTTGGTGGAGGGGGATTATGGTGCGGGGTTGTTTTTCAGGGGTTGGGCTTGGCCTCTTAGTTTCAGATAAGGGAACTCTTAAGGCGTCAGCATACCAAGACAATTTGGACAATTTCATGCTCCCAACTTTGTGGGGACAGTTTGGGGAAAGCCCCTTCCTGTTCCAACATGACTGCACACCAGTACACAAAGCAAGGTCCATAAAGACATGGATGAGCAAGTTTGGGGTGGAGAAACTTGACTGGCCTGCACAGAGTCCTGGCCTCAACCCGATAGAACACCCTTTGGCTGAATTAGAGTAGAGACTGCAAGCCAGGCCTTCTCATCCAACATCAGTGCCTGGCCTCACAAATGCACTTCTGGAAGAATGATCAAACATTCCCATAGGCAGACTAAACCTTGTGGACAGCCTTCCCAGAAGCTGTTCTAGCTGCAAAGGGTGGGCCAAATCAAATTTTAACCCTACAGACTAAGACTGGGCTGCCATTAAAGTTCATGTGTGTGTAAAGGCAGGCGTCCCAATACTTTTGGCTATATAGTGTATCTGGAAAAGACTTACAATGGTGGTGGAACTCTCCTACACATAACTACTACAATTAGACATAGTTATAGGACCTGGGAAATGAGACAACTTCTCTACATGAAGTAACATGGTTGGGATTTGAACCCAGACCCTCAGAGATACTAAGCAGAAGTTCTAACCTCTAAGCCACAGAGCTGCCGCGTGTGAGACCCTCCTACACATAACTACACATAAATACACATAAAAACACATATATACTGCATTTCTATGGACATACAGGTGATGGAATTACATTACTCAAGAGTTATTCTTCTTGATTTATTCTGTGATATTTGGTGTTTTTTTGTGGGTGAGAGTAGAATATTACCCTCAAATTTTTGGGAATTACATTTTGATTTCTGATGTTGGTACACATATCACATTTTTGGGCTCAAATTATGAATATTTGCAAATAATACAAAGCACAAAAAATTGTGATTCATTTTAAATTTTCATCAGCAATGGTATTGTTTGTGGATTGTAAGGACTCCTGTGTGAGTTTGGGGTAAAGATGGTTGTGAGATGAAGAAAAACAAGTGAAAGTGACAGAGAAAAATATATTTTACCAAAACATCAAAACATTCCACATTGTAGCATTCTTAAAATCAAAATATTTTAAGTAGAAGCAACAATGTTGCAAAGGAAAATGTATTTCACAGACAGATACATTTCATCTCAACATTAAAAGGGTTTTTTTGTGAAAGTTAGAATTGTTCCATTAGAATCAATGACTGAAACTTCATTTGGACTAAATTAGAGCAGATTTTAACTCCCAAAAAGTGTTCTCTAATTAGCTCTCATTTTGGTATTTACTATACCTCCAGGTAAAAAAGACACTTGAGTTAAAATGAGAGTTATTTTCAGGTCTGAGCATGCTCAGTTGTGTTGGCACCTAGTTATCCAAAACGGGGAATTTTTCACTTTTCAGACTTTTAAAGATATTTCAGTGTAGAAATCACTTTTTCACACAGTTTAAAAGCAGATAATCTTTAAATAATATACCGCATATTTCAGTACCATTTAGGCAATTATATCATGCTCTAAAAATTATTTCCATGTGCAATTCTCTAGGTTTTAGCAGAGTAAGGGTTTGGGCTCTATTTAGTTTCAGGGAGCTATAGTAAATTCGATTTTGGGAGAATTTTCTCACCAGCGCTATAGTGAATACCGTTTTCGCGCGAATTAGCGCTATTAGCGCTAATTCGCGCTAAATTGCCGCGATTTAGCGCTAAATTGCCGCGAATTAGCGCTAATTCGCGGCAATTTGCGCGAATTAGCGCCATAGCGCTATAGTAAATGACCCCCTAAATGTCTTATATGCTGCTTATTCATAGAACTCATTATATTATATTATATATTAAATGTGTAAATAAAACGTTAAATGCATGATGTTTCTATATTGTACTATAAGTCAGGACAATAAGGATATATGGTATCTATAACTATGAATATTGATTATACACAAATACATAACAATATAGATACTTAACACAAAAATATGCACTACTAAGAATTCCCGGTATGGCATTTTTTACTTAATTATATTGGTCTAACTTGGCCCAATGTAACCATGCATATATCATTACTGTGGGATCCCTCTAGAAGCTGTAAATTACTGTAGTAGACATCGTTACCCCAGTAACCCCACTAGCTTCTGAGTTCCATGCTGAGTGGCTGCCCTGCTGCATTATGAACACAGGAGGTCGGCTTCTTGGCATTAATGTCATTCAGAGTATGCTTTGCATGTTCTTAATAAGGAAAAGGGTTTTTTAAACACATCTAGAATGCATGTACAACAAATGCAATGTTTTCCGATCAGCCTAGTTCACAGCAGTGCATTCAGTTCCAGTTCTTTAAATAAAAAAAAAATATAGCAGCATACAGTTTTTTCCTATGGAGCGTGTCTAAATGCATGTAAACGCACCAAAATGCACATAAACGCAAGTGGGGAAAAAACTGCTATGCTTTCCAAATTCATTACAAATCCATAAAAAATGTCCATAAACACTCATGCAGAAACACCTGGGATGTCGAAATTGTGGTTTGAACAAGCCTTGAGGGTTTTTGTGAGCAAATATATATATTTTGTTTCACACATACACATATATCCTTTATATATATATTTTATATCCAGAGAACGTGTCTATCACCAGACTATGTCATTTATGGGGGTATAGCTAGTTACATCTGGATTGTCTTTGAGCGCCTGCTAATTTATCCTAGGTGTCGGTGTTTGTTGGTATTCAACCGATATTTAGGATTAAATTTATTGAATATATATATACATTGTATGATTTAAAATTGCCTTACTTACTATAATGTATTTCAAAAACATATTCCTCAGTGGGATATTTTAACATCAGTATTGCTAACATCAGTAATTTCTTCAGTGAAATGAAGTCAAGCGTACATGTTTTATTCAGGTTGTACATAAACCCATGACATTGTATTTCCCAAATAGTATGTGATCTATTGTGTAAGCTGCTCTAAATGAATGAAAGAATTTGAAATCAAAATGGCTTTCACCCACTGGTCCTTGCGCACCTTAATGGCAGTAGAAAGCTATGATATACAGTATACAATGCTAGTACTCATAGTTTTTGGAATTTCAATAGCGCTAAAAAAAAAAAAGAAAGAGGAACTTCAATGGAAACCATTAGTTATAGTGTGAAATGTTAAATCTACACTCAAAGTTCAGTGTTGAGATGCATAGACTGCTACATACACCCCAGGATCAACAGGGGTGGAGCCCACTGCATTCAATGCTTTCACTAGCAACACTACAGTAAAAATCATATTTATTTAAAAACAATAAAAATAGTTTGTTTAAAAGATGTGACATATTATTATATTCCTTCACCCATAAAACAATATACAGTGCTTTGAAAAATTATTCATACCCCTTGAAATTTTCCACATTTTGTCATGTTGCAACCAAAAATGTAAAGTTACAGTATTTTATTGGGATTTTATGTGATAGACCAACACAAAGTGGCACATAATTGTGAAGTGGAAGGAAAATGATAAATGGTTTTCATTTTTTTTACAAATAAATATGTGAAAAGTGTGGCGTGCATTTGTATTCAGCCCCCCTGAGTCAATAATTTGTAGAAATACCTTTCTCTGCAATTACAGCTGCAAGTCTTTTTGGGGATGTAGTTACCAGCTTTATACATCTAGAAAGTGAAATTTTTGGCCATTCTTCTTTGCAAAATTCTCAAGCTCTGTCAGATTGGATGGAGAGTGTCTGTGAACAGCAATTTTCAAGTCTTGCCACAGATTCTCAATTGGATTTAGGTCTGGACTTTGACTGGGCCATTCTAACACATGAATATGCTTTGATCTAAACCATTCGACTGTAGCTCTGGCTGTATGTTTAGGGTCACTGTCCTGCTGGAAGGTGAACCTCTGCCCCAGTTTCAAGTCTTTTGCACACTCTAACAAGTTTTCTTCTAAGATTGCCCTGTATTTGGCTGCGCCCATCCTTCCATCAACTCTGATCAGCTTCCCTGTCCCTGCTGAAGAAAATCATCCCCACAACATGATGCTGCCACCACAATGTTTCACAGGGTAATGATGTATTTATGGTGATGTGCAGTGTTAGTTTTCCGCCACACGTAGCTTTTTGCTTTTAGGCAGAAATGTTCAATTTTGGTCTCATCTGACCAGAGCACCTTCATCTACATGTTTGCTGTATCCCCTATATGGCTTCTCACAAACTGCAAACGGGACTTCTTATGGCTTTCTTTCATTAATGGCTTTCTTCTTGCCATTCTTCCAGGCCAGACTTGTGGAGCGCACGACTAATAGTTGTCCTGTGAACAAATTCTCCCACCTGAGCTGTGGATCTCTGCAGCCCCTCCAAAGTTACCATGGACCTTTTGGCTGCTTCTCTGATTAACCCCTTCCCGACTGGCACACGCCGATGTACGTCGGCAGAATGGCACGGCTGGGCAAATGGACTTACAGGTACGTCCATTTTAATTTCCCGCCATGCCATTGCACGCACGTGCCGGCCGGGAGCTCCGTGAGTCAGGTCGTGGGTCCCGCGGACTCGATTGCTGCGGGGATACCCGCGATCGCCTCACGGAGAGGATGAATGGGGAGATGCTGATGTAAACAGCATCTCCCTGTTCGGCCAAGTCACACGTGTCACTGATCATAGCTCCCAGTGTAGTGACACTGCTAGCCCACCCCCCCCCTACAGTTAGTAATCACTCCCCTAGGACACACTTAACCCCTCCCCGCCCCCTAGTGGTTAACCCCTTCACTGCCAGTGTCATTTACACAGGAATCAGTGCATTTTTATAGCACTGATTGCTGTATAAATGACAATGGTCCCAAAAATGTGTCAAAAATGTCCGACATGTCTGCCATAATGTCGCAGTCACAATAAAAATCGCTGATCTCCGCCATTACTAGTAAAAAAAAAATATTAATAAAAATGCCATAAAACTATCCCCTATTTTGTAAACGCTATAACTTTTGCGCAAACCAAACAATAAACGCTTATTGCGATTTGTTTTTTACCAAAAATATGTAGAAGAATACGATCGGCCTAAACTAAGGAAAAAAAATGTTTTTTTATATATTTTGGGGGGATATTTATTATAGCAAAATGTAAAAAATAGTGTGTTTTTTTTTCAAAATTGTCGCTTTTATTTTGTTTATAGCACAAAAAATAAAAATCGTAGAGGGGATCAAATACCACCAAAAGAAAGCTCTCTTTGTAGGAAAAAAAGGACGTCAATTTTGTTTGGAAGACACGTCGCACGACCGCGCAATTGTCAGTTAAAGAGACATAGTGCCGAATCGCAAAAAACGCTGAAACGGTTAATAATCTCCTTGCCTGGCCTGTCAGTTTAGGTGGATGGCCAAGTCTTAGTAGGTTTGCAGTTGTGCCATACTCTTTCCATTTTTGGATGATGGATTGAACAGTGCTTCGTGAGATGTTCAAAGCTTGGGATTTTTTTTTATAACCTACAGTAACCTTGTTTTAAACTTCTCTACAACTTTATCCCTGACCTGTCTGGTGTGTTCTTTGGCCTTTATGATGCTGTTTGTTCACTAAGGTTCTCTATTAAACCTCTGAAGGCTTCAGAGAACCACTGTATTTATACTGAGATTAAATTACACACATGTGGACTCTATTTACTAATTAGGTGACTTCTGAAGGCAATTGGTTCCACTAGATTTTAGTCAGTGGTATCAGAGTAAAGGGGGCTGAATACAAATGCACACCACACTTTTCAGATATTTATTTGTAAAATAAAATTTAAAACCATTTATCATTTTCCTTCCCCTTCACAATTATGTGCCACTTTGTGTTGGTCTATCACATAAAATCCTATTAAAATACATTTACCTTTTTGGTCGTAACATGACAAAATGTGGAACATTTCAAGGGTTTGAATACTTTTTCAAGGCACTGTAGCACATGTAGACACCTTTGATATCCAGACCCTGCTACTATACTCTTTCTTATCAATTTTCTAATAAAAGCAAAAAAAAAAAAACAAATAAAAAAACCCACCAACAATATGTTAATTCACAACATTATTCCACGTAGCAGGGTAAGGGCTGAATTAGTTCTCAACACATTTCAAAGCTTCATCGAGAGTTTGCAGGTATTGGTAGACCAAACAACTGGATACTATTATTATGGGGCTTAAACTCATATATAAATATTGTGCATATTCAAAACAGTAATTATTTACATATCACATGTGAATAAAACCATATATGTATTGTTGCTAGTAACACTTACATTCCACTTTCAGAGAGTGCATGTTGCTATGCATTCAGCAAAAAAGTCCTCAGTGTGGGATCACAAGACTGGAGGGGCACAAAACCGTGACGTAGTGATCTACAAAGGAGTATCAAAGTAACTTCATTATTGCTCATTTTTCCTATCATTAATGGCATAGCATAATTACTTGCAATCAGATTATTTAATGGGTACTGCCTAAAATGCACATAAAGAGAGAGGATATTCAGACAAACACACTGTCACCTCAGGGGCATATGTTTGTGAATCACAACAAAGATGATGATGATGATAATGATAGATTAATTGAGCACAATAATTTAGTGTATCACTCTTCACAGACTGACTCAAGATGGTCCAGGTTAGAGAATATTTGCTTAGGGCATAATGACAGACAAGACTCTGGCTCTGGCACTAGTATTAATACTTACAATGAAGGAGCTATTTCTAAGGGATCCAACCTTTCTTCTTTTCTTTTTTAGGAAATCTGCATCTGAGAGATAACAAGAGACTACAGAATGTATATCCCTATCTAATCAGAAAATCACAAAGGAAAGCAAACTTGAGGTAATCAACCTGTCTTCTAATACTTTGACTGAGAAAGGAACAGATACTTTATAATTGGGATTAAGCTTTTGCCCCTATAGGGATCTTAATAAATTTGAGGTTGTCAAAAATCTATCCCTGAAAATATAACTATATGAGAATGAACATAGAAGTACTAAACGCTCAATTTCAGTAATGGGACTTTGGAAAGATTTTACAATTAATGATTTTAGGGGACACATCTATGGGAGGAGGGCAACAATGATATGCAGTGTGAGCATGGGAGGGGAGGAAATGTTACAATGCTACCTTATGCTTTTGATGCAGTGGGTATGCTCATTGCCCCCGGGGATCCATCCTGGCAACAACTCCCCACATGTAACTATAAAATCACACACATTTATTGCTATCGTCTACAAAGTGTGTACATCAGATATAATTATCAAAGATACATTTGAGTGTCTTAACAAATGAAACCCTAAGACGCCAACATTTTATGTCATATTTAGGACTCTGGGGTGGCAAAAAAAGGGTCCTGCACGATTTTGGTGTAGATGCATTACCATATAGAATGAATGGCTCAAACCGCACTGCTATTGATGTGATTTGAACAGGAATGTGGTGCGATTCCTGTTAAAAATCACATTTGGTTCTCGCACTGCATCATTGTGAACCGGCACGAAAGTATCCATATTCCAGCAGACTCCTGGTTAGTAGCTATTTCTAATCTGCACCAAAAGGGGATTGAAATGATAGCAGCTTTTCTTTTTCTTTTTTTCATTAATACATTTTTATTGAGTTTACAGATGTTAACAAATCAATTAAATAAAGTAGTTCGATACACACAGTACGTATTGTTGTACATTCAGTAGCATTGATCAACAATAGTCAATGGTGTTAATATTAGTCATTATTCCTAGAAGGTGTCAGAGGTTGCTTTGTTTCTCTGAGGTTTGTCTCCCCTTCACAAATCCCATCTGGTGTGGATTTCGGATAGTAAGGTGTTTAGTTTGGATGTAAAGTGTTTTTTCCTATTTGGTCCCTAATTGTATAAATATGCCCCTAATAAGGGCCTTGTGGGCATTCCATAGTGTATATGGGTCATTTACAGATGAATCTTATCCCAAAAAAATTCCTGAAGATGCATGGATAGTATTGTGTGGGTTTGGGGTTCTTGTAACAGTCTAACGTTGCAGCGCCAGATTGGGGAGGAAGAGGAGACACCCTGTTCTCTAATAGACAAAAATATTGCAGCATGGTCTGACCACGTAATGTCATGAATTTGAGTAATTAATACTTGTTGCAGGAGTCATTCGTCCATTATATACATATCTATACATGAATATGAACAATGTTTAAGCAAGAAAAAGATGTAGTCCTTCTCGTTGGCATGAAGGCACCTCCACACATAGAACAAATCCTCTGTGTGGAGTAATGTAAAAAGGGATGCCATGCCAATAGGTTTGCTCGTAGTGGTGTCCATTTTCGGATCTGATATTATATTAGAGTCCCCAGAAACCAGGAGTTTTCCATATTTCATAGAGTTAGCTTGTTTGATCACTTTCTTTATAAATCGAAGTTGGTGGGAGTTCGGGGCATAGAGTGTTACCATCGTGTATGGTTGGGAGTTGATGTCTCCCGTTACAATAGGGTATCTACCCCTCCATCTAGAAATGTCTTCTTATGTTGAAAGGAAAGGGAGTTTTTGATAGCTAGCAATACCGCTCCTTTTTCGTGGTTAGGTGTGCAAGCCAGAAATACATGTGGGTAGTCTCTTTGTGAGCATTGTGGAATTTTGGTCAGCTGGAAATGGGTTTCCTACAAACAGAGGATGTCCGCCCTCTGCTTGCAGGCTTCTTTCCACATTGAGAATCTTTTTGCAGGGTGGTTTAGGCCCCTTGCATTAATCAAAAGGCATGTAATCATCATTTTGGGTGTAATGCATGTTGCTGTATGGATAGGTGGTGTATGTACTCACTGCTTCTGCAGGGTCTGCGTTTGTATAGTTCATTGCAGTATGGAAAGTTGATTTGAAGCTTGTGTCCTTTGTTGGATGGGTAGCAGTATCTTCGGATTGAGCTGTGTGTATTGAAAAAAAAACAAAAGGAACAAAAAACATGTAGTGTTAAAAAAGGGAACATAAGAAAGGGATCTTATAACGGATCCTTGTGCAGATATAACTGCTGTCGGTATTTGGAGGGAAAAGGAGAAAAAACACTGTTAACTCATATAACTGGAAATTTTTATGGGTTACTGTGTTAAACGGTTATGAGCTTCCACTGGAGTGTTTCTTGTTTGAAGGTTTGTGTGACACCACTTGCCATTCATTTTGGACTGGTTGTGGCCTTGAGGGAGGTAATGGATATGAGGCCTGGTCTGGGAGTATGCCCCATTGTCTTAGGGCTGCAAGCCCTTCCTCCAAGCGTGTTAATTGATGTGGTGGTCCCATTATGAGTGATGGAGAGCCTTGCAGGGTATTTCCATTTGTGGAGGAACTAGTGGTTTCTTAAGGCCTTGGTGATTGATGCCAGGTTACGGCGGCATTGTAATGAATGCCTGGATAGGTCAGGAAACAGCTGTATAGTGGTGGAATGTGGAGGGATGTTGTTGGGTTTATGCGATGCTTGTAGGATTTGTTCCTTCATGTGATCATAATGGACCCTTAGTAACACATCCCTTGGTGTTTTTCAGGAAGAAAGAGGGTTTAGGGACCCAATAGATTCTGTCCACTATGAGGTTCTCTACTGTCAGTGTTAGAACCAAGGTGGAGAATAGGGTGTGGGCATATTGTAGGAGCTGGTTAGGTGGGACAGATTCTGGGATGCCTCTTAGTTTAAGCTTGTTCCTTCTGGACCTTTCCTCTAAATCTGCGACTTCATCTTTAAACCATGCAATTTCATCTCCCTGAGCAGTGTGAGCATCACCCAGCACATTATATGAGGACGAATACTCATCTATCTTATTTTCAACTTGTTATACCCTGTGTCCAATGGCTTGGACCTCTCTGACACTTATAAATCCATTTGATCATGTCTGTTTGCAGTGAGGACCTTAGGGACATTTCAAAAAAGTATTTTGCTGACACTGTGCACCGGAAGTCTCGTACTCGGTGACGGCGGTGTACCGCCACACACTGTATCATCACAGGCACTATATTCAGAGTGCGCTGTTTATTTTTACTTTTTTATCTAAATAAACCTGAGTTTTTTATTCTACACCATGGGAGGTCCTGTTGTTCTCTCTTCTGTTTTCTTGGCACGAGTTCCAGGATCCGGAGTTTAATGGATTGAGGAGCCAGCACGGACAACCATCCATCCAAAGTCAGCTATCATCACTCGGGAAGAATTGGAACATCCTTTTTCACCATCACTCAGCACTATCTACAAGGCTTTGTTTTAAGCCCCTGAAGGTAAGGGCAAGGTGAGCATGGGTTTGTGCAGATCCAGCATGGTCAACTTACTCTTATTTTTGTTTAACCAAACATCTACGGACTTTTCTAATTAAGAGCATTTAAGACGTTTTATATACACTGAAGATTCATTTTTGATATTGATCATTTTTCCCTATATCTATCAGTAGTAGGGTATTGAGTTTTTTATGTCAACGTATATTTTCCCCACTACCACGACTAATTATTTTTTATTTTTGGATCCACTTTTTGATTATACATACCTTTATATTTCACTGGTATAAATTAAATCATATTGTTTTAACAAGGCCACGTATAGGAATTAATATTTATTGGCACTTTGATTTACTTTTGGTGTTTTGCGCGAAATCACTTATAGATTTATTTTAATACTTTGTGGTGGTTATGTGTACACTATAGATTTTGCAGCAACACAGTTTAGTTCTTTTCAGTACACGGCAGCTCTTGTGCCATTTGAGTAGTAGCGCAGAGGTCTTCCCACGATTATCCAATAAAGGTACCCAAAAAGGGGAAGAGGAAGCAGGTGGTATTCAAACTACAAAGGTTAAAAATAGGGGAAAATAAAATATGACAAAAATCACTCAAATGAGTAATATGTGTATCCTCCCAGACGATCGCTTAATCCATTCAGATAGCAACCATATAGGATGAACAAAACAAAACTACCCAGAGTAAAAAGAAAGATGTATTCACTAAGTAAAGCCACCTATATGTTCATCCAAGGCCACGCTGTTCAAATAGACAGATTCCTTTTCAAGACCCAAATGAGACCAAGCAGACGTCTTTACCCACTGCATAGAATACTTCTGCCCCATGTATGGACAAAACAGCTCCACAAAAAACGTCCGCACATATTTAGTAATATATATACACAGCAGGAAAGAACACATGGTCCTCCACTCCCCACATCTTTCCAGAAACTTTTCCTTTCCACTTTCTGCAAATGCGGTCAGGCCTTCTTTTGCTCTTGAATAGAATGATCGACCAACCAATAAGTAGGGGAATGGGAGACTGGGGATGAGGGTGCTAAATAGAACAATAGAATACAAATATCAATTAATAGAGAGGCAGGGCAATTAGGGTAATGTATCACTAGGTGTACCTCAGTACTTCATATAATGGATCACTGTTTGGGAATGTTTTACATATGACTGAATAATTAGGCAAGAATGCAATCAGTTGCACATATAAATTACTCTTTGCTGGGGGTTTACATATTTTTTGGTTTACAGAGATAAATGTATAATAATGAGTTGGGATGGAAGAAAAATAAATGTTTATGTCACCTGAAGGACTTTTAATTTTCACGGTGTGTAATGTGGCTCAGAGTTTGAATACAATGTTTATTATGATCAACATGATCGGGATGAGCAAGTGCTTGTTGTACAATTTCTAATAATGTGCATGCCACAAAACAGAATACAATGAGAAATCCTTTGTTTTAAGGCAAGATAAGCATCTTGCCCAAAGTGCCACAATGAATGAACCCTTTGGCCTTTGGCCATCCAGAGGCGGACTGGGCTGGTTGGCAGGGTGGCAATCGCCTCCTCGGTGGCTCTAATGCCCCATAAAAAGGCCGCACCACATGCAGTCAGGACCGGCGCCGAGTGACATTGCACAGGCTGCGGACTCATAAAGGCAACACACCGATCTCATCATCCACCCTGCTTATTAGGACTTGCGGGTCTGGTGTCACCCGGGTGTGGGCTGCACCCCCATTTCGACGCCACTATTCGTACTTGTGAGACACTTTACATACACTCACGGGTATGTGCGTACGTCCGTGTATGTAAAGTGAGTGTCCGTAAAGCAGGGTATGCCTGTATATATATGAATATATATATATATATATATATATATATATATATATATATATATATATATATATATATATATATATATGTATATATATATATATATATATATATATATATATATATATATATATATATATATATACAGTCAATTATTTGGTAGAGCCCTACCAATACTAGCAACAAAGCCGCCAAAAAACAGAATGTGTTTTGAAGTGTAATTCTAAATATGTCTAAATATGTGTCGAAAATATTATGTTATTTGACATCTTTATGTAAAAAAAAAAAATCATTCCTTTCTTCATTTTCCAAAAACTTGTGGTAAAAAAATGTAATCTTCAAAATACTAACTATGCCTCTTAAAAATATTTTTGAGATTTTTCTTTCCAAAATGTGGTCATTTTGTAAGTGTTTCTACTGTCTTTATGCTCCAGGGCTCCTCTCTGAAGCTTGGTTGAAAAAATGTGGTATCCCCATGCATATACAAATATCTTATTAATTTACAACTTTGTGTAAAAAAAAAAAACATTTTCATTAAATATTGTCTTAAAAATACTTTTGGGGTGTCTGCTTTCCAAAATATGATAATTGTGTATGTGTTTCTACTGCCCTGACACTTCAGGGCCTCCAAAAAATTAGTTGTGTAATCTATGCTCCTTGAAAGCTTTAACGTGTTCCTTGCATTTTGTATCTCTTTATGCAGCTAGGCCACAAACAAATCTTACATACATGGTATCTCTATATTCAGGAGGAATAGCAGAATGTGTTTTGGTGAGTAATTCTAAATATGCCCTTGCTGTATGTTACAAATATCTTATTACCGTATTTATCGGCGTATAACACGCACCGGCGTATAACACGCACCCCAATTTAGGAGGGAATTTTAAGGAAAAAAAAACTTTTAGGAGGGAAGTTGAAGGGAAAAAAAACTTACATTTAAACGCCCAACATTGCAGCCTTCTCAGTGCAGCCATGTCAGTGCAGCCTTGTCAGTGCAGCCATGTCAGTGCAGCCTTGTCAGTGCAGCCATGTCAGTGCAGCCATGTCAGTGCAGCCTTGTCAGTGCAGCCATGTCAGTGCAGCCTTCCCCAGTGCAGCCTTCCCCAGTGCAGCCTTGTCAGTGCAGACTTCCCCAGTGCAGCCTTGTCAGTGCAGACTTCCCCAGTGCAGCCTTGTCAGTGCAGACTTCCCCAGTGCAGCCTTGTCAGTGCAGCCTTGTCAGTGCAGCTTTCCCCAGTGCAGCCTTCCCCAGTGCAGCCTTCCCCAGTGCAGCCTTCCCCAGTGCAGCCTTGCTACAGTGATCCCAGCCATTCTGGGCTTCAAAATCGCCGATCGCGATTTGAAAATGGCGCCGCCGGCGCCGAAATACACAGTGCCGGTCCTCGGCTCTTTCCGGCGGCTGTCGTTCATTTTCGGTTCCACTCGTAGTCCCGAGCGGAGCTATCCGAACCTAGCCGAGTAGGTTCGGATAGCTCCGCTCGAGACTACGAGTGGAGCCGAAAATGAACGACAGCCGCCGGAAAGAGCCGAGGACCGGCTCTGTGTATTTCGGCGCCGGCGGCGCCATTTTCAAATCGCAATCGGCGATTTTGAAAATGTGACAGGTCGGGATCGCAGGGGATCGGCATATAACATGCACCTGCGATTTTCCCCTGGTTTTAAGGGGAAAAAAGTGCGTGTTATATGCCGATAAATACGGTAATTGGCAACTCTGTGTAAAAAAATTAAATTTGTTTCTTCATTGTCCAAAAACTCTTCAAAAGACTCACCATTACTCTGTAGACAGTATATACGTTGAAAGGTTTGCTTTTCAAAATTGGTATTTTTTTTAGGCATTTCTTTTGTCTCCTGGTTCTTCAGGACCTCAAGAAATGTGATCGGTAGCCTGCAAATGAGATGCATAATTTATTCCCCTTAAGAAACCTTAAAGTGCTTCTTGGATTTGGAGCCCCTCTATGAATCTAGGTATCAAAAAAACAAATACATATGGTATTCACATACAGGAGGAGTAGAAGAATGTGTTTTGAGGTGTAATTGTAAGTCTACCTACGCTGTATGAGACATAACGTGTTAAAGTGAGAAATTTGTGCAAAAAATCTAATTTTAGTTACATTGTTCATTTCCAAAACATTCTGTCAAAAAATTACCGCTTCAAAAAACTTGCATGCATCTCACTACAGTAATTACCATTGTGTCTGCTTTCCAAAAATAAGTAATTTGGGGGTATTTGTGCTGTCCTAGCATTTAGGGCCTCAAGGAATGAGATTTCAATTTTTATTGAAATACATTTATTTGTAGCTTTTTTTTTAACCAAAGAAATGTAGCAGAATACATGTTGGCCTAAATTTGTGAAGGAAGATTATTTTTTTATAATGTTCAACAGTGGAAATCAAAATCTTTGCTTTTTTAATAGTACAAATAAACTGTGGTAATTCAATACCATTAAAAGAAAGCTTTACCTGTTCCAAAAAGTATTTTGAGTACAGTAATATATGACCAAGTAACGGTCAATGCTGAAATATTAAAAATGGCCTGGATAGTAAAAGGGTTTAACATGCTGTGTATTCAAGTGGTTAATATTATGCTGTTTTTCCCACAAAAAATATTTATTTGGTCATTATAGATTTGCCTCCATCTACTTAAGGAAGCATACCTAGTTTTCTAAGAACCATGTTGCGTTACCTCCCTCCCACTCAGCATACTTGGCATTGAAAATGGCATATACAATATTGTACAACATGGATGTATTCTGAAAATACTTACTTGCATTATGCAAGGTGGTAGTACATGGAGTAATTAGAATGTGGGTAGCAGGATTGTTTGTAAACTACATGTTTCATCACAAACCTTTAAAATATTTTTATGAACAAAAAAAACTTTTTTATATATGTATAAATATATATTACAATTGTGATTTTATTATTTCATTGTATGCTGGTAACACTAAAGTCCAACCATTAGGAGGAATACTAAAGGTCACTGAGGCAAAGTGAAGTGACTATCTGTGGAGAAATACAGCCCCTCTAATGGCAAAGGCAAACCCTACTGACACAGATTGCCTTATTGTATTATTGTGAAGCTGGGGCAAAATTGGTGATAACAGAAAAGGCCTTGCTATGACAAGGTATTGGCAAAAAAAAGAGAATACTTCAGAGAATTTTCAGGTATGCAGGTAAAGTAATATAATTGCCCATACTTGTGTAGCCAGCCACATAATGCAGGATGACAACACTCTGTCTCTCAGTTATGCTCCCATGTTAATACTCTGGAACATAAGCTTTTGATAAAGACTACAAGTGACTGTTTCAATGTGCACTACATAGACTTAAAGTGGCTGAAAAGAAGCTGAAGATATCAGCAACACTGAGATATAACAAAAGATAAAAACATTAAAAGTGTTATTTTATTTAAAAAAGTAATTTTAGTTTATGATACACAGTGCTTTAGAAAACAAAATGCCATCCAGTTAAGGGTTATGTTTACTTAAAGGACTATAATTCCTACCTAAATCAAACTGAAATGTATACTTACTGAGCCTTCTAGGCTATTTAAATGCATCTTCTCGATGAAATTAACAGAGACATATCAGCTTAGTACATATTGCAATTTTATGGAAGAAAAATACAACAGTAAACAGATTTGTTTTTCTTTACCCATAAATACACCTAGCTCATAGCGATGTCTCAGCTGACAGATTTTCAGACCAGCCTGTGACTGTCGTCTGGAATTCCTGCCGAGATCCTGTCTGAAGAAATGTGTTAATATTGTCATGCTTGGCATAACAGAAGATAGCACTTGGCAACAGAACAGAATGAGATAGGCTGACCTGATGATGCAAAGTGAATCAACCAAGAAAATTTAAACCACATCTGACTGAAAAATACGGTAGCGATATCGTTTCTCTGACCCCAGGCCGCTGCACATTCACTTACCCATGCATTAAAATACACTCTTAGAAGTTTATTTACGAGTATTTGTTTAAGAGTTTTTCTTGGTTGACAACAAAGTGATTGTTTTTCTTTTACTTTTTGTTTATATTGAAAGGACTTTCCAATGTTATTTTAGACATGCCCTTATGTATCTTCGTAACAGGTCCTGAACTGTGGAAGCTGTGCCCAAAAAAGGCAAGCAAGAGGCAAATGACCACTCGTCTGTATTGTCTGTAGGCTTCCTGAAACGCATCTTTTCACTCATTACTGTCTTACCATGCCTAGTTCAACAGTGGGTCTCTGTGTGAAGGCGACCATCTTGGTGGAAGTAGAAATTTGTTTCTTCATATCTGTGCTACCTCTCTGATTAATGGTGATTGGTAGAAAAACAATCAAGAAACATCAGGAGAGATAGAGGAAGCACAGATGCACAGAATAAATGAAGTAGAATTAGGTAGCTCTTGTTCTACAATTTCTAGCAGCTGTAGCCCCCTGTTCCTAAAAAGGGGCTATAGTGTAAATTTAGTTTTTGGCTGAGCTGTAAACAGCTCAGATTTGATTGTATATTAGGTTCTGTTCTAAACTTGACTGTGTTGTGCATTTCCCACTGTTGCCAGTAGGTGTCACTTGTATCACAGGACAGTGTGAGAATTACAACTAGGTTGAGCTGTAATGAATATTCTTTTTCCAGAAACAGCCCAGTAGGAGGTGCCTGGCCGTTGTGAATTCTGGGAAGGGGTATTTATTGGACAGATGCCATGTGCTTTAGTCAGTCGTCACATCGGGGCCCTTCTGGCCTGAGGATGTGCTGCTGCAAGTTCTGCAGTAGGCCCAGAAGCCTGTCTGGGGCCTACTAATCCTGAGGTGGTCCTTAGGCTGTCTTGCCTGCGTAAAAGAAGACAAGCCAAGCTAAGGAGATCCAGTGGAGGACCCTTGCTGGAGAGAGCTAGGATGAAGGCTGGTCTCTCAGGAGGGCCTGGTGACTAGTTTTAAGGACGCACCTAAATCTAAACTACCCTTACAGTACTGCCAGATCGGCTTAAAGGTTCTGGTACTGTCAAGCTGTTCTACAATCTTATCAAGGTAACTAGCTCCAGGCTGCTAAGTCTGTGAGAGAGACTTATCCAAGAGTTCTATTGGCTGCTAAGTCTGTGAGAGAGACTTATCCAAGAGTTCTGCTGGCTGCTAAATCTGCGAGAGAGGCTTACCCAGGTATTCAAGATCTGCTAAAAGAAAGCTGTTTTGTCCTTTGGATTCAAGGAGTCTGTAAGTGATCTGCTAAAAAGGGTACCTCTTTCCTACAACATTGCTCAAGTTCTCATTAAAGCATTAAAAAATACCTAAAGTGACTGGCGCCTAAATTCTGTTCAACTTCCCATTAATGGACTCAGCCTTGGGGTGAATGTAAGCTCGCTCCCTGTATCTGGAGGTACCTTTCTGCTCCCAGTAGACCCAGGGGGTGTTACACAGCATTCTCTCCAGCAAGGAAAATAATGAGCATCAAAGCAGTGACATCACAAAGTATCACTCATAATTTAGTGGGGTTAGCAGTCAGAGGCACAGTGCCTTAGATTATAAACAGCAAATATACAACTATTAGCCTGTAGGCACAGTAAATACACTGCTGTTTCTCAGGAGTAGAGATGGGCCGAACACCCCCCAGTTTGGTTTGTACCAGAACTCCCGAACATAGCAAAAGTTTAGACCCGATCATCGAGCATGAAAAATAAAAAGTGCCTACTTTGCCAAAATTTTTACTGCTACATTGCTTTGGTAAAAAATAACTTAAATACCGTATTTATCGGCGTATAACACGCGCTGGCGTATAACACGCACCCCAAGTTTAGGAGGGAATTTTAAGGGAAAAAACTTTTAGGAGAGAAGTTTAAGGAAAAAAAACTTATATTTAAATGCCCATCAATGCAGCGTTATCGTGTCCATCTGCAGCCTTGTCAGTGCAGCCTTGCCCCAGTGTCCAGTGCAGCCTTGTCAGTGCAGCTTTGCCCCAGTGCAGCCTTGTCAGTGCAGCTTTGCCCCAATGCAGAATTGTCAGTGCAGCTTTGCCCCAGTGCAGCCTTGTCAGTGCAGCTTTGCCCCAGTGCAGAATTGTCAGTGCAGCTTTGCCCCAGTGCAGCTTTGCCCCAGTGCAGCCTTGCCCCAGTGTAGCCTTGCCCCAGTGGTCAGTGCAGCCTTGCCCCCAGTGTACATTACATGATCGCCGCCAACATACACAAGTTTAGTGTGTAGTTTTAAATATGGCGCTGCGGAGTTCGGAGGGACTCGGCGGAGCTGAATGAGTGTCGCTGAGAACACAGTGACTGGGCGGAGCCGAGATACACGTAGCCGAGGGTTCTCAGCTCTTCTCAGTGCTGTTCACAGTCATGCCCAGTCCCTGTGATGGACATAACACAGGTCCAATGGCAGGACTGGGTGTGACTGTGAACGGCGCCGAGAAGAGCCGAGAACCCTCGGCTATGTGTATCTCGGCTCCGCCCAGTCACTGTGTTCTCGTTCAGCGCCGCCGAGTCCCTCCGAACTCCGCGGCGCCATATTTAAAACTACATGCTATGTGAATGTCAGCGGCGATCGCGGCGATCACTCCGATAGATCACAAAATAGCGGGGATCGGTGTATAACACGCATCCACGATTTTAAGGGGAAAAAAGTGCGTGTTATACGCCGATAAATACGGTAAGTATATATCATTTGGGCTGTGTGAAAGTTAGAGACTCTACAAGCAAGTAATCATTGAAAATTTATCACACTTGATCACACCTGATGTACTGACGGCCTATCTCATTTCTTGACACTAACAAGCCAGGAAAGTATAAATACCCCCAAAATTACCCATCTTTGGAAAGTAGACATTTCAAGCTATCTAGTAAGAGGCATGGTGAACTTTTTGAAGTTGTCATTTTTTCCCACAATTCTTTGTAAAATGAATATTTTTTTTTCACAAAATTGTCATATTAACAGGTTATTTCTCTCACAGGGCATATGCATACTTGCAACTACACCCCAAAACACATTCTGCTACTCCTCCTGAGTATGGCGATACCACATTTGTGAGATTTCTTAACAGCCTAGCCACATAGAGAGGCCCAACATTGAAGGAGCATCTTCAGGCATTCTAGGAGCATAAATTACACATCCAATTTTTCAACTACCTATTACAAGTTTGAAGGCCCTGGAGCACCAGAACAATAGAAACGCTCACAAAATGACCCCATTTTGGAAAGCAAACACCCCAATGTATATTCTATGAGGCATAATGAGTCTTTGAACATGTCATTTTTTTCCACAAGTTTTTGGAAAATCTGAGAAAAAAATGAAAATACTTTTTTATTACACAAAGTTGTCCTTTTTCAAGATATTTCCAACACATAGCATGTACATAGCAAAAAGTGCACCACAAAATACATTCTGCTACTCCTCCTGAGTATGACGATGCCACATGTGTGAGACATTTACACAGCCTGGCCACATACAGAGGCCCAACATTGAAGTAACACCTGCAGGTGTGATCAAATAACAAACACCAGCTGCAGTAATAATACCAATACCAGAAAAGATTAAACAAAGAAAAAACTGCGCTAGAAGAATAAACATAAAAATATAGATAATAAAATAAAATAATAAAATAAATAAATAAATAAAAAATATAAAAAAATAAAAAAATGAAAAAATAAATTTAGTGAATAAAGCTGCAGCAATCAGTGAGGTAAACACAGCAAACAAATTATAAGTAAATAAATCTATGTGAAAAACTATTAGTGAAGAATAATCAAATCCTAATCAATCGTTCATATAGTGAAATTTCAATAAAGATCCAAAATTATATTGATCTCCATAAAAAGCCTTATTGGAGTGATGGTAAGTTGTTAAACGTCCAAAATAATCCCAAATGTCCGATCAATACTAATCAGAAATATGCCAAAACAAAATGTGTATATACCCAACCGATGAATGGCGTGCTTACCAGATTGCAAGGCAAGACGGGCAGGTGGCTTAACCCAGCCTGGGCCTTGATGCAGACCAGTCACAGTGGGGAATGATGATTCGCACTCACATATGATGTATGTTGAATCCACGGAAATTCATTTATCCCAAGAAATAAAGTAAAAACATAGCGTAATACTGACATATAAACGAGTGATTAAATAAAAAAAGGAGTGACACTCACATAGTGAATGAAAAATTATTTTTATCTTAATTAAACACCCAGTGTTTATAGAGATTGATAACCATGGATGCCACACGAAAGGCCTCCTTACCAGATGACGATTAATAGGTGCAACTCATATAGGTGAGTATAGTCAAATGCAAGTGAGAAGATCAATAGTGCACCCAACACCTGACAGAGTTCCTGCTTACCAAAAAGTAAATAACAAGTGGTGAATCCTGCAATAGAATGAAGCTTCAACCGAACCTAAACCAGTGATTATACGAAGAGTGCACCACCACCGCACAAAGGACCTGCTTACCAGATGCCAGATCCCAAAAGGCAAATTAATAGTCAACCGGATGAATGAACAGCTGATAAAATGGAAGGGTGGATGTTCCATCTCTGCAGAATCAACCATGGGCTCCACGATTCACACGATATTTAGGAACAAAGCCCAAAAAGGAACAATGCCAAAATAGTGTGATATCGTACAAACTGATTTATTATAATAATTAAAATACACTTACAAACATTCTTGTTTAAACGACACAGGATAAAAGGATGCCGGCCGGTAACAGACAAACTCCCGTCCTCCTCAATGGGGCGACGTGGTGACATCAGCACGTAACTCCCAAAAAGTCGCCCCATTGAGCTTAGTGCAGCTACAGGCCATTAGTATGTCTGGAAGGCCAAGAAGGAGAGGCAGACAGTCACAAGCCAATAAGAGAGGGAAAGCAGGCTCTGTGTCTAGTGCTGGTCGTGAAGACGGTGCATCCTCATAAGCACGTGGCCGTGGGACACGCTTGGCCTTTTTTTCGGCAGCTGGCCGTGTTGAGTCACAACATGCGGAAGACTTGGTCGAGTGGATGACCAAGCCGTCCTCATCCTCCTCATCCTCTCTCACCCATGCCCAGGGTACTTTGTCTGGCAAAGCAGCGGCCTCTTCCCTCGGCTCAATGTCATCAGTGATTCCTTCCCTAGCCCCACCATGTCCTCCTGAGGAGTCCCTCGAACTGTTTGACCACAGTGTTGGGTACATGCTCCAGGAGGATTCCCAGCGTTTGGAAGGCTCTGATGATGATACTGAGCTCGATGAAGGCAGTAACATGAGCACGGACAGAGGGGATGCCCAAGAAGGACAGCAATCTGGCAGTCATGCTCCCCCTGCTGCAGCATACTGCCAGGTTTGCTCCAGTGATGAGGAGGGAGGGGATGATGTGGTCACTGACTCAACGTGGGTGCCTGATAGGAGAAAGAGGGGGAGGAGGAGGAGGAAGAGGAGGCGGCACATCACCAACGAGGCAGGACGCCCTCCAGGGGCCAGCCTAAGGGCAGCACATTGACTCCATCACACCCCAAAGCTCCACATGTGCAGGGCGCTGCAGTCTCTGCGCGTTATTCAAAAAGTTCTTTGGTGTGGGCCTTTTTGTAATGAGTGCATCAGATCGCACCGCTGCTATTTGCAACATATGTCTCAAGCGTATCTCGCGTGGCCAAAACATCTCCCGCTTGGGTACCACATGCTTGACCAGACATATGTTGACCTGCCATGCAGTTCATTGGCAAGCGTATCTAAAAGACCCACACCAAAGAACAAAGAGGACCTCTCCTTACTCCTCATCAGCTGAGATCTCCAACCCCACTATACCTTTAGTCCTCTCTGAGACCTGCACTGAGAGGAATGAAGGTGTAGAATTAGGTGTGTCACAGCCAAGTACTTGTGGGCAATCTGCTTTTGCTACACCGACGTCAGATTGTACCAGGCAAATTTCCCTGCCCCAGCTGCTGCACCGCCGAAAGAAGTTTGCTCCCAGCCATCCACATGCGCAGCGGTTGAATGCTAGCTTGGCAAAATTGCTAGCACTTCAACTGCTGCCTTTTCAGTTGGTAGACTCTGCCCCCTTCCGTGAGTTTGTGGAATGTGCGGTTCCTCAGTGGCAGGTACCCAAACGCCACTTTTTCTCATGGAAGGCGATTCCGGCTCTCTACCGGCATGTGGAAGGCAATGTCCATGCCTCGCTGGACAGGGCGGTCAGTGGTAAGGTGCATATTACCGCTGACTCATGGTCCAGCAGGCATGGACAGGGACGTTACCTAAGTATCACGGCGCATTGGGTGACTCTGCTGGCAGCTGGGAAGGTGCAGTAGTGTTGGAGGTTGTTCCGCCACTACGCCTCCAAAATGCTAATGAGTGTGACACACCTCTCTCCTCCACCCCCTCCTCTTCTTCTTTCTCCATGGCCTCTTCCTGTGCTTTGTCCTCGGAACCAGCGGTGCTCCGTAGCTGTTCAAGGGGCTAAGCAAGTACGCAGGCCAAAAGATGCCATGCGGTGCTTGAGCTGGTGTGCTTGGGGGACAGGAGCCACACTGGGGCAGAGGCTCTGTCAGCTCTGCAGGGGCAGGTTCAGAGGTGGTTGACGCCACGCCAACTTAAGGCAGGAATGGTGGTTTGCGACAATAGCACCAACCTCCTCTCTGCCCTCCGACAGGGACAAATGACCCATGTGCCCTGTTTGGCTCACATCCTTAACTTGGTGGTGCAGCGGTTCTTGGGCAGGTACCCGGGCTTACAGGATGTCCTGAGGCAGGCCAGGAAAGTCTGTGTGCATTTCCGGTCATATAATGCCAGTGCTCGGCTGACGGACCTCCAAAAGGAGTTTAACCCGCCCAAGAACCGCCTAATCTGTGACATGCCCACCAGGTGGAACTCAACGTTGGCCATGCTGCAGTGGCTTCACATGCAGCAGAGGGCCATTAATGAGTACCTGTGTGACTATGGCACCAGGACAGGGTCAGGGGAGCTTGGTTTTTTTCCCCACGCCAGTGGGCCATGATCAGGGATGCATGCACTGTCCTGTCACCATTTGAGGAGGCCACGAGAATGGTGAGCAGTGACAGTGCATGCATCAGTGACACTGTCCCCCTTGTCCACCTGTTGGAGCACACACTGCATGGAATAATGGACACAGGGCACTTGAGGCAGAACAGAGGCAGGAAGAGGAGGACTTCCTTAGCTCTCAAGGCCCCCTTTATTCAGACAGTGTTCCTGCGTGCCCACCGATCACACAGGAAGAGGACGAGGAGAAGGAGGAGGAAGATTGTGTCAGTATGGAGGTGGAGCCTGGCACTCAGCATCAGCAGCAGTCTTTAAGGGATCAGTCCCAAGAAACACATGGACTTGTACGTGGCTGGGACCATGTCGTCCTTAGTGACCCAGAGGACTCCGGACCGAATGCCTCAGCAAACCTACGCTGCATGGCCTCCCTGATCCTGCAAAGCCTGCGTAAGGATCCTCGTATTCGTGGTATCAAGGAGAAGGACCAATACTGGCTGGCAACCCTCCTTGATCCACGTTACAAGGGTAAGGTTGCGGACCTTATCTTGCCATCGCAGAGGGAGCAGAGGATGAAACATCTTCGGGAGGCCTTGCAGAAAGGTCTGTGCAACGCGTTCCCAGAGACTGGGAGGTTACAAACTCCTGTTTCTGGACAACCTGTTGCTGAGGCTTCGGTCAGTCAAAGAAGGAGCGGTGGAGAAGGTGGCCGTCTGACCGATGCGTTCAGACAATTTTTTGGTCCGCAGCCCCAAGGTATGATCGGTTCCAGCAACCATCGCCAGCGTCTGTTTTACATGGTGCAGGAATACCTAGGGGCAAGATCTGACTTGGACACCTTTCCCACCGAAAATCCTCTGGGTTACTGGGTCTTGAGAATGGATCACTGGCCAGAGCTTGCACAGTATGCAATTGAGCTACTGGCCTGTCCTGCATCCAGCGTTCTTTCGGAACGTACATTCAGTGCTGCTGGAGGCTTTGTAACCGATCACAGGGTGCATCTGTCCACCGACTCGGTCGATCGACTGACCTTCATAAAAATGAATCAGTCTTGGATCACCACCAGCTACCAAGCACCTGATGCTGATGTAACCGAATAATTTTTTTTGAAATCTCAGATCCCTTGAAAGACTGCCTATGCTGATGCTCAGTGACTATACCTGAGTAATTATCCTCTTCCTCCTCAATCATCACGCTGATAGCTTGTAAGAACATTTTTGGTTCTGGGCGCCACCACCAGTGCCTAAGGCACAATTTTTCAGCCCCTGTTTAACAGGGGCGTGTAATTACATTTTTGATGCAATACTTTGCAACAGGGCTTGTTTCTGCGTTACAACTAGAGTATCTGTGAGGGGTTGCAATGTTCTGGCACCAGCACCAGTGCCTAAGGCCCAATTTTTCAGCCCTTGTTTAACAGGGGCGTGTAATTACAATTTTTGATGTAATACTTTGCAGCAGGGCTCATTTCAGCATTCCAACTAGAGTATCTGTAAGGGGTTGCAGTGTTGTGGCACCAGCACCAGTGCCTAAGGCCCAATTTTTCTGCCCCTGTTTAACAGGGGCGTGTAATTACAATTTTTGATGTAATACTTTGCAGCAGGGCTCGTTCCTGCATTCCAACTAGAGTGTCTGTGAGGGGTTGCAGTGTTGTGGCACCAGCACCAGTGCCTAAGGCCTAATTTTTCAGCCCCTGTTCAACAGGGGCATGTAATTACAGTTGTTGATCTAATATTTCACAGCAGGGCCCATTTCTGCACCCACCAAGAGCGAGTGAGGACTTACAGTGTTGTGGCCCAAACACCACCACCACCAAAGGCCCAATTTTTCTGCCCCTGTTCAACAGGGGAATGTAATTACAATTCTTGATCTAATATTTCACAGCAGGGCCCTGTGAGGGCTTACAGTGTTGTGGCCACAACAACACCTAAGGCCCAAATTTCTGCTGAGTATATAGGGCAGGCCCCTACTTTCAAACATCTAACTTACAAACGACTCCTACTTGCAAATGGAAGGAGACAACAGGAAGTGAGATGAAATCTACCCCTAGGAAGGGAAATTCTCTCCTGTAAGAGTTAATATGGGAAAAACATTTCTCTTTTCCACTGATGCTTTCCAATCCTTGTTCCACAAAAAAACCCAAATTTTCAAAAAACATTTGTCATTGGGACAAAAAGTGAGGTGAAATCTTCTGAAGAGGAGGAAAGACAGCAAAACAAATGTCACAGGGGTAATAACCCTTCCCTATGTTTTCCAAAAAGCTTAAAAAAGATTTTTTGGCTGGAGCTAAATACGTTAAAAATGTACCCGTTCAAAATTACAAACAGATTCTACTTAACAACAAACCTACAGTCCCTGTCTTGTTTGCACCGCCTGTATACTACTGTTCAGAGTATATAGGGCCTGGTGGCCCCACACCTTTCCTTATTTTAATTTGGGTGCGGGGTTCCCCTTAATATCCATACAAGACCCAAAGGGCCTGGTAATGGACTGGGGGGTACCCATGCAATTTGTCTCACTGATTTTCATCCATATTGCCAGGACCCGACATTACATTAAACCCGCAAGCAGTTTTAAATGAGATTTTTTCCTTTAAAAATGACATTTTGTGCAGGGACTGTTCTAAACACGGGAAACACGCGCCACTTTACAGGCATACTATAGACACACCCCAGGTACGATATTTAAAGGAATATTTCACTTTTTTTTTTTTTACTTTAAGCATCATTAAAATCACTGCTCCCAAAAAAATGTCCGTTTTTAAAAGTTTTTTTTGCATTGATACATGTCCCCTGGGGTAGGACGCGGGTCCCCAAACCCTTTTTAGGACAATACCATGCAAATTAGCCTTTGAAATGAGCACTTTTGATTTTGAATGTTCGAGTCCCATAGACGTCAATGGGGTTCTAACGTTCGTGCAAACTTTTGGTCCGTTCGCAGGTTCTGGTGCGAACCGAACCGGGGGTGTTCGTCTCATCCCTATTAACAAGCCTTTGAGGGAAGCCCTTCCTGTTCTGTCATGTACCTGGGTGTCTTTGAACCAGGATGTTCCTGGTCCCACAGCTGCAGTTTTACCTGTTGTGCCACGGAGGAGCTCTGGAGTTATTGCAATGTTCTCCCAGCTTGATGCATTGCCTTGGACTCACTAGCCCCACCTGCTTTCAGCTGCGGACAATGTACAATCAAGCAGCCCATAAATAATAGCACTTCCTGTTACTCAGTTTGTTTGGACTTGCTCCCTGGGTGTATTGATAGTGCTGTGATTTTGACTACCGTGTATTGAACCTCTGCCTGAATTTTTGACCACTCTCCAGCCTGCTGATTTGGTACCTCACCACCAGCTCGTGTATGACCTTCGCCTGCCTGACCATTCTTTGAATTTTGATTTTGTACCGCTTTGCCTGATCTGTTTCCTACTTGATCTGCCTGACTACATTTTCGTCTGAATCCTCAGCATACGAGATCCACTTAGGACATTACCTACCACAAGTACCTTACATGTTCTTTCTTATGGTGCCCATGCTGGAGTCTTCTTCGGGTGAAGGTTGTGGAAAAGGGGCTACCTATTGTAGAAGTTATCTACATACAGGTGATAACTTTTTTTCCAGGAGGTCCCAAATGAGTTTTCTGCTTTATCCTATGTAGTCTGGGCATTCGGGGGGGATGCAGCTGGGTGTCCTTCCCTTCATACACCATGAAGGCATAGGTGTACCCTGTGGTTCGGTCGCATAATTTTTTAAATTTTCACCCCATATTGGGCCCTTTTTCTAGGGATAAATTGCTTGAAGCCCAGCCTGCCGTTAAAGTGGACAAGCGAGTCATCTACGCAGATATGTTTGTCCTGAGTAAAAACAAATGATTTGTCAATATATTTAAAATTCAAGAGGACAAACTTGGTAAACATTTGCTCCAGGCAAAACTTTTTAAATAGATATTTTGGATTGAAAAAGATTTTTGGATTGAATGAGGCCATTTATTGATGTCTGTGTGGCTGTGTTCCCACTTAGAAAATCTGTCCCTTGAACAAAACAAGAAGTAATAAAATCTAGAAATAGGCATAGATAGTAACAAAAAATGCACAGATGTGTTAACCCTTCCCCGCTCGAAAAAAAATGTAATTAATTTATCGCCATGTCTCTATTGTATAGTATCTCTTTACTTCTTGTTCTGGTTAAACAGCAATAAGTGAGATGGACTAATGGCAAAACATTTACAAATCAAAAGGGGAAAAAAACTGTAAAGTATAACACTCAATTAAAAAACAAAGAATCCCCCTAATGGGGCTTTATTGCAGCCCCATCCTCTCCCTCCACCCCCTTAGGGGATATACAGTGTGTGATTCCTTGTAAGACGTGTGGGTGGCACTCGCTCCCCTTTTGACTCGCCCACCCGCTAGGATATCGGGGATACATTAAGAGGGATACTCCTTCACATTATGGCCACCTGTAACCATCGAGTACATCGTGACTGGTAAAGATACACCATATGGAACTGTTTATATATTCTTTTTCTTTTTTTCTTGGCTTGAAATTGCTTGACACATGTTTACACTTTTACAGTTTTTATACATATCTATCCTCTGAAGAAGACCCATTGGGGTCGAAACGCGTCAGTTCTCTCACAATCAACATCTTTGTGCTATTGTATTACTGTTGCGTGTGATGTAATTTTATTGTACACTGCCCTCTGTTATTGGCATTGTTTCTTATTTTTCACCTTTGGATTTAAGTTAATGTCCCAAACCTTTGTTGTCAGTATTTGCTGTATTAACAAAATTAAAATAGCCATCACAACACCTTTTTTGCATTTTGCTCTTTATATACCACTGGCTGCAATAAAGCCCCATTAGGGGGATTCTTTGTTTTTTAATTCTATATTCGGGGTGTGCAGCCTCCTTGTCTGTACTCTCAAGAGTGTCCCCTTGTCCTGTTGAAAGTATAACACTCATTATTTGTCATCAACATACTTCTATATCTAATTTTAAATTGTGCCAAATATTAGAACTTTCCCCCTGCCAGCCAATAATGGCTGACAGTTTCAAACTTAATGGGAAAGAGCATATCAATTTTGGATTGATTTACTAAAACTGATGACTGCACAATCTGGTGCAGCTGTGCATGGTAGCCAATCAGCGTCTAACTTCAGCTTGTTCGATTAAGCTTTGACCAGAAAAAAAGAAATGGAAGCTGGTTGGTTTCTATGCAGAGCTGCACCAGATTTTGCACTGGTTTTAGTAAATTAACTGGCCTAAAATTGTAAAAAAAGTTTTGGTAAATTGAATTATATATTTCTTGCTACTACCATAACCTACCACCAAAGAATAACCCAAAATAAATTCTTCTGCTCCTGACAATCGCAGTGATACCACATATGCATATGTTAGTTTGTACCCGTAGTACAGCCAAAGAAACAAGAGTACGCATTTTGCTTTTTTTCATCCTACTTAAAACACACTGACTATCTGACACTGGTACATAATTAAAAAAAAAAATCCTGTCCAAAAAAATATGACATTTGACCCTGACGTTGACCTTTGACCCTGACCTTGACTCAAACACTAACCCTGGGCTGACCTAGATCAAACCTTGATATAGGTGAGGGGCCATTACCTTGGGGTTTGGAGCACCTAAGTGTAATCACTGCTGCAGATCGCTATATTCACAATCACCTACCAAGTCACGTTTATTATTGCTGTATTAAGGACACTGAAAACTGATCCTGGGTGGTCAGAGTAAAGCCTCATACACACGATAGGACTTTGTACAAACTTTCCTGTGAATTTTTGTACAAAGGGCGTTGGCCATAAGTTTGTATTGCATACACACGGCAGAACTTTTTCAGCCAACTTTCACCAAATCAGCTTTTTACCACCACCCTTTGGCCAACTTCTGTATTGTCTGATATTGTGTCAATCTCACCGCTTTTATCGGCGAGATTGACACCTTACGAGCCGGGTTCACACTGGTGCGGGGATCCGACTTGGATCCCCGCCAATGCCAGGCACTGTGTTTGGTATGAATCATGAGGGGGAACTCCATGCCAAATTTTAGATAAAAAACTGGCATGGGTTCCCCTCCAGGGGCATACCAAGCCCTTAGGTCTGGTATGGATCTTAAGGGGAACCCCCTACGCCAAGAAAACGGCATGGGGGTTCCCCCCAAAATCCATACCAGACCCTTATCCGAAGACACAGCCCGGCCGGTAAGGAAAGGGGGTGGGGACGAGCAAGCGCCCCCCACCTCCTGAACCGCACCAGGCCGCATGCCCGGTTCTTCTCCCGGTGTCCGGTTCTTCTGCCGGGCTCCTCCGCTATCTTCTGCTCTTTTGCCGCTCTCTTGCTAGCGGTGGCCCGGTCTTCTTCATCATCTTCTTTCCTCTTCTCTTCTTCTGATGTTGACACGACACTCTCTCCTGCTGTAATGCTGTGTGAGCGCCTCGCGATGACTTATATAGTCATGGTCACCGGGTGATGTCATCCGGTGACCACGCCCTCTTATGACGTCACAGTCCCAGGGCATCATAAGACGTCATAAGGGGGCATGGTCACCAGATTACATCACCCGGTGACCACGCCCCATGTCTGTATAAGTCATTGTGAGGCGCTCACACAGCATTACAGCTGGAGACAGCGTTGTGTCAACATCAGAAGAAGAGAAGAGGAAAGAAGACGATGAAGACCAGGCCACCGCTAGCAATAGAGCGGCAAAAGAGCAGAAGATAGCGGAGGAGCCCAGCAGAATAACCGGACACGGGAGAAGAACTGGACTTCGAGAGAAGAGGCCGGAGAGGGTGGAGAAGAACTGGACATCAGGAGAAGAGGCCAGAGAGACCCCCGAAGTCGGAAGAAGACCCCCAAAGTTGGAAGGAGACCCCTGGAGCTGCCTAATAAATTAATTTAAAAAGCTGTGTAGTGTGTTTTTTACTGACACTTTTTTCCCTAGGTGAATGGGTAGGGGTACGAGGTACCCCATACTCATTCACATTGAGTGGGGGGCCGGGATCTGGGGGCCCCCTTATTAAAGGGGGCTCCCAGATTCCGATAAGCCCCTCGCCCACAGACCCCAACAACCAATGGCCAGGGTTGTCGGGAAGAGGCCCTTGTCCTCATCAACATGGGGACAAGGTGTTTTAGGGTGGAGGGGGCACAGGGCGCCCCCCTCCCCCAAAGCACCCACCCCCATGTTGAGGGCATGCGGCCTGGTATGGTTCAGGAGGGGGGGTGCTCGCTGGTCCCCACGGCCTGCGTGCTCGGATAAGAGTCTAGTATAGATTTTGGGGGGACCCCCACACCGTTTTTTCGGTGTAGGGGGTTCCCCTTACAATCTATACCAGACCTAAGGGCCTGCTATGCTCCCAGAGGGGAATTCCCTCTCGCGCTGGCTGCAATAGGAAAATGTGTTTTTCCTATTGCAGCCAGCGCAAGATGTACAGTACCCTGTCGCCGAGAACCAGCGCGATGGGATCGTGCTGGAAACATTCTCGCGGCTGCGTACTGTAGTTTGTACAAAAGTCTGATGGTTTTGTGTACACACGATCGGACTTTGCTCCATCTGACTTTTGTTGCCGAAAAGTTTGTGCGTTCGCACAGCCAACAAAAGTTCGATGAAAACAGAAAAAGTTTGTCCGATGGAGCATACACACGGTCGGATGTTGCTCCAAAACAGCTAATTTGCATGTTTGTTGTCAAAAAGTCCGATCGTGTGTACGGGCCTTTACATGGACTTATATGCACTTGAGCAGTTTATGTATCACTTTCATATTAATAATTATATTTTTATGAAATGTGTGTATATTCACACTATATGATGTTGTAAGCTGAATGACGACTTTAGTCGCTTTTATATTATATTCTTTGATTTGATTTGTAGGCACATCGCTTTAATTAACAATTTTGTTATTTAGGCTTTTGCTGCAGGTTCAGCAGATCATTAAGGGGATAGCACAGCACTTTATTTATCTGTGATTCTCACATGTTAGTATGGGACAAGATTAGTGCTAGCAGCTGTCATTATACTATTATTAGATAGGGGAACTTTGATTTGGCAGCTTGCAAGACCTTTACTATAGTTTTTTGGCATGATCAGTCATATTTTCAATATTAATGCCAAAATGTCACAATTGCTGCCAGGGTATGCAAACTTTTGAGCACAACTGTATAAGTACCTTTTTCCTGCAGGGCTGTTGTGTGGTCACATGACATTTCCCTGTTCTTTGGCATCTGCTGGAAAATATCTTTGGGAGGGGCTTCTATTACTCTACTGTTGTATTCTCTCTACAGTAGACATGTGCATTCGTTTTCGTCCAAATGCATTTTCGTCTGAATTTCAGGTATTTTTGTTATCGTTTTAACAAATGATAACGAAAGCGCAGAATACGAAAACTGAAAGATCCGACATAAACAAATGCTTTATTTTCATTTGGATAGGAGATTCGACATGACGCTGACAATAACAATCTGTGTCTATCGAACCTGTGGTCGAATGTGCCTAACCATAACTCTATTAGTCCAAGATTATTCTACATAGAGACAAAAGATTCGACATAGAGACAAAAGATTTGACATAGAGAGAAAAGATCGCTGCTGGAATTGGGTGAGGGAAGTAAAATTAAAATAATGATGATGATGAATGTTATTGGCCGATTGTAACCAAAGAGGAGGGGCAGTAAAATAGCTAGAACTAAGTACACACGTACAGCCAACTTACTTTCACTTACGATTTGCTAGCAGAGAGAGACACACACATCGAATCATTTCAGAAGACAGTCAATCTTAGCTGGTCCGTTTGTCAGAGAACCTGAATTATTTAGCAATTAAGCATAAGCACAACAGCAGAAAAATAGTGAAGCAAGCTTAAGTTCAACTTAGCTTTTTCATAATAATCTGCTGCTATTGTGTTATGCCCTGTACACACGGTTGGACTTTCCAACCATACGTGCGATCGGAGCTTGTTGTCGGAAATTCCGACCGTGTGTGGGCTCCATCTGACTTTTTCCATTGGAATTTCCAACACACAAAGTTTGAGAGCATGCTATAAAATTTTCCGACAACAAAATCCGATCCTTTAAATTCCGATCATGTATAGACAAATCCGATGGACAAAGTGCCATGCATGCTCAGAATAAATTAAGAGACGAAAGCTATTGGCTATTGCTCTGTTTATAGTCCCGATGTACGTGTTTTACGTCACCGCGTTCAGAACAATCGGATTTTCCAACAACTTTTTGCGACCGTGTGTATGCAAGACAAGTTTGAGCCAACATCCGTCAGAAAAAAACTATGTATTTTGTTGTCGGAATGTCCAATCAATGTCCGACCGTGTGTACAGGGCATTAGTGTTGTGAACTTGATAGTGATACTAGTGTTGCTAGTGTTGTGATAGCCTCAGAGGCTGCCCGTGTTGTGGGGGGGTTTACTATTATAGATTCTATATTATAATGCCATATCAATATCTTACACAACGTTGGATGCCGTGCCCGCCATTGCACTTGGAGATTGAGAAACAAATGTGAAAGTTGGCTGACTGTTGGGGTAGAGTAGACCATTCAACATGAACAATGAAGATTCGACAAAGCAATGAAAAACATAGAAACGTTGAATCTTTGGCTTGTGGTGTCTGTCGAAAGTTCTAAGAAGATTTGACGGATCAGCTAAACTGTACGACGCTGCAATCGTACATTTCCGGTCAAATGCATCCGCCTATAGGCTATAGAAAAATTCTAATGTTGGTTGACTAGTAAAATAATTAATAAATATAATTATTACTAGTCATACAACATTAGAATTCTACTACAGCTAGCTTGTAGGCGAAAAATTTGACCGGAAATGTACGATTGCGGCGTCGTACAGTTTAGCTGCTCCGTCGAATCTTCTTTGAATGTTTGACAGACACCATAAGCCTTGACAGATTCGACCTTAATTAATTTGGATTTTCGGACTAATGCAATTTTTAACAAAAAACAAAATGAATAAAAAAGAATTTCGGGAGTAACTAAATAAAATTTTTTTTCGGACGAAAACTAAATTCCGAAACAAAATATTTCAGTGTGCACATGTCTACTCTACAGTGTGAGTCTGTGTCTGGCCAGCCCTGGGCGGTGCTGTGCCAGTCACATGACTGGAAAAAACTGTTTAAAAGAGCAATTCAAGTTAGATTATAAATATCAAATAACTGTTTTACAGCTTCAAATAAATCCTTATTAGACCTCAAATGTGTATTCGTTGTGCATTAATCTTATGTAGGCGGAGTCAAGGATGATTGACACTAGCTTTTATATTGTTTAGACAGCATCTGCATCCAAAGCTCTTTTTTACTTTACAGGTATAAGTAATTACATTAGATATATTTAATACTGAGTTATATTAAAACTAAGCTTTTCAGTGAACTTTCTAATAATTGTAATCAATCAGCAAACTATATATCGCCCTCATAGTGTTTAGCAATAGTAGGACATGGAGGAGGTGGGAGGGAGCCTAGTGTCATTTTCCACTGTGTATACGCCCACATGTGTGACTCTATAGTCACGTGGGCTGCACAGTTAAGAAAAAGGAGCTTAGAAGGGAACTGAAATTGAGCATGATCAATAGAGGACACCAGTTGATCTACATATTCTCAGCCTGCAGTGGAGACACAGAGAATATAGGAAGGACAGCTGAAGGCTTACATACTCCTGACTGCTGCACTCTTTATGCTGTGATGTATTTTGCATGTTCCTGATTGCTGTAATCCCACATACAGAGTGGTCAGATTATGCAACATTTAGCCCAGTGTGCAGAGTGCAGTGGTTAGGAATATGTAACATAGAGCCCTGCACACAAAATACAGTGTAATGGGCCGACCAGCATACAGAGTGCAGGGCTTAGGATGTAAGGTAAAACCCATTGTACAGTGCAGAATTCAGGAATATTTCCAGGGGCCATTAATATGTAACACACACATATATATATATATATATATATATGAAAAAGGAAGGTGGGACTTTAAATGAGGCTATTAATATGTAACATATGACTGTAAGAGGTATGTAACGTACAACACAGCATACAGGGTATAGCAGTTATGACTAGGTAATTTAAAACTATATTACTAAATCCTCACTGTTGCACCCTGCATGCCGTGCATAGATTACATACTCTTGTTTACTGAACTCTGTAAGCTTTTCTGCCCCCCAACAAAGTTCCCTTGTCCTCTCCAAGCAAAAATCCCCCTTCCCTCAATATCCTCCTCCAAAGTAACCAACTACTCACCTCTGCACACCTCTTTGCTTACTTCTGTGCCCCCATCCTCAGCTTAACTCTGCGCCCAACATCCACAGCTCACCTATACACCACCCTGTCCACAACCCACCTCTTCTGCCAAACTCAACTCTGTACCACTGCCCAGAGTTCAACTCTGCACTTTTTCCACAGTTCACCTTAGCAGCCATGTCCACAACTTATCTTTGTACCCCATCAACATCTCACCTCTGCACCTCTCCATCCACAGGTTATACCCCCAGTCCACAACTCACCTTTGCACCCCCATCCATAGCTTATCCTCACAGCTTTCACCTGTGCACAATCCACACACGCCCCAGCTTTCACTCCTGCTAAAATGCTCCTTTTCCCAGCTCTCCCCTTTGCACAAATCCCTCTCCCCGCACTACAACTCTCTCACCTTTTCACAAATCCTCCCCTCCCCTCCCCTTTTCACAAATCCCTCCCCCCAAAGCTCTCTTACCTTTTCACAAATCCTTCCCTCTTCCTCACCTTTTCACAAATCCCCCCCACTGCTCTCTCACCTTTTCACAAAGCCTCTCCTCACCTTTTCACAAATCCCTCCCCCAAAGCTCTCTCCTCTTTTTACAACCCCCCTCCCCCTCACCTTTTCACAATCCCCCCACAGCTCTCTCACCTTTTCACAAATCCCTCCCCCCATAGCTCTTTCACCTTTTCACAAACCCTCCTCTCCCCCTCACCTTTTCACAAATCCCCCCACAGCTCTCACCTTTTCACAAATCCCTCCCCCCAAAGCTCTTTCACCTTTTCACAAATCCCCCCCTCCCCCTTACCTTTTCACAATCCCCCCACTGCTCTCTCACCTTTTCACAAATCCCCCCCCCTCAAAGCTCTCTCACCTTTTCACAAATCCCTCCCCCAAAGCTCTCTCTCCTTTTCACAAACCCCCCTCCCCTCAACCTTTTCACAACCCCCCCACAGCTCTCTCACCTTTTCACAAACCCTCCCCTCCCCTTTTCACAAATCCCTCCCCCACAGATCTCTCACCTTTTTACAAATCCCCCCACTGCTCTCTCACCTTTTCACAAATCCCCCCCCCAAAGCTCTCTCTTCTTTTCACAAACCCCCCTCCCCCTCACCTTTTCACAACCCCCCCACAGCTCTCTCACCTTTTCACAAACCCTCCCCTCCCCTTTTCACAAATCCCTCCCCCACAGCTCTCTCACCTTTTCACAACCCCCCCCCACAGCTCTCTCACCTTTTCACAATCCCCCCACAGCTCTCTCACCTTTTCACAAATCCCCCCCCCCCAAGCTCTCTCTCTTTTTCACAACCCCCCTCCCCCTCACCTTTTCACAACCCCCCACAGCTCTCTCAACTTTTCACAAACCCTCCCCCTCACCTTTTCACAAATCCCTCCCCCCAAAGCTCTCTCACCTTTTCACAAATCCTCCCCTCCCCCTCACCTTTTCACAAATCTCCCCCCCCCCCACAGCTCTCTCACCTTTTCACAAATCCCCCCCCCCCACTGCTCTCTCACCTTTTCACAAATCCCTCCCCCCAAAGCTCTCTCACCTTTTTACAAATCCCCCCCTCTCCCCACAGCTCTCTCACCTTTTCACAAATCCCCCCCAAAGCTCTCTCTCTTTTTCACAAACCCCCCTCCCCCTCACTTTTTCACAAACCCCCTCACAGCTCTCTCACCTTTTCTCAAACCCTCCCCCTCACCTTTTCACAAATCCCCCCCCCAAAGCTCTCTCACCTTTTCACAAATCCTCCCCTCCGACTCACCTTTTCACAAATCCCCCCCCCACAGCTCTCTCACCTTTTCACAAATTCCCCCCCCCCCACAGCTCTCTCACCTTTTCACAAATCCCCCTCCCACAGCTCTCTCACCTTTTCACAAATCCCCCCCCAAAGCTCTCTCACCTTTTCACAAATCCCTCCTCCCAAGCTCTCTCACCTTTTGACAAATCCCCCCCCCCCCGCTCTCTCACCTTTTCATAACTTCTCCTTTTTTCCCACAGCTCTCTCTCACCTATTATAGAATGCAGCTGACATGGGTCTGTTAGCAATGCCCAAGCTTTTTTTTTCAACACAGTGACATTTCCTGCAGCTCTGCCTATTAGGGATGTAGCATGGGGCTGAGGAGGAGTTTCACAGCACATCACTTGGCTCCATGCTACACAGTAGTGACAGGCAGCAGGCAGGGAAAGAAGCCATCTCCCCAAGTCCCATACTAACAAAAAATGTGGGAGATTTCAGCATTGGGACCCGGAGCATCCACCTGCAAACATTCAGCATCATGCGCTTTGGGTGCCAGCACTAACACACAGAAGCTGGTGAAGGAAGTGTGTCTTCTACCAGCTTCTGAGTTACATGACATATGAGAAGTGGGAGAGGACAGGTTTACCAGGGGTGGCAAAACAGAGTTCCCGCAACCTATGGCATGTTCCTGCAGAAAAAAAGCCCTAGTTATAAAATTTACAAACCCTATTAGGATAAGCATAAGCAGAGTTGCACTGTAATGCCCTGTACACACGGTCGGACATTGATCGGACATTCCGACAACAAAATCCATGGATTTTTTCAGACGAATGTTGGCTCAAACTTGTCTTGCATACACACGGTCACACAAAGTTGTCGGAAAATCCGATCGTTCTGAACGCGGTGATGTAAAACACGTACGTCGGGACTATAAACAGGGCAGTAGCCAATAGCTTTCATCTCTTAATTTATTCTGAGCATGAGTGGCACTTTGTGCATTGGATTTGTGTCACACGATCAGAATTTCCGACAACAGATTTTGTTGTAGGAAAGTTTTATAGCAAGCTCTCAAACTTTGTGTGTCGGAAATTCCGATGGAAAATGTATGATGGAATTTCCGACAACAAGGTCCTATCACACATTTTCCGTTGGAAAATCCTACCGTTTGTACAGGGCATAATAGTTTTTTTAACAGTGCTTGCAGGGGTGGGCCACTGTGCCCATGTCAAAATTGTTTGACTTTTGTATCAATAAAGTTTACATCACCAATTACATACACCTTGGTTGGTCCTCCTTTACAACTCTTCTTGTCCCCTGTCCCCTACCCCCCCTTTTCAGATGCACTGTAATAATACTGTAATAGTGACCTCTCAGTGTGAAGTCCATAGTTGCCAACTGTCCCGTATATCCCGGGACATTTCCAGTATTTAGACCTTTGTCTTGGTCTAACCATATCCCAGGAAATGTCCTGGGAAATCTGCATTTTCACGATTTTTTTTTTTCTGATGCCGCCTTTAGAGATCCGCGGATGGCAGAGACAATTCACCAGCGTCGGCCGTGGATCTCTAGCTGCGGCAGCAAAAAATTGGGAAAACGCAGATTTCCCGGGATACGGTTAGACTAGGACAAAGGTCTAAATACCGGACCATTTTACATAAGACCTATTTATCTATTCTGAGGAAGAAACAAGAGGCAGAACCAAGGCTCTGCTCCTTGGTTCTTCCCTTTGGCCTCCACTAGGTGGTCTTCTGTAAATGGCACTGAGACCAAATCACCAGTGGCGTCGCTACCACGGTGCAGCTGATGTAAAGAGGGACTCTGATGGAGATACCTAAGGAGTGACTCTGCTGGGGACACCTGATGTAGGTAGGGGCTCCACTGGGGACACCTGATGTAGGGAGGAACTCTACCGAGGACACCTGGTGTAAGGAAGGACTCTACTGGGGACACCTGGTGTAAGGAGGGACTCTACTGGGGACCCCGGTGTAAGGAGGGACTCTGCTGGGGACATCTGGTGTAGGGAGGGACTCTGCTGGGGACATCTGGTGTTAGGAGGGACTCTGCTGTAGACAGCTGGTGTAAGGAGGGACTCTGCTGGGGGCACCTGGTGTAAGGAGGGACTCTGCTGGGGGCACCTGATGTAAGGAGGGACTCTACTGGGGGCACCTGATATAAGGAGGGACTCTGCTGGAGACACCTGATGTAAGGAGGGACTCTGCTGGGGACACCTGATTTCATCTGGTGGCAGGCGACATGGCAAGTGACACACTCAGGGCTCTCACTGATTCTGCATTATGGTGAGCTGAACAATTTCATTTTATATTACAAAGTAATAATAACCAACCATGGTGCCGTCATGATTGAAGAGCTAACACCAAGTGTTTGGAGTATCTTTATCTGTTGATCGTTAAACTTCCTGGAATACACATATTATTACAAAGTAATAATAGAAATAATGCGCTTCAATCAACCTGACATCATACCAACCATGGTGCCATGCTGATTGAAGCGCTAACACCAGGTGTTTGGATTATCTTTATCTGTCGATTGTTAAACGTCCTGGAATACACATATTTCCACTGTGGTGTAGGATCTTTCTTTCTTTCTTTCTTTCTTTCTTTCTTTCTTTCTTTCTTTCTTTCTTTCTTTCTTTCTTTCTTTCTTTCTTTCTTTCTTTCTTTCTTTCTTTCTTTCTTTCTTTCTTTCTTTCTTTCTTTCTTTCTTTCTTTCTTTCTTTCTTTCTCTCTCCTTCCCTCATTCATCTCTGACTCGAGCCACGCCCCCTTTAAGCCATGCCCAATGCTTACTTTAACCACTTACAGACCAGAAGATTTGCCACCCTTATTAACCATGCCATTTTTTGTGATATGGCACTCCGTCGCTTTAACTGACAATTGCGCGGTCGTGCACTGCTGCAACCCAACAAAACTGATGTCCTTTTTTTCCCCACAAATAGAGCTTTCTTTTGGTAGTATTTGATCACCTCTGCGTTTTTTATCATTTGCGCTATAAACAAAAAAATAGCGACAGTTTTGAAAAAAAACATATTTTTTACTTTTTGCTATAATAAATATCCCCAAAAAAATGTAAAAAACTAATTTCTTCATCAGTTTAAGCAGATATATATTCTTCTACATATTTTTGGTAAAAAAAATTGCAATAGGCGTATATTGATTGGTTTGCGCAAAAGTTATAGCATCTACAAAATAGGGAAAAGATTTATAGCATTTTTATTATTATTTTTTTTTTTTACTAGTAATGGCAGCGATCAGCAATTTTTAGTGGGACTGCGGCATTGAGGCGGACACTTTGACACTTTTTTGGGACCATTGACAATTTTACAGTGATCAGTGCTATAAAAATGTACTGATTACTGTATAAATGTCACTGGCAGGGAAAGGGTTAACACTAGGGGGTGATCAAGGGGTTAAATGTGTTACCTAGGGATGTGTTTTTAACTGTGGGGGATGGGACTTACTGGAGGAGGAGACATATCGCTGTTCCTAATTACTAGGAACAGACGATCTGTCTCTCCTGTCAGAACGTGGATTTGTGTGTTTACACACACACATCCCTGTTCTGGGTCTCGTGCCCACGATCGCGGGTGGCCGGCGGTCATTGAAACCGCCAGCCACACGCATCGGGACCCCCACTGTGCAGCGGGCACGCTTAAAGGTGCCGACGTATACCTACATCGATTTGTGGGATCGTGCCGACCTGCCACAGTATAATGACGGTGACTGGTTGGCAAGTGCTTAAACCACACCCATTGCTTGTCGTATTTTTCTTTCCCCGCAAGCCATGCCTACAAACGAATGTTCCCAATTATAATAAGACTCCGCCTACATACAAAAAAGTGTCCCAATAAATTTTTGCACAATGTTGGCGTCTATGGAAGTTTTATGTTGCAGACCTGGGCATTTGTCACAGACTTTCAAAATTCTATGGCTGCATTGTTTATTTATTTTTTTTATTTAGTGGATCTGTTTTGCTAGATACGTTAACTGTTTTATATTCTGGTTAAACCTGACATATTCTGTATCACTACAATATTCTTTTTCTAGGTTAGTCTGAACCTCTATAAAAATGCAATATTCATTAACCAAATGTACTGAACTAATATAAAACTCTCATACAACCTCTTAATTGTTGAATTTGTTATTTTGAACAGTCTGTATAAAGCAAAAGTTCAGATTAATAAAAGCACATGTGGGTTTAGCCAGTTATTTATTGATTCTTAGTGATGTACAATGTATGCTTTGCTGCCCTGTTTCAATTTTTTTTGAGACGTGTTGCTGTCATCAATTTCCAAATTACCTTTTTTATTAAAATGGTACATTTTTCACAGTTTAAACATTTGATATGTTTATTTTTTCTATTGTGAATAAAATATGTGTTTATGAGTGTAACGAGCCCCTGCTCGCTCGGTTCCACTCTCCCGACACTCCTCTGCTGCTATAGGATCAGATTGCAGATCACAACATCTGATTGTTCGGTCATCCGATGCTCCGGGACTAGAACTACAGCTATGTGCCGTTCTAATCCAGTTGTGTAGCTCAGAACAAACACCAGTCAGGCTGTATGTAAGTTCAACCAGGAATCTCTTTTATTGAAAAATACAGGCTCTTTTATACAATAAAAGAGGAGGTGCATACCTTCGGCTCATATTACTCTGAACATACACCTGTGACCAGAAACCTAATTAACATGGGCTAATTAACTAATCCCTTTAGACAGCCTAGATGACTCAGACATGACCTTTAGGCCAGACTGGCCATCTTGTAGCTCAGAAAACCCAATCAACATTTTCACAATAGCAGAGTTAATTAACACAAACATCAATGGGGATCTAATGACTCTTAGATCCCATACTAGAGACTTATTTACAATACACATTCTAGCAGGCAACAGACAGACAGGTGGCTGAAATTGACATCAGCATCTCCTAATAGTATTTGTCCCAGCATTATGAATCAGCCACTATTTCTAATATGGCAAATCCAGGGTCCCCAGAGTCTGTGTGTCCTGGGGGACCAGGACCCGAATCCACAGTAATACCACCTCAAGGGTCCCCAGGCATACAGCTCCCAAAAAGCACCATTCCCCCATATGCCAGGGCCCACGATCGATCGGCAAGAGGCTAGCATTCAGTTCCCTCCAAAAGTCTCTCTCCCGGCTAGGTCTGTCACAATGAGATTTGCAAATCATTTCATTCTGTTTTTAAGTATGTTTTACACAGCATCCCAACTTTTTTTGGAATTGTATGTAACTGGGGGAGTGAATCTTTTTCACTGATATATTGCTATAAGGAGGAACCTCAGCTAAAGGCCTCTGTTTTATGTACACCATTTCTATAATAAAACCAAAATATTAAGTAACATTTTAAGAAATAAAGAACGTTTTACTCTAAACAAAATGTTGATGCTTTTGTCAATTATGTACCTACCATTTTATTGCCTATACTATATATACTGTGTGTATAAATAAATAAATAAATAATAATTAAAATATATATATTTATAGATCTATGTAGATATATATATGTATATATAGATAGATATATATCTATCTATCTATAGATATATATATCTATATATATATATATATATATATATCTATATATATCTCTATCTATAGATATCTATATATATATATATATATATATATATATATCTATCTATCTATCTATCTATCTATCTATCTATCTATCTATCTATCTATCTATCTATCTATCTATCTATCTATCTATATATATATATATATATACATATATATATATATATATATATATATATATATATAGTGTATCTATTGCTTCTTCTGTGCTTTTGTTGCTAAAACAGGCAAAGCATTTCAATGTACTGTATTTAATGTCCCTTTGCCTTACATTGAAAAGTATAATATGGTAAATCAAAGATGGATTCCCACTATTTCTTCTGTAGTGTAAAGTTCTTGCTTGTTTCATTCAGCATTGCTTTGCTAATGTACAAGAAGGATTTCACATCTTGATGTTATATAAAGGGGATATCCTGCTTTTGTACAGTACCTACTTATATGTACAAGTGACAGAAAGGTCAGTTTGTATTCGCTGCTGCTGAAGATAATGATGGTGTATCACCGCATGACCACTGCATAATATAAAAAAATAATGCGGGTACCAGACAAAGGGCTACAAGTTGGTTCTGAAAGCTACGTGTCATTAAATTTCTTGTATAAACTAGGTCACTTTTCTCTCTATAGGATATTCATGTGTATTTTGTATGCTTTAATTTTTTTCTGTAAAATTTTAAATGAGTTCACTATAACACAATACACTGCACAGTATGTCACTCCATTGGGCTAAGAAGTCAGAATAGAATTGCACAGTCCAACTGATTCTTTAAAATGAACCAGTCTGCCCTTTACACTTTTAAAAATCCTTCCAAACTACAGTTACCACAACATGCCTGCTGCTGCCTTTATTAGATAAAACAAAAATTGTCAGAGTGACTGCCTGATTCCTGTTTTATTTCACTGCAAATTGCTTCTTATTTGACCTTAGGCCAAACCCTCCATCCCTACCATTGCCCATCTTCCCCAAGCTACTACTCCCCAAGTTCAACTATCTACAATTTGCCCTGGCTAATAGTATCTACCTTATTGGCCATTATGACACCCTTTTTAGTAAGGTGGATTATACAAAAGTTTCACATTTTAAAGTACCAGTGCTGCCTTCTACCATTGTATTAAAAAAAAGCAAGTGTAGACGAATGAATAATCACACTTCATATCTATCATTGACTCTGTTTTAGAAACAAAAAGGTAAGCTGTAAACCTAGGGCTGATGTCATACAGATGATTTCACCTCCTGGTAACATATCAATACAACAACAGAGAGGTGGAGGAAGACCTGGACCCCCAAATGCACAAGGCATAAACACAAAGCCCCCACCAAAAGAAGGAGAGGATGTAGGGGAGGGAGATCCAAGCAATCCAAAAAAACGACCGAGGGACATGTAAACACAGGAATTTACAATCTGAGTGGAATTGAGTTGGATCACAAGGAAATTAACATTTTGAATTTGGGCCTCAAATGTGCTCCGAAAAAAAGAATGAATAAATTTCAGGTGTATATGGATACACATAAGTTCATTCGTACAATGAACATAAAAAAGCATTTCTTGAGCCATCCGGTGGAAGCAAGCACGAGAGCTGTGGTGACATCGGACAAAATAGACAGTGGCTTGAAAAACAGATCAATTTTCAATCCCCAAATTCCAAACAATCATTATGTGGAGGTATTTAAGAACTTGGTATTGAAAGATATTGAGGACCTTCCAGTGAGGAAAGGAGTGAACCCCCGGTACTTTAAGGAGGGGATAGAATCCTTGGAAAAGAGGAGGAACATTATTATTCGCCCGGCGGATAAAGGTGGAGGTGTGGTAGTTATGGAGAAGGAATTCTACCATAAACAACTGGTCGAGTTATTAAGTGATCAGAATACTTATAAAAAGCTAAAATCCGATCCCACAGATTCGTACAGTACCCAACTGGCTACATTGGTGGATTGGGGTTTTGGGGTGAAAGCCTTAAATTCGAAGGAAAAAAGATATCTCGTACCCAGTGCCAATCGTATACCAGTTATTTACACACTACCTAAAGTGCACAAGAACACCGAGAAACCTCCCCCACGTCCTATAGTGAATGGGATTGGATCTGTAACTGCCAGGCTTGGCGAATATCTAGATAGATTTCTCCAACCCAGCGTAAAGGCGACTAGAGCTTTCCTGAAAGACACCTCAGATTTGCTACGCCAGCTAGAACGAGTGAAATTCAATCCCACAACAACGTCTTATTTAGTAACAGCAGACGTAGCTTCGTTGTACACTAGTATACAACATGAAGACGCGTCATTAGCCCTGAATTGGGCACTAAGTAAAAGGGACGACATCCCCTATATACAGAAGAAATTTGTGGGACATGCACTAGACTTCTGCATGTCCCACAGTTACTTTTGGTTTGATGGACAATTCTATTCCCAACAGGTTGGCGTGGCAATGGGGGCTAAGTATGCCCCCAGCCTCGCCAACCTGTTCATGTCCGAATGGGAGGATAGACAGGTATTCAATACCCATAGATCTCAATTGATCTTCTACCGAAGGTTTATTGACGACATCTTGCTGATATGGGAGGGATCTAGGGAAGCCTTGATACTCTTCTTGGAACATTTAAATACAAATACGAATAATATCAAGTTGGAATACCAGATTAGTGATAAATCAATAAATTTCTTGGATGTTACCATTGAGAAATTTAATAACTCACTAAAAACTAAGGTGTACTTTAAACCGACGGACCGCAATAGCTACCTGTCTGTAGCCAGCGGCCATCATCCTTCATGGATTAAAAACATTCCGAAGGGTCAGCTATTGCGGATCCGTCGGAACTGTACTCTTATGGAAGATTTCTTGTCCCAATCAGATTTCCTAAAAGAGAAATTTATTCAGAAGGGGTATAAAAATGGAGAGCTCACCAAGATTGTGCAAGAAGTGGCCAACATCCCTAGGGAACAGTGCCTGAAAGAAAAAGAAGCACCCATAGGTGAACCTCAACACCAATTAAGTTTCATCTCAGGTTTCCACTACCAGTATAGGGAAATTGAGAACATATATAAAAAATACTGGTATATTCTGTGTAAAGATAAACACTTGGGAGGAATATTACCAACAAATCCGAAGTTTATCTATAGAAAGGCTCCGAACATAGGAGATCAAATAGTGAGGAAGATTCTGGACGCACCAAAACCGAGAACTTTATCCTTCAATTTTAAAGGTTTTTTCTGTTGCAGGAAGTGCATCTGCTGCAAAACAGTGAGAGTCAGTAACAGAGGTATCACTACTGTGACCAACAGAGAAGGAGAAAAATTTGATATTAAAGAGTTTAGCACATGCACTACTACGCATGTGGTTTACCTCATGTGGTGTCCCTGTGGCTTGTATTACGTTGGGAGAACGAAAAGACAGCTAAAGACCCGTATTAGTGAACACCTCACCAACATAAAAAATGGATACAAGTACCACAGTGTATCCATGCACTTTAAGATCAAACATCAACAAGACCCTTCGCTGTTACAATTCTGCGGTATCGATGTGGTCCATCCGTCCTGGAGGGGTTCCAACAGAGTAAGGGACCTATCACGGAGAGAGACGGAATGGATATTTCTGTTTAAGAGTTTAACCCCGAGAGGCTTAAATATTGAACTAGATCTAAACTGTTTTTTAAACGATTTCTAGATAGTCCCTGGAGGTAAACTGTATGGTCCAATATTCCATATTTCACTCATGCTGCTACGAGTGAATAATAATGGGTAAATTTAATTAATTAATTTTATAATGGATTTCACCATTAATATGAGCATTATTTGTCTATCGTATTTGAGAGCAGATCAATTTGCAGTGTAAATTTATGTAGTCTACCGAGGTAATAGATTCCCCATCCCGTACTTAACAGTGGAGGTTGGGATTTAAAATAAGGTATTTCAGCCATTCTTGCTTATTTTAGTTTATTTTATTTATTTATGTTTAAATTTTTTTGATTTTATATGTATACATGTTTAGAGCTCACTAATTTCTCACTACTGCAATAGTTGGAAGAGTTTGTAACCAGTCTTTTACTATATTGTATCATGAGAATGTATAAGAGCACAGAGAGGATAATGCGGGTATATGTTTTTGTATAGGTGTACCACTGCAATATGTAAGAAATCATAGGAAGTGGTTCGTTTAACATGTCAGGGTATAACAGCGCTATTTGGGAACCCATCATCTATGCTGGCTGGGAGAACCTAAGTTACAGCGCTAGAAGATGCAGCCCTAATATGAGCTGTGTTATACAAATCAGCGGGGTTTTGCGGTCACGGGGACACTCGTAGGGCGCAGGCGCTGGGGAGAGAGAGGCGCACGCGCACTAGGGTGCCCTTATCTCAGATGGGGAACATTCGATTGGCCGTCGAATATGGAGGCGCGCATGCGCACTGGTGCGTCCTCAGTCATACTAACAATGGGAGGGAATATAAGGGGTGATGGATGTCCAAAACGGCCTATCCCATGATTAAGGTACAGGCGTATCGAAACATGTCGGGGGCGTGGCCGTAAGAAGAGGAACACCACGTACTAGTGACAGGAAGAAGCTGGCGGTTCAGTTTACCCAGTGGGGAGGACAGCTATACCCATCTATGAAGCAAGCGACGAGAGGGTGAGAGACACTTTGAGCGCTGGCGAATAGAGGGTCCGCTGTGACCGCATACCCCTCAGGAGGTTTATCTCAGCTGTGGTTTCATATTCAATCGGGCAGATTGCTGTGGAGTTTGCTGTGCTGTGCTGTTTGTTGTTTTACACAATGTGAGTGGAACTTTTGTAGTGTAATTTGCAGTGTGAGTTATTAAAGCGTTTACGGTATTACACTATCAGAAGTCTTTTTTTCTATATGGAACGTATTTCCTGGATGGACATGGCTTGACCCTTGCCAGTAGCAGCAATCATCTATGCCTTGTTAGCCTCTCACGAAAGTGAAGGCATGAGGAGCTGGTGAGTGACTGTCCATAGGGAGAGTGGTCACTGAGCACGAAGGTGTGGTGGAAGATTTCGAGTAGAAGTATTCACATGCTTACAGCAGAAGGACTTGCCGTTGCACAATTTATGTTTTTGATTATTATCACGGACACTATTGTTTGTATTGGGTTTTTGCACCTATATATAGATTGTATACCTATTTACTATATAGGAACTCATATAGCAATATCTGATTAATATTAACACTAAGTCACGTTAGTTATTGTTGGTGTCACTGTTGTTGTTTTCACTTACCTCTTACAATGAACACATTGTGAGGGTATCAGCAGGCATTTTTTAATACCTGTTGTACAGCCGTTTAGTATGTTGATACACACCATCACTAGGGTGTGGTTTAGATTTAGTCAATAGATTTTGTATCTCTCACTGAAGGAGATAAATTGTTGTAGAAGAGAGCGCCACAATTTAATTTTGTCACGGGGGGTGATTGGATATCACCCAGCACAATTTTAAATTCCATTGCATATTTGTCTTACATATTAAGTGGCAGCTATAGGTAGGTGTCAGTTCACCGGAGGTGTAACACTATCTGGGTGAAACATCCTAGGCGCTGTGGGGGTTGACCTAGTAGGGGTAGGTTTACATCTAGGAATAACCGTCCAGTTACAACATATCAATTTAACACTAATTGAATAATCAAGGTGAATCAATTACTCCCTTAATGGGTTCTACTGCCTAGCTGACCCGAAACACTGCAGAATATTGCTCCCTATCAAGGGAGCAGAGGAAAAGTGACTTCCTAAAAGGTTGCAACTCCATAGGATAAGGTACAGGTACAGTAATTGTTCTCTTAGCGACCCTCATCTAACATTGCCTTTATTATGCAATCTACATTACATAAAATAGAAATTATTTATTATTATCAATAGTAGTGGTTCTATATAATCTTAACAGGAGGCGAAAGCCCTTTCCAAACAAGTATACAATAATTCTCTCCTGCATCTTATCCAGCAGAATAATTTTTCAATATTATTTCTAATATTCCCAATTTTGCCCTTTCTGGAACAGGCACTTTTTAGCTAAGTTAACATAAATCTACCGTAAATTATTTATTGTATTAGACATTATTTATGAAGGATTTGTTGTGAAAATTTCCCAGTAAATCTTATACTGGTATTGTCCCAAGTTAGAGTGAACTGCACTTATCTAGCATTTCATAGTCACATTTACCCTGAGTGCCAGTTCACATATATGCGATGCGTGAACCAGCGCAATTCCAGTGCAGGTTCTCAAATCGCATGTCACCGACTGGCTGTTCACACTGACATCTGCGGGTGTCAATGCAAAGTTAATGATGCCCCTAGATCGGTCCATAGATCGCAGTGCGAACTACCAAATGGTGCAGAAATTGGATCGCAATGGGTGAACGCCCATGCGATCCGATTCCAGCACAGACCAAAAAAAGGGTCCTGCACCATTTTGGTGCAAATGCGATGCAAATTCAGCCATACAATTTGTATGGCTAAATTAGCATCGCACAGACATTGCGTTTGATCTGCACAGAAGTGCAGTGCGAATCACAGGCAATGTCTAACATCGCACAAGTGTGAACCCAGCCTGAGAATAGGTTTTTCCTCTGCAGTATAGCTTACAGCAGCACTGATCAGTGTATTCTGATGGCAGGGAAACCTCCCCGCCATCAAAATACAATAACTCAGTGGGGAGGATTTCAATATCAACATAAAGTGTGTCGAATTGGGGAAATCAGGTGAAAAGTGAGGCATGTATGGGCTTGCCTTAAGATGGGATTCTCGTCAGGTTTTTATTTCATTTTTTATTTGCCATCTGTGTCATCAGAACTCCTTATTAGAAGTTGTCACCTCTATTCTGGTTCTGGTAACCACTCAACATTCGGGATTATCTTTCACTTTTGGCGATAATGGTCACCAGGACAAATAGAGAGTGAATCTCTCTGCTATTTTTTAAAATGTAATACACAATACTAATGAAAAAGAAGAACTATTCATCTTGGCACACAAGCATGCAGGCTGGTATCCAATAGTAAAGGAGCAGTGAGCTTCTTGCTATGCTCATACTATGCAAAACAGGGGTGCCCTATAAAAAGAACCAAGTATTTATTAAAGCAGTTTTTGAACATTTGTGATGTCATTTTTTTACTCCCCTACACATATCCCGATATTCATTCAGTTACCCCTGGCAGTGTTATAGTAAAGGTATGTGCAAATTAAAAAGAAAAACTTTTTTTACTGTTATTAAATGTAATAACTATATGTGGTCATCAGAAAACAATTTTGATAGTGAACCTTTTAACTAATAGGTTATATAAGAAATGTTTTCAGCAAAATGTCAGTAATATGTTGTCATTATATTTTCCTTATATTAGATTTATTATGTTTAATATGTTACAAGGTACTGCACTAGTCACAAAGCAAAGCTTTTCACCTTCATATCTCCATTGTACAGGATACAATAATCTTCACTCTCACCCTCTAGGATGATGTATAGTAACAGACTCATTAAGCTGTATCTGAAAAGGAGAAGACTGAGGAAAGAGAAATGTGCTTCCAGTGGAGCCTGCAGGACCTGGAACAATTCACCTCTGGCATCACTCTGTGCATGTAGGCTGATTTCATGGAGCGATACTCTGCAGGAGACTAAGTGGACATCGTTATATTGCTAAAAAGAACACTTTCAAAGCCAGAATACAATATTAGTTGTCTGATTTCTCTAGCCCCTCTCCACCAAAAAAAAACCCCAAATATGCTGCTTTTTTAAAATCTGCTTGAAAACTAGAACAAAGAATTGTTTGTCAGATTTTTAATATACCTTTTTAATTTGTGTTTTGTGCGTGTGTTCCTTTTTCTCTAATCCTTTGTTGTTTTGTCTTTTTTTTTCTTCCTGTGATTTTGTAACAAAATAGGGAAAGCTTGCAAGAAGAATAATGAATAATTACCAGTATGGATTCATTATTTTGTACCCCTGCTGCCTGGCACATACTGGCTGGGGGAGGTGTTAGGCACGCTTCCGTTGGGACCATTTTGATTTAAACTTATTGCGCAATACAGATTGCACTGTTGGAAATTCTGTAATTGGCCATACATCAGGACTTTTTCATGCTGTTTATATTGGAGATGGCATTGTCATTCAAGTAGCTATGGCAATCTAGCTTGGCAGCTACACATGGAAGCCCCTCCTTCTCCTTCTTAATATTTCATCTTTTCTCCCTGTTTATTTTCTCCCAACTGATATCGTTTAATTGAGGCCTTCTCGATTTAGCTTGCAGTAGGCACAAAAGCATTGTTTTTCATTTTTTATAAATTCTGTTTTTATTATTGAACATTCATACCAAGGAAATGAGAAAAAAAATAATTTCAACACAAAGGACAGGGGAAAACAAACAAATAAGAAAAGAATACAAAGTTTATTACAGTATCTATTTCCAAAAGAACATCACTTGAAATCATAAACTCTTTCTGAAAAAAAATGATAGGTTTTTAGTAAGGGCCCTTTCACACGTGCGGACCGTTCAGATTCACCTGTCAGTTTTTTCAGGCGGACCTGAACGGATGCTCCATACATCTCTATGGAAAGACGGATGTCAGCGGTGACATGTTCACTGACATCCGCTCCGCTAAATCCAGACGGATGGAAACCTTATTTTTCATCCATCTGGTGGATCGGATCGGATGAAAACGGACAGGCGGTCTGTTTTCATCCGATCCCCCCATAGAGGAGAGTGGAGATCTGACAGGTCCATTTCTGCACAGTGTGCAGAGATGAACTTGTCACCCGCCGGCTCAGCGGGGATCAACGGAGCGATCCCTGCTGAGCAGGCGGATGTCTGAAAACAGATCAGCGCATGTGAAAGGGGCCTAATAATAATCAGATATATAACTCTCTTTTTATTCCTCTTTTTTCAATTTTTGTAAATATGTTTCCAAATTAAAACCAAGAAGTTTAACTATTAACCACTAAACCTGAACACACTTTGATTTGCTTCTAAACTTGTTTGGCAAACATTACTGAAGTTTGAATGCAGAATCTGAATCCCATTGAAGTTAAAAAACAATAACAACCATTTTCTAGGTTAATCATCAAGAGATTGTAAGGAGATAGCATGGGAGGCTGAGAAAAGCCCATGAAAAAATATATGTATACCTACTAACAGTGAAGCGTGGACTCAAATGTGCATATAAACAACAAAACTCATAAATTTAAACAATCATTATAAATTATGTGCAGAAAAAAAGTTTAAAACTAGTTGAAAACAATCCCATACATCATCCAACTAGGTTGTAAGTAAAAAAAACAAACAAACTACGAGAACAGTCCCATATGTCATTCAATTAGGTTAGACCATCCAATTAGATTGTAAGTGTCCAGAAAAAAACACCACCATAGTTCATGTGCCACAAGTAAAGTTAAGTCTTCCACAGTATCACAAATCTTCCACCATGGACTGCCACCAAAGCGTGTTACCCACATGCTAAATTAGGTGTCTCCTCATCTGATGCGATGGACCCTTAAAATAATCAGCAAGGTCAAAAGCGCTTTGATTACAGAGGCAACAAGTGAGCAGCAGGGTCATCTTTAATATTGATTGGACCCTGGGCAAACATCTTGCCCCCCCTCATGAAATTTTGCTCTCCGTCAAAACATGCCAAAAAACAAACCCCTTTTGCCTCACGTTAAAGATGGCCCTGGTGCTCTGAGACATACACTAAATAGCAGACTCAAAATAATATTACTGCAGCAGATCACGCAGCGACTGATTGGTTGCCAGAGGTTACAGCATATCGTTACCACTCACTGACTAGTTGCTAGTAAGGATAAGCTCATACGTGTTCGCAAGTCCACTTGCCCGCGCCCACCAGGAAGCTGACACTCCACAGCGCTAATCACAGGCAGTGAGACATTTCCCGATCCGTGGCTGCACAGATCGCCAAATGTTTCACTACCTGTGATTAGCGCTGCGGAGTGTCAGCTTCCTGGCGGGCGTGGGCAAGTGGACTTATGAAAATCCCTGAGCTCATCCTTTGTTGCTAAAGGTTAATGCAACATGCACTGTGGCGTGGGGGGTGTGTGGCTGAACGATGGCAGCGTAAGGACGAGTGGAGAAGGAGCACCTTGGCAAAGTGAGGGGATTGCCGGCTAACCACCTGCCCGATCCATGCCCAAATGCCACCCACAGAAGGAAAACTGCAGAGGAATAGCGATAGCTGACATACATTCTTTCTTTCCTGCTGCAGCCCGGTGAACTCGCTCGGCCTCCAGGGACAGCATGGCACCAGCATTCACCCGCAGAGATGGAGTGATTACTGCAGCTTCTCAGCCCCATTTAAGGCACTTTCTCCCCCACTCAGAGGCTCCTGCATAGGCTGCATCACCCCCTGCTTCCAGCCTGTCGGGTGTCCCGGATTTACTGCAGGATTAGCCGGCCGCCAGCCTTGCGAGTCTCAGTGACCCATTATGATCTTCAATGCCTGAGGCTTAAATGAAACATCCAAGAGATCCCAGATCTTGTACGACTTCCACAAATCCAAGGTAGGTTTAGCCTTCTTTCAAGAAACCCATTTTCACACTGATCATATTCCTGTTTTACGCAACAAGTATTACACATTCTGGTTTCACAGTACTTACGCTCGATCGAAATCCTGTGGGGTAGCAATTGCTATTCACAACACCTTATCAGATATTTGCGTTGACCCTGAGGGAAGGTAATTATTTTTAAAACTTACTCTCCGTGGCAAGATATACTGTACATGCTGGCAAATATGTGTGTCCCTAATCGAGACCGAGTTGTCCACATACTCCGGTACCTTCAAAAACGACTAGACTTCGCTGAAGGAGCTATTCTCTACGGAGGGATTTTAACTGTGTGCTGAACCCCTCTTTGAACACCTCTGTGGAAATCAACAAGAAAAAATTCCTCCTGCAAACACAATTTGATGGCCGTGTGGAGACTCTCTCTCATCCTAATGATAGAGATTACTCGTTTTACTTGGTGGCTCACAACTCATACTCACAAATTGATTTTTTCCTAGTGAGCCACTTCACCCTGACCTTCCATCCACAGAGTAATATTGGTAATATATTGTGGTCAGACCATGCACCAGTATATTTGTCCCTCTCTTTTAGACATGTATGGTTCGTTTCGTTACAAATTAATATTTGGACACATTTTTCGTTATTCAGAGATTCGGATATATCCGAATAACCGAATTACAATATAAACTAATTTTACCGAATGCTCCTAATAATGAAACCAAATTCCTCTGAATTTCAGAACTTTGGACTAAAATTCAAATCTAATTTTTACATCGAACTCCAGTCTAATTCTAACTATACACATATTGCTGAAATCAAAGCCTGTGTATGTTATTAGAGTACCATTTCAAAATAATGTTGTTTTTGTTAAGCCAAAGGCCAAATTAAAGAGTCATTGTAATCATTTATTTTTTCTCTTGTTTGTTCACTTTGCCACATTCGAAAATTACGAAAATTTTGAAAAATCGAAAAAAATTTGTAAATTTGAAGAAAATTTGAAAAATACAAAAAAGGATTTCTGAATACAAATTCCAAATAAGAATACTGAATATGAATGAATCAACCAAATTTACTAAAGCTAAATAACTATATTAAGGCCTCTTTCACACACTGATATCCGTTTTGACGGACTCCACTTGCTCAGCAGGGATTGATCTGTTGATCCCCGCTGAGCTGGCGGATGACAGGTACATCTCTGCTCACTGTGCAGTAAAGGACCTGTCAGTACCCCGATCTCCTCTATGGGGGGATCAGATGAAAATGGATCCGCTTGTCTATTTTCATCCGATCCGCAAGACGGATGGAAAATAGGGTTTTCATCCGTCTGGATTTAGCGGATCGGAGCGGATCAGATGTCAACGGACATGTCACCGTTGACATCCATCACTCCATAGAGGGTCATGGAGCGTCCGTTCAGGACCACCTGAAAAACTGACAGGCGGACCTGAACAACGGTCCGCATGTGTGGAAGAGCACTAACAAATCAAAATTAAATGAAACAAATGTTTTCATCATGCACACGTCTACTCTCTTTACCCAACTTGCCAAAACAAGAATGGACGTGGGTGTTAAATGACTCCCTTCTTCAGGATGAATTGTGTTCTGACAAAATCAAACTATAGCCAATTTTATTTCTGACCATCAGAATGATGACACCTCTATTAGCATTCCATGGGAAGCGCGAAATTGTGTGGTTCAGAGCGTGTTTATTAACCACTTGCTTGCTGGGCACTTTCACCCCCCTCCTGCCCAGGCCAATTTTCAACTTTCAGCGCTCTCACACTTTGAATGACAATTGCGTGGTCATGCAACACTATACCCAAATGAAATTTTTATCATTTTTTTTCACACAAATAGAGCTTTCTTTTGGTGGTATTTAATCACTGCTGTTTTTCCTATAAAATTTTGTAAATAAGTAATTTTTTTCCTTTATTGATATGAGCTAATGATGCGGCACTGATGGGCACTGATGAGGTGGCACATATAGGCACTGATTAGGTGGCACTGATAAGGAGGCACTAATATGCGGCACTGATGGGCACTGTCAGGTGGCCCTGATATGTGGCACTGATGAGCACTGGTGGGTGGCACTGAGGGACGCTGATAGGTGGTACTGGTGGGCACTTATAGGTGGCACAGATAGGCGGTACTGATGAGCACTGATAGGTGGCACTGACAGGCATTGATGGGCAGGACTTATGAGCAGGCACTGATTGGCACTGAAAGGCATGACAGACTGCCATCACTAATGGGCACTGATTGGTGTCACTGATGGGCACTGATTGGTGTCACTGATAGGCACTGCTGGGGCTTTACTGTAATCAGGGCACTGATGATCAGTGCTCTGATTACCTGTCCTGGTCTCCCCTGTGCGGAGATGTCTCTGATCGGCTCTCCTCACCACACACTTTTTCAGTATGAAGCGAGGAGAGCCAATAAACGACACTTCTACATTTACATTGGACACAGCCGATCACATGGTTAAAGAGCCGCATCATTAGCTCTTTACCGAGATCAGGGTCGCACCATGTCCTAGGAACATGGCAGGGCCATTCTGGGACGGCGTCATATGATGTCATCCCAGAAAGAGAGCCGCATCGCTCCGCATTCATTTGACGGTGGGCGGGCGGCAAATGGTTAAACATAGGTCTATGCTTAAGAAAGAGTGTCTTGCCCACATTACTGACCTTATGACCCGCATCTTAACTTTGGAAACATCCTCATAAACGGAGACGGTCTCCTACTACCATGCTGGCACTTTCTGATGCCAGACTCCGATTTCTAGACCTACTGAACAAGAAAACTATGGCTGTCAGGGACAAATTGCGCAAAATGTATTATGTAAAGGCTAACAAACCTGGTAAGCTGTTGGACAGAGTATTGCATGTCAAGAATAGCAATACCTCTAGCCCAAAACTCATATGCTCGGATGGTCAACTTACCTATCTTCCCAAAGAAATTAATGGCTTACTCAGTTCTTTCTATGACAACCTGTACAACTTACCTTCTTGCCCGACTACCATATCCCAGAGGTTCAAATGTCTAGAATAGCAGACTATGTGACTAGACCACCCCCCCAGTATTCCTGTAGCATCCGTACAAGACCTTTAACGGCCCTTTACAGAGGAGGAACGGGTTGACCAGATTCACTGGTCCTTCCTACAACAAACGCTTCAACAGATTAGTGTTGGCCCTAAATTACTGACTAAAATATTGGCTTTATATACTGGCCCCTCGGTGAAGATCCATTCCAATGGTCTCCTCTAGGGATGGGTTGAATACCCCCCCCAGTTCGGTTCGCACCATTACATCTTGAACAGGCAAAAAGTTCTAGCGAACATGCAAATTCTATTAACCACTTTAAGACCGGGCCTATTTTTCAGACTTGTTGTTTACAAGTTAAAATCCTTTTTTTTGCTAGAAAATTACTTAGAACCCCCACACATTATTATTTTTTCCTAACACCCTAGAGAATAAAATGGCGGTCCTTGCAATACTTTCTGTCACACCGTATTTGCACAGCGATCTTACAAGCGCACTTTTTTTGGAAAAAATACACTTTAATAAAAAAATAAGGCAATAGTAAAGTTAGCCCAATTTTTTTTTAATATTATGAAAGATGATGTTACGCTGAGTAAATTGATACCCAACATGTCACGCTTCAAAATTGCACCCCCTTGTGGAATGGTGACAAACTTTTATCCTTAAAAATCTTCATAGGCGATGTTAAAAAAATTCTACAGGTTGCATGTTTTGAGTAACAGAAGAGGTCTAGGGCTAGAATTATTGCTCTCACTCTAACGATCATGGTGATACCTCACATGTGTGGTCTGAACACTGTTTTCATATGCGGGCGCTACTCATGTATGCGTTCGCTTCTGCACGCGAGCTCGGAGGGACAGGGTGCGTTAAAAATTTTTTAGTTTTTTTCTTATTTATTTTACTTTTTATTTTTACACTGTTCTCTTAAGAAAAATGTGTCACTTTTATTCCTATTACAAGGAATGTAAACATCCCTTGTAATAGAAAAAAAAGCATGACAGAACCTCTTAAATATGAGATCTGGGGTCAAAAAGAGCTCAGATCTCATATTTACACTAAAATGCAATAAAAATAAAAATAAAAAAGTTGTTTGAAAAAAAAAAGTCCCTTTAAGAGCTATGGGCGGAAGTGACGCTTTGACGTCGCTTCCACCCTGCAATTGTATGGGACTGAGCGGGGGCCATCTTCTCCTCACTCAGCTCCATACCTAACAGGGAAGAGGACGCGATCACCTCCGCTGCTAATTAAGGTAAGCGGTAAGCGGCAGAGGGCAATGGAGAGCGCCGGGGGGGGGCCTCACCCACCACCGATAACAGTGATCCCATGGCGAATCTTGAGAGGGGATATAATTTCAATTTATAAATACCGTACTGGAGACCCCACAATAGGGATAAAACTTTTTTGCGGAAGGAAGTTTAACAAGACACGTGGCCACTCAGAATAAAAGAGGTTTAACCTTAAACTACGTAGAGGGTTCTTTACTGTAAGAGTGCCAAGGATATGGAATTCCTTTCCACAGGCGGTGGTCTCAGCGGGGGGGCATCAATATTTTCAAAAAACTATTAGCACCTGAATGACCGCAACATACAGGGATATACAATGTAATACTGACATATAATCATACACATAGGTTGGACTTGATGGACTTGTGTCTTTTTTCAACCTCACATACTATGTAACTATGAATCCGCTGCTGAGACCACTTTTATCCGAAAGCGGACCACCCGCTGAAGAAGTGGATACCAGGGTTATGGCAGCTAGCTCCATGCCAAAAAAAAAAATGATGTGGGGTCCCCCCCAAAATCCATACCAGACCCTTATCTGAGCATGCAGCCTGGCAGGCCAGGAAAGGGGGGATGAGCGAGCAAGCGCCCCCTCCTGAAACTTACCATGGGCCCCCCAAAGCACCTTGTCCCCATGGTGATGGGGACAAGGGTATCTTCCAAACAACCTTGGGCTGTGGTGGCCCCCAGATCCCGCCCCCCCTAATGTGAATGGGTATCGGGTACATCGTACCCCTACCCATTCACCAAAAAGTGTCAGAAAGTAAGAAACACGGTAAGCAGTTTTGGACAAAAAAAATGTCCCTCGATGTAATCCACAATGTACGATGTACCCGATGCCCATTCACATAGAGGGGATGGGATCTGGGGGCCCCCTTGTTAAAGAGGGCTTCCAGATTCCGATAAGCCCCCCACCCGCAGACCCCGACAACCACAGCCCGGGGTTGTCGGGAAGAGGCCCTTGTCCCCATCGACATGGGGAAAAGGTGCTTTGGGGAGGGGGGGCGCAGAGCCTCCCCCACCTCAAGGTACCCACGTTGAGGCCACGTGGCCTGGTAGGGTTGAGAACCTGACCTTACCTGCCAGGCCGCATGCTCAGATAAGGGTCTGGTATGAATTTTGGGGGTGACTCCATAGCAATTTTTTTTTTAATTTTGGCGTGTGGTTCCCCATAAGATTCATACCAGACCTGAAGGGCCCGGTATGGACTGGGGGGGACTCCACACCATTTTTTGTTCATTTTTATTTAATCTGTATTGCAGGGAGCCCACAATACATTACAGCTGCAAGCTAGTTTAAATGACATTTTTTCCTTTAGAAATGTCATTATTTCTATGGAATGTTCTATACATTACACAGATGCACCACTTTACAGCCAGACTAAGGGACCCCCACACACGATATTTTAAGGAATATTTAATTCTTATTGTTTCTGTCAGAAACCATGAATCAGACAGAGACAGAAGTACAGTTAAATCACACTTGTTTAATAATAATAAAAAAAGGTAAACAGAGTAAATTTAGTCAAAACATAGCCAGAGTTTAGGAACTGGAATGGATAGTCAGACAAGCCAAAACGTCAGGGAGCCAGAGAACAGCGTAGTAGAAAAGCAAGCAGGATCTTGAGCCAGAAGGAATGTGAGCCAAGCAAGTCTTTAACAGGAACACAGGAGAGCGTCTCTAGAGATGTGACCAAGGCGAAGGCAGAGATCTTCTGGACTGGATGGCTTAAGTAGGCAGGACCAAGGAGCAGGATCAACAGGTGAGTCACTGTGGAGAGATAGGAGCTGACAATAAGCTGACAGCTGAGCGTCCAGCTCAGAAAAGGAAGGGCTGGGCCCAGCCCTGACAGTACCCCCTTCTCAACGACTCCTCCCCCTTGGAGGACCACCAGGCTTGAGGGGAAAACATCTATGGAAATCACAGAGGAGGACAGAGGCATGTACGTCCGAGGATGGGACCCAAGAGCATTCCTCCGGACCGTACCCTTTCCAATGCACCAGGTACTGTATGCGCCCATGGAACCTATGGGAGTCAACAATGAACTGTACGTCATACTCCTCATGGGTCTCAACCTGAACAGGGTGAGGACATGGCACCGAGGTGGTAAAGCGGTTGCAGACCAAAGGTTTTAATAAGGAGACATGAAATACATTTGAGATACGCATATTAGAAGGAAGGTCTAATGCATAAGACACTGAGTTAATCCTGTGAAGAATACGGAAAGACCCAATAAACCGAGGTGCAAACTTAAGAGAGGGAACACGTAGTCGGAGGTTGCGAGATGACAGCCAGACCCTGTCCTCAACCTTGTGGGAAGGTGCAGGCAGGCGTCTGTGGTCAGCATGGAGTCTGTACCTATCATTAGCATGTCACAAAGCCTCCTGGACTTGTGGCCAAGTGGAACGTAGACCACGGAGATGCTCCTCTAATGCAGGAATAGTCTGTGGAGCAAATGAGTCAGGCAAAATGGAAGGTGGAAAACCATAGTTCACCATAAACAGGGACAATCTGGAAACAGAATTCAAGGCACTATTGTGAGCAAACTCCACCCACAGAAAGAGGTCTGACCAGTTGTTATGATGGTCAGAAATATAGCAACGTAGGAATTGCTCCAAGGACTGATTGTCTCATTCTGTGGGTGATACGCAGAGGAGAAAGCAAGCTGAATTCCCAACTGTGCACAAAAGGCTCGCCAGAACCAGGACACAGACTGACTACCCCTGTCCGAGACAATCACTTTGGGAAGCCCATGTAAGCGAAAGATCTCCCAAGCAAAAATGGAAGTCAGTTCCTTAGAAGTGGGCAACTTCTTAAGTGGAATACAATGAGACATTTTCCAGGACTGAGGACTAAGGAATTGTTTAAAGGTCTCAGTCAGCCGGCCGCCTTCTCCACCGCTCTTGCTCTGATCAAACGAAGCCTCAGAAACACGTTGTCCAGGAAATGATAACCTCCCAGTGTCTGGAAAGGTGTTACACAAATTTTTCTCCAAGTAGTCCTAAAGATGTTTCATTCTCTGCTCCCTCTGCGAAGGCAGGATGAGCTCTGCAACTTTACCCTTGTAGCGTGGATCAAGAAGGGTTGCCAGCCAGTAATGATCCCTCTCCTTGATACCACAAATCGTCAGGTCCGTTCGCAGGCTTTTCAGAATCAGGGAGCCATGCAGCATAAGTTTAAGTAGGCATGAGATTCTGAGTCCTCTGGGTCACTAAGGATGACATTGTCAGGAACTACCTCCTCACAGCCACGAACAACTCCTTGGGTTTCTAGGGACATAAAACCATCCCTTTAAGGACTGCTGTATGTTATCCTCTACATCCATGATGACACAATCCTCCTCTTTCTCCTGTGTTTTTGGCAGCCCCACAGGAAATATATCTGCATAAAGGGGGTCTTGAGAGGAAAGGAAGTCCTTATCTTCCTCCCGCTGTTCTGCCTCAAGTGCCCTGTCCATGATTCCATGAAGCGTGTGATCCAGCAGGAAGACTAGAGGGACAGTGTCACTGATGCATGCATTGTCGCTGCTCACCATCCTTGTGGCCTCCACAAATGGTGACAGGACAGTTCATGCATCCTTTATCAGTAGCCACTGGCATGGTAAAAAGAAAGCAAGCTCCCTTGAGCCTGTCCTTGTACCATACTCACACAGGTACTCATTGATGGCCCTCTGCTGCATGTGCAGCTGCTGCAGCAATGCCAATGTTGAGTTCCACCTGGTGGGCATGTAACAAATGAGGCGGTTGCTGGGCAGGTTGAATTCCCGTTGAAAGTCAGCCAGCCGATCACTGGCATTGTATGACTGCCGGAAATGGCCACAGACTTTTCTGGCCTGCCTCATAAGATCTTGTAAGCCTGGGTACCTGTTCAAGAAATGCTGCACCACCAAATTCAGGACATGTGCCAAGCATGGAACATGTGTCAAGCGTCCCTGTCAGAGGGTGGAGAGGTTAGTGCCATTGTCACATACAACCATTCCTGGCTCAAGCTGCCATGGATTCAACCACCTGCGAGCCTGCCCCTGCAGAGTTGACAGTATCTATGCCCCGGTGTGTCTCCTGTTCCCTAGACAGACCAACTGATGCACCGCATGGCATCTTTTAGCCTGATTGCTTGCGTAGCTTCTTGAACGCTTAAGGAGCACTGCTGGTTCAGAGGACAATTCAGCAGAAGAGGCCATAGAGGAAGAAGAAGAGGCGGGGTGAGCAGACAGATGTAGCAGAATCACCACCAGTTTTTTGGAGGCATGGTGGTAGAACAAGCTCCAGCACTGAACCCTGTCCTGCATCCTTCCCAGCTGCCAGCAGAGTTACCCAGTGCACCATGATGGAAATGTAACGTCCCTGTTAGGATTAGGTTCACCTGTTGGTGGCACTATCCTGTTCTGGGCTATTTGCTGCAGCCAGTGTCCACCAGCAGGTGAATCCAAGGAGCCAGCAGGCTGTGGTAATCAGGCAAAAGTGTTCAGCTGCCAGGGGGGGCTACTTAAGGCTGCTCCTCCCTTCCCCCGGCACATCACGATTGTGGTCCCTTTCTTGCTGCCTGTTGTTTCTGCTTAGCCTGATCCAGTCTGTACCCCTCTGCCTTGCTCCTGCCCCCCTCTGCTCAGTACCCAGTCGTGATCCCCCTGACCTTGTATCCCTGCTTTCCCTGTACCCCTATCTGTACCTTGTATATAGTTGTACTTAATCTTTAGTTGTGTTGGTTAGTGATTTTTGTCAGTGGGGTTGTTGTGGTTGGGGTTTGTTTTTGCTGTGTTCACTGTTTGCTGTGTTCATTGGTTGCTGTGTATGTTTATTGGTGTGTGTTCATGGTAAATAAATATCACTTTAATGATATATACTTTGTTTGGTCTCAGTTCCCTTGTGTAGCTATGTGTCTGGTCTCCTAAGCCACTGACTCCTGACATAATTGTGACGCCCACTACGTCCAGATCTGCTACACTTGGGAACTGAGAGCCAGTTACTTGAGTTTTTTTGCCTTTGTCAAAATGCTGAGAGGGAATGTTATTTGTCGTGTGCAGCTTGCGGTAGGGGATAAAGATTTGTGTTGTTCACTTTGGTGGGATCTCACTGAGGAGGAGCTGTTGGGAAGCATTTAGCATCTCTAGCTGTTGAGGCCAGATTCACTCTTAGTAACCTGTAACCCTTGATTCAGGTCTGTTCTGAGCTACTATTTCAGTGTATCTCTCAGGGCCATGATGTTTTCACCCCTCCATTTACTATATACCAGGCTGGATTTTTGGGATGGTTGCTAAAACATTGTACAGGTTCTTTTTTTCCAGCAGTATTCAGCCTATTCACAACAGGTGGTGTTCTGCACTGTTTAATTGAGCAATGTGAACAAGGGAGAGACAAATTGACTTTAGTTCACCCTCTGCTACAAGCTTGGTCAGAGATCATATCGCCAGTGCTAGATGAGTCACATAAAGTCAGATCTGCTGCTAAAGATCAAGAATCTGTTCCTCTGTTACCCTTAGCAACCTCTGCTGCTACTGAGTGTCCGTTACCTCCTGTAGATCAGTATCCTGCCACCAGTAATCTGATGTGCCCGCTGCCCAGCCAGTTGATTCTGTGCCTGCTGCCCAACCTAATGTGCCCACTGCCCAGCCAGTTGATCCAGTGCCTGCTGCCCAGCCTGTTGATTCTAGGGCCGCCGCCCCAATGGACTATGCTGATTCCGAGGCTGCCACCCCACTGGACTATGCTAATTCTGGGGCCGCCGCCCCACTGGACTATGCTGATTTCCGGGCCACTGCCCCGCTGCACTATGATGATTCCCGGACTGCTGCCCAGCTGGACTCTGTTGACTGGGTTAAATTCCCACCTGCTGATGGGTTTGAGGCTTCAGTAACCCCCGCTAGCCAGTTTTGGGACCCCGCCGGTGGAGTCCACACCAAGCTTCCAGACACTGGCAGTGGGGTTTCCAGTCAGCATTCAGACCCCAGTGGTGGAGCTTCCGGCCGCTCCTTAAGGGGAAAATCTGTTACGATTAAGACCCTGGCCATGCCTGCTCGAACATGAGTCATCAGTAATGTGAACCTTGCTGCTGATCGCCCTGTCCAATGAGGCCTACACATTGCCTTCTACATGATGATACAAAGCTAGAATGGCCTTAAATGAAAATACATTTATTTTTGGAACCTGCCACTGTGGTACAGCACATTCTGCAAATTCACAAAGGGGGTGGAGTCTATCAGATGAAGCGGCAGTAGTTGTAGTTCTGGCAATTTGGACAAGCTAGCATTTAGATGCTGAGCATGTGGATGGCTGGGACGGTATTTTTTTTTACGGTTCAGCAACTGGGGTAGAGATATTTGCCTGGTGAAATCAACCTGTAGAACACATTGCTACACCATCATTCCTCTCAGTGGAGGTTTTTGAGCAGACTTCATGTATAATAGGGGTAGAGATCCCAGATGAGGAGCAAGGAAAAGTCTGAATTTTTTATGATGTGGGTCTTTCAGATGCTGTTGCCAATGGACTGCATAGCAGGTCATCATATGTCTTGTCAAGCATGTGGTACCCAGGCGGCTGGTGTTCTGACCATGCTTGATCCGCTTCAGAAAGAGATTGCAAATAGCAACACTGTGTTGAAAAAAGCCCACACCAATGAACTTTTGCAAGTCAGTGGGAAATCAGCAGCACCCTCAACTTGTGGAGCTCTGTGGTGTGATGCAATAGGATGTCTGCCCTTAAGCCGAACCCTGGAGGACCTACTACCTCATTGGAGTTGTGCCTCCTCCTCCTCACTTTCCTCCTCTGTTCTCTCTGGCACCCAAATACAGTCAGGGACCTCATCATCCCCTCCCTCCTCGTCCTTGGAGCAAACTTGGCAGTATGCTGCAGCTGGGGGAACATGACTGCTAGTTTCTTGTCCGTCGTTGGCACCTCCTCTCTCTAGGCTCACTTTACTCCCTTCCTCAACCAGGGGAACCAACATCATAGTATTTAAATTGCTGCGCATCCTCCAGCAGCATGTAGCCGACACTACGATCGAATAATTCATGCTCCTCTGTGCATGATGGTACGGCTACGGAAGAAGTAGCTGTGGACAAGGAGCCAATGGAATAGGCCACTTTGGCAGCTGCAGTGGAAGGCAAACTAGTATGAGCCTGGGTGACAGAGGATGAGGAGAATGAGGACGGCTTAGTTATCCACTCCACCAACTGTTATGCATGTTGTGGCTCAATAACATGGCCAGCAGTGGAAAAAAGGACAAGCGTGCCCTGCCAGCAGAGGACGCACCATGTCCGTGACCACCACTTTTCACTGTAGACACAGAGGCTGCTTGCCCTCATTTAGTGGCCTGTGAGTGTCTGCCTCTCCTTGTTGTCCTTTTTTATACCTTTTTATTATAGAGTGTGGGATGGAAATATGGTGCTCAGGTACAACACTTTTGTACTTGGTGCACTATAAACTGTTTTATTATTTTTTTTTATTTTTGGGGAGATTTGTATAACTTTTTATTATAAAGTGTGTGGTATGGGAATATGGTGCTTGGGTGCAATATTTTTGTGCTTGGTGCACTATAAACCATTTTACTGTAGTTTTTATTTAATCAAGAAAATAAGGGTGCAGCAATTGTGAAGAATTTAGTAAAAGTAAAATTTTTTTTACTGTTGCTGCAAAAAAAAACAAAAATAATATTTAAATAATAGAATGTAAAAATTAAGAAATGCCAAAAAAAAAAACAGTGGTGACGCAGAAGGAAGACCACCTGTGACACAGAAGGAGGGGTAATAATAATGCAGCAACAGAACCTGATACTGCAAAAAAAAAAGAAAAAAAGATTAATAAAAATAAAAGGCATCAGTGGTGACCCAAAAGTGTTGTACACACCAACACTTCAGTAGCACCACAACACTGTGCTATTCACACTACACTACACTGCATTATATACACTGAACTAAACTGTGTTATTCACACCACAATAGTTACATAGTTACATAGTAGGTGAGGTTGAAAAAAGACATATGTCCATCAAGTCCAACCCATGTGTGTGATTATATGTCAGTATTACATTGTATATCCTATATACTGTATGTTGTGGTTGTTCAGGTGCTTATCTAATAGTTTCTTGAAACTATCGATGCTCCCCGCTGAGACCACCGCCTGTGGAAAGGAATTCCACATCCTTGCCACTCTTATGCCCCGTACACACGGTCGGACTTTGTTCGGACATTCCCACAACAAAATCCTAGGATTTTTTCCGACGGATGTTGGCTCAAACTTGTCTTCTATACACACGGTCACACAAAGTTGTCGGAAAATCTGATCGTTCTAAACGCGGTGACGTAAAACACGTAAAACACGTACGTCGGGACTATAAACGGGGCAGTGGCCAATAGCTTTCATCTCTTTATTTATTCTGAGCATGCATGGCACTTTGTCCATCGGATTTGTGTACACACGATCGGAATTTCCGACAACAAATTTTATAGCCTGCTCTCAAACTTTGTGTGTCAGAAAATCCGATGGAAAATGTGTGAAGGAGCCTACACACGGTCGGAATTTCCGACAACAAGGTCCTATCACATATTTTCCGAAGGAAAATGCGACCGTGTGTACGGGGCATTACAGTAAAGATCCTTCTACATAGTTTAAGGTTAAACCTCTTTTCTTCTAATTTTAATGAGTGGCCACAAGTCTTGTTAAACTCCCTTCTGCGAAAAGGTTTTATCCCTATTGTGGGGTCACCAGTATGGTATTTGTATATTGAAATCATATCCCCTCTCAAGCGTCTCTTCTCCAGAGAGAATAAGTTCAGTGCTTGCAACCTTTCCTCATAACTAATATCCTCCAGACCCTTTATTAGCTTTGTTGCTCTTCTTTGTACTCGCTCCATTTCCAGTACATCCTTTCTGAGGACTGCTGCCCAGAACTGGACAGCATACTCTAGGTGTGGCTGGACCAGAGTCTTGTAGAGCGGGAGAATTATTGTTTTATCTGTGGAGTTGATCCCCTTTTTAATGCATGCCAATATTCTGTTTGCTTTTTTAGCAGCAGCTTGGCATTGCATGCCATTGCTGAGCCTATCATCTACTAGGACCCCTAGGTCCTTTTCCATCCTAGGTTCTCCCCCCAGTGTATAGATTGCATTCATATTTTTGCCACCCAAATGCATTATTTTACATTTTTCTACATTGAACCTCATTTGCCATGTAGTTGCCCACCTCATTAATTTGTTTATATCTTTTTGCAAGGTTTCCACATCCTGCGGAGAAGTTTTTGCCCTGCTTAGTTTAGTATCGTCCCCAAATACAGAGATTGGACTGTTTACCCATCGTCCAGGTCATTTATGAACAAATTAAATAGGATTGGTCCCAGCAGAGAACCCTGGGGGACCCCACTACCCACCTCTGACCATTCAGAGTTTTCCCCATTTATCACCACCCTCTGAACTCGCCCTTGTAGCCAGTTTTCAATCCATGTACTCACCCTATGGTCCATGCCAATGGACCTTATTTTGTACAGTAAAGGTTTATGGGGAACTGTGTCAAATGCTTTTGCAAAATCCAGATACACCATGTCTATGGGCCTTCCTTTATCTAGATGACAACTCACCTCCTCATAGAAGGTTAATAGATTGGTTTGGCAAGAACGATTCTTGATGAATCCATGTTGATTACTGCTGATTTACTAAAATCTTGTATATAGTCCCTTATCATCCCCTCCAAGAGTTTATTGATATTAGTCTAACTGGTCTGTAATTCCCAGGGGTGTATTTTGGGCCCTTTTTAAATATTGGTGCTACATTGGCTTTTCTCCAATCAGCTGGTACCATTCCAGTCAGTTGACTGTTAGTAAAAATTAGGAACATTTGTCTGGCAATTACTTGACTGAGTTCCCTAAGTACCCTTGGGTGCAAGCCTTCTGGTCCCAGTGATTTATTAATGTTAAGTTTCCCAAGTCTAATTTGAATTCTGTCCTCTGTTAACCATGGAGGTGCTTCCTGTGATTTGTCATGAGGATAAACACTGCAGTTTTGGTTACTGAAGCCCCTCAATTCCCTCGTGAAGACTGAGGAGAAGAATAAATTCAATACCTTCGCCATCTCCCCATCCTTTGTAACCAGATGTCCTTCGTTATTCTACTACTACACAGTAGTGCACTGCACTGTATTATATACACTGCACTACACTACATTGCATTATATACACTGTACTACACTGTGGTATTCACTCCGCACTACACTGTATTATATACTCTGCACTACACTGTATTATATAATGTGCACTACACTGTATTATATACTATGCACTGTAATATATACTCTGCACTGTACTATATACTCTGCACTGCACTGTTGTAAGGAAACCAGCAGAAATCGCCTGGCGCGCACTGGTGTGCATACGCGCACGGGAGACCACAGATGCCCGTGCGCAGTGCATGGCGTGCATGCGCAGGAGCACGCCCTAGCACCAGTTGGTGCCAGTGGGCCTATTTAAAGGAGGCCCTAGCAACTGATCGGTACTGACTGGTCTTCAGCTGTGTCCCTGTAACTCCAAACCTGTGTTATTCTGCCTGATTCCCGTTGCTGACTTTGGCTCCTGTTTACCCGGCTCTGAACTCTGCTATACCTGATCTCTGGTTCCTGATCCTGGTTGCCCATCTGACCCATCTCTGCCTGATGTTCCGGTACCCTGCTGCCCGCCTGTTGACGAACCTGGCTTCCCATCTGACCTGTCTCTGCCTGATATTCCGGTACCCTGCTGCCCACCTGTTGACGAATCCGGCTATCCCTCTGACCTTGCCCTGGTGCCCAGCTTTGCCCAGCACAACTACCCGAGTGTCTGCAACTACAGTCCTGTGACCAGCTGCAACTTCCTGCTCTGCAACTACAGTCCTGCGACCAGCTGCAACTTCCTGCTCTGCAACTGCAGTCCTGCAACCAGCTGCGACTTCCTGCAACAGGGTTCCTGATTTCCACCTGCAGGCACTCATGTGCCTCCTGTAAACATCCCTTGTAATAGAAAAAAGCATGACAGGATCTCTTAAATATGAGATCTGGGGTCAAAAAGACCTCAGATCTCATATTTAGACTTTAATGCAAAAAAAAAAAAAGTCGTTTAAAAAAAATGACACAAAAAAAATATGTGCCTTTAAGAGAAGTGGGCGGAGCTGATGTCATGACGTCGCTCCAGCTGTCCTATGGTTTGGAGATGGGTGGGCGCCATCTTAGCCTCAGTCTTCTCCATACTGAGGAAGGGAAAGGACCCGATCGCCACCGCCGCTACCGGCGGCTCCGGTAAGCGGCGGAGGGTGCGGGAGAGCGGCGGGGGGGGGTGGCACCTCTCCCGCCACCGATAACGGTGATCTTGCCTTGCACCCGCCACAGAGACCACCGCTATCGTGTACAGAACCGCCGGCCCTAAAGATGGATACCTCGGTTGTGGCAGCAGCTGCTGCCGTTACCCAGACATCCATCTTTAAAGTAATGATGTATATATACAGTGGCCGGTCGGTAAGTGGTTAAAGTGATTTATAACTGTTTTTGTCCAATTAAAAACACCTGTGTAGAGACAGTATGGCACCTAGCTGTGTTAAATCAATCCCTCCTCGTCCTGATAAGACTTAACCAACTTCAAGGATAACAGATCTATGACTTTCAATAACCCCACCTTATGTGTTATATGTCTCACTACATAAACCTATATGTATGTATTCAAATATTGGTTCTACAAAAAGAAGGTACTGTATCACTTACCACTTACAATATTATATATATATATATATATATATATATATATATATATATTTACATACAGCCAATTACTTTATTAAATATCGTCTAATTATTAGACATGTGCAATTCGTTTCGTAACTAATCAAAATTCGGCCGAATTTTGCATCTTTCGGACATTCGGATGCATCCGAATGTCCGAATAAAAAAATAACGAATTTCAACTGATACAAAAGAAATTATAGCGAATATAACTAATGAATTCCACATGATTCTGTAATTTGTTAAAGAGCTAATGAAACAAAATGGAGGTTGGATTACTGGCAAAGTGCATCCTGAGAACTGAGTGAGAAGGGTGTTGTATTGTATTTGAGCAGAGGAGAAGAGATATTGTCATTGTGTGTGTTAATGGATTCAATAAGCAAACGACTTTTCAAACTACGAATCTATCACAAATCAATATACATACATAAACATCGAATTTCAACGAATACAAAAGAAATTATATCGGATATAACAAATGAATATAACATGATTCGGTAGTTTGTTATCTAATGAAACAAAAGGTCAACTCAAAGTAAATCTTACAGTTCAATCAGCTGATTAATTTTGTGCTGGAGGTTGGATTACTGGCAAAGTGCCTTCCTGGGAACTGAGTGAGAAGGGTGTTGTATTGTATTTGAGCAGAGGAGAAGAGATGTTGTCATTGTGTGTGTTAATGGATTCAATAAACAAATGACTTTCCAAACTATGAATCACTATGACGAATACCGTAATTATCGGCGTATAACACGTACTTTTTTCCCCTTAAAATCGGGGGAAAATCGTGGGTGCGTGTTATACGAATACCGTAATTATCGGCGTATAACACGTACTTTTTTCCCCTTAAAATCGGGGAAAAATCGTGGGTGCGTGTTATACGCCGATCCCCGCTAATTGTGATCTATCGGAGCGATCGCCGCGATCGCCGCAGACATTCACATAGTGTGTAGTTTTAAATATGGCGCCGCGGAGTTCGGAGGGTCTTTGCGGAGGTGATTGAGTGCCGCCAAGATCACAGTGACTGGGCGGAGCCGAGATACACATAGTCGTGTGTTCTCGGCTCTTTCCGGCGCCGCTCACAGTCACGCCCAGTCCTGCCATTGGACCTGTGTTATGTCCATCATAGGGCGGGACTGGGCGGGACTGTTAGCGGCACCGGAAAGAGCCGAGTACACTCGACTATGTGTATCTCGGCTCCGCCCAGTCACTGGGATCTCGGCGGCTCTTGTTCAGCTCCGCCGAGTCCCTCCGAACTCCGCGGCGCCATATTTAAAACTACACGCTTTGTGTATGTCGATCTGTCCAAGCATGTAATGGACACTGGGGGCAAGGCTGCACTGACCACTGGGGCAAGGCTGCATTGACCACTGGGGCAAGGCTGCACTGACAAAGCTGCACTGGGGCAAAGCTGCACTGAGAAGGCTGCACTGACAAGGCTGCACTGGGGCAAAGCTGCACTGACAATTCTGCACTGGGGCAAAGCTGCACTGACAAGGCTGCAATGGACACTGGGGCAAGGCTGCACTGACACTGCTGCATTAATGGGCATTTTAATGTACGTTTTTTTCCTTAAACTTCCCTCCTAAAAGTTTTTTTCCTTAAAATTCCCTCCTAAACTTGGGGTGCGTGTTATACGCCGGCGCGTGTTATACGCCGATAAATACGGTATATATACATACATAAATATCGAATTTCAACTAATACGAAAGAAATTATAGCGGATATAACAAATTAATTCAACATGATTCGAGATTCAGTATAACGAATATCGACACTCTACAGAAATAACGAATTATCCAAAAATGAATTAACGTAACATAATGAATATAGCAGAATGAAATTATGTATTTTATGAATGACAACAAACTGAAACTAAACGTAATTTTCCGTTGTGCACAAGTCTACTAATTATTAATATATACATACAGATCAGTGTTTTCCTATTCAATGTATTTTAACAGTTTTAATGAGGGCAAGCAGACCTTTGTTTGACCCTGTCAAACTTAATTAATGTACTGTACATAACTTTCCTATATTCCACAAAATTATTTCTAAACCACCAGTATAAGATGTTCTATCTTATCTCTGTGATTTATATGTATTTCAAGGACTGGAAACAACTCTGTGTAACTTGAAACTATTCTACTTCTAAGCAATATTTTTAAAGCATGCAATAAATGATTATAAAATAAGAATCTCATTTCTCTAATATTTCGCCCCTGTTTATACTCATTTATGACAGTTCTTTCAGCACTTCAGCTTTCAGAATTTCACCAACGTCCATCATATAGTTCACACATGAGAGTCAGGGGTAAAGCTCTTATACTCGTCCTCATCTGTTTCAGAATGAAGTCCAATATAGAGTTCATTTAGATCTTTTTGGAGAAACATAGTCTTTGTCAAGGATGTGTCAATGAACCGTTGAAGGAGTCCTCGAACACAGGGAATGCAACAGCAACCACGCAGGGTTAGTACTGTGGCTGCCATCACTATTGAGATTAACATATTTCTCACCAGTTCACCCCATTTACCGAAGCATGTCTCAAAGAGTCCAGCCAGAAGATCTTCCACGCCAGAGTTTTCTGCCAGTTCTTCGGACAGCATCTGCAATTGTTGCAGGGCCTTCGTTATGCTACCATCAGGGGCTGTATTGTTAGGAATGAAGGTGCAACAAAAGGTTCCGAACATCTTGCACACCCCTCGCTTCTCTGCCAACAGCATATCAAGAGCAATATGATTCTGCCAGGCTGTCAATGAGGTTGCATCCAGTTGGCTGGCTACTCCTTTAAGGGCAACTTCTTTGCTGGTTATAGTAGATGTAGTTTATCCAATCGACATTGTTAGGTTTAATCCACAAAAAGATGGAGGTGAATCCGGCGGATATCTGGTCTTGTGCTTTGAATTCATTAGGGACTCCTTGTGGTACTCCGATGGAATTAATGTAGACTCGATTGTCAAACGATCCTTGTGGTGCATTCCTTTTCATTCGGAAGTGTTGTTTCTTCAACTGTGGCAACTTTATCTCATCACCTACAGGTATCATATGAAAGGAAAGAAGCAAATGGGTTAAAGCACAGCTCCCTTTCCATTTAGGAGGCAGTTTGGTCCTAAGTTTCATATCCCCGCACATCCACCACACATCAGCTAATTGTTTCTTTTGGTTTTGAAACCAATCCTGCTGGTATGGTGGGTCACTAGTTATTATACAGTTGCAATAAAAAGTATTTGAACCCTTTTGGAATGATATAGATTTCTGCACAAATTGGTAATAAAATGTGATCTGATCTTCATCTAAGTCACAACAATAGACAATCACAGTCTGCTTAAACTAATAACACACAAAGAATTAAATGTTAGCATGTTTTTATTGAACACACCATGTAAACATTCATAGTGCAGGTGGAAAAAGTATGTGAACCCTTGGATTTAATAACTGGTTGAACCTCCTTTAGCATATAAACCCGACATGTTTCAAACGAGAGTTCTTCTACTGGGGCATAACATTTTATCTTATGCCCCAGTAGAAGAACTCTCGTTTGAAACATGTCGGATTTAAAGCCTGCTGCGCTTTTTATACCACGCTGTTCTTTTTATATTTTGTGATCACTCCATGTACACATCGTGATTGATGGTCTGTACGTTTTTATTTTTTGTTTTTTGCTTTTTTATTGATTAAATAAATCTTTTTTTTTACCTTGGATTCATCTACACTATGTGCTGTGGAGGCCCTTTTCTTTCCATCTTTTTTTCATGATTTATGCTGCTGATTGGATGCTGGTGTGATGTCGGTGTGAAGACTACAAACTCTTGTCAGCCTAATCCAATTTGAGGATACCTGCCAGCGCTTGTCCCCAGGGTGAGGTATCCATCATCCATCCTCTCTGATGTGGACTCAGGTACAAACCATTGTACCACAAAGGTCCCATTTGGAGAGTCCGTTGGAGACGACTGTTTGATGCCTGTTTAACCCACCGCCGTACGGTGTGTGTGTCCACACTTTAGGGTAAGAGTATCCATTCCCTCTGTTGTTCAATATACACACCTGTGATTACTGCATGGAGAAGTCTGCTTCCTCATATTTGTCAACACCAGAAGAAACATCTTTAAAAATATTTTTTGTGAATAGACTATACAGCACCACACAGAGGAGCTCTTAGATGTGCTCTTTGTTTACCATAGATTTATTATCATTTTTATTTTTAGTTTGTATATCACTTGCACATGTGATTTTCTCATGCATTTATGTTACACACATATGAGTCTTCTTGTCAGTATCTATGCACATATTACACTCAGTGTTTATTTTCATACCACTATTTTCACCATTTTTCACTCACTAGTTGAACGCCCACTCCCATAGGTTATCCTGGGGGGCCGAGGTTCCAAAAGCGCTGCATTTTATATTTCTTTTTTTTCTTAAGCAACTTATCATGTTGTTGATGCTAGCTGCTGATTTGTACTTGATTTCACTTTGACTCACTTGTAGCTAGGGATGAGCCGAACACCCCCCTGTTCGGTTCGCACCAGAACTTGCCAACAGGCAAAACATTTGTTCGAACACGCGAACACCATTAAAGTCTATGGGACACGAACATGAATAATCAAAAGTGCTAATTTTAAAGGCTTATATGCAAGTTATTGTCATAAAAACTGTTTGGGGACCTGAGTCCTGCCCCAGGAGACATGGATCAATGCAAAAAAAACGGCCGTTTTTTCGGGAGCAGTGCTTATTGATTCCGAGGTTTGATATCATAGGTTCTGATTTGTTTAAATATGTTTATAATTTTGGTTGTTAATGAATATATGTGTTCTCTCATAGAAAGGCCGGGTCACCACTCAGTTGCTCTTCAGGGCAGTTACTCTGGTATGAAGGAGAGGGCTCCCCTGGGCTGCCTCTCTATGAGGTCTCAGTCAAGTGTTAACATAATATGGGTTCCAACCCGATATCACATCTCCCACTGCTTTACAGAGTCAGACTCCCACTCCCCGCTTATAGGTGGTGCATTTTTGCGCAAGAATTTGCTTAGCAAATACTAGAGCACCCTACTAACTACTTTTCTTCCTTTTTCCACTCTTTGGTGCTTGCTTCTTCCTTACTTCCTTTTTCTGATCTTCTTCCTCTCCTTCCTCCTTTTCCTCACCATGTCATCCTCTATAAGGCTCCCTCCACGTCATTTGACACAAGGGATTAAATTTACCTCTTTAAATGTCCGAGGTTTAGCCACACCGGAAAAATGCTCCAGACTCCTTTCTGATCTTAAAAAATCCCATAGCCAGGTAGCATTCCTGCAGGAGACTAATTTTAAGCTCCAAGCAGTTCCCAGGCTTTACAATCGAGACTTCCCCAATGCATATCATGCGCCTTCACCTCTATCAAAATCCAATGGAGTCAGTATTCTGATCGCTAAATCGGTCCCCTGGACCCTCCTCGAAGAACGTGCAGATTTACAGGGCCGATAATTGCTTCTGAAAGGGAAAATTGGAAATACCACAGTGACCCTGGTAAATGTCTATTTTCCAAACACAGACCACCTTGCCTTCCTGAGTTCTCTAGTTCCAATTATATTTGAATTTTCGAGAGGGTATTTTTCTGTTAGGTGGTGATTTTAATTATGCACAGGAGCCCTTACTTGATGTCTCTAGAGGGGTGTCACATCTGTCTTTCTCTTATCTCAAAAAACTTAAAGCAGAGCTACTGAATCTGAATTTGGTTGATCCTTGGAGAATTATGCATGCAGAGGATGGAGACTATACCTATTATTCGTCTGTATATCAGACATATTCCAGGATTGACTTCTTATTGATTCAGCATAAGGACTTACCTCTTGTCAGCTCCTCCCAGATTGATTATATATCTTTTTCTGACCATGCACCGACCCACGTGACCCTGTGTTGGGATACTGCATACTGTGCATCCCCGACATGGAAACTTAATTAATCCCTGTTGTAAATCCCCAAAGTAATAAGCGAAGAAATAGCGAAAGCTCTCTCAAATTACTTTTCTGAAAACGCTGATTCGTCAGTAAACCCCATGCTGGTATGGGAGGCACACAAATGTGTAGTGCGGGGTAAGCTGATCAGGATAGGGGCCTTAAAGAAACGAGAAAGAAATAGGAAATCTGACTTACTGATCTCTCAGGTGTGCTCCCTCGAGCTACTACACAAGCGTTCACTGGCCGAAGTTCATCTTAAGGCTTTACTGAAGGTCAGGGGGGAATTGAAGGAGTTACTCTACCAAAAGACAACCCAAAGCTTAGCTTGGGCTAGGCGCTCCCTGTTTGAATTTGCAAATAAACCGGGCTCGATGCTAGCTAGAGCTCTACGTGGCCCGAGGAAACGCACCTTTATCCCCCATGTTACAACAAGACAGGGGACCAAAGTACACACTTCCAAAGAGATAGCAGAGGAATTCTGTGATTATTATCGGAAATTATATAACTTGCACCCAGGAGAGTCCTCCGAGGCTTTAAGGACCAAGACTGAGTCAGCGAGTGAATAAATCAAGGCCTCCGGAATGCCCACATTACCAGATGAAGTACGAGACTCTTTGGAGTCGGAGATTACTGCAGAGGAATTTCATGTAGCTTTGGCTCAGACAAAACCTCGAAGGCGGCGGGGCCTGATGGCTTCACTTTGACTTATTACCAATCTTTTGTGACTTTTTTGACGTCACACTTTGTGGCTGCATACAACACATTAAGAGGGGGAAACCCCATACCGGAGGACTCACTGAGAGCATATATATCTCTGATACCCAAAGAAGGGAAGGACCTATCCCAGTGTGGAAATTACCACCCAATTGCACTCCCAAACATTGATTTAAAGCTTTTCTCCAAAATACTGTCAATCCGACTCATATCACATATCCCATATTTAATACACTTAGACCAGGTGGGTTTTGTGCCGATGAGAGAGGCAAGAGACAATACTGCTAGGGTTTTTAATCTCATCCACATGATTCGCCCAACTAGACAGCCCTTTCTCCTGCTCTCAACAGACGCAGAAAAGGCCTTTGACAGGGTGGCCTGGCATTTTATGTGGGCCACCCTGGCACACATTGGTCTTGGCCCCAATATGCTTAACTGGATTCTGTCCCTCTATTCCAAACCGTCGGCGGCGGTATGGGTAAATGAGTGGCGTTCCAAGTTTTTTACAATAGCAAACGGGACGAGATAGGGATGCCCCCTGTCCCCCCTTATATTCATTTTGACCCTAGAACTGTTTATGTGCCACATAAGGGATGACTCAAATACCAAAGGCGTGCGGAAGCCCTCGGGACATCACAAAATTGCAGCCTACGCCGACAACCCGATTTTCTTTGTTTCAAATCCGTGGGTATCGCTTCCCAATATCCTAGCAGCTCTATGGAAATATGGGGAGCTGTCAAATTTTGGGGTCAACTGTGCCAAATCCGCAGTGTTAAATCTAACGATTCCAGAATCAGAAGCCCACAGTATGCGTACGTCCTTTGCGTTTCATTGGGCGGATAAATCTATTCGATATCTGGGTACTGACATCACACCGGACTTGGCACACTTGTATACCTTTAATTATATACCCCTGCTACATAGACTGAAAGCTGACCTCCGCAACTGGCATACCTTGACCTTGACATGGTTTGGATGGTGCAACGCCTTAAAGATGACAGTTCTGCCAAGGATTTTGTACATACTCCAAACCATTCCAATCCGGATTCCGCTGCATTTTTTCAAACGGCTCCGGACAATAGTTAGAGACTTCATTTGGGCACATAAGTCATCCAGGACGAAAATGCAAATTTTGACTAGACCAAAGGAGAAAGGGGGCATTGGCCTCCCAGACTTCCTCAACTATTATAGAGCAGTGCATCTATCGAGGATTGTGGACTGGCATTGTAATAAAGAATCTGAACAGTGGGTTGGGATGGAACTTGAAGATGCCTCTATTCCCCTCTTGACCTCTCCATGGCTTACATCACCACCACCAGAAGACATGAGAAATCACCTTTTGGTAGGTGCCACTCTTAAGGTAGCTAGATCCACCATTTACACCACTGGTCTCTCACCGCTGCCCTCCCCTATGACGCCGGTAATAGGCAACCCGGACTTCGTACCGGGGCTCACTAGTAGAAGGATGAGACAATTGACTGCGACAGGGAAATGTAGTCTGATGGATGTCTGGCCCCAGGGGGAGCTCCCCTCGCCGTCAGCCATTTCTAACCTCACAGACCCACCACTAGACGCTTTCAGTACCTACCAACTCCAACACTTTTTACAGTCTCTGCAGAAGTCGTTGTACACTCCATGAGACCTTACCCCTTTGAATCGCTCGGTAAGGCTGGGGAACCCCCACGGCATATGCTCTCTTTGCTGTACAACCACCTGACTACCCAGACCGAAGAGCCGACCCTGACATTCATTCAAAAATGGGAAAAGGACTTGGAGGTTCAGTTTTCACCACAACAGATAGATAAAATCCAAACTCTGGCACGTAAGTCTTCCATCGCGAACAAATATCAGGAAATAGGATACAAAATTATGTCCCGATGGTATAGAGTCCCCTACATACTCCATAAGATCAATAAAAACATCTTGGATAATTGCTGGCATTGCGATATGGCAGTGGGTACCATTATCCATATCTTTTGGGCATGCCCAGTATTGAGACTGGTCTAGGAGGAGGTGGCAACGACTATTAAAAGCTTAACTTCAGTAGACTTGCAAGACAATCTGGCTGCATGTCTCTTACATCTGACAATGCAACTCCTCAATGCAGCAAGGGCATGTATTCCCGCACTCTGGAGGCAACCCCAGCCGCCTACCAGGGTCCTGTGATACTCCAAAGTTAATTGTATTCTCCACATGGAGGAACTGACTGCTACTCTCCATAATACGGAGGAACAATTCCGGGATAAGTGGAGGCCCTGGAGACACTTTACAGGTACGATCTCATACTTGCAAGAAGTGGCTGAATCTATGACATGAATGAATCACACTCTAATGCACTGGGAATAGATTGAATAACCTGTATGAGAACGCTTACCCTCCCTCTCCCTTCCCCTCCCCTCCTCCCCCCTCTCTCTGCTTTCATGCTCTTTTCTCTCTCTTTCTCTTTCTGACATACAAATTTTGTTAAGATACTTCAGCTGCTGTACAGCTGTATCATAAATGTAGAGATCATAAGACCTGTGAAGATTATGCAATTTCTAGTGGTAAGATAATGGTACATGATCTACACTCTGGATCGATTTACTCTTTAGGTCTTGTTAACGTCATAATTTCTCAAGGAGGCATTTTAGACCTTCTGGTTTTTATGTCTATATTGGTTTTTACATAGACAAAGTAATCCTTGAACTGTTAATAATGATATTGGTGTGTTTGAACATATCTTTTAATTCACGGAATTTGTTGATTAATATGTCTGTATAAAAGATGTGATCACTGTATATCAAGGAACTTTGCCTTAAATAAATAAAGAATTTAAAAAAAAAAAGACAAGTCTTACAGATTCACCAACTTCCAAAATGGCGAACGTCTTCTTTTGCAACTCGGATTTATCTCCCAGGAATCCTCCCATCGCCAAGAGGAATGCCGTCCTAACACCTCCAAGAGACCCCCACCAACCAACCCCCTCACCCCCCTATGGGTGAAGCAACAATCAAAAAGGCCCCGAGACTCTATCCCGCCGAGATGAACCTGAGACTCAATCGCCCAAGAGGGTTTTACTCTCCTCAATTCTGAGGACATTCGGATTTCTGATGGTGTAGTGGTTGCTGCTACACCAACCTAGGCCTCAATTACTATGGCCAGACCAGTTCGCTTTCATCTAGGCTTTTTACACTTCTTGATTTGTACTCTTTCATGTTTAGATCTCTGATTTAAATTTCTACAAGACCCTCCATACTGTTCGCTGATCTATACCATCGGACCGGCGGATCATGATCTAGGGTCCAGGACCCAATGGACTGGTATTGTCTTTGTCTCTGATTACCTCCCTCTTCCCCTTCCAAACCTGCCTACCTCCACTCCCCCCAAATCCATCTTCCCAATACCCCTTCCCACCCTTCCCTTATTACCCTCACCCCCCTAATCCCCCAAGATGGTTCCTCACCATGGGAACAGCAAACATGTTTTCCCCTTTTGGAAAGTTTTTTTTTTGTTTGTTACTGTGTTTTGTTGTCTTAACATACTTGGTTCAAGACGCGTTGACTCTCATCTCTGGGTCCACTACTCCTACTATTTACAAGGGGCCACGAGGACGGAGCGGGTCCACTTGCCACTCCACCTGTTGAGATCTAGAGGAGCTCTACTCCCCTAGGGTCACCAGGAATGCAACCCCATTGTTGGTTGCCCCCACACCGAACTCTGCGTTTCTTAGGGTTTCGGAGCAGGGCCTGGCAAACCAGTCCTGCCCCTCAGGAATCAGGGGCACTTTCTTCCCTAGCCCTGAGGTCTCTCACCTCTATCTTCCTTCAACCTTACTTCTGGCTTTCCTTTACCCTCCTTAACTTCTTCTTCTTCCCCCCCAGGTGCACTCAGTAATAGCTCTTACACTCCCACGTTGCTGAACTCAAGCAGCTGCTTCAAGACAAGACTTCCCTCTTCATGGAACCAGGTAGGAACCCTAATGTACATGCGCTCCCCCCCTCACATGCATGACTGACCCCACCCCACAAACTGCGAAACTCAAGATAGCCTCCCATAACACATAGGGATTTAACTCCCCAATCAAAAGGCGTAAAGCATTGCAAAATTACCACTCCAGAGGGTTTGAAATTCTCCTATTATAGGAAACCCACTTCCCCAAAAGTTTTTCCCCCACCTTCCTTCACCACAGCTACCCGACATTCTTTCTGGCCAATGCGGATGACAAAAAGAGAGGGGTGGCAGTTCTCCTCTCTAAACACATATCATTCACCCATTCCCAGACCTTTAGAGACATTGAGGGCCGTTACATCCTCATCAAAGGTCACATCAACGGTACCCTTTTTTCTCTGGTTTCTTACTATGCCCCCAACAAGAAACAAGCGTCCTTCTTCTCATCTATGTTTACTGCCCTATCCCCACATCTTGAAGGCACGGTAATAATAGGTGGAGATTCTAATATAGTGTTCGATCACCTTTTAGACAAATCAGCAAAAGGCATCCCCATCTCAAAAAGACCCCCCAAACAGAGCCTCCACATCGCCCGACTACTTCACTCCTTAGGGATGATATACACCTGGAGGGAATTGAATCCTTCTGCAAAGGACTATACTCACTTCTCGGCACCCCACGGGACCTATTCCTGAATTGATCACATCTTCTTACACACGTCTGAGATACACTTAGCGTCCCAATCCTCCATTTGTGAGGTCCCCTGGTCAGACTACTCTATAGTTACCCTCAAAATCACAGGCTCCCCATCACGAGTGGGCCCACCTCAATGGCGCCTTAATGAATCACTTCTCACCAGCCCAGTGCATTGCACCATATTATAAAAGGAACTAAAGGAATATTTCCTTCTTAATCACAATGCTGACAGTACACCCAACTCTTTATGGGGGGCTCATAAAGTGGTCATGTGGGGTAAAATCATCCAACTAACATCACGCCTTAAACGTGAGAAACAACTGGACATTCTTAAACTAGAGAAGGAATTCCGGTCCCTATGCAAAACACACAAGAACAATCCAACACCCAGCTCTCTATCTAAACTTGACGCAGCTAGAATAGCCCTGAACACAGCCCTTACCTCCAGTGCCGAAAAAAACCTTAAATGGGTGAGTGGCAAGTTTTACCTCCTTTCTGACAAATTTGGGCCCCAACTAGCAGCAAAGCTCTCCCCTAAACAAAGAATTCACTCTCTTCCTAAAATAAAATCGCTATCGGGCACGTTAACCCAAAATCCAAAGCAGATCTTAGAGGCTTTCCACTCGTTCTACTCTAACCTCTGTGCTGATACCAACCCCTGCTCCCCTCCTAAACTAAACTCCTTTCTGGACAATATCCCTCTTCCCAAAATATCCGACACTCACCGCTCTATCATCATCCCCTTTCACTAAAGGGGAGGTTAGGGAGGTCATCAAAGGACTTAAAAAAGGATCAGCCCCGGGACCGGATGGCTTTTCGACCCAATATTACAAGACCTTCTTAGATACCGCCTCTCCTTATCTGGTCCGGCTCTTTAATTCCCTCCGAAAGGGACAGTCAATAGACTTAACAGCAAACTTGCATACATCTCTGTCATCCCCAAACCCGGCAAGGACCCCAGCCCAGTAAGCAACTATAGGCCAATTTCGCTAATCAACAACGATCTTAAGATCATGACAAAAATTCTTTCCAACAGAATGGGGTCTTTCATAGGGTCTTACGTACACAAAGACCAAGTTGGCTCCATACCGGGGAGGCAGGGACCGGACCAGATAAGGAGGGCAGTGGACATCATATCCCTCCTTAGGTCGGGTTGGGATGGGGGCCCATCACAGGAAGGATTCCTCCTATCCTTAGACCTTCGGAAGGCCTTTGATACGGTCACCTGGCCCTATCTCTTCACTACCCTTGAAAAGTGGGGTTTTGGCTCACACTTCCTCTCCTCATTAAAGGCCCTATATTCCCTCCCCAAAGCTCAGGTTAGGCTTCAGGGATCCCTCTCTGACCCTTTCCCTATCACTAAAGGAACACGACAAGGCTGCCCCCTTTCCCCCCTCCTCTTCGCCATAGCAATAGAGACTTTAGCCATTGCTATAAGAGAACACCCAGACATTCACGGAGTCAATTGTGGTCCTTCAACACACAAATGCGCACTCTTTGCGGACGATATCCTCCTCTTTGTAACCTCCCCCCTCATTTTGACCCCTAACGTCTTACAGCTGCTAGACAATTTTGGCCAGGCCTCAGGACTTTGGGTCAACATGTCCAAATCTACCGCCCTTAATATCTCTATTCCATTACCCCTAGTAGATAGACTAAAAATACACTTCCCATTCACTTGGAGTTCTACCTCTATCCCTTATCTAGGCGTCCACCTCACAGCCTCTATTGACCAACTTTACAAAAATAATTACCCACCCATGTTCAGGAAACTTAAGTCAGACCTTGACCAGTGGTCGCTTTACAATCAGTCCTGGCTAGGCAGAATAAATGCTATTAAAATGACCCTCCTGCCCAAGATCCTTTATCTCTTCCGCTCCCTTCCCATATCAGTCCCCAAACTTTATATAACTAACCTCCAATTGGCAATTATTCGCTTCACTTGGGGCAAGTTAAATCACCGCCTCCCCAAACAGACGCTCTTCCAACCCAGAAAGAAAGGCAGCCTAGGACTTCCTAACCTCTGGTGGTATTACCAGGCGGCTTAAGTAACCCAATTTTCTACCATCTAATCCAGAGGCCCTAAACCGAACTGGGTGGGAATGGAAAAACAAGCAGTCCCTAATTACACCATAGATTTCCTTATTTGGCGGCCCCCTAAATCTAGGCCCCCTATCCTCTCTCCCACACTATTCCACTCAATCACCTTATGTGACTCCCTACATAAACTGAACTCTATAGCATCATGGTCGCACCCCCTAGCTCATATTTTTCACAACCCTCAATTCCCCCCTGGAATGGATATTAAGGCCTTTCAATGGTGGCTGGATAAAGGCCTATATCGAATCGGGCACTTTTTTAACTCCAACGGCCCCCTAAAACTTGGATACTGCACCACTAAACTAGAAATGCCCCCCTCTGAAAAATTCCGCTTTCACCAAATATCACATTTCTTACACTCTCTGTCACCCAAAGACAATATTCCCCTCACAGTTACCCCTTATGAGCAGTGGTGCTCTGTGGCCATGAATGTGCAAGGAGGAATTTCCCTGATATACTCAGCACTTGCTGAACCATCGGAGAAAGCGCCTTACATGCTTAGCTGGGAGCGCAACCTTGAGTTCGAGTGGGATTTGGACACTTGGAACTCTCATTTTGCTAAAGCCTTCAAAGGGATCCTTAATATATCCCTAGTTGAAGCAAACCTCAAGGTCGTCTCCCGCTGGTACCTGGTTCCGACTCGACTAATTAAATTTTTTCCACAGTCATCGCCCCTCTGTTTCAGAGGATGCGACCACCTGGGCTCCCTTCTCCATATCCTTTGGCAGTTCCCCAGGATCAGAAGCTATTGGAACAAAATCTTTGGCCTAATTAGTAAAGTTACCGGGACAGTGCTCAACCAAGATCCAACAATAGCCCTTCTGAACCAGAGGATTCCTAATATCACGAAATATACGCAAAGGCTGATACATTTCATGTTCCTAGGAGCTAAAATAATGATAGCACAGGCCTGGAAGTCCCCTTCAGTTTCTTTTCACTTAGCCAAACAAAAAATTTCTTGGATTATGTTCCAAGAGAAAACCTCCAGCACTATATTGGATAAAATCAAAACTTTTAAATGCATTTGGGAACCCTGGGCCCGTCACATCGGCACCTCTCTATAATCCATTGGTAATCAACCTCCATGGCAACCCTCTTGTTTTACATCACTCCCTCATTGCCTAGCTATTGGTGTAGCTGCACCTGGACCCCTTCTCCCTCCTTCCTGACTGCTTCTTCCTTCCATTCTAACTTGTCTTTCCTTTCCCCTCTATTCTGTCTAAACCTCTAAACCTTCCCTTCTTCACTCTTCTACTGATGGCCTTTATGACAAAATCGCACCCCTGTCCTGCCCAGACCTAACCACTTCCATCTACAACACAACGTTGTCATCCTCCCTGGACGTACTTGTTCCTCTTTCTACACGCAGAACCAGGCCCCATCAGCCACAACCCTGGCAAACAGACGACACCAGAAGTCTCAAGAGACACAGCCATGCTCTTGAGCGAGCATGGCGTAAATCTAAATCCCTGCAAGATTTTACCCTCTACAAATCTGCCCTTCTCAAATACAACTGCTGCCTCCACACTGCTAAACAAACCTATTACAACACTCTCATCAAAACCCTCTCATCCAAACCTCTTTAACTCTTTTCTACTCTTAATTCCTTACTTCACCCCCCACTGCCCCCACCCACCAACTTGCTTACCGCGCAACATATTGCCAACCACTTCAATAGGAAAATCAACACAATTCGCAAGGAGATATCCAGCATTCAAATTCCTCCCCTACTCAACATATCAGGTCCAACACCACACTCAATACTCTCCTCCTTTTGCCCAGTTACCACAGAAGAAGTTGATAAACTCCTCTCCATGGCCCACCTCACTACCTGTCTCCTGGACCCTGTCCCCTCTCAATTACTGCGACCACCTTCCCACTCTATCCTCAACTCCCTAACCCACATCTGCAACCTCTCCCTCTCCTCCGGCACCTTTGCTTCCCGCTCAAACATGCACTGGTTACCCCCATACTCAAAAAACCCTCACTAGACCCCACCTGTTTGAATAACTTAAGACCTATCTCCCTTCTCCCGTTTGCCTCCAAGCTCATCGAACGCCTTGTTCATGACCAAATGAGTCGCTACCTCACAGACAACAACCTTCTCGACCCCCTACAGTCTGGCTTTCGCCCACAACATTCTACTGAAACTGCCCTACTAAAACTCACCAATGACCTAATAACTGCCAAAACCAATGGCCACTATTCCATACTCATACTTTTAGACCTCTCTGCTGCCTTTGACACAGTTGACCACCTGCTCCTCCTCAGCAAATTACACTCCCTTAGCCTCCGTGATTCTGCATTATCCTGGTTCTCCTCCTACCTATCTCAGCACACTTTCAGTGTCACTTACAACTCCATCTCCTCCGCTCCCCTTCCTCTTTCTGTTGGGGTACCCCAAGGCTCCGTCCTTGGGCCTCTCCTTTTCTCACTCTATACCTCTTCCCTGGGCCAGTTGATAACCTCCCATGGCTTCCAATACCACCTCTATGCCGATGACACACAGATCTATCTCTCCACTCCTTAACTTACCCCCTCTATCTCCTCATGGATCTCAAACTTGCTGAATGACATATCGGTATGGATGTCATACCACTTCCTCAAACTTAATCTTTCTAAAACAGCTTGTTATATTTCTTACTTCACGGTCCCCCTCCTGTGACTTCACCATTAATATCAACAACACAACAATTGGTCCCTCCACACATGCCAGGGTCCTGGGTGTAATCCTTGACTCTGAACTCTCCTTCAGCCCCCATATCCAATCACTGGCTAAATCCTGCCGCCTTAACCTCCGCAACATCTCCAGAATTCGACCCTTCCTGACTAATGACACCACAAAGCAACTTATTCACTCCTTGATTATTTCCCGCCTCGACTACTGTAACTCTCTCCTTAATGGCCTACCCTTAAGCAGGCTATCCCCCCTTCAGTCTATTATGAATGCTGCTGCTAGACTAATACACCTCACTAATCGATCCGTGACTGCTGCTCCTCTTTGCCAATCCCTTCACTGGCTTCCCCTACTCTACCGTGTAAAATTCAAAATGCTAACCATAACATACAAGGCCATTCACAACATCGCCCCCATCTACATCACCAACCTCATCTGCAGATATATCGCCCAAATCACCCCCTCCGCTCCTCCCAGGACCTCCTGCTCTCTAGCTCCCTTGTTACCTCCTCCCATGCTCACCTTCAGGACTTCTCCAGAGCCTCTCTCATCGTCTGGAATTCCCTGCCCTAGAATGTCTGATCAGCCCCTACCCTGTCCACCTTTAGGAAATCCCTGAAAACTCATTTATTCAGGGAAGCCTATCCCATACTCACATAACTGTCCCTGATCCACCCCCATCAAATCATTCTTTGCAGCTATTACCTTTTGTACCACTACCCCCTCCCTTTAGAATGTAAGCTCTACGAGCAGGGCCCTCCTGTACCTTTTGTATTGAACTGTACTGTAATTGCGTTGTCCCCCTTATACATTGTAAAGCGCTGCGTAAACTGTTGGTGCTATATAAATCTTGTATAATAATAATAATAATTCTGTCTCCTTCCCCATGCTCCCCATTAGCCCTAACTAATGGGGTTTTGAAATAAGATCATAACATTCCTCCAATTTCTACTTCCTTATGCTACCTTTTAAACACAGAGCGACTTTTATGTTAACGCTCTACAGGGCGTGCTCCCTGCCCTTTTGTTAATTACCGAAAGCGTTTCTAAATTTAAGTTCTATTAAGTTCTAAGTAACAAGTTTCTTCACCCTGTGGGTATACAGGATTACCTTTAGCAACCTATACGGTTCCCATTAGGGGTGTCAGGGTGTCAAATTATGTTGATTACTCATGTTTCGCTCGCTTTGTACAAAAGTATGTCCTTTGTCATCTCTATTTTTGATACCCTCCTTCACCCCTGCATGATGATGATACTTTGCCCTAATGTTACTTTTTTTTTAACAATAAAGCTCTTTTGAAAACTCAAAAAAAAAAAAAAAAGAGAAGTACAAGTCAGGGTTAGGTTATGAAAAAAATATCAATGATGATCCCTAGGAGCACCATCAAATCTATCATAACCAAATGGAAAGAAAAGGCATGTGGGAGACTCCCAAAATGTATGGAGGAAGGTGCTCTTGTCTGATGAGACTGAAATTGAACTTTTTGGCCATCAAAGAAAACGCTATGTCTGGCGCATACCCAACACATCACATCACCCAAAGAACACCATCCCCACTGTGAAACATGGTGGTGGCAGAATCATGCTGTGGGGATGTTTTTCAGCAGTCGGGACTGGGAAACTGGTCAGAGTTGAGGGAAAGATGGATGGTGCTAAATACAGGGATATTCTTGAGCAAAACCTGTAGCACTCTGTGTTTGATTTGAGGCTAGGACGGAGGTTCACCTTCCAGCAGTACAATGACCCCAAACACACTGCTAAAGCAACACTTGAGTGGTTTAAGGGGAAACACATAAATGTGTTGGAATGGCCTAGTTAAAGCCCAGACCTCAATCCAATAGAAAATCTGTGCTCAGACTTAAAGATTGCTGTTCACAAGTGCAAACCAATCAACCTGAAGGAGCTGGAGCAGTTTTGCAAGGAGGAATGGGCAAAAATCCCAGTGGTAAAATGTGGCAAGCTCATAGAGACTTATCCAAAGTGACTTGGAGCTGTGATAGCCGCAAAAGGTGGTACAAAGTATTGACTTTAGGGGGGTGAATAGTTATACACATTGACTTTTTCTGTTATTTTGTCCTATTTATTGTTTGCTTCACAATAAAAAAAACATCTTCAAAGTTGTGGGCATGTTCTGTAAATTAAATGACACAAATCCTCAAACAATCCATGTTTTTTCCAGGTTGTGAGGCAACAAAACACGAAAAATGCCACGGGGGTGAATACTTTTGCAAGGCACTGTAGTATGGTCTCCCATATAGTATCTCATAAGGTGTCAACCCTCTTGCTGTGGGGGTTAATCTCATGCTCAGAAAAGCTATTGGCAGACACTAAACCCAGTTTTTCCAGTTTCCTCCATTAGCTTCCTCAGTTTACTTTTTTGGTACCATTATGCCTTTCCACAGTACCTGCAGACTGTGGGTGGTAAACACAATGGTTATTTAAGTCAATATTTATACCATTTACCGATCTGCTGTATTGTCTGGTTTACGAAATGCGAACCATTGTCACTGCAGATTAGGGAAGGAATCCCAAATCTCGAAACTATTTCTTTTATAATTGCCTTGGCAACTGACTGCCCATCAGGGTGAGTCAGAGGGAAAGCTTCAACCCATTTTGTGTGTAAATTGACAATTACCAGGCAATACTTCTTATTTTCACATTTGTTTAGTTCAATGAAACCCATACATATTGTGTGAAAGGGATAGGGAGGCCTAGGAAATTGACCTATCAGAGGTCTCAATGCCCCTTGCACACAATATTTGTTACAGGTCACACACATTTTTTTTTTAGTAATTTGTAAATCCATACATTGTGAACACTTTTAATCATCTGTACCATCACCCCTTTTGACACATGGGCCTGCCCATGACTCAATAAAACTACATATCTAAACAATGAGGTAGGCAATATAGGTTTACCATCTATGCTTATATAATTACCTTCATCCTGTACTGCCCCTTTTGACAACCATTTTAGTTTCTCAGCCTCGGGTGCTGATATTTGCATTTCTATTAACCATGTTTCATCCATCACGCTCTGCATTCCTGCTGGTTTCGTAAGATGGGATGTACTTATATCAATAACAGAAAATACCTTGTTCTCAGGCTGGAGGTCATTCAGGAGGACATGGGGGGGTCAGGGACTACTGCCACATCTTTATTTATTGCTTGTAAGTCCTGAACGAGTCTCCAGAAGGGATGAGCTTCGAGTTCGAGTCAAACTCATGTTCGACTCGAACATCGGCTGTTCGCCAGTTCGCCGAACAGCAAACAATTTGGGGTGTTCGCGGCAAATTCAAAAGCTGCAGAACACCCTTTAAAAGTCTATGGGAGAAATCAAAAGTGCTAATTTTAAAGGCTTATATGCATGGTATTGTCATAAAAAGTGTTTGGGGACCTGGGTCCTGCCCCAGGGGACATGGATCAATGCAAAAAAAAAGTTTTAAAAACAGCCGTTTTTTCGGGAGCAGTGATTTTAATAATGCTTAAAGTGAAACAATAAAAGTGTAATATTCCTTTAAATTTTGTACCTGGGGGGTGTCTATAGTATGCCTGTAAAGGGGCCCATGTTTCCCGTGTTTAGAACAGTCTGACACCAAAATGACATTTCAAAGGAAAAAAAGTCATTTAAAACTACTCGCGGCTATTAATGAATTGCCGGTCCGACAATACACATAAAAGTTCATTGATAAAAACAGCATGGGAATTCCCCACAGGGGAACCCCGAACCAAAATTTAAAAAACAAAATGACGTGGGGGTCCCCCTAAATTCCATACCAGGCCCTTCAGGTCTGGTATGGATATTAAGGGGAACCCCGGGCAAAATGTAAAAAAAAAAATGGCGTGGGGTTCCCTTTCAAAATCTATACCAGACCCTTCAGGTCTGGTATGGATTTTAAGGGGAACCCTGCGCCAAAATTTAAAAAAAAATGGCATGGGGTCCCCCCAAAAATCAATACCAGACCCTTATCCGAGCACGCAACCTGGCAGGCCACAGGAAAAGAGGGGGGATGAGAGAGCGGCCCCCCTCCCCTGAACCATACCAGGCCACATGCCCTCAACACTGGGAGGGTGCTTTGGGGTAGTCTCCCAAAACACCTTGTCCCCATGTCGATGGGGACAAGGGCCTCATCCCCACAACCCTTGCCCGGTGGTGGTGGGGGTCTGCGGGTGGGGGGCTTATCGGAATCTGGAAGCCCCCTTTAACTAGGGGACCCCCAGATTCCGGCCCTCCCCCCTGTGTGAAATGGTAAGGGTACCCCTACCATTTCACAAAAAAACAGTCAAAAATGTTAAAAATGACAAGAGACAGTTTTTGACAATTCCTTTATTTAAATGCTTCTTCTATCTTCTATCTTCTTTCTTCTATCTTCTTTCTTCTATCTTCTATCTTCCTTCAGTTTCCTCCTCCATCTTCTTCTTCTTCTGGTTCTTCTGGTTCTTCCTCTCGGTGTTCTCGTCCGGCATCTCCTCCGCGGCGTCTTCTTCTCTTCATCTTCTTCTCCAGGCTGCTCCGCATCCATGATGGCAAGGAGGGAGGCTCCCGCTGTGTGACGCTTCTCCTCTTCTGACGGTTCTTAAATAACAGAGGGCGGGGCTACCCGGTGACCCCGCCCCCCTCTGACATCACCGGGAATGCCACAGGAAAGTCCCCATCAAGTCCCCATGCCTCACAGGGGGGCGTGGTCACCTGGTGGCCCCTCCCTCCGTTAATTAAGAACCGTCAGAAGAGGAGAAGGGTCACACAGCGGGAGCCTCCCTTCATGCCATCATGAATGCGGAGCGGCCTGGAGAAGAAGATGAAGAGAAGAAGATGCCGCGGTGGAGATGCCGGACGAGAACACTGGAGGAAGAACCAGAAGATAAAGAAGATGGAGTTAGAAACCGAAGGAAGATAGAAGATAGAAGAAAGAAGAAGCATTTAAATAAAGGAATTGTCAAAAACTGTCTCTTGTCATTTTTAACATCTTTGACACTTATTTTGTGAAATGGTAGGGGTACTCTTGTACCCCCTTACCATTTCACACGGGGGGGAGGGCCGGGATCTGGGGGTCCCCTTGTTAAAGGGGGTTTCCAGAATCCGATAAGCCCCCCACCTGCAGACCCCTACAACCAACAGGCAGTGGTTGTGGGGATGAGGCCCTTGTCCCCATCAACATGGGGACAAGGTGTTTTGGGGGGCTACCCCAAAGCACCCTCCCAATGTTGAGGGCATGTGGCCTGGTATGGTTAAGAAGGGGGGGTGCTCTCTCGTCCCCTCCTCTTTTCCTGCGGCCTGCCAGGTTGGGTGCTCGGATAAGGGTCTGGTATGGAATTTAGGGGGACCCCCCACATCATTTTTTTTTTTAAATTTTGGTTCGGGGTTCCGCTGGGGGGAATTCCCATGGCGTTTTTATCAATGAACTCTTATGTGTATTGTCGGACCGTCAATTCATTAATAGCCGCGAGTAGTTTTAACCACTTAACAACCGGCCCATAGCCAAATGACGGCTACAGGGCGGTTGTTTTACTCTGGGAGGGCGTCCAGGGACGTCCTCCCAGAATTCTGCTCTCGCGCGCCCCCTAGGGCGCGCACTCGAGAGCATCCGTGACCGCCGGGTCCAGAGGACCCGGCGCATCACGGATCCCGGTAAATGGCCGCTGATCGCGGCCGTTTACCATGTGATCGCTCTGTCAAATGACGGAGCGATCACATGTCAACAAACCGGCGTCATCTGATGACGCCGGTTCCTCTCCTCCCCCTCTCCTCCCCTCCTGTGTACCGATCGGTACACAGTGACCGGAGAGGCGGATGGATGGATGGCTGCAGCGTTGTGGGCTGCATCTGTAGTGCCCACAGCGCTGCACAGAGACATCCAGCCATCCATCCATCCATGCTCAGCCATCCCCACTACTCTGCATGACCTGCAATGCCCCACAATACTCTGCAATTCCCTCTGCAATGCCCCACAATACTCTGCCATACCCCTGCAATACTCTGCCATGACCTGCAATGCCCCACAATACTCTGCCATACCCTGGAATACCCCACAATACTCTGCAATACCCCTGCAATACTCTGCCATACCCTGGAATACCCCGCAATACTCTGCCATATCCTGGAATACCCCGCAATACTCTGCCATACCCTGGAATACCCCGCAATACTCTGCCATACCCTGGAATACCCCGCAATACTCTGCCATACCCTGGAATACCCCGCAATACTCTGCCATACCCTGGAATACCCCGCAATACTCTGCCATACCCTGGAATACCCCGCAATACTCTGCCATACCCTGGAATACCCCGCAATACTCTTCCATACCCTGGAATACCCCGCAATACTCTGCCATATCCTGGAATACCCCGCAATACTCTGCCATACCCTGGAATACCCCGCAATACTCTGCCATACCCTGGAATACCCCGCAATACTCTTCCATACCCTGGAATACCCCGCAATACTCTGCCATACCCTGGAATACCCCGCAATACTCTGCCATATCCTGGAATACCCCGCAATACTCTGTCATACCCCGCAATACTCTGCCATACCCCAAAATACCCCGCAATACTCTGCCATACCCCGCAATACTCTGCCATACCCCGCAATACCCTGAAATACCCCGCAATACTCTGCCATACCCCGCAATACTCTGCCATACCCCGCAATACTCTGCCATACCCCGCAATACTCTGCCATACCCCGCAATACCCTGGAATACCCCGCAATACTCTGCCATACCCCGCAATACTCTGCCATACCCCGCAATACCCTGGAATACCCCGCAATACTCTGCCATACCCTGAATACCCCGCAATACTCTGCAATACCCTGAAATATCCCGCAATACCCAGCCATACTCTGCAATACTCAGTGATACCCAGCCATACTCTGCCATACCCAGCCATGCTCTGCAATACCCCGCAAAAATCTGCAATACTCTGCCATAACCCGCAATACTCTGCCATACCCAGCCATACCCCGCAATACCCAGCCATACTCTGCCATACCCAGTCATACTCGGCGATACTCTGCTATACCCAGCCATGCTCAGCCATACCCAGCCATGCTCAGCCATACCCAGCCTCTGTATGTGGCCAGGCTGTGGAAGTCTCACACATGTGGTATCCCCGTACTCAGGAGGAGTAGGAGAATCTATTTTGGGGGGTCATTTGTGGTATGTACATGCTATGTGTTAGAAATATTGTATAAATGGACAACTTTGTGTTAAAAAAAAAAAAGCGTTTTAACCACTTCCCGCCTTCCGTCATACGACGTCCTTGACTTTGTGCGGGGATATCTGAATGATGGGTGCAGCTACAGGCATCATTCAGATATCATATTTTTCAGCCGGCGATTCCCTATACCATGAGAACGATCATAGCGGCTGTTACACTGCTTGATCGTTCTTACGGGAGGCGAGAGGGGACGCCCCCCCTCCCGCCGCCCTCCGGTGCTTCTACCGACTCACCGCTACGATCGAAGCCAGGATCTTTTTTTTTTTTTTTTTTTTTTAATTTCAGGAACAGCCTAGAGGTGAGATGTGGGGTCTTATTGACCCCATATCTCACTGTAAAGAGGACCTGTCATGCCATATTCCTATTACAAGGGATGTTTACATTCCTTGTAATAGGAATAAAAGTGATCAAAAAAATTTTTTTTTTGGAAAAAAGTGTCAAATTAAAATAATTAAAGTAAAATGAACAATAAAAAAAAAAAAAAAATTTTTAAAGCGCCCCTGTCCGTGTGCTCGCATGCAGAAGCGAACGCATACGTAAGTCCCGCCCACATATGAAAACGGTGTTCAAACCACACATGTGAGGTATCGCTGCGATCGGTAGAGCGAGAGCAATAATTTTGGCCCTAGACCTCCTCTGTAACTCAAAATTTGTTACCAGTAAAAAATTTTAAAGCGTCGCCTATGGGGATTTTTAAGTGGCGAAGTTTGGCACCATTCTACAAGCGTGTGCAATTTTGAAAGGTGACATGTTAGGTATCTATTAACTCGGCGTAACTTCATCTTTCATATTATGCAAAAACATTGGGCTATCCTTACTGTTTTGTTTTTTTTTAAAGCAAAAAACTGTTTTTTTTCCAAAAAAAACGCGTTCGAAAAATTGCTGCGCAAATATCGTGCGAGATAAAAAGTTGCAATGACCGCCATTGTATTCTCTAGGGTCTTTGCTAAAAAAACATATATAATGTTTTGGGGTTCTATGTAATTTTCTAGCAAATAAATGATGATTTTTACATGTAGGAGAGAAATGTCAGAATTGGCCTGGGTGCTCCAGAACGCCTGAAGGTGCTCCCCTGCATGTTGGGCCTCTGTATATGGCCACGCTGTGTAAAAGTCTCACACATGTGGTATCGCCGTACTCGGGAGTAATAGCAGAATGTGTTTTGGGGTGTAATTTGTGGTATGCATATGCTGTGTGTGAGAAATAACCTGCTAATATGACAATTTTGTGAAAAAAAAAAAACGAAAAAAAAAAAACTTGATTTTGCAAAGAATTGTGGGAAAAAATGACAACTTCAAAAAACTCATCATGCATCTTTCTAAATACCTTGGAATGTCTTCTTTCCAAGAAGGGGTCATTTGGGGGGTATTTGTATTTTTCTGGCATGTTAGGGTCTCAAGAAATGAGATAGGCCGTCAGTACTTCAGGTGTGATCAATTTTCAGATATTGGTACCATAGCGTGTGGACGCTATAACTTTCACAAAGACCAAATAATATACACTAATTTGGGTTATTTTTACCAAAGATATGTAGCGGTATAAATTTTGGCCAAAATATATGAAGAAAAATTACTAATTTTCAAAATTTTATAACAGAAACGAAGAAAAATTTATTTTTTTACAGATTTTTCGGTCTTTTTTCTTTTATAGCGCAAAAAATAAAGAACCCAGTGGTGATTAAATACCACCAAAAGAAAGCTCTATTTGTGTGAAAAAAAGGACAAAAAATTCATATAGATACAGTGTTGCATGACTGAGTAATTGTCATTCAAAATGTGAGAGCACCAAAAGCTGAAAATTGGTCTGGTTATTAAGGGGGTTTAAGTGCCCAGTGGTCAAGTGGTTAAATGACTTTTTTTCCTTTGAAATGTCATTTTGCTGTCAGACTGTTCTAAACATGGGAAACATGGGCCCCTTTACAGGCATACTATAGACACCCCCCAGGTACGAAATTTAAAGGAATATTACATCATTGCATTGATCCATGTCCCCTGGGGCAGGACCCAGGTCCCCAAACACTTTTTATGACAATAACTTGCATATAAGCCTTTAAAATGAGCACTTTTGATTATTCATGTTCATGTCTCATAGACTTTAATGGTGTTTGCGTGTTCGAGCAAATTTTTTGCCCGTTCACAAGTTCTGGTGCGAACCAAACAGGGGGGTGTTTGGCTCATCCCTAGTCTCCAGCCTCCTTGTGGCTTATTAACAGGAAACAATGGTGTAACACAGGGTGAATCCAGACACTCTATGACCATCCCCTACCCTGCTTTTTCCTGACCACAGGATCCATTCCAACCTCTGCATCCTTTCTCAAAAGGCACTGTTTCTTGATGCAGTCTCACACTACTTTTGGGGGTGATATGCATTTCACTTGCTGCCTTAATTAGTCCTACATAACCTTTTCCTCTTGACCAAAGGTGGTTGGGGATGTCTTTTAGTGCATCCTCTTCCTCTTGGGTCAAGAGGACCAGTCATTCCTCGTCACAATGTCCCCCTGTAAGGTGTACCCCTGGTGTACTTTGTGTGACCCAATTGAGGCTACAAGATTGGATTCCTTTCATTTTTCATTGTTCTGGTGTCATGTGTATCCAATCATTTAACAAATCCCCCAACTCATTAGCACTTCAAGTAATTGACACATGGGGTTTAACTCTTTTTACAAGCATAAATAAGTAAAAAAAAATTTCAACAAATGTTTAAGAATAAGAAAGCATTCTAAGATATTCTGCTCAGCTCATCAAGTTTCTGTCTACAATCACCAGACATAACTCCCTAAATGTGCCCCTTAGAGATACAGAGTACTGAGATGAACTGTCACAAAAGTGATTTAATGTTGTTGTTGCACATACGTGCAGACATCTATTTCTAAAATGGTGGCTATACCTTCTACTCTCCTACACTCATACTGAAAGAAATACATTATCTTGTCTAATATGTAGAACCTACAACTGTAATTACATTAGCAGCATTGAATTTATCTACAGATTCAAGCTATGCTGGGACTTGTGGTTCCACAACAGATAGTACTCAGAGAGCAGCTACAACAATGAGATATATACACAAATTGTATCTAAGCATCATTCAGGGGAGAGATCATTACAGTCATCTGCACCATCGAAACGTCTATTCTTATGACTATAAACTTCAGCATTATTTATGTCACACTGAACCATCTGTCTATTGCAGTATTTCAGCAAGAAAAGGGGGCTAATGACTATAAAATAAACAAGCCCTCTTTTTCAGTTTAAGACCCAATAATTGCCTACAGATATTTTCCTTCCAGAAGCAGTTTGCTAGATACAAACAATGTTGTAAATTTTCTAAAACAAACAACTTTCTTTTTTCTGTAGTTTAAAAAACTTCTAACTCCTCAGCCTATTCATGGAGCTATCTAGCTGAGGTGACTCGTTCTCTGTGTAGCTTGAATACCTCATTGGAGAGGAGGCAGGTGGCCATGCTGTCTCCCTCCTGATCCCAATACAGGGTTTTCTAAGTAATTCTGACCCCTTTAAACTTAGTAAGTTTCTTTTCATAATTTATATCAGTTCCTGAAGTATGTTTGAAATACATTGTACAATGAAAATGATGCTGGGTCTTGTAGTTCCTCACTTTAACCCTTTTCTTCCACCTTGTTCAGGAGGGATTGTTGCATGCACTCAGGACCTACAGTACATAAAACTAGGCTATACCAATGATAAGGCTTGTTGTTAGCCTTCACTACATGTGTTTTTCAAGTACGGTGGGCTCTCAAGCCCCCCTTAGCTGGTATAACCGAGGTATCAAGTGCATGCAACAAATCCCTGCCCAGAAGGTTAAACAGACATTGTTTAGATATCACATTTTATATTCAGATTTTTTGCCCATTAGTGGGTCCTCTATAGGAAGATTCTCTAAAACACCCTCCTCACACATTACCCGTTTGCTGATTTTACAAAAATTGTACTTTTTTTCTTAACTCCTCCAGGCATGTCCTGGGGATGAATCAGGGTCCTGCATTCCCTTGGTTGACACTAGGGATGAGCCGAACACCTCCCTGTTTGGTTCGCACCAGAACATGCGAACAGGAAAAAAGTTTGCTCGAACAAGCGAACACCGTTAAAGTCTATGGGACACGAACATGAATAATCAAAAGTGCTAATTTAAAAAGGCTTATATGCAAGTTATTGTCATAAAAAGTGTTTGGGGACCCGGGTTCTGCCCCAGGGGACATGGATCCATGCAAAAAAAAGTTTTAAAAACGGCCGTTTTTTCAGGAGCAGTGATTTTAATAATGCTTAAAGTCAAACAATAAAAGTGTAATATATATAAGAACCCAAACTAGAGTCAAAGCTGCGCTCAGATCTAAAGAAACAAAAAACAAATGTGGGGGAAAAAAGCTGCCAGCACCTAAAAAAGTCCAGTCTCTGACTCCTAAAGTATGGTAAACAGCAAAGTGCAGCGCTATAAGTATATATGTGACATAAAAAGAAATAAGGTCCCACCAAGTGACATAACATCAATCAGTAGATATAAATAAACAAGATCAATCAATAAAAAACATTAAAATTATATTGAGTCCACAAAAAAATAAATAAAAAACACCCATCCAGGAAAGATGTGATAAGGAGTGTTAGTAGATAATCCACCAAGGAGTGTATGAGTAGAGTCTGCTTACCGGACGCGATGACTGCTATTACGGCAGTCTCGCCCAGCATAGGGATTATGGTCTCCCAAAACCAAAGGTACAGAGCGGGACCAGTAGCTTTAGAAATCGATCATAACCAGAAATAGAAAGCAAAACACATCCATAGCGCAATAACGTATGATAAAAGGTTTTAATAGAATAGAGGAATTGCACTTACAATTTGGCAGAAAAAATGTAGCATGAGAGGTATTAGACACAGCGGCGGTGTCTCCGTGTACCGCGATTCACTTCCTGTACTGCAAAGCCCGTCCGAGAACGTGATGACGTCACCATCGTAGGGTCCTCCCTACGCGTTTCGTCACGATAGGACGTCGTCTGGGGATTGGCCGGGTGACAGGTCATCACGCTTGGGCATATAAATACATAGAAGGCGCCATTTTGACTACTGGCAAATGTGATATGTATAATGGAGATGAATCCAGAGGGGCCATATTAGCTTCTGGCCGTTAATGGTAAACCTATGTATAATCAGGAAGTGACAGGAGGCAAGATCGCCATCTTGTGGAAATAAAGGAGGCTTGCGGATAGGGCTCTGCACAGGAAGAAATAGGGTCACAACAGATACACTTGCCATAAATAAATGGACACAGATAAGCTCATGTCTGATCCCCATAAAAGACCCAACATGGGTCAAACAAATCAAATGGGGAAATAAGAAAAATTAAAACATATATTGATAACATAATCTTAGTAATGAATAAAAGCTTATAACATGAAATAAAATACAATGGGATAAGCGCAGAAGGTAATAAACCGCTTTTATACATTGTTAATAAAGCAGTTTATGTCCCACTCCACGTTTAACCCTTGTGGTCTGGAGGATAACATGTCGAAGATTCATCTGGTTTCAAGTCTGGAGATGGATCTGACCATGTTAGTTCCTCTCCAGTGGGGACGTATTCTGTCAATAGCTAAAAACAGGGTACCTTTTAATTTTTTATTGTGGTATTTGGCATAGTGCCTAGAGAGGTTATGTTTTGTGAATCCTCGCTTGATATTAGCAACATGTTCTGAAAGACGCACGTGTAATTCGCGTTTAGTGCGTCCAATATACTGCTTTGAGCAAGGACATTGGATTAGGTAAACAACATACTGAGTAGAGCATGTTATAAAGGACTCTATGTTGTGTACCTTATTTGTGACTGTTGAACTAAAGGTTTCACATTTTCTACCCCTGAAGGAATTAATCTGGCAGATTTTGCATCTGCGACAGGGAAAGAAACCTTTCATGTTTTGAAAAAAAGAGATTGTTCGCGGGGGATCAACAACATTTGAGGCCACACTGTGTCTCAGGGAGGGAGCCCCTCTATAAATCAAAACAGGTTTGTCTGGAATAACTGTGCGGAGTATTGGATCATTCTGAAGGATGCTCCAATACTTACGAAAAAATTTTTTGATAGAGTAATGCTGATTGGAATAGCCTGTAATCATGGACCACTCAAATTTGTTGGTAAGCCCAGGATTACGTTCTCTGTTTCCACTCAGCAACAGGGACCGATCCATAGTGGCAACTTTGTTGATAATGATGTCAATATCACTCCCCAGATATCCTTTGTCTAAAAAATGTTGTTTTAGTACCAAAGCTTGTGAGTGGTAGTCTGAAAGATTGGTGCAATTACGTCTTATACGTTGTAATTGGCTTTGAGGGACAGAATTCAACCATGATGGATGGTGGCAACTGGAGAGTGGTATATATGCGTGTCTGTCCGTCTCTTTGAAATGTGTATTGGTGGTTACATACCCATCAACAACCATGATGTTTAGGTCAAGGAAATGAATTCTCGATTGACTGGCCTCAAACTGCAGAGAAATGCCCCTGTTATTGGAATTAAGTTTGGAGAAGAAGTTGTGAAGAGATGGTATATCTCTGTCCCACACAAGGAGGACATCATCGATATATCTTCTCCATAGGCGCAGTTCTTTGGGGGGATTGATATCAATGACTTCTTTTTCCCACCTGGCCATAAATAAATTGGCCAGGCTGGGCACAAATTTTGCGCCCATAGCCACTCCACATGTTTGCAAGAAGAAGTCGCCCCCAAACCAGAAATAGTTATGGCTTGTAGCGAAATTGAGGAGTGCCATAATAAATTGTTTCTGTATTCCTGATAGTGTAGAGTCCTGGTCAAGATAGTAATTGACTGCCTCAAACCCTTGTTGATGGGAAATGATAGTATAGAGAGAGGCTATGTCCGCCGTAGCTAAGATGTAGCCATCTCTCCATTCAAACCTTTCAAGTAAATTAATAACTTGAGTAGTGTCTTTCAGATATGAAGGGGTCAAAACTACTAGGGGTTGAAGAAAGTTGTCCACATACTTCCCGATTCTTGCCATGACAGAATCAATGCCACTAATAATCGGGCGGCCTGGTGGATGAGTCAAATTTTTGTGTATTTTTGGTAAATAGTACATAACTGGTACCCTCAGAGCTGAGGGGACCAGGTATGTCTTTTCTTTTTTATTTAGGATTCCCTGTTGATATCCTTTATCAACAAGGCTCTGCAATTCTCTCTTAAATTTAATTGTAGGATTAAATGCTAATGGAGAATAAGTAGTGCGATCCGACAAAAGTCTATGCATTTCCTCCAGGTAACTAGATTTGTCTAAAATGACTACCCCCCCACCCTTATCCGCAGGGCGTACTACTATCTCATTACGCTCACAGATTTGTTTAAGATGATGTTGGAGGTCATTGTTGGTATTATTTCTTGGGATGTTAAGTGCCATAAGGTCTTTAATGACAATCTCCCTAAAGACCTGTATAGAAGGGGCGGCAAAGCCTGGGGGGTTGAATAATGAGGCATTTGAAAAATTAGTGTGTCTAATAGAACTACCATTTGTGTTTGTCATGGAGTTAGAGTCGGTAGGGTTAGCTACAGAAGAAGGTGTGTTGGTAGATAGAATCTGACTTCGATTACCAATAGGGTTAAGGATGAAATGTCTTTTGATGTTAATCTTCCTTATAAATTTATGTATATCGATAAAAGTTTCAAATTTATTCAACCTATGTGGGGGTGCAAACTTGAGACCTAAACTATGAACCTTCTGTTCACCTTCGGAAAGTTGAGCTTGACTTAAGTTAAAGACACCACTAATGTCTACTGTTTTCTTTTTTTTGGACCTGAACCTCCTCCCCGCTCTGATGCCTCTCTTTCGTCGTAACCCCTTTTGGTTTTGTGATTGCCCTGGGGAAAAAAACGAGTCTGATTAGCCTCTATGTAATTGTGAGGGGAGTCCTGATAGTCATCACTGGGAGGACCTCTAAATTGGTTAGGATGCCGAGAAATAACTGGGTTATCCTCAAAATAGGGATCTGAGTAGTGTGAAAGAGGTGCAAACCTGTTTTGCAGAGGGATTTGTCTCTCTTGGGGGTTATAAACTTGTGAGGTAGATGGAGAGTTGGCATAAGTAACCCTGTCGTCATAAGGTCTTTGGTAATAGTCCCTAGGGTCACCTCGGAGATCCCGTGATCCCTGTCGGGGGTAGTCAACATTGGGATTTTTCTTGGGAGGGTAATTCCCTTGGTTGTTACCCCTGAAAGGTGGTTTCTTATATTGGGATCTTTGGGGAGTGCCCTGGGGGGGATTCTTATAAGACATGGGTCTATCATTGTTTCTAAAAGTTTTGGGCCTGGCTGTGGGTTGTCCCCGCTGATTGGCCCGGGGAGAGGAAATAGGGGGAGCCCTCCCTATGTTGTTGCCAAACAGAGGCGGGGGCCTTATGTCACCACCAAAGGGGGGTGGTGGAGGTTGTAATGGAAAGGGTTGATGGTTGGCTGTCTCTGCAGAGAAAAAAAGAAAAAATACAACCGTGATCTTGCGGATTATTCCAACAAAGTAGTTTTTAAATGGCAGATCCTTACAGATAATTCTACAGGTGATGCAGAGACAGCCAACCATCAACCCTTTCCATTACAACCTCCACCACCCCCCTTTGGCCTGGTACGGTTCAGGAGGGGGGGGCGCACTCTCATCCCCCCTCTTTTCCTGCGGCCTGCCAGGTTGCGTGCTCGGATAAGGGTCTGGTATGGATTCTTGGGGGGACCCCACGCCGTTTTTTTTTTTTTTTTGGCGCGGGGTTTCCCTTAAAATCCATACCAGACCTGAAGGGTCTGGTATGGAATTTAGGGATAACCCCATGTCATTTTTTTTTTTAAATTTTGGCCGGGGTTCCCCTTAATATCCATACCAGACCTGAAGGGCCTGGTATGGAATTTAGGGGGACTTCCACGTCATTTTTTTTTCAAATTTTAGTTCGGGATTTCCCTGTGTTGAATTCCCATGCCGTTTTTATCAATGAACTTCTATGTGTATTGTCGGCAATGCAATAGCCGCGGGTAGTTTTGAATGGAATTTTTCCTTCGAAATGTCATTTTGCTGTCAGACTGTTCTAAACACGGGAAACATGCGCCCCTTTACAGGCATACTATAGACACCCCTCAGGTTCGAAATTTAAAGGGATATTACACTTTTATTGTTTGACTTTAAGCATTATTAAAATCACTGCTCCTGAAAAAAACGGCCATTTTTAAAACTTTTTTTTGCATTGATCCATGTCCCCTGGGGCAGGACCCAGGTCCCCAAACACTTTTTATGACAATAACTTGCATATAAGCCTTTAAAATTAGCACTTTTGATTTCTCCCATAGACTTTTAAAGGGTGTTTCGCGGCATTCGAATTTGCCGCGAACACCCCAAATTGTTCGCTGTTCAGCGAACTTGCGAACAGCCAATGTTCGACTCGAACTCGAAGCTCATCCCTATTTGCAAGGATATATAGGGAGCTGTTGGCAGCAAGGGCCACTCTTCCGGTTCCAAGGCACGAATTGGGTCAAAGAGTATAATCCCCCCTCTGTTTTTGGTCCCAAAGGCTTCAGGGGGTTTCGGACCAGTTTTTGACCTCAAAGTCCTGAATTCTTACATGAAGGTTCCACCATTCAAAATGGAGTCATTGGAAACGATCGTTTCGGTTGTGGAGTCAGGAGACTGGATGGTTTCCATCGATCTGGCGGATGCGTATCTTCATGTCTCCATAGACGCATCTCACCATCGCTTTCTCAGGCCTTCCGTGGCCTTTTAACCACTTCAGCCCCGGAAGGATTTACCCCCTTCCTGACCAGAGCACTTTTTACAATTTGGCACTGCGTCACTTTAACTGCTAATTGCGCGGTCATGCAATGCTGTACCCAAATGAAATTTGCGTCCTTTTCTTCCCACAAATAGAGCTTTCTTTTGATGGTATTCGATCACCTCTGCGGTTTTTATTTTTTGCGCTATAAACGGAAAAAGACCGAAAATTTTGAAAAAAAATATTTTCTACTTTTTGTTATAAAAAAAGCCAATAAACTCAATTTTAGTCATACATTTAGGCCAAAATGTATTCGGCCACATGTCTTTGGTAAAAAAAATGTCAATAAGCATATATTTATTGGTTTGCGCAAAAGTTATAGCATCTACAAACTAGGGTACATTTTCTGGACTTTACGCAGCTTTTAGTTTATGACTGCCTATCTCATTTTTTAAGGTGCTAAAATGGCAGGGCAGTACAAACCCCCCCCCCCCCAAATGACACCATTTTGGAAAGTAGACACCTCAAGGAAATTGCTGAGAGGCATGTTGAGCCCATTAAATATTTTTTTTTTTGCCCCAAGTGATTGAATACTGACAAAAAAATTACAAAAAGTTGTCACTAAATGATATATTGCTCACACAGGCCATGGGCATATGTGGAATTGCACCCCAAAATACATTCAGCTGCTTCTCCTGAGTATGGGGATACCACATGTGTGGGACTTTTTGGGAGCCTAGCCTCGTACGGGGCCCCGAAAACCAATCACCGCCTTCAGGATTTCTAAGGGCGTAAATGTTTGATTTCACTCCTCACTACCTATCACAGTTTTGAAGGCCATAAAGTGCCCAGATGGCACAAACCCCCCCAAATGACCCCATTTTGGAAAATGGACAACCCAAGCTATTTGCTGAGAAGCATGGTGAGTATTTTGCAGCTCATTTGTTTTTGAAAATGAAGAAAGACAAGCAAAATAACTTTTTTTTTTCTTTTTTCAATTTTCAAAACGTGGTGACAAAAAGTGAGGTATGCAAAATACTCACTATACCTCTCAGCAAATAGCTGGGGGTGTCTACTTTCCAAAATAGGGTCATTTGGGGGGGTTTGTGCCACCTGGGCATTCCATGGCCTCCAAAACTGTGATAGGCAATGAAGAATGAAATCAAATTTTATGCCCTTAGAAAGCCTGAAGGCGGTGCTTGGTTTGCGGGGCTAGGCTCCCAAAAAGTCTCACACATGTGGTATCCCCATACTCAACAAAATGTATTTTGGGGTGTAATTTCACATATTCCCATGGCATGTTTGAGCAATATATCATTTAGTGACAACTTTGTGCAAAAAAAAAAAATTGTCTTTTTCCCGCAACTTTTGTCACAATATAAAATATTCCATGGACTCGACATGCCTCTCAGCAAATGGCTTGGGGTGTCTACTTTCCAAAATGGGGTCATTTGGGGGGGGTTGAACTGTCCTGGCATTTTATGCACAACATTTAGAAGCTTATGTCACACATCACCCACTCTTTTAACCACCTGAAGACAAAGTCCTTTCTGACACTTTTTGTTTATATGAAAAAATAATTTTTTTTTGCAAGAAAATTACTTTGAACCCCCAAACATTATATATTTTTTAAAGCAAATGCCCTACAGATTAAAATCTTTGCGCATTAAAATTATTTGCGCAGCGAATTTTCAAACGCATTTTTTGGGGAAAAAACACACTTTTTTAAATTTTAATGCACTAAAACACACTATATTGCCCAAATGTTTGATGAAATAAAAAAGATGATCTTAGGCCGAGTACATGGATACCAAACATGACATGCTTTAAAATTGCGCACAAACGTGCAGTGGCGACAAACTAAATACATTTTTAAAAGCCTTTAAAAACCTTTACAGGTTACCATTTTAGATTTACAGAGGAGGTCTACTGCTAAAATTACTGCCCCCGATCTGACCTTCGCGGTGATACCTCACATGCATGGTGCAATTGCTGTTTACATTTGATGCCAGACCGACGCTTGCGTTCACCTTTGCGCGAGAGCAGGGGGGGACAGGGGTGCTTTTTTTTTTTTTTAATCTTATTTGTAAACTGTTCCTTTATTTATTTATTTTTTATTTTTTTTTAATCATTTTTATTATTATCTCAGGGAATGTAAATATCCCCTATGATAGCAATAGGTAGTGACAGGTACTCTTTTTTTTTGGAAAAAATTGGGGTCTATTAGACCCTATATCTCTCCTCTGCCCTCAAAGCATCTGCCCACACCAAGATCGGTGTGATAAAATCCCAATTTCCCAATGGTGCTGTTTACATCCGGCGAAATCTAAGTCATGAAATGCTCGTAGCTTCCGGTTTCTTAGGCCATAGAGATGTTTGGAGCCACTCTGGTCTCTGATCAGCTCTATGGTCAGCTGGCTGAATCACCGGCTGCATTCTCAGGTTCCCTGTTGGGACAGGAGAGCCAGAGAAAAACATGGAAGAAGGTGGGGGGGGCATTCCCTCCCACTGCTTGTAAAAGCAGTCTAGAGGCTAATTAGCCGCTGTCAAGATAAATAAATTCGCGCTGCAGCTGAATGGCGTACCTGAAGACAAAAAAATGGTTAACAATAAAACACAGTAAACAGTAAAGTATAAAAAATTGCATACCTGAAAAGCAAACATGATAAAACATAATAACAATAAAACATTGCAGAATAGAATACAGTAGAAATCCGACTGCATTTGGTTGGGGATGTGAATGGGGGAAGTATGGGGGCTGCAGAAGTGGTGGGTTCCCAATTAGGATTGGCCAATGCAGCAGGAAGGGCACTATGGGCATGACGGGCCTGTGTTTGTCTTCTTCTTGGTGACAGCAGGACACTACTTTTGCTTGCCACCTCACCAGCTTGAACTGCACTTATGGAACTCGCCACGTCACAAAGTGTTACTGCAGTGCTGGTTTGACTATGACCGGGGTGTACTAGGCTGCTGGTGCTTGCCAGATCACCAAAATGCTACCAAAAAAACTGTTAGCGATCGCAGGGATCAGGCCTGACTCTGCGTATGCTGCAGTTATGCGTTTAGTGTTTTGCAAGTGACAGTGATCGATCGATACTGCACTTGGGTGGGCTGGGCAGGGCGGAGGGGCAAAACGCAGGTGCTAGCAGGTATCTGGGCTGATCCCGCTAACACTGCGTTTTTGGGAACCCTAAACTGCTGGGGACGCTAGTATAGATTTGATCAGATATCGATCCGTTCAGATACTATACCACTAAGGGAAGTGTATGCGGCGTGCGTGGGTGTTAGCGCTACTGGCGCTAACCTGACGCTGCCTGGGGTGACGCAGACCCTATCTGACCCTAAAACCTAACTTGAATCACCGCTGGGCGATCAGGGGGCTAAACGTTTAATAGCCAATAAACAGCGGGTGCCCTGACACTATAAAAAATGAACTAGCTAACCAGCATCACCCGTAACAGTTATACGGTGATCACTGGTGTAAGGGTTAACTAGGGGGCAATCAAGGGGTTAAAACCTTTATTTGGTGGTATATGGGGGTCCCTGGCGCTATAAAATGCTGACGGCGAACCTATATATTTACCTCCCTAACTAGAGTCACCAGTGACACTAATACAGCGATCAGAAAAATGATTGCTTAGTGACATTGGCGACAGGGGGTTATCAAGGGGTTAAAACTTTATTAGGGGGGTACCCTAGACCTAAAGGGGGCTACCACTAACTGCCCTACCACACTAACTGTCACAAACTGACACCAATGCAGTAATCAGAAAAAAAAAACTGCTTGGTGTCACTGTGACAGGGGGTGATCAGGGGGTGATCGGGGGGTGATGGGGGGTAAAAAGTGTGCCTGGTGTGTTCTACTGTGTGTTGTGCACTCACATCGATGTCTTCTCTCCTCGGCGCCGGAACGAAAAGACCAGCTCGAGGAGAGATTACATCACTTCCTCCGCTTCTGTTTACATTACAGAAGCCGAGGAAGCATTTCATTCACCAGGAGCGATCGCGACTGGGGGCCACGAATGAGTGGCCTCCCCCTCACCTTTGATCGCCCCTGACGAGAATCCGCCGCAGGCACCAGGGGGGTCCGATTGGACCCCCTGCCCGCGGGCAGGCAAGGACTTATATATAAGTCCTTATGCCTGCCCGTGCCATTGTGCCGACGTACATCGTGCGGCGGTCGGCAAGTGGTTAATCTCTCCCATTCGGTCTCTGCTCAACTCTAAGATCGTTTTTAAAGCTACTGTCTGCTGTCGTTGCGACTAGGGAGTGCAAATATTTGCAAATATTTCATTATCTAAATGACATGCTGCTTCTGGGTCCGTCAAATGAGCTCCTTCTAGTTCATGTGAATTCACCTGCAAAACACTAGCTTGTTTCCGTTGGTTGATCAACTTTCAGAAGAGCCAGATGCATCTGTCCCAAATGTTGATGTATTTAGGAGTACAATTCAACATGGATCGGGGTCTTGTTTCTCTTCCTCAAAGGAAGGTCAGGAGATCCAGTCTCAGACAATGCAATGATGGCCAGGCTTTCTATGATGCTGAAGGAATGCATGCAGTATCTGGGGGTTTTACCCGCCACAGTTCCAGTAGTCCCATGGGTCAGGTGGCGCAGAAGGAGGTTTCAATGCAACTTTCTTCTTCAGTGGGATCGTCTGCCAATTCCGATAATCTGGTCCCTGGTTGGTGGTCAGTAGCTCGCAATCTTTCCCGCGGAGTTCCGTTGAAGGCCTCAGAACCAATAGTGGTGTCGACCAATGGCAGTCTGGCAGGCTGCGTGACATACTTTCTGGGACAGCAGGTTCAAGGCCAATGGAACCTTTGTGGGGTGAAGAGTTAAAATTCCCTGCGATTGGATGCTGTCAGACGCGCTCTTAGCGTTCCAAAATATGTTGCGAGGTCGAGCTGTCAAGATTCAAAACTACGGTGGCTTATGTGTCTCATCAAGGGGGCACGTGAAGTCACCCTCTCCTTCAGGTGGCATGTCAATCTTCCTATGCACAGAGAAGAATCTTGGCTCTCTTACGCATCTTAACTCCCAGGGCCTGGCAATGTTTTAGCAGATCGTTTGAGTCGAGGCTTTGGGGATCACAACAAATGGGGCCTCAACCCCAAGTACCTACGCAAGATCTTCAGGGTCTGGCGACGGCTTTGATGGATCTTATGGCATTGGAGAATTGTCAACTGCCTTGCTTCTTCTCCCAGACCTAGCATCCACAGGCATTGGGTCAGGGTGCTCTGTCCAGGTCCTGGAACTTCCCCTTGGTGTATGTGTTCTCAACGCTTCCATTGGCTCTCAAAATCCTGCTGAAGATTCAGCGAGAAAGGGTCACAGCAATAGTAGTCCTACCTTACTGGCTCAGGGTTCCCTCTGGCTTGGAGGATAAAGTTGGGCTCACCAATCCCTCTGCCTCCTTGTCAAAATCTCCTTCTGCAGAATGGGGCCTGACATCCGAATCGCAGGAGGATAAAGTTAATTACCTTATTACAGGATCATCAGAATGAATGTAACCTATCACTGGATCTGGAATACTACGGAAAAGGGTTGGGACCTTGGATCTTCTTCAGTATCTAACATTTTGGAGTTTCTGCAGAGTAGTCTCCAAGGGTTAGCTTATAATTCCCTGAAGGGTCAAATCCCTGCCTTGTCAGGTAATTTGGTGTACAAGATATGCTCTACATCCGTTGGTGATCTGATTTTTTTTTTTAGGGGCAGCTATAGAAATCAGACCTCCATTGAAATCGTTTTTTCCAAAAGAGGACTTAATACTAGTCTTGGGAACATTGCTGGTTCCTCCGTTTTGATCAATCTTTCTCTTGATCATTATTTCTTTTAACAGTCTTTTGTTTTTGTTTTTTACTAGCCGTGGCCTCGGCCAGAAAAGACTCTGAGTTGTGCGCCTTCTCATCTAAAGAACCATATTGTTTGGTGCTCCCAGACAAGATAGTCCTTAGGCCAATACTGAGCTTTCTACCTAAGGTGGCCACATAATTTCGTATGAACTGGGAGGTCATTCTCCCAGCCTTTCTGGCAGATACAGCTGTGATGAGTGGAGTAGGTTAGACCTGGTCTCTGTGGTTTCAACCTACCTGAAATGGACTAAAAGCTTTGGAAAACAAAATCAGCTGTAGGTTTTCCCAATGGGGCCTAAAAAGGGTATGCCAGCAACATCCAGAATTGTCTTCCTGGTTTGTCAAGACCATGCATATTGCATATAAAACTCTGGGCCTTCCTCCTCCTTCAGAGATCAAAGCACATTTGACGAGGGGTATGGCAGCATCCTGGGCATATGCGAAGGTCGCCCCTGAGGTAGTTTGCAGAGCAGCAAGCTGGAGCATTCCCAACACCTTTTATTAGGCATTACAGGCAGGCCCGGATTTACTCCCTTTGCCGCCCCAAGGCCGGGTCCTTCAATGCCGCCCCCCCCACACACATACACATAAACACACACACCACATCCTTTATCGATGACTTCTACAATAGATCAATTAAAAACATATCTCCATACACGAGAACACTGAAAATAACTGGCTTTAATTGTACAGACTAAAAATACTTCAGGGTAAGCGCGCGAGGGGTAAGGATTTTTCGCAGGCAATTTTTCAAGGCAATGGCTGGTGTTAGTGCTTCAATCATCCCCGGCACCATGGTTGTTATGGTGTCAGGATGATTGAAACACATTACTTCTATCATTACATTGTAATATAAATTAAAATAGTTCAACTCACCATAATGCAGAATCATTGGGAGCCCTGAGCGTGTCACTTGCCACCATCTCTTGTCACTTGCCACTATGCCTGCCACCAGATGGGGATGTCACTTGCCACCATGCCTGCCACCAGATGGGGATGTCACTTGCCACGCTGCCTGCCACCAGATGGGGATGTCACTTGCCACGCTGCCTGCCACCAGATGGGGATGTCACTTGCCACTATGCCTGCCACCAGATGGGGGTTGTCACTTGCCATGCTGCCTGCCACCAGATGGGGATGTCACTTGCTACGCTGCCTGCCACCAGATGGGGATGTCACTTGCCATGCTGCCTGCCACCAGATGGGGATGTCACTTGCCACCATGCCTGCCACCATATGGGGATGTCACTTGCCACGCTGCCTGTCACCAGATGGGGATGTCACTTGCCACGCTGCCTGCCACCAGATGGGGATGTCACTTGCCACGCTGCCTGCCACCAGATGGGGGATGTCACTTGCCACTATGCCTGCCACCAGATGGGGGTTGTCACTTGCCACGCTGCCTGCCACCAGATGGGGATGTCACTTGCTACGCTGCCTGCCACCAGATGGGGATGTCACTTGCCATGCTGCCTGCCACCAGATGGGGATGTCACTTGCCACCATGCCTGCCACCATATGGGGATGTCACTTGCCACGCTGCCTGCCACCAGATGGGGATGTCACTTGCCACGCTGCCTGCCACCAGATGGGGATGTCACTTGCCACGCTGCCTGCCACCAGATGGGGGATGTCACTTGCCACGCTGCCTGCCACCAGATGGGGATGTCACTTGCTACGTTGCCTGCCACCAGATGGGGATGTCACTTGCCACACTGCCTGCCACCAGATGGGGATGTCACTTGCCACCATGCCTGCCACCAGATGGGGATGTCACTTGCCACCATGCCTGCCACCAGATGGGGATGTCACTTGCCACCAGATGGGGATGTCCCTTGCCAATGTTGTCATGCTGCCAGCCATCAGAAGGAGGAGGGCGGAACAGCGGTGCGGGCAATGAGAGATGTCATCTTTCTCCCACGCCGCCGCACCGCTGACACTACTTGCTACTGTACTCTCAATTTTATTAAAAATGGCACCGGGCGGCGCAATCACGCTACTGCGCATGCGCCGCCCGGCCGAGCGCTTACGTGCTTTCCCGAGCCCGGCCGGCTTTAGAACGGCGCATGTGCAGTTGCGTGGTCGGCTCGCGGCCATCTTTTCTATGGGCACTGGTGCCCATAATAGACGTTAATGGGACGCACCAAAGGGGGGGCGGCCGCGAAGTCGCTGCAGGAGCGGCGCCGCCCCTACACCACTGCCGCCCCGAGGCCTGGCCTCGGTGGCCTTGTGGCTAATCCGGCCCTGATTACAGGCTTAAAATGGCTTGTCCGCCTGAGGAAACATTTGGCTCTACGGTAATTACGGCGACTGTTGCCCATTAAAAAATTTTTGTAGCTGTCAGGGAAGACAGGCTTTCCATGTAAGCACCCGGCGTGCACGCATGCGTACTAGCACTTTAAGACACACACCTGTCACTAATACTAAAGTCAGGCGGGCTATTTAAACAGGGCTCCTACAGAGGTTCATTGCTGTTTGGTCTGCAGCTCCTGTGTTGTATCCTGTTTCCTGTGTGACCTCTAATTCTGATTCAGCTTGTTGTTACCTGTGATTGCCTGCTGCCTGTTCTGATCCCGGCTTCCCATAGACTCTGATCCTGCCCGCTGATTCTGTCTGCTGATCTTCCGGTACTACTTGGCTTGTGACCTGACCTCTCTTCTGCCTACCGTCTATGCCTGATCTGCCTGATTATTACCGACCCGGCCTATCTGACCCTGCATCTCGCTCATCCAGCCTGCTACAGCTCCCAGCCCTGCAAGCCTGCATCTGGTACTGCTCTGTGGTTCATCCCAGCCTGCCACCAGTCAAGCATCGTGTCAGCTCATCTACTATCTGCCTGCTGATCACCGCTACTACACGGACTATTGAACTGTTTACAGGCACTCATACCCCACCGTGCTCCTGTGGCTGCTGTATCACTACCAGTGGTCCACGAGCCGGAGTTGTACGAGAGGCCTTCCTCTACACTTCAGGCTCACATCCCAGGTACGTAACAGTACCAAACAGCCATGTCTGAGCCTGCAAGAGGACCCTCCAGTAAATGAAATATGTCAACACCTTGCTGCTCTTACACAGACGGTTAAGTCTCTGCAGGGAGGATACGTGCGTCTCGAAGAGCGGGTACAGTCCCTGTCCAATCCAGCAACCATAGCTCCTGCATCTGATCCTGCCTCCATCACCCAAGCTGGGGCTTTAGCCAGCCATACAGTAATGATGTTACCCCCTGAGCCTCGTGTACCTACTCCTGAGAGGTTTTCCGGTGATCGGAGTAAATTTAGAGCCTTTCGCAATGCCTGTCAGCTCTACTTTGCTCTCCAGCCACAGACTTTTTCCCTGGAAACCACCAAGGTGAGATTCATTATTTGCCTCCTCCAAGGGGAACCACAGTCTTGGGCCCACCAGCTGTTAGAAGAGAACAACGCACAACTAAACACCATGCAAATGTTCTTTGACGCCATGGCGCTGATTTATGATGACCCACAACGTACCACCACTGCTGAAGCCGCTCTTCATACACTTGAGCAAGGCCATAGAGCGGCAGAGGACTATGTCACTGACTTTAGACGCTGGAGTGCAGATACTAGCTGGAATGACGCAGCCCTGCGTCATCAATTTCGTCTGGGTCTCTCGGAAAGCCTGAAAGATGAGCTTGCTCGGGTCGGGGTGACAAGCTCTCTGGAAGCCCTAATCACTCTGTCCATTCTGATTGACCGCCGCCTACGAGAACGCAGGTCTGAAAGAACCACACAGCACTTCCGTCCAGCCTGGATGTTACCTAAGATCCCTGCTTCTCCTAACCCGGCTCCTGGAAATTCCACTTTCTCCACTCCAGAGGTGCCTAAACCCATGCAATTGGGCCTGATTTGCTCTTCTATGACTCCAGAAGAACGCCAACGCCGATGAGTAAATAACCTCTGCCTGTACTGTGGAGAAGTGTCTTTCCCTTTCTTCACTCAAGCAGTCACCCCCTGCCTTGTCTGCCAGCTCAGCTCATATCGCTCTGCCTGTTTCCTTCCAACTATCGGGAAGAACCATATCAGTGACCGCTATTATTGATTCTGGAGCGTGTAGCTGTTTCATCGACCAGTCCTTCGCAGCTCAGCAACACATTCCTCTACAAACCAGAGGAAAGGGACTCACTGTATTCCTGGCCGATGGGTCTCGTATTAAATCTGGACTGGTAACCAAGGAGACCCCACCGATGCTGACCATCTCCTCCACCAACCACCGAGAGCTGCTGCGTTTAGACGCAATTTCTTTGCCCTTATTTCCCATCATCCTGGGCCTACCCTGGCTACAGGCCCACAATCCACAGATAGACTGAAAATCCGGAAGTGTCAAGTTCCAGTCAGCATATTGCCAGAGACACTGTTTGGAAACTTCACCACCATCACCTGCTACCCTGCTGTGTATGGACGCAGACCCTGAATTATGTCAAGTAGTTCCGATTTCTTACCATGAATACCTGGACGTTTTCAGTAAACGAGGAGCAGACACCCTTCCTCCACACAGACCTTATGACTGCCCCATCGAGCTCCTTCCTGGGACAGAGATTCCATTCGGGCGTATCTTCCCTTTATCTGAGCGGGAATCAGGAGTTCTGAAGGACTATATTGATGAGAATCTGCAGAAAGGATTCATCCGTCCCTCTACTTCACCGGCCGGTGCCGGTATATTTTTCGTAGAAAAGAAGGATCATTCCCTGAGACCATGTGTGGACTATCGTGACCTAAATAAAATAACAGTGAAAAATCGCTACCCCCTTCCTCTAGTCCCTGAACTGTTCCAAAGACTCAAATCAGCAAGCATTTTTACTAAGCTGGATTTAAGAGGGGCCTATAACCTGGTTCGCATACGAGAAGGGGATGAATGGAAAACTGCCTTCCGTACCTGATTTGGGCACTTTGAATATCTAGTTATGCCCTTTGGCCTTTGTAATGCCCCTGCCACCTTCCAGTACTTTATTAACAACATTTTCAAAGACTTTCTACATATTTTTGTGGTTGTCTATCTTGATGACATCTTGATATTCTCTGTATCATTAGAGGTGCACCAAGGGCATGTTAAAAGCGTATTGTGCCGGCTCCACAAATATGGACTTTATGCCAAAGCCGAGAAATGCGACTTTGAGCAACGGAGCATCCAGTTTTTAGGTCTGATCATTTCGACCGAAGGGATCAAGATGGACCCACAGAAAGTCTCAGCGATACTAGATTGGCCAGCTCCCACAGACAAGAAGGGAATACAACGATTCGTGGGCTTTGCCAATTTTTACCGCAAGTTTATCAAGAACTTTTCTGCTATCATTCACCCTATTACACAGCTGACCAAACAAGGTATCCGTTTCTGTTGGACTTCTGAGGCTCAAGCTGCTTTTGAAATCTTGAAGAGACGGTTTACCATTGCTCCTGTCTTAAGTCACCCAGACTCTACCTTGCCCTATATTGTGGAGGTGGATGCTTCAGAAAGTGCAGTTGGGGCCATTCTATCACAACGTCAAGGCCTCAAAGAAGTGACCCATCCAGTGGCATTCTTTTCACGCAAACTCACGTCAGCTGAAAGAAACTACGATGTAGGGGATCGAGAACTTTTGGCGATCAAAGCCGTGTTGGAGGAATGGAGGTACTTGTTGGAGGGAGCGGCCCATCCAATTCTGATCTACACGGATCATAAGAATCTTGAATATCTGCGATCCGCTAAACGCCTCAAACCACGCCAAGCTCGCTGGGCACTCTTTTTCTCAAGATTCTCATTCCATATTACGTACAGGCCCGGATCAAAGAACACTAAGCCTGATGCGTTGTCGCGCATGTTTGAAGATCCAAGAGACATCCTAATACCAGACACCATTTTACCAGCTGGAAATTTCCTACTATTACACACTGACCTTATGTCTCAGTTACAGCAAGCTTCTGCAGAAACACCCAGTCCTCCAGGGGTCACACTACAAGCAAAGAATGGGCTATTATGAAGGGGTAAGCAGATTTTTGTACCAAAAAAAAAAGGTTCGAGCAATGATCTTGGGGTTTGTCAAACCCCGCTCTGAGCATGCACCTAGAAATATCAATGAAGTACCTAACGTTTTCTCCACTTCATTTTCTTCCAGCTCATCCACTACATATCGTGATCTTTCACAGGACAGGATCCCTAAAAAAAGGAAGGGAGAATTACCCACTACCTCCACGGATTCTATTTGACGCACCCTTGGTATCACGAGCACTACCAAGCCTATGGTTGTCCGACCAAAAACCACCAGCACTTCCACTCCGCTTACACGAGCACTACCACGTCCACCACTTACCACCACTCGTTCTGCGCACTCGGGACTTACCACAACGACTTCTGCACCTCTCGCTCTCCCTGCCCCCATGGGAAGACGGGTAAGTGAACCAAATCTAACCACTATGTTCCCTATTGCGACACAATCCACTGATCCCAAACTAGCTCCTATTTTTTTATCCCAGGTACTGGATTCGGCACAGAGTCCCAAACCCTAGCATCCAAAAACCCCCAACCACAATGTACTCACGACTTAGAAGTTGTAAATTTGTCATCATTCCCTTTAACCAAACAACAAACTAAGGTACTTCAATTAGGCCTTACCTTTTGCCCCTCGGCTGAGTTTAACAAATTTCAATTCATCAAGGACGTCCATCTCTTTGCAAGAAAATTAATGTATAAAGTCATTTTTGATAAACCTTTAAAAGCTCCAACTATGGAGCCATCATTTGAAAATATTGCCCCCACTTTGGCCGAAATTCAAGCCATTGAGTATTTACTTACTCTTCTGGAGGAGGGCGGAACCGAAGACGAATGCCAATGACATTGGGACAGTGAGGGCATTGTCGCCTCCGGTGTTTCCTTCCCTCCTCCATCCTCTTTCAAACCTAAATCTAGATCCTTCCCTAATCTTTCAACGAACCCCAACATTTGGGCGTTCGTGGAACAAATTACAAGTGCCATCAAACAACATGATTTTTCCACGATATATCCCTCTAACTTATCCATTGCCCAAAAACAAGCCATCAAATCGCTACAAAACCACCCTGGGCTGGTTATAAAACCAGCTGATAAGGGCGGGAATGTGGTTGTTATGGATGTTGCGGCATATGTATCCATGTGCCGCAACATCCTGGACAATAAAGAGTTGTACCGACCCATTTCACGATCACTTATAGACAATTTTGCTACTGAATACTATGAACTTATTTTTTCGGCCTTTCAAAAAGGGACCATTGATGCTAACACTTGGAAATTCCTAAACGTAAAAGACCCCAGAATACCCACTTTCTACGCCCTGCCAAAACTTCACAAATCTCTTAAATGTCCCCCTGGCCGTCCCATTGTGTCAGGGTGTCTAAGCCTCACTGAGAACGCCAGTGCTTTAGTGGACAAGTATCTGAGTCCACATGTTGTGGCCCTTCCCTCCTATGTTAAGGACACTATACACCTACTTCGTACTCTGGCAGATCTACACCTTCCATCCGATGTTTGGATGGTGGCGTTAGATGTGGAGAGTCTGTACAACGCCATACCCCATAACAACGGTATTAGAGTAATTTCAAACTTTTTACAAGAAAGAGGACCTAAATTCGAGGCCTATGGCCATTTTGTCATTGACCTCTTGAACTTTATTTTGACAAAAAATCATTTTATGTTCGGCTCTTCCCACTTCCTCCAGGTACAGGGTGTAGCTATGGGCACTAAGTGTGCGCCATCCTACGCCAACTTGTACCTGGGGGGGTGTGAAAGGGAACTGTTTGGCAATACTGATCTCGCTGATTTCCTGTGCCACGTTGTATCGTGGCACAGGTATATCGATGATGTGATTTTTTTCTGGTCTGGTACTCATGAACATCTTCTGAAATTTGTTGATACCCTTAGAATCAATTCATACAACCTAAAATTTACGATGGAATGTAGCCAGAAGAAGATTGTCTTCCTAGATCTGGAGATACAGCTGGATTCGGAAGGCAACCTTTCTTCAGCCTTATACCGCAAGGAGACATCTGGAAACACTATTCTTCATGCCAAAAGCGCTCATCCAAAACCACTTCTCAATAGCATTCCATATAGCCAGTATCTTCGCATCAAACGTAATTGCTCGCACGACAAGGACTTCTTTGCAGCCTCTCAAGATTTGTATGAGAGACTGAAAAAAAGAGGATACAGCCATAGGTTATTGAAACAAGCTTTCAATAAAGTTAAGAAACTCGATAGGAACAAACTAGTCTACTCGAACAAAAACACGGACGATCCTCAACCCGTCCGCGTGATAACTGAATTCTCACAGCACTACAGTGAGGTCAGGGATATCCTCAGGAAGTTCTGGCCTTTGCTCACTGCCGATAACACCATTAAAAAATATATTAAATCCGAGCCTCAAATTATCTATCGACGCTCTCCATCACTCAGAGACAAAATCATAACTAGTCATCATGCACCTAAGTCTGATCTCACATTGACAACCTTTGGCACATTTCCCTGCGGAAACTGCGATATGTGTGATTACATTTATGATACACGTGAATCTCTGCTACCAAATGGCCAACTTCATAAAATTAAACACAAGGTCACCTGCCAATCTATAGGCATAGTATATCTGGCTACATGTATTTGTGGCAGTTACTATGTCGGAAAAACCAAACGTGCATTTCATGTACGTATTCGCGATCACATCAAACCTCTGTATAAACATAAGACATCTACCTCGATTAATCGTCATATAGCGGACCACCACAACTTTAACCCTCATGTTGTAGGCTTCACAGCCCTCGAACATGTTCCTGTACATGCTAGAGGAGGTGACATTGACCAAAAACTATTACAACTAGAAACTAAATGGATACATATCCTGGACGCCACTCGACATCCAGGACTCAATGAATATATCAGCTTTAAGTCATTTTTGTAATATGTTCCTTTTATGTAGCTACCTTCATAGATATTTGTTTAATACATTCCTCCCGTCATCAACATTCTCCACATTGAGGGTCGACCCTGGTCGATTAGGATATAGCTTTATTCATTGATATTTGATACTGACGTATAATGTACACTCTTTACTAACATATCAGTTATATTAATTGTATTGTCCTTTTTATTGCATATTCATAACCCTTTCTCGAATTAAAATTTTACAGTATTTGGTTTATTACTATGCTGTATTTATGTATATATTTTTACAATTTGCTAGCTGTCATGCCTGTCTTTATAGGACACATGCTGCTGACCTGACTTCTCTCCCCTATCAATCTATGCCCATGGTGTGCGGGCTACTATCCACAGGTCCTAAGCGTGTCTCCACCCGCTCTCATCATCCCTGAGATGTCCTCAGATGGTCTTGCACGCCCTTGGGGGGTGCCCCCCCTCTCTCATTTTCCTGCTGGGTTGGTAAATGTGACCCCTGCATCTGGCTGCCGTGGGGAGCCAGTCAGATGGCGCCGAGTCCTTCCGGCGCTGCCGCCTAAGCCCTTATGGGTACCCGGGCTGTATGGACACCCAAGGGCATTGCTAATTGCATTTGCCCGCCCCGAGCCACGGCATCCTGGGATCGGTTGATCCTTCCACCTCCAGTGTATTGAACGGCCGCAACCGGCCCTTCAATACAGCGCTAGTGTCAGTGACGTAAGCGTATACGTCACTCTGACACTCCCGCACTGCCTTCTGGACCTTGTAGGCCCGTAGATGGCAGCTAGTTGCGCATGCGCAGTGGCCCCTTTGTCCGCTCACACGTGCGGTGACGTCAGACGCTGCACGTGTGTTGGGGGGCATAAGAGCGCCGGCTTCCCAGGCCATACCAGCGCCCAGGGACTTTTAGGACATGGATCCGTCTCCAACATCTCTACCTGGTATGTCTCATATTTCACGAACAGATAGATGTCTAAGTAGACATCTATTGGCTTGCTATCTTATATGTTTGTTTATCCATCTAGTACTCCAAATGCAGTAATACAGACAGATGCAATTCCATACCTATCATCCGATTCATTACTGCGTTACTCTCTTTGGTAAGTGCTGCATACCTTGTTCTTTATTAGTCCCCATTATTCATATCTTTCTAACACACTGTTGCTGGGCACACATATGCTTATGCATTTGAACATCCAACTTTCTCTTCCCTCTTACGCTTTTTATGTCTGTTACTCATAGGTACTCTATATTTGGACCCTATTTGTGATAAGAAGCAATCGCCACATCACAAACTTAGTGTGTTCCCATGTCCTATATATAATCTCTTTAAACAAATACTGTAAGTATTCAGATATTTTTTAACCTTACTATGGGTCTATATAGTTTTATGTCCCAAATTTGGGGACCTATTATAACCATCACACTCGTCTCCCTTTTTTTTATAGAAAATAAATTCTGCCAGGTCCCTCTCCTTGCCCCCTGCAGCCTCCTATTGTACCCCGAGCTTGGGTGGCCGTTTCGGGAGGTCTCTGTGTCCACCCCTGGTGACGTACAGGTAGCTTTCTCTTTCCATCTTGCGGGTTCTCCGACCTGGCGGGGGGCGGGGGAGGGGGGATGTTTGCTTTCCCTCATAGTGGGGTGCATTGTTCTGTTGGTACATTTCAGGCATATGTGTGAGGGTTCATGCATGACAGCCCGCAAATATAATAATTTGGTTGTTTATTTTCACTTTATCGGTTTATCGATACTGGATTCTATTTGTGATCAACTATGTTATATCTGGTATTGATTGTTAAAATTTTGTCTCATAGATTGTATAGTAGCGCTTTCAGACATAAACACCTGTCCCTGAAGAAGCCGTATCTGGCGAAACATGTAGGACTTTCAATATATATGTCTACGGAACTGGCCGCCACATCCCTTTGGCTGATTCCCGTAATATGTCGCTACAAATGTTTTTAACTGTTTGAATCTATAATTGCACACCTCTCTATGTCTTTTTTATGAATTCTCCTAATAAAATGTTCATGTTTTTTATCTAAGTTAGTTTGTGTATTTTTGGCACCGCTATAATCCTTGCAATCCTCCCCCCCTTCATACATAATTTCAACATTTTCAAAGACTTTCTGCATATTTTTGTGGTTGTCTATCTTGATGACATCTTGATATTCTCTGTATCATTAGAGGTGCACCGAGGGCATGTTAAAAGCGTATTGTTCCGGCTCCACAAATATGGACTTTATGCCAAAGCCGAGAAATGCGACTTTGAGCAATGGAGCATCCAGTTTTTAGGTCTGATCATTTCGACCGAAGGGATCAAGATGGACCCACAGAAAGTCTCAGCGATACTAGATTGGCCAGCTCCCACAGACAAGAAGGGAATACAACGATTCGTGGGCTTTGCCAATTTTTACTGCAAGTTTATCAAGAACTTTTCTGCTATCATTCACCCTATTACACAGCTGACCAAACAAGGTATCCGTTTCTGTTGGACTTCTGAGGCTCAAGCTGCATTTGAAATCTTGAAGAGACGGTTTACCATTGCTCCTGTCTTAAGTCACGCAGACTCTACCTTGCCCTATATTGTGGAGGTGGATGCTTCAGAAAGTGCAGTTGGGGCCATTCTATCACAACGTCAAGGCCTCAAAGAAGTGACCCATTCAGTGGCATTCTTTTCACGCAAACTCACGTCAGCTGAAAGAAACTACGATGTAGGGGATCGAGAACTTTTGGCGATCAAAGCCGTGTTGGAGGAATGGAGGTACTTGTTGGAGGGAGCGGCCCATCCAATTCTGATCTACACGGATCATAAGAATCTTGAATATCTGCGATCCGCTAAACGCCTCAAACCACGCCAAGCTCGCTGGGCACTCTTTTTCTCAAGATTCTCATTCCATATTACGTACAGGCCCGGATCAAAGAACACTAAGCCTGATGCGTTGTCGCGCATGTTTGAAGATCCAAGAGACATCCTAATACCAGACACCATTTTACCAGCTGGAAATTTCCTACTATTACACACTGACCTTATGTCTCAGTTACAGCAAGCTTCTGCAGAAACACCCAGTCCTCCAGGGGTCACACTACAAGCAAAGAATGGGCTATTATGAAGGGGTAAGCAGATTTTTGTACCAAAAAAAAAAGGTTCGAGCAATGATCTTGGGGGTTTGTCATGACCACCCTTTGGCAGGCCATTTTGGGGTTCATAAGACTGTCGAACTTGTACAATGCTCATTTTGGTGGCCAGGTTTGGAGAAAGACTGCAGAGCCTATGTAAATGCATGCACCACCTGCACCCGGAGTAAAATTTCCCGTAACAAAGCTTGGGGATTACTCAGACCTTTGCCTATACCTGACAGACAGTGGAAGATGATTGCTATGGATTTTATAGTTGAACTTCCACCTTCTGAAGAATGTACCGCTATCTTTGTGGTAGTGGATCGCTTAACAAAGATGGCTCATTTAATTCCTCTAAAGAGTACACCATCGGCTGCATAAACCGCCCGGGTGTTTATAAAAGAAATTGTCAGACTCCATGGAGTCCCCGCAAATATTGTGTCTGATCGCGGTGTCCAGTTCACATCCAAATTTTGGAAGGCCTTGTGTGAGACCCTACAGATTGAACTCTCATTCTCTTCTGCTTACCACCCACAAACTAATGGGCAGACAGAGAGGACTAATCAAACCCTAGAACAATACATCCGTTGTTTTACTTCTTTTGTCCAGGATGATTGGGTATCATTATTACCACTGGCGGAATTTGCCTATAATAATGCCACCCATTCTGCCACCAAGCAATCTCCGTTCTTTGCTAATTATGGATTCCAACCCACCTTTTTACCTAATCTTGTCACAGAATCTTCCGTTCCAGCCGTCCAGGATACTGTGCACTTTTTCTCTCGCAATAATATGTTGTTACAGGAAACCATCGCGAAAGCGCAGGAGGACAGCAAGAAATCATTTGACAAGAAAAGAAGGGGGGAACTGATCTTGCAACCAGGGGATCAAGTATGGCTTTCAACAACAAATTTGAAGATGCTATGTCCTTCAAGGAAGCTGGCACCAAGGTTCGTAGGACCATTTCCGGTAAGGAGATTAATGGTGTTTCTTTTGAATTAACCTTACCTGAGTCTTTTAAAATCCACCCAGTGTTTCATGTATCCTTGCTAAAGCCTGTTGTGCCAGATCCATTTACGGATCATAGACCAGGTCCTCCCGCACCTATTATTATTATTGATGGGGATGAGGAATTTGAGGTTGAGGCTGTTTTAGACTGCAGGAAAAGAAGGGGGCAGACACAATATTTAATCAAGTGGAAGGGTTATGGTCCAGAGGAAAATTTCTGGAAACCCGCACAAAATGTACATGCCACAGACTTGATCCATGCCTTCTTCCGCAGGAACCCGCAAAAGAGGAACCGGTTGGGCACCCGGAGGTTGCCCGTAGGGAGGGGGCAATGTCAGGGAAGACAGGCTTTCCATGTAAGCACCCGGCGTGCACGCATGCGTACTAGCACTTTAAGACACACATCTGTCACTAATACTAAAGTCAGGCGGGCTATTTAAACAGGGCTCCTACAGGGGTTCATTGCTGTTTGGTCTGCAGCTCCTGTGTTGTATCCTGTTTCCTGTGTGACCTCTAATTCTGATCCAGCTTGTTGTTACCTGTGATTGCCTGCTGCCTGTTCTGATCCCGGCTTCCCATAGACTCTGATCCTGCCTGCTGATTCTGTCTGCTGATCTTCCGGTACTACTTGGCTTGTGACCTGACCTCTCTTCTGCCTACCATCTATGCCTGATCTGCCTGATTATTACCGACCTGTCTGACCCTGCATCTCACTCATCCAGCCTGCTACAGCTCCCAGCCCTGCAAGCCTGCATCTGGTACTGCTCTGTGGTTCATCCCAGCCTGCCACCAGTCAAGCATCGTGTCAGCTCATCTACTATCTGCCTGCTGATCACCGCTACTACACGGACTATTGAACTGTTTACAGGCACTCATACCCCACCGTGCTCCTGTGGCTGCTGTATCACTACCAGTGGTCCGCGAGCCGGAGTTGTACGAGAGGCCTTCCTCTACACTTCAGGCTCACATCCCAGGTATGTAACAGTAGCATTGCATTGAGGGTTTGGCTTATTTTTTTTTGTCTTCCCTCCCTTCTTAATATTGCTTGGTACATACCATAGGCTGACATAGGGAGGGCCAGGAATAAGGAAAATTGTTATCCATACTTACCGTAATTTTCCTTTCCTGGATCCTCCCCATGTCAGCCGGAGGATTCCCATCCATTTTATCTGTTGTGGGGTGTTTCTGAACACTGGTGTGGGCAGACAGCCGGACCTTTTATGGGCTAGAAAAGAGGTGGTCCTGGAGGGGTCAGAGGGAGCAGAGCTGACCCATAGTAGGCTGACATGGGGAGGATCCAGGACAGGAAAATTACGGTAAGTATGGATAAAAATTTTCCTTAATTTTGTATGAATATGTGTTCATATTGATTGATCCTGTATCTTAAAAATATTATCATTTAAAAATTACTCATTCATAAATACCGTGCAGGAAAATTATCCTCATAAGCACAACAACTATGTGATGTTATGTGTACTGATACCATGATTAAATGTTCTTTTTATTTTGTTATTTGTGGAACTGATTTGACCTTGTGTGTTACCTTACACTTATATGATGAGAACACCATTTATGGTTGCAAAAAAGTCCTCCTGTTAGCTGGAAACATGATGTTGAATGCTGAGAATGCTTTTAGATAAGTAAGCCCCATCATTATTAAAGGAGGGGATTCTAGCAGTCATATTGACAATGTGCTTTAGCTATGATATGGAAAGTCTGGGATGGCCGGCTAATAAAATGCATAGGAAAAGATTAATAAAAGGCTTGTAGGCACTGGAAGGTCTTTTAAATTAGAAGTAGCCCCTTACTGAATGTCCTGTAATTTGCAAAATGCTGTGTATCTTAGAGAATTGGGGGTTGGGAGGGAAGGGTGTTTTCATTCTTTGCTACATCCTAATGCTGTCAATGTCCTGCAGATTTTTTTCAGTCTGTCCCTTTCAATATACATTAATAATGAGCTGCATATGTTTTTTTTTTAGACCTAAATCTTTTACCAATTGCCTCACTTAAGGGGTAGTTCTTTTTATGACCTGCACCTGTGGGGCCTTCTATATCAGTAAAACCAAGAGGGAATCTTAACACAGAATTTGGCACATGTTGCTCTAACTTGTAATATCTATTCTCCCATATGTACATAATTACCACATGCATGATTTGAAGTTTTGGGACTTGAAAGAAGTGCTCCATGACCCCAGGGGTGGAGATTGGAACAAATATATACTACAGAGAGAGAGTCAGTGGCTCTATAGCTTGAAAGCTGTCCATCCACCAGGATTAAATGACGGATTAAGCTATAGACCCTTCAGGTGGCTCTGAACATCGGATGTGATGCACTTGAGCTAAGATCACTTTCTTTTTAATTTTTCTCTCCTTTTTTCCTTTCTTTTTCCCTTTTATAGGTTCTTTAACCACTTGCCGACCGCCTCACGCAGATATACTGCGGCAGAATGGCACGGGCAGGCAAAATCACGTACCTGGTACGTGATTGCCTTCCCGCGGGCCTGGGGTCCGAGGTGGTCGGCTTTGGTCTGGCAGCGATCAGAGATGAGGGGGAGGCCATCCATTCGTGGCCCCCTCTCGCGATCGCTCCCAGCCAATGAGAATCTTTCCCTGCCTCTGTGTAGTACACAGAGGCAGGGGATGTGATGTCATCTCTCCTCGGCTCGGCAGTTTCCGTTCCGGCGCCGAGGAGAGAAGACATCTGAGTGAGTTGCACAACACAACACACACAGTAGAACATGCCAGGCACACTTTACATCCCCCTTTACCCCCAGTTCCTCCCCCTTGATCACCCCCTAATCACCCCCCCGTCACACTGACACCAAGCAGTTTTTTTTTTCTGATTACTGCATGGTGTCAGTTTGTGACAGTTAGTGTGGTGGGGCAGTTAGGGTTAGCCCCCTTTAGGTCTAGGGTACCCCCCTAACCCCCCTAATAAAGTTTTAACCCCTTGATCACCCCCCGTCACCAGTGTCGCTAAGCAATCATTTTTCTGATTGCTGTATTAGTGTCGCTGGTGAGGCTAGTTAGGGAGGTAAATATTTTGGTTCGCCGTCAGCATTTTATAGCGACAGGGACCCCCATATACTACCTAATAAATGTTTTAACCCCTTGATTGCCCCCTAGTTAACCCTTTCACCGCTGATCACCGTATAACCGTTACGGGTGACGCTGGTTAGTTCGTTTATAGTGTCAGGGCACCCGCCGTTTAATACCTAATAAAGGTTTAGCCCCCTGATCACCCGGCGGTGATATGCATCGCCCCAGGCAGCGTCAGATTAGCTCCAGTACCGCTAATACCCACGCACGCAGCATACGCCTCCCTTAGTGGTATAGTATCTGAACGGATCAATATCTGATCCGATCAGATCTATACTAGCGTCCCCAGCAGTTTAGGTTTCCCAAAAACGCAGTGGTAGCAGGATCAGCCCAGATACCTGCTAGCACCTGTGTTTTGCCCCTCCGCCCGGCCCAGCCCACCCCACCCAAGTGCAGTATCGATCGATCACTGACACTTACAAAACACTAAACGCATAACTGCAGCGTTCACAGAGTCAGGCCTGATCCCTGCGATCGCGAACAGTTTTTTTGGTAGCATTTTGATGAACTGGCAAGCACCAGCGGCCTAGTACACCCCGGTCATAGTCAAACCAGCACTGCAGTAACACTTGGTGACGTGGCGAGTCCCATAAGTGCAGTTCAAGCTGGTGAGTAGTGTCCCGCTGCCACCAAGAAGAAGACAAACACAGGGCCGTCGTGCCCATAGTGCCCTTCCTGCTGCATTGGCCAATCCTAATTGGGAACCCACCACTTCTGCAACACCCGTACTTCCCCCATTCACATCCCCAACCAAATGCAGTCGGCTGCATGAGAGACATTTTCTTTATGTCCTTCCGAGTACCCCTACCCAACGAACCCCCCCCAAAAAAGATCTTGTGTCTGCAGCAAGCGTGGATATAGGCGTGACACCCACTATTATTGTCCCTCCTGTCCTGACAATCTTGTTCTTTGCATTGGTGAATGTTTTGAACGCTACCATACACTAGTTGAGTATTAAGGTAGGGTACAGCATTGCACAGACTAGACACACTTTCACAGGGTCTCCCAAGAGACCCGAACCTGGAACCGGTTACAGTTATAAAAGTTACAGTTACAAAAAAAGTGTAGAAAAAAAAAAACACAAAATAAATCTAAAATAAAAAAAATAGTTGTTGTTTCATTTGTTCTCTCTCTCTCTATTCTCTCTCTATTGTTCTGCTCTTTTTTTACTGTATTCTATTCTGCAATGTTTTATTGTTATTATGTTTTATCATGTTTGCTTTTCAGTTATGCAATTTTTTATACTTTACCGTTTACTGTGCTTTATTGTTAACCATTTTTTTTGTCTTCAGGTACGCCATTCACGACTTTGAGTGGTTATACAAGAATGATGCCTGCAGGTTTAGGTATTATCTTGGTATCATTCTTTTTAGCCAGCGGTCGGCTTTCATGTAAAAGCAATCCTAGCGGCTAATTAGCCTCTAGACTGCTTTTACAAGCAGTGGGAGGGAATGACCCCCCCAACGTCTTCCGTGTTTTTCTCTGGCATCTCCTGTCTCAACAGGGAACCTGAGAATGCAGCCGGTGATTCAGCCAGCTGACCATAGAGCTGAGACCAGAGTGGCTCCAAACATCTCTAGGACCTAAGAAACCGGAAGCTACGAGCATTTTATGACTTAGATTTCGCCGGATGCAAAGAGCGCCATTGGGAAATTGGGAAAGCATTTTATCAAACCGATCTTGGTGTGGTCAGATGCTTTGAGGGCAGAGGAGAGATCTAGGGTCTAATAGACCCCAATTTTTTTCAAAAAAGAGTACCTGTCACTACCTATTGCTATCATATTTACATTCCCTGAGATAACAATACAAATGATTAAAAAAAAAAATGAAAGGAACAGTTAGAAAATAAGATAAAAAAGCAAAAAATAATAAAGAAAAAAAAAAAAAAAGCACCCCTGTCCCCCCCTGCTCTCACGCTAAGGCGAGCGCAAGCGTCGGTCTGGCGTCAAATGTAAACAGAAATTGCACCATGCATGTGAGGTATCACCGCGAAGGTCAGATCGAGGGCAGTAATTTTAGCAGTAGACCTCCTCTGTAAATCTAAAGTGGTAACCTGTAAAGGCTTTTAAAGGCTTTAAAAATGTATTTATTTTGCTGCCACTGCACGTTTGTACACAAATTTAAAGCATGTCATGTTTGGTATTCATGTACTCGGCCTAAGATCATCTTTTTTATTTCATCAAACATTTGGGCAATATAGTGTGTTTTAGTGCATTAAATTTTAAAAAAGTGTGTTTTTTCCCCAAAAAATGCGTTTGAAAAATCGCTGCGCAAATACTGTGTGAAAAAAAAATGAAACACCCACCATTTTAATCTGTAGGGCCTTTGCTTTAAAAAAATATATAATGTTTGGGGGTTCAAAGTAATTTTCTTGCAAAAAAAAATAATTTTTCATGTAAACAAAAAAGTGTCAGAAAGGGCTTTGTCTTCAAGTGGTTAGGAGAGTGGGTGGTGTGTGACATAAGCTTCTAAATGTTGTGCATAAAATGCCAGGACAGTTCAAAACCCCCCCAAATGACCCCATTTTGGAAAGTAGACACCCCAAGCTATTTGCTGAGAGGCATGTCGAATCCATGGAATATTTTATATTGTGACACAAGTTGCGGGAAAGAGACACATTTTTTTTTTTTTTGCACAAAGTTGTCACTAAATGATATATTGCTCAAACATGCCATGGGAATATGTGAAATTACACCCCAAAATACATTCTGTTGCTTCTCCTGAGTATGGGGATACCACATGTGTGAGACTTTTTGGGAGCCTAGCCTCGTACGGGACCCCGAAAACCAAGCACCGCCTTCAGGCTTTCTAAGGGCGTAAATTTTTGATTTCACTCTTCACTGCCTATCACAGTTTCGAAAGGCCATGGAATGCCCAGGTGGCACAAACCCCCCCAAATTACCCCATTTTGGAAAGTCGACACCCCAAGCTATTTGATCAGAGGTATAGTGAGTATTTTGCAGACCTCACTTTTTGTCACAAAGTTTTAAAAATTGAAAAAAGAAAAAAAAAATTTTTCTTGTCTTTCTTCATTTTCAAAAACAAATGAGAGCTGCAAAATACTCACCATGCCTCTCAGCAAATAGCTTGGGGTGTCTACTTTCCAAAATGGGTTCATGTGGGGGAGGGGGTTGTGCCACCTGGGCATTCCATGGCCTCCGAAACTGTGATAGGCAGTGAAGAGTAAAATCAAAAATTTACACCCTTAGAAATCCTGAAGGCAGTGCTGGGTTTTCGGGGCCCCGTACGCAGCTAGGCTCCCAAAAAGTCCCACACATGTGGTATCCCCATACTCAGGAGAAGCAGCTAAATGTATTTTGGGGTGCGATTCCACATATGCCCATGGCCTGTGTGAGCAATATATCATTTAGTGACAACTTTGTGCAAAAAAAAAAAAATGTCACTTTCCCGCAACTTGTGTCAAAATATAAAATTGTCCATGGACTCAAGATTCCTCAAAGCAAATAGCTTGGGGTGTCTACTTTCCAAAATGGGGTCATTTGGGGGGGGGGTTTATGCCATCTGGGCATTTTACGGCCTTCAAAACTGTGATAGGTAGTGAGGAGTGAAATCAAACATTTACGCCCTTAGAAATCCTGAAGGCGGTGATTGGTTTCGGGGCCCCGTACGCGGCTAGGCTCCCAAAAAGTCCCACACATGTGGTATCCCCATACTCAGGAGAAGCAGCTGAATGTATTTTGGGGTGCAATTCCACATATGCCCATGGCCTGTGTGAGCAATATATCATTTAGTGACAACTTTTTGTAAATTTTTTTTTTTTGTCATTATTCAATCACTTGGGATAAAAAAAATTAATATTCAATGGGCTCAACATGCCTCTCAGCAATTTCCTTGGGGTGTCTACTTTCCAAAATGGGGTCATTTGTGGGGTTTTGTACTGCCCTGCCATTTTAGCACCTCAAGAAATGACATAGGCAGTCATAAATTAAAGGCTGTGTAAATTCCAGAAAATGTACCCTAGTTTGAAGGCGCTATAACTTTTGCGCAAACCAAACAAAAATATACACTTATATACACTTATTGACATTTTTTTTACCAAAGACATGTGGCCAAATACATTTTGGCCTAAATGTATGACTAAAATTGAGTTTTTTGGATTTTTTTTTCCGTTTATAGCGCAAAAAATAAAAACGGCAGAGGTGATCAAATACCATCAAAAGAAAGCTCTATTTGTGGGAAGAAAAGGACGCAAATTTCGTTTGGGTACAGCATTGCATGACCGCGCAATTAAAAGTTAAAGCGATGCAGTGACAAATTGTAAAAAGTGCTCTGGTCAGGAAGGGGGTAAATCCTTCCGGGGGCTGAAGTGGTTAATGTTTGTTAATTTTGATGTGTATTCTATATCCTGTTAATTATGGCATTAGGTCTAATCTGATACCCATACTGCTGTTGATTAATTTGAGGCTCTTGTGACAGGTTGAGGGTTTTGTAGCTCATTGGTTGTGCCCAACAACCACAACTCCACGCCAGAAGTATACTAGATTGTCAAAAGTATTGGGATGCCTGCCTTTACACACACATGAACTTTAATGGCATCTGTCAGGGTGCACATGCCAGCAGACGTTTTCACCCCTAGAAGAACTCTGAGGCACAGAAAAACACCTATTCCCTTTGCTCATAGGAATTGGGCATTGGTGCAGAAAATTGCGCATGCGCGAACTAGCAGAGCTGTTTCAGAGACTCTGTTCAGCCATCATCTTCACGAAATTGGACTTACGTGGGGCATACAATTTGATGCGTATTCGTGAAGGTGATGAGTGGAAAATGGCTTTTCATACCCGATTTGGACATTTCGAGTGCTTAGTAATGCCTTTCGGACTTTGCAACGCCCCAGCACTTTATTAATGATGTTTTCCGGGACTACTTAGACCTATTTGTTATAGTATATCTAGATGAAATTTTAATATTTTCTTCTTCCTTAGAGGGTCGTCGGGAACATGTCAGAAAAGTCCTGTCCCGACTCAGACAGCACGGCCTATGCGCAAAACTCGAAAAATGCGAGTTCGAGCGCCGAAGTATCCAGTTCTTGGGACTTATCTTGTCCACAGACGGCATCAAGATGGATCCCCAGAAGGTCTCTGCCATCCCAAATTGGCCAGCTCCCACAGACAAGAAAGGGGTACAGCAGTTTATAGGATTCGCAAATTTCTATAGGAAATTTGTTAAGGGATTCTCCGCAATAATTTCCCCAATCACTCAGTTGACAAAACAACGCAAGATATTCCAATGGTCTTCAGAAGCACAGTCTGCATTTGAAACTCTAAAAGAACTTTTTACATCTGCACCTATACTCCGGCATCCAGATCCTGCTCTACCGTTTGTCTTAGAGGTAGACGACTCAGAGACGGCAGTGGGGGCAGTTCTGTCTCAACGTCAAGAAGCCAAAGTCTTACTACACCCTGTGGCATTCTTTTCTCGTAAGTTATCCCCAGCAGAAAAAAATTATGATGTAAGAGACCGAGAACTCTTGGTGATTAAAGCTTGGACTTCCTGTGAATATCGTTTCTGGCCCCGGGGTTCAGTTCACGTCTAGATTTTGGAGGAGCCTTGTGTGAGATCCTGAAGATTGAGTTGTCTTTTTCCTCAGCGTACCACCCACAGACCAATGGTCAAACTGAAAGAACCAACCAAATGCTGGAATAATATTTACGCTGTTTTTCTTCCTTTTCGCAGGATGATTACCGTTAGCAGAGTTTGCATACAACAACTCTGAACATTCTGCCATCAAGCAATCCCCCTTTTTTGCCGACTACGGGTTTCACCCTTCATTCCTGACCACCACAGCCCCTGAATGTCCCATCCCAGCAGTTCAAGATACAATGAATTTCTTCAGTTCCAACAACCAACTGTTGCAGAAGACCATGGCCAAACCCCAGGAAGACTATAAGAAGTCTTTTTACAAGAAGAAACGGGGAGATCTGATCCTGGAATCTGGTGATCAGATATGGTAAGCTACAACTAATCTAAAATTAGCCTGCTTGTCTAAGAAATTGGGTCCTAAATTTGTGGGACCATTCGTGGTGAAAAAAAGGATCAACAACGTGGCCTATGAATTGGCACTACCAGACTCTTTTAAAATTCACCCAGTTTTCATATAGCTCTTCTGAAGCCTGCGTGTCCGGACCTATTTCCTGAATGGAATAGTGGTCCCCCTGAGCCTGTAATGGTAAATGGTGAAGAGGAATATGAAGTAGAGGCGATCATGGACTGTAGGAAAATATGGAATCAGATCCAGTACTTGGTCAAATGGAAGAGGTACGGACCTGAGGAAAACTTGTGGGAACCTGAGGGCAATATTTATGCCGAGAGAGTTATCCAAGCTTTTTGTCAGAATCACCCAGAGAAACTAGCCCAGTTGGGCATCCCGGAGGCTGCCCATTGGAGGGGGGCAATGTCAGGGTGCACATGCCAGCAGACAAGTTCGCACCCCTAGAAGAACTCTGAGGTGCAGAAGAATACCTATTCCCTTTGCTCGTAGGAATCGGGCATTGGTGCATAGAAGTGTGCATGTGCGAACTGGCATGCAAACAGAAGCCGTTGCGCATCCCCGTGCACACCAATGCTTGCGCGCACCTGCGCGTGCCAGCGCACACCCATGATTGACGCTGGCACCAAATAAGACTATTTAAACCCAGCCAGTGCCTAGCCCCAGTGCTGCTTTGTCTTCAGCTCCTGTGCATCCTGTTACCTGTGAAACCTGTATCCTGATCTCTGTTATCTACCCAGCTTGTCTTGACTATTCCTTGAACTCCACCTGCATTGACCTCGGCTTGTCCTGTGACCTCTCTTCTGCCTTCTCCTTTGGTTCCTGTTGCACTAATCTGGTTCCAGACCCGGCTTGCCTCCTGACTACGTTCCTCACTGTGCCCTGCATCTGATTATCCCTGCCGTGTATGACCCAGCCTGCCTGACTCTGCTATCCGTTGATGTCACTTGCACCAGCTGCCTGTCTGCCGAGACCTTCTGGTGACTTTGTCAGCCCTACCAAAGACCCTGCTTCCTGCAAGACTCCTTGGCACTCATGTTATTCTGCACTCCTGCGCCTTCTGTTCACACTATCAGAGGCCCCGAGTCAGAGGTGTAAGGAAAGCCTTCCTCGTCCAATCAGGCTCTACTACCAGGTACGTGATAGCATCCCAGTCTTAGTCCGTAGGCTTCAATATTGAGTTGGCCACTTTTCAGCTATAACAGCTTTAACTCTTCTGGGAAGGCTGTCCACGAGGTTTAGAAGTGTGTCTATGGGAATGTTTGACCATTCTTCCACAAGCACATTTATGAGGTTAGGCACTGATGTTGGACGAGAAGGCCTGGCTCGAAGTCTCCGCTCTAATTTATCTCAAAGGTGTTCTATTGGGTTGGGGTCAGAATTCTGTGCAGGCCAGTCAAGTTCCTCCATCACAAAAGTCACTCATCCATGTCTTTATGGACCTTGCTTTGTGCAGGCATGTTGGAACAGGAAGGAGCCATCCTCAAACTGTTCCCACAAAGTTGGGAGCATGAAATTGTCCAAAATGTCTTGGTATGCTGACGCCTTAAGAGTTCCCTTCACTGGAACTAAGGTGCCAAGCCCAACCCCTGAAAAACAACCTCCCCATCATAATCCCCCCTCTGCCAAATGATTTGGACCAGTGCACAAAGTAAGGTCCATAAAGACAAAGATGAGTGGGGTTGGGGTGGAGGAACTTGAATGGTCTGCATGGTCCTGACAGCAAAAGTTCACACATGAATATTTTCCCACGTAGGAGTTCTCACCATCTATGCAAACAGAATATGGGGTTCAGCCTCCCGGCTCTTTATTGGCCCCGTATCTCAGGCTTCATGCCTTGGTCCTCCTGACCATCAAACACACAGTCCCAGTGCTAGGGCACAAAATACTGTCCCCCTGTCAGCTTGGCTTCTACTAAAAAGCCAGAACACACCCCTGCCATTAGCATGCTTGTTTCCTGCAAAATCTGGCCTAGACTGCCATTTTAGATCATGGCATGGGCTTCCCTGCCACACTCTGTATATCTACATTTTCTTTTTGAATTTTTGTCATATAATTGTATGTCATTTTAGACTGTTTGTGTTGGAATGGTGTTGTGTCCCTTGAATTGTGGCTGGGTTGTCCAGTTATGGGGTACATGGAATATCCAAAGCCCCTGCACACTCTTATTCCTTTTGAGTGGAGAAGGGAACCTTTTGTTTTGCTGCAGTTTTGCTGGATATCATGCTTGTTGTCCTTTGTGCATTCTATGATTGGAGATGCCACAGTTCACGCTGGTTGATCTCACTCATTCAAACATTGATTTTGGTATCTGTAAGTCATTTACCAATACTGTATTTTATATTGTTACTGTAATATGCTGTATAAAACCTGATGTACCTTTTATATTTCAGAATGTACCTTCATATCTAATCCCTGATGAAGATTGTACTTGAAAATCAAAACGTGTTGGAGTTTTCTGTCATTTACATGTAGTGGTTGCTATTTACAGTCTATACACATTGGTGGCTGATTTGTTTTTATCAGATCTTGCTATTCTATCATTGCCTTGGATTTTTTTACATTTGTATAATAAATTGTTATTGTTTTATTTTGGATGTTACTGTTGAGTGCCTGAAAAATCCCATCCACACTTTTTACAAATTAGCTTTTTATGTTTTTTTTCACAGGATATATTATAACTGTTGTTGGCTGCAAATGCTTTTTGTTTTTTTCACAGGCCATTTTTTTTAAAGGTGAATGCAGAGAAATATGCCTTGGCAATGTGCATCAGCACAGAAGCTTAGCGTTTCCTTTGGGAGAGCATGTGACAGAGTGATTTAACCCTTTCACTGTCAAGTCCGTACACGGTACGGACCTAAAAAATGCCTGCAGGTGGCCAAGTCAGTATGGCGTAGGGACCTCATTTCTCCCTCTCCTATAAGCTTATGGCCACTTTCAAGGACCATAAGCTTATATTAGAATTGTTCAGCAGACTCTGCTGAACTATTCTATAACACTGATCAGTAAATTACAACCCACTGATGGGGGTTAAAAACTCCAAATGTGACCGCCCCCCCCACCCATGCCGCCGATTCCCTGCCCCCCGCTTCTCCACCCCTATCGCCCCTTCTACCTAAAACTGCACTCTCCTTTTCTATCCCCTTCAGCCCCACTTCTTCCCCCCAACACTGATTCCCCCCCACACCCGATCTAACCCCCCCTGCAAACCGGACCCCCACAGCCACCATCAATATCCGGCATCCCTACTCTGCCGCTCCCGCCGGCTTCAGGTGCTGCATGGGGCTTGGGGGATCCAGATGTGTCCCCCCACCTGTCAGATAGCTCCCCGCACTGCCCCTGCACTCCTGATCCATCCCTGCTCTGAGTGGCATCTCTCACTTTGTCAAGCAGATCCGCCTGCTCAGTGGGGCATCTGTCTGCTGATCCCCGCTGATCAGGCGGATGAGAGGTCCGGGTCCACTCCGCTGATGCAGAGCGGACACAGACACAGCCTGCTATTCTCGATGTGGTGGTCGGATGGAAGCGGATCGCCTGTCCATTTCCAATCAATACCACCTGATCCGATCTGCTAGATGGATGGGGAATGGAATCCCCATCCGTCTGTTTTTAGCGGACTGGACTGGATCAGATGCAGGCGGTGTAAACGGACACATGTCCATTTACATCAACCTCTATAGAGAACAATGGGTGGTCCAATTGTAACTGCCTGAAAAACAGACAGGCAGACCTGGAACACCTGTGCATCCATGTGTCGGTAAACATGGCCCCCCATGGGCATACACTTTAGTAAGCCACATGTGCTTTAGTAGCAATTTAGCAGGAATTTTGTAAGTTATGTTGTGCTTATGTGCACTATTAATAATTTTAGTGTATTTTTAGCAAAAATATCATCTTGATAAACATTTGCGCAAATATCACGCTGCCTTAAAAATCAGTAGCACCTTCTTTCTATTGTACTGGCCATGTACTTTCAGAAAATGTATGGTTTGGGGGGTCTTTTGCAAATTCTGAAAGCTGTAAGTGAAAAATGAAAACTTCCAGATTTTTAGAGAAATTTTGGGATATGCTCAATTTTCACCATTTTGCAAAAAGGCACAATTCAAAATGTACAAATATTTGTTATTTATTAATTCCATACAGATTAAGCTTTTATATTTAGTAGGGATTTAGCAGGAATTTTGTAAAATTAACTGTTTTTATCTGCTACTAATGGTTTTAGTGTATTTTTTTGCTAATATATTAGTTTGATAAACATTTGTGCAAATACCGCGGGGTCTAAAAAACCAGTAGCACCTTTTTATTCTAAAGGTCATATGCTTTAAAAAAAAATATGGTTTTAGGGGTCTTTCACAAATTCTAAAAGCTGTAAGGGAAAAATGAAAACCTTCAGATGAATACGTTCGATTGTCACAAAAATGACAAATATTTGTTATTTATTAACTCAATACAGGTTAAGATTTTATATTTAGTAGGAAAGTTGTAAAATTTGATGTGTATTTATCTGCTAATCATGATTTTAGTGGATTTTTAGCAAAAATATTGTTTTGATAAACAGTTGTGCAAATATCATAGGACCTTAGAAATCAGTAGCACCTTCTTTTTATTCTACTGGTCATGTGCTTTAAGAAAATATATGGTTTGGGGGGGTCTTTTACAAACTTTGAAAGCTATAAGTGAAAAATAAAAAAGCAAAGGAAAAATTGCAAAAATGGTCTGGAGTGTAAAAAATGGAGCACAGGGCCTGGCAGCGAAAGGGTTTGAAAGTGACAAAATATAAGAGACAGGGGTAGAGGGTTATCAACCCAAAACACAAGGTGCCAAAACAAAAACCTTTATATCAATATAAAGAGCTGTTATTTTCATGAAAACAAGTAAAATTATATTATCAAGGTAACGCTTATATGATATTTTGGTGCTTGGGTTTATATCTACTAACTAAGCTTAAGTTCTTTGGACTGTAGTCCTGGGGTACGCTCTCTTATGTGCCATGCCTGTTTGCATAATTCTGTACACCCAGAAATCCTTTTAGGGGACAATATCTGACAGCTATCTCTTATAATGTTAACATGCCAGCTACTTTTCTCTATTAATTGTGGCATTTTACCTTTTTTCATAACTTTTAGCAGGGGGAGTTTAGAGCATATTAGATGGTTGTTTCTGATGGTCAGTTCAAAAGCTGGGAAATCCCCCAGACACAAAAAGATACACTGAGCATCTTTCCAAATAACTGGTCTGTATATTCGGCGTATCTGAAGTTTTTTATACACATGCTTAAGTAGGTATCCCATAAGTGTAAGGAAAAAGGTGTCGCATAGGCAGGCTAGATTCTTATCAGTCAAAATAATGCAAATGTGTACAAAACATTATTAGTGTCATGTGCAAAATGATTGCAGTGTGCAATACATAAGCAAAGCAAAATGAAATACAGTTTTATATAGAATTTAAAATTTCTACCACACATACAAGATCGTATTCCTTGTAGCCATCACCTCTGCAAGGTATGTTTTTGTGCTGGAAGCCTTTAGCTTACAAGGAACCCTCATATTACATAGGGACAACATAGTGTTGAGTGAAACCTTCTTTCTTGCCCAATGTTGTACCCAGTTTGGATTTCCTTTATTGCCTGCCTGGATTTCCAGGGATGGTCTTACAAGGAAAAAAACAATTCAAATGTAAATAAAAAGTATAAAAACATAGCCCTATAACAAAATTAATATGCGAAAATACAACTGGTTGCTGTGTCCCTGGGAGGAGAAATATCATGGTGGTAGGGAAGAGAAGTTGCAGATGTGCCTGGCCTCTGCTGTGTGCAGCCTAAACACTGCACCAATATCTAACAATACAGAAGAAAATCAAAATCAAAAATCAAAATGAAAAGATAAAGAAAAAAAGAAAATAAGATAAGTAAAAACAAAAAAAATAAACAAAAAAAAGGCGATAAGAGTCTGACATTTTGAAGCTACCAAGGCCAGGAAATTTCCCCTAGGGAAAATAAAAAGTAGTTAGGTGGTGGGAATGTGGATAATTTACCTGTCAGGCCCTGGCTACTGGCATACCAACAGGTAAGTTTAATATCACAAAAGCTGCTAATGCTAATGTCATGAAACTACAGGTCCCAGGATAACCTCTGATGTGTTTCAATTGTGCCAACAATCTTTCTTGTGGAATGGCATGGGGAACACAAAAAATTGCTATATTGTTATATAGATTATAAAAACGATATAGTCCACCAATAATCAGTGAAATTATTATTGCAGAAATGAATACACTCAAGTTCATTTCATGATAAACCTGTCTTATTTCTCTCTTATAGTGTGGTCTAACCAACCTGTTTACATACTGTTCAGCTACTGAATAATATTTGTGTCTATTGTCTCTCAAATACTACACTCTAATTTTTATTGCAAGATAAAACCTGCCTTGTCTATTTCTATATGCTGTTTATTTAAGCACTGTCGTACTGTCCGTGCTTCTAAACACATAAGTCATGAAGTCTATATTCCAATTATTTTGGAAATAGGAGGAGGTTTAGAGAGTGTGAGGTTGTGGTTTTTAAGCATTTTTGTGCATTTTGCTTGGAGCTTTTATTACGTTTTTAAGACAAAGCAATGTTGTACTACCACTGACCAATTTGTGCAAAGTTGAGGGGTTTAGCTTTAGTTTTTTAGAAGCTTATAGATCTTATTACTGCTATTAGCTAATCTTCAAATGTAAATTAATTTGATTGGGGTGTTTGTGGTGTATTTAAACCAAACTGAATGTAAAGGTTAATAAATAAGTTATACATTCAAAATATGTAGCCAAAAAATAGTGTCACTGAAGCTGTTCTTGAAAATCATAGCAGCTTAAAGGCAGTTCCCAAGAATGTATTTTAAAGGATCTGTTTTCACTGTCCTAAAAGTACCAATAAATGGACCCTCTCCTTTGGCAGCATGACGGACATCTTCTGAGTTAGCTCTGCATTTCCCTAGAGCAAGACAATTTTAACAGCAGAGCAACCTTCTTATAACAGCAAAAACACAATTGCCATCATTGGTACTACCCAAGGAACCAATCTGGGACAAGATGCTGCAGTTAAGTAATTGAAGGAAACAAAAATTGCAAATTTAAACCCAGAGTCTAGAGCCCCTGCAAAGATGGCATTCACATTATGGATGAGCCCGATGTTCAAGTCGAACGTAAGTTCGACTTGAACATCGGGTGTTTGCCTGTTCGCCGAATAGCAAACAATTTGGGGTGTTCGCGGCAAATTCGAAAGACGCGTAACACCCTTTAAAAGTCTATGGGAGAAATCAAAAGTGCTAATTTTAAAGGCTTATATGCATGGTAATGTCATAAAAAGTGTTTGGGGATCTGGGCCCTGCCCCAGGGGACATGTATCAATGCAAAAAAAAAGTTTTAAAAAAGGACATTTTTTCAGAAGTAGTGATTTTAATAATGCTTAAAGTGAAACCATAAAAGTGAAACCTTCCTTTAAATTTTGTACCTGGGGGTGTCTATAGTATGCCTGTAAAGTGGCACATGCTTTACAGGCAATCCTTGCACAAAATGACATTTCTAAAGGAAAAAAAGTCATTTAAAAGTACTCAAATGAATTGTCGTTCCCAGCAATACAGATAAAAGAAGTCATTGAAAAAAATGGAATGGGATCCCCCAGTCCATTACCAGTCCCTTTGGGTCTGGTATGAATATTAGGAGAACCCCGAACCAAAATTTTTAAAAAAAAATGCGTGGGGGTCCCCCTCAAAATCCATACCAGAGCTTTTAGGTCTCCCCAGTCTCCTGGTTAGATCATGACTAACCCTTTACATTCATATCCTCTTAACTTAACTTATTATAGCAAAACACAACTCTGATGTTTTACTGACACACCAGGCAGAAATGCCAATAGGGCACTTGTCCTACAAATTTCATCTAAATGTCAATAAACAGGATTCCGTGTTAGCCAGTAAACTTTCAATTATTGATTTTTTTCTTAAACCCCACATACTGCATGATGGTGCAGATACATATACTAGCAATCCCAAATAAATAGACAATTTCCATTGCCATCTTTCTAAATTTTACCAGAACTGTAACTTGTTTTTTAGCCCCATACACTATTAGATTTTCTGCAGATTTTTGTCTTCGGGTTTACCAAAACCATATAGTGCAAGGGCCTGCCTGATTGCATACAAATTTAAACTCTTAAGGTTTGACCTCATATTATATGGTTTTGGTAAATCTAAAGACAAAAATCTGCAGAAAAACTGATAGTGTGTATGGGGCTTTTTTCTGACTAACATGAGAACTTTTGATCAGTCTATTACTTTGGGTCCTCTGACATTGACGGCCCCAGATCAGCTGCATCCTGCTCATCGTCTTTATCATCAGTCTAGAGAGTAGGATTCCGGTGGATTTGGAATTGGCCTAGGGTAAAGGACACAAATGTAATGTTTTAATATGGTCCACTTCTTCTTTTTTGAGATCCCTTTTGAAATTGGGAGAACTGTGCAAAAATAGGAGTCAGTACTATGATTCGTGGATTCTCTCCACACTATCAGGGCTGCAAAAGAAATTGACTTTTTCTTCTTGTTTAGCCAATAAAGCAGACAAATTGCACAAATGAGGGGCCCAACTCTTGTCCTGATCCCCTTTTCTTGCATCCAAAATATAGTTGGTATGACTTTTTTACCACTGCCGTCATACTGCACTTTTGTGATGCAAATGTAATCTCGCCACAAATGTGGCAGAAGTTATCATCTGTGTTTACATAGTTTCGAGACATCTTGGCTTCTGAGGGAAAATATCACGCAACTGTTCCTTGGAAATGTTAGACAATGATACTTTCACAAGCCACCAGATGTAACTTTATGATGTGTAGATCTGACCAAGACAACTGTACCTTGCAATAAAAGAACAATAAATTACACCTCCCTCCCTTGTAGGCAAATATACTGGCCTGTGTATAAATCTTTATTGTGAAAACTTTAGTCAACCAGTCCAGCACCTTTATCACCTGTTTTCTAATTCATCTAATCTAATCTAATAAAATATGGAAGAATTAGCACATTTTATCTCCAAGTTCGATAATTTCCCAAAATTTGTAGACCAGTGTTTTGCAGACAATGCATTATTTTTTTGTGTCTAACCCTCACATCTTTGTTCCCAGCTAACTTATGATTTTCTATGCCTTCTCCAAAATCTCAGGGTTGACTATTAATAACACTAAATCAAGCCTATAATATTTCCCTATCTCTACAAATTCTGCAAATACATGTTCATCATTTTTTTTGGAACCAAAATAAATCTTTTGGCTAGGCTACCCAGATCAGCCAAGTGACAAAATAGCATTCAACTACTGAAAACCCTTTGTGGGCGAGCACTGAAGCAATGGAAATGGATAGGTAATATCCTATGTCTCCTTCCAAAGATAGACCTAGAATACACAACCCGATTAACTAATTTCCTTAGAGTCTGGGACTTCACTAATTACTCAGACTGCCTTATTTAACCACACCTCCCTCTTTTTTCCTATCTGAACAACCTTTTGTTTACAAGTGTTGGATTAATAAGAATAATACTCTTTTCTATAAATTCTACTTCTTGAATAGCCATAAACTGTTCCAGTTTTTCCCAGACAATTTTAAGCTCACATGGAATTTTTCAGTACTTTCAAATTAGGAATTTTATTCAAAACACTGTAAAAATACAACACCCTGTGACAGATTCACATGAATTGTGTTGAAATGTCAAAATGACCTACACAGTCTCTCCTTGGTTTTCCTTAACATTACTGAATTCCCTCCAAACAACACCACTGACATATGTAAAGAAATGGGAAGCAAACCTGGGTGCTCCATTGTGAGGTGAAACGTGGTCTCAAATAAATATATAGTACCCCTACTCATTCACATGAGGGGGCGGCATCTGGGGGCCCCCTTGTTAAGCCTACCACCCACAGACCCCCACAACCACCCCCCCAAAGTTGTGGGGAAGAGGACCTTGTCCCCATCAACATGCCCCCCTGCCCCAAAGCACCCCCCCATGTTGAGGGCATGTGACCTGGTATGGTCCAGGGGGGCGCTCGCTCATCTTCCCCCTTTCCTGGGCTGCCGGGCTGCATACTCAGATAAGGGTCTGGTATGAATCTTGGGGGAGGGTCCACGCCATTTTTTTTTTACATTTTGGCATGAGGTTCTCCTTAAAATCCATACCAGACCCGAAAAGCCTAGTATGGATTAGGAGGGGACACCACGCTGTTTTTTTCTGAATTTTATATTACCAGTCATCTTTTGTTTACATTACAGCTGACGAGTCATTGGTTGTTAAGGACGCAGCGGCCAGCTTCCCAGCCTGCTCCTTAACAACCGGCTATTCTTCACACAGAATTTGAATCGGTTGATCATTTTTCGACCAATCCAAATTTGAATTGTTTCGAATATTTGGAATTTGTTAGGAAAATAATAACCTAAAGAAAATTAGACTAAACATACTTAAACAAATTCCTAAACAAATCAACAAAACAAAATTAGTAAATACATTTTTTCATTCTGTGCATGTCTAGTCTCAAATATGGGCAAACCGTAAAACTTGTTCCCAACATTTCCTGATGCTAGAAACAAACTTCAAACTTCTCTGACAATGCTACCTAGTCCATTAAATATTGCCGGGGGTACTCCCCTATGTGTTTTCTTGGATGCCTGGGTTTTATACTGGCACCTTTATGTTTATTTGGTGGCAGTGTTGAGTTGCTCATGCACTGTGGACTAAGCTATATAGATATATAGTGATCCTTCTAGGGCATCCTCTTAACCCACAAGAAGAGCTACTCAAAAAAAATAAAAAAACAACGTCTCTTCTCATCCGGTTGAATTTCTGATATTTATCTTTACAGCTCATAAATAAACTATTGCTAATGATTAGAGATCTCTTCTGCTTGTTTTTCTAAGCTTCCGTCTCTTCCTTATCTTTTCTAAGATACACTTGGGTACAGTTTGCCAAGGTTGGCTATGTGAAGCATTCACTCATCATCTTAGTCTATTTATGCAGGGCACAGTGGGGTGCAGGACATGCTTACTCATTTATGTATTTTACATTTGTAATGGGCGGCACAGTGGTGCAGTGGATAGCACTTTCGCCTAGCAGTAAGAAGGGTCGCTGGTTCGAATCCCACCCACGACACTACCTGCCTGGAGTTTGCATGTTCTCCCTGTGCCTGTGTGGGTTTCCTCCGGGTACTCCGGTTTCCTCCCACACTCCAAAGACATGCTGGTAGGTTAATTGGATCCTGTCTAAATTGTCCCTAGTATATAAATGTGAGTTAGGGACCGTAGATTGTACGCTCCTTGAGGGTAGGGACTGATGTGAATGTACAATGTATATGTAAAGTGCTGCGTAAATTGATGGCGCTATATAAGTACCTGAAATAAATAAATAATGTAAGAACCCGCACATTTTTTTTTCAGTTTGTTAAATATCTTCCATGGCAGTGTCCAGCTCTCCAAGGCCTTTTTTGACAATAGCTTGCTATTAGCATTACATTGTCCAGAATTAAGTCAGTTATCTACTTCACCATTGTACATACCTCCCTTACATTCTATTATTGGAGATGCAAAGACAACCCCCACTCTCATGGTCTGATCTCAGTTCCCTTAAACTATGTATTGGAGGCTCCTCTCTGGCAGAGGAAGACTGGGCACAGTCTTGGGCACTTGTTATTTTTGAATGCCTGGTCCTGCAATGCCTCTGCAGTGGAATCCAATTACAATGCGCTAACATGCTGGTGCTATATACCAAACTCAGTAGGCTAGCCTCATCCCCAACTACACCTCTACATGCTTTGTTGGCTACTTAGAAAATGGCACCTTCCTCCATATGTGGTGGTCTGACATCATAGCTTGGAAATTCTGGACAAAGATCTACTATATTATCCACCAACTTTATTTTAGACTCCTCTACAAAAACTTATTTGAGGCATTATTACATTAAACACCTAGCAGAGTTCACAAATATACTGTACCTTTAACCTGGAAGTTTGATGCTCCCTATAAATAATGCAGGATCACACTTTGCAGATATGCCATTATGTGTAAAGTTAGTACTGGCGTTAGGTGTTGGCGCTTAATTTGTTGTTACTTGCCCCATCTACTTGCCACCTTCCACTGCTATTTATAAATTGATCTGAACAATTTCCGGGATTCAGCGTGCCAGCAACCAGAAAGACTAAAATATTGCTTTGGGTGGAGTTAGCCTTTCAATTCAGTCTATGTAAATCTATCCTCCTCTTTACTTTTTACTGGACTATATTTCTCCAAATATCTTACATGAATAAAATCATCTTTTGAAAAATATCTATAGAACCTATAGATACTCTAGGACCTATAGGATTATGCTTTCTGTCAATTGTTTTTTTTCTGTTTGTGTCCCCATTGGGGGACTTGCCTCTCCATTTGTACTGGTCACCATTGGGAGGAGAAATCCAAAATGTTTGAGTTGTTCCCAGAACAAATGTTAAGGGGAAATCTTCCATTGGGAATCACTCTTCCAGAGTTAACTATCTAAGAGTGAATTCCCCTATTTTGCTTGAAGTCCTTCAACTTACTAATGTGTCTCTTGGGCAGGAATTGTAAGGACATTTCCCCAAAGATACATAGACAGAAAAAGGAAACTTTTAAGATTTTAATTCTTCTCTAATTTAGTTGAAACAAACAAACAAACAAAAAAAAGGTTTTGTCTATGCATATATTGTAAGCTTCTAATGGATACACATTATCCAAAAATATCTAATTACTACAAAAAAATACATAGGTGTAGCTAATCTATCTTTGTTCTGCCACATATCCCATCATGGTATCCACTATGTTGTTTGTCAGTTAAGATTTGGCTTTCTTAGTATAGAAAAATATTTAAAAATGTACACTTTAAACTACAAACTGATTAAATATCTATACATTCTCCTTTTTAGCAGTAAATATGCTTCTGTCAAACAACACAATGTATTCCTTATAGTCAGCAATGCAAACTCAGTCTGTCTCATAATACAGTATAATAAAATATCTTGCCAGAAAATGCAATAACAATAAGTCATTGTCTTTAATTTAGCTACCCTATTAAAGTGCTTTATTATACCCACCAAAGTTGATTAACTCAGTGGGATATTCTCGAGTATATGAAGTTGAAGTAAAACTTCTTATGTGACAAAGAAGCAAATGAAAAACCTTCAACTTCCGTTTAATTTAAACTACGAAAAGAAAAATTAGACTTACACTTCAGCAGTGCAGAAAAGAAGTTAAAATGTCTCTTATATATGCCAAATTAGAACTATGTGAATTTTTTTAAAAGACAGTACTATATATCACGTGATGATAAAAACATATGTTTGTAGAACTTTGCATAACAGGCTGGAGTTATATAGTTTCACGTTTATAAGGGTAATAATACTTAAGCAATATGAAAAACAAGAGGCTATCCCCCCCACCCCCGGTAAAATAGTGATTTACCAATACATGGTTACATTTATAAAGGATGTTCCTTAAAATTCATTACTAAATCCTTTTTATGCAATTAATCCTTCTCATGATTGGTGACATTCACTTGGGATTTTAAGCATTTATTAACCTTATTCATAATAAAGTCAGCAATAATAAATATAAAACACCACAAAATACAGCAACATCATAAATTGTCCTCCAGCAAGTCTCCTCCAGAGCATAAATTCCAAAATTATGGTTAAGAATGCAGGGGAACCTGGTACATGAAAGTTTTAATCACACAGAGAAAGCTTTTGGGGAGACACTTCAGTTCCCTGTGCCATTAGTAACTACAAGCACATATCCAAATATATTTGGATTAATACCAAAAAATAATAATACTTACAGACAGATACATACAGTAGGTAATTAAAAAAGCATGTTTGGATTTCCCAAAAACACATTTTTTATGCAAAAGAAGGGGGTACAACAGGCAAAGTGAGCCTTCACCCTCAGGTGATGTTTGAAACAAAAAGTGGGTTGCAGGCTACATAACAGAGCCCCCTTGCTCCCCCTTCCTTCCCTGGTGTATGTGATGGGCAGCCATAGTATGTAGTATCAATGTTTAGCAGTATGTAGAGAAAGTGCAATCAGCAGCATGTTGTGCAGGTAAGGAAGAAATATCAGTTCAGAACTGTAGAGTGTGTAGTATGAAACAGAAGGAAGGGTCAAGGCAGTGAGCAGTACTTTGTAAAGAAGTGCAGGACCATGCACATTGCCCAGCGGCAGTTCAAAGCAGGTCATAAGCTATAAATACTGTCAGTGGCAGGACAACAAACATAGCCATCCACAGGTAGAATTTTGTTAGAACAATCTAAAATATGTTTTTTTTCTATCAATGTTATAATAGTTAATAGGAACAAATCGATTATCATTTTTGAATGTAGTGACAAAATGTAAACTAAAGAGCAAGATGGAAAATTTATCTCAAAGTAACAACATTCTAATAGTAAATGTGTTTTTTTATTTAGGAAATTCCATTCATTACAACCTCAAATGTTAATCGCAAACAAAATTTTACAGTACTTTTGAATGACAGCACTATGAAATATACTGACAAGATTTTTAGTAGGAATGTTTGTACAAAAATGTACCAGTGTATGGTAAGCTTAGGGGAACAGTGGTGAGGCAGGATAGTGAGCAGTGTGTAGTGGCAGAGCAGTATAGTGAGTGATATGTAGTGGCATGGCAAGGCAAAGAGCAGTAGGCAGGAGAGTAAGCAATATGTAGTGGTAGAACTAGACAGTGACCAGTATGTTAGGGATGGGCGAACGGTTCGGCCCGAACTTTGGTTGTTCGCATGTTCGGCGAACACCGAACAATATGCAGTGTTTGGGGCAAATTCGAAAGCCGCCGGAACACTGTTAAAGTCTATGGGACATTAACATGAAAAATCAAAAGTGCTTATTTTAAAAGCTTATATGTAAGTTATTGTCATATAAAGTGTTTGGGGACCTAGGTCCTGCCCCAGGGGACATGTAAAAGGCAAAAAAAGTTTTAAAAACTGTAGTTTTTTTCGGGAGCAGTGATTTTTTTAATGCTTAAAGTGAAACAATAAAAATGAAATATTCATTTAAATATCAAACCTGGGGAGTGTCTATAGTATGCTAAAGTGGCACAGTTTCCCATGTTTATAACAGTACCACAGCAAAATTACATTTCTAAAGGAAAATTTGTCCCAAGCTATCTCTTATCTTTTTTTACCATTTTTTTTTTTTTAAACAAATTTTTTCCTCAGTTTAGGCGATCTGTATTCTTCTACATATTTTTGGTGAATAAAATTGCAATAAGCATATGTTGATTGGTTTGCGCAAAAGTTATAGCGTCTACAAAATAGAGGATAGATTTATAGCATTTTTATTATTATTTTTTTTTTACTAGTAATGGCGGCAATCTGCAATTTTTATCATGACTGCGATATTGTGGCGGACATATCGGACACTTTTGACATATTTTTGGGACCAGTGGCAGGACAACAAACATAGCCATCCACATAAAAAAATTGCGCCCGCTCGTGGAATGGCGACAAACTTTTACCCTTAAAAATCTCCATAGGCGACGTTTACAAAATTCTACAGGTTAAATTTTTTGAGTTACAGAGGAGGTCTAGGGCTAGAATTATTGCTCACACTCTACCAATTGCACTGATACCTCACATGTGTGGTTTGAACTCCGTTTTCATATGTGGGCGTTACTGCACGTGAGCATGGCGGGACGGGGCACGTTTACATTTTTTTTCTTATTTATTTCACTTTTTACTTTTATTTTTTATTTTTACACTGTTCTTTAAAAAAAAATCATAACAGGATCTCTTAAATCTGAGATCTGGGGTCAAAAAGACCTCAGATCTCATATTTACACTAAAATGCAATAAAAAAAAATTGCCATTAAAATTTTCTTTTTAAAAATGTCCCTTTTAAGAGCTATGGGCGGAAGTGACGTTTTGATGTCACTTCCGCCCTGCAATGATATGGAGATGGGTGGGGGCCATCTTCCCCTCACTCCATACCAAGCAGGAGAGTGGACCCGATCGCCTCTGCCGCTACTGACAGATCTGGTAAGCGATGGAGGGCACTGGAGCACCGGAGCGAATCCGCCGCAAAGACCACTTTTACCTTGAAGCGGACTGCCCGCTGAAGAAGAGGATACTGGGGTTATGGCAACTAGCTGCTGCCATAACAATGATATTCCTTTTCAAAGTAGCGACGTAAAATTGTGGCGGGCGGTCCATAAGTGGTTAACGGTGTTCGTGTGTTCTTCCAAATTTTTTGCCTGTTTGGATGTTCTGGTGTGAACCGAACTGGGGGGAGTGTTCAGCTCATCCTTACAGTATATAGTGGTGGGCAGTAGACAGGGCAGTATGTAGTGGCAAGGAAGGACTTTGAGAGGAATGGCAGGACAGGGAGTGGTATATAGCAGGAGGAGTGACCGGATATCTTGGAAGGGCAAGGCAGTGAACAGTATGTAGTGATAGAGAAGGACAGTGAACACTATGTAAAGGCAGGCAGGGCAGTGGGCAGTGGCAGGGCAGTATATAGCGAGAGGACTGGGCAGTATATAATGTCAAGGCAGTTACATAGTTACATAGTAGGTCAGGCTGAAAAAAGACACAAGTCCATCAAGTCCAACCTATGTGTGTGATTATATGTCAGTATTACATTGTATAACCCTGTATGTTGTGGTTGTTCAGGTGCTTATCTAATCGTTTTTTGAAACGATCGATGCTCTCCGCTGAAACCACCGCCTGTGGAAGGGAATTCCAAATCCTTGCGGCTCTTATGTCCCGTACACACGGTCGGACTTTCTGACGGAAAATGTGCGATTGGAGCTTGTTGTAGGAAATTCCGACCGTGTGTGGGCTCCATCAGACATTTTCCATTGGATTTCGTGACACACAAAGTTTGAGAGCAGGCTATAAAATTCAGACAACAAAATCTGATCGCGTCAATTCCGACTGTGTGTGGCCAATTCCGACGCACAAAGTGCCACGCATGCTCAGAAGAAATTCAGAGACGGAACAGCTCGGTCTGTTAAAATTAGCGTTCGGAATGGATAGAGCACTTTCGTCAGGCTGCAATGTTTAAAATTGTTTAATACAGCACACTATCTTCTTTATAATGCAGGAAGAATGAAGTATTTTTGCTGCTCATATTCACACAAACTTCTCACAAACTAATTTCTTTATTATTTATCGTGATTTCATCAATATATTTAGATTTGTCACATCTGGAAAAAAAAAAAATAATTATATATATATATATATATATATATATATATATATATATATATATTTTTTTTTTTTTGTTTCCAGATGTGACAACATCCGGCCGTTCTTCCCCACGTCCACATACAGGAACTCGTAAGTAGCCGACACCACTGCCAACATCACAATACTATTGAACCCCTTATAATTATAATAGTATGACCCCGAGTTGGGTGGTGGGACGATGGTGGGAGGCCAAGGTATAAGGTCCACCTATCATACCCCCCCACCCTCTTATGGGTCATTTTCTAACATTTTAGGGGGGGAGCTCTTGGACAGGTAACCCTCTCCACTTCATTGAGAGATGAATGCCTAAATAATGTGTATTGCTTTGGCCAGCCCCTCCTTACTTACACTATTGACAACCCACTGGACAGGTAAGAAGTGTCATAATACAAAGATATAAATACACACTGTACACATTTTAGCATATTTGGACATTCTGCTATTACCAATCAAGATAATAATAGTATACAAAAACTTGAAACAGTACCATTTGAAAGTATACAGGCAGGCCCTTGCACTACATGAATTTGGGTAATTCATCCATACATCTGACCACAAAAGAGATGGGTATAGTGTGTATGGGTTTGGCAAAGTCAGCAGATAGATGATTGAGGATAGATAGAGAATTGGTATCAGCTGACTTAGCAGTTGGGGGAGGGAGGGTTCCAAATGATTTGGGGACCCAAAAAATAAAGCCTCTGCCACTCTGCCTGAATTTAAAGCACAAATCACATTTTTACACATTTTAGGGGGTATTTAGGGTAAAGCACTACTATGGAGCTGCCAAAATACATTAAGTGACTACATGAGGTGAATATAGGGCCAAGAGACCATGCTGGGGAGGTAAGTGAAGGCAAATATGTATAAAGGACAAAAAAAAAATTACATAAAAATCCAGCATGCATCAGGACAAAGGGGACATTCACAGCATATTACAATCATGGTAATTAGGTAATGAGGAAAGAAATACAATATATTATCAAACATTAAATACAATAAAATGTGATGTTAAAGGAGAAATTTTACCTTAATATACTCCTTCTGCAGGACCTGGATGATGGCAGAACAGGTCTCTGGGGTAATGATCCCCAGAGCCTGGGGGGAGATGCCTGTCGAGAACTTGAGGTCCTGCAGGCTTCTCCCCGTCGCCAAGTACTGCAGGGTGGCGACTAGCCTCTGCTCCGGAGTGATGGCTTGCCTTATGCAGGTATCCTGCCTGCTGATATAGGGGGTCAACAAAGCCAACAAACAGTGAAATACGGGGTCCGTCATCCGGAGAAAGATCCTGAAAACATCAGGATTATTCTCACGGAGCAAAGGCATGTGACAGAACTGGTCACGCTGGAGCAACCAATTCTTGGTCCACGAACTCCTCCCCACCCTGTTCATGGACTGGACTTGTGTCAAGGTAAGGACCCCAACACCAAGCCCCCGCACAGCACGAACTCTACGAGGAGTACGTATATGCAACATGGCTAGAAAACGGTCGGCTGCTCAGAATGAAGTAACAGAACGCGCTGAAGGAAATAATAGATAGGGGTAAGTGGCGTTACCTGTGTCGGGGTACCTAATTGGATTTAATAATCTGTGCTTGTGTATACAGAGCGAGAAAAACCACTCAGCCAAAAACCATAAATTTGTTAATGTGAGTATGCACCTATTAGAAATTGGTGAACCGTGCTAGTGTATACAACCCAATAAAATGCTCATATAAATATCTGAAGTGTAGCTAACCATCCAAAACAGTGTAGATAATAAATAAACTAGAAAATAAAAATTAAAGATACAACAAGCACCCCCACCTATTGCATAGAGAGGAATCTGGCCAATAGAAATCCCCCCTGCAAGTGGTGTAGTGGCCAGTCTCCAAATATCATTAATCAATACGTGCGAATAGTGATATATCATATAGATCCAATTGCGTGTTGAACCACTCTCCCATCCACAATTCAGAGTGAATAGGAGGGGATATAAATCTTAAATCAGTTCATCATGTGTTGCAAACATAATGATAATGCAAAAATACTGAGGGATATAAAAAATGAAAAATCTGAAAAAATAATAATAATTTATAGTTCCAACATAAGCAAAAATAGTGCATAAAGTTCCGACATAAACAAAGTTCTTGTGAATAGTGACTTTCGTGAGGAAAAACAGCTGGTATCTGGTGACTTGCAGTGCTCCCCCTCAAGGATCCCCACTCACCAGCTCCCTACACCCCTGCAGGGGTAATAGGCATGTAGTACCAGGCCGTAGAGTGGCATCTTAGGTTCCAGTAGGGCTGTCCCCGGGTGCTTCCGCTCCAGATGTGATGTACCCGTCAGTGGTCTGGGTCGTCCTGTTTATCTGCAGTCTTCTCTTCTGCACATCCGTTCAAAGTTCTAAATTATAAAACTTGCCTGAGCCCTGGAACTTGACCCACCTTGACCCAAGGTTCATCATGTTCAGATTTTTCATTTTTTATATCCCTCAGTATTTTTTCATTATCATTATGTTTGCAACACATGATGAACTGACTTAAGATTTATATCCCCTCCTATTCACTCTGAATTGTGGATGGGAGAGTGGTTCAACACGGAATTGGATCTATATGATATATCACTATTCGCACGTATTGATTAATGATATTTGGAGACTGGGCACTACACCACTTGCAGGGGGGATTTCTATTGGTCAGATTCCTCTCTCTTTTTTTTTTTTTTACATCAAGAAAAAGTTTATTCAAAAGTTGACAAGACAGTACAAATCAATTTAACTGTAATTACAGCAAAGATCCACATAAAGCCATGTTTGGTCCTTGCTAGTTTACAATGCTATCAAGAATAAACAATTTCTGTTATAATATGAAAAGATAACAGTGTTGTTAAGTGCAACCTTTGATATATACTATGACATTGTTATAGTTCCTTTGTCTTTTACACTTAACCTTGTCATGACCAGTTATCCTCAATAATAGAGCAAAGGAGATAAACATCTGACTTGCATGTCGGATTCAAGAAAAACAATACGAGTCAAAAGAGAAGAAAAAAGAAAAGGTAAACAGAAAATGAAAGAAATTTATGACCATTACCTAGTCAAGTAGATGTCTAGCAGATAATCAATCAATCAATCGCGTTGCCCAGCTGGCCGCATCCAAGAGGAGCCTGTTGATGTAGATACATGCTATCCTGTCTCATACAGGTCCAGATGTCTGGGCATCGTTAATATCACTGAAAGCCTTGGAATATTTGAAAACGTTCCAGGGACGCCAGGTCTCAAGAAAGTTTTCTACCTGTTCATTGGATTGAGCAAGCGTATCTTCCATTTCATGGAAATCTGCTACTCTGCGTAACCATTCAGAGACTGTTGGAACTCGTGTAGACTTCCAGTAAATTGGGATCAGTGATTTGGCAGCATTTAATAGGTGTCTTGTGAGAGAACGCTTGTATTTTTTTAGAGGCCAGTTGGAGATGTGAATTAGGCAGCACGCTGCGTCAAGAGGCAGAGTCGTCTCCATTATCAGTTTAATTAGGTCAAGAACTTCATTCCAGTAGTTAGCGATTAAAGGACATTGCCACCAAATATGCAACAACGATCCTTTATCTTTCATGCAACGCCAGCAGCGGTCCGACAATTGTGGGAACCATTTGTTTAGTCTCATTGGTGTTAGATACCACCGTGTCATCAATTTGTATGCAGTTTCTTGGACCTTAGTGCTTATGGAGCACTTATGTGCTAAAATACAAGCGTTCTTCCATTGTGTTGAGGTTATGTTTATCTGTAGGACGTCAGACCACCTCCCCCTAAGTCTGTCATCTGCTGGTCCCTTTGCTTCCTGTAACCAGGCATACGCCATGGAAGTTGTTCTGTTAACCGGTTCCCCCTTACGGCACACCGACTCAAACTCCGTCAGGGGTCTAGAGAAGTCTCCCCCCTTGTGGCTTTCCTTAAGATAACTTCTAGCCTGTAAGTAAACCCAAAAGGGCAGCTCTGTCACATTGTCGTCTCTTTTTAGGGCCTGGTACTCCTTGACTTTACCCTGATGATAACATTCGCCCGCCAGTAAAGGTCTGTCAGTGTTAGGTGACTGAAGGTGGGGATTATCAAGCCCTGGGATAAAACCTGGATTATCTTTCATCGGTGTTAGTGGGCCTAACGCTGAAGTGATCACTTTACCTCTGGGTAAATGATGCATCAATTTGAGAGTGGTACCCGTTATGGGGTGGCGCTTTAGGTCGTCAGGGTAATTGGACCATTGTAACCAAGGGGCGAAAGAAAGTGGAGTGGAAAAGAGGGCCATCTCCAACCCCACCCAGTCCTTACTGTCCCGATGACAATGCCAATCAATGATCCTAGTGGCGTGTGATGCTAAATAGTAATCTCTCAGGTTGGGAACGCCAAGCCCCCCCATTTCTTTTACTTTCAGTAATGCTTGAAACTTGATTCTAGGTTTTTTGCGAGCCCAGATGAATCTCACGAACAGGGTTCTTAAGGTCTTAAACAAGCTTGGTGGTAACTTAATCGGTAATGTGCGTATTACATAGAGGATCTTGGGCAGAATGGTCATTTTAATGATGGCCGCCCTGCCAAACCACGAAAAGGTTCCTGAGTGCCAGTTGTGTAGGTCTCTGTCAATACTTTTCAATAGTGAAGGGAAATTTTGGTCATATAAAGACGAGATCTGTGGCGTTAAATTAATCCCTAAATATTTCAGTTTTTTGGGATCCCATTTGAAAGGAGAGTTGGCCATTGCAGATGAAAGTGAGTGGGTGTTAAGCGAAATGTTCAGAGCCTCTGACTTGGAATATAAAAGCAAGCAAATACAGCGCTGATAAAACGTAACTAGAAGTGCTGAGTGTTGACAATAGATAGAATCAAAGTGAAAGATATATGATGGACTACATGTCACATGCAGTCTAGAATAACACATACAGCTTTTGGATGTAAATAGTGAAACATAATAGGTGATTGCAAAAAAATGTTAAACATATGGGCATACCGCATATATTGTGAAAATAAGAAAATAAAAATAAACCATAAGTGTAAACCAATTGGTGAACAAACAAAAATAGATATTGGCAGCTGGACTGATGGATATAAACAGTGGTTGCTCACAAGACAGAAATAATTAATCCTAGCAATAGTCCCAAAGAGGATACTAACAAAAAGACTTGTAACTAAATCAGCAAACAGGACGGTCCTGCGATGATGCAGCAGCTCCTCCTCCTAGACTGACAGCCTTTCTCAATGGTGATATGCAAGGTATATCTCTAGCGTGGATCAGTGGAAGAGATGGCCGATACTCAGATCAAATAAGCCATAAGTAGATAATTGACCACCCAAAACAGAGGAGAAAAATATATATAGTGAAGTACTGTGGATGTAGGCAATTCGCTAGCGCTACAAACCGCTACTCACATACTCCCGGTTGTAATCAGGCATATCAGACAGTCTCCGCGATCGCCGCTTACAGCGTGCGTTCCACGGAGTCAGGAAGGAAAACGTTTTCCTTCCTGACTCCGTGGAACGCACGCTAGAGATATACCTTGCATATCACCATTGAGAAAGGCTGTCAGTCTAGGAGGAGGAGCTGCTGCATCATCGCAGGACCGTCCTGTTTGCTGATTTAGTTACAAGTCTTGTTGTTAGTATCCTCTTTGGGACTATTGCTAGGATTAATTATTTCTGTCTTGTGAGCAACCACTGTTTATATCCATCAGTCCAGCTGCCAATATCTATTTTTGTTTGTTCACCAATTGGTTTACACTTATGGTTTATTTTTATTTTCTTATTTTCACAATATATGCGGTATGCCCATATGTTTAACATTTTTTTGCAATCACCTATTATGTTTCACTATTTACATCCAAAAGCTGTATGTGTTATTCTAGACTGCATGTGACATGTAGTCCATCATATATCTTTCACTTTGATTCTATCTATTGTCAACACTCAGCACTTCTAGTTACGTTTTATCAGCGCTGTATTTGCTTGCTTTTATATTTTCAAAGTACTATTACTTTTATTACAGCAGCGATAAGGTTTTGGTTTATTTGTCGCTAGCGCTGCTTCTTTCACTTATATCTGACTTGGAATAGTTTATTTTTAAGTTAGAAACATAACCATAAAGTCCAAATTCCTTCATGAGGTTGGGGAGAGTAATATGCGGCCCCGAGACAAAAAACAACAGGTCATCCGCATATGCGGCGATCTTGAACTCCCTATCCCCCACCTGCCAGCCCTTTACCAAGGGATTTAAGTTGGTTTGTCTAATAAATGGTTCCAAGGACAGTATAAACAAGAGAGGGGATAAAGGACACCCCTGTCTTGTACCGTTGGCAATGTGAACTCTCTCGGAAAGTGTGCCATTAATTTTTAATCTAGCCGTAGGCTTTTGATAAAGTGCTGAAATCCAAGCCAACATCTTCGTGCCCAGACCCACATGTTTGCAGGTAGCCAGCATGTAGTCCCAAGCCACTCAATCGAAGGCCTTCTCCGCATCCGTGGATAGGAGAAGGCCTTCTGTATCGCTTGTTCTAATCTTGTTTATTAGCAACACAGATTTAGTAACATTATCCTTGGCCTCCCGACCGGGCATAAAACCTACCTGCTCGGGGCCAATTAGTTTATGGAGGATGGGTTTCAGTCTGTTGGCAAGTATTTTCGCAAAAATTTTCACGTCTATATTCAACAAAGATATAGGACGGTAGCTCGCACATTCATGAGGGTCCTTGCCTTCTTTTAGGATGACCGTAATAAATGCCGAGAGTAATTCAGGTGGTATCTCCTTGGAGTCAGACATGGAGTTCAAGGCCGCCGCCAGGGGAGCCGTCAGAAGATCTGTGAATGTTTTATAGTAAATTGCCGTGTACCCGTCCGGGCCCGGGCTTTTGCCTTGTTTCAGATTTTTAATGGCAAGTTTGATCTCAGTCGTGTCAATTAGGCATTCTAATGTATTTGCCTCTGCGTCTTCCAAAGACGGGAGCCCGCTTTTTACTAGATACTCTCTGATGATCTGGGATCTGTCACCTGTCAATCCTGGCAATTTATGTTGTAGTGGTAAATTGTACAGGTTTGTGTAGTATGCGTGAAAATGTTTTGCAATATCTTCTGTGGAGACATCTAAAGAGCCGTTTGCTCGTTTGATACCTGAAATGTTGGTGTTATGGGTGTGTGTTCGTAAAGCCCTAGCTAGTGTCTTCCCAGGTTTATTACCACCCTCGTAATAAATCTTCTTCTTGAAGAACAAGAAGCGTTTTGCCTTAGTGTCAAAGAGGTTCTGCAGGGATTTCCTAGTGTCTAATAGTTCCGAGGCCGTAGAAGCCGACAGGGACTGTTTGTGTAGAGTTTCTAGGTAGTGGATGCTGTTTATCAAACGTGTAGTCTCTATTGCTCTCTGTTTTTTCCGCTTCTAGCCTATCGAGATCAGTTCCTCCCTCATTGTACACTTGTGGGCCTCCCAGAGTGTTATTGGGTCCATCCCCGGCGTGGTATTTCGATCAAAAAAGTCTCTCAGGGAGTCCTTCAGATCTTTTACATAAGTAGGGTCTGAGAGTATGGAGGAGTTAAGTCTCCAAATCTGGGATTTTTGTGTCTGTTTAGTCAAGTCTAAGGTTAGAGCAACAGGGGCGTGATCAGATATGGATTGTGTGCCTATGTATGCCTCTGTGAGAGTGTGGAGGTAATTTTCTGTAATAAAAAGGTAGTCTAACCGTGCGTACTTTTCATGGGGCGTTGAGTAAAACGTGTAATCTCTAGCGGTCGGGTTTAGGAATCTCCAGGAATCTATCAACTTAAGGGAGTGGAGAAGGTTTTTGATGCTCTTCAGTGTCCTGTATCTAATACTAGTCGACCCGTTAGAGGTGTCTGTCAAAGGATTCAAGGGTATGTTGAAATCCCCTCCCATGATCAGACATCCCGAAGTGAAATCCTGCAATTTATGAACCATTTAAGTGCAGAAGGTTAAATGGGCTTTATTTGGGAAATAGACATTCGCTATAGTGATGGGTAAGTCTCCATATGTCCCTTTCAAGAAAATGTACCTTCCCTCCGGGTCTATCGGTTGTTCCGACAAAACAAAGGGGGCACTCCTATTGACTAGAATTGTAACCCCCTTCGTTTTTGCCTGATCGTTAGTGGCATGAAATGCCCTAGTAAAGGTTGAGTCGGTGAGCCTGGGGACATGCCCGGTCTTAAAATGTGTCTCCTGCAACAATATAAAATGTGGTTTACCTTTTTTAATTTCTCTGAGTAACGTGCTACGTTTTTCGGGTATGTTCAACCCTTGAACGTTATGTGATATAACAGTAGGCTTACGTCCCAAGAATGAGTAGGCCATGATGCAGACTCAGAGGTTGTGTCGTGAACTGGGCTCTCGAAAAATTAACTTACACACAATCAGTGAATTCGTAAAGCGGGCAACGCGATTGATCAAGGTCTACAAGAAAAGAAAAAGAAGTTAGAAAAAATAGAGAGAAAAGAAAAAAAAAACACAAATAAAAAAAAAAAAAAAAAAAAAAAAAGGAACAATGAACAACAGACAAGATTAGGTTAACCTCTAGATAGGGCCCTATCTAGAGAAATAGTGTGTCTGGTGGTCTACTGATAGCACCAGATCACTTTGTGGGACAAAGGGAGGCGGCCGCCTGGTGTGATAACAAAAATGAGAATGTTATCCTGTGTCTGCGACAGTGCACAGAAAAACAGCGTGTAATCTGGAAGTATAACTGGCTAACCGTGTCTCCATGTAACACACAACCTTACATATAAACTGCAATAATAAAAAGAAGGATGTGATGAATTCACCCTGACTAACAGAGGGTCCAATCTCCCCAAAATTTGCGGGGCAGCCAAACTGTTATAGAATCTCAGACATTAACTGCAATAATACGCTCTCATCACCCCTCATGGTCATCACCTTCAAAGTGTCGTGACCACCTGCGACTTTTATTCCACCCATACCCTTTTGACTACCGGACAAAATTATTATGCAATATTTAGGTAGCAGTTCGTCATTAACATTTGCCAACAACCTCCGTTGTGCTCTGGGTCTCTTTGTGTTTACAATAACTTGTTAGAAGTTAGTTTTGGAGACGCGCCCGAGCTGAGACAACAACAAAAAAAAAAAGGGGGGGGTTGCGACTGTCAGTGAACTAGTGCGTGGAATTGAGTCATTATGACCGATGAGAGGGAGTTCACTAAGATCTTTAGTCTTCTGCCTGATCACGATCCACTCTTGATCTCGAGTTCGGGGTGTCCTGTTTAGAACCTCCAGATCTCCCCTGCTTCATCTTCTTAGAGAATCTCTTCTCAGGCGTGGAAAATGGCGACCAAGGTGGGCTTCTGTCATGTGGTGGCAGAGCAAAGTCGGCGTAACAATCTGGAAGATCCACTTCATCAAGGCCTAGTCCCGCACAGAAATCAGGAAGGTCTCTTCCTGCCTGTCAAGGAGGCTGTTAAAGACCCTCTGGAGGGCAGGAGTTATCTGGTCTGCCTCCACCGATTCAGGGATCCCCCGCACCCTGATGTTGTTCCTCCTGCCCCTGTTGTCAAGGTCTTCCACGTGTCTATTCAAGTCAATGAAGTGATGGGCATGTGAGACAGTGACCTGATCCAGTCTGTGTAGGGCCTTGTCTCTCTGTCTTCCTGCGTGCTCTGAGGCCGCCAGCTTTTCAGTGAGAACTACTAAGTTAGTTTTCAGGTCTGTAATAGCCGCTGAAAACGTGGATTTGATGTCTGCCGAGAATATATACATGTCTGCATAGGTCAGGGGTTTGTTCACTCTGGATTTGCCCCTACCTGTGTCCTCTGTAGATTCCGAGTCTCCACTGAAATCCTCCTTGTGGAGCTCGTTCTGTTGCGTCGGCGCCATCTTGAGACCGTCCTTGCTGCTGCTCGCCGCCGGCTTTTGTTTCAAGAAATCGGCGATGTTCCTGGCAGCAGATGGCAGTTTTCCACGGCGGGATCGTGTCTGCGGGGTGGTGTAGAGCTTTCTGCCCGGCATTGAGGGCTCTGCGACAGGGTGTCAGGCTGTAAGGCTGTGTGACCTATGGAGCTCTGCTAGTGTGCTTCCATCCGAGCCGCGCGCCAAGCCACGCCCATAGATTCCTCTCTATGCAATAGGCGGGGATGTTTGTTGTATCTTTAATTTTTATTTTCTAGTTTATTTATTATCTACACTGTTTTGGATGGTTAGCTACACTTCAGATATTTATATGAGATTGGGTTGTATACACTATCACGGTTCACCAATTTCTAATAGGTGCATACTCACATTAACAAATTTATGGTTTTTGGCTGAGTGTTTTTTCTCGCTCCGTATACACAAGCATGGATTATTAAATCCAATTAGGTACCCCGACACAGGTAGCGCCACTTACCCCTATCTATTATTTCCTTTACCATTAAATCTCACCCCTCTGGGGGTGTGTGTAAGGGGAGGCTGCAAACCTTAGTCCGTGAGCGCGGAAACCCTTTCATATTTAAGAACGCACTGAAGAACAGCAAGGCCTATGAAGAGCGACCTGAAAAACAGCAACGAGCAGACAAGATCGCACAGAAAATTCCAATACGAACTGACTGCACGCACTGAAGAGCAGATACAAACCCACAAGCACAAACTGAACAGCAGAAAACGATCTGAAAACCACGAGTCTGAAAAAGCGCGAATATTCTCTCACCAAACTTTTACTAACATGAGATTAGCAAAAGGAGCCCAAAGGTCTAGTCTCGTTGTACGTGGTGTACGTCACCGCGTTCTTGGCGATTGGAAATTCCGACAACTTTATGCGACCGTGTGTATGCAAAACAAGTTTGAGCCAACATCCGTCGGAAAAAATCCATGGATTTTGTTGTCAGAATGTCCGACCGTGTGTACGGAGCATTACAGTAAAGAACCCTCTACGCAGTTTAAGGTTAAACCTCTTTTCTTCTAATGTTAATGAGTGGCCACGTGTTTTATTAAACTCCCTTCTGTGGAAACAATTTATCCCTATTGTGGTATGTGTAAATTTAAATCATATGCCCTCTCAAGCATCTCTTCTTCAGAGAGAATAAGTTCAGTGCTCACAACCTTTCTTCATAACTAATATCCTCCAGTCCCTTTATTAGCTTTGTTGCCCTTCTCTGTACTTGCTCCATTTCCAGTACATCCTTCCTGAGAACTGGTGCCCAGAACTGGACAGCATACTCCAGGTGAGGCCAAACCAGAGTCTTGTAGAGTGGGATAATTATCGTTTTATTTCCGGGGTTAATCCCTCTTTTTAATGCATACCGATATTCTGTGTGCTTTGTTAGTAGCGGCTTGGCATTGCATGCCATTGCTGAGCCTATCATCCACTAGGACCCCCAGGTCCTTTTCCATCCTTGATTCCCCCAGAGTTACTCCCCCCAGTGAGTAGATTGCATTCATATTTTTGCCACCCAAATGCATTATTTTACATTTTTCCACATTAAATCTCATTTGCCATGTAGTTGCCCACCCCATTCATTTGTTCAGATCTTCTTGCAAGGTTTCCACATCAAGCGGAGAAGTTATTGCCCTGCTTAGCTTAGTATTGTCTGCAAATACAGAGATTGAACTGTTTACCCGATCGTCCAGGTCGTTTATGAACAAATTAAATAGGATTGGTCCCAGCACAGAACACTGCGGGACCCCACTTTCCACCCCTGACTATTCCGAGTACTCCCCATTTATCACCACCCTCTGAACTCTGCCCTTGTAGCCAGTTTTCAATCCATGTACTCACTCTATGGTCCATGCCAACGGACCTTACTTTGTACAGTAAACGTTTATGATGAACTGTGTCAAATGCTTTTGCAAAATCCAAATACACCAACGTCTACAGGCCTTCCTTTATCTAGATAGCTGGCTCACCTCCTCAAAGAAGGTTAATAGATTGGTTTGGCAAGAACGATTCTTCATGGATCCATGCTGATTACTGCTAATGATACCGTTTTCATTACTAAAATCTTGTATATAGTCCCTTATCATTTTCTCCAAGAGCTTGCATACTATTTATGTTAGGCTAACTGGTCTTTAATTCCCAGGGATGTATTTTGGCTCTCTTTTAAATATTGGTGCTACATTGGCTTTTCTCTAATCAGCTAGTACCATTCCTGTCAGTAGACTCAATAAAAATTAGGAACAATGGTCTGGCCATTACTTTACATAGTTCCCTTAGGACTTATTGTTAAGTTTTCCAAGTCTAGCTCTAATTCTGTCCTCAGTTGTCCATGAGGGTGCTTCCTGTAATGTGTCATGAGGATAAACACTGCAGTTTTGGTTACTGAAGCCCCCTGATTGCCTCGTGAAGACTGAGGAGAAGAATAAATTCAATAACTTTGCCATCTCCCCATCCTTTGTAACCAGATTTCCTTCCTCATTCTTTATGGGGCCAATATGGTCTGTCCTCCCTTTTTTACTCTTTGTATATTTAAAGAATTTCTTGGGATTTTTTTGCTCTCCTCTGCTATGTGTCTTTTGTGTTCTATCTTAGCCACCCTAATTGCACCCTTACATCTCTTGTTTCATTCTTTGTAAAGTCTGAATGCTGATGATGATCCCTCAGCCTTGCATTTTTTGAAGGCCTTCTCCTTTGCTTTTATATGAATGTTTACATTGGAGTTAAGCCATCCAGGACTTTTGTTTACTCTTTTAAATGTATTTCCCAATGGGATGCACTGGCTCGTGCCCTTATTTAACATGCTCTTAAAGCAAACCCATCTCTCCTCCATGTTCTTTGTTCCTAAGATTTTATCCCAATTTATATCTTCTAGCAAGGTTTGTAGTTTAAGGAAGTTCGCTCTTTTGAAATTCAGTGTCTTTGTATTCCCCTTTTGTTTGCTATTTGTGTGATTTATATTGCAGCCTATTGACCTGTGATTGCTGTTTCCTAAATCGCCCCTTATTTCCACATCCGTGATCAGGTCTGCATTGTTGGTAATCAGTAGGTCTAGTAACGCTTTGTTTCTAGTTGGTGCGTCTACCATCTGACCCATGAAATTGTCCTGCAAGACATTTAGGAACTGGCGAGCCTTAGACGAAAGCATGGTTCCTTCCGCCCAGTCTGTCTGGAAAAATAAAATCCCCCATTATGATGACACATCCCATCCTTGCTGCTAACCCAAATTGTGATAGGAGGTATGTCTCCCCCTCCTCCCTCTGGTTAGGGGGCCTATAGCATACTCCCAGTATTCCCTTTGGACCCATAAGGATTCCACCTTCTCCCTAGCTCCCTTAGTGATGTCATCTCTCACATTCACTTGTACATTATTCTTGATATACAGGCATACCCCTTCCCCTTTTTTACCCTCTCTCTATCCCTGCGATAAAGGGAATACCCTTGAATGGTTGCCAGCCAATTGTGAGAGCTGTTGAACCAAGTTTCTGAAATTCCCCCAAAATCTAAATCTACCTTGTACAACAGTATCTCTAGTTCTCCCATCTTGTCCACCAGGCTCCTGGCATTGGTGAATATGCCACATAGTTTGAACTGGTTGCATACTGTCCTCTTATTGGGTGTTCCAAGATTGCAACCGGTATGTCACTGTAATTCACTGAAGGAAAGAAGGAGGCCATGCTCCAACACATTTTGCTCTGCCCCCTGAGCTTAGTCATGGGGGATGACCCCCCTTGACTAAGCTCCAGGGGCAAAGCAAAAAGCGATGGGGCATGGCCTGGGGGGACCCCAGGTTGAGGTTGTCTCTCTCATCATTACACAACCCCATGGATGAGCAGCACCAGGGATTCTTGTCTTCTTTCCTTCAGTGTCCACAGGAGGTGGGATGAGCTCTGTTCCCTCACCGGCACTCCTGTAGTAGCAGGCACAGAACTATCTGTATTACCCCCCATGTTGATGAATGAGCCTGAGCAGCACACCAACCAATCGAGGGTCACAGAGACCAGTATGTAGTGGCTGGATAGGACAGTGAGCAGTATGTAGTGGTAGGCTGGGCAATGAGAAGTGACAGGGCAGTATATAGTGGCAGGGCAGAGCAATATGTATTGGCAGGGCAGGGCAGTGTGGTGTGGCAGAGTAGGGCTGTGGACCATGTGGAGTAGCAGGACAGTGGGCATCATGTAGTGGCAGGGCAGTGGGCAGTGTGGAGTGGCAGTGTAGGGCTGTAGGCAGTGTGGAGTAGCAAGGTGGTGTGTAATTGCAGAGTAGTGTGAAGTGGCAGGTCAGTGGGCAGTGTGGAGTAGCAGGGCAGTGTGTAGTGGCAGCATACAGCTGTAGGCAGTGTGGGTAGCAGGGCAGTGTGTATTTGCAGAGCAATGTGAAGTGGCAGGTCAGGGCAGTGGGGAGTGGTAGGGCAGTGGTCAGTAAAAGTGTCAGGGCAATGAGCAGTATCCAGGAATAGAAGTTCTCCAGCCATTTATTTGTGTGCAGTGTAGTAGGCAGGGGGATTCCTGCTGGGGGAAACCTATCCCTTTATATCAGCCTCTTACCACATGGCAGGAATTAGAAAACTTGCAGGGCTGCCATCTCTGCTCCTCCTCAATGTCATCCTATCTACTAAAGCTGGATCAGGCAGAGTAAAGTAGCCAGTTGAGTCAAGCAAAAGAATCGACAGCCACACCCCCAGCATACCCATACCTACCACCTCTGCTTAGCTGTGAAGAGGATGCTGACTTCTAAGAGAGTCCCCAATGGCTGCTAGCGACAAGAAGTTTTTTTAAGGGGAATTGATGGAGCGACATATACAGGGAACCAACGGACATAATGTCAAAGTGGTAGTCAGTAGAGAAGTTTACAGGTACAGTGGCAATCAGTGAAAAAATATGTAGATGCAGTGATAGTCAGTGAAGGATGGATGGGGTCGGTGCATAAATGTTCAGGTGCAGTGGCAGCCAAAGAAGAGGTGTGTGGTTGTAGTAGTGGTCATTAGAAAAGTAAGTGAGAGCAATGACAGTTAGTGGAAAAGAGCATTGGTTCAGTGGTGGCCAGTAAAGAAGTGCATTGGTGCAGTGATAGTCTTTGGAGAAGGGCATCGGTGCAGTGACCGTCTGTCAAGAAGTGCATCAGTGCACACACTGTCTGAAGAGAAGTGCTTCTGTTCAGTGGCCCTCTGTGTAGAAGTGCATCAGTGCAGTGGCTTTTTGTGGAGAAATATATCAGTGCAGTGGTGGTTTGAAGAGGACTACAGTCAGTTAAATCTGCCTCGGTTAATTGATGGTCAGTGGAAAAGTTAATGCATGCAGTGGCAGTCAAGAAGTCGAGAAGCACTTACATGACAGTCGGTTGAAAGTGCATAGGTGTAGTGGTGGTCAGGCCTAGACTGGCCATAAGGCAGACCGGGCATTTGCCTGGCTGCCCGTTTCGTGGCCTGTTGATGTTCAGGCAACACAGCGGGAGGTAAGCCGTGACCGTGGCCTGGACAGGGTTAACACAGGCCACGGCCGCCGCTCACCTATCGCTATGCGGCTGTGCCTGTACCTTCTCTGGCGGAACTAGCAGCTGCATGGGCTGAGCTGTGTGTCTCTCACACACAGCTCAGCCTCAGAGCTGCGCTGACAGTTCTGCCCTCGGCCCCTACGGACTGCTCCTCCTCCTCTGGGCCTCTGTCAGGATGTCCCCCCTCCTTCTTTCTCATTTCCGGGTTGCCGGCAGCACGGGATGGAAGAGAAGCTTCCTGCTTGTTCTTCCTCCCTCCCAATTGCCCACAGTGGAGGGCCAATCAGAAAAAACTACTGGGGCATCATGGCAAATATAGTCCCAGAGATAGGAGGTCCAATTGATCTCAGCAGGGAGACGGCTACAGTCCCCAGCATGCACTCTGCTGGGGGGAAAAGAGAAAACCCGGAAACAAGCAGGTACTACAGGAGACATAGTAAAAGAAAAAGGACTGTGCTGGGGAAACTAATAGCCCCAGCACCACCAGAAAGAGCCATGCTGTACCCACACCACCAGAGAGCCATGAGAGCCACGCTGTACCCACACCACCAGAGCACCATGCTGTACCCACACCACCAGAGAGCCATGAGAGCCACACTGTACCCACACCACCAGAGAGCCATGAGAGCCACACTGTACCCGCACCACCAGAGAGCCATGAGCACCACTCTGTACCTGCACCACCAGAGAGCCATGAGCGCCACGCTGTACCCGCACCACCAGAGAGCCACGCTGTACCCGTACCACCAGAGAAAGCCTTGCTGTAACCATACCACCAGAGAGAGCGAGCCACGCTGTACCGTACCACCAGCGAGAGAGAGCCACGCTGTACCGCACCACCAGAGAGAGAGAGCCACGCTGCACCACACCACCAGAGGGAGCCATGCTGTACCACACCACCAGAGAGAGAGATCCACGCTGTACCAGGCCACCAGTGAGAGAGAGAGCCATGCTGTACCGCACCACCAGAGAGAGAGCCACGCTGTTCCCGCACCACCAGAGAGAGAGAGCCACGCTGCACTGCACCACCAGAGAGAGAGACACACTATACCGCACCACCAGAGAGAGCCACACCGCACCACCAGAGAGCCACGCTGTTCCCCCACCACCAGATAGAAAGAGAGCTACACTGTACCACACCACTAGAGAGAGAGTCAGGCTGCACCGCACCACCAGAGAGAGAGAGCCACGCTGTACCCGCACCACCAGAGAGCCATGAGAGCCACGCTGTAACGCACCATCAGAAAGAGAGTGCCATGCTGTCCAGGGCCACCAGAGAGAGCAGGTCAGTGTCACTGGGCAGTGTGGGCACAATAGGTGACAGATAGTACTAGCATTGTATGGCCACAATAGGACTGGGACACTGTAATATAAAGGGGACTGCACTGTAAAGGGGCACTGTAATCATTACAGTGCAGTCCCCTTTATATCATAGGTTCCCTGCACATTACAGTGTGGAGGACCGACACCAACCACCCCCACGAATGTTTACCGGCATCTCTCCCCCCCGTTCCCTGGAAAAGTTGGCTGCTCAGTCTAAAATGCCCGGGCCTATTTTTTTGTTCCAGTCTAGGCCTGGTGGTGGTCTTTGGAGAAATGTGTCAATGCAGTGTCAGTCTGTAGAGAACTACAGTCAGTGGAGAAATGTTTTGAGTCTGGTCGGATGAAGAAGAAAACATTGGAACGTAAACATATATTTTTTTTCTTTGTGAGCCCTTTTCAATGGGCATTGCAAAATAATTTGTAAAGTAAAGTAAAGGTTTTAAAGCCTGGCTAAGAATAGTAAAAGTGAACAGAATACTAAAAAGAAAGTGAACAAAACATTTATTGAGTGATTTACATCTTTTTATAATGTAAAATTATTGTTTTTGTCCAAACCCCAATTGCAGGACTATATTTGATTGCATCTTCTATCTATAATGAGAACCAAGAGATGGACTTAACGATGTCTGCTTAGCTTCATAGTACAATATGATTCGATTCCGCACACTGACCTTTTCCATTGCGAGGTCATCTTTAAAGTCGAAGCTTGATTTTTTTTGTGCACTTAAGAACTTGCACTTAAGGAGCATTAAAAATCTTTCTAGAGACATTAATTGGGGGTGAGAGCCAGCTCTCCAAACTAAAACCTTGCAAATTGATAGCGTTTCTTTTGTTAGTGAACATCATTTTTTCTGACATAAATTTCACACTGGAACAGTAACCAATAGATCTAATAGGGCTCCTGCTATATTCACTAACAAATGTGATAGCCAACCTCCAATTTATGAGCAAAGAGTTTGAATACGAACGTAGCAGTCCTTTGAAAGTGTCCACTGGGAATAAAAGCAATATTTGTTACACTTGGAAGAGTCCCTGGAGTCTGTGTCATTCTAATTCTTTGACTTTAGCAGAAATGTAGAGGAATGTCACTGTTATATCCAACAAATAGGCAGAAAAATGGAATGAAAAACTTGCATTCTATGATATGCGTAGCTCTTGCTTCATGCAATTGTAGAGACATTATAGGGCTTATTTAAAGTGAAAGTCCAGTTTCAGTAAAAAAAAAGAGAAAAACATTCCTTTTAAGGTGAGTTATATGTGCTATAAGATGGTAGAAATTCTGCTTTAAATCCTTACAATACAAATCTCTTTTAGTTTTCGGTAGAATGTAGAGGGGATAGAGCCTCTGTATTGTTTTAATTATTTCACTTTACATCCTGTGTCAGAATAATAACAGCAAGCAACCGTTCTGCTCCTGCAATAGGGATAAGTGTAAGTGTAAATTGAATTTCCTCTAACTTTCTGTTCTGTGACAATGACAATTTGGAGGCTACATTTTCCTAGTATGATAATAAACAGCAATAGAAACTCGACAAAAGTCTAACCTTTCCCCACTCTGTATATTAAAGAGTTCACTCTGGATAAAAAAATAAACAAATAAAAAGCTGCTGACTTTTAATAAAAGGACACTTATCTGTCCAGGGGTCCAACACCATCCTCACCCAGGCTAGTTCTTCACTAGCCTTCGGGTTCTCGGTGATGGCATGATAACTGTAGGCAGTCGGCTGTCCCAGGTACCCTCTCCCCCCCAAAATTACATGCCAAATGTGGCAGGGGAGGTGGACTTAAAGTGGAACTTCCCCTTTTGGGTGGAGTTCTGATTTAACATAGGCCATTGCAGTGCTCCTATTGAACTTTTTCAAAATGAGTGATACATTTAAGACTCGACTTATAACTTAGTCAGACCCTTTGCTTTGTAAGAGACATTCAACAGCATTTATCAATTTAGACATTTCGTTTTCCTGCCCAAAATGGAGGACCTAGTGGAGTAAACCAAAAAACTTTGCGAGGGATGCAATATTTTAGAGAACTGGCTGCTTGCAATTTGATTACAAACTCTGTGCAGGCTTCTAAGAATGGCAGTGGAGCCATTTACAGGAACAGGAGGTTTGAAGAATCCAGAACATCTTGACATCTTGTCTAAAACTTGCTATACTGCTGCCACAGTATATTAAGAAGGACCAGCAGGTCCTCTCACATTTTTAGCAGTCCTGGCACAATTTTTAGTGATCCTGATATTAATTCCTCAATTCTGGTCCTCAACCTGCATTAAAAAAACAATTTTGGATTATTGTACCCCCCTTCCCCACACACCCAACCAGGGTTACAGATAAGTCAAAATAGTTTTCTTTTTTGTTAGTATCATCTGTAAAGTACTTAGTACTAGGAAATTTGATAAACTATACATTCATGAACAAGATATGGAAATTGTTACATCTGATGAATTCTGGGATAGAAAAAAAGAATAAAAATCCTTTAAATAATATTAACTAAAAAAAAAACACTATATTGAAAATCTCCTTTTTGAATTGATAACTTGGTTATGGATAGACCTTTCTCTGTTCATTCACTGGTCAAGAATTCTAAAGTATTGCAGCCAAAGATAACCAAGCAACTAATATTTTCAATAGGCAATATATTTCTCTCTTTAAAGGTTTCCTACAAAAAACACCAAGAATTTCCACCTGCTATGTCCAGTAGGAAACGCTAAATACGCAGAGAAGGGATGGTTATTCCACCAGATATAGGGATTTAGTGAAAGGACTGCAGATTGCAATCTCTAATGATTGTATTGTTACTATACTGTCTGCCTCCATTTTGTAAAGTGTTATGGTAACTATTGTTGCTATATAAATCCTTTATGATAATAATATAATAATAAAGGAGACCTTATTCCTGGAATTAGTTGTAATATGTTTTACATTTGACTGGAGTGTCCCTAAAATATTCCTTTAACAAGCAAAGGCAAATAACCCATAAATCACATTATTTTTTCCCTGTAATGTAAACAAGAGAAAGAAGACAGACAGTCTCTAAAATTCAGAACATATTTAATCTTACATTAAGTTTACTTTATTCAGCAATGTAATATCTGAAAAGGGACACTGGGAATAACATTTAAGATGCTACTTTTTAAAATGCTTATATGATGCTGTAAAGTAAAATGTGCTTCTGCTATATACTTAGACTGATTATTTGATTTTGTCAAAGCAAAAAGGGGAAACACATGTACAAAGAGATAAATCCTAATAACAGGGTAATCACATCTGACTGTTTAGAGAAGATTCTTTACTGGAGATTTTACAATGTTTTGGGCTCTATGGTAATGGAAAATATCTAGCAAATTGATTGGTGCGCCACTACTGGAAGTGTCTCATAAAGACCTTGTAACAACCACCAGCGCTGCCTGCAAACTGCATTTAATTCAAAAGAGATGAAAACTGTCTATCATTGCAGCTTCTTGATTATTATCGTAACACAGTTAATTAATATACAGCTCGTCTGAGCATTTCAGCAGGGGTACAGGAATTACAAGCAAAGGAAAAAAACAGAATTGCTCAGAAAACAATGGCTATGTTTAATGTAGCCCTATTTCAAAGTGATCTTATGACTCTAAGCATGAGTTCATTTCGGCAAGCAAATAAAAGATGATCAGATGGAAAACACTGAGTAGTTGATAGTTTTTGAAAATGCCTTATCTGTCTGATTTTCCTCCAATAAAATATTTTTACTATTTTAGTTATAGTAAAAGTTTCTAAAGTGTTAAAGTGTCTATAGGCACGTCATGGCAGATGGACTTACATGCATGGTTCTATGCTGCATTTGAAGGGAATGTACTGCCCCCCCACCCCAAAGCTCCTTGTCCCCATATTGATGCGGACAAGGCCTCATCCCCACACCTGTGGCCGGTGTTTGTGGGAGTCTGTGGGCAAGGGGCTTAGCAGAATCTGGAAGCCCCCTTTAACAAGGTGGCCCCGAGATCCTGGCACCCCATGTGAATGGGTAGGGGTACATAGTAATGGTGATTTGTAGGATAAGCACAGATCTTAGTAACTTAAAAAGGAAGTAGAATGCAAAAGCCCTTTCCTCAGTACTGTCACATTTTCAGTGACAATTACTCAGGCATGCAACACTGTACCCAAATGACATTTTTGTAATTTTTTTAGACAGATATATCTTTCTTTTGGTGGCATGTAATCACCACTAGGTACTTTATTTTTTGCTATATAAGCGAACATGTACCAACATTTTTAAAAAAAAAAACTTTTTTCTTTTTGTAATAACATTTTTCAAACAAATAATCTTGAAAATTAGGCCAAAATGTATTCTGCTATATTATTTTACTAAAAATAACCTGAAAGTGTGTATTATTTACTCTGTGTGAAAGTTATAGAGTCTACAAACTATGATATACAGTATACATTTGAAAATCGATCAGTCCTGATGTACTGATCTAATTCTTGAATGCAGAGACAGTACAAATACCCCCAAATAAAATGGAAAGTAGACAGTCCAAGGTATTTAGTAAGAGGCATGGCAAGTTTTTTGAAGTTGTTATTTTTTTGTCACTGTTTTTTGGATAATGAAGAAAATAAATAAAAAAATGTTTTGTTTTTTTTCAAAAATTTTAACGAGCTATTTCTCACACAGCATAGGCATACTTACACCTCCTGAGTATTTACAGCCTAGATGCATAGAAGGGTCTGACATCCAAGGAGCACCTTTAGGCGATCCAGGGACATTAATTATGCATAAGTTACGCATCCATTTTCCTGACTACCTATCACATTTTTGGAGGCCCTGGAGTACCAGGACACTGGAAACACCCACAAAATGACCCCATTTTGGAAAGCAAACACTGCAAAGTAATTTTTTTAAAAGGCATAGGTAGTCTTCTGAAAATTTAATTTTTGGCACAAGTTTTTGGAAAATGTAGGAAAGAAAACTTAAAGCAGAACTCTGGGCAAAATTTGTCTTCCATGTTCTCGTTGCTGATCTCTTACCTTCACCAACTGTCACCCATGTTCTACTGAGCTCTGTAGTTCCTCTGTAATAGGCTGCTGAACTTGCTGAAAAACATTATTGCCTGTTGATTTCCTGTTTGTAAGACCGCTGGCTGCTATCCCTGCAGTAACTTCAGCCAGTGGTCTGACACGCCCCTTGTAGTCCTTTGAAAACAAGCACGGAGGAAGCAGACATGTAGTGGGCGGAGGGGACCTCTCTCCTCCCTCCTCCTCCTCCTCTGCTCCCTGACAGTCACTGCTCCTCCACTCTGTCCCCACCGCCCTTCTGTCCCTCTGCCCCTCCACCTGCTATCTTCGCGCAGAGCATGGATTATTATCAGAAATCACTTGTATGACACAGCAGGGATCTCCCACTGTGTCAGGTATTTTATATGAGAACACCGATCGCTGATGTCCCACCTCCTGCCTGTATAGGAACAGTGTGCTGTCAATCACAATACAGATGGGACATCAGCGATCGGTGTTCTCATATAAAATACCGGACACAGTGGAAGATCCCCGCTGTGTCATACAAGTGATTTCTGATAATAATCCCTGCTCTACACTGGTGGTCCCTGACATGGTGGTCCCATGGTGGAAATGGTGGTCCCTGACATGGTGGTCCCTAACAAGCGGCACTGGTGGGCCCTAACAATCAGCACTGGTGGTCCCTGACATGGTGGTCCCTGACAAGCGGCACTGGTGGTCTCTGACATGGTGGTCCCTGACTGATGGTTCCTGACATGCTGCACTGGTGGTCCCTGACATTCGGCACTGGTGGTCCCTGATATGATGGTCCCTGACAAGTGGCATTGGTGCTCTCTGACATGGTGGTCCCTGACATGCGGCACTGGTGGTCCCTGACTGGTGGTCCCTGACATGGTGGTCTCTGACAAGCGGCACTGGTGGTACCTGACTGGTGGTCCCTGATATGGTGGTCGCCGACTGGTGATCCCTTACATTGTGGTCTCTGACAAGCGGCACTGGTAGTCCCTGACATGGTGGCCCCTGACTGGTGGTCCCTGACATGGTGGTCCCTGACATGCGGCACTGGTGGTCCCTGACAAGCGGCACTGGTGGTCCCTGACATGGTGGTCCCTGACATGCGGCACTGGTGGTCCCTGACATAGGGGCCTCTGACATGGTGGTCCCTGACAAGTGGCACTGGTGGTCCCTGACTGGTGGTCCTTGACATGGTGGTCCCTGACAAGCGGCACTGGTGGGCCCTGAGAATCAGCAATGGTGGTCCCTGACTGGTGGTCCCTGACATGGTGGTCCCTAACAAGTGGCACTGGTGGGCCCTGAGAATCAGCACTGGTGGTCCCTGACTGGTGGTCCCTGACATGGTGGTCCCTGACAAGCGGCACTGGTGGGCCCTGAGAATCAGCACTGGTGGTCCCTGACTTGTGGTCCCTGACTGGTGGTCCCTGAGATGGTGGTCCCTGACAAGCGGCACTGGTGGTCTCTGACATGGTGGTCCCTGACTAGTGGTCCCTGACAAGCGGCACTGGTGGTCCCTGACATGGTGGTCCCTGACATGCGGCACTGGTGGTCCCTGACTGGTGGTTCCTGACATGGTGGTCCCTGACATGGTGGTCTCTGACTGATTGGTGGTGCATGACATGGTGGTCCCTGACAAGCAGCACTGATGGTCCCTGATATGGTGGTCCCTGACTGGTGGTCCCTGACATGCGGCACCAGTGGACACTGATAAGCTGCACTGGTTTGCATTTATATTAAACGCATTAAATGTATTAATTTAATTTGAATTTATTTATTAAATTAATATTATATTAACATGCATTTATATTAAAATGCTTTGCATTTATAAGGCTGTAACCCATCATATCATGTGTTATGTATGGCTTGCTGGCTGCAGAATGAGGGGTGTGATTTATGTTGAAGTGGGCGAGTTCACATTTACATGTACAACCCTAGTGTACCATTCCACATTCACATCACTCCCAAGGATACATGAGAAATATAGGCTGATTACAGTTTAGAGAGAGAGAAGAGGATATGATGCAATTCCTGTTCTCTTCCTTGCCAGAAAAGATGATGCATTTTTTGAATCACAGAGCTGACTTCCTGAAAATTAAATCAGACATATCTCTTAAACGGTAAGAAATTTCACAAATTTTATAACTGTTTAGTGTTTTGTGTGGGGAGTGTTCTAATGAGGGATTTTTTGAAAATCCCGGAGTTCTGCTTTAAATCTATTTTTGTACACAAAGTTGTCAATTAATAAGATACTTTTAACAAACAGCATTGACATACTTGGAAATACACCCCAAAACACATTCTGCTAATCCTCCTAAGTATGTCAATACCACATGTGTGAGACTTTTTCACAGCCTAGGCTCACAGAGGGGCCTAAAATCAAAGGAGCACTTTCAGGCTTTCTAGGGGCATAAATTATGCATCTAATTTCCTGACTAACTCTCACATTTTTGGAGGCCCTGGAGCACCAGAACAGAACAAACACCCAGTAAATGACCTCATATTGTACAGTAAACACCCCAAGGTGTTTTTAAGAGGCATGGGGAGTCTTATGAAGACTTTATTTTTTTGCAACATGATTTTGGAAAATGTGGAAAGAGAATGAACATAATTATTTTACACAAAGTTGTCAATTTAATAAGATATTGCTCATACATAGCATGGGCATATTTAAAATTTCACCCCAAAACACATTCTGCTCCTTCTCCTGAGTAAGGGGATACCATGTGTGAAATTTTTGTTACAGCCTAGCCAAACAGCGGGGCTGACATTCCTCTCCTACATGTAAAAAACATATTTTTTTGCTAGAAAACTACTTAGTATCATTAACCACTTGCTTACTGGGCACTTTTTGTCCTTTTTCATACAAATAGAGCTTTCATTTGGTGGT